>OX376707.1:11835433-13131527 GCA_947389935.1 Agrilus cyanescens | reverse complement strand
CGTCCTTGACCGTCTGTACGTATCTCTCAGCTTGGCCGTTTGTTGAGGGATGGTAAGGAGCTGTGAGCTTATGGTACTTTACGCCAGACATTACCAAAAAATTTTAGAAACTATGCGGAATTAAATTGAGGAGCATTGTCCGAAACCAGGATGACCGGTGCACCAAACGTTGCAAAAAGGTTTTCGAGGATTCGGCTCGTAGCAGCTGATGTCGTGGACTTGGTTACTCTGACTTCCAACCACTTGCTATAGGCGTCCACGATAATGAGCAACATGTTTCCAGCAACTGGCCCGGCGTAATCAATGTGGATTCTCTGCCATGGAGCTGTAGGGTACTCCCAGTGGTGCTCTTGGAACTGGACGGGGGCGTGTCCATGCTTTGCACATTCAGTGCAAGATTTGGCGACATGCTCAATTGCAGCATCGATGCCAGGCCAGAAAACAAACGAGCGGGCCAGCCCTTTCATTTTGACGATTCCGATGTGAGCGGCGTGCAAATCCTGAAGAATGGCGTTTCTGAGTGAAGGTGGAATCACAACTCTGTGTTCAAACATCAAACACTTAGCGGCCACAGTGTAGTTGGCTTCAGGTGACTTGAAGCCGTGACGAAGGAGGTCTTGACCTGATTCCAAATGCTTCAGAATGTTGCCAAGGTGCTCATCTTTCCTTGTTGCCCTGGCGATGGCTTCTGCTCGAATTGGTAATTGTTTGATTTGGTGGAGTACAAAGTGGTCAAACTCGTCCGTTCCTGCTCCTTCCCCCTATGCCAATGATTGAAGACAAACTTAGTTGACCGTGGTTGGTAACGGCGCCCTGGAATAGTAGTCTGCGTTGGCGTTTGCCTTCGAGTCTTTGAAAACCACCTCGAAGTCAAAATGAGCCAAGTAGTCCGCGTAGTTTGCCATCCGGCTAATGCACAGCACAGGCAGTGATTTTTCTGGATGCAGGATTTGTGCTAGCGGTTTGTGGTCCGTGATGAGAACGAAATGACGTGCGTAGAGATAGACGAAAAACTTATGCACAGCCCACACGATCGCGAGCGCCTCCTTATCAATTTGAGGGTATCGTTGCTCTGTGGCGCTCATCGTTCGGCTTGCGTAGGCGATTGGTCGTTCCTGATTGTTGCTCAAGCGGTGCGACAGCACAGCTCCCAACCCGGTTTTGCTGGCGTCGGTCACCAGCAATAGCGGTAGCAAGGGGTCATATTGCATGAGAACCTGGGGTGATACTAAAGTTTCTTTGATGTCGACGTATGCCTTTTTGCCAGCTGGAGTCCAGGTAAACGGTTCGCTACGAAGCATGTCACGCAAAGGCCGATCTCGTGTTGAAAAATCTGGGATGAATGCGCTGTAATACGTAGTCTTTCCTAAAAAAGTTGAAGTTCCTCCGGTGTTGAAGGCTTTGGTGCATCGCGGATAGCTTCGATGTGGCAGTCGGATTTGTGGATTCCCTGTGCATCAAGTTTGTGACCCAGACATTGGAGTGTAGTTTCTGCAAATTTACATTTGGCTCGGTTGAGTTTCAGCCCATGATGACGCATCCTTTCCTGCACGGCACACAGGGCCCGGGCAAGTTCTCGAATGAGTCTGCGAAGACGATGGTATCATCGAAAAAATTGACAACGCAGGGCAGATCACGCAGCACTTCTTCCATTCGACGTTGCCACACTGCAGGGATGTTCGCTGCTCCGTAGACCGCGCGCATCGGTCGGATTAGGCCATGAGTAGGCGTGTTGAGAGTCATCGCATGAGAACATTCGTCGTCGATTGTAAGATGCGTGTAGGCATCCGTGTTGTCAAGATGACAGAACCACTTTGCGCCTCGCATCTTGTTAAAGATGCACTCCACTCGTGGGATTGGATGTTCGTCTACGATCAGCTGAGGATTTAGAGTAGCTTTATAATTTCCCGTGATACGTAATTTCCCGTTCTTCTTTGTCACCACATGGGTCGTCGAAGCCCACTCCGAATATTCGACCCGTTTGTACACGCCCGAATTCAGCTTGACCTCAATTTCGCGTGCATATGCATAACGCAAAGCGTAGGGGATATCTCGAGCTCTGGAAAAGACAGGTTTGTATCCAGGTTTATCGTCGAACGAGCTTTCAAACTGCGTCAGGATGCTGTCCAATTGAGCCTGTTGCTGCAACGATGGCCTTGGAGAAACCGGATTGACAGCGTGGACTGACGCTGCATTTCCAAAAATTGTTGAGAAACTAATCTCGTTTGCAAATGCCACGATCCACTCGCGGCCCAGAAGCGAGTCGACTATGCCATCTGCCAGATAAAGGTCGAGCTTTCGAACTGAGGATCCGATTTGAGCGTTGACAGGTACGCGACCTAGGCAGGAAATTTGATGACAAGAAAAGCTCGCAAATTGTTGGTTCGTTTCCAGTAATTTGTATTTGACTTTGGCACTGTTAAGCGTTTGTTTCCTCATGATTGCGCACGGCGCGTCAGTGTCAATTTCCATTTTGAGAACGAGCATGTTGACCTCCGCAGCCCTGACAGGCCCATTGCTTACTCTGGCTTTGACGCGGTTGATAAGGTAAACCGGTTGGTTTGTGTTGTGGGAACACTCTGTACATTGTAAATCCGACAAAGTAGTTCACACAGTACAGCAGAGTTTAGACTCTGCTGACTAAGATATTGTCTCTTTGTACCACAAATTAGGTCAACCGCAAATCACACACAAGTGTAAACGGTTGACCACGCATTTAGCCATAAGTTTAATGTTAATATTTTTTGTATATATACCCGTTTATTTTTCCAATAAAATTAGTCTAACACTGACTCGTCTTCTGTCTTCTCACCCTAATACCGCAGCAGGTATTCACTCTAATACCGCAGAAGGTATTGTTGGACATCACGGATGCTGGCATAATAACCCGCATCGAATCGGTTCTTCTTAGAACCACCAGCACACGCATCGAGTTCACGTTAGCGACGTCAAACCACACGTCCGCTACAGTGTACTCCTTGGAGTTGTGTATGGGGTCTGCGTTGATTTGAACGTTTCGTGTACTTCAGCTTTGGAGGTGCGAATCCTAACTTGTTTGCTGGTTCCACCTTGTTTTTTACTGTGTCCGATGTCAAACGAGTTGCTTCGAGAGAATTTGCGATTTCAAACGCTTCCGCAAAAGATGCTGGTTTTTTTGCGATGATCTCATCACATGTCACTTGCGATTCGAGTTCGAACAACAGTTGTTCGATGAGCATTCTGTCCAAAAAAGCGTCAAATTAATACACTGCACCTTGTTTAAGCCTGAGAGCAAAGTCTGCGACTGATTCGCCCGGATTTTGTGTGATTTTACGAAATTTAATACTCTCAGCGAACTTGTTCTTTGCGTGATCAAAATATTTTATGAGGGTTTGCTGGATTTCGGCGTACGTCAGATTCTGAGGTAGGCGAGGGCTAATCAAAAACTTTAACGCATCATTCAGATCTCTGCCCATATAAACACGGGCATAGTTGGCGTGCTGTTCGACAGGTATTTCACTCAGTTCCATAGCCCAGGAGAAACGTGTGAAGTAGTCCTTAACGGTGGTGCCCTCTGTCGGGCGGTATTCAGCCATGTTGAAGCGGGGTGCACGGAGATGTCCATTATTGGCTGCGTTGGCAAGTTCGGGACAACACCAAGTCTTACCAAAGCAATGATGCGCAGGTGATCTTGGTAACAGGCACTTGAAACCGGCGGGGTAGAAAAATCACTCGAGGTTATGATGGGTCCACGTTGCCCGTAGAGTCTTTGTTTCACTTCGAACACTGGCACCCGGTAATAACAGTTTTCAGTGTGTTATCCCACTCCTGACACCACTTTTGTATTTGTGGGGTAACACTGATATTAAATAACAGAAATGTTTGATCTGAACGCAATAGTTTTTTTAATTATTTTGACAGGTACAATATTGACTTGACATTTTTATCCGACTAAGACCGACCATTCCCGATTCACCCAGCCCGATGGCGCTGTTGCCAACTTGCAACCTTAAAACCAACACAACTCTTCCTCTAAATGTACTTATACAGGGTGTGCCACGAGAAACGGACGCTTTTCAAATGAATGGTACACCAGATTTTTAGGGTTTAAAAAAAATTATTGACAGAAGTAAGTTAGCTATCTATGTACGAAAAATAATATCATAAAAATGGTATCCATTTTCACGCTGCAAATGTGGAGGTGGTCTCTGAAGTTAGCTTCTACTCTCTTTTATAGATCTGAGTGATGCTTCGCTCCATCGCTTGTCGCAGTTTGGCTAAAAAGAAAAAAATCATACATTTTAAGGTCTGGAGAGCGAGGAGGCCAATGAAATAACCGAATCTTGAGATAATGTGTTGGGGTGGGAAAGAGTCGTTTAATAGCAGCCATTGACACTTGGTCAGTATAGGCCATAGCTCCATAGTGTTGGAATCAAAAATCAAGAACTTCACCATATTACATAACGATCAGCTGTAACGGTTACAGTGTTTTCTCATAAAAGGACCCTACATCAAACTTCCCAATGTCACACAACACCGTCAGTTTGGGGCTGTGTAGTGGTGTTTCATGTAGAGTGCAGATTTTCAGAGCGCCAATATCGGAAGTTCTAACGATTCATAGCCCAATTCTAATGAAAATAAGCTTCGCTGCTTATTATCAAAATCGCATTACGCTCATCTTTCAAAAGTAAGAATTGACACATCTTCTTATTATTTTTCGTGCATAGGTTACTCAGACTGCACGTTCTTATTTTTGCCGATATTTTTTTTTAAATGCTAATTACCCGGAATACAGTTCATTTGAAAATCGTCCGTTTCTCGTGGCGCACCCTATACATTTCACGTACTATCATTGTATTAAACCAAAAACATGCAAACTAATAAGTTAATAATACAATTTATTTATTAATGCATGAGTATATGCCTACGAATTTATGAAGTAACTGAAAAATTTGTGGAGATATAATTAGGAAAAGAATTAATTAAATACCGAAATGAAAACCACCCACAGCGGTACCTATGACTTTCATTTACAATAAAAATCTATGTAATACTATTTATTTACTAAACCAGTACTAACAATTGTAATTATAAGATAAAGGTAAATAGAATAGAAGTAAGAAAAGACCTAACTGTTTGTTCAGACTTTAAACATAAAATGTAGTTTAATTTTATTCAAGTATGTCAACTTATCCGATTGCTTAGGTAGAAACTTATGAAGTCAATTAAATTCAATTAGGTACCCTCACACTATTAAATAAAACACAGGAAATCTTTTACAGCATTTCATTCCAAGGGCGTCACCAAATAACCGGGAAGGGGAGGGGGCAAGATAACGCAAAATTTGTAAAGTTTCATCCTTTGTTGTAGGGTAACAAAATTTAATTAAACCACAACCTTTCTGGATGTTTTGTCAATTCCAGTCTATTAAATTGTTCTATTAGGTGGAAAGCTGGTGATACGTGGAAGCTCCGTCATCGTGAAATCTAAAAATTTTAATGCCATTTTTGAGATGTTAAAGTTATACTAATGAAATGAGCACAACATAGGTACATAAGCTGAAAACATATTTATTTAAATGAATTGTTATTAAAACGCATTAAACTTCGTTGACAACGTAAATTTCAATTATTCCTGGTATTTTTGGAAGAATTTTTCATATTAAAAAAAAATTAGCTGAGTCTAGAATGTTTAAAACGTTTCGCGGAATTTAAAATTTCTCCTTATCACGTTAAAACCTTTCTCTCATTAAAAAAAGACTCGTTAAATCGGAGAATCAACAAATTTGTAAATAATATAAAAAACTACGCCAATAAGAACAACAAAAGTAGTACCCAATGATGGGCAGTAAATACATTATGCACCTTTTAGTTAATTTCGTACACTATTAACTTTACTTTTAATGACTATGAACATGCTTGTTAAAGTATAAGCGATTTTGTAGCAAGTAACGTGCAGATTTGTTTTAGATAAATTCAAACAATTGTTTTAGTTTGTTTTTAACAAAACTATTCCTTTCATAAGGTACTTTCTTAACGTAGATATCCAAAGAAGGGTATGAGTTCACACACGCCTTTAACCCTTTCTAAAGAACCTTCGAATGAGTTGACACACTCACCTAAGGTATCGATTTTATCATTACTGCAGTTTACATGTATCATAGGTTTTCACATATCATTTTTCCTCAAAATTCCTTAAAGACAGGCAAAAAATATGCATAGTTGCATATTCGCCGGTTTGACCATAGTAGCAAAATTCTAAGACATTGAAACAAGTATTCTTGCATGTTAAATTAGTTGGGAAGCAGAACGACAGGTATGAAACACTGAGGACTCGTTAAAAACGAATTAGAATTAAGAACCGGAGAAAAAGAGGCCGAGGATGACCTAAATCAGATTATTGCTTGCAGAGACATAGCTAAGAATGTTCGTTTTCGTTCTCAGAGAAAGGAAATATTGGCTTAAAATCTAACCAGCATTCAGAATGATGATTATGTGATGATTTACATATACATAATTAAAATACTTTCAAAAGGAAGTGAAACACAAAAATAAATAAATAATAGCCCTCAAAATTGGTGTCATGGTCACAGTAACGGTCACTGTTAAAAATCCCCTATAAGTTTTGTTTTCGACAGCGGTATCTTATAAGTTAGGTAGTTCTTTAGTGTTTAATCTCTGCAAAATCCCTCTAGATCAATTTGATTCCTCCCCTCGGAACGTTTCACTCTTTCTGTTTCATACACTTTTCGAATATAGTATTTAAAAATAATAGAAGAAAATCATGCAAAACTATCGTGGGGTGAAGATCTGTTATTTATTTAATCGGAAAGAATCATAAATCTACGTTGTTCCTTTAGGCACAAGGCTTAATCAGAGTTAAATTGTACGCTCAAAAGATAGGAATCACTGTAATTCTCATCCAAACGGATTCATATACAGAGTATTTTTATTATTAAATGATGTAAATTCTATTTCATTCTATATAACATTGTAGATATTTTCCTAGACGATACTGGTATTTTAGCGCTAGTTTTAAGTAAAGTAGTTGGGAAGTTGCTGTTTCATCTAAAAATTACTCCGACCACCCTCAAACATTAATCCCTCTTCGCATTTCAAAACGATCTAAAAAATTAATACTATTGTAATGTTCGTGGGTTTATTAAATTTATATTTAAAGACTATATGTACAGGAATAACAATTTATATAACACTAATTTATTAATTAGACTTAAAACACTATTTATTTATTACTAACTTAGATCACTAACTACACTATTTATTTATACTTTATTCACTTCTATGCGGGTCTCAATTTATTTGTCTTGTCACTACTATCACTGTCGATTTATTTCTTGTCACTACTGAAACTTTCAATTTATTTCTGACTCCTCGGTGATCGTCTCTTCTATTTATAGTTCTATGTCGTTAAAGTTTATAATTTTCTGGAAGTTCGAAACGTCGAGAATAGTCCATTGATCTGCGAACTGCTTAATTGCTTTCTTAGAAGGCAGGTACGATACACGCATTTACAAATACGACGCATACACCGCCGAAATCGGCCGCGGCTGATCGTAACACCGTAACACGTATAAGTGAATCTGATCGTACACAAGTATGCGCGTGTTCGCTACACTATCCATGACGAGAGAAAACAAGCGATGAGGATAGAGGTTCAATGGCTATTAAAATTTTACCTAACTTCTACAACGTGCTGACAATGAAATATTGTAACCACCCGCGCCCGGGTGTTACAATATTATATTTATTTATTTAGCAGGTGGTTTTTATCTGAAAATAATTCTATGTAATTGGACCGCAGGTATTTTTGTCTCTTCGTCTCAATATTTCTTTTATTTCATATTTCTAATTTCGATTATTTTTCTGATTTTATTTGGAATGAGAATAGGCTTGAATAAATTCTTTTAAAATATTTTTCGCCCTTAATGAGTAAGAAAAGGACAAATTTCACCCTGGAAACATGCACTTTGCGTAAATGGCGTACCTCGGAGTTTCTGGGTCACCGCCATGTGGTTAATGAAGGAGAGAGAAAGTAATACAGGAGCTTCTGGTAAATAAGTGAGAAAGAAAATCTGATGGTCTGGTCGTTCGTCCGTAGGTAGTTGCTGGTATATGGGGGCTAAAGGGAACATCTGAGGGTGCTTGTAAGTCGGGTTGGTAATAGGAATGAGCGAGAGGGCCATAGAAAAGCGAAAGGGAAAGTCTGCGAATCTGATCTTTCTGTCACAAAATTGGGTATAAATAGCCGCGAGTATTTACAGGATTTCATAGGGAGTTGGAATATTGTTAGCTCTCTATCTCGGAAGTTTGAATCGAACTGTTGCGAGGCTAGTCGGAAAACGGCTTATCTCGATCTGCAGTTTAAAGGTCAAATAACCATTTGAACGCATTACATTTGATTCGAACTGTTGCGAGGCTAGTCGGAAAACGGCTTATCTCGATCTGCAGTATAAGAGGTCCTGTAACGCAATTTAAATTGTATTGAACGAGTTGAATGGCTGTTGGTCCAACATCCCCTGGTGATTGGTTTAATTCGGTCTGTTCCCGTGGTCGTAATCTGGTTTCTTACCGCTGCCACCCTTTATCGGAGTCGTATACAACCCCACCATTGTCCGGGAGTCGTACTGTTCGAAGCAACCGCCTGACCGATCTGTCCGATACCATAAACTACCCCATTAGCGGTCGTTCGTCCGTCAACCCCGAACCAGACGCTACCGATGCCGATGACATGCAATACAAACGTGGGTAACTTACTGACCGATATGTTATTCGTATTTTTAGGTCGTTTTACTTGGCCAGATTTATGACTTTATTTACTGTTACTTTCATTTTGAATTGCATTGCTACCATTGTTCTATTTACCCTTCAGATTTTAATGTATATTATCCTGTTTGATTGCGGTTATCTTGTGTCATTAATTTTAAGATCAATTGTCTAATTGGAGTCCTTTTTGGACCATGTACAATTCTTCACTGATTCATCTACTGCTTCCTGGTACTAGGGAGGTGTATGACAAGCACTTTAATTTGGTTTATTAAATCAGTATAGCCTGAGGAGTTTTGATCAGCTGTTTTAGAATGGGTTCATTCTAATATTGGTATATTTACCTACAAAATTACGTAAACGTAGATGTTGACTAAATTGGCCTGAAGCTGTAGGCGGCAGGAGTTTAGAAGGATCTATCTACGGTTTACGCTCCTATGATTAATTCTGGTTAACGTGTAGCTACCGTATTTAATCAATTTGGCGGTATCTATTCTTTCAGTTGAAAGTATCCGTTTTGGTTTGTTTTTGAACCAATAACACTGTTTGAGCATCTCAAGGTTTTGCCTTGGTAACAGATGTGTTTAAAAAGATAGCAGATTTGCAGTTGTCTAAATTTAGGCGAAACTCTTAATTGAAGAACTCTTAATCAGAGAGAAGGAAGTCGAGTAAGTTGACATACTTTGTTGTTCTGAACTGTCATAAAATAGAGACGACGTCCACTAAGAGTGGCGTGTTTCGAACCACCTTATAAATAGAGGCTACGTTCACCAAGGTGACGTGTCTCGACCAACAAATATAGGGCTATGTTCACCCTGTGTGACGTGTCCGACAAATATAAAAGGTTTCGTGGTTACCAAGTGTGCCCGATTCCTCACACCAAACAAACTATATATACAAACTCTCGTGACATGGCATCTTCAGACAACAGGTATTCTAACATGGCCTACCAAGGTAGCCCATGGGCTTACAGCGGTTGTGGCTTTATCGACGGTTAAAGTTCACGATCTGCACGACTTTCCTTCTCCCAGCTCAAGACATACATGCGAGGGTTTTTCCTACACAATTCGTTGTTGCACTGTTTGACGATGTTCGAACTTTGTACCAACACATAACTTTGGTAATTAAATGTCTTTGATGGCACATCTGTCCCAACCCTAAATTCTATGGTAAAATAAAAAGGTGCTTGTCTTCCCGAACCGATACCAAGGGCAATTGTAAATATGTATATTTGTAAATAAATCATGTGGTTCAAATTTCCTGTGTTTTCTTTGTTAGCACATATAACTTGTACGGAAATCATAAAAGAATCTGTCTTACTACATTCTATTAACACAACGTAATTAAAAGGTCCCAACACTAGACGATTCACATTCACAGGCAAATTCTTCGAGTTAATAATAAATAAAGATTTTTGAAAAGTTAAATTTTGTTTGTTTTTCTTTTCTCGATTTTTGACGAAAGTCGGGGTACCCCCCCTTACTCGAGTTACAATATATATATTTAATTTTGAAAAATGTTCTTTTTATAAATATTGTAGTATGTATATGTAAAAAACACCCTTTACATTAATACACAAAATAAATTTCTGCATCTGTGTTCTGTGTTATCAAATTCATTTTTAGAAGGTAAGACGAAACGTAAGTTGTTGATCATATTAAATTATTTAGAACTTCATCAGAGTTGTTTGATTTTTTTTAATTACTTTTTTCGGGAAGAACTAACTTGTGTTAAAAAGATTGTTTCCTTAAGAAAAATAGAAACCAATCTTTGAGTGGCCTAATTATGGATTAGCCTTTCCGAATCCTAAAGCTTGTTTCTCAAGCACTCCCTGCTGTTTCTTGTTCCTAAAGTACCTAGTCACGTTAATTAATTAAAGTGATCCACCCTGTATATACCTATAATATTTCCTGATAGTCACCTAAACAACCTGAATATACTTACTATTATTCAATTATAAATTACCCATGTAAGTGATACATTTAATGGTGATGATTAATCTGGTAACTAAGAAGAGAGTGTTATATCATTTTCCGGTTGGGTAGTTGAGCTCCTTAATCTAATTCGGTTCCTGCTGGTAACACCTTTACTAACCATCGTAGTAAAACGGTATCGCACCGTAATCGTGATGAAAGTTTATCCTTCTTTGCATGTAACACAATTTGTGATGCTGTAGGGGATTTTGATCGAAAACTGCGCACAACAATGTTAGATAGTTTGTTGTCTTGATAAAAACAACTTTATGTAGTAAAAAATTGTCGAACAATTGTACGAAATTGTAATACTTAGGCCTACAATTTAGCAAGACCAATTCGAAAAGACATCATTATTTTGTATTGCTTGGAATTTGAGAAATCACAAGTTTTATAAAGATGGTGGCGATAAAAAAAGATTTTTTAATTTACAAGCTGAGATTACCACTAGTTTTTACATAAAAATGCAATTAATAAGTACAGCATGTCTTGCAATCAGAAGGAAAGGCACTATTTTGTTATGTTAGTTAGAACACTAACCACCCGGGTAGGAATACATTAATCGACTAAACCTGGTCGAAGCCTGCGCCACTTCCTCTGAAGCTTGAACCAGGTTGATCATTTTTTCTTGGTCCAAGTTTGGATCAGCCTTGGAATAATGACTTGAGGCCAAGACTGGCAAAGCAGACTCGGAACAAGTCTGTTAAACTAAGCTCGGGCCAAGTCTGACAAATAGACAGTCTGGCAAACCAGGCTTAGGCGTTACTACCGTGAGACAAGGCCTGCGCGCTGATTACGTAACTACCTATGCTGTGTGTGGTCCTACTTGATAGTAGGCTCATGTACAGCATATGTGATTACGTAATCAGCGCGAAGGCCTTGTCTCACGATGGTAACGGCTTAGGCCAAATCTGACATCTATTGCCGGATAGAACCGACAATGCAGCTATAAGCGCAAACGAATAATAACCATAGAAATAAAAATTAATTTAATTAATTAAATTATTCGATATTTATTAGCTTACGATTAGACTGAGACAAATGTTAACTGGCCAAGGATTGGTTTAAGTTATGAATTTACAACTGGCCCAGACAGAAACCAGGGTTAATTGACCAAGGCTTGGTGTAGTGTAGGCATTTACAACTAGGACTTAAACCACAGTTTATTAACCAAGGCTTGGTTTAGATTAGGTATTCGTATTTAGTTCAGACTGAAACTAAAGTTAAATACCAAAAGCTTGGTGCAATCTAGGCATTTACAATTGACTCAAGTTAAAATCAAGGTCAACCGACCAAGGCTTGATTTAAGCTAGGCATTTGCAACTTGCCAATACTGCAACTAAGGTTAATTGACCAAGCCTTGGAGCATCAACAACTGATTCAGACTAGTCTTAGGCGATAACTGATTTTAGTTATCGTTTTCGATAACAAAAAAATGTCGATATATTGAATGTATCGATATATCGGTAGTTATCGATGACTATCGATATATCGATAATAATTATCGATAGATACCGATATATCGATAACTTTCGATGACAATCGACTTATCGATTCGATAGTTATCGATATATCGATGTATCATTAATTATCTAAAACTAAGACTACTTTTTTATGTAGAAAATTCTAGGGTACGATTTTTTTGAAGTGAACGAGTTTTTACGAAAAACTGTTTTCATGACCTTCAACCTCGAGTGACATTTTTAGCGTCACGCCTATTGATGGGAATTTTTTACGATTTAGTTTAGAATCATAAAAGGAAGGTTCATGCAAAAATCCAGCTTTTCCCTAATTATCCCGTAGTTTTTTTTTGTCTTTATTCCTTGGACTATTATGTATGTATTTGTCATAACTAATTGCCGAATACGAACACTGAGTGAAATTTACTTATCGTTTATCGATAACAAAAAATATCCATATACCTACCGAATTTATAGGTATATCGAAAACAAACAATAATTATCGATGACTATGAATATGTCGGTTAGTATTGATATATCGATTGGTATCGATAACTGTCGATAACTTTTAATAACTATCGATATTTCGATAATTATCGATATAGTGATATTTTATACCAGGGTTGAATGCCCAAAACAGGCTCGAGTTTGGCCCATTGTTTAACATTGGCAGTTCCTACTCGGGCATTAAAAAATATCTATGTATAATATGTACATATGCAATAAACACGAATATTTTATCTATTAAATTTAAAGTTCAACTTAAGTCTACTATGAATAATTAAATTTAATATCTTAATTGTACAGGAAACCTATTGACGTCAGTATAACATTGTCTAAAAATACAAACGATTGATATTATTTTGGAAATTACATTTTAAGAAATATAAATAGATAAAAATCAGGTTTGTTCAAAATATTGTCTCACAATCTCAGACAAAGCTTTCTGAAATTGTTTTGTTGGAATAACACGAAATTTAAGGCGAATCCTCAGGGAGAATTCAGAAAACGAAAATGTAATAAAGGGCTTGACACATTTCTTTCGGTGTAAAATTTGAATTTATAAGTAAATTGGGTGTGACAGCAAATTTGAATGGAAATATTGTTTGAATATAAAATCGCGTTAATAATTGAGGGAACAGCTAAAAATCTCTCCGTTTCTTCGTTTTCGCAAAATATCTACCCTGCTTATTTATTTATTAATGATTTCAAGGTTTTGCTTAAAATATATAATAAAACAATCGCAAAATGAAGTAGACATCGCTAGATCGTTGGTACTTGACTCTTCGGAGCAACAAAATTAATGCTTTACATTAACAAGAACTATGTCCAAAGTTTATTTGGTGGAAGTTTCATTTATAGGAAAATCGAACGTAGACCATTATTTCACGAAATTTTAATCTCTGCGATCTGAACGTTGTTCATGCTATCCAACACGTTTGGTGTTTTTTAATTGAGTTATATGGACGATGAGTTTATTTTGGCCTTAATTGGCTGGCGTTATTTAAAAAGAAAAAAAAAACTGAAAAAACAAAATACAGGGTAGTCCATTTTCGACGTTTCTGTAGGAGAACTCGGTAACGATAACAGATTCAAAAATGAATGGCGCATACTCGAATCTTTTTTTTGAGACAAATTTACCGGTGTTTTCAAAAATTACTACCACCTTTTGTTTTCGAGTTATAAACAAAAGTTGAAATTCTCGAATTTTTGAAATGTCCTCATATATTGCTTTTTGTTTAACTTAAAAAAAAAACGATTTTCACGTTCTTCAGGCACTTTTTTACGAATGGCGTAATTAAAAAAGTATACACTTTCGGGTTATAGCATACTGCTTTAGTTAAAAAAATGTTTTTTTTTCTCTTTTCAAAAATAAACAACCTCTGAGGTCTCTTTTGTTGTGCAGGCACAGAATTAAAAAAAACTTTTCTGCAACTTTCTTTCTGCTTTTTTAACTTTGTTTCATTAGCCGTTTACATCTAGGTATATTCTTTTTTCATTCTAATATATTACAAACATATGATCAATTATAAACCAGAAAGTTGATTTTATTAAATTTTTTACAAGCTTAAAAAATGCTACCAACACTAATACTGCATCCGTGTCGTAGACGTTGAGCCTCCTTTTAGAGTTAAAAATGAATTGGCGTATTTATGCATAGGTATGTTGTTTCTAATACGAATGTTCTGTTTTCGTTCAACTTGTGTAGTTTTAATTTAATTTTTCTTATGTCCATATAATGCATCGGTGGCATTGATGATAGTTAACATAAAATAAAAACCGCTGAATTAACTGATTTTTGTTTCATTTATCTTTTTTTTTTCGGTATAGGTATGTATATATTTTGATTTTAAAATGCATTATGATAAAAGGACTGTAGATAAGAAGGAAAGGTAATTATATATCCCTTCATGGTGTTTATGGTGTTTTTGAGGTTCTTCATTTCGTGTATTTGTCTTCCATGTTTATTGTAAAACGCGATTAGTGATAGTGGTTTGTTGATTTATTCGAATGTTCGGATAATGTTCTGTTTGCTTATTTTGTAAATTAGATAAGGAATTATTTATATACAGGTGATTCATGACACTGCTTGTTTGTATTAACTCTTAAAGGTTATTCTTAGACTTTTACGAACACAAATGTTGGGAAAGGGTGAGGGATATGTAAATGTAAACATACCCATCCTGAAATGTAACCTATTTTTTGAAACTCAAAACCAGTATGAAGATATCATAAAATACAAAAAAATTCCGTAATATTTCCATGTGTATTGTGTTCGCAAAATATGTACTAAGAATAACCTTTCAGAGTTAATACAAACAAGCAGTATCATGTATCACCTACAGAACATGATCCGAACATTCGAATAAATCAACAAATCACTATTACTAATCGCGTTTTACAATAGACATGGAAGACAAATACACGAAAAACACCATAAACACAATGAAGGGGTGGTTTCCGCTCCCAACATATATATACATATCCTCCATCAGTATGAAGAACTCTCCAACATACTTTTTTTTCAAAGAAATCGGAAGGGACTAAGCTATCGTACATAATGACCGAAGGAAGTTGGGTACTTTTGGAATTGTAGTAACTATGATAATTCATAACTGAAAAAATATTAATCCTTTGCCATATATATTATTCACAAACGTCTACATCAATAATATTAACCTCTTTAATCAATCGGTAGAGAAATGACATTTTTCTTTTCAATAGCATAATTATACAATGTAATTGAACAATTACTAATCGTAGTTGTTTAAGTTAATAATTTTTCGGGAAGCATGAATTAATTTCAGTTAAGTTGGAATTCAAATAAATTTTCTTCTTTCAAACTTTCTTCGTCAGAATGGGCAAGATCAATGCAGCTACTTTAGAGAACAAATTTTATTTCTATATCTAGAATCGTTTATTTCACTTGTAAATAAACCTCATAACTTATTACTTTATCTTCAAAAAGAAAAAATTGCGGCAATAAATCACCGACTATACAGCGGAACTGAAATACGATCCTCGTTAGTTTCTAGGCCACTATCACGGTTTCCCTCTTAAATGAAAAATTGAGATGAGAATACTAAAAGAATGCTTAAAGTTAGGATGGATTAGGTATAATCATGTTTCATAAATGAATACACTGATTTATACACGTCCTTATATAATATGTATATATATTGTCATAAATGCGACTTTTGAATTATAATAGTATGAAATCTAAATATAAAACATACATAAAATACAGACACAACATTTATGACACACATTTTTACTAAAATTTGTAGAATATAGTTAAATTTTGAGATTTAACCTAACTAAATTAGTGGAAGTAAACTTAATATTCCTTATTTAACAGTTTATTATGGAACTCAGACTGATTTTATGTCACAGAAAAATTAATTTCTTTTATTACTTGAAGATTTTACGTACGACTTTACGATTACTACTCACTTTTCTAAATTTGCATAATTTGAAGATTTTATGTTATGGTTTTGAAAAAGGATATGTTTACTTCAAAATTTATCATCTGATATCAAGGTTGGACGTTTTATATTCATTGCAGGGAATATTTTCTGGTCTTGTCGAGAAGTTCTATACTTTAGTCTTCCCATATATGGAATTCCTCTGTAAAAGAGTTCGAATTCGCTAAATTAGTTCAGGAATTGCTTTTTATACATTATTATTCAATTTAATCATGATTATAAGTTCAACAAATTTAAATTATATTGAAATTTAATTCAAATTTACATCAACATTTTGTGTCATTTATATTTTTGTAATTTCTGTTAAGAGAAAAATTAGGTACTATGTGTAATACATGTAAATAGTTCCATTTTATTGTAATAAGGGGATTTAGTATGTTAGTGTTGAAATTAAGCAAAATTTTGAAAAAAAAAATTTAAAGGAAGTTTTGACATTAGAATTTTCAATTAAAATTTTCAAAAGAAGGAAGTAATTTCAAGGAAAATAGTGTAGCGG
Source organism: Agrilus cyanescens (assembly GCA_947389935.1). Lineage (NCBI taxonomy): Eukaryota > Metazoa > Arthropoda > Insecta > Coleoptera > Buprestidae > Agrilus > Agrilus cyanescens. The sequence goes on along the minus strand of OX376707.1, from coordinate 13,114,850 downwards.
TTTATCTAAAATAGTGTATCTAAAATTCTAAATTAAGTTTTGTAGAATATAGAAATTAAAGTACCTATTGTCACCATAACAAGAAAAGGTAACTAAAACACTATTATAACTGCATTCGAGTAAATGTTCAATATAAGTAATTAATTTTAAGCTTTGAGAAAATCATTAGGGGTGAAAACCACAATATTAGTTCGGTGAAAAGTAAATTGTAAGAACAATTAGGCCCGGTAGTTATTAAGCAGTTATTACGGTCAAGGTACTGAACGACACATCCGGATATTGTTGAACCCCCTACCAAATACTGGTTCATCTAGACAATATAAATAGTACAAATTTTTATAACATAGACAGTAAGTCTTATTGAATTGGCGTAGTCCTGATTCGGGTCTATAGGCCGTCGTTGGTTGGAATTACTTCCTAACGTTTCGCTGGCGCGAGTGGCGAGCTTCTTCAGACTCAGTCTACATCCAACATCGAAGATGGAAAGACCTCTGAAGAAGCTCGCCACTCGCGCCAGCGAAACGTTAGGAAGTAATTCCAACCAACGACGGCCTATAGACCCGAATCAGGACTACGCCAATTCATCAACTGGCCGCGAAAGCCTTAACCATTTTGTCGTAAGTCTTATTCTTTCGTATTTGATGTTAATTTGTTACTTTGTTTATTCTTGTCGTTTCTTTGCCTTATATGTTTGTGTGTGACTCATAATTAACTTTTTTTTTGTTAGTGTTTTATCGGACTTTTATTTTTGTTCATTACAACAACACCGATAAGTGGTGACCGCAACGTGAGTTATTTTGAGTCATAAGCAGATTCTTCAACAACGGTTACGTTTTGCTTCTTATCTTGACAACAATGGTGAATACTCGTACAGACAGCGCCAGCGAAGCCCTTAACCAGTTGGAACAACAGAAATGTCAGCTTGAACAACAGCGACAACAAATGGAACAGGAACGAAAGGAATTGGAACGGCTACAACGGGAATATCAACTTCGTCAAAGTCAACAGGACCAACAACCGTTACCTCAGGAAGCAACCTTAGCCGCAGGTTCGTCACGCCAACCTACTACTACTACTTTATCAGGTGGCGAACGAGTGGGACTACGCATTCCTGAATTCACTCCCAATGACCCGGAATATTTCTTCGTTCTGTTGGAAAGAACGTTGAGCACCGCAGGTATAACCAACGACGAGGCCAAATTCAGCTACGTGCTCGGATCCCTAGGGACAAGATACCTGGGAGAAGTCCGCGATATCGTGATGAATCCACCACAGGAAAACGCCTACGAAGTACTAAAACGGGAATTGGTAAAACGTCTTAGCCAGTCTCAAGAGTACAAGACCCGAAAACTCCTGGAGCATGAAGTCATCGGCGACAGGAAGCCTTCCCAATTCCTGAGACATCTGCGAACGTTAGCCAGTAATATCGTAGGAGATCCTGTTTTACGAACAATATGGTTGAGTCGGTTACCAGTTCAATTACAACCTCATTTGGTAACTAAAACCGAAAGCACCCTGGATCAATTAGCGGAAATGGCCGATGCAATCCTGGAAGCTACACGATCACCACCGGAAATAGCAGCTAACAGCCTTACCAACGAAACGTCCCTGGAAATAAGACTTGCACAATTACAGCTAAGTATACAAAAACAAGTTTCAGAACAATTATCAGCACTGCGAAGACAAATCGATGCTATCGCTGTTCCTGAAAAGCATCGCAGTCGAGAGAAATCGCCACACCCTCGATCCCGTTCCAGAAAACGTTTTAATTCACAAGACAGGGGGCACGCATTTAACGGACTCTGTTGGTACCATTGGAAATTCGGACCCCAAGCACGAAAATGTCAGCCACCGTGTACCGGAAATCAACAGGGAAACGGAACAGGAGGTCGCTAATGGCGGCTAGCGACAATGAAAACCTCCCACGCCGTCTCTTTGTAACCGACAAAGTTACAAACATACAATTCTTAATCGATACCGGCGCAGATCTCTGCGTGTATCCACGTTCATTCGTTCATGGTACATGCAAAAGATCGAAATATGAATTGGCAGCGGCAAATGGAACCATAATTCCAACATATGGTACAATCCAACTTTCATTAAATTTAGGATTGCGACGAGCTTTTGTCTGGTCGTTTGTCATCGCCGAGATACCCAAAGCAATCATAGGAGCAGACTTTCTAGCGCACTTTGGACTTCTCGTTGACCTACAAAATGGACGTCTTATCGACCCTCTTACAAAACTGGCATCGCATGGACAAGTAGCTACGTGTGACATCGACAGCATCAAAATGGTTAGCGGTACGTCAACTTTTCATCAATTGCTTCGACAGTTTCCGAACCTTACCCGACCCAACAGCCATGTAGGGGTCGTCAAACATAATACAGTCCATCACATTCGGACAAGTCCTGGACCACCAGTCTTCAACCGACCACGACGTCTAGATCCGCGACGCTTGGCGGCAGCTAAAAAAGAATTTGAAACAATGTTACAGCTAGGAATCGCCCGCCCATCTGAAAGCTGCTGGTCCTCACCTTTACACCTAGTGCCCAAACAAGATGAACAATGGAGACCTTGTGGGGACTATCGTGGACTAAATGCACGAACAATACCGGACCGTTATCCAGTCAGACACATCCATGACATCGCACATATGCTCAATGGAAAGAAAATCTTTTCGAAGATAGATCTCGTTAGGGCATACAACCAGATCCCCGTCGCTCCAGAGGATATCCCGAAAACTGCTATTACGACTCCATTTGGTCTTTTTGAATTCCCTTTTATGACCTTTGGACTTCGTAACGCGGCACAAACGTTTCAACGATTTATGGATGAAGTCCTGCGAGGTCTAGACTTTTCATATGCATACGTCGACGACATACTCGTTGCATCCGAATCACCTGAGGAACACGAAGAACATCTACGAATACTTTTCGAACGTCTACAGCAATTCGGTGTGGTTATAAACGCAGCAAAATGCACCTTCGGCACGACAGAGGTAAAATTTCTAGGCTACTTAATCACAAGCAATAGTACTAAACCATTGCCTGAAAAAGTACAAGTCATCACCGAGTATCCAAGACCAGAGACAGTGAAACAATTAAGGCAATTTCTGGGAATGGTAAACTTTTATCGTAGGTTTATAGCCAACGCCGCAGATTTACAAGCCGTCCTCACCAGTCTTTTGACCAACAACGTCAAAGGAAAAGGGCCAATCACCTGGACAAAAGAAGCCGAATAAGCCTTCAACAATTGCAAGAATAGTCTGGCACACGCAGCACTCCTAGTGCATCCAAAACCTAACGCAGCCCTTGCTCTTACGTGTGATGCTTCAGACACCGCCGTAGGCGCAGCCCTGCAACAACGGATAAACAAGCATTGGGAACCGCTAGCATTCTTTTCCCAAAAATTGAGTCCTGCCGAACGCAAGTATAGTGCTTTTGATAGAGAGCTTTTAGCAATCTATAAAGCAATTAAACACTTTCGCCACATGCTAGAAGCCACAGTATTCACGATATTCACCGATCATAAGCCAATCATCTTCGCGTTCAACCAGAAACCTGAGAAGTGGACTCCCCGACAAATTCGCCATCTGGACTTCATCAGCCAGCTTAGTACGAATATACAGCATATATCTGGAATGGAAAATGTCGTCGCCGACGCGCTATCCCGCTTTGAAGAAATGTCTACTTCCCTCAACTACGTAGACCTGGCCAAGGACCAAGAAAAATATAAGGAATTGCTATCATTTCTTAATTCAAATTCCAGTTTAAAGCTCAAGAAATTTGAGATCCCTGGCACCGGTGCGACGATTTTTTGTGATGTTTCGACAGCGACCGCCCGCCCATTTTTAACAACTAAATTTCGTAAAGCAGCTTTCCATTCTATCCATGGTCTTGCACATCCAGGTGCAAAAGTCACTACAACCCTTATAACTCAACGATTTGTTTGGCCGTCAATACGAAAGGATTGCCGCGAGTGGAACAGAACCTGCATTCCATGTCAACGTTCAAAAATATCACGGCATGTTTCAGCGCCACTTGGTTCGTTCACAACATCATCAGCCAGATTCGATCATGTACATATCGACATTATCGTCATGCCCGTCTTACGTGTGTGGATCGTTTTTCAAGATGGCCAGAAGCATTCCCTCTAGAAGACCAAACAGCAGAAACAGTTGCAAGAGTGTTCTACGAAAATTGGATTTGCCGTTTTGGAGTTCCTTTACGAGTGACAACCGATCAAGGACGCCAATTTGAATCAACCCTATTTAGACAGCTTACCAGAATGGTTGGTATATCTCACCTTCGTACCACTTCATATCATCCCCAGGCGAATGGGATGGTAGAAAGACTTCATAGACAACTAAAAGCTGCAATTAAGTGTCATAATAATGACAAATGGACTGAAGTACTGCCTACCGTTTTACTGGGAATTAGATCCGCATGGAAGGAAGACATCGATGGTACTGCTGCCGAACTGATTTATGGCCAACCTCTGCGACTACCAGGTGAATTTTTGACACCAAGGACCGACAACGCTCTAGAAAATCCCGAGGCCTACACCAAAGAACTTCGACTAGTTTTTCAAGATTTACCGTCCCCACCAAGGAATACACATTGAATCAATTACGGAGGATACTTTGAAAAATAATAAAACTTGGCTTCGTCAGTCTTTTTTTTTATAAAATTTATTTGTAAATATTGTATTTGTTACTTTGTTAATTTTTAAGAAAAAAACTTAAATTTAATAAGATATTTAGCTAGATAGGGTGTTTGTAGGGTAAATTTTAATTTTGATAGTTTTCTTAAAAGGTATTTAACATTGTTTCTTTCTTATAAATTTAAATATTGAACTCACTAACTGATTTAAGATTTTTATGTTCAAATTTTGTATCAATTAAATTCTTCAAACCAATTTATTATTCAATATAATTTTCAGTTTGTTTAAACTTAATACTTCTTTTATTTCTCATTTGATATTTACTTATGTGAATATCTGGCGCCCAACTTTGATTTATAATACTTTCAAAATTAATTATTCTTTTCATTTACTTTACATTCATACATGAAAATTACGTTCTCTCCTTCATACATTCCAATTCACACACAACGAATTCATATATATATTCATGGTGTAGAAACTAGGATAAGAAAATGCTAAATAAAACGTCGCCAAGAAAAAATGAATTAAAAGCAAGAGGCATTCAAAGTAACAATGGACTGGATGTGCAACTACTACTGCAGATAACTATCTAAATGTAACGCTTACAAATACGGTACAATTATTTTGAAAACAGTACGACCAAGTGTATAATTCCTGGGGATACCCTTCCTAGCTTACAGGAAAACTTTGGATAGAAAAATCCAATTAAAAGAGTTCTACGGAAGAAGAATTCTAAGAAAGAGGTCATTAGTAGTGTATTAATTGAAAATACAGGAATGCTCAATTTTTTGAATTCTATTTACTATTTATATTCACCGCCCAAGAGTAAGTAATACGTAAATTCGGTGCCCTGATCAGACCGGCAGAAATAATAAATTACCTGACTGCTGGACTAGGGGACAGGTGTGCAGTAATGAGGGGAAGAAATTCATCACTGCTACCTTTACAACGTAATATTTGGATTTCAGACTTACTTCGGCACAGTTTGGTAGGGCACGATTTGATTGCTTCATTGTATTCGTTCTCGCGTGTCCAACAGCTTACGCATGACGTCTTTTATTCAGTTGGATATACGTAACTCTTTTAGTTTAGTAACCAAGGGATTTTATTGTTCAAATTTTTTTTATCGCAGATTCCTGTACAGGTCTATGAAAAGTGCATTTGTACAAACTTTTAATATGTACTATTAAATAATTGTTACTGCTATTTATGTGCTAATACTAATGTTTTGCAAAATGCGTTTTTTGAAGCGAAAACTTCTTTAGGCGCTTTATGCCATTTTAAGTAGGGGATAAGAATGTAGTAGAAGTATATGTACACGTTTACACGAATACATTACAACCTACAGGGGAATTACATATTAAAATAAACAAAATATGCAGTCTAATCGAAGTGCTCACACCCTCTGATTATTATTAGGTTTTTTCGAAGCTTTTGCAGAAAATCTAGAACAGATCTCCTCTATTTTTATAGGTAAAGGTTCAAATACCTGCCGCAACGATTAGTGTGGCGATGAGCTGTAGAGGGATGCCATATATTCAATTATCTACAAAAAGGAATGTATATTTCTTTGTTTCTGTCACAGTTTTCGTTACGTAAGCGTTGAAAAGGTCAGAAAACCGATTTCATAGTAGCTAAGCACTTTTTATACGTAGACGCTGGATGTAAACATTAGGGAGAAATCATTTCAATGTTTATTGTATAAATTTCATTATTAACTGTAAGGTCGATAAAAGCTAATCTTGCCAATAACCAATTCGTTATTAACTATTCACAAAGTTTCCGGTGCAATCATAGTTTACTTCCTGCGTGTATCTATAGTATTTAAGTTTTTCAAAATGAGTTTTCTAGTCTTTCGAAAACAACGTAGGGGTACAAAAAGAAGTATACAGATTAACTACTATTCAGCTCAAAATCAAGATCAACACGTTTGGTTTAAAGACACGCTGATGAGAATTGATAAGTTTGAAAACGCGATCTGCGTCTAGTCGTTTGGACAGAATGTGTAATTAATTAATTTATATTATAGTAAATCTAAGGTTCGATGGATCCTTAGGCCATACCGTGCATCGTAAGACTACACACACTAATCGTAATCTCAATAAGGATTCCTATCACCATTCAGGACAAAAGCGAGCCGTGAGAATTCTTATTCATCGGGATAAATGTATCTATGAATCTCCTCTTTTATAACAGGAGCCCCTACCATCTAGATCAAGATCTCTAATATAACGGTCACACTCTACATAGATCGAACGTGTGCTCCACCCCAGAGGAGCTTCGCCTTCAACACTCCAACTAACATCCGTAGGATACATCTCATTACCCTAAATTAAAACTGTTATAGCCCGCATCGGGAAGCTGTTAAACCGTCACAACATCAGAACGACTTTTAAGTCAAGGAATCAGCACCACAACTTTCTCAGATCAACTAAAGATCCCAGAGATCCCTTGACTTGATTGCTGATGTTTATAAAATACCCTGTTCTTGCGGAGTAGTACACATCGGCACAAGAACAACAGCATTAAAACAAGAATAGTCGAACACAAGAGCTACTTCCGACTCCTACAACGTTAGAAATTTGCTATAGCCGAACACCTTTTAGACAATTACAACCAATTAACAATGAAATATTAAATAGTGGCGTATTTTAAATACATTAAATTGAACTCAATTAAATAACCAACTACAAATTACCACAAATTAATGTGGAAAAAGGTATTGTTGTCATCATGTCCCCGGCGGGATTCGAACCCGCGTCTCTGGCTTTACGCGCCATTGCTCTAACCACTAAGCTACGGCGACATGATGACACTATTTAATATTTCATTGTTAATAGTTATTAATAATAATATACATTGATCCGACGATTCAGTGACTTTGTAAGTACGTTTCGTCGATGTTGTTGTCATCATGTCGCCGTAGCTTAGTGGTTAGAGCAATGGCGCGTAAAGCCAGAGACGCGGGTTCGAATCCCGCCGGGGACATGATGACAACAATACATTTTTCCACATTAATTTGTGGTAATTTGTAGTTGGTTATTTAATTGAGTTCAATTTAATGTATTTAATTACAACCAAGTTGTTGATTACGACGGAACTACTGGTTTACCAAGTACATTACAGTAATACCTCTAGTTACATAGAGAAGCCATCGAAATTCACACACACCTTATGAATAATAATAGAAAAGAAGGACTTCATTTGAGTGGCATCCAACTTTAGAAAGAACGACTTAGAAGTCGTCAAATCCATCGACTAATAATTCAGAGACCGCCCTTCTACGACGCACCCATCGTTACCAGGTATATATAAAAAACACTGCACAGCAAGCTCTCAACTCAGCGGCTGATGGGAAGCCGAAGCTCCCATAACGGCATGAGGGGGAGAGATTTTAGTTGGTAGGTCCGAGGGCATCCGACACTACCCAGTTGAACGGTCTTTCAAAGATTTCTTCTCCCTCCCGGAAACAAAAAAATCTCCGATCAGTAGGTGTCGGGACTTCGAGGTATAATCTTCACTTTCGTTAACACAGATCGGCTGAACGTTTGGACAAAATAGTTCCTATGGATCACGGCCTACAAGCCCTAACCTTGATTTTACTATCGAATTCGGCCGTGAAAGCCTATTTTTTAATTTATATTATGTTGATTGGCTTATTTAGCTCTAATAGCTGCATTTGTTGGGCTCCTTGTTGGCGCTGAACGTGAATTGTTGTTAATCCCAGCAGATAACGTTCACATGCCATCTGCGGAATTATATTGACCATGGTGCTTAAAGGCGATTCAGCTTGGCCGTTATTCTGTCAAAATTGCCTATGCTATGACCCGCTGATGATAACTAAGAAGTTCGAAATCGAGAGCCGCTTAATTTATTTATTGTGCTTAATATCTTATTATATAAAGACGTCTCAATGGGGTGAAGCGTATGTTACAATTTTTGTAATTCACTTGGTAGATATTAACGAAGCCAATGTGGACGTCTCATATTTTCTTTTGTATCGTTTTAATAGATTTTACCTAAGTAAGGAGGATTAATGTTAAATAATGGGAAATTAGATTCTGGGAGCTTTGGTATAGAACTTTTGTTCAAATTCGGAATCGTTATCTGGGATTTGTTGGGTTGTTGGAATCCCTATTTGTTTGGCATCAACTAATTGCCTAGTCGCTGGTATCCTTCGTCATCCACGACGGAAACCTTCGTTTTGATGCTAATAAATAATAATCTCTTTAGCTCATAATAAATAATACGGTTCATGACAGTGTCCAATTGAATTGCAGGTCCTTATTTCACGTAATTCTGTTTCCGTCTGCTTTTCATTTTTATTTCTATGTTCATTCACTTTTGACTAATATCGAAAATTATACTGTCATTTTATATTCTTTCCTAGGAATATTTATTTTATTATTAGTATTAAAAACGAAAATGAGCTTGACACTTTATGCAACAAAGGTTTTTAACGTTTTTAAGTCCTTATCATTTCTGTAATGTAACTTTCCTTCTTATGTGTAATCCAATTACTTAAGACCTGATGTAAAACGAAATAAACCTTTGATGACTCTGCAGTAAATCGAAAAAGGGCTCTTTTATTTAAGAAAAAATGGAGTTAATTTTTCCCAATACTCTTGAATACATTTACTACATTATATTGAACTCTCCTTTTTATTTAACGTTCTCGACGAAGTTTTATAGTATTTTTGACCAACTCATAAACGCCTACTAATAAAAGAAGTTATGGTGAAAAGTCGCATAAATAACGTATTAAACGCTATAATTGCAAATCAAAAGTCGAATGTGTTTCTGATACAAATTTTACGGTCGGGCGAAATAATTCCTTGATGATTCTGTTCGTTGCCAATGTTTATAATACCTAAACTAAAGCATCCAACAAGGTAGTAATACAATACTGTCCGTTATGTTTTCATATGTTACCTATCATTATGATTTATTTTTATTTCGTGACAGAGGTGAAAGAACATCGGAGGAAGTCAACCTTTGTGGGTCAAATAATTTTCGAAATTCCATTTCAATTAATTTTAATGTATTACGCTTTAATATGTTTGGGTTTAATACTAAGAATTTCAGTTATTTTGGAATTTCTGAGAGTAGTCATTACTCGCTCCTTTTGTGATTTTTTCAAAATTTTTTTCAGAAATCCTGTACTGTTGGTTACCTACACACGGAAGTCACGTGGCTCTCCGACATTTACGAAAGACTTTCCTGTCAGGATTCGTATTTATCTCAATAACGATTTATATGTAGGGTAAGGGTAGGGTGCCTAAGAGTAACCACTTAATTTTTATTTGGATTTATTCGAATTTAAATTAGTTTTAATAAATAAAACACTTATTTTACAATATTATCGAGTTTAACGTAACGTTGAGGCAGTTTTTTTTTAATTTTACATAGAACTCATAACAAAACAATCAAAACTAACTCTTTGTGCATGTGCACCCTTAGGGACACATGTTGCCCAAGAGTGCGTAAAATAGGTTTTCGATAGCAAATGTTGTGATAGGTACCATAATTTAGATTTGAAACACCGAACTAAGCCTGGGGGGGCGGGGGTTACTATTTGTTTCTTGGAAGGCAAGGTAGATGACGGCTTGGATTTCTGCTGATTTCTATAGAGGCATTGAAAAAGGTAGGTAAAATTAATGGTTAATAAAAGAGAATTTTAAAGTGCATAGTTTAGAGCTTAGATAAGTTTAAAGATTTTAGAAATTTATGCCATTCAAAAAATTGATGGTAGTCACTGCATTGCTATAATTCCTAAATTAAACAACCTATTATGGTTCAAATCAATACAGGCATTTTAAGTACATTGAGAAAATATTAGTTACGTCTATGTAGTTTGAAAATGAAAACTGAATGTATAAAATATATTATTACGATTAATATCGGCTCTCCGAATCCCTAGCGTTAATACGGTCAAAATATTTTTCGGCCGCAGCGTTACGACGTGCTAGTTCGTCAGTCGTTGGGGATTTTCTATCCTGAATGCAACCGGCGACTGGGCAACAGTACTCACCGTTTACGTGCTTGCGTTCGCTCGGAAAGAGCGGACATGGGACGACTATTACTACTGCTTACGTAGCTTTGTTTCAGCTTCTAAAAGTAGAAGCGATGGTTCATAGGATTTGGAATAACGTCTAGAAGAATGTGTTAAAATATTATATTAGCGCATAAAAAAGTACCTATCAAAGTAAGCAAATCAGGATGAGAAAACAAAGGCATTTAGTTTTTCATAAATTACTCAAACACCATTAATGATAGCGCAAATCGGATTCCGAAACTCTATCTCCATTTTTACTAATTTTAATTTAACGTTGTACATTGGGGACCGCATGACCGCTACATGATGCGCGTGCTGCTTGGTAGTCAGCACTTTATGTAAATTAACTTTTTATGGTATTCATTATCAATTTAAAATTTTGAAAAAAATATGGTGTACTTTTAAACTTCAAAGAATAAGATCCCGTTAAAAAAAAATTTTTAAAGTCAATTTTTCAACGGATGAGGGAATAAGAAATGTTGAAATAATTGACCAAAAAATTTTTCACTTCGTGGAGCCCTTTCTGAAAATATATTTGATATAATAATGTAAAAACGTTTTTAAAACTTGTTTATTTTGTTGATAATAATTATATTTATGAAAATCATTATATCCTTAATATATCAAAAAACTTTTTAAAAAATATGAAACTACTTCACTTATTTATAATGAATTTATGAACGAATGGCGTAAAATTTCTCTTTGAAGTGTTAGGCATACAGCATTATTTATTTCATTTTTTCACATTGATAACTAATAGCACAAAAAAATTATTTATCAAATAAAATAACAATACAAATTAAAAATCTACTTTTGTAGGTATTGTTTTTTTTTTATGTACGGCGCATCCCCAATCTTAGAATCACGCACCGACGCTGATGTAATCTATCTAACATGAAATTATTGATTTATAAACCTTGTTCAACAATCGTTACTTTACTTTTTTTTCAGAAATCATCTCCGAAGAAACAGCAACCCCATGCCCGCTCGCAAGGGGCTTCTCGCGCCCCAAAATACTTTTCTTGATACGATTGCAACACGATTTGACGGAACGCGTAAGTACATTTCAAAATATCGTAATTTTTTAATTATTAATTTTATACGAGATTAAGCTTGGCCGGTTTTCTGCCGCAACTGACTCTTGACGCGCTGATGAGAATTAATGAGTTCGAAATCGTGATCCGCGTCTGGTAGTTTCAATAAGATGCCGATTAAGGACGTCTTTTTTCATCTTCCATTTTTGAAATTTGAATTTCTTTCTGAATAAATATCAACGAATATTTCCATTTAAAAGAAAATTGGTATCGTAATCTTCTTTTCCAAATTTCTTTTCGGTTTGATGCTTATGCAAACATTATTAAATCTTTTCTAATTATCGTTACATTCATCATGCTTCTTCTTACTTATCCCGGAATTTTATTCTTTTATAATCGAATAACTTATTTAATTTTCGCTCTGAAATCGAACTTTTGATTAACGATGTATGATTCGAGGTTTCAATTTGAGCGAAAATCGATATTCAACAGGATCATGCACGTATACTGTAAATAAGTAACTGACTGATCGCTGCAACGTGTTAGGATGATGATTGATGAAGGGATCAAACGAAAACCTTTATAATGGCCTTTCAGAGGTTGTCGAACTTACGGTATCCGGTGTCAGATGAGTCTATCAAGCAGTTAGTGAGTTAGTTGGCTTGATAAGGATTTTTTCGTCTTTAAGTAAGCTTAATGAATCTGAAGCAAACTACCAACAAGATAAAAAAATTGATAAAACAAGAAACTAAAAAATGATAAATAAAATAAGCCTATCTATCTACCTAGTCTACATTACAAAGCTCCTAAACTATAGGAAGTATTAGCTAATTTTTAACCGGCGCTAAAGAAACAAATGCACAAATTAGTAAGTGAGTGAACGCCTTTATATTTTTCATTTTTCAGTTTCTTTTTTCGTCGGTTTTATTTTTTAATTTCTTCTGTCAAGTTTTAATACAACCGGTTACAAGTTAAAAATCAAACGCGCCTTTTTTCTGCCTTTGGGGATGGAGTTGTTCTTTTAAATTTAAGTTGGCCCAATCTCGAAGTATCTATAGCTTCTTTAAATAAAACGCGAATTATCGAAACTAGAAAACTTATAAAATTGGCTAGCGCGTTACACATGCAGGGAGAGAATTTTTTTTAATGGGATTGAAAAATAAACAACCATAATCGGACTACTCTAACTCAATTTCGATAATAACGATTTCATTGCAAACTGGTTAGGCCATTTGAATATCGCTACGATTTCTTGCGTAGGTACTCCTATATTTTAGGACTGAACAATTTTTTTTTGGGGCTCATTTAATTTGGCTTTTGCAGGTGATTTTATACATAAAAATACGGGATAAGTTTTATCTGAAAAAGTTTTCGATTAGAGTTATACTGTAGTCGTAACGAGTATATATAGTATTGCCTACTTCTTGGGAAACACTGTATGTTGAATTGATGGATGGATGCCCTTTTAGAAAAATGTAATAGCCAAAGTGAAATCTCTAAAATAGTACAATCGATTATAAAAAAGTTTGAATCATTAAGTAGGTATAGTATTAAATAGGCATTGATCAGAATCTCATTACTCAATAAATCTTCGTGTATCTACTAAATTATAATATAAAAAAAAAGGAAGAAGATGCCATCAGAACTAGCGGCTGAGTTTGCGTTTCCGATAAGAATTTTAGTTTTCAGTAAAAAGGTTCAATCACAAACGAAAGTAAACTTCACATCTCTCGATGTGATAGGGACTGGAAAGTGTTGCGTAAATCAAATGCAGAGCTAGGAAGGGAAAATCTAACTCCCACGCTAATAGTGATTCGCGATTTGAATAATTCCAAATGAGCGGTTGCCAAAACTTTGTTCAGTATCGGCATTTGTATACGGTAAACTAGTCAATCCTCCAACAGATAAATTTGCTTTTGCTCAAATGCCAACCCTGGAGAAAATTTGACAAATAATCGTCTTAAAATTTAAATTGAACTTTAGAAATGCCTAAACCTCGAATGAAATAGTAAAATGCTGTTTGTCACAAAAACACTACACCTACACCTCTTAGAGACCGGCTAGGCTAGGTTAGTGTTGGTTAGGGTTCATTCGATTAGTTTAGCAAGGTGCCTTTATTTTTTTACGCATAATTGAGATAATAACATTGAGATATTCCCCCATAGGAGATGTGTGAAGTGTCGTCCAGGTTCCTGTGTAAACGACTCCTCTTTTTAATATTTCTGGTCAAATTTATTTGGTCAGTTGGAGTTAGAGATTCAAATTTTAACATTGCAATAATTTGTAATCCATCTGTAAGACTTTTTTGGCAATCAATCTAAAATCGTATCTAAATTCGGCCAGAAATATTAAAATCAGATGTTGTTCATGATTGCAGGAAGTTAGACGATAGTTCAAACTTCTCCTATAGGGGAATATCTCATTGTTTTTAATTTAGTGTAGGTATATGTTGTCTTTTACTAAATTACTTGTTAAAATGATTTGAAGTTGAGAACTGCTCTTCCATTATTTTAACGATATTGTTTTGTATGTGGTTTGCATCCACGGCCTACTTGTCGAAATTAAGCAATAAGAAATATATAAAGTGCTGTATTTTGAAGAAAATTTGAGTGTGTATGAAACCAAAACCAGTATACCGGCCGAACTGTGACAAGCAATAGAACGAAACAGAGTTCAAACTCAACTATTGGAGAGAATGGAAGCAAACTTCAGGGAATATTTCCACATTTATCAGCGTAAAAATGGACACTACCTTAATGATATAATTTCTCGTACATAGGTAATCCAAACTGTACGTGCTGACCTACTTATTTCTGACAATAAAAATTTTTTAAAACCGTAAATACCCGGAGTATACCGTTCATTTGGAAATGGTCCGTCCCCTGCGGCGGGCCCTGTATAACAAAAATTAAAAATTCCTTTTTTCTAAAAAGCATACACTGTTGTCTGGCAAGAGAGGGAGTAAGCTGGTTCTTGTCAAAAATGAAAAAGAAAACAAGCAAAATCTATATTTAAAACTTCACTTAATTTAATTTGAAGAATTTTTGGCAGTGTGATCGTCAAAATGCTAGGACCTTTTAAACCTATGTTGTGATAATAATTTGCAATACATTAGATTCTTTTATGAGTTCCGTACAAGCAATAATTTTCTAACAGTGGAAAAGCAGAAAATTTTAACCACACTATTTATTTACAACTAATACAGATTTACAATTGCCCTTGCGATTAGCTCGGGAAGACAAGCACCTCTTATATATCTACACCAGGAAATTTTAGGGTTGAATTAGATGTGCCAACAAAAACTTAATTACCTAACATTAAGGTGTAGGTACAAAGTCCGAATATTGTGAAAACCTTGTACCAACGAATTGTATGGGAAAAACTCAAGTATGTTCGTCTTCAACTCAGAGAAGAAAAGTCGCGCTAACTGTAATTAAAGCCACAACAGCTGAAAGCCCTTGGGCTACCTCGGTAGGCCATGTTAGAATATCTGCTGTCTGAAGATTTCATTTCACTGGAATTTGTACATAGTTTCGTTGGGGTGGGAATCTGGCACACTTGGTAATACGAAATGAAACCTTTTATATTGTGAATATAGCCCTATATATTTGTTTTGGCGAGACGTTTCACCGTCGTGAACATAGCCTCTGTTTAGGAAAAAGAAAGATGAATCGAATTAAAAAACAAAATGTAGTAGGTTCGTTTTAAAAAAACCAAGTGACTGATTTTTTTTTTTTTTTTTGAACGCCCTGTACAAACTATAAAGCTTAGCTTTGACAGGACGTTTTGAACCTCTACTACAGCTGGTAAACATTTCAGTACTCTAAGTCACTTTTTCGGAAGTTATGACATGTATTTGATTGTTTGGGGTGCGCTAGTGATTGTTTTTTTATAAATTAAATTATCTCAAAAACTCCTCATCCTAGGCGTACAAGTTAGTTATCAAAGTTACTTGAAATTTAATGTTTTATCTGGATTCGTCGTAAAAGTAAATCGTTGCATTTAAAGTAACAAAGTTGGTATCAACTTCCAGTATAAGTAAAGTGCTATAAAATTGAAAATATTTAAAATATATAGACTACGTGTCGTGGGTATTACACGATGTTTTTCAAATTTTTTCTACAATTAGCTTTCCTTAAACGTATAGCTCACCGTCTTTTTAGCCACCCTGTATACATCTAGCAATAAAATTCCTTCTTTCAAAATGAATACTGCGAAACAATACTAACATATTGAAATTGAATATCTAAAAGAGAAATTTCAAAAGAGCTACTTTTCATAATGGTACTATGTTCGATTTATGTATGATTTCAATCATTTCTCTTTCTGAGAAATTCCCTGAATGGAAAATGATTGTAAGGAAATCAAACTGACAATAGAAAATTGTTGGAATCAAGAATCGGTTATCGAAACCTTCACCAGATATTCGATTACTGGAATAACAAAACCAACTAAACTTTTGGGCATAAAAATTAAAAACAGTTTTCGTGTTTATTATTTTTTGGTCGCAAAATGAACATGCAATATTTTGATGAACACAGATTATTTCTAGTTTACATTTTGAAGCTGTTATTTTCAGAATGACACCTAAATTCCAAACATATCATTGAAATAAAAACCATACCGCCCAATTGGCTTTTCTAAATTTAATTAAAAACTTCGACCGGAAATTGCGTTCATTTATTTCCAATTTGAAAACAACGAATGATTTTACTGTGCAAATATTGCAAAATGAAATTATAAAACATTAGAAGCTTTTACAAATAACGTTTCTCATAATAAAAAAGTTGCATATTTAGATTTTACGAAGGAGATCCAGGCAGCAACGAGTGAAGGTTCTTTTATTCTCTAAAATCAATAACCGACGTTTAGCATTAAATGTAAGGTTTCTTCAGGATAGTTTACGAAGGAACCCTATATTTGAGGCGAAACGTCGCTTCTTGGTTTTTGGTTGGAATAAAAGAACCTTTACCCTTTACTGACTGGATTTTATTTATTGTCATTAAGGGAAGATTTTAATCTATCTTTGAGAATTACTCGAAAACAAAAACATAAATAGAAAAAAAAATTGTAAAGACAAAAGTTATAGTTTTGATTGGTACCTTCTCAAAATAGCAACCAAGAACCAGGAATGTGTCTTGAGAATGATTTTCAAGTTTATTTCAAGGTTAAGTACATTTTCTTAAACAGAGAATATGCACAATCTGTACATGAAAATTCCGTGTACAACTCTAAAAGCAAAAAAGTTATACGAAATCGATACAGCTTTAAGAGTCCAAGGCAATCTACATGTACGGAATGTGGAAGACTCGTAGAGCATCTATATTTTAGACGTCTAATTCAAAGTGGGCTTAGATGTTTACGTTGAGTCATATGTATTATAATAAGCGTAAGTCAGATTTGGTCATGGCTGGTAAGTATGGGCCGTTAAAGTAGCATCATTATAAGAATGCGTGTGGACAAATTGGACGTTGGCAGTTGTATACTACTCACATCAACTGCAATGTATATTTGATCTACATGAAGTTAGTTATGATTATGACTTATATGCTCACTCTACGCGGCTACAATGATACGAAATTATCGAGCGTATGGTGATTCGTATTGGATTAGGTTTCAGTGTATTGTTGCTAACTTCAGTGTCCAGTTGTTCGGATGATTTCGTACAGATTTCATTGAGGACACACATGCAGTCTTAAAATAATGCCACACATTTTGTTGAACTGTCAGATTTCTAACATTGATCTGACTTCAACATTTGACCGAAACAAAATTAAACAGCTAGTGTAACCACCCGCATCCGGGTGTTACAATATTATAAATAATCCTCTAATATTTATTTATTTAACAGGTGGTTTTTTATCTGATATCCAATTCTATTTAAATTGAATCGCAGGTATATTCGTCTCTTCGTCCTAATATTTCTTTTTAATTTCGTATGAGAATAGGATTGAATATCTTCTTTTAAAATATTTTTCGTACTTAATGAGTAAGAAAAGGACAAATTTCACCCTGGAAACATGCACTTTGCGTAAACGGCGTACCTCGTAGTTTCTAGGTCACCACCAGAGAAGGTAATACAGGAGCTTCTGGTAAATAAGCGAGAGGGAAAATCTGATGGTCTGGTCGTTCGTCCGTAGATAGTTGCTGGTATATAGGGGGGTAAAGGGAACATCTTAGGGCACTTGTAAATCGAGTTGGTAATAGGAATGAGCGAGAGGGCCTTGGAGAAGCGAAAGGGAAAGTCTGCGAATCTGATCTTTCTGTTAGAAGCTAGGCGAGGGTGTAGAGAGGAAAAGGGAATATCTTCGGACGCTGGGAATTCACATTTAAATAAGAACGAAGGAGAGAGCATTATCTAAAAGTGAAACAGCGATGTCCGCGCTCGTCGTGTACATTGATAGGCTTGTTAGGGATGTAGGAAAGTAAGGGGAAGCTCGCGAGATGCAGGATTCGTGTGGTGGAGAGGGTAGAAATTGGGTATAAATAGCCGCGAGTATTTACAGGATTTCATAGGGGGTTGGAATATTGTTGGCTCTCTATCTCTGAAATTTGATTCGAACTGTTGCGAGGTTAGTCGGAAAACGGCTTATCTCGATCTGCAGTATAGGAGGTCAAATAGTCCTTTTTTGAACGCATTACATTTGATTCGAACTGTTGCGAGGCTAGTCGAAAAACGGCTTATCTCGATCTGCAGTATAAGAGGTCAAATAGTCTTTTTTTGAACGCAATTCATTTGATTCGAACTGTTGCGAGGCTAGTCGGAAAACCGCTTATCTCGATCTGCAGTATAAGAGGTCAAATAGTTCTTTTTTGAACGCATTACATTTGATTCGAACTGTTGCGAGGCTAGTCGGAAAACGGCTTATCTCGATCTGCAGTATAAGAGGTCAAATAGTCCTTTTTTGAACGCATTACATTTGATTCGAACTGTAGCGAGGCTAGTCGGAAAACGGCTTATCTCGATCTGCAGTAGAAGAGGTCAAATAGTCCTTTTTTGAACACATTACATTTGATTCGAACTGTTGCGAGGCTAGTCGGAAAATGGCTTATCTCGACCTGCAGTAGAAGAGGTCAAATAGTCCTTTTTTGAACACATTACATTTGATTCGAACTGTTGCGAGGCTAGTCGGAAAACGGCTTATCTCGATCTGCAGTAGAAGAGGTCAAATCGTCATTTTGAATGCATTACATTTGATTCGAACTGTTGCGAGGCTAGTCGGAAAACGGCTTATCTCGATCTGCAGTATAAGAGGTCAAATAGTCCTTTTTTGAACGCATTACATTTGATTCGAACTGTTGCGAGGCTAGTCGGAAAACGGCTTATCTCGATCTGCAGTAGAAGAGGTCAAATCGTCATTTTGAATGCATTACATTTGATTCGAAATGTTGCGAGGCTAGTCGGAAAACGGCTTATCTCGATCTGCAGTAGAAGAGGTCAAATCGTCATTTTGAATGCATTACATTTGATTCGAACTGTTGCGAGGCTAGTCGGAAAACGGCTTATCATCTCGATCTGCAGTATAAGAGGTCAAATAGTCCTTTTTTGAACGCATTACATTTGATTCGAACTGTTGCGAGGCTAGTCGAAAAACGGCTTATCTCGATCTGCAGTATAAGAGGTCAAATAGTCTTTTTTTGAACGCAATTCATTTGATTCGAACTGTTGCGAGGCTAGTCGGAAAACCGCTTATCTCGATCTGCAGTATAAGAGGTCAAATAGTTCTTTTTTGAACGCATTACATTTGATTCGAACTGTTGCGAGGCTAGTCGGAAAACGGCTTATCTCGATTTGCAGTATAAGAGGTCAAATAGTCCTTTTTTGAACGCATTACATTTGATTCGAACTGTTGCGAGGCTAGTCGGAAAACGGCTTATCTCGATCTGCAGCAGAAGAGGTCAAATAGTCCTTTTTTGAACACATTACATTTGATTCGAACTGTTGCGAGGCTAGTCGGAAAATGGCTTATCTCGACCTGCAGTAGAAGAGGTCAAATAGTCCTTTTTTGAACACATTACATTTGATTCGAACTGTTGCGAGGCTAGTCGGAAAACGGCTTATCTCGATCTGCAGTAGAAGAGGTCAAATCGTCATTTTGAATGCATTACATTTGATTCGAACTGTTGCGAGGCTAGTCGGAAAACGGCTTATCTCGATCTGCAGTATAAGAGGTCAAATAGTCCTTTTTTGAACGCATTACATTTGATTCGAACTGTTGCGAGGCTAGTCGGAAAACGGCTTATCTCGATCTGCAGTAGAAGAGGTCAAATCGTCATTTTGAATGCATTACATTTGATTCGAAATGTTGCGAGGCTAGTCGGAAAACGGCTTATCTCGATCTGCAGTAGAAGAGGTCAAATCGTCATTTTGAATGCATTACATTTGATTCGAACTGTTGCGAGGCTAGTCGGAAAACGGCTTATCATCTCGATCTGCAGTATAAGAGGTCAAATAGTCCTTTTTTGAACGCATTACATTTGATTCGAACTGTTGCGAGGCTAGTCGGAAAACGCCTTATCTCAATCTGCAGTATAAGAGGTCCTGTAACGCAATTTAAATTGTATTGAACGAGTTAAAAGGCTGTTGACTGCGCAGTCCAATATCCCCTGGTGATTGGTTTAATTTGGTCTTGGCCCGAGTTCGCAACCTGGTTCATTACCGCTGCCACCCTTTATTGGAGTCGTATACAACCCCGCTACTGGCGCCTGCTTATTAACCATTGTCCGAAGAGTCTTACTGTTTGACGCCGCCGCGGAACCGACCTGTCGAGTACCATGAACTACCCCATTAGCGGTAGTTCGTCCGTCAACCCCGAGTCAGATGCTGCCGATGCCGATGACATACAATACAAAGGTGGGTAACTTACTGACCGATATTTGATTCGTATTTTGAGATCGTTTTTACTTTACCAGATTTATGATTTTATTTATTGTCACTTTTAATTTTGAATTGGCTTGCTACCGTTGTTTTATTTTACCCTTCAGGTTTTAAATGGATATTATCCTGTTTGATTTGTGATTATCTTGTGTCATTAATTTTAAGATACAATTGTCTAATTCGAGTCCTTTTTGGACCATGTACAATTCTTCACTGATTCATGTACCGCTTCCTGGTATTAGGTAGGTGTATGACAAGCACTTTAATTTGGTTTAATAAATCAGTATAGCCTGAGAAGTTTTGATCAGCTGTTTTAGAATGGGTTCATTTTCACTTTGGTATATTTACCTACAAAATTACGTAAACGTAGACGTTGACTAAGCCGGCCTTAAGCGGGAAGCGGCAGGGGCTTAGAAGGATCTACCTACGGTTTACGCTCCTATGATTAATTCAGGTGAACGTGTAGCTACCGCATTTAATCAATTTGGCGGTATCTATTCTTTCAGTTGAAGGTATGCGTTTTGGTTTGATCTTTGAATCACTAACACTGGTTGAGCATCTCAAGGTTTTGCCTTGGTAACAGATGTGTTAAAAAAAGATAGCAGATTTGCAATTTGTCTAAATTTAGGCGAAACTCTTCATTGAAGAACTCTTGATCAGAGACAAGGAAGTCGAGTAAGTTGACATACTCTGTTTTTCTGAACTGTCATAAAATAGAGGCGACGTCCACTAAGAGTAGCGTGTCTAGAACCACCTTATAAATAGGGGCTATGTTCACCAAGGTGACGTGTCACGCGAAACAAATAAAGGGCTATGTTCACCATGTGCGACGTGTCCGACAAATATAAAAGGTTTCGGGGTTACCATGTGTGCCCGATTCCTACCAACAAACAAACTATATACAAACTCCCGTGACATGGCATCTTCAGACAACAGGTATTCGAACATGGCCTACCAAGGTAGCCCATGGGCTTACAGCGGTTGTGGCTTTATCGACGGTTAAAGTCCACGATCTGCATGACTTTCCTTCTCCCAGTTCAAGACGAACATGTGAGGGTTTTTCCTACACAATTCGTTGTTGCACTGTTTGACGATGTTCGAACTTTGTACCAACACATAACTTTGGTAATTAAATGTCTGATGGCACATCTGTCCCAACCCTAAATTCTATGGTAAAATAAAAAGGTGCTTGTCTTCCCGAACCGATACCAAGGGCAATTGTAAATATGTATACTTGTAAATAAATCCTGTGGTTCGAATTTCTTGTGTTTTCTGTGTTAGCACATATAACTTGTACGGAACTCATAAAAGAATCTATCTTACTACATTCATTTAACACAACGTAATTAAAAGGTCCTAACACTAGACGATTCTCATTCACAGCCAAATTCTTCGAGTTAATAATAAATAAAGATTTTTGAAAGGATTAATTTTGTTTGTTTCTTTTCTTGATTTTTTACGAAAGTTTACAGTTACACTAGATACAATAATATGAAAATTCAAAAAATCATAATTGTGACGTTTTTAATTTAAAATGACCTTTGAAGGACTTTAAAGTGGTCTTTCACGCTTATAATGATACATAATTAAACAAGCGTTATTTGAATTTGAGGTCATAAATATGGGTATCTATCCGTTAAAAACTTAAGATCATTATTTGGTTTTATTCTCCCGAATCCTCCATCTTTATCTACAATTTTTTCAATTTAGTCAGGTCAATAAAAGCTTATTTACCAATAACCAAGTAGCTTTTATTGATCATATTATATTTATATCAAAAAAATTAAATTCATATAATTGAAAAATTTTCAATTTAAGTTTAAATCTCACGAATAGAATAAAATTGTCCCACCCTGTTTACATAGACTCTGCTTTCATAAAAGTAAGTGTAAATTTTATATCCTAACATGTATCCTAAGAATTTCTATATACCTGTCCTGAGATTTGAGGATTACCTATATAATTTAATACACTAACAAATTTATGAGAGCAGTGTGTCAATATACGTCAGGTACGTCAAGAGAAACAGGAAAATGTACAAGGTGGAAATCCACATTATTATTAGACTCAAGCCGAGGATTAATTAATTGTGATGTAAAATACGCTGCTACAAGAACTTTTTAGAATGCTATATTTTCTTGTATTATTGCTAGGTACACACAAATCAAGAAAAATATCCACTAAACTAATTTATAAACAATGTGTTACCAAACAACAAATTTGTAAAAGATGACTACAAAAATGTAATGCCTATTTGTCAGACAACATAACTTACTAAGGTTTGGATGTTTGGGGTGTAATTTTCATTATTTAAATATACATTCACATTTACAGGGTGGTCGAAGTTGGTCTGTTTTTATATGTACCTGAACATTTTAGTTACATAGATTAAATTTCAAGTAACGCAGTGGCACTTCGATAACTTGTAAGTATGAATTAAAAAGTTACCTCCTTATGTAAGCAGAATTCAAGTTGAGGAGATTTCAGAAAATAAGCCTTAGAAATTTCTACCCCTTCGAGACCTCATTGATTCGATTCGATAGTCGAACTTATAATATATCCAATATTCTCAAATATGTAAAATCTTTCAATATTTTCAAACCTATCATTCAATTTGGTTGACATTGTTATTCAAGTGAGATAAAGCTGATTTTACAGGAAAAAGCCAGGATTTTACTAATAATACTTCACTCTGCACTTTTATATCTACTAGAGGAAGTCTCCACCGTTAATCCAAAATTTGTAGGAACGCTGCCGATTTTGAATTACAAAGTAAATGTACGAAAGATTATGCAAAGCCAAGTAACTGGTTCGTATACATAAATCCATTAAGATTTATTATGTTTTCAGTCTAAAAATACTAATTTATATAAGGTAGGTACTTAGCAAAACTGTTAATGAGTTTTTACAAAAACAGTCTGTACCTTTTATTGTTCTATATTTTTAGTAAATTCTGATGAACCATTAGAAGACAATCCGAAATTGCATTACATGAGAAATGCTACCTACTGCTTGAACCTGTTGAGAATTTTAAGGAAACATATAAGATAAAGAAACATGAAAATTTTACTACGTTAAAATCACTTAAACTACTTTTAAATAATAGTCATGAGGTGTCCAAAAGGGAGCAAAAACTGGAATAGCGCTTTCTATTTTTACTGAGGTTTAAATGCATTTGAAACTGATAAAGTCAGGTAACTTATCCATTTTCTTATTTATAAAGTAGAAGAAGATTGAAGGAAAATATATATTTTCTTTTCACCCAAAAAATATTTAAACATCCAGCGTTTTTAGAAACAATTAAAAAAAACAAATATACATGTATGTTTCAACATATGTACAACGGAATATCCTGTTACTCTTGACATAAATGTAATTACAGGGAAAAAATTTTGTAAAATAAATATTTAAGTGTTTTTTGTATTTTTTTAATGTTTAGCAATGCTTTATAAGATTCATAGATCTTGAAATTTCTCTTATTAAGAGGTTTGGGAATTGCTGAACGCAATTTTCCTCCCTACGTTCTCCCTCTTCACTATCAATGGATAGGTAATTGAATCTTAAGCCGAATCAATGAAAAGACGGGAGGAGCTATCAAATCAGTACTGCAATTGTGCTGGCTAACACTATCGCTTGATACTAAATATTCTGCCACAAACCTTCAAAATATAAATCTTCTTTTAAAGGGAGTTGAATTTTTTAATCATGACTTTCGAAAATAGAACCGGATTTATAATTTTATATTTATCGTTAAAGGGGGTGTAAGGTGTAACCATGGGATGAAATTCGGAACAATAGAGTTGTCACGACCACTGTAAGTAAAGAAAGTAAATAAAAAAATGTATGCGTCAGTCAAAAACTAACAGCGTCAGAAGTGAAACTTTATGTTATTCGAAAACTGTCTATGAGTGTGCAAAAAATTCTGGATAATCTGTACTTTTTTATTGATTTTTATTATAAATCATTTCTATTATAGTTTTAAGTCAATTTTTCTTTACTGCAATGTATTTTTTTGCACACTCAATTACAGTTTTCGAATAACATAATAAACAATGCCTCTCAGAAGGCGTTTTGTTCCCATATGCGCGCGCAACTACATTTGGTATGCTCGGCGGCAATTCTCGGCGTCTCCTCTTTGTGCGGATCTTCGTAAACTTTTTCTGCCTCTCTCACTCTGCCTACGTAAATGGTAATTAGAAAAAGACAAGGAGTTTAACAGATTTGTTAGCTCTACGAGTTAACTCTCATGCCAAAAACTCCTGTAGTGTCCCATAAGAAGTTTCACAACAATGTTAGGAAAAGAATTGGGAAAAGGTAGTTTAATTATAAAAGTCTTAACAATTAGAAGGAATATGCAGGAATAGTGTTTGCAAAACAAAAAGTAAATGAAATAAGCAACTAGTTCAGTCTATGAAGAAAGCTGTTGCTTTAGCAACGTAACTTGTTACTAATGAGATAGGTACTTGGATTTTTTTTGTAGAGGTAGATTTAATATAGTGATAGGTTAGCCCCGGATTAAACGTCCGTGTCCTGCATAAATATCTGTCCTACATTATGTTGCGATAAAAATGGTTTACCTAACCTGACGTAACCTAGCCTAATCTAAGTCACGGGAAAATTTCCCGGCTAGAGCTTGACAACAACAACGTGCGCAACTACCATAAATGATCTATTCCATAAAACTAAAATCAGAAGCAACAAGAGATCAGCATGTTTATTGAATTATTTATCAAACTAACAGCGATGTTTTGCCTTTCGGTATAGGTTAATAGACGAAATATAAACATTTTGGCAGAAAAGGCCAAGGAATGAGGAAGAGAAAAATTCATACAATGGTGCGTGGGAAGCGGATTATGCATACTAAATGGACTCTGCCAAGGGGACATGGAGGGAGAATGTATTTTAATAGGACAGGGGAAATCGATTTTTGATTACGCTCGGGTTAATGGAAGGACATGGGAAAAAGTTAGCAGTTTTACAATAAAATAATCAATAGGGTCAGACCATTTGCCTCTGGTGGTGGAGTGGGAAGAAAGAGTGAAGAAAAAAAGTATAGTACAAGGAGATAGATGATTGGACACAAGGAAATAGAGGAATATAAGAAAAGAATTAAACATAGCGTTGAAGGTGTATGAAGTTCGGAGAGAAAGAGATGATGAGTAAATGTTTAGTTAAGAAAACAATAAGAATAAGTGGTAATAGTGAAAAATGGTGCTTGGAAGAAAATAAAAGAGTTTAAGATTGCCCTGTGGAAATGGAGAAAGAATGAGAGTAGTAAAGAGTTTTTCAAGAGCAAAAGATATGATTATAGGGAACAGATAAGGAGAAGTAAAGAAAAATACAGTAATGAGATAGTGAAAGAGCTACAAATGGCAAAAAGTGCGGGTGATTTCTGGAAAATACTAAATACGAAAAGGAAAAAAAAATACAGGAAGATGAGCGGTGAGTTAACGATAGAGAGTGATATGGTTACATATTGAAAGAATGTTATGAGGAAATGAGGAAAGGCTAATAAAATAGTTTAACAGAAATTGGGGGGAAAAGCGAGAATCGAACAAGAAACGGTGGAAATAGAAGAGATAAGAAAGGGAATGAAATCATTGACAAAGAAAAAGAAAAAAGCTACAGGGAGGGATAGAATTCCTGGGGAAGCATGGATTTACCCAATAATAGGAATAGAAAGAAAATTGCATGAACTATTTAGAAAAATACGGGAAAGAAATAAGTTACCAGGAGAATAGAAATGTGGAGCAAAAGAAATGATAGGAAGAAAGTGACAAATTATAGGGGAATTACATCAATGGACACAGGGTATAAAATATATACAGATATTATTAAAAACAGATTGAAAGAACAAATTATTGAAAATAAGGTTTAAAGCGACACACAATTTGACTTTACGGAGGAAGGGGGACCAAAGATGCAATTTATATGATTAAAAATGTAATACAATCGCATATAGATAAAAAGAATAGGGTATACATGATTTTAGTAGATATGGAAATGGCTGATGATTCGATGGACAGGCAAGAAATAGAGGGGATGTTAAGGAAGGTGAGGTTAGAAGAGGGGTTAATAGGGATGCAAGATAAATGCAGAGGTGTTCGACGTATATTTCAGTGACTTAGAGTAAACAATAATTAAAATAAATGAAGGGGGAAATAGTGGAAGGAAGAAAAAAATACAATCTCGTATGCAGACGATATTGCGCTGGTAGCGATAAGATGGTAAAAAAATTAGAAAAATTAGAAGAAAAGATTGGGGTTGACCAGCGAGAAAACAGAAGTAATTATTGAATTTGCGGATGTTAGAGGTAAAAAAGGAAAATAAAAGGGGTAAATAAGACGGAAGGGGAAGGTGAAAGAAAGGATTGAAAAATGTAGCTATTTAGGTTGCATACTGACAGAAAATAATAAGGATAATACATTTAAATATTCAAATAGCTAAGTTAAATGCGACGGTATGGCACGTTTCGCCGCGGCCGGTTCGCCGCTGCCGGTTAAACATATTTTAGGTAAGGTTAGGTTAGGTTAGGTGATGTGTATATGGAACAATTAATGGCCGGACATTTTCTAGATGCCGACGAAAGAATATTGAGAATTGTGAGGGATTTTGACAATCGAACTCGACTTGAATATTTACGTTCAATAGCGAATAATTACCAATTTAATCAATAAAAATTATTGAAGGTTCAATTTTTTCTTTATTTCTTCAGCGGCGAAAGGGCTGGTGGCCACACGGCCACACACCTACGATAAGCGGTTTCTGAGATAATTTTATTAATAGAAAAGAAATCCCTACTGCAACCCAAATTATAAAAAAATCATAACTTCCACTAAATATGAATTTTTACTAGTTATATTCGAATTTTAGAGTTATCGCCTTAACAAAATTGATCTTAATAATTTATACAGTATAAATAATGAACTGTTCAAAAAAGAAATTCTAAAGTACAAAAAGTACAAAAAGGGAATCGATTGTAAAAATACAATATGGAAGGGGTCTTTTAAATAATACGAAGTTACTCGTGTTTGAAGTTTTTAAGCATTACAATCTTTTTGAACGCCCTGTATGAATTGTTAGTTTCTTTTTTGTCATGGTGGTAACCTTTAGCTATCACCAGTAAAAATATCAACACTCTAAATCGTATTTTGTGGAAGTCATGATTTCTAATAATTTGGGCTGCGGTAGCGATTTTTATTTTGATAAATTAAACTATCTCGAATACCGTTCATCGTAGGTACACAAGTTGGTTATCAAACTTAATTTAAAAGTTTACGTATTATTCGAATTCGGCGAAAAAAATATACCATTCCATTTAAAATAACAAAATTAGTGTCGACTTCCGGTGCAACTGAAAGTGGCAGACGACTGCAAATATTCTAATTGGATAAAGCATCAGCTATTGAATCGATGAAGCTTTTAGATATTGTAACTCCATTTTAATGTATAGAAACAAAAAACACAAACACATGTTACAAATAAGTTTATTGTACCACAATGTACATTTCGCCACACAGTGGCTTCTTCAGGTGGATGAAGTAATACTCTTAAACTTAATTACGAAACCCTTGTATACTAAAATTATTGGAGTGGGGATCTTAAACTAAAACTAACAAAGAAAAACTACTAAACATTTAAGAGGGGAGAAAAATTTACATCTAATTGATCATTAAAAACTAAATCTAATCTATTTAATTTATTAATTTCAAGACTTTCTAACAGGTTTAACTTTAGTCCTTTATTTTCCAAATGCAAAATTATATAATTTTCGTTAAAACTGTGATGATTATCATTCAAATGAAGCGCATAAGTTGAGTTTGAGTTGTTGTTTTCAAAACTGTTTTTATGTTCTTTTATGCGTTCTATGAAACTTCTCCCTGTTTGTTCTATATATAACTTGTCAAAAGTACCACAATTAAGTATATACTCCTGTCTTTGTCTTTGTTTGTAAAATCTTTGTTGTTTTTTATGTATTTTCCTATTTTATTGTTAGTTTTGTAAATTTTGATAAATAATTCCTTATTTTAATTGAAAAATTACCTAGGTAAGTGAATGAATTAAAACGAGGATTTTTATTAGGCACAAAAGGGTATACTAAATTTAAAGTTTTTCTGTTTAGTTTTTCATTAAGCAGGTTGGTTACAAGCGAAGTGTCGTAACCATTGTTTTTAGCGATAACGTAGTGTTACAACCTTAATATTGTCAGTTTCTATTTTTGTTGTCCTATTGTTAAGACAACCCCTAGTACCTACCAATTAAGTAAATATGTTATTGTAATCTTGCTGTAATATTCTCCTTATACCTTAGTTATTCATACCATTTCTTATAAATGACGATCTTGTTGTCTGTTGTACCAAATTTCTAATTGTATACTTTATGACAGTTATTTATCTTATTATTACCCGTATTATGTGAAGTCACGTCTCCACTATATTACCCCCCGTGTTTATTGGGGTATTTAACCTTACAACCGGGGCAGTTTTGTGTCTCTTTTACCGTTAGGGGTATTTTTGAAATAACAAGTTTGCGTTTATACAACTCGGCATTTTGACACAGTCGATAGCAGTCACGCATTAGTGAGAGACTTGAACTCCCGAAAATCATAGGCTTTGTTAACAATAGAACAAATTTAAACGTTGGAAATCGCCATTCTTGTAGTTATAGTACTTTAATTAAATAATTAAAATAAAATTAAGTGTTTGACTTCACGTTAAGTTGAAATATTCTAGTGTCTACACTAGAAGTGTAAAGAAATACTTTACACCATAAAACATGGTCCTTCGAGCCGGATCGCTGTGTGTGTAACGGTGATTCGATTTCAAAACGAAAAAACTAAATGTGAAGTACGTGAAGTGAACACTCGTCAGTCATTATTTTGGTGTGCCGAATAAATCTTCGGTTGCTTCAACGCTTGGGCCAAGTCCCGCTTGGATTACGCCGTTCTCATCAAGCAAGGCAACTCTTCACCATCCAAGAACTTCCCGTTTGGAATATTCTTTGGATTGTTGTCAAAGGTCACCTACGCGCCCCTGTTCAGCGGACCACTCATACATCTTTACCTTTCTACAAATCAGCTGGTGAGTTCTAAGAAATCTCCAAATTATCCATCTTTCCTATCATAATCTATTTAATTAGATTCAATTTCAATACGTTACATTATTCAAAGATATTTGAAACTGTTTCCTTAAAAAATGGCGGAATCTGTAGAATTACCTGAAGAATTAGAAACTTTAAATCGAATACGAGGCACTCTAAAGGGTAGCATTAAGCGAATAATCTCATATTTCGAAGATAAACCTAATGCCCCTATTGATGAAGTAGAAGTTAGGAATATAAAACTAGAAGAAATATACGCCAAATTTTTAAAAATTCAAGACGAAATTGAACAAATCATAACTAGAGAAAAACTAGAAGTAGATAACGAAACTTATATAAATCAATTTGAAACCCATTATTTTAACTGCGCGGCTATAATACGTGAATTAAATCAGTTACCATTACCTCCCACAGGTAAAAATAATTCGCCTAGTCCTATGCCACATTCGCCAAGTCCAATCACTATAAGACAAACCTCAAGCATATTACCGAAAATCGAAATCCGCACCTTCGACGGAAACCCAATTAATTGGTACAGCTTTCATGATTCTTTTAAGAACTTAGTGCATGACAATGACGAAATAATTCCGGTACACAAATTTTATTGACTTCAAAATGCTCTTCAAGGTCCTCTAAAGTCTATCACTGAAAATCTAAACGCCTCTGAAGAAAATTACAAGGTAGCTTGGGAATCTTTGAAGCAGAGATGTAACAAACCCCGACAAATTATCCAAACTCATTTAAACTTATTATTTGAAATACCCGCAATAACTAAAGAATCGCCCTCGAACATAAGATCATTAGTTGAAAAAACTCAAGTGCATGTAAACGCGTTAAAGGCTTTAGAACAGCCAATCGAACATTGGGATACATTACTCGTTTTTATAACTGTAAAAAAATTAGATAATGGTACCCGACGCGTCTGGGAACGCACTTTAGAAAACGAGCAAATGCCTAAGTTCGACCAATTAATAAAATTCCTAACAAAACAAGCGCGAGGAGATGAAATGGATAACAATTTAGTAAAAAAATCGAATAATATTCAGTCATACGTAAATACACACTATAAATCATCATGCCCCATATGCAGTCTAAATCACATGATATACAATTGTTCTACCTTTCTAAAATTAAACGAAAGGGAACGCTTTGAAAAAGCGAAAAATGCAAAAATTTGTCTAAATTGCTTAAGAAATAATCACACTACCAAAAATTGTCTTAGTAGTCTAAATTGTAAGAAATGCGGTCGAAAACACCACACTTTAATACATTTTGCTAATTCTAATAAAACATATACTCAAAATTCCATCGAAAATCAAAGACAAACTCAAACACACAATACACAAACGTTAAATGCGCAAGGCACTAATTCACGATCACATTTAGAATCGAATCAAATCACACAAAATTCTGTTAATTTGACAGCCATCGGTCAATCAGAAATTTTATTAGGTACTGCCTGTATCGAAATCTTAGACAAAAAACAAAATCAAATTCCCTGTAGAGTACTCCTTGATAGTGGTTCACAGAGTCATTTTATAACCGAACATCTAGCAGAAAAATTAGAATTAAACAAAACAAAAATAAACATACCATTTTCTGGTCTAGGTCAACATACAACAAATTCAAGATACACAGTGAAAACAATCATTAAATCGCGAACAACAAACTTTTCAAAAGAATTAACCTTAGTAGCCTTACCCACGATCGCTGGGCTTCTACCAGTAAAATCAATTAACAGATCACACTTGCAAATCCCTAAAAATGTAACTTTAGCAGATCCTAACTTTAATAAATCAACACCAATCGATGCCTTAATTGGCAGCGAATTGTTTTATCAATTATTAAGCATTGGTCAAATCAAATTGTGCAACAACTCTGTTATATTACAAAAAACACTGCTAGGCTGGATCGTTACCGGCAAGGTAAATATCTCAAACAATCATTTGACAAAATCAAACTCATGTTTTTTAACGCTATCTTTAGAAAATCGATTGCAAAAATTCTAGGAAATAGAAGAAATTCATAATCAAAAATACTTATCAAAGGAAGAAGCCGCATGTGAGACACACTTTATGAAAACTTTCAATCGCGATTCTAATGGGCGATATCAAGTACGCTTACCTTTTAACGATAAAAAAGAATTCATCGGCGATTCATATAGAACCGCATTAAAACGTTTTTATTCTCTTGAAAAGAAATTTGAAACAAATCTAGAATTAAAAGAAAAATACTCAAACTTCTTAAAGGAATACGAAAATCTAAATCATATGACAGATATAACGACCAATGATAATAAACGAGAAGGTTTTTACCTGCCACACCACGCCGTGTTCAAAGAATCGAGCTCAACTACAAAAATCCGCGTAGTTTTCGACGCTTCCGCGAAATCAACCACAAATATTTCCTTAAACGACACACTAATGCAAAGCCCTGTCATTCAGAGTGACCTCATCTCAATTATCCTGCGCTCCCGAGAGTATGAGTATGTTATTGCAGCCGACATTGAAAAGATGTTTCGACAATTTTTAGTTCCCCCCCAGGACGCCATATTTCAAAAAATACTTTGGCGAAATAACGAGCACGAAACTATCAAAACGTACATGTTAAACACCATTACCTACGGAACGAAATCAGCCTCTTACCAGGCAACGCGTTGTCTTAAACAATTAGCAATAGATTATGCAAAGGATTTGCCCCTAGCAGCACAAAGCCTTGAACGCGATTTTTACGTAGATGGCCTACTAACAGGTTCAAATGATCTAAAACAAGCCAAACTTTTAATCGAACAAATAATTCAGTTACTACAATTAGGTGGACTAAATTTAAGACAATGGGTTTCCAATGAACCATCTTTATTAGAAAACATAAGGGAATCAGTCAGCTCAAAAATTGTTTGTTTAGAAGCATCAGATACAAAAAAGATACTGGGAATTCAATGGGATCCAAGTACAGATTTAATTAGGTATAGCGTAAAACCCCTTAGTAATCATGGCAAGGTCACAAAAAGAAACACCTTATCCGAAATTTCACAACTTTTTGACCCACTGGGCCTATTAGGTCCAGTAATTATTAAAGCTAAATTAATTATGCAAAATCTATGGAAGGCTAACCTAAATTAGGACGAATCGATACCACAAGCCTTACATACAGAATGGGTTAATTTAAAATCACAATTACATTTATTAAACAATTTTTCTGTCAATCGCAAAATCCTAATAAAAAACGCCGAAAGCATTCAGCTGCACGGATTCTCTGATGCTAGCGAAAAGGGTTACGGAGCGTGCATCTACATAAGATCCACTGACAACTCCGGTAATCATTCTACAAGTTTGGTATGCGCTAAATCACGCGTGGCTCCTATAAAAACTATCACCCTACCTAGGTTAGAACTATGCGCTGCGAAACTACTCGCTAATTTATTTTTATCCTACACTAATGCATCTAATTTAAATTTTGATAGAATCAACCTTTACACGGACTCTACAATTACATTAAATTGGATCAACAAATCGCCACACATTTTAAAATCGTTCGAGGCTAACCGCGTCTCAGAAATTCAAAATTTAACAAAAAAGGAAAATTGGTATCATGTATCAACCGGCGACAACCCAGCCGACTATATTTCACGGGGGCAGAACCCTGCTGAACTAGTAAAAAATCACACATGGTTAAGCGGTCCCTACTGGCTTTATCAAGATGAAATTAATTGGAAAAACACAAAACTAATACCTATTAATGAAACTGAAGCCGTTAAAATCTCATTGTATACACCAAGAAACAATGATACTAATCAAAAGAGTAAAAACAATTCTTAGTCTGAACTATTCGAAAAATTTTCGGATATTAGTCGTTTAAATCGCTTTGTTGCATTATGTCTTAGATTAGTTTCAAACAGAAATCGCGATAGTAAAATCAAGGGAGAACTCACAACAAATGAAATTTCTAATGCTCACTTAAAAATTATTAAAATTGTCCAAGAAAACGAATTTTCGCAAGAAATTAAAGCCCTAAAAGACCGGAAAGAATTGAATAGTAAAAGTAGTTTATTAAGATTAAATCCCTTTATAGACGAAATTGGCATTTTGAGAGTTGGCGGTAGGTTGCGAAATGCTGATGTCAGTTTTGAAAAACGTTTCCCGATTTTACTGCCTCGAAACAGTCATATAACTACCTTGATCATTAGAAGCGAACATAAAAAACACTGGCATACAGGCGTTCAAAATACCCTTAATTATGTGCGACAAAAATATTAGCCCATAGATGGCAAAAATAAGGTACGCTTCATATTGCGCAAATGCATCAAATGCTTCAAAATAAATCCCAAACTACCCGAATACTTGATGGGTGACTTACCGAAAAATAGATTAATGCAAACCCGTCCCTTTGAAAATACAGGGTTAGATTATTGTGGCCCATTTTATTTAAAAGAGAAAAAATTTAGAAACAAAAACAAAATTAAGGCTTATGTAGTAGTTTTCATCTGCTTTTCGACAAAGGCTACCCACTTTGAACTGGTAACCGATTTAAACACAGAATCATGTTTAGCTGCAATAAAAAGATTTTTTTGTCGAAGGGGTAGATCTAAAAACTTATATTCGGACAACGGAACCAACTTCGTTGGTGCAAAAAACGAAATACTAAAATTAAATGCATTACTTTTGTCCGACGAACATAATAATATACTAACACATGATTTGGCGAACGAAGGCGTTAACTGGCATTTTATACCTCCAAGATCGCCACATTTTGGAGGCTTGTGGGAGGCCGGCGTGAAACAATTCAAGGCTCATTTATATAGAACGGTTGGTGACTTGAACTCCCGAAAATCATAGGCTTTGTTAACAATAGAACAAATTTAAACGTTGGAAATCGCCATTCTTGTAGTTATAGTACTTTAATTAAATAATTAAAATAAAATCAAGTGTTTGACTTCACGTTAAGTTGAAATATTCTAGTGTCTACACTAGAAGTGTAAAGAAATACTTTACACCATAAAACACGTAGATTCGGTTTAATTCTTTATTATAATTATCTGTAGTCATTGGTACCGTGATCAATCTATGAATGGATGAATGAAAAAAGGCTAATTTGTGAGGTATTGGATAAAATGATTTGGAATGAATAATGGTATCCGTGTGAGATTCTTTGTGGTAGATAGAAAATTAATGTTTATTGTTTTTATTAGTTATAG
This sequence comes from Agrilus cyanescens, assembly GCA_947389935.1. NCBI lineage: Eukaryota > Metazoa > Arthropoda > Insecta > Coleoptera > Buprestidae > Agrilus > Agrilus cyanescens. The sequence goes on along the minus strand of OX376707.1, from coordinate 13,079,924 downwards.
TTATGTCTAGGAAATTTATTGATTTGTTTTCTTCTACTTCTAAAGTGAATTTAATCTTGCGATTTATTTTATTCAATAAGTTGAAAAATTGGGATAATTGTCTATCAGTTCCGACAAAACAAACTAAAACGTCATCCACGTATCTGTACCAATACAGACAACTCTTAAATAAAATATTTGTACTAATTTTTATTTCTAAGTCGTTCATAAATAATTCTGCAAGTAATGGGTTCAGCGGGTTACCCATTGCAAGTTGTTGATAAAATGAGTTCTCGAAAACGACATAATTTTGTTTTAAGCAAATATTGAGTCGGGTGGTTATTTCATCGATAATAACTGGATGTACCTTATTGTTTTGTAAGTGGTTATTGACTATATTTACTACTTCAGTGGGTGGAATACTTGAAAATAAATTACAAACATCGAAAGATATGAATTTACAAGTTTTTGGTAAATCTAAATGTGAAATTTTGTTGATAAGGTCTAATGAGTTTTTAAGGGAAAGCATCAGCTATTACGTTATTTGTCACATTTTTAACACTCTACCAGTGTTGCAAGTTTAAAACTACTTAATAATAGTGTTATATAGGTATTTATAGACAAAGATTAATATGTAACTTTTTCGTAGAACAACTAGTTTAGCTTAAAATAAATTTCAATTTCTGCCTTTGACTGATACAGATTTAGACAAATTAGGAAGAACCTAACTTCTTAGTCAAACGTTAGAAACAAAATCTGACAGCAAGACCGCAGGGTAGTCATACGTTACTCAAAAAATCACTTATATAGACAGATACCTTCAGAAACTGTTCAATCATCATCCTCGTCAAAAAGGAGCAACCATAAAAGCATTTACGAACCGAGCAAAACGTATTTGACCAACCCTATCTAACGAAGGAATTGTATCACCTAAAAGTAGCGCGAATGGTTACAATAAGAGTGAAATAAAAAGAGCAATATACCGGAGCCGTACAAATATCTCTAAGCAAGAGGAAGCTACCGTATGTAAGGGAAATCGCAGGTCGAATTGGAAAACTGCTGAAACAATTCAAAATTCCAATAATTTACAATTTCACCAAGAATACAAAAGTAAAAGATGCCCAAGACCCTTTGACTAACTGTGGTATACACAGAATTCCCTGTACTTGTGGAAAGTATTACGTTGATACCACAAAATGGTAAGTTAACACTTGATTAGACGAACATAAAGGGTGTTGTCGTTTATGACAAATTGAAAAAATCCGCCGTAGCGGAAAACGCATTTTTCCAAGGTGACCACAAGATTCTGTTTAAAAATATAAAGATATTTGCCACAATAGTACTTTATATTATGTCCGCTTATATTGAGAGGCATTAGAAGTTTATAAACTTTAACAGAAAGAATGAAGGAATCAAGCTAGCAAACATACGGTAGGTACCTGGTCGTTACCATCGTGACACAAGGCCTGCGCGCAGAAATAAACAGCTGATATAACTAGGCCTATGTACGGAATCTGGTTCGACTAGCGAAAGGGCATATAGTGCAATTTCTAATTTATTTATCGCGAATTCTTGTAGAGATCAATGAGAAGTGCATTTGTGCAAATTATAAACACTGGAAAATTATGATTGAACCCAAAAACATGAATATGGTTTTTACCTTGTAGTTTATTCGGCATCCCGGCACACAGTACTTAAATGACATAATGTATATTGCATTTGAAAACAAGTAATATTAACTACCGAATTCCACAATTAATGTGAATGCCTTTTTTATATATATTAACAACCCGTGATTGACAGAAAACCACCTCATACCACAATCACTATGCATGGGCCTACTATCACCATCATGTCTGACTGTTACGTCATCGGCACTTTGGCCTTGTCTCACGGTGGTAACGACCGGCCTCCGCCCCCTACCACTATATATTCGCCCACGCACACCGAGAATCGTATAAATAGACACTGCAATGTGACTGGGTAATCCTTTTCAGTTTTCGTTCCATCGTTCGTTCGTTCGTTCGTTCGTTCATTCATTCATTCAGAAAGAAAGAAAACGAAAATAGGCCAATACTAATTGACTAATCAATCGATTAAGTTTATTCAATAGGAACGTCAAGGCACGTCAGATCTCGGCCGTGTGTATAAAATCGCGATCGTGAGTGGGCGCAGGCCCATCACAACAGCTTACCCCGTAGGCATGGCACCTAGAGGTACCATGGAAAGGGTAGAAGAACTGAATACCCTGCTGAGAGAAGTATTAACCGAACCAAAAAGTTACGGGATAAATCTTAGATTCATAGATGAGGAAGAAAGTACAAGCAATGCTAGCCCCAACTTAACAGAAAATACACATTTGAATAATGTTACTGCAGAAGATACGACTATGGAGGAAAGAAGAGAAATACAAGAGGCTAAAAAGAGGAAAAATTATGAAGAAGAAACAGCGGCAGACCAAAGTCAAGGCAGCTATAGTAAAAAACCAAGAAACTGGTCAAACAGATTCGAAATTTTAACGGTAGAAGGGGAAGAAATTGCAATACCGGTTGAAGACGAAGTCACAAAACCAGAAGACCAACAAATTAACAAAGAAAAACCACCCCCTCCTATAACAGTAAAGGTAGATGACATCAACGTGTTAACACAAATTCTTGAAAAGAACAAGATCTCTCTTAGAAGTCCCTTAAAATATACACAAAATGGTACAAAAGTTTTCACTGAAGGAAACGAAAACTATAGACGTCTAATCAAAATACTAAGAACCTGCAACATGGAGTACTTCACCTACCAACTAAATGAGGAAAAAGAACTCAAGATTATTGTCAAGGGAGTCCCACCCTCCATGGGAACCGACGAAATTGAAGAATCCTTGAAAAATCAGGGTTACAAATTCAACAGCGTCGTAAGACTAAAAAATAAAAACAGATCACTACCCATGGTGCTAGTCAATACTAGTAGGGACGAGGAGGGCAAAAAAGTGTATAAAGTTAACAACATTGGCAACCTAAGAGTACACACGGAAGCGAAGAAAAGGCCTTCGGAAGCAAGGCAATGCTACCGATGTCAACGCTTCGGTCATGTTGCCTTCAGATGCAATATGCAACCGCGATGTGTCAAATGTGGTGAAGATCACGACTCTCGGGAGTGCAACAACAACAAAAAAGGCATTGAAAAATGTGCAAACTGCGGGGGACACCATATTGCATCAAGCTGGCAATGTCCGGAACACCCCAGGAAAGTACAAGAAGAAAACAGACGTCGAAAAGCTGAGACGTTAGAGAAAGCAAAGGTACAGCCGGGACGTTCCTATGCAGAAACGACTCAAAATAAAAATAAAAAAGACGAAGATTTAGAAGAAAAAATCCGTAAGGTTTTAGAGAGTGTACTTCCCCAAATACTCCAAAAAATTTATGGATAGTAAAACAATAAAGGTGGTAAATTGGAACTGCAATGGAATTCGAACACGAATCGAAGAACTAAGATACTTTCTACACGAATATGATATCGACATCGCATGCATTACCGAAACATGGCTAAAACCGAAAGACAAAATCAAACTCCCCGGTTACAGAACAATAAGGAAAGATCGAGAAACCAGAGGGGGCGGAGTGGCGATCTTAATCAGGAACAAAATATGCGCCGAGGCAGTAAACTATGAATTATCCAACAGCAAACTGGAAGCCATAGGGGTCAAGATTATCATAGATAACAAGGTGACTACTATTGTATCTGCTTATCTACCTCCCAATGGAACCATTATAAACAAGGATTTCAACGACATCTTAAAAGATAACACAGTTCTCATGGGTGATTTCAACTGCAAACATGAAAGTTGGGGGTGTAGGAACGCAAACAAAAAGGGGAAAGAACTTCATTGCCTAGCAAGGAATGGGAAATTCAACATAACAGGACCAGTCGATATCACGTCCCTTCCAAAAAATAATAACAGAGGTGATATAATTGACATATTTCTCACAAAAAATATAAAAATAAATAATATAAAGACAAGATATGAATTAAGTTCAGATCATGCACCAGTGACAGCAGATTTAGGAGTTAGTATGATGAGTAGAATAAAAGACACGAAGAAAATTAACTGGAAACTCTATAGTGAAAACTTAGAAAAAGACCTAAACAATACAAATAGCGATAATCTACAGGAACTCAGCACCGAAATAGAAAAGGCAACTATTCGGGCACTACAGGAAGCTACATCACTGGTAAAAACGTCTTTTACAAATAACCTTGCCCTAAATGCCGAAGAAAGAACGCTGATCAACAAGAAAAACAGACTCAAAACAATATGGAAAAGATACAATCGCCCAGAAGACAAACAGCTATTGAGGGAACTACAAAAAGAAGTAAATGATATGCTTCAAGAGAAAAAAGAAAGTGGTTGGAAAGATCTGCTAACCATCTGCGAAAATTCTATCACCGGCGACATCTGGAAGGTAACCAAAAAGATAAGAAGAAACCCAATAATCAACACACCAATTAAAACAACAACCGGAACATGGATATTCAAAGAAGAGGAAAAAGCCAACATTATAGCAGATCACCTAGAGAAACAATTTACCAACGAGATGCCTATACTGCCATTACCAGATCTGGTTAAACAAACATCCAACATAAGACCAGTTGAAGAAACAGAGGTACAAACATTAATCAATAAAATAAACACCAAGAAAGCAAGCGGGACAGATGGTATCCCAGGAAGGGCCATAAAACTATACCCAAAATACATGATTACGAAGTTAACCATCCTGTTCAATAAGGTATTATCACAAAAAGAATACCCGGATAACTGGAGAATAGCAACAATTATTACTTTACCAAAACCAGGTAAAGATCATACAAAACCTGAGAATCGCAGACCTATAAGCCTTATCAACATCAACGCAAAAATTTTTGATAAAATACTATCCAACAGACTGCAAGAAGAAATAAACGAAAAACAACTAATAGGCCCAACCCAATACGGATTTTCCAAAGAAGTCGGCGCAATCCACCAAGCAGCGAACTTAGTTGCTAATTTAAGACAACGAAATAAAAAGAAAAGGAAAATGATACTAACTTGCCTTGATATAGAGAAGGCTTACGATAAGGCATGGTGTGCGGCAATTATACATAAACTCCGAAGAGCAGGAGTGGATGAAAACCTAAACGAATTACTACAAAATTTATTTGGCGAACGTTATTATTGCGTCAAAGAAGGATCCTCTATATCAACGGTAAGGAAAGCGAACGACGGGGTTCCACAAGGGGCACCATCCTCATCAATCCTTTACAACATATTAGTAGGTGACCTGGCAACTAAAATAGAAAAAATTAAAGGTATATCGATATTCCAGTTCGCCGACGATACAGCCGTCTTATCAACAGCAACGACGTGGGAACACTCATCAAACAAGATGCAAAAGGCACTTAACGGCATAATAAACTACTGCAACAAGTGGCGAATCAAAATCAATGAAAATAAGACGGAGATTATTAAAATTGGCAAAGGCCTACCAAGGGAACCGAGCATGAGGATAAACAACAAACGTATACACTTCAAAAGTAATCTGACTTACCTAGGAATTAAGATAACCAATAAGCTGTCTTGGAACCAACACATTAAGATGAGAGTCAGAATAGCCAAAGCGTCCCAAAGGAAACTATACTATCTACTTAACGAGGACAACCCGCTGAGTCTAAACTCTAGGAGACTATTAATTAGAGCGATAATAGAAAAACAGGCCAGCTACGGCGAAGAAGTGTGGGCGGAAGACGACCATGTAAACGTTAAGGAGCTTTGTACCCTACAAAGGAGCAGTATGAGATTGATAACAGGTGCACCATATTACGTCAGCTCAGAAGAACTTAGAAAAGATTTAAAGCTGGCGCATCCAATGGAGAAAGCTAAAAAAGCTAGACAACGTATGATAGATAAACTAACATCAAGCACTATCCAGTACAGGAAAGAAAGCGCAAACTTAATGCTACAAAATTAAAACTCATCGACAGGACAGATCCGTCATAGACGTCAATCGACGTCTGAAACACCAAAAATTTAGAGAAGTACGAAGAGAGACTGGGTAATCCGATGGTAATCCGACACTACCCTGTCGCATCGGGCAAAGATTTCCCCTCTTCCACGAAAACAACAAAAAAAAATAACAGACGTACCTACTCGTTGAATCTTCAGCGAGAACATTTCGACCTCGTCACTGAAATGTCTTCAATGGCAGAAGAATAAACGTGTGGTATTTCAAACCAATCTAGGCCAGGATAACTTAGCCTTGGGAACCTTCAAACTCAAATACCGGCCGTAAAAGCCTGCATTATACTATTTTCGGTAATGGTTTAAAATGTTTCAGATTTTAAGTAGATTTCGAATGTTCGAAAATGTGTGCTAAAAATTAAACAATATTCCAGGCTTTTTAAAAATAGTTTAGATTATTAGAGAAAGATGTTCCAGCTTTTCAAGAATTGTTCTAAAAAAGGTTTAGAACGTTCCAAAATGTTAAAATAAATCATTCTTGTTAAATGGAATTTTATATTGTTCTCATCTGACAATGTGTAATTAAGTCAATTAAATACTTTAACAAGAAGGAAAGGGTATAAAGTAAATTCTGTCTCCTATTACAAGCACAAATTACTCCTGATGTCCTTGAGAGAGCTATTATACATACGTCTTGGGAAGTGTATCTTATTATTTAGAATACCATTCGTAGAAGAACGATTTTTTTGTGGAAACTACAAAAAAAAATTTCTTTCAAATTTTCGGCACTTTTATGGCAACGTAAAATCTAAAGTACGAACAGAAACAAAAAAAATAGAATGTATGGATGTATGTATGCGTGTATGTATGTATGTATTTTTGTTTTTTATGTGTATATGTGGAATAATTTATATCTGCGAAGTCTCCCTAGAGCTGGATTGAATGTGTTTCATCCATGGGGTCAATTCAATCAATTTGCCTGAACTGCGCAACGGTTATAGGATCAATGTTGCATTTGTAAAACCAAAACTTTTAATTAATTTAACCCTTAAGCCAGCGGTGAAATTTTTGCTTTGCGTTCTATTATCTAACATGACAGTTTTTGTTTTAATAAATTGTTAAACGATTTTAGCCCAGCACAGTTCTTGTCGATCGAAAGGCCTGGTTATTCAATGTACATGTTTTCCTCACGCCTAGTGTGTATTCTTTCTATATTTGCGCAGCTTTGTTTAAGGTCACATCTCTGACCATTGGAAACAAGTGGTATTAATTTAGAATTTATGTAAGCACAACAACTGCTGGGATCTCTTGTTGCCTTGTGAAGATAATTGAGAAAGGTGAACAATGTAGCTACCGCTAGAAAGTAGATTGAATCAGTTTTTCTCACCTTAAAAATATTTAATTAAGTAGGCGATGTTAAACCTAATTACATTTAATCTTCAAAATGTCTGGCAGATAATAAATGTCGCAAACTTTACCTGAAATTTTTATTTTACTTTGTAAAGCTTCATCTAACTGGAATACATTTTTTCTATAAACCAAAGTAAATTGTCTTAATTTGTGGTGTAAAATAAGGCAATAGGTACATACATATATCTACCATTTATTTCAATCTTTTTGAATATACTATATATACTTGCGCTATTTCAAGAAGTACCTGTCACTTTTAAGAGAGGTAAATAAATACAGTAATGGTGGTTGGCCCCGCCTGTTGCTCTTATCCGGTTTGAAGGCATTGACGTACAAAGATAATGAAAAAAATAATAAGTTACTTTAATTTTTCTCTAAAATTTTATTTACAATTTTGATTTTAATCGAATTTAATTCTATTAAATTACATTTACACTAATTTTTATATAGGTAGATATATAAACAATATGCAATTAAAAAATGGAAACAAATATCACAATTGTGTTTTCACAAATAATAGCCAAATAATAACTTTTCGTAATCGCCAGAACTACAGTAATTTTTTTAACATAAATAAAAAATTTTGTTTTTATGAATTTCACTGCCTGGTTTGTTTTATTAGAAATCTTCAATTTCAATAATCGGTGTGTTTCTTACCATAGGTATACAAATTTTAATATTGTATACCCATTCCTTTTCAATGATTATAATTCTTATGTCTATCGTTATTACCTAAATTCTAAGTAGCTGTAGGTAATTGCCCTTGGTATGATCCCTTCTAAATATATATATGTCATTAAAGGTATCTCATTAATTTGTGATTTACACTTACACTAGATGATGATTGTAAAGTTCATAACAGGTTACTTCTAAAATTTATCCTTCCTTAAAAATTAACGTTAGTTCGACATCATCTGTTATAACCGTAGTGTCTATTGTGGAGAACAATCAAAGACGATTCTAGAATAAGCAATTTGAAACGAAATAAAGTTCTTCAAAATCAAACAAAGAAAGTAATATACAATGTATTTCTGTTCATGGTTAATTTGTGGAAAGACGAAAATATTAAGACAAATTTAAAGGCTTTGAAAAGTGAAGTGAGTGTGGCTATAGGGTCTCGTTAAGTAGTGTAGAGCGTGTGATTATTAGGGAAGCTGAAGGATCAGAAAAGTACAATATTCCGAAATTTAATATACTAGTAAAACACAATGATAAAAGAAAATGTCCTGTTACTGGTTTGGAGAATGAAAATTTGGAGCTCAGTGACATTCGCAATATAATTCATAATTTTCATTTTATATAAAGGTTTTGTTTTACATTTCACAGTCTTGTTATCGTGTCCGAATAAAATACTGAGCACGCCACTGAATAGTAATGTAATGGCTTGCTGCACAGACTTTAATGTGGTACACAAATGCTGATTTAACTTGATTGGTTATAACACAAAGATGAAACCAATAAAGCGCCCACCCCTAAGGTAAATGATTTATGAGATTTACTTATTGAAATAGCGCCCGTATTATAATTTATTATAGATACACGGAGAAGGAACATAAAATTCTTAGTTAGAGTTGGACGGACTATAATCCAATACCTCCTTCTCATTTCTAACTATTTTCTATCCGCGGTAGTTTTAAAGTATTTGCTTTTGGTATCACAACTTCAACACTAACTTGCTAACTTCTAATTTTTATGTCATCTGAAGAGTTTAGATTTGCACTTCCTCAGTATTTTCGGGAATGATCCTATGTAGATCTAAACCAGTGTATGGAATATTTTTTCCTTAGCCTTTCATATTAAAAAATAAGTTTAATTGCCTTAGTATTTGAATACACAAAAGTTTCCTTGGAAATTACCTATTTAATTTGGGAACTAAAATTGGAAAGTAGTTGATGTAAAGCATTCCCCTAAAAAAAATATTTGGAAATATAGAATCCTAGAATTGAACCTAATCATACAAACATTGTAAATAATTATGTTACCTACAATAAGTCAGAAAAACTTAAGAAGTCAAACTTGAATTTAATGTACCTACTATATTTAGGGTGTGCGAATAGTTCTCGAATCGAATTTGAGTAATTCGAATAATCATCTATGAATTATTCAATATAATTATTTTACCTATTCGACGGTTATTCGAATTATTCGACGAGTACTCGAATTACTCGAAAATTTGAATATTCGCCAGTCCTTACTGACTGATATTTTCAGTGGCTACGGCGTTGATAAAGTGGGTAAGTGTCTCAGAGTTCTGTCCACTACAGTTGCGATAAAAAATCACATTTTATTTAGTTCCTGCCGTATGAAAATAAGTACAACATTTTTTGTTAGTTTTGCAGTCACCGGAAGTAAATGCGCTATTTGCTTTAGGAATAGGTGGTTGTTTTCTTAAAATAACCAAGTTAAAAAAAATAAAGAACATAGGTGTATCTTCCTACAAGCAATGTATTGTCAACAAAATCTCTTGTTAATATAGGTATTGGATGTATAATTCGTTAATGGTGTTTCAATTATCTTTCGTATTTCAGCTTAGTTTTAATAGCTTTTCCTATAATTCTGTGCTACCGAGAATTAACAAAAACCCCATTGTTTTTATCCATTCTACTACCCTCATTACTATTTTTTTTATGTCAACTCAATGGAAATGCTGCATACAGGTTTTTGTTTATACTTCGCTAACGACCTTCTATGATGAAAAGAGGTAGTAATTATGAAAAATTTTAAACAACCTCTTATTTCCTGCTTTTGCAGTTAACGTTAATCAACAAATTGCGAGCGTTTTAGATATTTTCACTCGACATACGCATTCGATATAAGTTACCTGCAGCACGCAGCATGTTATTAAAAATTTTGAAAGTAAAAGATGTTTTTTTTTAGCGTACACTTTTACGATTCATTAACTAATTGCACCGCTTCTAGCTCTTCCGTTTACATGCTTTTGTACACAGACATAAAACCATCTTCCCTAATATTAAGCTTATGAAGTCTAGCCGATAGCACTGCAGAGCGAATAAAGCGAGCTAATCCTGTTTAGTTTCATATCCTAAGCTCAATATTAACTGAGCATTTGCCTGTCGTGTTTAAGCATATACTTGAGAAGGCACTGAAATCATCTTGAGTGCGGTTGCAGATTTTGACGCTCTATCTACTATCTGCAAAACCTCAGGTTGGAGGGTTGGCGCAATAAATTGATTTTCTTGCAGCTATCACTACAGTTAACAAGGAAAATCCAAAACGTATACAACAGTATCGTAGAATAATTAATGCATATTCATCCTAATGATCAATTATCGAATGTACTTTGTACAAAAAAAAATGATTAAGCAATGCATTATTAAAAAGATAATAACTCAACAAGTTTAACTGAGGCAGTGCTAGTGATGCATATTAAATTTAGTGAAAATGAGCCATAAAAAATTCGAAACAGTTTGTATAAGCTCATTTAAAAAGAATATTTCCATAAAATTCGATGAGGGTTCTAAAAATGTTTATCATTATTTAATGAAGATACGCCCGTGAACTTTTTAAAACAATTCGAAATTAAAAACTTTACTAAAGGCAGGTAAAACTTAATATACTGTTACGACTTTATCCAACGATTTTTATTTATTTAACACTTAAATTTAACAACTACTCTTCTTAATGAACGTCAACAACCCAATAACAACACTTAACAACTCAATTACATTAACAGGACAACTCTCTAGTTAAAATCACTAACAGACTCTTCTCTTTCTGATGGTTCGCCCACTCGCAGTCTTTCTCGTATTACTCTCATCGACTAACTTACCCAGATTCATTGGTAGCTCTCCTTTTATAGTAATTCTATATCGCCTAGTAACCACTAGAAGATTCTCGAACAATCTAGGCCGCTGCTGGAAGTTTCGACACAGAGTGTCCACAACTCATAGGTTGCCCAAATCCGTAACAATATATACTCATCTAGTTACGAAACTGTTGTATTTACCCTACTTAAAAATCTATAAACCTAAGGTTTACCAACTCTTAATGGTAAAAGTCCGAACTGCTCGATGATCATCGTTCATTACGAACGTATGTTAAGTATTAGGTTATTGTTGGTTGAGGTTTAGTTCTTTAGATATTTTGATTTGATTTTATTGTCAAACTTCTTTTGGGGTTGAGTTTGTAGGACTATTAATGAATTAAGAACTAAATTACAAAACAACAATACAATATATTTACAGCTTAATAATGAAAAACGAAAAATGCGAAGGAGATGTGAAAATGACTCGGAAGAAAGTGTGAGACCAACTGATTACTTAAGAGAAAAGATTATGTGGCAAAACTAAGAACGAGGAGCTAACAGCTGATAATAGTAGGGTACCACTGGGTGGTAATAAAGTTGGAAAATACCGAAGTTAAGAATTAATGAGAGAGTTAGGGATTATAGAAAAGTACAATTAATAAAGATAATTCCATGGAAAGATAGAACACAAAAGAATTTGAACAAAATATTTTTAAATTTTATTTTTAATTAACGTAATTTTCATCCGCGAGTGTTTTTTCTAACGAAGTATATCAAAATCAACATCGACCTATTGTCACTGGTAAAACCTAGTATATACCTATTAAATTATAATGGTGAATCCCGAAAGAGTTATCCCTTTTTAACAAATTCTTACATTTACCAACTCATGTCGCCAAATCAAAATTCATAAATTTCAATTAGAAAAATCCTATTCTTCTACCTTATCTTACGCAGATTATCATTCTCGAACATTTCAATTCTTCAAATGTCAAAATTTAATATCATTTAAGAAAAATTTCTTACATTTTTGACTACTCTGGGACATTGTAGCTTATTTCTGATGATTCTAAATCATTCTGGAAACTTTTTTATCATTCCAATTTGGAAATTCCAATATAATGTTACTCGAAATATCCCGTACTGAGGAAAAATAACCATCTAAAGTATACTCACATTAATGGTAATTTAAAAACATTACCCCTCATTGTAGCCAATGAAATGCTTTAGGGATAAACAAAAGGATAATTTTAAATTAATTTATTTTACTTTTATTGAATTTAACCACCAAAACATAAAAAATTGTGGCCATATTTTGAAAATGGCAAATTTTTGTTTTAAAGAATTCGAAAGCTATTTGGAATTCAATTATCTTTTTCGGCGTATTATTATCCTCACTACTATGCACAATTTACTGACTTTCTGTCTTCAGTAATAACAAAGATATATCTCTGTACATATTAACGTCCCAGGGAATACACTCTGTTCATTTGCAACGATAAGAATTAAGCTAAACAAGCAGACATTCTGAGGTCATAGTCACTTATTTAGTTGTAAATTATTAAATAAAAAGTTTTTTTACTGTTTTGGCTAAAATGGCAAGCCAAATACCAGAAGAGGTACACATCCAGCATTGCATACTTTCTGATTTTCGCAAGGGTAGTAACGCAATAGTTATTTTAAATTTAAATTTATTATAGCATTTCCGATGTTTATCCAAATGCATTAGACGTTCGTGGTGATTTTCCAAGTTCAAATCCAGTGATTTTGTTCTTTCCTGCTTGTATCGATCAGGAAGATCAACAAGTTAGACATTGACATATTTAGGGCGGAAGTAGAAGCAAATCCGTGTCAAATAATTGAGGCATTGTTAAACAATCATAACCAACCTTGGTCGACTATCTAAAAATATTTGAAGAAGATTGGGAAAGTAAGCAGAACAGGTATTTTTGGTACCGCCACATGCAACTTATTGCTTCAACTGCATAACACAGAAGCGTTTTTTCATTGCTTGATCACCGGAGATGATCCACAACACAAAATGCAGTGGCTTTCTCCAAATGAATAGTCTTAAAATACTGCTAAACCAGGTTTACACCCCAAAAGGCCCTTTTTATCGATTTGGTACTGAAAATTTGCAGACTAGATGGCATTAATAATCAAGGTGATAATATCATTTATTGAAAATAAACAATTTATATGTTTGAATTTTATGTCAGAAAACCACATTACTCTATGGTCCATTTTTTAGCGAAGCTTCTTTTTAATAATTAAAATTATTGTTACATTATCTTATTTTGTAAGTACTTAGATGTCAAGGCGGGAATCGCCACGTAAAATCAACTTACTAATTTAGTTGAATTTAAAAAAAAAATCGTTTGCGACAGACGCTCTTGTTATTATCTTAATATCTGTATAATCACACCACCTGCTTTATTACGCTAAATTGTTCTAAAATTATGGTAAAACAACACGTAAAATTTAAGTTGGTAGGTGTTGTTTGTTTAGTGCGATAATTTTATTGAAAATACATGTCACTTATAAGCTTTAGTTTATCTCCAGATAAATAAAGATAAACATTTTTTTTTGGATTACGCTACAAATGTACAAAATATTAATAACTGCAACTACGGACTATACCTTTTCCGTCTTCAATTTCTTCTAAAAATAATCATAGATGATAGTACAATTATCGTACCGTTACGTATATATTATTATAGTGAACATTTCTTCAGAAGTAAAGATCAGTATTCAAGGGAGAGATCGTGATAATAAGAAATCACAACTACGCAACACATAACGTAGTATACAGGGCGTGTCCCATATGCTATATAAACAGTCAGTCTAGGATGGTTGAGCGTTATTGCTTTCAGAGAGTAACCAGATAATTATACATAAAGATATATTTAACGAACACTTACTTTGTTATCACCTGCCAAGCCCGGCTTTCGGCGAATCTCACTACTCACGAATCAAAAGAATCGGCACGTCTAATAATATAAAAAGAAATACAGGTGAGCACTCAAGCATACCTTCAACTTAGCATTAATCATGCATCTCACTGTACATAAGGCCTTATTGCAATAAAATAATAAACACTGACCGCAGCCAATATGTGTTATCATCTACTTTAAACAGTTGCTGCTGTATAAAAACAAACTCTTGGGAAAGGGCAAGCACCCTCCTCCCGCACTACCTCTGCAAGACAGACCTACCTGCCCAAAATACGGGCTGAGACAATAATGAGTTAATTAATAACTGTATGACCGCAGCCAAGAGTCCTCATTGCACCGCAGCGCTGTACATCTCAGCCCTAAAGTAAAGACTGTGTCACCGCAGCTAACAGTCCAGGTAGCGTCCCTATATTACTTCAATTACTTTGAAAGACAGACAATACTCTTATTAATCAGCATCCTCCCACAGACGATCTACTAAAATTATTACTAAGCATGCTTGAAGTACTCAGTGAAAACTCACCCTGAATTACAGGAAAATTGTATACAACACAAACACTTATTTTTAATAACAAAAGTTCACATCTACCCGACACAACGTTTCACACACATGTGAGGTCAATTAGTTCGTTCCTCATCGAGAGGGATGGAACCCCTCTGTCAAGTGGGTGGATTAGGTAACAAAACTTGCTCTATTAAGTTGTTTACACTAACGTCAAGGAATGTTCTCTCGACTAGAGTTTTCAACCGTTCACATTTAGAAGCATTTTTATAAAAATCAGAAAAATAATATTATGTCCCTTACATTCGGCCATCCTGCAATTACTTCGTCCCGAAGTCATCATTCTCACTATCACCGGAACTCGAAAGTTCAACACCGTCTTCACCGCTGTCCGAGTCAGTAGAGTCCGAAACACCACCTGATGGTACCCATCGTTTTATCTTATCAACAGCCACCGTGCGTCTATATTTACATGAGCGTCTGGTGCGATAAGTTCCTTGTAAATCATACACTATATAACGATCATTAGGCAACACCTCGTCGACTACCATCGGACCACTAAATTTCGGCAAACGTTTTCTGCTCGTGTTTGTAGCGAGTTCAGATTTGGCAATTAGTACTAAGTCACCCTTTTTGTATTGGTTTGGTGGTTTTCGCCTTTTATCATAACGTTCCTTTTGTTTTTCCTGATCTTTACTTAGTTTTATTGCAACTTCATTTCGTAGTTCGGTGATGTCATCGATTAGTTTCGGTATCTCATCAATTTCTTGTGTTAAAATTGGGTTTAACTCTCCTCTGGGTTTATATCCATACAAAAGTTCGAAAGGAGTTTTACCTGTCGCTTTACTAACGGCTGTATTTATAGAAAATTGCACTTTCAGTACATTTTCGTCCCAACGATCTTCCTCGGGAGTAGAAGTTAATAATGCACTCAAAATTGTTCGGTTAAACCTCTCATTTTGACCGTTAGCTCGGGGCGTATCTACCGCGTTAAAGATTAGTTTTACGGTTTTCTCTTTGCAAAAATCTTTAAATCGTTTAGATGTAAAACTTGATCCTTGATCGCATACAAGTTTAGCTGGTAAGCCATACGAAGCAAAAGTTTCTATCAAAAACACAATAACGTATTTGGTTGCCGTTGACTTCACCGCCTTTAATACTACATATTTTGTAAATGCATCTACTAAAGTGATTAAATATTCCTTTCCATGCTTACTCTTTGGAAACGGACCCAAGTGATCTAAATGTACCATGTAAAATGGCACCGCAACCTTCTCTATCGGATGCAAAAACCCTTCTTGTGGACCAGTAGGTTTCTTGTTGTACAGGCACGATATACAACATTTGATGTACTTTTCAACATAATCCTTCATTCGAGGAAACCAATAGTGTTGACATAGGCGATGTAAAGTCTTTTCTACGCCAAAATGACCTAATTCGTCGTGTGCAGCTCGCACTACTTGATTTCTCATACCTCTCGGCACAACCCATAATAAACCTCGAACAGTAATTTTATATACCCTTCCGTCTCTTAAAGCGTATTCCTTATATACATGATGTTCGTAATTGTTTTGCGGCGTTTTCTTTAAAATTTCCCTAATGCAACTGATCTTTTCGTCAGTTAGCTGACCGGACAAGACCCAATCTGCCTGTTCAATTTTGAAGACTTCTTCAACAGGTTTTTCCGAAGTTGAGGGGTTTCTACTCAGCGAATCTAAATGTTTCATTCTATCGCCAGGTCTGTAATGCACAGTAAAAGAAAACTCTTGTAATTGTAGCCACCATCGCGCAATACGCGGAATAATTTCTTTCTTCGTAGAAGTTGTTTTTAGTGCGTTACAATCGGTAACTACTTTAAAATCTGTACCAAGAAGATACACTCTAAATTTACGTAAACTTTCAACAACAGCTAAAGTTTCCAACTCATATGACTGATATTTTTCTTCTGTTGCCGTAGTTTGTCTGCTGAAATACGCTACTGGATGTAAACGTTTGTCTCTTTGTTCTTGCAATAGAATACCAGCGATTCCTAATTTCGATGCATCAGTGTGTACTTCAGTTGGGAAAGTCGGATTATAGAGGGCAAGAATAGGACTTGAAACTAAGGCGTCTTTAAGGTCTTCAAATGCGCGCTGATCTTCTGGTGCCCAAGTCCACGTGTTTCCTTTTTTTGTTTTGGCTGTTAGGCACTTTGCTTTTCGAGCATAATCTTTAATAAAATGTCTGAAGTAACCGGTAAGACCTAAAAATTGTCGTATTTCGTGGACATTAGTTGGAGCTTTAAACTCTTTTACCGCTAATATTTTGACTTTTCCAGGCTGAATACCTTCAGAACTAATTTCGAAACCTAAATAAGTAACGCTTGTCATTAAAAACGCACATTTATTAAGATTTAATGTCAACCCGGCTTTTCTCATTAAGTCCAACACAATCTTTAAATTTCGAAGACCATTCTCTACGTTGTCAGAATGAATCAAAATATTGTCCAGATAGACAGCTGCAATTGATTTAGCAGAAGACAAAATTTTGTTGATTATCCTCTGAAAAACGGCTGGAGCGTTGGTTAAACCAAATGGTACTCGATTATATTCATAACATCCATCCGAAGTAACAAAGGCAGTTAAATGTTTACTTTCTTCCGCTACAGGGATTTGGTGATATCCTGACTTTAAATCAAAACTAGTAAAGTATTTGCTACCTTGTAATCTATCTATTTGCTCATCTATACGTGGTAGAGGGTACAAATCTCTTACCGTTAAACTGTTTAGTTTTCTGTAATCTATACACATTCGATCAGTGCCATCCTTTTTCTTTACAAGAATTAACGGAGAACCTTAGTTTGATTCAGACTCGCGTATTATTCCATTTTCGAGTAACTCTCCTAAAATAATTCCTACTTTTTCTTTTTCGCTCTGGGAAATTCTATACGGACGACAAGTAAATGGCCTATCTTCTTTCAGCTGAATTTTCATCTCGTCACCTGTTCTCAGCATACCGATATCCTCATATCCTTATGAAAAACAGTCTCTATAATCATGAATTAAAGCAAACAGTTGTTCACGTTCGTGAGTTCTGATAGGACCATGTTTTATATCCTCTACCGGTAGCTTTGGGAAGTTTTTCTCGTTGATCGTCAAAACTCTCTCGGTTGGTGTTTCTTGCATTTGACATGTCCATGCTCTAGCAATAAGCTGTCCTTTTTTGTAAATGAAATCATTTTCAGACAAATTTATTACTGGGATAACTGATATACCAGGTTTTGATTGTTGAATAGTTAAAACAACTCTAGGAATGCAGTGTTCTTGATTTTCTTTGAGTCGTATACTGGCATCAACAAAAACTTCACCTATGTAGTCTGTTGTAGTGGTGACAGGTACGTTGCAAAGGTAATTCGGCGGTATTAGAATATCTTGGCGGGCTTGTAAGTTTATTTTCACGGATTCGTTTTTAGCGTCATCACTGGGTAATTCGCGGATGAATGTTAAAGTTTTGTAGTCTTTAATAAGCTTCACTTCAGGTTGTTCTGTAAAATTTCTTCCTACTAATAAAGGTACGTCTTGGACTGAATCTGGCACTACATTAACTTCAACTACACATTCTACGTCATCCACCTTAATTTCACACTTAACAGTACCTAACGACGAAATAACAGAATTTCAGTAACCTTTAATCAACACTATTTTAGTTTTATCTACGCGTAAATTTAATTTATCCACTTCACTGTTAATTATGTTAGTGCAGGAACTACCAGTATCAATATACATTTTAATTGGAGATTTATTGATTAATCCATCCTTAAAATATTTAGCATTAGGGTCAACATGTACAGAATCAATTCGTAATGTCGAGTTTTTAGAAGGGGTTGGTTTGTTGTTTTGCTTGGCGTAACAGCGATTTTCATTGTGGCCCTTCTTGTTGCAGAAACCGCATGTGGTATCGCCTGACTTGCACTCATAGGACTTATGGCCAAATCTATTTGCACTTGTAGCATTTAACTTCTGATGTTTTCTTCAACGGTTTTTCGTGATATACTCTTTTACCTTTCCATTTGTTTTCTCTTGATTGTAGTTGAACGTCTTTTAAGGACCGAAGATAAGTGAAAAGTTCTTCAGGTTCGGTGTAATTTCCTGCTCTAGCTGAAGTTTTGGTATACTCATCTTGGAGACCATGAATGATACACGAAACTGCTTCTCTACCAGAAATATTGGCGCAATTATTTATTAGCGATAGTTTCTCAAAATAGTAGCGAACATACGACTCGTTTGGACTTTTCTTTCTTCGCATCATTTCTTCTAACTTGTCAGCGTAGTCTCTTGTTGACGGAAAAGCCCTTTTTAGTTTGTCTTTCCACTCTGACCAGGAATAATTTATCGTCTTTAGGCTCTGATACCATGTATCAGCTAAACCTTTTAATTTAGACAACGCATGGTAGATCGTGGCTTCTTCAGTCCAACTAAAAACCTCTCTTAATTCATCGATCTTACTGCACCACACAACAATATCTTGTTTGTCATCTTCAGGATCAAAACGTGGTACCGCTTCGCCTCTAAACCCAGATGAAGTAGTAGGTTTCGGATCTTTCATGCTAGAAAACACATCCCGCATTACATTAGTTGTTCGATTGCGGTAGGATTTTCACTATTCCTGCTTTCTCTACCACTAACGGGAGCTAAATCTCGAATCTCATTAGAATTCGCAGATTCAGAAGAACTCACAGAACTTCCTTTCGCTTTCTTAGCAGAGGAATCATCAGGTTGTCGAGTACGACGTTTGCCCATTGTGAGAAGAAAATACGAAAAATCACGGAATATTCTGAGTATTTTATCTCTGTGCTCTAAGTTGTTCGGCGTTATCTAACTATCTCAAGCGTCTTGTAATATCTGGTTATCTCGGAGTGATATGTGGTAATCTCGGTAATCCCACTTCTGAAAATTGTAAGGGAGAGATCGTGATAATAAGAAATCACAACTACGCAACACATAACGTAGTATACAGGGCGTGTCACATATGCTATATAAACAGTCAGTCTAGGATGGTTGAGCGTTATTGCTTTCAGAGAGTAACCAGATAATTATACATAAAGATATATTTAACGAACACTTACTTTGTTATCACCTGCCAAGCCCGGCTTTCGGCGAATCTCACTACTCACGAATCAAAAGAATCGGCACGTCTAATAATATAAAAAGAAATACAGGTGAGCACTCAAGCATACCTTCAACTTAGCATTAATCATGCATCTCACTGTACATAAGGCCTTATTGCAATAAAATAATAAACACTGACCGCAGCCAATATGTGTTATCATCTACTTTAAACAGTTGCTGCTGTATAAAAACAAACTCTTGGGAAAGGGCAAGCACCCTCCTCCCGCACTACCTCTGCAAGACAGACCTATCTGTCCAAAATACGGGCTGAGACAATAATGAGTTAATTAATAACTGTATGACCGCAGCCAAGAGTCCTCATTGCACCGCAGCGCTGTACATCTCAGCCCTAAAGTAAAGACTGTGTCACCGCAGCTAACAGTCCAGGTAGCGTCCCTATATTACTTCAATTACTTTGAAAGACAGACAATACTCTTATTAATCAGCATCATCCCACAGACGATCTACTAAAATTATTACTAAGCATGCTTGAAGTACCCAGTGAAAACTCACCTTGAATTACAGGAAAATTGTATACAACACAAACACTTATTTTTAATAACAAAAGTTCACATCTACCCGACACAACGTTTCACACACATGTGAGGTCAATTAGTTCGTTCCTCATCGAGAGGGATAGAACCCCTCTGTCAAGTGGGTGGATTAGGTAACAAAACTTGCTCTATTAAGTTGTTTACACTAACGTCAAGGAATGTTCTCTCGACTAGAGTTTTCAACCGTTCACATTTAGAAGCATTTTTATAAAAATCAGAAAAATAATATTATGTCCCTTACAAGTACATTTTGGAAATGAAATGATTTTCATTGATTATTATTAATGATTATTTTTAATTATCCATTGTTGTTAATTTCTTGGACAAAAAAAATTATTTGTCAATCCTGACAAAATTGTTTTCAATTACCAAAGAATGCAATTACATTTATTATTTTTTGAAAAACGCTCTCAAGTGTTAGTCCATTCTCAGTTTCTGTTGTAAGTTGGATAGCAACGATTTTATTGTATCTACTTAAATATGGGGGACAATCGCGTTATTTTTGGCATAAGAAAATAAATAAGTTATAAGTATATTCAATATTCAATATACAATACAATGCCTTCTTCAGGTGGAGAAGTAATCTAAACTTAAAATATTTACAGTTCCACTTAAATACTATATTAACAGAGTGGGGGTAATAAGGTTAAATATTAAGTATCTAAAGGTGAATTATTCTGGTCTGTTTTTCATTTAAAATTAAACCTATTTTATTTAATTTATTAATTTCCGTAGTTTTTGGTAGATTTAACTCAATACTTTTATTTTCTATGTGTAACTTACCTTAAAATTATCATCAAAAACGTGTGAATTAGAAAGTAAGTGATTAGCATAAGTGAAATGGTTATTCTTTTTGTCAAAACATTTCTTATGTTCTTTAATTCTTTCGTTGAAAGATCTACCAGTCTGACCAATGTAAGACTTATTACAACTACCACAATTTAACTTATGAATACCGGATTTACTTTTTTTTTTAGTGGGGTCTTTATTGTTTCACATAAATTTCCCTAAAGTGTTGTTTGTTTTGAACGATATCAAAGAATCTGTAAATTTTGAAATATATTTCCCTAACGTTAGCGAGATATTACTTAAAAAGGTTAAAGAATCATAATGTGATTAAATTTTCGTTGTAGGGGGATACACCAAGTTTTAGGTTTGTTTAATTAGTTTTTTATAGAGTAATGAGTTATGGGATGAAAAGAAAGTGCTGGAATTATCGTATCGGTATGTTTTTTTGTGGTATATAGAAAATTTGTGTTTATTATTTAACTTTTTTATAGTGAGATCTAAAAAATTAATGGTAGATATTATTGACTTCTTCTTCTAGGGTAAATTTTATATTGGGATGTAAGCTGTTGAAAAAATTAAAAAGATTTATCAGCTGTCTATTTATACCTTTAAATCAAATCAGGATGTCATCTACATAACGATTATAATACTTACAGACAATTATTAGCTAGGTTATTACTGTGAATTTTGGTTTCCAATGAATCCATGAACATCTCAGCCAGTAGGGCGCTAAGTGGGTTACCCATGGCCAAATCTCATGCTGTTCGTAGAACGTGTTATCGAAAATGAGATAATTCTGGTTAAGACAAATACATAATAAACTGACTAATTCATTTATGATAACCAGATTAATTTTTTTGTTCTGAAGATGGGTTGTAACTATGTCATTAACTTCAATAGGAGGAATACTAGAAAAAAGATTACTGACGTCAAAGGACACAAACTTACAGTTATTTGGTAAATCTAGTTTGGAAATTTTGTCTATAAGGTCTAAAGAATTTAGTACAGAATATGTTGGTTTAAAATTCGTAAGTTCTTTAATTTTGTTAACTAAAAATTTTGAAAGTTTTGTACAGGATGCTTGTACATACGATACGACAGGCCTAATTTGGAAATTCGTCTTATGTAGTTTAATCAGACCATATAATTTTGGGGAAAGTGGATTCATAATAGTTAGGAAAAATTTTTGTTTATCTAAAAGTAAAACAACGGTATTATTAAGACAGCTTTTTAGATTTTTTTGATAAATTAGCGTTGGATCTTTTTTAATTAAACAGAATCGGTTCTCTAAAAGAAATGTTTTGACTTCGATAAGGTAATCTGTTTTTGGAAACAAAAGACGATAGCATTTTTGGAAAACAGCAGCGTGTCTAAAAAAAAAGGGATAGAGCATGCGCCATTATCTTTTTTGTATCTCTTATAGTTACCGAGTTCTCCTATATAAAAATCGAATTTGGTGTTTTCGTTGAGAAAATTAATTTTAAAAGTATAAACTGAAGACGTCATCTATTGAGAGTCTAGTAAGTTATTATCTATGACATAAAAAAGCATATTCTGACACAACTTCTTTACCTCCGCTAAACTTGTTAAAAAATAAAGCAATTTGCCAGTTTTACTCGCTTTTTCCGATTAGATGTACAAATGAAATATTACGGAATACTTGGTAGTAGTGATTTTAAATACATTAATATGAATTAAAACTGTAAATTACCCCAAATTAATGAGGAAAAATCTATTGCTGTCATCGTTCTATGCGGGATTCTAACCCGGCTTTACACGACAGTGCTCTAACCACTAACAATAAACTACCGAGACTTGATGACATGTAGTTCGTTTTTTTTTTTACTCTATTTACTGGGATAATAATCTAACATGGTGTCCATAACAATACCAAAAGTAATAACTGAAAAATGAGATTTCGAGTAGGTCCGGAAAATTTTTGATAATTCAATTATAAAGTCCGTTGTCAACAATATAAATGACAAGTTTCATTGTTTTTGCGATAACACGAGAACGATTGAAATTACTTTGGATTTCTTTTCAAATTCCTAAAAGTATTTCTCTTCAGATTCTTAAAAGGAATCAAAAAAACGCACCTTTTCCCTAATTTAACCAATGCTGTATCTCTTACTGCATCGGATATCCCAATGGTATCCACTGAAAGAGTGACCACCCTGTAAAGACATATAAAGCACACGTAACGCATTCATATTTTTGTACCAACACAACTAATTATCACGGGGTAAATATTAAATTATATTATTAGAAATTTTAATTTAGCGATTATTTTTCTTATAAGATCAATAAAAGCTAATCTTGGAAATAACGAACGACTGCTAATGGGAAAGTTTCTAAAAGTGAAAATGAGATCAAACAAAACATAACAGCTACACACTTAAATAAATTGAATGTCTATATTTATTCAACAAAAATTAAAATTAGTCAACGGTGTGTTATACAACTCACAAACATAAGCTTTTAAGACATAATTTTTTATCTTCTAGAGGAATCGAAAACTTTCAACTTTCTACCCGTATCTGTATAAAAGTATGGTACGCTTGACCCAAAATTCAATGTTGAAACAGAAAAATTGGGATTAAATAAAAATACAAACATTATTCAAAAGTGGAGAGTTATTTGCGTTTGTTACACATTCTTCGTAGTATTATAATCTCCATTCTTTATTTAAAAGAGCTTTTTAATATTAAGAAAGAGCTTTTTAAATTCAAAACACGTGCCAATGCAGACAGAATGAATATTCTCTTTATCTTAAGGAAGATTTGTTTTGCACTCAGCTAAATTAAATTTCAAATAGACATAAAATCAAAAACAGTTATACTTCTTTTAATGTGAATCATGTTTTTAGACACACAAATCACGTTTTTTAAATGTTAAATGAAATATTTTATCCTGTGTGAAACGAATCTCAAAAAAAAGTGCTCCTCGTATAACTTACTCGTATTAAAATTTTGAGAAAAGGGGACAAGAGAACAGCATTATTTATAAATTAATACAATGCACAATTACTTCTGTTAGTTTTGCTCGATTCCATATTAAGTGATTATTGGGGTAACATTTCTTAATATTAGGATCCCTTACGTTTAGTTTAAATAATAACTGCAAAATTGGAAAAATGTAAAGCCATTCCCTTGATTCTTTTATAATTCTTTTAAGAAGGATTAATTATAGCAACAAACTTTTTAGTTTTACTTCGAGTAACTGCAATGGTCTATTTTTTTTCTTAAAGTAGTTTTAAGATTTTTGTTTTCGATCATTATAATAAGTTTAACAATTAGAAATTAGGATAACAAGGGGCCTATAAATGACTTTCAATAGTCTTTCAATAGGCCTATGTACCTACTACATGCTTTCATCTTCTTTATATTTAGATAATGTAGCCAATATATTTTTGTTATTAATGTCTGCACACTCCTTTCTAATAGGAAACCGTTTCGGGTCTTAGGATCTTAATTAGCATGAAAAAGCTTTTGATCAAAGCACTCAAATATCCAAATTAGCACACGAGCATAATAAACAGAGAGCATTCGAATATTTCACAAATTGTATAGGTCACGTCCGTCGGTCGTCCGTCCAATTAATAATCAAAAGAGTTGACGTGAAACGTTTGATATTAAATTTATATGTGTATTTCATGAATTTGTAACATCGTTTTTCGAGAAAATAGGCCAAGAGAATCAAAGTTACAGATATCTACAATTAAACTCTCAACATAAACTCTATTATTAATATCACATAGAGTGAGTATCCCCTTTTTAATCTGAATCTCATTGCTTAATTAATTCTACTGTACTTCATCTTTTTTTAATCTCGCAACGTGTTAATTTCACGTAGAAAATGGTTGTCAATAAACCATGGAGTATCAATTATGGATTCTTTTTAATAAAATTATAGGTAACCGGTAGACAACCCGCTACACATAAATATGTGTATACAGATTGAAACTTATTGTATATTTCAGCAAAATTTATTTCAGACTTAATAGAATTGTTTACAGAATATTGCTATTAAGTTTTTCACTAAAAAGCAGGTCAACGCCGACCAACATTGCCCGAACGTATTCAAGACATATGACTGGCGCTGCATCGATTGCAGCACCTGATGCAGTGTTTCTAAATGAAAGCTTGCATACGTAATTTGATCCGACGTAATGACGATCCGGCGACAGGGGTTGAACCGTTACCATCGTGAGACAAGATCTGCGCGTCGAAACGAACACCTATTATTAGTAGGCCCATGTACGGAATCTGTTTGGTCGAGTAGCGAAAGGATAATACATGCAACTTTATTTATTCTTTGTTGCGAATTCTCGTAGAAGTTGATGAGAAGAGCATTTTTGCAAATTTTTAACACTAGCAAATTATTTTAACTATTATTTTATGTTAAAGTTTTGCAAAACGTGTTCGTTGATTCTTCGACGTGTAGCGAAAATTGTGATAAATACAAAATATATGTACAAAATGCTCTTCGAGAAATCAAGACATTGTCTAACAGCAACGACGCACTGTTATCTATTCCTGTTAATCATGAATTTGAGAAAATAAAAATTGGAGGGTTGATGTTTAAACTTGTTACTTGTTCCATTTATTCCACACTAAGATAAGATTGGTATCGGATCCCAAAATAGCCATCGTTGTTGTATCAAATGATGCAGTAAGATTATCTAACTTTCTTCTACTTCCTATTCTAAGACGGTCATTTTTTTACCGCAGTAATTTTTTAAAAGCGTGTTTGTAGCGGAATTTATGATACTATTGACAATAATTTCAGCAGTATGAGTATTACATTGACAAAAATACAATACTATGTTGTTAACTTTAATGTAATCTAAAGTTATTATTGATAAAAAAAATCTTATTGTGAATTCTGCGAAACTGATCTCCCTTTCTTTGCAAAAAAATTTATTGAGAATTATTTAATCAAATCAAACTAACTATATTAGTTGCTTCACCTTTTGTAAACTTAAGGCTGTCTCGGGGAAAGGTTTTTAAAAAGTGAATTTTCTTCAATTTTAATATCGTCTGCAAACGTTAAGTTTTCCTAACATGCACCGAATTTATTTTTTTAAGAAAATATAGCAGCACTATCCTCCTAAATATGCAATGACAGGCATTTCAATCATCGCGGTGAATTGCTCGAAGCCACTTTTTGCACAAATCACAATCTTTGGGGGATCCAGAAACATGAACACAGATTTCACCTCTGTAGTTTTCTCGGCACCCCGGCACAAATGGCATTATGTATATTGCATTTAGAAACAAGTAATATTAACCACCGAATTACACAAATATATTTACTGTCCTTTTTTATACATTAGCTGATGATGATCGGCAGACTACTGAGAAAGATCGATCATCAATGGCAATTATACATGTCCAGCGAATCGATTCATACCACGCTGCGCATCGCATAAATGTTTAATTTACAGTCAAAAATTGTGTTGTTTATCAACTGTTTCTTTCAATAGTGGTGATAAAAGTTGAATTATAGTATATAATAAATAAAACAAAACCACTCCAAAACTACCCTTGCAGCCACCGTAATCTTTCACTCTATTAAAATTTACCTCACTCAACCTTACAAGTACCTTCTTTGTCCTGCTTAAAGCTCTTCATTTTTAAAAAAATCAATTGTAAATACAAATTTGAATTTTCAAAATTGAAACAGTATCTAAAAAGGAGTGGTTTCTACGCCTATCATAAATTACTTTATATGTGTATATATTATTGCCCAGTATGACGAATTCTACAACATACCAAAATTTGAATCAAATCGGAGATGTGCATACTTAAAGCAAAAATGCTATTTCAGCTGGTAACTTTAATTAGTTGCTGTTTTGCTGAAATGGTAAATGAATTTGGGAAATAAATTAAATCCCTTTATAGTTTAAAAGCATTTCTATTTTAAAACGTCTCGTAAAATATTAACGTTAGCAAAACCAAATTTTTTTCTTCTATCTTTTACAACTTCTATTCTGAACATTTTAGAAATAAATAAAGCAAAAAAAAATGTTTGCTACACTTGCCGAATTCAATATGTAATACGAAATAAGCTGTTGCCGAAAATGTGTTTACTTTTACAATTTGTGTAAGGTATTTTACTAAATACGTCAACAGATCAATTAGCGTTTGCTCAAATCTCCACATTAATGCCGGCCATTAGCCGAATTTGGTACATAAGTCTAAGAATATATTATGTTACTTTATTGTCCGAAAATAGGTAACGGTGTCAGATGTTATAGCTTTCGAAAATAGGGCAGGAAAACGTGGAAGTGTATGTCTAACCAGTCTTCGCACACACGACTCTGTAATGATGAATAGAAAAAAATGGTATAACAGTTTTCTCATTTCCCTTTGTAAACCACTAATTTCGAATCTTTTCTAACATTTCCGCTTTAGTTACAAGAATCGTAATTCAATTACTTTCCAACAATGGAATTCATTTCATGATAACTAAGCATTTTTACGAAGTTAAAGAAGAATAGACGTTAAAGTCTAAACGAGCGGTATTTCATTTAATGTTTATTATTACAAAAGTGAGGAGAAAGTTTGTGTCGAGACATCGGTATTTATTCTAAATAACAAAAGAAAAATATGTAAATATTTTATTTAATTTAAAAAATTAACCAAGATTAGCTTTTACTGATCTTGAATGGATATTTTCTTCATGCCAACAAAACTATATTCAGATTGTCGAGTATCTTCTAATCTGATTTTTATTTGACTCCTTTATTTCACACACTACTATAACTTTTAACAATTTACTTAATACAATTATAACTCTAACTTATGGTCACTAATTTTCACTTTCTGATCGCTTTCTTCTTCTCTTCACTATCGCTCACCACGTAAATACTGCTACTGAATAATCCTCTACGATCTCGACGGCTACTTATATAGGCTGGGTAGTCGTTCTGGAAGCTTCCAGAATGTTGTTTCCAGAGCGTTCTACCAATTTCTACGCTATTCTCGCTTGGTAATGCATCACAAGCCGATCTTCAGTTGTTACATGTATTATGGGTTGTCTGTATTCTACTCCCCACTTACAGGTGACAATACAGTACCTTCATAAATGTCTGACAGCCACGTGACCACCGTTTTTAGGTAACCAACAATACGAGATGCACAAAGTAAATTCAAATATCCCTAGTTGATTTCTCACAAATTCCAGTGGTGGCGTTTAAAGATATTACAAAAAGGTCTGAGTAGTGACTATTGTTTAAAATATAAAAATTACTTAAACTTTTAGTATTGAACCCAAAAATACGAAAACGTGATAAATTAAAATGAATAAGACAGGCAAAAAAGCAAGAAGAATCATTTTATTATCTTAATCGATTAACTAAAACTCACAACAACGACACTGGAATTTAGTTGACAGGTAATTTTAGTAACCAACCAGTAACTAAATTCAGTGCGCCAACTCCAAATAAACAAATACACTGTAGGTTACCAAAAAATGGATTACGTGGCTCTTGGGCATTTATGAAGGCACTATGTAATTAAAAAACTGGAGCGATTTTTTTGTAGTTCATAATATATTTATTTATTTATTTAAATTTTATACGGACACAAGGTCCTAAACAAAATGAAAGAAAACTGTTTGTGTAGAAGTACACGCCTCACAACAGGTAAAAAGAACGTAGAAACAATGATCTTCTGATTATAAAATTAATACAAAAAAGTTAGATAAACTAAAATAAACTATATATAGGTAACAAAATTCAGTAAGACTAGGCAAACTCAAATATCTTATTCCTAAGTTCCCTCTTAAAACTACTTAATGGAAAAAGATCTAATACATCCGGAATACGACTATCTCTATTTACAACATTACAGACCCTATTAAGAAATGATGAATTAATCAATTTAGAGGTACAACGAACAGTAGCAAATGTATTCAAATCCCTTAATATCCTATTCGGCACTTTAAAGTTGATCAAGGACAAAAGTTCAGGAGAGTCAATGTAGCCATGAATTATCTTATAAAGGTACAATATATCAAGATAATTATGAAAAGAGTGCAGTGAACAGACTCTCAATTGCAAAGCCAAAGAAGAATAGTCATGATTAAAAATTAACATAGGTTTTTTTTAATTTAAAAGACATAGCTCTAAAAAATTTATGCTGCACAGTTTCCAACCGATCAATATCAACTTTCCTAAAAGGTGTCCAAATAACAGAACAATAAACAAGTTGGGAACGAACTAAAGAATAGTAAAGGGCAACCATTGTATTAGAATCTCTGAATTTTCTCGACTGCCTCAATACAAAGTATAGCATTTTAGTAGCTTTATTGACAACAAAATTTATATGGTGAGAAAAATTTAATCAGGAGTCAAGAAAAACACCAAGATCCTTTACAACTTCAACTCTACACAGTTCATAATTGTTACTCATGTAATATGAGTATTTTATAAAAGTAGATTTATAAAATGAAATTACACAGCACTTATCCAAACTAAATTTCAATCCATTTGTTTCCACCCAGAGATTCAATCTAATTAGATATGTATATAATGAGAACAATTTTTTATATAAGTATTGTCGCGAATTGTTTAGTATACCGTTACTTGGAGGCTATTTATTCAACACTTTACTTGCACAATTACTACTGCCAACAATTCAATTAACACAATTAAAACATTAAACTTTCGATAGTGTAGCGTTTGTGAAACATTTTATAAACTGTTAAAGGAACACAAGGAACAAAGGAAAACAACAGGAAACGCGGAACATTGCATTGATTCGAACCATTCATTTGATATAACAAACACGAAAATCATTCATACTAATATACACAATAT
Organism: Agrilus cyanescens; assembly: GCA_947389935.1. Classification (NCBI taxonomy): domain Eukaryota; kingdom Metazoa; phylum Arthropoda; class Insecta; order Coleoptera; family Buprestidae; genus Agrilus; species Agrilus cyanescens. The sequence goes on along the minus strand of OX376707.1, from coordinate 13,050,013 downwards.
CAAAAAGCCATCTGCTAGAAAATATAGAAATCAAAAAAACTATCTTCTTAAAACTGAATTTAGTTAATAAATAATCAGACTGAATTAGGATCCGCAAGCTCCCCACTACTCCTATGTAATTAGTATAAATATGTTGGCATTAGTTTTAAGTTTTAGTTTAAGTACTCTTGATAATGATCGCTGTCGATCGAAACAATATTGTCGAGTTTAATATAATTTAGTGAAACAATATTGTGTTTTATTCTACGTTCCTTTAACAATTATAACATTAACTACTAGTGTTGTCCTTCGGGTGTTACGGCCGTCGTCGGTTGGAATTGCTTCCTAACTAGGGATTGCAATCCGGCGTCATTTTCAGTCCGGCCGGATCCGTCCGGGTTCCCATCGATCCGGCCGGATCAGGCCGGATCCGGCCGGATTGATCAAATCAGGATAATTTTCACTTTTCGGTTCAAAATGAACTGTTATTAAGTTAATCGAGTGAAAACATGTATTTAATATAGGTATTTTATAAAAAAAATAAAACATACTCGTATATAAAACCAACTTTATTTCCAATCCAATGTTAAGATTAGACAACAAGCAAACAATTCAAATCTAGTAGTGTAGGTAACTAATAAAATTTTAACGATATTACAAGTAGCTCAGTCTAGATTTAACTTTCACAGATAGATAAATTATTTTAGTAACTTTATAAAATCTAATATAATTAACCTTACGTAATTTACTGAGATGAGATCACAATAATTATATTATTAAGGTATTATTAAGGCATTTGAAAATGCTAACAAACAAGGCTTATATTTATGTTATGACAGATACCATCATGATTTGATGAATCTGTCTAATGAATAGCACAATTATCACAATAATGAGTTTTACTATAACTACTACTCTTTAGTTTAATCAACTTACCATAAATCATTATTTTATGTAGAATTTTAAGTAATAGTTGTCTTAGTATTCATTGTATGTATATTATAAGGAAAAAAATAATGATTTTGAAAAAAGGATTGTAGAAAACAAATAGTGTTAATTGTGTCATCTGTTAGTCTACTTCTAATATAGTTGCAAATATAACCTGCGACCGAAAAAGCCCTTTCAGCTTCTACACTTGTCGGCTTTATTGTCAGTAAATAATCATGAATAGCAGACAAGTATTCTCCTCGAACTCAATCACTTTCAAATGTAATAATTCCTTTTCTTAGTATTTTATCAAAATCTTTCACATTTTTAGTATGTATGCTATAACACGTGGTTTCTTGCTGGATTTGTAATTGTAATTCTTCCTGTAATGTCAAATCTTTCTTTAGTGATGGTGAATCTGAGTTCCTTTCTACTATTTATTCCATGTTTTCTTTAGTGTTATGATCTTGAATAATAACTCTTTCTAAGACTTTTCTCATTTCTAATCGTATGTCTTTTTGCTTTGGCATAGTAAATGTAAATATATCATCATTTCGGTTTAAATTTTCTTGATATTTCTTTGGAATTGCTAGCACCGGATCTGGTCGCCGGATCCGGTATATTGGTACCGGATCCGGTAAACGTTTAATGATGCCGGATCCGCCGGATTACCGGAACCGTTTTTCCGGATTGCAATCCCTGTTCCTGACGTTTCACTAGCACGAGTATACGACCAACAACGAAGATGGAAGTACCTCAGAAGAAGCTCGCCACTCATGCTAGCGAAACGTCAGGAAGCAATTCCAACCAACGACGGCCTTTACACCCAAAGAAGGACAACACCAGTTCATCAACTGGCCGCGAAAGCCTTAATCAAATTATTAACTACTCGCTTGGTCACTTAATTATCACCTGCTGATCGCCTCCTTCTTCACTTCCCTATCTCTCGCCCCGTAGTCTTAGATCTTCTCATCAAAAATTGAAGATGTAATTTTTGCTAACTTTGCTCCGGAATCGTCAACTCTCATAGTAGTGGGTGATCATGAAACGTCGAGGAAAGCACTATCTTTTCGATGATAGCCAAAAAGGCCAGCGAACAACTTACTTTCTCAAGATGCGGAGTGTACGTACATTTCTAACATTCCGTATTTCAGCGATTTTCAATAGGTAAAGTCATGACAGATGGTCTTATCTTACGTAAAATAAATGCAAAACTTAGAACAGTGTTGTGAAAGTAATATCCTTCTCAAACTATTTAACTATAACGGTTAAGCCTGACGAATAGTTCGCAAGTAATTAACCTTTAAGGGTTCGTTATAGGACGACCTGACGTAATGAGGAATCTCCTGACAACCAATTCACTTAAAATTCATTTTGATTTTCTTTCTATCATACATTAAGTTTGAAAATTCAATATTAACCTAATAAAATCATTCCTTATCAAACTGATTTTTAATTAGACGTAAATAAGTTATAGCTTAACAAAATAATTACATTGTAGAATAGTAAAATCCAATTCAGTTGTTAATTAAAATATTTAATGATGTACCACCTATTTCGACCCTTAAAGTGGAGGTTTTGCCTTTAATTCTTCGAGTTGATTGCAACTTTACAAAATCAATTCGCTAATTGCTAAGAAACCATAATTTGGCATTGACTTTTCGCATTTATAACAAATCTAAAATGTTTACACGTTACATCCGTTTTTATTGAGATTTTATGAGGTTATAGTGATTTAAAACTAGCACTGAAGACTTCCACTGGCGTAAATAAACTTCAAATACTTGTTTTATAACGTAAATTCGCAGTCGTCGGCAAAAAATGTGAAACACGTTTCGGTTTTCCAGTCTAATATTAGGTCGTTTATTCTATTTAGGTAACTTTTATACAAATGTCAATCGTGAAGGTAATGAGTCTGTCTCTGGTTGTAATCATTCATTATTACCCATATACATACACAGAGCATTGATATTCATAGGAGAATCTGCTCTATTTTTAGCTCCACACTAAGTACATACATATGTAAAGAAAATTGAATAAAGAAATAGGTTGGGAATTAATTTTCATTGAACACATTTTCTAAGTGTTCTCAAACAGTTTATTTTAAGACAGTTTCATTTTAATTTTAAAACGCAACTGCGCATAAGTCGATTCTATCAAGGAAATCAAAATGACTGAATGTGCTTGTCACATTGTAAATTGAAATAGTATATTACGCACCAAGGGAAAAAAGTGGGCTAATACAGACCACGTGTTTGTCAATTCACACGTGACCTTTTTCCCACGTTGCGTATTTTTGTGGAAGTTCGTTATTTAACAGAACAGAAAGAGGTTAGGTTATTACGCATGCGCCATCTTGTTTCCGTATGCCTAAAAAAAGTAGTACTTTCGTTCCTGGATTGAACCAGATTGAGCGAAGGAAAGACGAACTTTCCGCACGCATGTGACATCCAAGCCATAATGAGGGTGGCAAACATGTGGTCTGTGTTAGCCCGCTCTAGTGCGTATACAATTTTTTGTCGGCGTGGCATGGAAAGTTAGTTATTTAATTGATCTACCTTCGTACATAAATAGAGAGATCGAAAGACAATTTTTCACGTGGAAATGACAAAAAGAATGAATTACTATTATTATTGTTTTTGTTTTTGGGTACAAGTTTGGCAACCCCTTATGTATTACCTAACTACATTACATCTCAAATGATAAATGTGGCACATTACAACCAGGAGGCATGCCTTCTTTACAGTGGCGTAGAAATATCTCGGGGGTGTTGCAATGTAAACGGGTATTCAGTAATTTATTCAGTCACTATTTTAGGATTAAAAAATCAGAGAGGGAGTATGAAAGATTGTAATTTAGGGAAGGTCGGCAAATGAAAGATTGAGAGACCCTGCTTTAGACAATCTCTGCAGCAAAAATGCAGTACAGCGGTGCATTCCTTCTGAAGTGGCAGAGAAAGTAGTAGTAAAAGATCATACAAAATTGATGCACGTGCATATTATTGAAACATATTGAAATTGTTTGTGTATGCCTGATATTGGTGCATAAATGTAATATGGCGCCTTTTCTTCGGATAATAATTATTTCATATCAGTACGAAATTTGCTTGTTGTCTACTAACTGTGTTTTAAATCATAAACATTGCTGGTTACCTGCTAATTTGAATATAATTCCTTTCGTTTTAGATTTTTTGAACTACCAGGAAACAAAAGTGTTATTAAGTGCTGGAATGTTTTATAGTCGAATGCCAAAAGCAATCATTATCGGCGTAATTTTGATGATGTGCCCGAATGCTGGCAAAAGGAGGTCATAAATCTGAGCACAAACAAAGGAAATAAAAAAAGGCATTTTGGAAATATTAGAGAATAATTGAATGTTCGTGCAAACAGAGGACCAGTTTAATATTGTGTTACTTGAAATATAAATAAATAGCCATAGTAATATGACTATTCATTTATAAATGGTATGACTGACAGTAGTTAGAACCTTAGAGGTGTCGACTAAACATAATGTGTAATCGAATCGTTTCTATGCCAGTGAAACTAAGGACATTTGTTTAAGAGACTTGGACTCGCTGTAAATGATAAGGATTGCAGCAGTAGTTTTTTTAAAACTCGCCACACTTTAGTTTAAGAGCAGCCAACGTTTCGCGATATTTCACGCTGTGGGTTTTCTGCTTCTATATTAAAAATTTCGTCCTGTACAACGGTGAAATTGGTCGGTAATTGTCGACCACGGCTGCGGATATCGGTGTACAATTCGACAGTTGCGTTGATATTGTAATGTTCATGGGTGTAATAAACTTAGACCTAAAGACTTACAGGTATATACAGCATACATTTATATACGCTAATTAATTAATTAAACTTGAAAACACTATTGAATTATTACTAACTACACTATATTTACACTTTATCACTTTTCACTGCGTCTAGACTTATTTCTGATGTCACTTCTACTACTGTCAATTTTTTAATCACTATTCAGCAGACGTCTCTTCTTTTTATAGTCTAATGCTTTCTTTCTGGAAGCTTCGAGCAATCTTTGGAAACATCCGGAGTAGTTTATTCTTCTGCGAACTGTTTAATTGCTTTCCTAGAAGGTAGATACGATACACATGCTTACAAATACGACGCACATCGCTGAAATCGCCCGCTGCTAATCGGCTAGTTCACATACACGTGCGCCCGAAGCCACACAATCGTACTTGTATTCGCTACAATAATATATTGGAATTCGTCATGCATTTGAAAGATACCACAAAATTCTATACAATTTTTGGTTATTATTCATACGAGCTGACCCCCTCTCGATTTTCTTGAAACAAAAGTATGTAGTAGAGATCGTCACGCTGATCAAGAGTATACAGGATGAGTTACTAGCGCCGAATCGGTCTGTAATATAATTAACGTACCTTTCAAAATAAAGAGAAATATTTCAAACAAAAATTGCCTGAAATTGATCGTAGAATGGTGTAAATATATCTCCAAATATTGTGAACTTCCGGTTATACCGGAAATATACCCTAACTGTTTTAAATAGAACTCCTATATATTATTGTATTTTTGAATTATATATATACATATATATATATATATATATATTCTGCTAACATTTGCGCGTCATTAAACATGCATTGCACATACATAAGAGGCTCACCCGGATTAGAGCGTCAGTATAATTGACGCCCTAATGTTAACTCGTGATTTCTACGATCAGTGTCCTTCGAATGCGTTATATTTGGTACTGTATGCTCTATCTATTGGCGGTGCACGGTTTCTTTAGGTCAAACTTTCTAGATATGGCGCTGCTTTCAGATGACGCCTATAGGAAAACAGGTACCAATGAGTCCCTTATGTGCGTAAATGTATGAAAAGTGTATTTTGCAGTTCAACACTTTACCGCTAGGAGCGCGACTTGATATACGTCTTTGGGCGCATATTAATCTAACACGGTAACCACTAGCTAACATAAGGAACTCATAGATATGGCAACATTGCATGATCTATTCATAGACGGAAATATATTGTTGATACGTACTTATCAACGTTGTGCAAACAAACCGATGCAGGCAAATGGTATAATCATTATGTTAGCACTTGTTTTGCTTATTTGGTAAAGGAATTATTTAACAATGGATGTAAAAGTGCTTTATTAAACATCTTGGTAATTATGTACTTTTTGACCCCATCCCCCTAGGGGGTTAGGTTAGGTTAGGTTATATTAGGTTATTCATATTTATCAATATTTAGTGCATCAAATGCATTTTAGAGGTGGGGAGATAATTTTTTATTAAAAAAAAAGAAAAAACCGTCGTAATAATTCCCTGTCTTGAAATAGGTTATGGTAGAGGATGGGTGCGTTTACAAGTACATACTCCACACCCCAAAATTTTAATTTAATACTAGCCAACCCGGCAAACGTTGTTTTGCCATACAAATTATTTCTAGGGAATTTCTAGTATAGAAAAAAAATATCTAACTTATTGTAAGTCAGGTAAGAATGTGGTATATGAGTGAAAGAGGCATGGAGTGCCAAAAAATTAAAAAGAAAATGTTAGGAGTGGATAATACTTATCACTTAGGGATATGAAAAATAGATAGTAGTCGATTCTCAGACCTACTGAATATGCATATAAAATTTCATAAAAATCGGTCAAGCCGTTTAAAAAAGAATGTTAGGGGTGGATAACCCTTATCAGTTAGGGGTATTAAAAATAGATAGTAGCCGATTTTCAGACCTACTGAATATGCATATAAAATTTCATAAAAATCGGTCAAGCCGTTTAAAAAAAGAATGTTAGGGATGGATAACCCTTATCACTTAGGGGTATGAAAAATAGATAATAGCCGATTCTCAGACCTACTGAATATGCATATAAAATTTCATAAAAATCGGTCAAGCCGTTTAAAAAAAGAATGTTAGGGGTGGATAACCCTTATCACTTAGGGGTATGAAAAATAGATAGTAGCCGATTTTCAGACCTACTGAATATGCATATAAAAATTCATAAAAATCGGTCAAGCCGTTTAAAAAAAGAATGTTAGGGATGGATAACCCTTATCACTTAGGGGTATGAAAAATAGATAGTAGCCGATTCTCAGACCTACTAAATATGCATATACAATTTCATAAAAGTCGGTCAAGCCGTTTAAAAAAATGTTAGGGATGGATAACCCTTATCACTTAGGGGTATGAAAAATAGATAGTAGCCGATTCTCAGACCTACTGAATATGCATATACAATTTCATAAAAGTCGGTCAAGCCGTTTAAAAAAATGTTAGGGATGGATAACCCTTATCACTTAGGGGTATGAAAAATAGATAGTAGCCGATTCTCAGACCTACTGAATATGCATATAAAATTTCATAAAAATCGGTCAAGCCGTTTAAAAAAGAATGTTAGGGGTGGATAACCCTTATCAGTTAGGGGTATTAAAAATAGATAGTAGCCGATTTTCAGACCTACTGAATATGCATATAAAATTTCATAAAAATCGGTCAAGCCGTTTAAAAAAGAATGTTAGGGGTGGATAACCCTTATCTCTAAGGGGTATGAAAAATAGATAGTAGCCGATTCTCAGACCTACTGAATATACATATAGAATTTGATAAAAGTCGGTCAAGCCGTTTAGGAGGAGTATGATAACTAAAACTGTGACGAGAATTTTATATATTAGATTTAATTTGGGATTTGGTTCGGTTAGGGTACGGGGTGTGGGGTATGTATATGTAAACACACCCACCCTCTACCATAACCTATTGCAAGACACAGGGAATTATTACGACGGTTTTTTTTTTATAAAAAATATCTCCCCCATCTCCAAAATGCAATTGCTTTTTTTTTTAATATAATTTTTAAATATTTATGAATTTTTGATATTTGATAAATATGATATTTTTATAAAACTTCAACCTCTCATGAATTTTTTTCTAGGGGTGACCGACGGCTATTTCCAACCCCCTAGGGGATGGGGTCAAAAAGTACATAATTACCAACATCTTAAATCTAAATCTAAAAACTGTAACATGGTGGACAAAATCTACAAAATGTAAAAACGAACGCTAAAACAAAAAACAAAAACAAAAAAAACAGTAAAACATGCCAGAAAATGTGTGTGTGTATGTATGTACGTGTGCGTGCTTGTGTGTTTTCTTTCCCAGTATTCGCAGTGTCCCTGGTAATATTTCAAAATCGATAAAATACAAAGAAATTAAAGAAGTTTATCTTGTTAAGCGTTTTTACCGAACTAATGTATGCACATCATTGGGGGAATTCATTTCAATAAGTGTAAAATTATTGGCAACAGCGCATGAGCTGCTAATGTACAAATAAACGTATTCTTCGAGTTTGTAATGTTAACAAACATATATAGAGGCTCTTCAATGTTAGTGAAATGAAATGAGGTCTCAGTGTTATAAAAATGAAAAAGCAATGTATATTGAATAAAATAGAGATCGCCATCTTACAATGAGGAACCGACTTAGAACTACTTTAAAGGTAATATACATGAAAAATTGAGTAGATGGCTCTGTCCGTTCTTGGTGACGCCCTAAGGTTGCATTTCTGTTTGTTGCCCTAATGTTTAGAGATGATTTCTACCTTATGGTGTAAGGCTATTACTTTTTGCTACTCGTACTTGCACTTACGATCGAATCTGGTTTAAATTTTACGGGTTTTCTTATGTCTATATTTCTGTGATACTATTAACTAAATTTTTCCACTCTTTCTTATTTTGTGCTAGCTTCTTTCCCTCAGTCTCGTTCCGACAGTCGTACTGTACGGACGTGTTCGTGTTCTGCCGTGCGCGCCGTGAGTGCCGTGAGAGAATTGAGGTTGGTGCTTGTGCTGTGACTGCCGGTCCCAAGCATGCAGCGGGCCTGCGTTGATGAGCCGCCTGCTGGGGCCGAAAAGGGCTGGCAGGCCCCTACAAATAAAAAAAGGAGCAGAAGTAGCCCTGATTTAAGTCTGTCAAATAAAAGGCAGACAGTCATGACCGATTATTGGTTAAGTCGCCCAGTGAAGCTACAAAATAGGTTCGACTCGCTGAAGGACAGCAGCAAGGACACCCAGGCAGACGGAGGTCAGCTCGAAATGGGGGACCCAACTCCGGCTAAGGAACCGAGGGCCCCCCCAATTTACGTGTGCGAAGTGGAAAATTTAGATCCACTGAAGGAGGTGTTAACGAAGATTACAAGTGGCGAATATGTAATAAAGTCCATGTCTGATAACAAAGTGAGAGTGCAACTCAACAAATCTGCACATTATCTTGCAGTGGTAGAAGAGTTAAAAAAAAGGAAGACGTACTTCTATACGTTTCAACGAAAACAAGACAAAGGCTACTTGGCAGTGCTACGAGGTATCCACCCTTCTTCTGACCTTCAAGAATTAAAAAGTGAAATAGAGGCCATGAACCACAAAGTGCTGAGAATTTCAAACATTAGACACAGTGTCAATAAAACTCCGCTGCCCTTGTTTTTTGTTGAGCTGGCTGTCGCGCAGAATAATAAGGAAATATTTAAAATAAATAGACTAATGCTTTCAGTAGTGAGCTTCGAGGCGCCAGGTAAAAAGAGAGACATTCCTCAATGTATGACGTGCCAATGTTTCGGGCACACAAGAAACTACTGTCACAATAGCCCAGTGTGTGTAAATTGCGCCAAAGGTCACCTAACCAGTGAGTGCCCAACAAAACATAAGATTAAGGAAGTTATCTGTGCCAACTGCAAGGGAAATCATCCTGCTAGTTACAAGGGCTGTGAGGCTCGCAAGGAATTGCAGAGGAAACTGTTCCCAACCTTGAGAAAAAAAGGTCAGGGCGGTGACACATCCGCGGATCACTCAAAGGCGGGCGGTTTTGTCCGGCCGGGAATGTCGTTTGCGCAGGCAGCCAACCAACAACAAAGCAATCAAAACAACAACATCGGCGAAAACAATAATAGTCAACAAACTACAGCTAACAACAACAAACTCGAGGCGATGATGTCTCAGCTGCTCAACAGAATGGATACCATGCTGAACCTGCTCACGTGTTTGATAAATAAAATTAATGTTTAATTCCAAACTCAAAATAGTTATCTGGAACGCAAACGGACTCGCTCAGAGAGTGTTAGAGGTTAAGTTATTCCTTGCTACAAATAACATAGACGTGCTGCTTGTCTCTGAAACCCATTTCACAGCTAAAAATTACTGTAAAATTCCGAACTACTCCATGTACACCACAAATTATCCAGATGGTAAGGCACATGGGGGCACCGCAGTTATAATCAAGAAAAGCATTGCACACTATGAGACTAAAGGGACCAGTGAAGTATATCTGCAGGCCACTAGCGTCGTCGTTGAGGACGCCCCCGGACCATTCACCGTGACCGCTGTGTACTGCCCCCCGAGATTCAGCATTGACTGTGGTCAATTCATTGAAATCTTCGCTCTACTGGGAAGACGATTTCTGGTGGGTGGCGACTTCAACGCAAAGCATCCATGGTGGGGATCCAGATCGGCGACTCCCAACCCTAAAGGCAGACAGCTCTATCTAACTATGCAGAGGTCCTACTGTGATCCTATTTCAACCGGCGAACCGACATATTGGCCATCAGATATGAGTAAGTTGCCCGACGTCATCGATTTTGCCATAGTGAAGGGTATGAACATGAGCCACTTCAGTGCAGTGTCTTGTCTGGAGCTTTCATCAGATCACTCACCGATTATAATAGAGTATTCTGCATCAATCAGATTAGTGCCAAAAGTCAATGCTCTCACTAACCAAAGAACCAACTGGGACAAATATCGAAGTTACATAGAAGAAAATCTGAACTGCAAAGTAAGTCTAAAAACAATAACTGAAATTGAAGTTGCTATTGACAATTTTAGTGAAATACTGCTCAAGGCTGCAAGAATCGCCACCCCAACCTTCCATAAAGCAGAGAGTTGCACTGATCTGCCTCAACATATAACCAATAAACTAAAATAAAAAAGAAAAGTAAGAAAGGAATGGCAAGTCACCAGATCACCACAAACTAAAACCAAACTAAATAGATTAATCAAAGAGTTGAAAGAAATCCTGCATGCTCATAAAAACAAATCCATTCACAATTATTTAAGTAATTTAACAGCAAACGTCAACACCGACTAATCTCTCTGGAAGGCAACAAGGAAAATCAAGCACCCAATAAAGTTCATTCCGCCCCTTAAGAAATCTGATAACGGTTGGGCAAGAACAAATCTTGAAAAGGCTGAAATCTTTGCGTCTCACCTACGTCAAGTCTTCACGCCAAACTATCTCCTGGTACCTACGAACGAGGAGGCAGAAAGTTTGTCTCAATCACCGTCCGATGACATTAGTATTGCTGCGGCTTCGGTAAGAGAGGTGCAGGCTATAATTAGGAGCTTGAAAAATAAAAAAGCTCCTGGATATGACAATATTGGAAGCAAGCTTCTTAAAGAATTGCCACCTAAAGCTGTGAGATTTACTACAATACTAATCAACTCCTGCCTTCGAACGAGTAGTTTCCCTTCACAGTGGAAAAACGCGCAGGTGATTCTGATACCTAAACCAGGAAAGGATATCAACCAGGTACAATCTTATAGACCTATCAGTCTATTACCGATCTTAGCCAAGGTATGCGAAAAGGTTATCCAGAAGAGGTTGATCGTGATAATGAAGGATAAACATTTGATTCCAAATCACCAATTTGGATTCAGAGCACAGCACTCGACTATAGAGCAGGTTCAGAGGATCACTTCTACCATCAGAGAGACCTTTGAACTGAGAGAATACTGTGAGGCGGTTTTCCTCGATGTGGCCCAGGCCTTTGATAAAGTATGGCACAGTGGCCTCATAGTAAAGCTTAGTAATATACTCTCATTTGGGCTTGTTTGTCTCCTTAAGTCATACCTTGAAAACAGAAAGTTCCAGGTAAAAATAAATAACACTACCAGTGATCTGCAACCAATAGAAGCAGGAGTTCCTCAGGGTAGCGTGCTGGGACCTATATTATATTTGTTATTTACGGCGGATCTGCCAACTTCTAATGGAGTCATCAGTGGAACTTTTGCAGATGATACAGTCCTCATGGTGCAGCATGCGGACCTTTATACGGCCACGGAAGTGTTACAAAACCACTTAAATAAAATTGAATCTTGGGCTAAGGCTAATAGAATTGTCATCAACGCTGAAAAGTCCTCGCACGTAACCTTTACTCTTCGCAGGAATGCAAACTCTAATCTGAACTTGGACAATGTAGCCATTCCTAATAAGGACGTGGTGAGGTACCTCGGCATGCATCTGGATAAACACCTTACGTGGAGATCGCACATTTGGAATAAGCGAAAGCAATTGGGCGTAACAATAAGAAATCTTTACTGGTTACTAGGTAGAAGATCAGTCCTCTCCATCGAAACTAAATTGCTACTATACAAATGTATAATCAAACCAATCTGGACGTATGGAATCCAGCTGTGGGGATCGGCTGCTGACTCCAACATTGCTATAATCGAGCGATTTCAGTCTAAGACCTTAAGGAGTCTTGTAAATGCTCCTTGGTTTGTACCAAATGACATTATTCGTGGGGACCTTCAAATACCCACGGTGAAAGAAGAGACGCTAACCTTCACTCGAAGTTACAAGGCCAGGTTATCCATTCATCCAAATCCACTGGCCAGGAACCTTCTGGATTCCCAACCAACTGCTTCACGTTTTAAAAAAGTGAAAAATTTGTTTAAGATTATTGAATGACATTAGTGCTATTATTAGTGTTTGTTAATAAGCTAAAAGAATTTGTGAATTGTATATTAATTATGTGAATTGTTATTTATGTACTTCTCTAGAGTGATTTATTATTGAATAAACACTTTCGTTGTAAACGCTATAAAATTTATCGATTGTCTCCTTGAGACAGATGTTAAAAGATGAAAAAAAAAAAAAAAGCTTCTTTCCCTGCTGTACCGTGATCTGCATTCTGTCCAGGATTTTTCCTATCTCGCTGGACCACGTATTCTTTGGTCTTCCTCTCTTTTTCTTTTTGATAGTGCCAGCTTCCCATACTCTTCTTACTTGTCTTTCTCGATCTAATCTACTTATGTGCCCGAACCATCTCATCCGATTTTCCTCCATTACCATTAAGGCTGGCTTAACGCCCAATTCCTGTCGAATGTCTACATTTCTTATTTTGTCCATCCGGGACCTTCCTAGGACTCCTCTTAGGTATTTCATTTCCATCGCCTGGATTTTGCTTCTTTGTTTCCCCGATAGAACCCACGATTCAGACCCGAATGTGAGAACAGGTCTATATACGATACCTCTTTCTTCCTTATAAAATTTTTATTCAATGCGCCGAAAATATTTGCAGCTGATGTTGTCCTATCGTAAATTTCTGTTTCCTGGGTTCCTTCTGCATTAAGGGTACTGCCCAAATATTTAAATTCTCTGACTTGCTGAATTGGTGTTCCTTCGATTTTTATTGTCAGGTTTCTGTTTTTGTTTCCAATGTACATTAGTTTAGTTTTCTCTTCGTTGATCTTCATGGACATTCTTTCTAAGGCTCTATGCCAAAACGTTGATATTATGCTGCATGTCGCCGGCAAACGCGCATTCCGTTATTTCTATTTTATCCATATTTCTGTATCCTATCTCCAACCCTTTCACCGATACTCTTGTTTCTTTAATAACTTCACCCATGATTATTATAAACAGAAGAGGACTTAGTACACTCCCCTGTCTCAATCCTTGTACCGTGGTAAATTCAACTGTTACAATGTTTCGTGTTCTGACCACATTTCTACATACTCTATACATACTTTTTATAGCTTCTAACAACTTCTTGCTTACTTTCCTTTCTTCGAGTATTTTCCATAATTTGTTTCTATCCACTCTATCAAATGCCTTCTCTAAGTTCAAAAATACTATACTCGCTTCCCTGTCTTGTTCCAGTATTTTCCCAGTTAACTGTTTTATTGTAAATATATGATCTTGTATACTAAATCCTTTTCTAAAACCACTTTGAGAGTCTACTAGTTCTTTCTCTATTTTTCTCTTTAATTTTGTCTCTAATACTCTTTCATAGATTTTGGCTACTACGCACATCAACGTTACTCCCCGGTAATTTTTGCAATCCTTTCTATCTCCCTGTTTAAAGATTGGTATTATCACCCCTATCTCCCAATCCTCTGGGATCCTCCCTTCATCCCAGATCTTTGTAAACAGCTTCTTGAGAAATCTCATTCTCTGTCTTCCCATTTTTCTCATTGTTCCGTCCTGATAGAGTCGTGTCCTGCTGCTCTCCCGTTTTTTATTTTCCGTATGGCCCCTTCGATCTCCTCTATCGTTATACCGTCTTGTTCTTCTCTTACGTCCACTTCAGTGATCTCATGGGTTTCTAATGTTAGAAATGTTAGAAAAATAAGAAATGGTGGAATTGCAATAACTTGTAAAAGCAAAGAAGAAATTATGAAGATAAACGAAGAAGTTAAGGCAAAAATGGGAAGCGAATATGAAGTGAAAAATCCAATAATGAAGAAACCCAAACTGAGGATATTTGGGATCGAAGATGTAATGGAGGATGAAGAATTACTCAAGGCCATAAAGAATCAGAACCCAGAAGTAATTACACACAACTCAGAAATCGAAGTGAAAATCAACAAAAAGTTGAAAAGCACATATATGGTAGTTATTGAAGTGGATTCCCAAACTTTCAAAAAAGTAATGGAAGAAAGAAGGTTGAAATTAAAATGGCAAAGTTGTAAAATAAATGAATATCTAGGAATATCTAGATGTATGAGATGCTACTCATATGATCACAGGAATGAAAACTGTAAAAAAGGAAAAATATGCATGAAATGCGGAGGTGACCATATAATAAAAGACTGTGACGCTACTGTGTCCAAATGCATTAACTGTGTAGATGCTAATGAGAAATTAAAGTTAGAGCTAGATGTAAACCATAGTGTGCTTAGTCAAAGTTGTCCAGTATATCAAAGAAGGATCAAAATGAAACAAAGAGCTGTCCTATATGAAAATATATAGCAACCAAGGAAACCTGAAAATCAAAGTAAAAGGGGAGTAATTTTTATGAATGTAAATGGTTTAATTTCTAAAAAAGACATGATTGAAGTGTTTATGCAAGAAACTGAACCAATTATTGTTATTATTGTAGAATCACACGTAACAGATCAAGACGAAGATGCTTTAATTGAAATCAATGGTTACTCGAAAATAAGATGTGATTCTAATTCTAGTCATACAGGCGGAATTGTAATATATGTTAGTAAAGATTTATCATATGAAATCTTACTAACTGATGTTAATCAAATGGCATGGTGGATACTAGCTGTCAAAGTTTACAATGAAGCGGATTTAATTGGGACATTTACAGGCGTATATAGGTCACCAAGCAGTAGAAAGGGGGAGTTTTTAGACAAATTTTCAGTAATCATAGAGGAACTTTTAGATCTTAGTCAAAGAGACTGTATAATAGGAGGTGATTTCAATATCGATCTACTTAAAGATGATTATTATGCAAATAGACTTAATTACTACATACAGGGAAGTGGGATGAAACAGCTGGTAACAAGTCCAACAAGAGTTACCAAAGATAGTGAAACTTTAATTGATCTCATTATAACTGATAATGTAAATATCAAATGCACTGTTTTAGAAAAACCAAGAATTTCAGACCATTACATAATTAATATTTCAGAGGTTTTAACTAATAATACTAAAATACGTAGAAGAGAAAAGTGTTTAATGAAAGGAAAACTGCAATATGATAAAGTAGCAGAAATATTAAAAAACAAAATGATAAATAGAGTAAATGAGGGTGAAATGAATATAGGAAATGAATATGAAATGTTGAAACGACACATTCTTGAAAGTATGCAAGAGGCAAGAAAACCTGATAGATGGGTGAAACAGAAGCCATGCCCATGGTTTTCACCTGAAATAAAAGAAGCAATGTCACAAAGAGATAATGCATATAGTAAGTTTTTATTGTTGAAAGAAGTTGGTAAAGGAGATGAAGAGGCTTGGGAAAAATATAAAAAATGTAGAAATAATTTTGTAAACTGTTGGAGAGAATCTAAAAGAAAGTATCATGAAAACAGTTTTGAAAATCTAAAAGATGATCCAAAGAGACTTTGGAAATACCTGAAATCATTATATAAAACTAAAAATCAAGAAATGAAATTTGTAAAATTCGGTGATGAATGTGTATTTAATTCAAACGAAGTGGCAAATAAGCTAAATGATTATTTTGTGAATAGTGTAGATGAAATAGTTAAAGGTATAACTTTGAGAAAGGAGTACATAGTGGAAAACGGAAAACAGTATAACAGTCTTAATTCATTCCAAGAAGTATCAGTGCAAGATATTGAGAAAACTGTCAAAAATTTGAAAGACACAACTGGCCCTGATAGAATAAGCAGTGAAACTTTAAGAAAATTATGGTTAGTTATTGGAAGTAAAGTTACTGAAATAGTAAAGGAATCACTTAATTAGAGAATATTACCAAAAGCATTAAAAATATCAGTGGTCATTCCGATTCCCAAAATTAAGAATAGTGCAAAATGTAGTGATCTTAGACCAATTAACACTCTTTCAGTCATTGAGAAGGTCACAGAAACATTAGTATACGAAACATTAATGAAACATATTAAGGAAAATAAAATATTAACAGAACATCAATCAGGTTTTAGAGAGCGGCACAGTACTGAGACTGCAATACAATTAGTAATTGAGGACTGGCTACGAGCAATAGATAGAGGTAAAGGAATAGTTGCAGTGTTTTTGGACTATAGAAGAGCATTTGAAACTATTAACAGGAAACTTTTGTTAAGAAAATTGAAAGAAATGTACAATATTGGCGGATGTGTATATGAATGGTTACAGAATTATTTAGAAGACAGGTATCAAAAGGTGAGATTTAATGATGGTATGTCAGTCGAAAAACAAGTGACACATGGAGTACCACAAGGGAGTAAATTGGGACCATTGCTATTTATTTTATACATTAATGATCTACCGGGAATAATAAAACAATGTAAAATTCATTTATTTGCAGATGATACATTAATTTACCTATATGGTAATAATGTACAAGAGGTAGTTAGATTAGTTAATTTAGAATTAGCGTCAGTATATGAATGGTTAAGTAAAAATTATTTAAGTGTTAATGTGACTAAAACAAAATGTATGGTGATGGGAAAAACAAGTTTTAGAGAAGAAGCTGAACTTAGGTGGGAAATTAGACTTAAGGATTCGCCTCTGGAATGGGTTAGTAAATACAAGTATCTTGGGGTAGTAATAGATAGTAGTTTGAATTTTAAGGAACATGTACAGTTCATAAATAGCAAAATAGCCAAAAAAGTAAATCTGTTGTACAAACTCAGAAAGGTTCTTTCAAGACCAGGGAAGGAATTATTATTTAAATTAATCGTAATGCCTCACTTAAAATATTGCTCAACGGTATTAATTATGATTAATAAACAAGAAATTCAGGTTATACAGAAAAACTTTAACAAAGGAATGCGGGCAGTATTGAACAAAGGAAGAAGTGAAAATATTAACAGTATGTTAAAAAAATTAAAATATTTACCAGTAGAAAGAGAAATAAAAAGAGACGTTCTTACCTTTATTTATAGATTAGAAAATAAATTATTACCACAGTATATAGACGGTTTAGTTAAAAAAAATAGCGACGTGCATCAATATTCCACAAGACAAGCTAATCATTTCCATATTGAACAAGTTAGTAACACGAAAGGACTAAAATCAGTATTTCATAGAGGAATTTCAATGTATAATCAACTATCCACGGAAATTAAACAAATAAAATCAGTAGGAAGATTTAGGGAAAAATTGGGTATTTGGTTAGAAAATCATGATGTGATATAATAAGAACTTAAATTTTAGTATGTTTAGATTTTATAGAACTTTAATAGTAGAAACATAGAAATGCTATGTTACAAATAACCTGTTTATAAAAATTAGCCATAGGCTATTTGCGTGTAAATAATATAATATATATATACAATACCTGTTTCTGCCGCCGCTTCTTTATTTGCACAAAGCAGCTCCTTAAAATATTCCCTCCATCTTTCTTTTATCTCATTTTCCCTAGATAAGATGTTCCCTTCCTTATCCTTAATATCTAGGCTAGTTTTTTGGTCCTCTCTTCTAAAAGATTTTACTATGTTGTAGAAAAGTTTCTGATTTCCTTTTCTGGTGTCTTCTATACGCGCACCAAAATCTTCCCATGCTCTTTGTTTAGCCTTTAATATTAGTTCCTTGACTACTTTACGCTGATTCTTGTAGTCTTCATAGTTAGCCTCCTTCTTGTCGTTTAAGTACTTTTTCCATTTTATCTTTTTAATCTTTACCTGTTCTTTCACCTCATTTGACCACCATGCTGTTTGCTTTTTACATTTGTCTATTTTCACCGTTCCACAAACCTCTCTTGCCGTATTTATTAAAATATCCTTAAAACTTTTCCACGTTCCTTCGATATCCGTTAGCTGTGTATACAATCATACTGCATGAATTTCTGTTCCAATTTCTCTTTAAATGTTGCCGCTATTTCTGGTTCGTTTAACTTACTTTACGTCGTCGTCGTATTGTCTCTAAACAATTTTCTATTTAGTTTTTTGGTTGTTGTTGTTCCCCTAGAATTAAATCCAATGATTTGCTTCGATTATTCTAAATCCATTTCGCTCCATTTATGAACATCTTTTGATATCCTACTTTAACTTTGTTCCCTTTTTCCTTTTCAGCTTTCCCTTTTATTCTTATTTGTCGTTGTATCTCTCTTTCATTTTTCGTCAAATCATTGTTTATGTAAATCTGATGCTCTTTCAGGTATGTTATTTTACCCTTAGTCTCCATTATCTTTCTTTTTGTTTCGAAATTTCCAGCCTCCAAGATCCACATTTTCTCGTTTATTTTAGAGGTGGACTTTATCACGTTTTCTAACTTAAACATTTGTGAGAAAATTTTATTAAATATTACCTTTGCCTCTCCTTTGGTTTTATTTTTTGCATAGTTCCTGTATTTTAGCTCCTGTTATTACCATGTTATTTTTCCTCTTTTTCTTTTCTATCTTATCCATTTTCTGGCCTATTTCTTCTAACTGATCCATTCTGTTTCGCATGCTAGCCATTTCCGCTCGTAGTTGTTGATTTTCTTCTTTAATGCATTTTATTTCCTCTTTGTATTGCCTGTTTTCTTTTCTTAGTTCCCTTATTTCCTTCAAAATGCTCTTCATCATTTCCATCATTTCCTCTTCTTCCCCATACTTTCCCTGATCTCTTTCCTTTCTTGGTGATCTTGTTGTCTTTTTACTTTTCTTGAACAAGTCTCCCTCCAATATATCCGTTCTTTTTCTTTTATTTGCTTCATCAGTTGAGAATTCTGAACCACTATCGCACATATTGAACTCCCTAGGTATTATGCTTGTATATCTATCTATATAATGTACATATATTACCGTTATTTTGAATTAAATATGAAATAATACATGGGACCTAAACTGCACCGTTTTAGAGTTATTTCACATTCTTTAAAAATATTGACGTTTGTAGTGTTTGACGCTCCATTGAATAGTTATCTCAGTAAATAAAGCACTTAGAGGGACGTAGTTTCCACGTTTCGATTCAGAAAGAGATAAACTCTTATCAAAAAATATTGCAGAGACATGTAGTTTTTAAATACTATGGAAATTTATAAATGAAACAGTTTATATAAACCACGGCCTACAAGTCGGAACCTTAGTTTTACTATGGATTCCGGCCGTGAAATATCCTACAATCTTCTAAAAGATTACAGGATGTTCTGTCATATTCTAGAATTATTTAAAATGTCTCGAGAATGGTATCTGCGAAAATCTTAAAAGTAAGTCACCATTCCATCAAACGTGGACATGTGCCCTGCCCGGGTAACGCAGGGTGTTCTGGCAGGTATAATGTTAATTGTTATTTTGTTTGTTCGATTTTACTTTCTCTAATAAACAGAAACATATTTAACAATTGTAGCATAAGCTTTAAATTGTAGATTATAATTTAGTATTTCACGCTGATTGATTCAAAGGGCATGTCCTCTAAAAATATATTGTTTGTTCCTGAAATCACTTTATTCCCCTCATTACTTCCATACAAGTAGTAGCGCCATCCTATTTTCCACTGCTTTGTCATTCCACATTACCGCCTGTGTATCGATTTTCGCGCCTATCGTGAACATTTGACTAAACTTAATTTATTACTCCATCGTACACACCATTGAACGTCGATATCTTGTATCTGTAACAGGAATTTCAACCCACATCACTAGCGCAATTTTGCATTAAATTACTATCCTCAGGAACAAGATTAAATAGAGCCTGTTGGTACTAGGTTTCTAACACTAACTAGTAAGTCATTGTCAGCCGAACTTAAAAGTAAGTTTTGAATTTCTCCGGTAGAGTTTATGAACAATTTAATTCATTGTCACAACAACACACAAAATAAAAATAAATTGGCTCAATTTTATTTACATAGGTGTAAATAATAACCCTAAAACCAGTAAACTGGAAAAACTTTGGCGGTGTTGCAGAAAGTACTTTTCGATATCAAAGTTACCTTCTCTAGGGACTAAAGCGAACTAAAAAGAGTAAGACTAAAGTGCACATTATAAGTACTAACTATTATTACGCTTCAGTAAACTAGCTTAGTAAATCAATCGCGATTCTCAATTAGCCTTACAAAACAACCTTAATTGGATAAAAAAACTGAGAGTAAGGGATAGGACCCTTGTCACTGTTCAGGGAATTTAATATTTTTTATAAATATTCATATTTTCAAAGCTATTATTATTTTCGTTCCAAATATGTATGTTGGGAACACTAAACTTTCCCGTTTTACCAAATCCATCATGAGCCGCGTGCTCTTTTAACCTAATGTGAATGGATCGTCTCATTTTACTTATTATTACAATCCTTAATTTAGCAAGAAAGTCAATGAGATTACAAGAATTCAAATCAAAAACAGCAAAAAAATGGTCAGAGGACTCAAGGGAACTCAGGTTTCTCTCGAAATGACTAATGAGAAGATCAGCTATCAAAGATGATAGAGTTTCCCACAGCTGTTCTTTCCTTCTGTATGTAGAAGCAACCATTTATCTGAAAATAATTTTGCCGCATACACATTGAAACTAGGGAAATACTCAGTCACAATGTCAGCGGTAAACCCACTTTTCTTGAGTAAATCCTCTAGACATGTCAAGGTAAGTGAGGCCGGTACACTTGGGAAAGGGGAACAGACATTAAATGAAACAAAAATTTCACTATCTTGTAATTTAATATCTTTGATTTTACTGATGAGTTCTATAAAATTCTTTACTGAAAGACTAGGCTGTTGAATGTTGAGATTTGTGAACTCATTTGTAAGCCATTTGGCTAGTTTGTAAGTGGTTGAACCTATCACAGAGACAATTGGTCGTATTGATTTTCCTGGTTTATGTATTTTTTGGCAAAAAGTAAATGCGGAGAATAGTTGGGCCTGATACATGTAGGTCTATGTTTTAAGTCAGGAGTGACAAGGTTGTGACGTTGTTTTAAAACTTTATTGAATAGGGTGAGATTTTGGTTTCATTTGATGTCTGTTCCCATTTCTAAAATTTACCGGTTCCACCTACTTTGACATATTTATATGATTTACTTAAGGAAAATAGTTTTACCGCTGACATTGTAGCTGAGTACATTTCCCTAACTAAATGGCTGCTTCTGCGAACAGAGGGAAGGAACATCTATGGGAAGCTTTTTTTCAAGTTTCATAGCTGATCTTTTCAAGAGCCTTCTCAAAAGCATCCTAATACGTGGACGATATTTTTGCTGGTTTTGATTTGAATTCTTGTGATCTCAAAGACTTTCTTACAAAATTAAATTCACGTTTCCCTTCTGTTAAATTTACTACAGAAAAGGAAAAAAGATAGACAGCCACCAATTTCAGATACTCGATTTATAAGAAACGGTAATTCTCTGGAATTTGATACCTGTAGACAACCCAATAGTACCTCTAGATTTATAATCTACGACTCTAATCATTGTATGGCTAATTTTGTTTTTTTTTTGTATATAGATTACTAATCTTCCCCCTAAATAGAGATAGGTGTCAAAAACAACTTGAAGCGATTAAATGTATTACCAAAGATAATGGTTCTAATTGTAGTTAGTTGATAGAATAGTGAATAAAGTAATGAAACCTCAACTTTTCAAATGAATACAGATAAAACCAAGTTTATTACTATTCCATTTGAACCAAGGTTTACCCGAGGCTTAGAAGGTATTTTTTAAACCAGGTTTCAGAATTACTTATAGCTCAAACCTACACTCTTCAAACTCTTCTTGGTAATCAGAAAATTTATTACCTCGAAAAGTCGGGATATATGAAATGAATTGCAAGGATTGTAATAAGAAGTAAAATTAAACGATCCATTCACATTAGCTTTAATGAACAAGTGGCTCATGCTAGGTTTAGTGAAACTGAAAAGTATAGTGTTCCCCGACATACATATTTTGAACGAAAATCATAGAATCATTATTGACAATCTTTAATTAGTTAAGGAAATCAGAAGTAGCTGTTGGTTTTGAAAGCAAATATCGTATGTTCATAAAAAAAGGTTACATTCTCTTAACAATGACAATGGTTCCATTCCTAGCTCTTCGTTGTTTAACTCAATTAAGGTTGTGTTATAAGGTTCATCCCTTCTTCGCTTCGGTCCCTGAAGGAGGTAACTTTGTAACCGAAAAGTGCTTCGGACGCTTTTAATTTTAAGTTTTGGCGTTGGTGTTTGAGCTATTAAGTACGTTCTATAATACGGGAAGAAATTAAAAGATATTTTACGATGAGGTTTTCAAAAACTGTCGTTTAAAAATCTGCAAGCAAAATATATTATGTTAGCTATTTTTCAGGCCAAAATTGCACATTACAGTACCAAATGAACTTTTTAGTGGATTCACAGAGACATATAAAGTTTAATGGTAGAACTTTATGGGGTAATAAAAGAGCTGGCAATATCTACGTACCTATGTAAAAAATTATTTGCAAATTCATACTGTAATGAGACATGCGTTCTGTACCTTGCTCAATTCATTTTTCATTCCTACCTTCAACTTGACGACAAAGTGTGAATTTTGATGAGAGAAATGTTGAATTCTGAAATGGATTTAAATAGGAAATATACCAATCAAAATTTATTGTTGCGTTCTATTTTCGAAGCTGCTTAATGCGATAAAGGTCAAATTCATCGTAAAAGTGCAGAAAAGCAGTGACGCCTTGCAAACGGGAATTGTGAAAAGACAAGAGTTTGAATTCATAGTACAAAAAATCTTTGTTATACCATTTAGCAGTTTCATGGCGTAGAAGATGCATATTTTTTTGTATTTGGGCAAAAATAAATATTGCGCATATCAGCTAGGTACCAAATACGCAAATATAACAGGAAAAAAAAATTATTTCAAATACCCCAATGTAAACATTGAAAGTGTAGTTTATCGTTTATAGCATTGAAAGAACGTTTCTTCAAATATGCGCTAGGTAAATGATAAAAATACCGTGCACAAAAAAATAGAAATGATGATGTTTTAGAGCAAGTAATGCTGAATTTTCCTTATAATTCCAACTTAGGATATATTGCAAATACTAGAAAAGTCGTTTAAAAATACTTCTATTCACACACTCAAAACTGTAAAAGGTATCATTTCAATTATACTAATTTAATTTTGTTGGCATGAATAAAATATTGTAAGATCAACAAAACCTAATCTTGCCAATAACCAACGGCTAGATTAGCTTTTACTGTTTTTGTAAAAGGTATTACTTTTTAAGGTTCATAATGAAAAGTCGTTAATTCAACAATTCTTAATTGTTTACAAATGAAGCGAATTCTAATTGAAATGTTTTTCCGCAAAAACTAAAAAATACGCGTGTAATACCTATCTCATCATTATTAATATTGTAACGACTTTTCTAGTAGAACTTATTTATTTAACGGATATTTATTTTACAACT
This sequence comes from Agrilus cyanescens, assembly GCA_947389935.1. Lineage (NCBI taxonomy): Eukaryota > Metazoa > Arthropoda > Insecta > Coleoptera > Buprestidae > Agrilus > Agrilus cyanescens. The sequence goes on along the minus strand of OX376707.1, from coordinate 13,026,078 downwards.
ATTTATTTAATACTTAAACACTAATAGAATACTTAAACACTAATATCAATTCAACAACTTATTTATATCACAAGGAAAATGCGTATTTATATCACTATATATCGTAGTTCGGTATTTATATCACTCGTTCGGAAGCTCACTGTACACTGACTCTTACTGGCCACGTCAACAGGTATTTATACTGATTAGGAACAATCCAGAAAGTTCCAGAATGACATACTAGACTTTACTGGAGTGCTTATTGTATTCGTCTAATTTATGGCCTTGTTTATCGTCATCAAAGCGCCGACCGACGCCGGCGTTCTTTGAGCTCCGCTTATCTGCTTTCGGTTCTCGTCGCCGCTATCGCACACACACACGCTCGCCGCACTGCTCGCAGTCGTACACATATACGCTCGCTACACTGCCCGCTCTCGCACACATACGCTCATTACACTGCCCCCTCCTTAAGGGTGATCCGTCCCGGATCACATCTTCCGTTCCTTCGAAGGATCATGCCGGTACTTGCAATTCTGTCCCCTAAGGCACCCAGTCGTCATATGGAAGTAGCAATCCACCGTCCTTGGCTGTGCGGGATCTCGTTGGGGATTATTGGTGTATACCGTTATTTCGACGCCGCTCCACCGGAACAGGACCTCCAACATGCTCCGCACCACTCTCCAGTTCAGTCCATCCAACCCACATCCTATCCTTGGCATGGCTAACCTTGTGGTACCTGTGGATAGCAGTTGGTCTCTTAGTTCCACCAACGAATTCCATAACGAGCGGTAGGTGGGCTTCTCAGACGACGCCTCCTTAGTAACCAGGTAGTAAATGGATCGGTTTCCGTCCACCAGACTTAGCACTTTCTTTTCATCTCCGAGTTGGTCCCGCAGCTCTGACAAGCGTCCAAACTTCTTCTTGAATACGGTGGAAATACCGCGATCCATCCTCAAGTCTTTGGCCACACAATGAACCAGCGAGTCCGAAGCAGAAAACAAATCTTCGGATCTCTCGGAGGTGACACCGAATCTGGAATTGGCATATAAGCTCGGCGTGGCCATAAACTCGTCATACTGGGGATCCGGAGAACGAGCTTGCATAAGCCTGATCCGTGCTTCTTCGTGATTGTCACCGGCATATGGGGCCAAACGGTTAAAATGGACAACCTTCGGTTTTCCATTTGGTGTGCGTCTAATCCGGTAAATAACGTCATTTATTCTCTTTACGATTGTATATGGGCCATCCCAGTGCTGCTGTAGCTTCGGCGAAAGACCTTTACGGGGCTGTGGATTGTATAACCACACCATGTCTCCCTCCTGGAAACCTCCATCAGTGGCCCGTATATCGTATGTGTCCTTCATGCGATCGCTAGCTATCTGCATCCGGGAACGTACTTCCTCATGGATATCGTCAAGTCTTCTGCGAAGATCACTAACGTAGTCTTCTCCGGCAACGTCCTCACCAGGTTTGCAGCCAAACTTCAGGTCACATGGTAACCGTAGCTCTCGACCAAACAGTACTTTTGCTGGTGTTTGTCCAGTAGTTTCGTGAATCGATGATCGATATGCCATAAGAAACAGTGGCAGATGGCGATCCCAGTCTCTTTGGTGTTTGGAGACCACTTTGGACAAGTACTTGTTAATGGTCCTGTTCATTCGCTCGACCATGACGTCTGATTGAGGATGCAGAGGTGTTGTCCGGGTTTTGTGAATGCCTAAAGTCTTGCAGATTTTTTGGAACACGGCGGACTCAAAATTCCGACCCTGATCAGAATGAAGCTCCATGGGCACGCCGAACCGGCTGATCAGGTGGTTTACGAGCTCCTCCGCTACTGTCGTGGCTGTTTGATTTGGGAGTGCGTACGCTTCAACCCATTTCGTGAAGTAGTCCATTGCCACCAGGATGTATTTATTGCCACCATCGGTCTCTGGAAACGGTCCTGCGATGTCATTGGCAATCCGTTCGAATGGACTGCCGACATTGTACTGGCGCATAGGAGCACGCCGTCGTCTTTGCGGTCCTTTGCTGGCTGCACAAGTTGTGCACTTATTGCACCAGTCTTCAACGTCCTTTTTGCAATTGACCCAGTAAAACCGCTCACGGACTCTTCAAAGGGTCTTGTTAACACCAAAATGTCCCCCCGAAGCATCGTCATGGAGGCACTTCAAGACTTCCTTTACCAGGCTCTTCGGTACAAGCAATTGACGTTTGCTCTCAGTACCATCCTGGTTTTCCATTATTCGCTTCAGGAGTCCATCTTCCTCAACAATAGAGTCCCATTGGGCCCACAACGATTTCACCTCCCTAGATTTGGCGGCGATCTCTTGCCAGGTCGGTCGTCTGTCTTCATTCTTCCATCTTCGGAACAAGCTCAGGACCGGATCAGAACCCTGTTCCGTCTTGATGTTATCAGGATGCCATTGTTCATCCGTGACAGTTATCTTCCGGACTGCTTCATGTTCCTCCAGGCGCTTGCAGTGCTTGCAGTTTTCCGAAACGCGAGGCACGCGCTCTTGAGTAACTTCTCCGTTCTTGCAAGCGCTTCTTACGTGTCCCAATTTCCCGCAGTTCCAACATCGTATTGGTCTCGGTTTCTTGTTTAATTTTCCCACTATCCTGTTAACTATTTCTTCTAGTCTGTCTTCGTATCGACCGTCGGGCTCCTCCCTTAGCTCACGCACTCTACCCTGCCGTTGCGATGCCTGTTTAACGGCGTCATACTCCAGTGCCCGAGCCAACGTGTCAGCGAGTGTTTTTGGCCTATCTAATCGGAGTCGCTGTTGTATGTCGTCATCCCTCAACCCATCGATGAAAGAGTCGACAGCCAACTTTTCTAAAGTGTCGTCGGGAGTACCTGGATACGCGAGGCGAACTAGACGAGCGATATCGGCCTCGTATTCTTGCAGGTTTTCCCCTGCCTTCTGACGTCGGTTTCTTAACTGCACGTGACTGACGCTCGTCATATGTGCCTGACCATACCGCATCTCTTAATTCTTCACTAGGTGTTCATAGTCGTTCAACTTCTCGGGTGGTATGGTATCCAAAATCTCCTCGGCATTACCATGCAGCGCGCAGACCAGCTCGGAGGCTTTATTTTCCAACGTCCATGCGTTCGACTTCGCGGCCGTTTCAAATTTCTTAAGGAAAGTGGTCCATGATGTTTTCCCGTCGAATTTAGGTGGCTTCGTATATGCTTTCGATGAAACCCCGTGTACATTCTCCTGCTTCACACTTCTGGCTTCATTATCGATCTGTTCGGACATTGTCGTACATAGAAACCTTTCTTCTATTTCCTTAATTCGTGAATCTATTTCTTGAAATTTTCCTGCAAAATTCTGTTCTGTTTCGGCCAATTTTGTATCGAATTTCTCTAAATTTTCTTTAAATTCTTCTCTCAAATTTTCTTTCAGTTCCTCCAGATTTCCTTTTAGTTCCTTTGAATTTTCGGTTAATTTCTCTTCCAAGTTCTCCAGTTTCTTTTCCAGATTTTCTTTCAGTTTCCCTTCCAATTCCATTGAATTTTCTTTCAGTTTCCTTTCCAATTCCATTGAATTTTCTTTTAATTTCTTTTCTAGTTCATCCTCAAATTCGTAGATATTCGGATCGAAACCCTCTCGTATCAAAGCTTCCTCAAGTCGCCCTTGTAAAGTGAGCTTGTTACCAGACGTATCTTCGTCTCGCTCCTCGAGTTCACTTTTCAGTTCGGCAACTTTCAACTCCAACAACTTTTTCGGCATTTTGATGTATCTAACTATTTTCCTTCTACTAGAAAATTCTCTTCTTTGGGGGATTGATTGGCTGAGCACCCCACACCTGACACCAATGTAACGACTTTTCTAGTAGAACTTATTTATTTAACGGATATGTATTTTACAACTATTTATTTAACACTTAAACACTAATAGAATACTTAAACACTAATATCAATTCAACGACTTATTTATATCACAAGGAAAATGCGTATTTATATCACTATATATCGTAGTTCGGAAGCTCACTGTAAACTGACTCTTACTGGCCACGTCAACAGGTATTTATACTGATTAGGAACAATCCAGAAAGTTCCAGAATGACATACTAGACTTTACTGGAGTGCTTATTGTATTCGTCTAATTTATGGCCTTGTTTATCGTCATCAAAGCGCCGACCGACGCCAGCGTTCTTTGAGCTCCGCTTATCTGCTTTCGGTTCTCTTCGCCGCTATCGCACACACACACGCTCGCCGCACTGCTCGCTCTCGTACACATATACGCTCGCTACACTGCCCGCTCTCGCACACATACGCTCATTACAATATATTAAAAGCACAACTTAGTCAGAAAAGGTCACCGTGTTACGTTTCGGGCCCACTAAAATAGTGTGGCATAGACGTGGCAAATGTATGGAGTACATACATCATCAGTAGAAATGGCATCGTCAGATAAAGACGATATGGTAATTATAAATGCTTAGATTTGCCTCAATTAATTGAACGAATCACACATTAAAATCAGGATTATCTCTCATTTTTGTTCGCCTTCTAGTAACACGTGGCAAAAAATAGAAGAATTTGTAATTTTAGGTAATTATTAACAATTGCTTACCCCTTCTGATTTTCTTGAAAACAAAAAATGTTTTCAGAGTTCGTCATACTGATCAAGAATATATACATATGTTGAGCACAGAAACCACCCCTTCATGGTGTTTTTAAGCTTCTTCATTTTGTGTATTTGTATTCCATGTCTATTACAAAACGCAATCAGTGATAGTGGTTTGTTGATTTATTCGAATATTCGGATCATGTACTGTTTACTTATTTTGTAGATTACATACGGAATAATTTATATTCTTTATCTATAGGTGATACATGATAGTGCATGTTTATTTAAACTTTGAAAGCGGTTATCCTTAGTGTGTTACGAATAAAAATGTTCGGAAAGGGTGAGGGGCATGTAAATGTAAAGACACCCATCCTGAACCGTAACCTATTGCAATACACACTGGTGTATTACGGCAGCTTTTTGTATTTTATGACAACTTCATACTGGTTTTGAGCTTCAAGAAATACAAAAAACTGTCGTCAAACTTCCGTGTGTATTGCAATAGGTTAGGGTTGAGGGTGGGTGTATTTACGTTTAAATACCTCACACCTCGTACCCTAGCCTTTCTTAACATTTATATTTGTAGTCTTAGAATAACCGCTTGCAAACAAGCAGTATCATGTATCACGTACAGATAAAGACTATAAATTGTTCCATTAAGTAATTGTAATTGTAACGAAACCTAACAAGGTTTTCCTGATTATTATACGTTTTTGTCACCAGTCGATATGGTAGTCATCATACACGATCCCTATACTTGAAGGTTTAGACTCGTATTAAAAATTTTGAAAACAAAATCTTTTTACCAAAACATCAAATGGTAATAATACAAACTTTTATTTTCATCAAGAACATTTAACTTTTACCTGCTAGGTACTCTTTTCTTGTTGTATTTCTTTCTTCAGATTTTCTTAAGATTGCAACTCCTCAGCACTGCATAGGTATTTACCATTTCTAATTTCACCATAAAATGATGAATTCATATTATAGAACAATGGCCTACATATTGAGATCTGAATGTGATTTCGTGAAACATAAAACAAAGAGGAATGGTCTAAATTTGCGCAAGATTACGAACTTGTCAGAAAACAGACACGTTCTCTTAAAGTCAATCTAAGTTTTACTTGAATGTTGTTATGGGAAGATGTTTTTATGTACAAGACGTGCATATTTTGCACGTATTGTATCATTGTTTCGTTGAAATTGTAAAGCCGGCTTTTCACTATGAGATATAATATAATATATATTAAATCTTGAGATGTAATATGATATCGCTCACCGTACTTTTAATTGGTACCGTTTACACTTAAATGTAATATATATTATATTACAAACTACAAATATTTTTTCGGTCGATCGAGCGATATTTTCCTTTCCCCTCAAACATCATTTCCCATCCTATTGCCAGTTCCTCTGTAGACGATTGCAAAACAATTAAGCAAAAATACATCTCACAGTGTAAAGGATCCTCGCGGGATATAATTTATATATCGAGATATAATTTAAATTATATCCTATAGTGAAAAGCCGGCTTAAAGGCATTAGAAAGGAAATTTGGCGTCGAACTAATTCCAAACAGACTTGAATCACTCCTGACACTTATATAAAATATGTGGGGAAAAAATGAAAGTATATGGAAGATAATAATTAAAATATTAGAGAACGTCCACTATCCTGCGAAATAAACAATTAACAACTTTTTAATAAATGAATTTTAGGTTCCGGTTTATTCGTTCAACCATGCCGTCCGATTGTGGATGGAGTGGAGTAGTTCGAGTTTTCTTTATCCCTAGGAGCTCGCATAAATCACGGAAAATAGTTGACTCAAAAATTCCTTCCTTGGTCTGAGTATAACTCCAAGGGTACTCCAAAACGACTGATCAACTCTTTCATTAGCTCCTCAAATATGGTTTCCGACTCCTGGTTCGGGAGGGCATAGGCTTCAACCCACTTGGTGAAGTAGTCCATAACGACCATGATGTACTTGTTACCTTTTTCGGACTCTGGGTAGGGACCTACCACATCAATTGCTATTCTTTCGAAGGGCCCACCAACGTTGTATTGACGCATTGGGGCCCGTGGCCTTTTCTGCGGTCCATTACTTGCGACACAGGTGGTACATTTCTTTCAATCCTTGACATTTTCCTTACAATTCACCCAATAAAAAACATTCCTGAGCGTCTTAACCACTCCTAAATGGCCACCAGATGATCCATCGTGAAGATACTGCAACACCTCTTTAACCCTGTTTCGAGGGATAACCAGTTGCTTGCTATCTTTCTCTCCATCTGTACTTTCAAAACACGCTTCAGGATGCCAATCTGTAAGACCATTGAGTCCCACTGAGCCCACAACGATTTTAGTACTTGGTGCAGGAAGAAATTTGTTGCCACGTTGGTCGTTTACCGTCTCTTTTCCATTCCATCACCTTCTATTCAAGTCCGGGTCGTTTTCTTGGTCTGGTCTTATATTTTCAGGTAACCACTCGTCATTGATTACCGTGACGCGTCGAATTGCTTCTTCCTTTTCCATTCGATCACACTGTTTGCAATCTGCTTGACAGGATCTTCTGGAAAGTGCATCGGCATTTTTGTGCCCTGTTCCGGGCCGGTGTTCTACGTCATATTCCTGTAGCTTCTCAATTCATCTAGCTATCTGGCCCTCCGGATTCTTGATATTCAGAAGCCACTTTAAAGCTACATGATCGGTTCGTAGGGTGAATTTCCGTCCATATAGGTATTTTTAAAAGTGTTCTACACCTTTGACTACAGCCAGCATCTCTCGTCTTGCTAAAATAGCCGATTACCTTCTCTTGACCATCTTGTAACTGCGAAAGAACGGCTCCCATTCCCACATTGTTGACGTCGGTGTCTAAAATGAACATTCCATTGAGCCGAGAATATGCCAAGACGGGAACTGTGATTAAAGCCTGTTTCAAAGTCTCAAATGCCATTTCACATTCCGAATCCCAATGAAATTTGCGGTCACTTTCGGTTAATCGTGTCAAAAGTTTGGAGATATTGGCGAATCCATGAACAAAGCGACGATAATACGTGCACAAAACCCAAGAAGCTCCTTATGCCGTGGACATCTTCAGGTACTGGCCATTCCTTCACCGCATTTATCTTCTCTGGATCGAAGGCCACGCCCTCCGCTGATACAACATGTCCCAAATAAGAAACTTCTTCGCGGAAAAGATGGCACTTTTTCGGACTGAGCTTCAAATTAGCTTCTAGTAATCGCTGGAATACTACTTGCAAATTCTGTAGGTGTTCATTGAAGGTTATTCCAATCACAATAATGTCATACAAGTCTTTTCACTTCTAACACTGTCGATTTATTTCCGATGTTACCACTGTCACGGTCAATTTAATACTAATTAACTGTCGAACGTCTTTCCAATTTTATAGTATCAAAAGTCTAGAAGTTTGTAAGATTGTTTACGTTTTCAGCGAACCGCTTAATTACTTTCTTGGAAGGCAGATATGAGACACACGTATACACTGCCGAAAACCGCCCGCGGCTAGTTGAACCGACCGGCAACGCATACAAGCGCACCCGGTCGCACACAAGCACGTTCGCGTTCGCCACAATACTGTAGGTACAACTTTCATATAATTTTTTTCTTCATAAAAGGCACAAGCCTATGTCAAGTTAAATGGACCACCCGGTATACTCAACTATGTTTATAAATTTACCAATAAGTTACGTCAATGACTATCTGTATACTTCGATAGGTACATACAAACGTATCTATCCATTCACTTAGCGTTGCTGTTAGTACGTCGTTTGTTTGTTCATCTAACGTTTCGTCCAGTCAGCTACTTGATCTCAAAAGGCTTTTCAACAAACGACACACATACTAAGTCTGATTTCTCTCGGGGTTTTCGAATGAATATCGTTTCTATTACGTAAAAGCAAACTTCAACGAATATATTAAATCTCGATAGTACCAAATAAACAATACCAAAAAATAAACAGCAAATATATATAACTCGTCGCTGTCAATAAATAATCGGTAATTGTTGATGTGTATGATCTGATAAGGAGCTCGTTACCTCGCCTTAATTGTTTTGATGCAGACATCTAGGTTGCCAAATCAGATAAACAACGGGCTTCAGATTGTAAGTTGTTATAATTTTCTTAAAAAAAATTGTTCATAATCCCACTGGTATAGTCACCATTCAGTTACATATTAGGTTTGGATGACACCCCCTTATTTCATTTTCCAGTAATGCCCTGTATAAGTGCGTTGGCTCTTAACTGGGAGGGTCCGGATACATACAAGCAAAACGTACATTCATTTGTGTTATAAATAAAAATAAATTATAAATGAATTATAAATAAACTTGAATTATAAATAATTTTTTTGTTAATACTACTTATCAACCGTAGTCTCTCTCTCTCTCTCTCTCTCTGTCAATATGTAGCCCTGTTTCTGTTTTTAATGTCTTTTACTAACGGTATGTTTCAGAATGTGTCTACTACTCTATTTTCCTTTATCCATATTAATTACGACAGCGTTCTTTGTTTTCCTATTATAATCGTTTTTTTTTATATACGGTGCTTCCATCATGCGTCCTTTCTTTTTATTAATTTCCACAGCGCTCCTTATTCTCCTATTTGTTCCAATATCTCACTATTTTGTTTTTTTCTTCCTTTTTGTTTTTGTTCACGTTACTTTCATCACGCATTTTTAACACCACATCTCAAACACCGTCAACTCTCCCTTTTTCTCTGCGTCTACTCCTACAGTTTGCACCCTCACAATGCCATGCTCCAAATATTCACCTTCAATCACCTTTTTCAAGTCTGCAGATTAATAGTTTTGCCCGAAAAGAAATGACTTCTATTTATTAAAAAAGGACTTTTTCCATCTTAGAGTATCTGCTCCTTTAAATTATACAAAAAAAAGTTATTATTGCAGCTTGTCAGTTCCAACCGATCAATCGTCAAATGTTTATACCATTACAATTAGTTAATATATTAATTATGCGATCGTTCATATTGCATATTGTCAATCAATGCCATTCCTAAAGCACATGTATTTGAACAGCAATATAAATCAGGGTAGTTACCTAATTACTGATTTTTCACGTGCCAGTTGTAGAATGTGATACATTGTAATGAACAGAATCGAGTTCCACAAAAACTAATCTTGTTAATGGACTGAATTATATAGGAGTCATACGTTCGATAGGTAACTAAAACGAATACTCCAAAAAATGAGATAATGAGTTTTCAGCTCAGCAGCTATATTATATTCTATTTAAAAGCCATAATTTAACTTGCAACTGTATAATGTCTAAGCATGAAATTTCGAGTTGTTCATTAATTCTTTTTTCAAGTGATCCCCCTGTTTGCCCAATATAAAATTTATGACATGACCCACATTCTAATTTGTATACTCCAGATTTACTATTTTTAGTTGATTTGTCTTTATTGTTTTTAATATTTCTGGCTAACGTATTATTCGTTTTAAATGCAACATTTATATTATTATTATTCAATTTTTTTTTAATATTTAATGAAGGTTTACCAAGATATGTAATTATTTCAAATTTAGTATTATCTTTTCTAATTACTGGAAAAATGTTGTTTATAATATTTTTGTATAATATTTTATTTAAAAGATTATCAATTAAATTTGGATCATAGTTACTCCTAGCAAAATGTTTAATAATATTAAATTCTTTATTGTAATTAGAATTGTTCATGGGTATTCGAATCAATCTATATAACATAAAATAAAAAGCTGAATGTTTATGCTTTTGTGGATGAAAAGAGTTATTGTTTATAATAATGTCAGTATGTGTGGGTTTATGGTAAATGGCAAATGTGTGTTTGTTATCTATTCTTGAAATTGTTAGATCTAGAAAATTGATGCTATTATTTTGTTCCATTTCTATTGTAAATTTAATATTTGATGTATATTGTTTATTTATTGTAAAAATTGGTGTAACTGTCTATTTGTACCTGTGTAGCAAACAAGAACATCATCTACATATCTATACCAATATAAGCAATGTTTAAATAAAGGTAATTTTTGTTATAAACTTAATTTCCTGGAATGCATGGAAATTAATAAATATAAACATAAAAATGTACTTCTCAACGACCAATTAGAAATAAGTAATTCCCCTTTACTTAATCTACAACCTACACCCCCACCGTAGTTATGTACCTACTCTAGTATATAAGTAATGTTAGTCTTCTGTTAGTTTAAGAACTTGTATATCTTCTGATGAAGCCACAAAGTGGTGAAACATTGTTAAGACAATAAAAAGTGTGGAAGTTTAACAAGTTGTTTTATTTATTATAATTCTATACATTTCCTACATCAATCTTCGACGTCACTCTTGCAGTTGACCCGGTAAAATCGTTCATGTACTTTCCAAAAGGTTTTCTTAACACTAAAGTACCCTCCTAACGAGCCTTCAAGAAGGTATGCATAAAGCCCGCATCACACGAGGCTAGATTACGCGCTGGATTGTTAGCTGAGACCTCTGTTGGCAACCAAGCTGGCTGCGGAGGTAGAAAAGGACGTCACTGCGGGCTTGGTTGCTTGGGAGCCTGCTAGATTTTACGGATAGAACATGCGCGATTTTCCGAGTTACATTTGCTGCTGGATTCGAATGAGAGCCAATCGGGAAGCAGTATTTTATCACGTGGTTGACATGCGCATAAGATGACAGATTATATAGTATTATTTTTCATAAAGTAATGAAAAATCATTAATTGCAGCTCGTCTACGATTAATAATTTCCGCAATAATCTTATTATTGGCCATTTTTGTTTATATTGGAGCTGTCACTGCGCATGCAACAAAACCAGATAGCTTTAAAATCCAGCTTCAAAACTTGCACCGTGTGAAGCCAAGCGTGAAAAAAGCTATCACGACATCTAGCGTCATGGCACGCTTCAAATCTAGCTACTAAATCGAGCAAAGATTCCAGCGCGTAATCTAGCCTCGTGTGATGCGGGCTTAACATCCTTTACTAAAATCTTCGATAGGATTAACTGATTTTCATAATTTTCGACCACGCCTTTCAAAATGCCAGTTTTCTTAACAATAGTATCCAATTGAACATTTTTTTTGAACCATTTTTATTAACAATGAAATATTAAGGATACTTGAAGACAGGAATAGTTTTTTTCTCATTTTGAGGTAATTTGTGATTGGCCGAATAACTTAATTCCATTTAATTTTTTTACATTTAGCATCCACTTCTTGCCAGGTTGATCGCGATCTCTCTTTCTTCCATTTTCAACGTATCTTTAGAGTTACGTCGCATTCTTGTTTTAACTTCAAGTTATCTGACTGCCACTCCTCATCTGCGGCAGTTAGACTTCTAATAACATCGGCGCGTTGACTGCTCGTAATTTCCAGGGACTAGTCTTCGTTATCAGATGTCGGATTTATTGTGGCTATTTCCAGCTTAGTTTCTCCAATGTTTCACTTCCAGTTGTGTGTGATTCTTTACCTTCCTGGCACATTCTACCTTGAATCTATGAGGCCTGTTAAGCGGCATCAAATTCTAGCGCACTTGCCAAAGTATTCGAAATGAGTCTTTATTTCTTCAGCCATGGTCCTTGTTGAACGATGCATCAGCTCACGCTTCTAATTTTCTTTCTAGTTAATGTAACAATTTTTCTGGTGGCAGAGTGGCGTCTTCAAGTCAAACGTGGGTATTTTTCATGTGAATTCTTGATTGTAGGACATGTTGCTCATTTACGTCGATGGTCCCATTACGAGCAACGCCCTTACTTGAAATTTGTCTGTCCTGAAAGTTCGCCAATCTTCACATCAATGGATAAAATTCGAGAATTTTATAGCTTATTTTCTTACTCTTCTTCTTCATATCAACTAAGTGAGTTCAAGCTTATATTCTGTTTCGGCCAGTTAATTAATTAAAATTAATGCCTAATATTTCCATTAATAGAATCAACATCAAATTTTTGTTTGTTTTAGTTGATTCACAAAATTAGTTCCTGTAAAATTGTTTACATATTTTGTAAAGAATTATTTATTTTCTAAAATTGAGGAATTTTCAATAGGTGTGCAGAAGAATACAAAGATTTCCGCTTATATTCAATAACACTCTCCTAAAATCAATACAGTTAAACCTTTTTCCTTTTCAAATTTCCAGCACAGTTTAATTTTCTTTTATCTGAATCTCGAATCCTTTTTATAAAAATAACGTTTTATTGTATGAAAACACGACTTAGTATTATCAACTAAAATTTTACAAATGCTTTTAGAAATTCAGTGATATTACCAGATTTCCATTCTTTGAAAAACACAAACCATTCAAAAATTGAAAGAAAAAATTGTAAGGAATGAGCTAATCCTATCGTTGACTGTTTAACTGAAAAGTTACTTAAATTCTGGTTCATAATATAAGTCCTTAAAAAGTTACGAACAACGCTTCATTCTAAGTCGTTACCCGAACAGATTTTTATTTATAATTTAAACTTCTATGGTGAACTTTTTCTAAATTCGTCTAAATAGATCAATGATATCCATTTCTGGCTAATTTTGAGTATTTTTCGAAGTTTTATTACAAGAATATTCAACAAGTTGTGGAAGTAAATCCCAGGACAACATGACTAGAGAATGTGGAAGGGTTGAATGTGAGTTATGTGACCATTCGTTTGCACCCTCGTCAGCTAGGAAAGACGTGGAATTTAAGCAAATGGGCCTCACATGAATTGTCAAATGATAACAAACTTAGTTGTCTTATCATTTGTTTCTTACCACTTCACGCAACGATAATGTAATATTTTTTGGTTGTCTGTAAACCTGCGATGAAAAGTGGGTATTATATTTATGTAGATCGTTCATGCCATTGGCTGTCTCCTACTGATTGGGTTTCACAGACTTCCAAATAAAACTTTATTGTGTGTTTGGTAAACAACAACCAAAACTATTATCAGTTTTTGAAAGTTGTTTAATTTATTACTGCTAACTTTTATAGTGAGGAGCTTTAGGAACTGCAGTTAGCGCCCATCTAAAGTGCTAAAACCGTAGATACTAAGGTTGACCAGTAAAAAAGTGTGAACTTGACTTGGAACTGTTATCACATCTTTCACATATTCTTCTCACATTTCTGCAGATGATTACAATTTCGTTTTATCACTTGGCAACCATTTGAGCTAAAGGCACTTGAAAACTCGAAATGATGATGCAATCCCTCAATTTTTTGAGTCACAATCTAAGGAAATACTGGTCTACAAGAATTTCCTTTAAATTGGCAAGAGAATGTTAACTGCGACGATAATCAATTCAATGAAGAATAGTGTGCAATTGTTTACTAGTAAATATTTACATTTTATCATCAAAAACTGCACGCATTTGTTTGGTGATATAAATTGATATCCTCGAGATGCAATTACAGCATCGCCAATACATCTACTCGATCTTGACATTTTTCACAATTCGTTGCATCTCATTTCATCATTTGTATACATCATGTTGATTGTGGAATAAAGAAGATGAATGAGTATAGGAAGTTTTAAGGAATACTGTCAAAAGCCGTTTAAGAGATGCATGAAACTTCGGAGGTTGATATAAAAAAGAAGAAGGATAAGGAGATTGGCATTTTTCTTTATTCAGCTGGAATGAGATTTTCTTTGGTTGTATAAACATAGAACATTAATAAGTTCAAATTGAGTTACACACCTCTCTAACTTGAGCCAGCTATTGAATGTTGACTTAACGCAATAATTTAAACCCTTATTTAATATTGCAAACGTAAAGGCATCGAAAAACGTAGTTTATTAAGAAACAATTAATTTTATGAGCAATTGTTTTTAATGAACTAGATGAGATTCTAATTAAGTATGCTTTAATTAGTTTTACAAAATAAACATAAACTAAATTTAAAGCCCATATTGCAATAAAAACTTCGATAGATTTAACAAAAACAGGGAGGGAAAAAATTGAAAAGTTTCTAACCTTCGTTATATACATGCTCACCCTATAAAACTTATTGCCCACCCTGAGAAAACACCCTTACTTCGCCAATGAAGGTGACTGAACATGTATAAAGGTTTAATTCAAAATGTATCAGTCAATTTCTAGTTAATTTTATGTGGAGTGTAGAAGTTTCGGTTAGGTAAATTTTTACTGTTAATGGATGATCAGCAGTTTCTTGGAAACGGGGATCCAATTTTTGACAGTAAACCGTGATAAAACCCAAACTTCCAGAAAAACCGATAGCAGATTGGCATTGTGTTGGATGCAATTAACAGTGCAACTAAGTGCCCTTTTAGCTCATCCAACATAAATGGCGCGAAGGGTTTGAAACGATAAAAAACAAGGGGTTTAATATGGAAGAAGGTAACAAAAGTTAAACTTGATCTTCATTATACCAGCCAAATCAAATTCTTATTTTGAAAAATTGTAACACATCAGTAACTCTCTGATGACTTAGATACACAAAACGCCCCTGAAAACGTTTTCGTATCGATTTAGGGGAAATATAATGAGTTAGACAAAGATTGATTTATTGAAAAAATACAGCGTTGGACAAATAAAGATTTATAGAAAATACAATGTTATAAACAAAGGCAGACATATATCGAATATGCCGCCCTCATTCACCCCGGCCAAACCTTCGTTTTACCGAGAAGAGGCTACGGACTATCTGCTCACAAAATTACGAGTAAACGGTAGTAGGTGATCATCGGTAAATGTGAGTATCAATTGACAAAAGCCTGCCGTTTTACGATACATAATATTAGTTAGGTTAACTAAGTTGTAATAAACAGTATTTCTATTTGGAAACGAAGAGCTTCTGGGTTGTTCTGCCTTGGTCGAATTTGGTATGCGGACGTTTCGCGAAGTTCAATAGTGTGCAGAATGATTTCTCTGTAAGTAATTAGGTAGACGCCTGGTGTATGCAGTAAATTTAGTCGATCCTTGGGACTACGTAACATCAGACATATTTTAGTCGTCGTCGCAGAAATAGGTAGTTCCTATTTTTTTTTTTCTTAATAACTTCAATATCCGGTCCGTCACATTGTGCATATAAGGAAGTATTGTGTCGATCGTGATTGACAGTGAACAGCGTAGGAATGACCGTAGAAACTCGAGTTCTTCTTGACGATGATCCTCATCTGCTAACGTAGTTGTTCGATGGACTAAAGTTTTATTGACGGTGCGTTTTTGTGGTGGATGTTGGTAGGAGGTGTATCGTGTATTGCTTTTTCTTTCGTGTAAATTCCTCCACTTAGTGCTCCAGATGATGATCTATTCACCAAAATAAACAAAGATAGGGTGTTTTTCTTGTCTTACATTGTGAATCTGATGTTGCAGTGTAGTTCGTTGAGGTGTTCCAGAACTTGTTGTAAGAACTCTTTCCCGTGCTGCCAAACAATAAAGGCATTGTCCACATATTGGAGCCGTAGTCTGGGTTTCTTGAGTGCCTCATTTTCAAAGTTTTCCATAAAAAAGTTAGCTAGGATCGGGCTCAGTGGATTCCTCATTGCTACTCCATCCTCCTGTTTGTAGAACAAAGCGATATCCGGTGCGAAGTGGTTCTCCAACAGTTGCAATGTGTATTGGCTGGAATGTCGCTGAAGAGTGATTAAACATCAAAGCTCATGAAAATTTCGTGGAGTACACTGGTTGTCGTACTAATTATTTCTACAGCGTGTGGAGAGTTCCGCACGTCATATTCTGTGTTGCCCACCAACAGTTTTATAAAACTTGCCAAATGTTTCTCTAGTTTATATGTTGGGCTCCTGATGGCATTGGCGATAGGAGGAAGGGTATGCCGTTTTTATGAACTGTGGGTAGGCTATAGAGACGTGCAGGTCTATATCTGATTGTGTATGTTGCACTGTAAGGGCATCATCCCAGTCAGAAATGCAATGAACCATAACGAAACAACCCAATTTCAATAGCGCAGAACCAACCAACCGAATAGGTACACTGGTATAAGTGAACGCCTGAGATCCCAGCGAAACCATTCAGTCGATGTACGCACAGAGTGAAACACTGAAGATGCCAACTATTAAGCTTGATAAAAGGTCAGCATATCAAAATTGACCATGGCAGAACAGCTGAGAAGCCATTTGTTACCAAATCGACACCGGGAATTTTAATATAACGTGACAAAGTTGCTTCATAATTTACCCAAACGAGAATTAATAATTGCCAAGAACATTCTTCAAGGACGGGATATAATTCGGATGGTTACCCTTTCTCGTTCAGGTAAAAATGACATTCTTAATACATGTTATGAAGATAATCGTTACACTCCATTGTCTCGCACCGCTGATAGAAATATATATAAAGTCGAAACACGGTTAAATTAAGTGGACAGTATTATACGGAAATTTGCTACCGTGCAGTTGTTTTAATAACCGGAAAACAATGAGAAATGCATTTTCCGAATGAACACCTTTACTAACCACGTCATTTATAGAGAGTTAGGTATTGTTTTGAGTCAACAATGGCTATTTTCTCTCTAATTATCCAGCAGCAGATGCGTTATCTTGTACAACAGAGAATAAAACAAACAAAATAAACAAACAAAGACATACAGTTAATCAGAAAACAACTTTCGTATAACAATCAGACAAGTTAGACGAAATGTATTTATTTTAAGGAGATTCAGATTACAATCAAAGTGGAAGCTAAAAGTATATTCGAAGAAACTAGGTAAATATGATATATCCTCTAGATTAACAAGATCGTGAATACCTTTCCTGATTTCTATACACCAGAGAGTCCTGTAAATGTGGAGAATAGCTCAGTAAGCAATTAACTACGACCTAATTTATATTTGATGACATGAGGCCGAAAAATAATGAACTTAGAGAGAAAGATAGAGGACAACAGTGTGTTGTGTGAAAGAATTACGGCTACTCTGAAGTATCGTAATGTTACTGAAAAGATTAATAAAAAAGCAAAACGCTTCCTTTCCTGCAATTAACCTTGATTCACATACATATATGCTTTTCGACAAAAAAGGAAAATTTAGAAATTCCAGTTTACAATGGTTGAGGAACATTATTGAAATTCTCATCATCTCAGCCCATTCAGTGCTTTGTTATAAAACAAATTAACAACGTTTCGCTCACAATTTAATAATTGAGGAAAATTTTATTAGCACTCCTCAACGATCGTATACTGGAATTTCTAATTTTACGTCTTTGCATTTAAAAATTTTTTATGATTCGAGTATGGAAACTAAATAGCTGCTTCGATTAGATAGCAGGTACTTTTTACCAACAACCAGTTCTTTTCTTGAAAGATTGTATCTCAGTAATCAAAACTACAGTTAAATTACAAACAACTGAAATTTCTAGAGAAGTGTATAGTACATTGTTCCCAGTCACATACAGAAATGAAAAGTAGACAATGTTTTATTTAAGAGTAAAACTATTAATAGAAGAAAATAAAATAAATAAACATTTAAAAGTGGTTTATTTCAAAAAATGTTTCATAAAGAACCGACCAAAACGACTGTTAATAGTATAAAACTATTAAAGCTAAATTGGATTCTTTAGTTCCATTTCATTAAATTTAATTTTTTACCATTATTTTATATCAACATAAAAAAATTACGCCGAGCATTCGCCCCTGATCTTCTAACAAAACAAGATATTAAAATAGCGCAACCACCAATAATTTAAGTAAATCGGAAACAATAACCCTTCCCATAAACCACTGATTCTCGACCACAGTGCCGCGGCACTTTTGTGTGCCGTCAAATTCTTGAAAAGTGGCGCCAAATTTTATAAATGCTAACAATAAAGATTAATTTATTAGAATCGAACGCGATTTTACAATTCCTATACGAAAATAAAATATTTTAACCTTTACAGCTTCTTATTGTGGCATTATAAAATAGTTCTTTAGGGTAGATTATGTCATTACTAGAAAGACTGAAATAATGTAGGCTTTTACTCAGTAATTAACTTTTAATTCGATAATAATATAAAATTATTTTCACTTGGTCTATTTCTACCTTCATTACATCCACCCTCAAACTCACCCGTACCTCCAATTCATCCTCCAGGGAAACCCCATACTACTCTCATCATCACCACCTACACCATCGGAACCACCTAAAATATCAACCCTACTTCGAAACCACCAAGAAAATCATGAAACGGTTTTGTAAAGCATTACTTAGAAACAAATTGTTTATTTCTATTAATGTGTAGGTAAATTATCAATGATAATTAATCGAAAAACAATTTTTTTTTATTTGATCATTGTTTCATGTAGATTATGAAAAGACATATGTAAAAGTTATCTGAATAACTTAAAAAAAATTATGACGGCCTTTTTTTAAAAATATGTTTTAAGTCTGAAAACTATCTAGTAAAGATTTTGATCATTTTTATTTTTGTAATTCTTATCCTGAATCCGCCGTAATATGGATCAATTTTAAAAAAATCATGCAGATTGGCCCATTTGTCTTTAATTCCACTTGACAAATTCATCAAAATTTTATATAATGTTTAATAGGTAAGTAAAATTATTTTACTTTATTTTATTTATGTTAGTGTTACGCCAAATTTTGGAATTGTTAAAAGTGTGCCGCAACAACAAAAAGTTGAGAACCGCAATCATTTTAAAGCTTTTCCCTAAATTTTACATAAGCTCAATGACCACTTTCTAGAGACAACAGCATACATAAAAAAATTAAAATAATTCAATTATATGAATTTAATTTTGTTAGTGTGAACAAAATATTGTAACATCAACAAAAGCGAATCTTGCGAATTGCTCGTTAACAGTCTTTGGTTATTGGCAAAATTAATGTTTATTGATCTCACAGTAAAAAACTTATTTGCAACGTACCAGAGTCTTTAAATAATGGAAATCGATTGTGTTTTAAAACGACGAAACATTCTTGGTACTTCTGGTACTAAAATACAAATTATTCTTGAAACAATCTCTCGAAATTAAAAAAAAACAACTTTCTTTTAAGTTTCTATTTTAAGCATGTTAACTTGAACTTGAACACGTTTAAGAAGTTGCGTCAACAAAATATTGAAATTGAAACCTGAACCACTCTGACTGTTGCCTATTAATTTTTATTATCATTTATTTTTAGCTGGTTTTGTTTCCTAAATATTTTGACAATATAATTGCCATCAAAATGCCCGTTTACGCAGAAACAAACTACATAAAGAACGTATTTTAGGATTTCTAAAAAACATTATCGGCTAATTTATATATCTAAATTTGTCCTGGTGGTAATAATGGATGCTGTTAGATATTTTTGGTGTTATGGAGCCAGAAGTAATAACTAGCGCAACGATTAACAAATTTATTTACAATAAATATAAATGTCGCTCAGGTAGGATAAAATAATTCGGAAGTCGTATAAAAGTTGATAAGTTTATACGTTTGTAGCTGTAGACGAACTACTTTAACTTTGAAAGAAGAAGTGTTAGGAAAACTAAAAAGGAGGAGTTAGTTGCAAGAAAGGGAAACAGGGTGATTTAAGAAGTGGTTAAAAATAAGGAAGGGAACCAGTAAGAAAGTGGTGAAATTTGTAATAGTTTTTACTAAGAAAAGTAGAGAAAAGAGCATAGACCCCAAAGTACCAAATTAACCCATCATAAAATAGTAATTAAGAAGAAGCGAGAATATTAGGCGTCATGTGTTTAGTAACTGAATCGGAAATGTTATTAAGGATTAGTGGAAAGTACATGCAATTAAAGAATTATAGAAATTTGCGGAAAGAGGTTACAAGTATAATAAAAGAATAATAAAAGCGTCAAGACTACCTGAGCGGATCCAAAGTCACACAAGTACACAAAATACACATTGAGGAAAATATACAAAAATGAATAAAAAATAATATATACAAAAATGAATAAAAAATAATATCGCCACAGTACCCCCCTGCTAGTGATGAAGATCACGATATTTATTTGTATTGAAGGCGATCTGGAAAATGAACACGTCGGCCAGAGCGTGTGCGTGTCTGTACCGATGTGTTGTCCTGGAGGCGATCGTCGTTCTGGAGGCGATCTGTTGTCCCAGGGATTGCTGTGGTCTTTATAGGCTCGTTCGTAATTACTGATTCCTCGTCTGCTAGTACATAGGCAGGTTTTAACCTGTCTATGGAAACGGTAACGTCCCGTCCTTTCATTGAGATGTTGAATGTTTTGGGACCTCTTTTGAGAACCTTGAATGGACCTTCGTACGGTTGTTGCAAAGGCTCTTTTAGCCCGTCACGCCGGACAAACACATGCTCGCTGGTGGATAGATCCTTGAAGACGAATGGTACTCGTAAACCGTGCCTGCTCCCGTTGACTGGACGTAACATTTGGACGTGTTGGCGCAAGGTCTGGATAAACTCGGAGTTTGATTCGTTTTCTGTAGTCGAGCGTACCAGGAATTCTCCGGGCAGCCGCAGTGGTTCACCGTACACAATTTCGGCGGTGGTAGCTTGGAGGTCTTCTTTCCACGCAGCCCTTATCCCTAACATTACCGAAGGTAATATTTCGGTCCACGGAAGATTTTCGTGGCATTTTATGGCAGCTTTTAATTGCCGGTGAAACCTTTCTATCATGCCATTGGCAGCAGGATGGTATGCTGTTGTCTTGTAGTGAGCCACACCTAATAGGTTGTTGAGTTGCCTAAATAGGTGCGACTCAAATTGACGTCCTTGATCGGTGGTAATGCGCAGCGGTGTACCAAACCTGGAGACCCAGTGAGTGTAAAAAGCGCGAGCTACTGTTGTAGCTTCCTGGTTTTCTATTGGGATGACTTCGGGCCAGCGAGAGAAACGGTCGATGCAGGTCAAACAATATCTGCATCCGTCTGAGATTGGCATCACAATTAAGTCCATGTGGACGTGCTCGAATCTTCCAGAGGGTTGAGCGAATGTTCCTGGTAATGTTGTCACATGGCGGGAAACTTTCGCACGTTGACATGGTAGACAACTTCGAGCCCAAAGTCTACAATCCTTTTTAACGACCGGCCAAACGTAACGTTGAGTAACGAGTTTTATTGTTGCTTTTGCACTGGGATGCGAGAGGCGATGTAGCATGTCGAAAACCATACGTCGGAATTTCGGAGTAATAAACGGACGCGCTGTAGGCGTAGAAACATCGCAAAAAATTGAAACATTGGCATTAGGAATTTCTACCAATTTTAGATTTAGCGCTGTGGGAGTTCCATTTAATAATTTCTGCAGCTCTCCGTCTTCGTGTTGGACTTTCGCTAACGCTGTAAGGTCCAGTGAGGTTTCCACCTCTGCAATACGGGAAAGTGTATCGGCGACGATGTTTTCTTCCCCGGATATGTGGACGATGTTGGTAGTAAACTGGCTGATATAATCCAGATGTCGAAACTGGCGTGGTGAACACTGGCTATCCTTTTTTCTAAATGCATAAACCAGTGGCTTATGATCCGTGAACACAGTAAAATCTCTTCCTTCTACCATATGTCGGAAGTATTTGATGGCTTCATAAATGGCTAGGAGTTCTCGGTCGTACGCTGCGTATCTTAGTTCTGCGCTGCTAAGTTTTCTCGAAAAGAAACCGAGGGGTTGCCAAACATTGTTGGTTTGTTGTTGAAGGACTGCCCCTATCGAGTAGTCGGACGCATCACAGTGAATAGTCAATGGGACATTCATAAGCGGATGTGCGATCATTGTTGCGTGTGCAAGGGTTTCCTTGCTTGCTTCAAAAGCGGCCTTTACTTCCGATGTCCACTGAACTGGCGTTTTCCCTTTGGCGTTTCCTTGTAGCAACTCATTTAGCGGAGCTTGGGTCCGCGCAGCCTTAGGTATAAACCTTCTGTAAAAATTAAGCATACCTAAATATTGTCGAAGTTGTTTGATGGTTTCCGGTTGCGGAAATGAACGGATAACATCGACTTTGTCCGGAAGCGGTAAAGTTCCGTCGCTGGTGATGTGGTATCCAAGGAATTTTACAGAAGACTGGCCAAGCACACATTTCGCAGGGTTGATTACAACTCCATAGCTCGCGAGTCGCTTGAAGAGGATTTCCAAATGCTGGTGATGTTCTTCTGCTGACGTTGACGCAACCAAAATGTCGTCTATATAGGCATAACAAAATTGCAGTCCACGAAGAACTTCATCGATAAATCTTTGGAATGTTTGAGCAGCATTTCGTAATCCAAAGCCCATAAATGGAAACTCAAACAGTCCAAACGGTGTAGTTATCGCGGTTTTTGCTATGTCCTCTTCTGCCACAGGAATTTGGTGGAACGCTTTAACCAAATCGACCGTAGAGAAAATTTTCTTTCCAGCGAGGTTTTGTGAAAAATCCTGGATGTGTCGAATTGGATAGCGATCAGGTTCGGTACGTGCATTTAATCCTCTGTAGTCGCCACATAATCTCCATTGGTCGCCTTGTTTTGGTACCATATGGAGAGGAGA
Organism: Agrilus cyanescens; assembly: GCA_947389935.1. Lineage (NCBI taxonomy): Eukaryota > Metazoa > Arthropoda > Insecta > Coleoptera > Buprestidae > Agrilus > Agrilus cyanescens. Next base: position 13,003,130 of record OX376707.1, on the reverse strand, counting down.
CGACCAGCAGCTCTGCGATGTCCTTGCTATCCCAAGTTTCAGCATAGCATCGAATTCCTGTCTTGCAGCTTGGAGTTTATCAGGCGCCAAACGTCTTGGCTTATGGCATACCGGTGGACCTGGCGTGGTTTTGATGTGGTGGCACGTCTGGTGTTTAACTTTTCTCGTGGTACCGCTGGGCCGAGTAATTTCTGGAAATTTTGCCAGAAGTTCGTGGAATTGAGTTGATCCAGAGATAATTCGGACAGATGCTACTTCCTTATCAGCTACTTGCCCTTGTACGGAGAGGCGAGTTGTTCCGTCGATTAGTTTTTGCTTTCTCACATCTACAAGCAAGTCGTAATAGGAAAGAAAGTCAACGCCGATGATCGGTTTCGTCACATCCGCTACAACAAATCTCCACGTGAAATCGCGACGAAGACCAAAGTTTAAAGTTATGGTGATGGTACCGTAGGTGGCTATTGTTGACCCATTAGCAGCGGAAAGCTCGTACGTACACTTTTCCAACCGCTGTTTAACTTTGGAACGAGGAAACACACAGAGATCTGCTCCGGTATCTACCAAAAATTGCAGTTTTGAAGTAGAATCTGTAACAAAAATGCGGCGAGATGTTGGAGGTTGGCTGTCGTTAGCCGCTATCAACGACTGCCTGATCCGTTTCCCTGGTTGCTGTTGTCAAAGGAACAGGGTTGATTGCACCTTTTCGCACTAGTACCGAATCTGCGGTGGTACCAACAAACTTCCGGGTGGTAGCGATTTCTGGACCGGGAGCGTGGGCGGGAATGCGACCGGTTGCGAAATCGGCCTTGATGCCTCAGTTCCGTCACTTCCTGGCGAATTGACGCAATTTCCTGCTGCAACGTTATCGTTAGTTGTTGAAGTTGGGCAGCGAGAAGATCACTTGGTGGCGCAGACGTTTCGGCGATACGTGGGCGTTGGTCTGTGTAGTCCGCTATTGAATCTGCCAGCTCCGATACCTTCTGAAGGGATAGATCCCGATGAGAGGCCAGGATTGCTTGCATGCCCGACGGAAGACGTCCAAGCCAAAGCGTTCGTAGCATAGAATCAGGAACACCCGAACCGGCAAGCGCTTGTAAATGGCGCAGGAATTGGGAAGGTTTTCTATCTCCTATCTCTTCTTTTTCTAACAGGCGGCGCGTTTTCTGCTCTTGCGACGTACTAAGGCGTTTTATCAGTTCACTTTTTAAAGTTGCGTAGGCATTGGTAGCTGGTTTATTAACGATAATGTCCCTAACTTCTAATGCGTATCGCGGTTCTAAAACTCCCGTTATGTAGCCGAACTTCGTTGCATCACTTGTCACTCCGGCCGTCGCGAAATTTTCCTCGAGCATGGAAAACCATAATTCCGGGTCCGATGGGATAAAAGGCGGCACACGAACGGCGACGCGATTGACTGATAACGCGTTTTCGACGGTGACACTTACGTCATTACTATTTACGGCCATGTTTCTAACTTAAAATTAAGCGATACAGTCTAAACACTAAACAATAAGTCCACGGCACTTGCAAAAAGGTCCTTAAAAAAAAAAAAAAAAACTACTCACGATTGTTCGTTACTTCTCACTGATAACACTTACTATTCCAGATCACGTCGGGGTCACCACTTTGGTGTTATGGAGCCAGAAGTAATAACTAGCGCAACGATTAACAAATTTATTTACAATAAATATAAATGTCGCTCAGGTAGGATAAAATAATTCGGAAGTCGTATAAAAGTTGATAAGTTTATACGTTTGTAGCTGTAGACGAACTACTTTAACTTTGAAAGAAGAAGTGTTAGGAAAACTAAAAAGGAGGAGTTAGTTGCAAGAAAGGGAAACAGGGTGATTTAAGAAGTGGTTAAAAATAAGGAAGGGAACCAGTAAGAAAGTGGTGAAATTTGTAATAGTTTTTACTAAGAAAAGTAGAGAAAAGAGCATAGACCCCAAAGTACCAAATTAACCCATCATAAAATAGTAATTAAGAAGAAGCGAGAATATTAGGCGTCATGTGTTTAGTAACTGAATCGGAAATGTTATTAAGGATTAGTGGAAAGTACATGCAATTAAAGAATTATAGAAATTTGCGGAAAGAGGTTACAAGTATAATAAAAGAATAATAAAAGCGTCAAGACTACCTGAGCGGATCCAAAGTCACACAAGTACACAAAATACACATTGAGGAAAATATACAAAAATGAATAAAAAATAATATCGCCACATATTGAATACTTATAAAAATTGTATCTAACAAAATTTTACAGTTTTGCATAAATATTAGATAGCAAAAGATTGACATACGATCACTAGCATTAACTAATAAGTATTAATAATGAATTTCGGAATAAATTGGATGATGCAAATTTTAAGGACTTTTCTCATACCCTTCTACTAACCATCATTATATGTTATTCTTGTAACTACTCTAATCATTGATCGTAATATTCAATGAGCACCATACCGGCTCATTATGATTACGTATACATTTCAAGGGTCTTGGTCACAAAAGTTTTTTTTGAAAGGTACCATCTAGCATGAACCAACTTAGACATCAGTTTCATTTTTTACCTATATAGTATAAAAATATTTCGAAATAATTTACATTCTCTAACGAGAACTAAATTCAAAATAAATTATTTACACTATTTAAACGCTTTGCAGTGTTACAATTTGAAAGTTGTCTTCGAAAGCGTAGAAACGCCTTTATTGGGTTTAATTCCACGGTAAACGAAAACTAAGAGGAATTAAATATTCTCCTTGTATTGTTGAGAGAACGAAAAAAAAAATTGAGCAACGAAGTTTCAGAAGTGCCGCAGGATAAGCAGGAGTAATCTGTAATGTAATATAACGAAGAGATCTACAATGTGACACTTCGAAGCCTTACTGCTTAATTAAATATCTAATGAGGGTACTCAGTTTGATTGGTAAACATTTAACTGCAGAGTAAAGAATATTTACAGAACGTGTTAAACCAATTATACAGCTACCTTTTAATTAACTTTCCCCTTTATTGATGTGTGAGTTTTCTTTATTCTACCTTCGCGCCAACTCAATAGTAAAACCGCTAATAATAAGGAATATTTCAATTATCCTGTACAATTTAATACTTATCAAACAATTATAACAAAAAATAATACACTTGAAAAAAAAAAAAACAGAAAAGCTACTTCAAAAACTGTTTGTAATTTTGAACTCAGTGCATTGTGTTCCATGAATATTTTAATTTCTTACATTACTTTCTGCAAAGGTTAATCACTGGCTAATATTTAAATAATTAAAAATTCAAATATTATCGTCATTAAGAAAGTGTTGCATAAAAGTGAATGACAAATTAATGACAATCCGTGGTGGCAAGTAAGTACATAAAGGGTGGTCCAAAAGTCGGAGACGGCTAAATGACTTTTGAACCGCTGCTAATAGGAAAACTTATGCATATTTAACGTACTACACCTGCCCGCGATGGGTTTATTCACACGCCAAACCGCACAGGACGAACCTGGTAGAATAGTGGACTTCCCGGGGCTACCCCCGGGAAGCCCCGACGCTACTGAGGGTCAACGAGGCGAGTGACCCCCAGCTCGGGCCTATCTAACCCTTATAGTACGTTCGAAGCAGGAACTGCGTGACGGAGTGGACGCCCCGCCAGTACAGCCCTCTAACCCAACATGCGGGCTTTCAACCACTGCCCCCTCGAGTTCGACACTAAACGGCGGGGGAGGAGCGATGCTAACGCCCTCGAGGTACCAGTATAGGGATGGTGTTCTTCATCGGTTACTCTGGAGCACCCCCCCTAAAGGGTCAGGATGCACACCCCAATCAGCGCAATCACGTAGCGGTGGTCACTGCCACTTCGCTCCTACGCATCTCAGTCGCGAACCCCTCTAATGGGTTAGGCCGCTCACTCACCACACCCCCACCTGATGCCCCTTGCCAGACCCGTACTTTGTTAAAGGACATGGGCGGAAGTCGACACCCAGTGGTTCCGGAACGTTTCCGAGCCTGTCGAGGTTCCCATGCAATTGTCACTGTAGGTGCCAGTGACCGCACCGAGATTTCCTCCCTGTCGACGTGTTAGCTATGTCGGTGGGGTGAACCCAACCTCCATGTCAGCCTTCCCGTCTGTGCTGGACTTAATGACACGTTTGTCTGCCAGCTGCCGGCTACTTCCCTCGGGGTTTTGCTCGGCTACCGCTAGCACCGGAAGAGGTGCCTTCGGACCTTCGTCCATGACCGTCAGCTCCTTTCAACTCCATCTTGCCTCCGAATGCCCGTCTGTCATTTAGCTTCCCCGCGCCAGCGCGGGTACTAGACCCTCCCACCACGACGAGGTGCTAATTAGAAAACGAAATTTTGGGAGTGGTCCTTAACAAAATGAAGCAGTCTTTCAAACGAGTCGAAATTTAAGTATTCCCCAATGGACGATCCGGTATGCCTCTAGATCCACTATTAACACCGGAAGTTTACCGTATACCCTGCGAATGTGGTAAATACTACATTGGGGTGACGCAGCGCAGCATATCGACAAGGAGGACAGAACACGAACGAGCCATCAGACTTCTGCAACCCAAGAAATCAGCATTAGCTCAACTCGCGCTTGAGGAGGGCCACACCATACAGTTCAAAGATACTACTGTCCTGGTTAAAACCTCAGGATTCTACAATCTGGCTAGACGTGAAGCTTTAGAAGTTGAACAACATCCTAATAACATGAACAGAGATGATGGGTTACATATCAGCAATGCTTGGAAACCTACTCTGAAAAATAAACAAAGTGCCACCAACCGAAGAAGACCGGATCAACAGAACAACACAGATGCAGTCAACCATAAATCCACTCACCGTAACGACTCCAGTATAAGAATGGTCACCCGTTCTCAGACTGCATCAGTTACGGCTTAGGACTTGCCCAGTCACCACTGAAGATGCCGTCATCGAAGATCGGTGCGCAGTCTATCGAAACTTGAACGAAAAAAGGCCAGCTTCTGAGATATTGGATGGCAAGACTTGGAATGTACAATAATATCTGTATGCGTTTCTTAATGATCAACAGAATAAGAATGCCTTCTATTAATGTTTGTGATGGTTAAATCCAACAAGTTTATACATTTCTTATTTTCCAATTCCATAGTAAATTTAATTTTGGGGTTCAGTTTATTTATGTAAATATATAAAGTCGTTAATTGTCTGTGCGTGCCTGTGTAACAAATTAAATATCATCCACGTATCTAAACCAGTAGAAGCATTCTTTGAGAAAAATATTATTACTAATCTTTGTTTCTAGGGAATTCATAAATATCTCAGCAAGTAAGGGGCTTAATGGTTTCTCCCTGCTTTATAAAAGGTATTGTTGAATTTTAAGTAAAGATGTCGGATCGCGATTTCGAGCTTGTTAGCTCTCATCAGCACGTCGTAGGAGGTTCCGTTGAACAATACAGTACCTACCTATTATTTATAGCGTTTATTATTTATATTATTATGCCTCTTATTTATACCGTTTACCACAGATGTCGCTCTCGTGGCATCTTTCGTCGTTATTTAAACCACCTCTGGCAAGTGAAGACTTTGTTTGGTCAATATTCTGATACATACAAGATAATTATCTACAACATAAGTCAATAATTGTGACGAATTGGTGGAAGAAAAATGAAAAAGAAAAAAGGAAAATAGAAATAGGAATTACCTGAAACGACTTAATAATATAATTATACATGTTTTGGGGTAGAATTGGACCGTTAACTACAAAACGTCAAATAAATGTAACTATCATTAACAAAGAAACATAAAAATGAAATGGAGTTTTAAACAAAAACCAGTGGCGGTGTGTGATTCTCAGATTGGGGGTGCGCTGTACACAAAAAATTGTAATAATATTCCATACATCCACAAAAGTAAATTTTTTAATTTCCGTAGTTTAAAAACTGCTATCCTAACTGCTTCGCCTAATTCAGCATTGAAATCTATCAATCCACGAAAACGCCTGGATTGGATGTTTCCGTTTCATCATGTCCGTTCAGGGACAGTTCAAATTTTCCACTGCCGTTAATAATAATGTTATAACATAACTGATTTTTGATACAGTTTCATTGTGTGGAGCCACTGCTCTTGGATACTCTTGTCGCAATATTTGCAGTGCCTACCATGGCTAAATTCAAAACATTATTCATGTGTCCAGCAGAATTTACGTGTTTTTAAATTTTAGTGTTAATATAATTTATTACTCCAGTGAGCACTTTACATAAATTAGTTTTGTGGTATTAATTATCAATTTAAAAATTCCAAAAAATGATGGTGTATTCTCGACACATCAGAAAAAAAAAATTACGCCATACGTTTATCAATTTGTTATAAACAAGTGGACTAGTCTCATAATTTTCAATGTTTTTGTTAAATAAAGAAAATAATGGTTTTCATAAAAAGAATTATTATAAACAAAATAAACAAATTTTAAAAACCTTTTTTACATTACCAGAAAGGGCTCCACGAAGTGAAAATTTTTTAGGCCAATTGTTTCAATATTTTTTTATTGCCTCATTTGTTAAAAAATGAACTTCACAAAATTTTCCAACCTTATTATTTGAAGTGTTAAGAATACGCCATATTTTTTTTCTTAAATTATTACATTGATAATTAATACCATAAAAAAAATATATAAAGTGCTCACTATCAAGCAGCAGCCGCGCGGAGCCCTATTTCCAAAGTTAAATTAAAATAAGTAATAAATGGATTTATGGGAAATTTCCTCCCCTATAAGGACCTTTTTTCCAATTTGCGCTATCACATGAGTTTTGAGTTATTTGCGAAAAATTAAACGCCTTTGTTTTCTTATCATGATTTGTTTATAACTTTTGTAATTTTTTATGTGCTTATATAATATTTTAATACATTATTCTAGGCGTATTTTGTATTTTATGACATCTTTATACCTACTGGTTTTAAGCTTCAAAAAATACAAAAAATTGTGGTAATACTTACGTCTGTATTGCAATAGGTTACGGTTCAGGATGTGTGTTTTTACATTTACATATCCCTCACCCTTTCCCAACATTTGTATTCGTAACACACTAAAATAGCCGCTTTTAAAGTTTAAACAAACAAGCTGTTTCATGTATCACCTATAGATAAAGACTGAATAATTCCGTATCTAATCTACAAAATAAGCAAACAGTACACAATCTCAATATTCGAATAAATCAACAAACCACAACTACTAATCGTGTTTTACAATAGACATGGACGACAAAAATACACGAAATGAAGAAGCTCAAAAACACTATGAAGGGATGGTTTCCGCGCCCAACATATATATATATATATATTTACATCTTTATATCTATCCTGAACCATCACAAAAACCAGGCGATCCTGAACCATCGACTTCTAGAGTAGTCAGAGTTACATGAGTCGCAGTTTTACGCGTTATTTTGGGCGGGGATTTCAAAAATGTGCATATACAAAAGAAATATCCAATAGCTTGAAAGTTGTGTATATAGGGATTTTAACTATTATTGAAGTCATCCTGAACCCCTTGTTGTTTCACTCAATCCTGAGCCAATCGGAAGTATATATAAGGCAAACCTGAGCCTATGCAATGTTGCCGGTTTTAAGCTATTACGTCAGAGGTATGGTAACGTCACAATCTATTTTTAGCATTCTGTTTATGTAATTGGATCTGATAGTATATATTTATTGTATGGTATTAATGATTTGTTCTGCATTTTTCAGTGTTATATCAAAACCGATATGTAATCATAGGTGCAAGATAGAAAGATACTTAAGTACAAAATATTTTTCCTTTTCACAATGGAGGCAAAAATCCCTTCGATCTTTGTAATTTATTTTTAACTCTATTTCCACCATTGTTTAAAGAAAAAATTGTAGGATGAAGAAAAAACGTAAAAAGAAATCAATAACCAAATTTAATTACATCAGTAACCTACTAAACTAAACTTGGCTTATGTTAATTCGATGATTGCTTCATTTCAAATTGCACTGATTGTGAGACATATTACTGTCAACTACAGCACTTATAAAAAAGCGGAAATTTTGTCAATGCTATTATTGATTCTCGAATTTCGTACAATTTTTAACTGTGTGATTGGTTCGCCGACTATAAGGTTTTGTTGAGTTCCACATTATTTCTGCAAAACTTTCCCGTAACAATTCTTTTTGACCTCAAACATGGGCCTGAAGAGAGACATTGTCCTAAAATAATTTTTTAACAAATTGCTGATGGCGAAACGAATGGTTTTGAGAGAAAATTTTGTACGCAAAATATGGATTTGAATGAGGTTCATTTACTATTTAAAAAAATAGACACCTATACACCATTTTTATTAATAGGATTTACTGATGTCTCTTTCCTAAAGTAGGTACCTGCCACACCTAATAAAATGCCATATTTCAAATTGACAAATAGGACCACGGTTTGAAATAATATGAAGAGTATCTCCTATTTTCAAAAAGAAATAGCAAATAAATGAAAATTTAAACTTAAATAAAATGTCCGACCCTACCCATATTTAAATTATAAATAAAACTTAATTCAGTTACCACGTTTTCTGGGACAGGAACTGAAATTCCTTCTACTGCAGTATTGCATTCGCTTTGATCCGTCATATTTCCCTATTATTTGAGAAAAAATTTAGAAATGAACGAAAATTTACAATTTAAATAAAATGTCACACATCCCGTATTTTAATTACAAATAAAATTTAATCATTTCAATAACGCAAATAGGAAAATTATATTGATTGTGGTAGTTTTATTAATATACTTATTGATGAATTTATATTCTACCAACTATAGATGACCTCATATTAATGAGGAAATTTTTTTGTTGGGAGTTCAATTCTCGGCGAGAGCGTGAAAGCAGCAACGATTTTTTTGACCAACTACCATTTTGTTTAAGGAAGTATCAGTGCTTTTAAACTTAATGTGTAAAATTAATGTAAAAATACCTAAATTAAATTAAAATAAAAACACTTGGAAATATTTTCACTGTTTTTTAATTACTCAATACGCATTTCGCCTTATTGGGTATCAGTAAACTCCTGAAGATGCCCCAATAAGGCGAAATGCGTATTGAGTAATTAAAAAACAGTGAAAGTCTTTCCAAGTGTTTTTATTTTAATTTAATTTATATATTTTAAATAAATATGTTTCACCAAGTGACAACGGCAAATACCTTCAATTTATTAAAAATACTTTTCAAAAAAGATAATACTAGACGATTTTCTAAATGCAGTTTTATTTCAAATTGGTGGCCAATCGGCTCTTTTTAAGACAAGGATTTTGCATTTCTCATTACATACTCTCCATATCGATTTGGATAGATTAGTTTTACTTATCTTTTGTTAAACACATACCAACCATCAATCTGCTGCGTCCTTTAATATCAATTGTTAAATACTATTTTAAATTGAAGAATACTCCCGCAGGTTACAAATATACTATAGACTGTAGACGAAATTGACCATAAAAAATCAAGGTCAACAGTGCAAGCAATGTTGCCATATAATGTGGATCAGGAATATACTAATTGTATCATATATATAAAAAAACGTGTATATATTTTGTTATTGCTCCTAGCGCCAAGACGGAAAATAGCTAAACTATGAAAATGGATATACCATACAATCCCGAACCATTACATAAATAGGCTTATTTCAGATTCTACATAGAGTAATGAAATGAAAGTTAGGCAGCTGCGCCGGCTGATGGAGCCTCTGACGATAAATGAAGCTATCATTCGCAGTTTTAAAATCTAAGTGAAACATAAAGGGAAAACAATCCTGAACCAATATACAGGTTCAGAATTGTAAACGGGGTTCAGGATTGTTAATAAGTTTTACTATCGAAGGTTCAGAATTGTATTATTCCCGAAAATATATATATATATATATATATATAAAATGAAACAAATTCCAAAATATTAAAAAAAAAGTATATTAAAAAGAAAAATGTATTATTATTAGTTTACGTTTAGTAGTTTATCAAAATTTTAAAGTTGTAACAAATAAAATTTAATTTTAATTTATCAAAAAAAAAAAAAAATTATTTGAAAGATCCAGCCAGACAGTGGAGAAATTGTTATTATGGTGATTAGACATAAAAAAAAATTAATAACAGAAATTTTGAAATTAAAAGAAAAAAAATTAGAATCAGAACATAATTAATAAAATAGAAGATATTTAAAGGGGTGAATTTGTTATTATGTTGATTAGACAAAAAAAAATTAATAACAGAAATTTTGAAATTAAAAGAAACTAAATTAAAATCAGAAGTGTTAATATAAAGAAAAAAAATAAAGTTTATCGACAATTCAATATTTTTAAGAAAGCAATGTACCTAAATGTAATAATACAATAACAAGAAGAAAAAGGAGTTAACTAAAACAAAAGAAAAGAAAAATTAATGTCGATATGGAGTTACTTCATATTTTGGTAAAAGCTGATTTTTCAATTGACATTGATTGACTTTAAAAGCAAAGTGAGTGAATTAAACTTGTCACCATAATTTAATTAAAACTATAGACTTATTGATAGTTTTGTAGCGGACGTGTAGTTTGACGTCGCTAACGTGAACTCGATGCGTGTGCTGGTGGTTCTAAGAAGAACCGATTTGATGTGGGTTATTATGCCAGCATGCGGATGTCCAACATTACCTTCTGCGGTATTAGAGTGAATACCTGCTGCGGTATTAGGGTGAGAAAACAGAAGACGAGTCAGTGTTAGACTAATTTTATTGGAAAAATAAACGGGTATATAGGTATACAAAAAATATTAACATTAAACTTATGGCTAAATGCGTGGTCAACCGTTTACACTTGTGTGTGTATTTGCGGTTGACCTAATTTGTGGTACAAAGAGACAATATCTTAGTCAGCAGAGTCTAAACTCTGCTGTACTGTGTGAACTACTTTGTCGGATTTACAATGTACAGAGTGTTCCCACAGTTTAAAATTTTATTTAAAAACAAAATTGTTAACAGTAGGTATTTAATTAGTTTTAGTTATAAAGTAGAATTTTTAGAATTTTATATACTTATGATGGAACTTACACTGAGAAGAGAGTTATTCATGCTCTTATATATTTAAAAATTTAATATTTGAATTCAGTAAAGTAAATTAAAATTAAAAAAATTGTTTTGTATCATCAAATCATAACATATTTTATTATCCCCAACAAACACATCACAATATATATTCTTGATCAGCATGACGAACTCTACGATATACTTTTTTTTTTAAGCAAATCGAAAGGGAATAAGCCATTGTACATAATTACTAAGTTCGTTACGATGTTACGATTCGATTCGATTCGCATTATACGGAACGTCAACGTCACGTCACCAAACGGCAACGCATCGTTAAAACGATTTCTTATTGGCACTATCACGTCAATTTTCTAGGAATTTCAGAAGTTCTACCTGCGCACACGCCCATTATTGCCTCAATATTGTTTTCATAATGAATTTAGTCGCAAAATGAACAAATGAGCAAGTTTGGCAAAGAAAAGTAAGCAATGATTGAATTAATTTTGGGCGAATAAGAGCAGATTTGAAACAGAAGTAAAAACAGTTGTGAGTACAAAATATACTTGTTAATGAAAAATATGCAGAATACCACGCATTATTAAGGGAATTAGAAGATGGTTAAATTTGTTTTTATTAATACATTATGTCTAGCGATCAGTTCTATTGGCGACAACACTACCAAATTTTTATTTGAGAAATTGTAAGACGTTATTGTGCTTCTCCGCATTTGCAACATCAAAAATGTGCAAGAACTGACAGACCGCTTCGTCAAACTATTCTTCGAAAGAATTCATGAGGGTCCGGGACAGTGACGTTCCGTGATGCTGCCCGAATATGAGAATTAGGCTCACACTACTTGGCTGAAGTGGAAACGATGTTACCTGCAATTAACGTAATTCGTGTTGCAAATACTTTCATTGATCAACCGTTCGAATCTTAGACTAGGAAAGAGAGGGGACAGGTAATAGTCGACTGCAAATTGAGGACGATTGGGATCGCGAGACAGCGCTCAGTATCGCAACATAAAATGTTAAGAGGGAGTTTGTTTTGTTACCATTATTCGTACAATTATCATTCCATACAGAGTATCAATTGTTTATTTGATAACGTAAACAATTATTAAGAAAATATTATTTATTTTATGTCAAAGAGAATACATGTTCAATGAAATTAAATGCAAAAAATTATTTTATTAACGTTAATTAACATGATGTGGCGGAACTAATAAACATTAAGACGAATTTTATTAATTAATTAATTTTACTTTTTTAGATTTTTATAACTAAAAGTGACGCCGCCTATGGTAATACTGTGGTAAACGCATGCATCTTACAACTTTGAAAGTATTTATTGTTTCTCTCACTATCAGTAAATCGTTCCAACAAAAAAAATATGATGCATTAATGATTATTGTACGTAAATCATAACATACTTTAAGTAGTATGTAAACAATAAACAAATTAAACGCGATTTTCTTTGCTTAACCTTACTACGTAAAATTCTTTTTACTTGTGAAATGTGATTTCTGGTTCATTTCTTTCACTGCGGCTTTTACAGCCGTAAGAAGAACAAATCAGCATTGTTTTAAACAATAATCCACTAAAACCTAACTACACTATTTAATTATATTGACACTTACACAACGCTGTCAACGTACTGTTTGGGATCAGTAAATGGAGCCGGTACCAAAATATTGCGTCAATTTTCGACGTACAGTCGGCATAGGAGTTACGTGTCCCCTCTCTTTCCTAGTCTAAGGTTCGAATTGTTTCTCACAGATTAATGTTGAAAGTTTTCTTAAAATGTACATCACAACGGTAAGTACCTATTTATCATTATTTCGGCACATCATACCGTCTTCAGGTAAAACAGCAATCTTTCATCAGAAATAATTATTCTGAATAATAATAATAATAATAAACGTTTCATAACTCATTCGTTGTATTACCTGTTTGTGTTGTATTACGAGTCAAAATATTTGAATGTTTCATCCATCCAATTGCTAAAAATACGCTAAAGTAGATTGAGGTGTAAATTATGTATTGACTTTTATCTTTGATGAATTGTATGTATGTATATATACAAAGTTCAAATTGCAATGTTATGTATATATCGATATATATACCTGGCTAGTGCTCCGTGCTTCATTTAACTATCTAATAGAATAGAAGCGTAAAATTTAATTTTGAATGGCCTAGCACGAAATTAATCAAGATACAAAGTAGATCTGACTGAGCTAATTCATTAAGTGTTAAGAGGTAAACTGTTTTCAAAGTATATATATAATAGGTAGTCGAAGCACATAGTTTGAAAGAAATAAAGGAAATTGTAGCGATTATCCCTTTCTCGTTTTTACGAACGTTCACCTTCCAATCTGGGAGTTTTTATACAACGATGCTGGCAACTACAGGTCATTAATCAGTTGTGTTATAGTCGAGGATCGTTGAGGTTAAATTTTTAAATGCCTCTAAAACTTTCGGTCTCGTTTCTACCCATGTAAATACATTCCTTCGCTCAACCCCCAACCGGATTATTGTATCACCGCACACAGAAAGCCTCAGTTTATGTATAAAATTAAGGTTTAGTAATTTCGAAAATGTAAGGGGGAGGTAGTGCGTATATACCTTTGGCTAATGAACAAAAAAAATAATCTAGGATGAGAAGATGAAATTTGAAATAAAACAGTTTTAAAGAGCGTATTAAATGCGAATCAAGAGTATTCTGCGGTGTTATCGTTAATTTAATAATAAAAATAGGTTAAAGTAACTGCATCGTAATATGGTTTTCACCAAATCTCACCGCCTTGATTTTTGTTACTCTTTGGATAGTTTTACTCGATAGTAGTAAATACTTGGTTCCATTACTTCCTGCGTCTCTAAATAGTTGGATTACTTTCCTCTAATTTAAAAATGAATTTAAACGGAGCCTTCATAAATGTCCGAGAGCTACATGACCTCCGCCTTTAGTCAACCTACAATACGACATACATAAAATCAATTCAAATATTCAATGAATGAATTTAATCTTGACGGTCGAAACGTTATCTAATTGTTAATAAAAGATTGTTGGTTATTGGCAAGATTAGATTTTATTGATCTTAAAATCTTTCAATTGAAATATGTGTGGACAATTTCTGAGAAAATTCCGGTGGTGGCGTTTAAAGATATTACAAAAGGGTCTGAGTAGTGACTATTGTTTAAAATGGAAAAATTACTCGCACTTTTAGTATTGAGCCCAACAATACAAAACCGTAATAAATTTAAATACTTTAACGAAGTAGTATAACACAAGGTATCACACTTTTTAAACCATCCTATTTCTGCGTCTACCTTTACGTATAGCCCTTAGACCGAGGTTTGACACAGTGCGAGGCAATAAAGCTGTTTTCGAGCTTTTGCCACAGCTGAAAGTTTTAAAAAGGAAGCGTAACACTACGCGATTCAATTTTACTTTCATCTGGACAATAACACTTTGAAGGCGCTTATCCTAGTTAAATAGCACCATAAAATGACGCCCTGTGGAGCGACTAGGCTTTCCGATGAAACTGAAAGTTCAATAACGAAACGGAATCGGAGCGACCTGAACGTCTTTCAACTAATGGCTTAAACAAAAATGTGTTTACTACCAATAATACAATATATTAGTGTGAATTTATTTACTCCATCTACGAGCAATCTCAAGTTAATGAGGAAAAGTTATCAGTTATCACGCCCTCTCCAGGAATTGAAGCCAGGTCTTAGCTTTACGCCCCAATAATTGCTCCAATCGCTAATCTTCAAGGTTATCTGATACATCAACCCCCTAAAAAGCTAGACTCCTAACTGTATATAGATAGATAGATAGATAGATAGATAGATAGATAGATAGTTTATTGATTGCACAGTATGTTATACAATATTAAAAATACATAATTAAATTATGAAATAAAAAATAAATTAGCATATTAGTATTTAAAAATTTTTGAAGAAATGTATAAAAATAATCTAACAAATTTACTAATTTAATAAAATTCAAGATGTTTGCTCTCACTCAAAATAAAGTCTATAGAAACTCTTGACGCCATTGTGTTGAGAAACACAGTCCAGAGGTGAAGCAGCTAGAGTCGCGCCTCTCTCATGTGATAGATATGAATAAATGCGCTTTTTGAATAATGATAACGAGGAACACTCGCGCAGCACTGAAGGAACGGAATTCCAAAGGTAGGATGAAGTCACGTGGAAAGATTTTTGCAAAAATTCATGTCGAAAAGGTCGAATGCACAGTGGTGGTCTTTCACCCCTAACGGGGCGAGTACTCACATTCAAAACGAATCGATTTTTCAGGTAACCTGGTACCTTAGAGTTTTGCTGAAACAAACGGTATAAAAGAACAGCAGCGAAATAATCGCGTCTGCCTTTGGTAGTGAGCCATTCGAGTGAGGTTCTGAAGGGTGTTATATGCTTTTTTTTCCTGATACCAAAGACATACCTAATGCCTGAATTAATGACCCTCTGCAGTTTAAGATTTAATTCATCTGAGATGTCACATAAAACGAGTGAACAGTAATCTACCAACGGAAAATGTAAAGCTTCAATAAGATGCTTGCGCAGTTTGAACGTGGTAGATTTCCTGAAAAAGTTAAGTCTATACAATAACGAATAGGTTCTATTACAGACAGAGGTAACTTGGTTCTTCCAATTTAACTGTGAGTCCAGTATAATGTCGAAACTTCGCACTGAAGATTCAAAAGGAATGAACGAGGTGTCTACGAATAATCCTTTGATGGGCAGTACAGCTAATTTATTTATATAAAAGTAGGAACCAATCACGATTGCCTTAGTCTTGGCAACATTAAGTTTAAGCTTATTTACTGTTGCCCATCGTAGGATCAATGTAGAGTGGGCTTCAACGAGGGCGACATAGTGTTCTAATTCATCAAGCGGAAAAGTGACATACAATTGTAAGTCATCGGCATAGATTAGATGAGAAACGTTAGCCCCAAAATCACTTGTGATGTCGTTTATGTAAACCAAAAACAGCAAGGGCCCGAGAACAGAGCCCTGCGGTACTCCTTTGTTAAGTGGCGCAAAGGTAAAGGGATTACCATGACTATCAAGAACAGCTTGTTCCCTACCGGAGAGGTACGAGGCAAACCATTTCAACGCAGATACAGCAAAGCCGATAGCTTGTAATTTTTTAAGTAGAGTGACATGACAGACACTATCAAAGGCTTTACTAAAATCAAATAACAGAAGTAAGGTGACATGTTGTCGCTCCATTCCTACTCGAATATCATCAGTCAATTTTAATAAAGCAGTTTGAGTAGTATGGCCCTTTCTGTAGCCGGTCTGTAGGGGATCTAGTAGGAGACAAGTTTCAAGGTAATCATATACCTGATTATGCACCAGCCGTTCAAGTACTTTCGACAGAAAGCATAACAGAGAAATTGGTCTCATGTCACTCATTGAGCGAGGCGATGCAACTTTATTGAGTGCTAAAACTAGCGACTTTTTCCAAAGTGACGGAAATTGGGACTCGCGAATAGATGAGTTAAAAATATCCAAAATAAATTTATCCAAAGCAGGAAAGGTTGCACAAATTATGCTCTGAGGGATGTTGTCATGTCCTCTAGCTTGCGAGGTAGAGTGCTTCATAGCACGCTCAAAGTCCGTGAGGCTGATTTCTGAAAGAGAGAACAGTGGAAGATTCTCCTCAATGCCAGAAATTCTGTCAATGAAGTCACTGACAGGCAGAGCGAGGGGATCGGACGATACTTTACTAAAATGATCATTTAGCTCCTCTGATGAAAACGGGCAAGGTACATCGAGATTGCTGCAGCATAAACCTAAATTTTTGAGCTCTGTCCAGATTTTATCAGACTTGTGCAGGTCCCTGAGCCTCTCGTGATATAATAAAAGTTTAGCATTTTCAACTTTATTGTGGGCTCTATCACGAGCAGACCTGTAGAGAAGCAGGTCATGATGTGATCTGGTTCGGCGATAACGTCTGTATCTCCTATCCCTCTCCTCAACTAGCTTGTCAAGCTCTTTAGTGAACCATGCTCGTTTAGATCCATTGTTTCGAACGGTCTTATCAGGTACGTATAATGCAACGGCTTCATTGAGATGCTCATAAATGGAGCCCAAGCGATCTTCAAGAGTGCTGGGGCGATTAAAAATGGACCATTCACAGCAGTTAAGGTGTTGAAGAATAGATGGGATATCTGCAGATTTAAAATCACGATAGGTAAAGTCCCGTGGTGTAGGAGGTACCAACGACGACTTGATGCAAGCTGCGATTAGGTCGTGACCGTCAGCAAAGGGTACTTCGGTTTTCCAGTGTTCAATTACTAAGTCGTTAGAGTTAACAAAACAGAGATCAAGAGCGCTTTCAGATGTTGCAGAGTGATAAGTTGCACCGTACGGGATAGAAGTGAGAGAATTATCCAATATGAGATTACGCAGAAAAACAGCATCAGCTGATTCTGACAGCTGATCAGCATTGAAGTCACCCATAATAATTTTCGAGCTATAGTTGTGCATAAAGTTAACTAGATCAGGGATAAGCTCACTATTGGCCATAAAAGGAGCATGAGGGGTACGATAAACAACACCTGCAAAAACTGGCTGAAGACAAGGCGAGCTGATTTCACAAAAAAGATATTCAGGTGTACCAGGTTTACCATTCCATCTTCCAGAAGAAGAGCAGAGCCTAGTGACAGAGAGAGAATTGTGCACATACAAGGCGACACCGCCACCGTTAGTTTTACGATCTTGCCTTACCAGTGAATAACCCTCCAATGCAACGAGAGAGTCCTCGATAATAGGGCCGAGTTTGGTCTCAGAAATAGCTATTAAATGAAAAAGAGGCTGTTTAGTCAAGAAAAGTTTTAGCGTCTCGATGCGAATACGTAAAGAATTGGCATTGAAATGACACACTCTGAGACCACTCGCGATCTCCTGTGAACAGCGATTAAGAGATGTAAAATATGATGAAGCATTAGTGTTGACAGAAATATTATTATCATAATGTAAATATGATAGCGAAGTGTAAGGAAGAGAGGGAAGACTTACCCCTGCCATAGCTGCGAAATTAGACTGTCTTAGGACTAAGGCTTGCTCAGAGGTGCGGAGAGCGATTCTAAAAAAGCTTCCAACTCGGTGGCAGAGTTTATCTGAGTTGACGTATTCTCACCCTTGATCCTTACATAAATGCGTCCTTCCCGCATGAAAGTGACAAAGTTTAATCTTTTCTCCTTTGCCTTTCTGAGAACGAGGCATCGAAGCTTATAAAGATCAGGCGGTAAGAACGGATTGATGTTGATACTTGATGGGCGGGATGGAAGCTGTAGACCTGCAGATTCAACCAGCGCAGGAGTGAGCTGAGCGGTCGTGAGTTTTTCCAAATAATTTTGGCATCGACGATTTCTTTCGCCATCGATGACGTGGCCAAAGTCACTATAAGAGATCCAAATATAGGGCGTGCTGGAGGGTCAGCAGCTGGAGTAGAGTCAGTTGGTTCAATCGTCACATTACTAGGAGGTGCATTAGATCCACTTCCAGCAGATTTGTTATTATCAGAGACGCGCTGCTTGTTACTTTTTGACAACAATAGCCTGACCTGATAAATATTCTCCAAACAGAAATCAGGTTTGAAAGTTTTAATGACAGCTAGAGCACTTAGTTTTGGATCACATTGCTTCGTCAGTAGCAAACCCCCAATAACAATATCGTTCGAGTGTGCGAGCAAGCATTGTTTGGTCTCTAATAAATGAACTTGCGAAACGCGAGAGGCATTGGTGGCTTCAAGAGCTTCAATTCGTTCCTTGTGCACAGTATTACTCCCAGGAGGGGCAGTATTAAGTTGATTTTGCAGGGAGTCTTGCCTTTTCTCCATTTCGAGGAACTTTAACGACGAGGCATGTACGTGGGTATTATGATCCGCTTGTAGCTCTTTCACACTGGCTTCAACATCAGTAAGGCGGCTCTCAGCAGAATCAAGTCGACCCACCAGGGTATCAAACCTGCTTTCAATATTTGCAAGTGAAGAGGCAATGGCATCAATCTTATCCAGCTTATCCAGCTTCAGTTTCATGGCTTCCCATAGATCAGTAGAAATCATGACAGTTGTAGGGGTAGAAGGCCGAGATGCCCTGCTACCGTCGCTAATAGAGCTGTTAGAGCTGAGTGAAGTCGTCCGATTGGACCCCCCATGCGAGCTAGAGGCTGATGAAGCAGGGTTAGCTTCAGCAATGCAAAACGAGCATGCTTTTGAAAAAGTGCCTTCATCCGTACGGACAGCAGAGATTTTAGTGCAAGAGCTGTGGTAGTAGTTCCCACAGCGCTCACAAAACAGGGGTTTAGACGTTGCAGTTACAATCAGCACATTTTGTGTCTTTTATGATCTTGTCCATGTTGCAGATAGAGAAATGCAGCGTCCAAAATCTCAAATAAAACTTAGATAAGGCACCTGTGTATAATCTGGATTTGTATTAAATTTAAAATGGCCACAGGTTTGATATTGTGGAGGAAATTTTGTGTTACGCCTCTGTATAGACAGCAAAAACGGCCAGCATACCAGTCTGCTGATACCAGAGGACGTAGGACGATAGTTATCACTCTGAGAGAAATCCTTCAAGAGGCCCACTTAAGGAAAATGTTTGACTAAGTAATTTATTTATTCCTCACTTATGCTTTATCATAAGAGAGAGAGATAGAGCACAGAAATCTTCAGCCAAAGTTCAATTAGTGTGACGTCACTAGCACTTTTAGTCAAAGTTTATATGTATTAGATTACGATAGGTGAAGATGTAACACTGGAACCCACCTCTCCTATTTCATTTCCACTGAATAATGTTAAACAAACTCAATCACTGTTTATAGTTTTGTCAATTAACAGACATAATTCGCATTAAAACAGCATTTAATAACACTAATAATTAACAGAACGAGGAGAACGATCAAGCGGCCGGCTTAGGGAGTTCTTGAGCCAGTTGTGTGTACATAGTACATAAGCAGAAGAGCCTCCGCTTGAGGTGTCGTGGAGGTATTGTAACCACCAACCACCCGTATCCGGGTGTTACAATATTATAAATAATTCTCTTATATTTATTTATTTAGCAGGGGGTTTTATCTGATAACCAATTCGTTTTAATTGAATCGCAGGTATTTTTGTCTCTTCGTCACAATATTTCTTTTAGTTCGCACTTTCAAATTTCGATTATTTTTCTGATTTTATTTGAAATGAGAATAGGATTTAATCGATTCTTTTAAAATATTTTTCGTACTTAATAAGAAAGAGTTAGGCGAGAACGTAGAGAGGAAAAGGGAATATCCTCGGCCGCTGGGAATTCACATTTTAATAAGAACGAGGGAGAGAGCATTATCTAGAAGTGAAACAGAGATATCTGCGCTCGTCGTGTACCTTGATTAGCTTGTTAGGGATGTTGGAAAGTAAGGGGAAGCTCGCGAGATGCAGGATTCGTGTGGTGGAGAGGGTAGAATTTTGGTATAAATAGCCGCGAGTATTTACAGAATTTCATATAGAGGTTGAATATTGTTGGCTCTCTTATGATTAATTCAGGTGAACGTGTAGCTACCGTATTAAATCAATTTGACAGTATCTATTCTTTCAGTTGAAGGTATCTGTTTTGGTTTGATCTATGAACCACTGACACTGTGAGCATGTCAAGGTTTTTCCTTGGTGACAGATGTGTTTAAAAAGATAACGGATTTGCAATTTGTCTAAATTAAGGCGAAACTCTTAATTGAAGAGCTCTTGATCAGAGAGAGGGAAGTCGAGTAAGTTGACATAATCTGTTGTTTTGAACTGTCATAAAACTAAGAGTGGCGTGTCTCGAAACACCTTATAAATAGAGGCTATGTTGACCAATGTGACGTGTCTCGCCAAACAAATAAAGGGCTATGTTCACCACGTGTGACGTGTCCGACAAATATAAAAGGTTTCGTGGTCATCATGTGTGCCCGATTCATCACTCCAAATAAACTACATATATACAAACTCCCGTGACATGGCATCTCCAGACAACAGGTATTTTAACATGGTCTACTAAGGTAGCCAATGAGCTTACAACGGTTGTGGCTTTAGCAACGGTTAAAGTTTACGATCTGCACGACTTTCCTTCTCCCAGTTCAAGACGAACATGCGAGAGTTTTTCCTACGCATTTCGTTGTTTTACTGTTTGACGACGTCCGAACTTTGTACCAACACAATTTTGGTAATTAAATGTCTTTGATGGCATATCTGTCCTAACCTAAAATTCTATAGTAAAATAAAAAGGTGCTTGTCTTGTCCAACCGATACCAAGGGAAATTGTATATCTGTATACTTGTAAATAAATCTTGTGATTCGAATTCCTTGTGTTTTCTTTATTAGCACATATAACTTGTGCCGCACTCATAAAGGAATATAAGTTACTACATTCCTTTAACACAACGTAATTAAAAGGTCCTGACACTAGACGATTCACATTCACAGCCAAATTCTTCGAGTTAATTAACTAAATTAAGATTTTTGAAAAGATTAATTTTTGTTTGTTTTTCGTTTCCTGATTTTTGACGAAAGTTGGGGTACCCCCTGGCTCCAGTTTCAGTATGCGCTGCCAGAACTAGTATCCGAGGCGAATCCAGCGAAGACAGAGGCGCTGGTTCCGGGGTGCCGGTAACCCACGGTTCTCGTTCTATTTCCGGAGTCACTCTGCTGGCAGCCATTTGGGGTGTCGGACCGCGCGCGTATGCCTATTATAGTATCCGAGGGTAATCTCTCGGGCAGAGTTCGCGCCGTTTACTCATAGAACTGAGATATCCCGCAACCAATCCCACTTTAGGTGAGTAAACGCCGGGACCTCAGCAGAGAGGTGTGGTAGAGGTTTCACGAAAGTGGCAGCACCGTCACCCATCAAAGGTGGCTAGGGTAGCCCAGCCGACATGAGTATGCACATTTCCCAAAAACATTCTGTATCTCTAAAACGGTAACAGATAATGAGACACGGTTTGAACCAATTAACTTCTGATAAAAATTCAACGTCCTTTTTGCAATTGACCCAGTAAAACCGCTCACGGACTCTCCCAAGGGTCTTGTTAATACCAAAATGTCCCCCCGAAGCATCGTCATGGAAGTACTTCAAGACTTCCTTTACCAGGCTCTTCGGTACAAGCAATTGACGTTTGCTCTCAGTACCATCCTGGTTTTCCACTATTCGCTTCAGGAGTCCATCTTCCTCAACAATAGAGTCCCATCAGGACCGGATCAGAACCCTGTTCGGTCTTCATGTTATCAGGATGCCATTGTTGATCCGTGACGGTTATTCTCCGGACTTCTTCATGTTCCTCCAGGCGCTTGCTGTACTTGCAATTTTCGGAACATGGTCTTCTGGATAAGGCATCGGCGTTCTTATGGCTATTTCCAGCTCGATGTTCTTTGTCGAAGTCGTATTCTTGGAGCTTTTCTATCCAACGCGCGACTTGACCCTCTGGATTCTTTAAACTCAGTAACCACCGTAAAGCAGCATGATCCGTTCGGAGCAGGAACTTCCTTCCATACAAGTACTTATAAAACTGCTCCACGCACTTTACTACTGCCAGTAGTTCTCGTCGGGTTACACAGAAGTTTCGTTCGGGCTTGGATAGGGTCTTGCTGAAATAGCCGATGACTTTTTCCTGTCCGTGTTGTATTTGTGAGAGTACTGCGCCTAACCTAACATTGCTAGCGTCGGTGTCCAGAACAAATTGCCCCTCTGGTATCGAATAACTCAACACGGGTGTGGAAACGAGAGCTTGCTTTAACTTTTCAAAGGCAGCTTGGCAGTCCGGTTTCCAGCAGAATGGTCTGCTACCTTCGGTTGGTCGAGTCAATGGCTTGGAAATATTGGCAAATCCAGGAACGAAGCGTCTATAGTAAGTACATAGGCCAAGGAAGCTTCTGACCTGATGTACGTCAGAAAGTACTGGCCATTCTTGTACATCTGTGATCTTCTGCGGGTCGACTGAAACGCCAGTCTTCGTGACCACGTGCCCCAGGTAATTCACTGTCTCTTGAAATAGCTGGCATTTCTTGGGGCTTAATTTAAGGATGACATCCCGCAGCCTTCGAAGTACCTCTTCCAAGTTTTTCAGGTGATCGTCGAAGTCTTTTCCGATCACGATTATGCCGTCAAGGTATACCAGGCAAGTTTTCCCAATCAAGCCGTTCAAGACCGTCTCCATGAGTCGTTCAAATGTGGCTGGCGCATTACATATCCCGAACGGCATCACCTTGAACTGCCACAGCCAGGTTCCGATCGAAAATGTCTTTTTCTCTTTGGCCTTAGGATACAGATCTACTTGCCAGTATCCACTTTTAAGGTCTAGCGTTGAGAATATTGTCGACCCCGCAAGCGTGTCCAAGGTATCATCGATGCGTGGCAAGGGGTAGCTGGCGGTAGTCAACACAGAAGCGTGTAGATCCGTCCTTCTTCTTGACCAAAACTACCGGCGACGTCCATGGGCTGGTCGACGGTTCTATTATTCCGTCCTTCCGGATGTCGCTTATAATCTTTTCGGCCTCTTCCTTTTTGGCCAGTGGTAGTCTCCTCGGTCTCTGACGGATGGGCTGCGCTTCACCAGTGTTGATTTTATGGACGACGATGTTGGTTCGCCCTTTCTTGCCGTTGTCCAATGCGATCACGTCCTGGTACTTTTCGAGAAGTTCCCCTATTTGACGTTGTTCAGTTTGTGTACGGTTTTCACCCGCCTCCTTGTACAGTTATAACAACGCCTCCGGAATACCTTGGACTTTGCGCATCGCTGAACTCATTCTTTTAACTTGTGGCATGGCAGTGTCCTGGGCGTGTAACTGGAATGTTTCGCCGTTCAGTGTCACATCCTTTCTCCGGAAATTCAAGCAGAAGTCACATTTTCGGAGGACGTCCAAACCCGGTATTAAATTGTCCTCTATTTCTGCCACTAACACGCAGTGTTTAAAAGACGTTCTCCCCATTTTGATGTTGACGTAACTTTCGTCCCTGACTACTACTTGTTCTCCAGTGGCGGTACGGAGCTTCCATTGCGTTGGCAAAAGTTTATTGGGCTTGGTCAATATTCCGGGCCTTATGATTGTTCTGCTATTCTTTGTACTCCGCTTATCTGCTGTTGGATCGCCTCGCCGCTCTCGCACACATATCCGCTCGTTACAAGTATTATAGCTGAAGTTTATCTGTTGATAATGGATACACATAGGGCATCAGAAACTCCAAATGATTTGGATAGGGGTACGAAACTTCTAATTAATGTATTGCACTTTACAACCTACTTTATATTAACCGCAATGTACTTTAACCGCTGGTAGGTAGCTATGTATATTTAGTAAACTCCATACAATGTTACTTACAATTAGCGATGTTTATTTGGAAGCTCTGATTCTAACTAATTAACTATTATAAGGGTTGTAAATTGTAACAACGGTCAGCAAATCGATATTCATCGGGTAGTTTACTGGTCGAATCTCTAAGTAAATGATGAGTTTTTAATATTATTTGTATACGTTGGTAGTATATCCTTAAGAGTTCATCAATTTCTTCATAAGGTGTTTTCTGCAAGTTTTGCCTGTATACGTCGTACTAATTCGTAAGACTATAAAACCACAATTTAGGACGTTATTAACATAAATTATATTCTTAAAGAAAATGTCGTCAATGTGGTGTTTAAGGGCGTTGTTGTATACTAGGAAATGGTGGTGTTTTTATATGCATTAATACGAATTAAAATATATTCAACCAATTTCAAATTTACCACAAATTAATGAAAAAAATTGATTCCTCATTAATTTAAGGTAATTAGTAGTTGGCAGAACATCATAATTCGCACCAATGTCTTTTGCGTTAGATTTTTATCATTAATGAAGTAAAAAAGGATAATTAAACAACAATAATACAATCTGATTTCTAAAGAAAAGTTAATAATATTTAAAGGACAAACATCGATAAACAAAAAACACTAAATTGCTTCAACACTAAGTGTGTTTGCACACAGCGCCGGGTCCAGTTATTTTTTTTTTTTTACTTTAGGTACTGTTTTATTTTATTTTATTTATAATCCGGTAGTAGATATACCAGTTGATGTAAACAGAAATAATTCTTTTATTGATAGTTATTCAAAAAAGCACATTTGTAAAACATTTTTCTTACGGGAATTATTCAACTATAGTCGTAATTTCTACATAAATACAAGAAATTTCAAGACTGACTAGAAATAAGAGAAACAACTACTCCGAGGGCTAATACCCCCACCGGCATTGAATTACACTAATGAATCTGTAATTTGTAATCCTTAAATATTTAGACGTAACAGGAATTTACCTGTCTTTTTAGATTACAATAGATTTCACCACGAGCTGGAAATAATTTGAATAATTTTCTTCTCGGAAGTAGACGTAATACTGGCGAAGTAAAAGCTGGTTCATTATTATGTTTCATACTGATATAATTCATCATATGTATAACCATTGGTAGTGACATTTAATTTAGAATCGTTTTGTCCAAAGTGGAAGAACACACTATTATAGGGCACGTCGCGCAGCAGAATACATTATAAATCATTAGACAATGTAATGGGAAGTTGGCGGTAAATCTTTCGATTCTTGCTGGCGTGGGTATGAATAAACTTCAACAATGTTTATTATTTATACGTACCTCTTTTCAAGTTATTATCTGAACGACCTACCTAACCGTGAACTATCTGCGAACTATCATCAGACATATTCAGAAAAAAATGTTCAATAACCAGGAGTAACTACCAGTGATGTACAAGATACCCTTTACAAAGTATCTGAAATACAAAATGCAAGATACTTTTAAAATAAGTATTTCAGATAACAGATACAAATAACTTTCTGGAATGGTATCTAAAATACTAGATACAAAATACGTATCTTTCAAATACTTTTTCAAGATAAAATACTTTTCTATGAAAAAAAACATTTTATTGAACGTAAGTTTTATCTTTTTACGTGAATTATTTAAAAATAAATCGCATTGATCGTGCAAATGTGATAAGAACAAATATTATAGTTTAATTGTTTTAATTAAAGCCTTAAGTAAAACCAGTTAAAATAAAACTTACGTTTCCATGTTCGCTATCTCGAATCTCACAAACGCGGTATTATATAGAATCCCCCGCCTTAGACTAGCCGAAACCTCCCACCACAGTATCACCCTTCCGGGTATTCTTCGTAGAGATCGGTAACCACAATAATCCCCAGCTAAACCAACAATTCTGTTTAGGCTCATTCTATCAAGAATGTGCTTTCTTATGTCTAAACAGGAAATTTCGAATTCAGCCTCAATTGACCTCAAGATGTAGCCGTCATCTCAATTCGAATATGCAAAGCAACAGCAAAACCGATTGCGATAGCAACAAACAACAAAAAAAAGGAAAAAAAACAACAAAACGACAAAAACATTTAGCAGCCTTTCCTTTATCTACCGCGAAGGGGTGAGAAAAAAAGCAAAATGAAGCAGAGGAGCGCGTGACAGCCGCAGTACGAAAAGAATAGGGAGATGTCTGTTCCCCGCGAGTCGAAACCTTGCACGAGTAGTGTAACCTAACCTAACCTGCCACACATTGTATCGGTGTACTCATTTCTAGCAAGCCCTCCTTTTACCGACAGTTTCTACAATCGATAGCAGTTTAAGGGCCTGCTCTCATCGATTTTTATATCATATGAACGGTCTGCGTACAATGAGCAGTTTGCCAACGTTGTACCGGTCACTGGTGGAGTAGGAGTGAGCCCTGTCCTCAAAGCAATTTCAGTAGCTTCCTTGTGGGAGGTAATCCATTTCTAGTTTGTGGTACATGTCACTGATGCATATCCTAACCCTTAGAGACACACAAATTGGAAGCGAAGGTTGTGAAAAGAACGTTAAGAATTAATATCTAAATCTAAGGAAATATAAATTAATTATAGACTCTATAAAAAGAAAAAAATTAACCACCTGCACATACAATAGCAACTTATAACTAACAACTATAAAATCGTCTATAAACTGTACAAACTGTTAACAACTGTAAAAGAACACTGCATAAACAACACACTATCACGGAATAACACTATAACCTTTTCAACAAAATAACAATAAACACAACTAAGAAATTGATCAGTGAAAATACATCCCGACACACCCCCGATCTTCCACTGGGGGCATTCGATGGGGCGATTTGGCGGGTCTGCCGCTTTGAATCAATACACGTAGGCCTATTGGTCAATGGGAGCGAATCTGCAGAAGTGGCTTCCAAAGCCAGGACAGAAACTGAACTGTGTAATGATGAACGTGCTCTTTCGCGATATCTCGCCAATTGCTATGAGACTGACTTAATTAGCTTCCTCGTCCAGGAATTGCCTTTGACTTTATCTATTCCTTCTAGCACCTCTTCCACAACCTCATCTTTGTCCCTTTGGCTCCCACGATATTTCTCCTCAAGATCGAGCGTCCCCCTCCTTGAACCACAGGTTACTGAGGAGCTCCATCTGCAGTAACCCTTTTCAATGACGTTTACCTAATGCGCATCCATATTGAACTCATTGGTAAGCGTCACCCCTAAGTACCTAGGCTATTCAGCTCGTTACCTGAATGGCTGAATAGTCAACCTCCCCCCCCCCCCCGATCATAACAATTAGCTCCGTTCTTTCTATTAACTAACTTCAACAAGTGGTCGCTCATTCACTCCTTGACTTCGTAACTACCCTTAACATATTTCTATTCAGAACTTCCTCGCTCTTACGGAACACCATGGCAGCCAGGCACGTTATGGTGTTTTGATTCGCAGGTCGTCATAGAACGCGCTCCCGAACGTTGATCCGAGGATGGATCTCTGCGGTATCCTCATCATCTTGTCTCCTACTGTAATGACTTTGTGCTATTTTTTTCTGGTTGATAGCAGGGAGACAATCTTCGCCCACAACAGTAGACGCGGTGTACCTATGATCGCTAAGTGATTCCTAGTCATAAACTCTCCATTTCTTTCCATGTCCGCCTTAGGCCATTCATCACCCAAGTGATGTCAACAATTGAGCTTATCTCCCCATATTCAAAGGTGGTCATCTTTCCTTTATTGAGGAGTTTGTCTCCGATTCCTGCAAAAAACTCCTTCACCATATTCCCCTCCTGTCCATGGAGGTAGATCACCATCTAGTCAAGTGACTATTCAGGTCTCCTTTTCTTTCCGCATATCGCCGTATCCACATTCGTTAAAAGTTTGAAGAAATTTTCATTGTTAAGTTTAGGAGAGAAATATATATAGACCAGTCTCATGTTGCTAGGCAGGACTTCCGGAAGATTCACCGTGTGGTTCTTTGGTCGGCTGATCGTTTGTCAGGAATATGGCATACTCCATTTCGCACTCCTGTACCCAGCCCTTTCTTGGAGGGTATTTTCTGATTTCCATCTCATTCGCAGCTTTTTCCGATGTAAAAGCTTTACTGCGCTCTTCGTTCTCCACGCTGAGAGTCTTAGACAGAGCTCTATCTCCATTATACACAGACCCGTTTCAATATTAACATTAATAATAATGGCCATATTGGCGACCCTTGGTGTAACCTAGGGCTCTACCTACTTCTTTAATGAGGTTCTTACAGGCCCCGTTCTCCTTTCCGGTGAGAGCGATTTTCCCTCTTTATTTAGTTTTGTTATCTTAACCACGTCGGAACCCACATTTCTGAAATCTATTTTTCTTCTTAATTGCCTAAGAACTCTAGCACAACTATTATTGACTTTAAACTGTTTCGCCCCTATCACAAGGATGGTCTTTGTAATTCTTCTTAATTCCCACCGCTGCGTATTGCTTTCTTTCTCGGGAGACACTAGGTCTACCTCCACGTTCCTATCTTGCCCTATCCTCCGTCTTAAATGACGCGGCTTCCCCATTCTATTCTCTATGTATTTCACACAAAGTTTTTTCATACACCATTTATGTAAGGTTTCTCACACCTGAATTAGTTTGTTCCACAAACCTCTACATCCTTCTGGAGTCGCCGTTTTCACGTCAGATTCCCCCTTTTCGTCAACCGATGAAGTCTTGTCTATTTTAAGGGTCAAAAAAGCTGAATACAGACCTCTGCTTTCTCCAGGACCCTTCTCACTTCCCTGTTGCCCTTACATTTCTGAACGTTAGTTGCGCAATATAAGCGCTTAGTATTATTTATTACGACTTCGTTGTCATATTGTTCTTCGAGATCTATCTCGATTAGGTGCATACATTTAAAACAAGTATCCAGCCATTCGTTCACCTCTGCTACTGTTTTATTATGGTAAATTCTGTCAAGCTTATCCAGAGCTCTGTTTATCAGCTCTTCCTGTAGAGCTTCCGCAATCTTCTCGTAGCCGACTTTTACTGCAGGCTGTTTTAATTTTTTCTGCAGTGCGCCGATTTTACTCATTACCTCACCCGCGACTCACCTGTGACAGGTTGGCCTTTTCATTTAGAGCTAACGGAATATTTTTAAGTGAATAGGAGTTTAATCGTTATTTCCAGATGGAGGACAAAGTTTGTTATGCATAGTTGAAAAGGGTTATGAAACCTATAAAGTTGGTTTAACCAGCAGTTCCTTATCTTTAATTGTTTGAGCATAGCGGCTTAAAAAAAAAAAGAGATCAAAGATGTGCCACTGGTTCTTGTGTATCTCTTATGGTTACGAAGTTGGCCTATACCAGAAAATACGTTATGTAGGAATTGTCTCAAAAATAATCAGTAATTTTACATGTAGAAAAGAACGTACAGGGTGGGCCAAATTTGACAATTTTAAATGCAAAGTATACTCTAAAGAGGAGATAGACAAAAATCGATTCAGAAAAAATATCAAGTGTGTTGTGTATTTGGTAAGGTTATTTTGAGTATTCTTATAACGTGTCAAAATATATTGGGTGTTTTTTTAAATGGACTTTTGTGTTGTTTACAACTAAACTATCTACTTTACAACAATCCATCTAACACCGTTGAATTCTACCTAAAAAAGTGCTTTAGAAATGTTTTTACTGAAATAAAAAAATTTCACAAGGAAAAAATTTAGAGGTTTTTTTGAAAACGAATATTTTCCAAAAACGCCCTGTATCTCTGACACGGTGACAGACAACGAGACCCGGTTTGCACCAATTAACTTCTCATAAAGAATGAGTTTCAGACATCGACATCGATTTTTGTCCATCTCCTCTTTAAAGTATACTTTGCCTATGTAGCGATCGTGTCGTCGCTAACGTGAACAGGATGCGTGTGCTGATGGTTCTAAGAAGAACCGATTTGATGCGGTGATTTAAGCCAGCATCCGAGATGTACCATCTATACCTTCCACGGTACTGGGGTGTATACCTGCTGGAATGACGAGTCAGAGTAGACTAGTTTTATTAGATAAATTACGGCTATTTATACAAAGAATATTTACATTGGTGTTATGGTAAGTGCATGGTCAACCGTTTACACTAGTATGTGCATTTGCGTGTTGATCTAGTTTGTGGCTAAAACTGACAATATTCTCTGTCAGCAGAGTTTAGGTTCTGCTGTACAGAGTGAACTAATTTGGATAAATAGTTGGATACAGAGTGTTCCCACACCTATAAAAGTGTCCAATTTGGCCCACCCTGTACATTACCTTGACTAATACCTCCTACTTTATATTCGTTAATTTTCATGCTCATGGTTTTGTTAATGACATCGATTTATCAACATTGACGCCCACATTAGGAAAAACGACCTATCGCTTTTCACATCAAAAAACAAATTGCCAGCCTCCATTCCTTCCTCATGCTTTCCAATTAAAATATATGGCCACTATTTGTCACTGTTTCTATGAAGTTTACAATTTTTCTACGTGAAACTTAACGGTGTAGTAGCTTCAAATGATTTTCAATAATGATTTTTCACGTGAACAATGTTCTGTTAAACCCGTAATATAACTACTTTTTAGAAGTTGACATCAAAAACAATAAGGGTTTACATAACCTACTCTAACTATTACGTGACCTATTATAACTTTACAGTTGCAGAAAACCAACGTGAAAATACATACCTAAACTAACAGACCTGTTCCAACATTCTTGCGAGTACCTATGGTATGGATGATGAAAGAATAACTAATAATAAAAGAATGTTACGTAGGTAGGAAACTGAGGCATCTCGAACGCGTGTTCTATTAATTTGCTATTTTCGATTAAAGTACAACTATTTAGTTTTATGAAGGACTAGTACTTTTCCTTGCTTTAATAAATTCTTAAAATCGCATTAAAAAGATGTTTTAAAGGGGGGTGTAAGGAACTTAAAGTTTTGGTTATGTGCGGATTAGAAATCTGAATAAATTACTTTTTTTTTAAAAAATACATTAAAATCTTCTATGGATCTCTACAAAATCGCTACCTATCGGGTCCATAATCTTTTACTATGGAGCCAATCTTGCATATTCGAAAAATTTCAGTAAAATCTGTTGGAGGTTTCTGAAATTAGCAAAAACGAGCATCGTGGCATTGAAATTTTTCATGTACGAACCCTAGATGACTCGATGTTTGTATCACTTACAATTTATTTTATTACCACTTTTGATCAGCGATTATCAATCCCAATCAACCTTCCAACTCCCACCACTCTTTTCAGTTTGTCAAATTTACCTTGAAATTTTTAAAATACCTCAAACTAACATTGAAATTTTGAGCTGCTTTTTGAGCCTTCCCCATTTGTTTTTCCGTTAAACCACCGCTCTATTATAGTGAACAATAGAAGAAAAATATTTGAATCCGTCAGGCCATTTTCTACACTACTTAAAATTTCACTAGTAATTTTGTACTTCAAAGGGGAAGTGTTTACGCACGACAATAGACTAGTAATCAATTTCAGTTTTGTAAATTTACTAGATACAAGATTTTTCCAACCAAATTTAAAAATATTACAAAACATTTGTTGAATTTTACTTAACAGGTATCGAAAATTCACTTAGCAAAATTATAATATAAATATTGTAATTTTATTAAACAAATTCTGCTGAAAATGGTTGGTTATTTCAGTACAAGGTATTGTAAATGTACTTTATAAATATTGAAATAATTAAATTTTAGGCTGAAGCAAATTTCGAATAGATTGACAATTTTGCTATGCAAAGTACTCATTTTCGCTTGGTGTGTATGGTAAAAATTAGTAATCTGATAATACTGTTTTGTTAACAGTTATTTGGTTACTTAAAGCGGTCATGCCAGTAGAGGAAAAGCGATATTCTACTCCAGTTAAATACATCAGTTCCTATAATATCTATCTCAATTATTCATCGCAAGTGAAGTCACCACTTCGTTACTACAAGAATTACAGATAGGTATATGCTTCCAATAGATGGATAAGTGTAATTTGTATACACAGGATAAAGCTTATAAGAACTTTTACGCAATTTGGAGCAATATGTAGATGGTTGCAAGCGCAAGCTACTCTGCTCCCAATCATTTTCATTACCTGTACATAAATTGCTCTATTTTTCTAGTTTTACGCAACTTGGCTGAATGTGAATGCAATTAAGAGAACACAGTGTTATATAACGATTTTCCAATGAATGACAGGTTTACTTTTAAAAAATTACGATTCGTTAGTTGTCACCTTTACTTTTGTCTTGCATTGCTACCGTTGCTTACGTTTTATCCGTCAGTGTTTGTTTTAGAATGGGTTCATAGTAACCGTAGTATAATTACCTAAAAATTAAGCAAACGTAAGTGTGACTAGATCGTCCTAAGGGGGGAACTACCAGCAGGGATCTAGAAGGATCTCCGTGGTTTACACTCTGACTAATTCAGATGAACGTGCAGCTACCATTTTAATTTTAGGCAGTATGTATTCTTTCAGTTGATGGTATCTGTTTTGGATTGATTTTAGAACCACTAACACTGTTTGAGCATCTTAAGGTTTTGTCTTTGTATCGGGTATGCTAAAATATATACTTCATTTACAATTTTGTCTAAAGTGTAAGGCGAAACTCTTTATTCAAAAACTCTTACTCAGAAAGAAGGAAGCCAAGTAAGTCGACAGAAAATATTGTTCCGAATTGTCATAAAATAAAGACGCCGTCCACTAAGAATGGCGTGTTGCGAACCACCTAAAGAATAGAGGCTATGTTCACCGAGGTGACGTGTCTCGCCAAACAAATATAATGGGCTATGTTCACCAAGTATGGAGTGTCCGATAAAATAAATATTAAACTACAAATGATTGCTAAGTGTGCCCGATTCCTACCCCAAGCATACTATACACAAACTCCCGTGAAGTGATAACTGCAGACAAGTATTTTAACATAAGCTATCAAGATAGTTCATGGACTTCCAGTAGTGGTGGCTTTAATCACAGTTAGAGTTCATGATTAGCACGACTTTCCTTCTCCTAGTTCAAGACGAACATGCTAGTGTTTTGCGTACACAACTCGTTGGCACACGGGTTTGACGAAGTTCAGACTTTGTACCAACCCCTAAGATTTTTTGTAATTTAATGTTTTTAAAAGCGCATCTATTCCTTTGTTCGGTTACAATACGTTGACAGAAACAGGTACAATCTTTCAAGTAATAAAATAAGTAACCCGGGCGCAAACAAAGTAAAACCGCTACTTTAGTACCAATTTGGTCCTGCCTTTATAGAACACATTCTGATTGAGGATTATTATATTCTTGATAATAGCTAAATTATCCGGAACAGTGGTCGAGCTATTGTTAACATATGCTTTTGTCTCTGTTTTTGAGTTTTTAATTATTATTTAAGTATATAAGTATACGAAACAGTAACGAATGTGAATCGTATACGCATAAGTAACAAAACATCGTGTAAGATGTAAAGTTTTAGACAACGCAACGATAAGTATACGAAACAGTAACGAATGTGAATTGTATACGCATATGTAACAAAACAGCGTGTAAGATGTAAAGTTTTAGGCAACGCAACGCTAGGATGTATAGTTATCATAAAAGTACCAGAATCAAACCTCAGAATATTCATTGTAATTTGCATATTTATTCGTAACGAATATGTATTTTTTTGGTTGAAACTACTTATTTTTATTAAATATAAAGCTTCATTCATTCAATACCAAATCGAACCCCTGTTTCGGTAAAGTTATGATGTTAAAATTATTCACTTACCGCTGTAGTATACTGCAAAGTTGAAAAAGGAATACTTCCATGTGGGCAACTATCTGTAAAAAGAATAAAGAAAACAGTTATGCGTGTAGGTATTTATTTTTGCTACATAATAATTCGGTGCAAAATTCATAAGTGTGTAAGCGAAGATTTCGAACATAAACCGGTCATTAAGTTTAATTATATACAGATGCTAATCAGTGGCGTGCGACTTTTAAGAGAAAATAAACAGCGTTTATATTGAGCAAAGTTAGCACTTTCTGGCGAAACAACGAAAATCCGCATATAAATGCCCGGTCATACGAGGTGTATGTAAGTAAAGATTTTTCGGTAAATTATCCTATTTATCCATTTTTTTGTTGTTAGTTTAACAGCAGGTGGTTGTGTTGCACACTCAATTGCCGAATTAAGCAACTAACCGATACTATTACCTGAAACAAATTGTGGATGTTGCAAACATCGCATTTAGGATAATGTCTAGATCGCGATGTGCGTAATATGAAGGAACTAATAAGCGAAATAATCGTAAGCACTTCCAATTTGTGCACAGTAAAATTTTCGCTCCGATGTCTAAATTTAGACTTGCAAAAACAATTCCAGAAAAATTTATTGTTAACTATACATAATACATGAATTGCGAAATGATGAAAATTTATCAAAACACTAATTTCGCAAATGTAATTTTTTTGCATTGTTCATGCGCTCTATAATATTACGAACTATAAATACAAATAACTGCTCTAGAAGTTCATTGTATTAATAACAACTTCTCTATTTTGTTCTATCTTGTTATTGTGTTAAAACTTTAATTTATATTTCATAAAAAGTGGATAATTAAAGCCAAGTGATGTGTAAAAGTTTACATTAAAATTCTTTTAAAAGCTTACCATGTGTACAATTAATATAACAGATTCGTAATATAAAGCGAATGAAATGAATTAAAAGTTGGTCTATAACAAAAAAATGAGAATTATGCAAAAATTTAGTTCTACAAGACGAGGAGGTAAGTTTGTAGATAGAATAAAAGTAGATATGACTCATCTATTTTTAATTAAAAATGCTGGCAGTAAAGAAAGCACATTTAAAAATAAGAGCAGTATCCGACTGAAGGAGGTGTATCTACATACTTACATATTTGCATAAACTCAAGTACCTTTACGGAATTTTGCATTGCTAGGGCACTATCGCCACTGAACCAGGTCGACTCGAGGATCACTTCTGGTTTCGCTATTTCACGTTTAGACTGAATTTCCATAATAAAGAGTAACATAGCTTACGATGCAAATCAGAAAAGGCTCAACGTTCGAAAAATATCTACATTTATCAAATGGGACTTTGGATTAATTCGACTTCATTTGCCCGTCATTAAAAAAGAATTCCAGGTTGAGTTAATAAGAGTTACAGCATATTTTTATAAATGTGTAAGGAAAACGCCGCGTCGGAGCGTTTAATTTATTATTCCAATTAAGCGTCATACCGCAACCTAGTTTTCTAAAGATATGTATATAAATAACCATTTTTAATTAAAAATGTAATAGTCTTTTGATTAAGATTAAAAAATTCAATTTGGGCCATTCGGTAA
The DNA here is from genome assembly GCA_947389935.1 of Agrilus cyanescens. NCBI lineage: Eukaryota > Metazoa > Arthropoda > Insecta > Coleoptera > Buprestidae > Agrilus > Agrilus cyanescens. Next base: position 12,967,402 of record OX376707.1, on the reverse strand, counting down.
TATTTATTCACGAAATTAAAACGTGTCTATAAACATTATGAGCAGACCGTCCCGATCCTACTGTCAGATAATTATAATTAAGGATGTGGCTATTTATACATACAGTATGTATATGCAATTGGCTATTTATACATACAGTATGTATAAGAAATTGGCTATTTATACATACTGTATGTATAAGAAATTAAAAAAATAAAAAAACCGTCGTAATAATTCTTTGTCTTGAAATACGTTATGGTAGAGGGTGGGTGTGTTTGCATGTACATACCCCACACCCCAAAATTATAATTTAATAGTTAATTTGGTATTTGGTTAGGTTAGGGTACGGGGTGTGGGGTATGTGTATGTAAACACACCCACCCTCTACCATAACCTATTTCAAGACACATTGAATTATTACGACGGTTTTTTTATTTTTTTAATTTCTTATACATACAGTATGTATAAATAGCCAATTGCATATACATACTGTATGTATAAATAGCCACATCCTATAATTAAAGCTAAATGAGCTATTTAGTATCATAAAATATTATTATAAATATTAACTTTACAGAAAATTAATTAAATGAATTAACGTCTGCGTAAAATCGATTTTTAAATAAACTTTAGCAAAATATTTAAATCTTTAATCGCTATAAGAATTAAAAAAAGTTGAATTTTTAAGATACTGAAAATTGTGTTAAAATAAATTAAATTCTAATTAGACTAACCACTAAGTTTTTAACGAGGGGCCAATCTTCGCTTACCTAGCAAGCCCTAACGAGCACCTAACCTAACCTACGTGAATTTATATTTACATTTTATTATAAACATTATATGGAAACTACATCACTATACTTATAACTAACACATCTTACAAAATCATATCTACTGATGTTATTTGAATGAGTCTTGAATTAAAAGTTTTGCTAAATTTTGCATCAAACGATTCGCATGAGTTTGTAATAGTACTTATTTGTTTGTTATACCTACAGGTACTATTTATTGTGCTTCTGTTTTTGTATTTGTATAATTATCACCATGTCATTCTAATTTTCAACAGTAGTCTTTGGCAATATTGTGGATATCATTTGTATTATTTTGTAATTTTGCAATATCAACCATTCTACATGCTCGAAAACAATATTTAGTATCATAAAATTAGGTGTTCGTGTTTTTGTTAATCATTAAAGATTATAAACCCCACGGAGTGTAGGTTTCGTCCGCAGTTAGGATATCCCCCCATCAAGTTAGTCGAGGGGACACTACTGAAAATTGAAGCACAAAGACGAAATCCATAATTATCAGAAAGGCAGTATAAAAAAATAAAATTTCATGATTTGCAAACGATTAAATTTAATAATTAAAAAAATTGCCATTGCTAAATACTATCAACAAATAGCGTCTACGAAAATTGCAAAAATGTATTGCATATGTTGTTTAGTTTAACTGGTAATTCCCCATAGATTACAATATATTGGTGAATACATATATACAGACCGTTACGCGCGTGTGTGTGAGTGTGCCGGTCTGGTGCTGGAGTGGTCTCGGTCGCTTGATGATGATAACGTAGTCGACTGATGACGATAACACGGTCGGCTGGTGACGCAAATCCACTATAATGTACCCTACTAAAAATCGCACAACGTGCTTAAAGAATAATTATACAAATTGCACTATTTTTCGTTTTTCTGCCTAATTACCTGGGTTCATTTAAGTTATGTTACGGTGTCCATGCAAAAACAATACAATAAAACCTTTGGATCTCCATAAAAGTATATTTTCCCACATTTGCAACACGTAGAAAAAATTAAGGCTGAATCGGGGATGGCACTTATTTGGAGCTCTATCTTTTTTATTCTTCAAACTAATGCTAGTAGTCGTTCTATTGTTCATTATCATATATATTAATGCAATATTTATTACTACAGATTACGCTTAATTTCCAATTCCAATGTATGTCTACATTTACCAATGGAATTTACAAATGATTAACGGAACGACGTACAAAATTCTTGTTAACCGTTTCAATCCGAAGCTTTCATTTCCAGCGAATCAAACACAGGTAGGCAAGATTAATACGACTGCCACATTCATTAGTGTCAGTTCTTACTTCGGAAATGCAAGTTGTGGTGGAACTGATGCCTTAAATCCTCTACCTACCATTACCATTTATCAACAAAGATCAATTGATCTGTAACCCGATCGCTAAATCGACCCATTGAAAAATGGTTTACTAATTACTTATTTGAGGAAAACATTAATCAACTTAACTTTCAAAAGCAGACATCAAACTATATAATTACTGAAAATTAAGATATTTAGTTACCAGATGATTGAATTGGAACGGTCTATGTTTATTCGTCTACTAAATATGGTAAAGTGTTAGTAAAATTAATTGTAAACAATTAAATTAAAAAAAAATCAAAAACCCGACCATAAAAGGCGTAAAGCAATATTAGACACCGCCAATTACAGATTTAAATTTTGCGTTGGTACCTATTTTCAGGTTTAGCTGTCTTTTCTGAAGAAAAGAAAATGAACTGCAGACTGTCTAATATACAAATACACACTGTTCTCGGGAAAGGAGGGAACTTTACGTTGTCCGTACAATTTTTGGTTTTCCGCTTCAAAGGATCTACCAACCTGAAGATCTCTACCTTCGGCCATTATAAAATCGTTTATGATTAGGTCCTTTTCACTCCAGACTGGTAGGACTTTTAAGAAACGTTTTTAAAAACACAAAAACCGCTACATAATGAACAACACCGATTCTACTTACGTCAGTATTTCGTCCCATTTAAAAAAACTCAAGTTGTCGTTGATTTAAGTTTTCAAAAATCACATCATTTTATTTGTTGATTTTTCAAAAAAAAAAACTAATGTGAAAAAATTATCCTTTCTTAAGCCTACTTAAATATTACTTAATATTTTTTCAAAATGACGAAATAACTTCAAAACGGCATCAGTAAGATACAATGTACGGTTATCAAGCTACCCTTTCAATTTATCGCCTAATTCAAAAATTCAAAAAGATACAGGGTGTTCCATTTAAAAAACAAAGTTTGGTATCACTTAGGCGTAATGGAATACCCTGTATAAATAAAAGTAATTTTATGAAGTGAAGATACAAATTCGATAAAACTTTTACTCAAACATTTTTTTCGTATTTATAATATTAAGCCAGCTATGAGGAACACCCTGCATATACTCCTACAATTAATAGGAACAAACTGTGAAATAATTTCATTATTCTCTTTAACCAATTCATGGACTAATTGTTATATCATAATTATTTTATTGAAGTTATTCAATGTAGATGATGCTGACCAAAGTTAACGTTTGAACGTTATGTATTTAAAGTAATTTTCATAAACTGTTGTTGGATATTGGAAAGATCAACGTTTATTTATCTTACAATATATTTTAAACATAGCAACAAAATTAAATTCATACAACTGATCGTGAGACAATTTTGTATTGTTCACAACACAATTAGTAATATGTAAAAGCTAACCTTGTCTAACGTTTTGATCGTTGATTTCGGTCGTGATCAGGCTAACATAGGTATAATAACGTCAATAACTGTATAGTAAATAATGACGTAATAATATTGGTCAATATGAGACAGACGTTGGTTACTAGCAAGATCTACTTTTATTGATCTTACAATATTTTACTCATATCAATAAAATTAAACTCATAAGCAAAAATAATTTATAACAAAAATAGTTCTCTACTCGCACAGGTGGAAAATCTAAATTGCTTATTTCAGACGGACAGAGTTTTGCATTGAAGTAGGACAAAATAAGGTCCTTTCTACCTAATTTCATTTTGTAATAATTCATGTAAATAATTTTGACTAGAAAATTCTCTAAACTTACCAACACTTTAGTTCAATGATATGATCAAATAACAAATGTCTTTGTTAGAAATTTCGAAGTAACTTCGCGAACGGATGAAACTACAACAACCATAAACATGGCATTTCAGACTAATCGTGTTGTTTTCTTATTAATACAGAAACATAATTATTAGGTAATACAGAGACTGATGGCTATATTAACTGACGCCATCTGTTACTCAAAGGACTATAACTTCACGCAAATTGTTAAAAAATCGTCCAGTGAAAATTTTATAGAACTTCAACAATTCTGATTTTCTTTATGTTGAGTTTTGGACAATGAGACAGATAAAGGACCTTGAGGTATACGTATTAAAATAAAATATTTTCTTTCATCGGAACTTATAAACCTGCTAAATTTGGGGGGAAAAATGAAATTAATTGTACCTACAGATTAAGTCAGAACGTACACATTTTTTTTAAATAGTGACTATTGATAAAGATTGCGAATAAATGAGAGATAATTATGTTGAACAAATAAGTAAACTAAGACTTGCGAATAAAACAATCAATTCTAAAGTAAGTAGTCATAATTAGCAGGCAAACTGTAATAATCTAGATTTATCTGATTATATCCGGATTAATTCAGATGGGGCTACATCGCATTAAAAAGAAAATAATTAGGAATACATTTTCTTACAGTAACGAGTAACCTCTTCACGTTGCTAGTACTACTTCTCAATCTCACTAAGGTAAAGTTTATTTGTGAATATATTTATACAAGAGAATCTAGATCTAAATTATGTTATTATATAAAAAAATTGCATTACTTCTCATGCTCCTACGTTAAATAGAATAACCATAACAGCGACAGTAACTTGTAAATGGTAGGTTATTTCGTAGTTTTCGTGCCACACATTTGGATAACATTAGGATTTCCGTACCACAGAAAAATAATAGAAAAATCTACAATGCAGTAACCGAATTCATAAATGAAGAGGGTAGTAAATTAGAGTAGATTAGGTGAGGTTAGTTAAGCACCCTTGCTAGTATTTCCATCAATTAAAAATGCTAATTAATTATTATTAAACATAATAAAAGTTAATTATTTTCAATTCAATATCGCCTTTTTGAGAAATGGTACTTTTGAAAAAGTTAAAAAAAAAGACCAAATTTGAGGAAAAAACTAATGCATTAATTCACAATATTTTGTATTAAACGGAACATCGAGGTTACTCTGGAACGTTGCAGAACGGTTTAGATCAAATCAAATCTGGAACATTTTGAAATGTTGCAGATCATTTTTATGTTCACGTGGCCCGTTTCGAATAGATTAAAATCCTAATTTAGCCCTTGCGGCAGAAAGTTTGGGCACCTCTGTTCTAGAACATCCCAAATCACTCTTGAAAAATTTCGGACATTCTGAAATATTCCAGGCCACACTAAAACAATCGGGAACATCGTACAGTAAGTTGTTGAATTTTGTTAATAATTCTAATACAATACTGTCTGACCTACCAAATGCCGCTCAAGACGTATTCAACTCGGTTTACTTGTTACTCATTTTTGCCGCCGAATATGTGACCCTATTTCACCCAGCGCGATCGAACTCTCTCTTATTATTGATGGAATGCTAATAACAACTGTTAATACATATTAGGTGATAAAAGTGTTCATCTTTTAGATATTATGATTGACGTTAAGAATATTGAAAACGACTTCATTTCTAGCAAATATGGTCTCTCGAATAAACGCTTTCAAACAAAATTAACCACGGAAACTTTAGTGCCACAAACAAGCATACAAAAACGTAGTCGGACAAACAAATTCTTCAAACTTTGCACCTCTCTTTTTGCATATAAAGTTATACAAAAGCTTTTGCCTACGATTTTCATGCTATCTATCAAGTCGTCTCAAATACAGGTTAGGAGAAATAAAAACCCTATGAATATGTTATTCCAGTTATTTTTTTGTGTCTTTTTTTTATATACATATACACATATACTGTATGTTATATAGGATTGCATTACTAAAACTGTTAGTTTAAATTTATTGACAGTAAACGTATATTTCAGCATTTTAAGTAAAAATTTTATTTGCAGACAGTAATTTCGTTTTGGGAAATGCACAAGTGCCAACGTTGTATCCAGTCGTTTATTGTTCCGATGGTTTTTGTGAACTTACTGGTTTTTCGAGAGCGCAAATCATGCAGAAGGGATGTGCTTGCAAGTTTCTATATGGAACCGAAACTAAAGAAGAGCACAAAATTCAGATTGATAAGGCACTGGAACTCAAGACTGAACTCAAGTTGGAAGTTATCTTCTACAAGAAAAATGGTAAGTAATTTAAGACTAGTATTAATAGTGGGCACATTTTATATTTCTTTTTTTACCTATTTCAAACACCAAAAACATACAAAGTTACACAAAAACTAAAATCCCCTACTGTAAGTTACTTTTACAGCGTTTATACTTTTTAAGAAAAATTATTATTTGTAACTGTAAAGAAGAATTTAGTGGTTTAATAGATGGTGTGAAAGCTCTGAATCGAGAGTATCATTCTTCAATGGAAGGCTACAGGCCATCGCTTCTTTCTTAGCCTAAACGTAAAACTTTAGGAATCCCATATCCTTTCAAAATGAAATAGAAGTACTCGTTAAGAATTTGACAGGGTCTGCAAAATACTATTATTGGTGCTCTTTCTTGTCCAACAACAATTTTTTGTAAATTACAAATCGATTGTTGACAGTCAAACGTTCAATTTCTAATTTTTGCTTCAATGTGATTGCATTATTTCTGTACAGTTTTTATGTAGATGGTAAATAATTTGGGGATAATTACCACATATGTGCATCATTGTAAGAGCAATCAATTTTACAAAACCGCGATCAGGGTAATTTAATCTGTTTTAAATAGTTGAAAATAAGTCACATTTAGAAAAAGGGGTTAGGAGGAACACAGGAAGATCTAGGTACATAGATTACATTATTGTTACGAATATTAGACTTTTAACTTTCGGAGAACAAGGAGATAATCTCTGGATAAGAAACAGTAAAGGCGATTAACTATAAATTTGCCTTTTCCCGTACTTTTAGATAGGTACGTTTTTCTTGAAAACGATGAACTTTCAGACCTGCAAACATTTACTTTATTTTCTTAATCCATAGCGCCCCATCACCTTCTGCAAACAACGCACCTATATCAGAAACACCCTTTATTTACCAACTGACACTAAAGAGATAAAGCCCTTATAAACGCTTCGTGAGGTTTAATATTTATCGATTACACAATTAACGAATAAAATTTTTTTTAATTAAATGTAATGCCTACAATGGTCTAAAAGTTTGTATACTAAGTTAATATTCAGTTCTCATGGCTCTTTATACGTTTTTAAGCGCGAGAAATTTTTCTTTAGTTCGCCCCTACAGAATACAAGCCCTTTTATGCAGTGCCCTTTTTGATGTATATTAAAATATTCCTTTTTGGTACGTATGTGTTTGCAAAAAAAGACAAAATAACCTAAACAGGAAATCACTAAAACAATTTTACTTTCTCAGGTACTCCATTCTGGTGTCTACTCGATATTGTCCCGATCAAGAACGAGAAGCGGGAAGTGGTTCTTTTTCTTGCATCGTTTAAGGACGTCACGCAAACGAAAATGGCCGAAATGTCTGAAAGCGAACTTTATGATAGCAGTAAGATATTTTTTATCCAGAATATTGCTTGAGGTGTTTGATGCATGTAAATTCAGTTGTTACATTGTTCAAAAGCACATTTGAACAGCTTTGTAGATGTTACCCTCCTTTATATTCCTTTGTTCGTTTGTTTCATTCTTTATATGATGCATCATATTTCATGAATGAATAGGTACTATTCCTTTTTACACGCTAGTTTGTCCCCTTTTCATTGAAGTCCAAAATGGAAACTACCGATGGTATCTTATTTTTTATGGCTTATCATATATAAAATATATCCTAATTGATTACAACATACTTTGTATCCACCCTTTGCTGTAAAAGAGGACCTGGCTAAAGATGTGTAATATACATATGTGCAAGTTTTCTACATTTTTCTTCTGTTACCTATATTTATAAAAGTCGATTTCAATGAGTAACGTCAGTCAACGAAAATTTTCAGTATGGGTTCTAAATATCAAATTTCGATTTCATCTACATAACTAACAGAAAAAAGTTTGTACGTACAGTTTGCTATTGTAGAAATAAGAAGACTATTTAGCCAATTAAGAAGATTTTCTGAAGAATTTATTGTATATATAAAACTGTAGTTATTAAATCTGAATCTATGTAAATCACTTTTATTAAATAATACTAAATTAAATTTAGAAACGAATGCTTGTCACTTGTCATTATTCCATATTCGTGTTTTTTTTTCCATTAAACTCCAAACGTAATTCCCCAATCTTGGACTAATTTCTATACTACTTCTGGAAAATCTGGAAATTTCATTAAATTTTGGCGTTACCTTAATTCTTTTGAAATGGCACCCGTATTATCATTGAATTGACCAAAGTGAGCACTTAATGTATGTATTCTAAAAGAGATTCTGCTGTATATGCCATTTAAAACTTCACAATATTTAGTTTCCAGCTATTTATTTATAATGCATATATTTATTGGATTTTTACAACTAAAGTTAACGCCAATGGTGTTGTGTGCTAAACAAATGCTTCCTACAACTTTGAACGTATTTATATTTCTTACACTAACAGTAAGCCATTCCAACAATAATATATTACACGTCGATTATTCCCGTAAGTAAATCACAACATATATTAAGCAATAAGTAAACAAGTGACAAACAAAACGTAAATTACTTTACTTAACCTTACTACTTAAAATTATTTGTACCTCTGAAAGATGATTCCTGGTTCAATTCTTTCACTGTGGCTTTTACAGCCATAAGAACCATTGTTTTAAATAAAAACGCACTAAAATTTAACCGCACTATTTATAGAAACTCAGAATTTTAATAGCTAACGCAATGTATGGCATCAAAGAATGGGGTTACTATAAAATTATATCACAAAGCTCGACGTCGACTGAACATATGGGTCCCATCTTTTTCCTAGTTCAAGGTTGACAGAGAAATGTGTAGATACAGTGTATCTAGGGTCACATAGAAAGTCATAGAAAAAAGTTCCCTTTACAAAAGTGTCAGGTTTATAGCAAAATACACAACACAATTGCAAAAAGAAATAAAACTTTACTTAATACGTTTTATACTAAGGTACATAGATACGACACATATGATCGAGTCAACGAGGAAAGACAGAATGTCCTATATTCAGAACCACCACTTGTAGCAACCACTTATAAAAGGACACACACCATCGGGAGGCAGAGCGCCGTCCCTATACATAACAAACAATATTTCGTAGGTTCGATGAACGTTTTATATTCAGTATAGCGTACGAGAACGACAATCTTGCCCTTGGTTGGTGATTGCCTCACAAAAGTTAAGCTTAATCCAAATTTTGAAATAAAATAACCAGATACCAATTTTTTACAGTCATACACGATATTCGTCAAAAGTGATGAATTTTTCTCAAGAGTAAAGTACCTTTATTTTTTGCAAAATCAATAATTGTTATGAATACCTCAAAAAATTGAATCTATCTTTGTTGAAAAAATGTTTTGGTTTACTTTCAGGATGCTTATATTAATAATAATGAAGATAAAATAATCTAAAATTCCTGTTACGTCTAAATATTTAAGGATTACAAATCCCACATGTGTGTACCTTCAGATTCATTAGTGTAATTCAATGCCGGTAGGGGTATTAGCCCTCGGAGTAGTTGTTTCTCTTGTTTCTAGTCAGTCTTGTTAATAATGAATATGTAACTGAATCTATATGCAATATGGGATACACTGAGAGCAAATATTTGACGCTGAACTAAAATTTTATAATACTTCCATATTTTTTTTTATTTGCAATTTTTGTAACTGTTGAGTTCATTATATTCTAATTTGACTTGATGGACAGTTATTGATGCTATTATATGTTAGCCTGACGATGACCGAAATTAACAGTCGAAACGTTGTGTAATTATTTATTAACAATCGTTGGTTATTAGCAAGATTAGTTTTTATTGATCTTGCAGTTACGACGCGTTTTGACTATCAGAGTAAAGTATTAATTTATAGAAAAAATAGGGCTCGGGGTTGTAGCCCGTGGTCTATAGGAACTATTTAGTCTACACATTTCGTCAGCAACTGCGGCTGACAACTTCAGTGGAAGTGTTGACGAGAGCTGAGATTGACCTCGAAGTCTCGACAGCGACTGAGTCGGATGCCATACTTTACTCAAATAAAGTCCTTCTTCTTTTCTGTTGAAATTCATAGGGTATTTGTGAATTTTGATGGCTTCCCTATGACATCGGGGTAATACTCCGAAGTAGTAGACAAAACAGAAGTTTCATCGTACTTAACAAGATGGTTGTCGTTGTTAAAAATATATTCAGCCAAATCCGATTTCTTAGGCTGTAGGAGTAGGCAGCAGCGTTTGTGTTCAGTTATTCTCGTCTTAATGCTGCGTTCTGTTGTTCCAATGTATACACTCAGTCGCTGTCGAGACTTCGAGGTATAATTTCTGCTCTCGTCAACACTTCCACTGAAGTTGTCAGTCGCAGTTGCTGACGAATTGTGTAGACTAAATAGTTCCTATAGACCACGGGCTACAAGTAAGTGCCCTATTTTTGCTATGGATTCCGGCCGTCAAAGCTTAGGTTCTTATAATTAATTAATTTGTTGATAATGCATCCTCGATTGTCCGTAATTAAAATCACATTTTAATTATTATTGGGATAAGTTTAGAAAAAGGAAATACATAGTAAGGAAAGTCTCTCTCAGTGGATTTCGTTTATAACAACGATTAAAGAATCACTATAACTCCGGCGCTATGTCCGTAAGTCGCTAAATACAAATGCAGAAAGAAAACACGAAGTAGTGAAAAAATACCTAACTTTATTGGCAGACAATGCAGCGGCTACTACAAAATCGCTACAACCCTTCGTGAAATTCCAAATATACATAATCATTAAATATTAATTATTAAACAGAAGTGATGAACGAAGGGAGCTGTGCTGCCATGTCAGAATAACAAATTTGAAAAAAGGAAATATTAATCATTATATCCTATAAATTAGCTAAAAAGGAGATTCACCCTAATTACCACAACACTTTACACAAATGCGGACACGTGTTTTTCCCATTTCTATTATGGGCATTATGAACAGTTTGGTGCAAGGCTATTTAGGTTACATTTCTTCAACCCCCGCCTTTTGATAGTTTAGATTTGGTGCCAATATCCCTTAGCAGCATCCACTTTAAACAATCAATTAGTATAAACTGTTAATTTTATAAAATTAAAACCAGACTAGCGTTGTTAATGCTCCCAATAGAACACTTGTCCGCGTTTATGTACAGTATTGTGGTAATTAGGAATCTCCTTTTTTAATTAATTTATTCTTTTACCCACAGTCCCCATTTCATACTTTTATTGTATCACATTTACGAATAAACAGTAAACAGTCGTTTTGTTTGTACAAGTGTTATTCATTAATTATTAACTCATTAAACTTTATCATCAAAGTTTTCATATCTTCAGCGAATAACTTGCAGATCTGTTTGATGTTATTTCAGATGAGGTAATTGCAATAATTAAAACTCATTTATAAACCACCCCGTTGCACTTGAAACTTCTTGTTTGATGTTTGTAGAATTTATTCGCGGTTCCGAATTTGTTCACGGGAGTGCAAAATACAAATAGGTATACATTAAAAATTTGTCATTTCCATTATTGTACTAATTAACAACTAATTATTTTTGGGTATAACCGAATTAATTTCGTCATTATTATTACTCCGTCCACTACACGGGGGGTTTAGAATCACTCTAAAGCCAATACTTTTGATGATTGTTACCAGAGGCCGTCTTTAGGTTTATGGCTTTTAATACAAAAGATACCGTACGAAGCCTATACCTATACCTCTTGAGCAAAATCATATACGACTGTAATTTTTAATTATTTTATTTTAGGTTTTTAACAACGCTCATATTTTTACAGAGAATATTATTTTTATTAAATTAATGGAAAAGTATCTCATAACACACACATTTTGGAAACTATGTAGCGGCCCTGGCCCATTTAGCTTCAACACGGGCCACATTTACTGACAATTGGAAAATGCAAGCCGTGCTGATCATAACCGAGTTTAGTTAATAACAAAAAGGAATTACCCCAAATATACCACAACACATTAAAAAAAAAAAAAACGCGGACACGTGTTTCGCTCATTTACATTGTAACAAGATTGTCTTGCGTTGAAATTTCGTACAACCGAAACATTAAAAGTGTTGTTGTATATTTGGGTTAAGTTCTTTGTTTTTTTAAATTATTTCCATCGCTAGTTTCCGTTTTCTATTATAACCGAGTTTACTTTTTCCTACGGCGCATGGCTTCGCAGCCCACAATATTTATTAAGATATTCTTCACAAATTCGTCTCGACTATGAGGTCACAATTACAAAATCTAGTTGTTGGTAGTAGTACTAGTCGGGAATTTATGAAACATTGTTAAATATATGAAAGTAAATAAAACACTTTTAAATGATTCAAGATAGAATGTAATCACTCTACAATTGTTTCGGTTTTACTAAACCTTTTACAAGAGTACATGAATACCCTGCTACTCTTGAAAAGGGTTTAGTTGAACCGAAACAAATGTAGAGTGATTACATTCTATCTTTAAATATTTAGAAGGGTTTTATTTACTTTCATTTATAAAATCCAATACAGATCATTTCATAAAAAAAAAAACTAAAATCACAGAAAATTTACAAACGACTTTGGCTTTTAACCCCAAATTAAATCCATTCAAGTTTTACTTTGATAAACAAAAGTAAATTAGAGACGCATAGAGGAACGTACTAAATGGCTGAAACCTCTTTTGCCTATATTTAGACACAAACGTCCGAAGTACTTTTTGGTAACAAACTTTTCTTCGTCAGGTACTGAAGTAAACTGAAGGCTAATAGTAAAGTGTTCATTATAAATACTAACTAACTAACTATTACAGCTCAGTCAAGCAATCGTAATGTTCAATGAACCATACAAAACAACACTAATAGAGCTAGGAATAGAACCTACGAAGCTATGAAGTAGGTAACCACTTCTTTTGTTTTACTTAAGTAATATAAAATTGTCAATATTTTAATTAACTATTAATTAAATAAAATTAATTCTTTAATTTTCGTTCAAAATATGTGGGACAATACTGGCTTTTACAGTTCTACCAAACCTAGCATAAGCCAAACGGTATGGGACGTTTCGCCGCGGCCAGTTCTCCGCGGCCGATTCGCCGCCGGCGGCACAAAATGCGTCCATTAAATCAGCACTTCTAATAGAAGTGGCGTATTTAACAAAGTTTACAAGAATTTTATACTAAACATACATATTTACTTCACTTATTCGTATTTATCAAATTTTACAAAAATTTTATACTAAACATATTTTAGGTTAGGTTAGGTTATGTTAGGTTAGGTGATGTGTATATGGAACAATCAATGGCCGGACAACTTCCACCTCTAAAATTAAAAAAATTTCGAGAGGGGGTTATTTCCAAAATTTATTTGATCGTTCGCTAATTCTTTGTTGGACATAATGGCCTTTTTAATTTCTATAATTTCATAGCGATCTAAAACTTTTCCTCCTTGAATGTGGTGTAATAATTTTAGATTATTTTTGCTACAAGTATGATTATTTTCTATTAAATGTGAAGAAAGTCCGGAGCTATTGTTGTTGTATTTAACGTTACGAATATGCTCATTGTAGCGGGTGGTAATTGAGCGTTTGGACTTTCCGATGTATATTGTTGAACAGTCAGAACAGGTATAGAACAACCATACTTATAGTGCGGTTATGGCTTTGACTTTTTGAGTGGTTTACAATACCTCCTGATGTTTAAGGCAATAAAGTAATTTGGAAGGTATTTGTACCGAAGCTGTGAGGTTAATGGTCCGTACTAGGAAAAATTATTTGAGTAAAGTAAAGTATAAGAATTATTATAGAATTATTTCCATCAACGTGCTCGTTTAATTTTAACTATACCTAAACAGTAATGATCTTCTTTATTTTTTTCTATTAAAAGTTTCAAGAGAAATTTATAGTTAAAATTCAATAATTTTTAAAATACGGACCTGAGATTACTTCAACAAGGGTGTTTGTATCGGTCAATTTTTATGACTGTCTGGGGTTGAGTTCTCATAAAATTAATTGAAAGCTAAACGGCAATTAAGCCATAACCGCACTATAAGTATGGTTGTTCTATAATTTCATAAACACCGCTTTTCTCGGAATTGTCAGGTCTCTTATTTAATTTATTATTGACAAGAAGTTTGCTTAAGGTTGAATTATTAAAGTATGCTGGTTTTATTTTAAATTGTTTTAGCTTGTTTCCTATACATGTACCTACTTATATTGCCATAGAAGGGTATTTTCTTCCATATCTTATCGTTATTACTTGTAACATTTTCAGTAGGAAAAATCAGTTTGTTGAGGTTTTGTTTTAATTTTTTTGATGGCATTTTGTCAATAATAAGCGGATCATAATCATTGTTGAAAGCAATCGTTTTTATGATATCAATTTCTTTGATATAATTACCTTTATTTAACGGTATACTGACGAGTCTGTGCAACATTGAATGAAAACTGGTTAATTTTATATTAATGGGGTGGTTTGAATAAGATGGAATAATGGAATCAGTAAATGTTTCTTTCCTGTATATATCAAAATTAATTTTGTTATCACTTATGGTAAGCTTAAGATCTAGAAAGTTTAAACATTTGCTGCCTATTTCTAAAGTGAACTGAATGCTTTTGTTAATATCATTAATATAACTTAGAAAATTGTGTAATTGACGTTCTGTGCCAACCCAAATGCAAAATATATCGTCTACGTAACGAAGCCATAGACGTATATGTTTTTTAAAAGAGAAATCTGTTTCTAAGAACTTTTCGAAATGGTTCATGAAATAATCTGCATAGAAGGGTGAAATAGATGAGCCCATAGGAAGACCACTTTTTTGCAAAAAGAATTTATCGTTAAATGCAAAATAATTTTGGTTTAGGCTTAAGTCGATTAGCGTTCATAATTCTGACCGTAGGGCTTGATCAACGTTGGACAAATCATTAATTAATAATTCTTTTAATTGAGTGGTTGGAATTGACGGAAATAGGTTTATAGCATCAAATGAGATTAATTTTGCATTTGAGGGCAAGATGATATCTTTTAGTTTGTCGACTAATTCTAAACTATTGCTTATAGTATGTTTAGGATTAAAATCTAATATTTCGGTTAGTAAAATGGCTAATTCATTGCAAAGTTTTTGATTGGGGGCATTGAGACAAGACGCGACTGGTCTTATAGGATTGTCTTTTTTGTGAATTTTTATTAAACCATATAGAACAGGAGCTGATGGGTTGCTATTTTTTAATTTCCAGATTTCATTTTTGCTAAACGAAAATTCAATTTTATTTAAAACTTTTGAATTTTGAGTTGAAAATTTTTTGGTGGGGTCATTTTTTAATTCCACTAGGTCTAGATTGTTTAAGAAATCGTTAATTTTTTGAATGTATAAATTTTTGTGTAAAATAGTGATAGTATTGCCCTTATCTGCTTTGCAAAGAATTAGGTTTGAATCAATAAGAGTTTTCTTAATCTTTTTTAAAGAAGAAATTTCGCCAAGAACACCTGGTTATGCGAAGAAATAAAAAAATGGTACAGAATAAGGGACCAATTAAGCAACCTCCGCTTTGTACTTCATTGCGAGTTAGCAAGCAGATTTCATTATTGCCAATTCGTCAAAATCTTTGACAACATAATGGAAGAAATAAGGAACATCTCCCATAAACAATACATTAAGCTTTAAAAAAAGTTGAATAATCTACGTAGTCTGTACAAGGAAGTGCTCCCTACAAATCCTGTCCTCAACAGAATGGCTCCAGTTAACTTCCATTCACGCATTGTCAACTTGTCGGATTACAACTTTAATCAAGGAGAAACACAACTACTAAACAAAGGACTAAAATACGTTCGAACATTCCCTCTAAGTGCAGAAAAATACCAAGATATTGCTGTATATACTCATGCAGCTCTCCCAGAGGATGAAATAGTCGGTAAATCTTTATGTGCAAAAATAATCAAGTCACATCACCGCTCCAAACAATTTATACAAACAAAAAACCAAAAAAAAAACAAAATTTCTTGTTTAAAAAAGATTAAGAAAACTCTTATTGATTCAAACCTAATTCTTTGCAAAGCAGATAAGGGCAATACTATCACTATTTTACACAAAGATTTATACATTCAAAAAATGAACGATTTCTTAAACAATCTAGACCTAGTGGAATTAAAAAATGACCCCACCAAAAAATTTTCAACTCAAAATTCAAAAGTTTTAAATAAAATTGAATTTTCGTTTAGCAAAAATGAAATCTGGAAATTAAAAAATAGCAACCCATCAGCTCCTGTTCTATATGGTTTAATAAAAATTCACAAAAAAGACAATCCTATAAGACCAGTCGCGTCTTGTCTCAATGCCCCCAATCAAAAACTTTGCAATGAATTAGCCATTTTACTAACCGAAATATTAGATTTTAATCCTAAACATACTATAAGCAATAGTTTAGAATTAGTCGACAAACTAAAAGATATCATCTTGCCCTCAAATGCAAAATTAATCTCATTTGATGCTATAAACCTATTTCCGTCAATTCCAACCACTCAATTAAAAGAATTATTAATTAATGATTTGTCCAACGTTGATCAGAATTATTAACGCTAATCGACTTAAGCCTAAACCAAAATTATTTTGCATTTAACGATAAATTCTTTTTGCAAAAAGGTGGTCTTCCTATGGGCTCATCTATTTCACCCTTCTATGCAGATTATTTCATGAACCATTTCGAAAAGTTCTTAGAAACAGATTTCTCTTTTAAAAAACATATACGTCTATGGCTTCGTTACGTAGACGATATATTTTGCATTTGGGTTGGCACAGAACGTCAATTACACAATTTTCTAAGTTATATTAATGATATTAACAAAAGCATTCAGTTTACTTTAGAAATAGGCAGCAAATGTTTAAACTTTCTAGATCTTAAGCTTACCATAAGTGATAACAAAATTAATTTTGATATATACAGGAAAGAAACATTTACTGATTCCATTATTCCATCTTATTCAAACCACCCCATTAATATAAAATTAACCAGTTTTCATTCAATGTTGCACAGACTCGTCAGTATACCGTTAAATAAAGGTAATTATATCAAAGAAATTAATATCATAAAAACGATTGCTTTCAACAATGGTTATGATCCGCTTATTTTTGACAAAATGCTATCAAAAAAATTAAAACAAAACCTCAACAAACTGATTTTTCCTACTGAAAATGTTACAAGTAATAACGATAAGATATGGAAGAAAATACCCTTCTATGGCAATATAAGTAGGTACATGTATAGGAAACAAGCTAAAACAATTTAAAATAAAACCAGCATACTTTAATAATTCAACCTTAAGCAAACTTCTTGTCAATAATAAATTAAATAATAGACCTGACAATTCCGAGAAAAGCGGTGTTTATGAAATTACCTGTTCTGACTGTTCAACAATATACATCGGAAAGTCCAAACGCTCAATTACCACCCGCTACAATGAGCATATTCGTAACGTTAAATACAACAACAATAGCTCCGGACTTTCTTTACATTTAATCGAAAATAATCATACTTGTAGCAAAAATAATCTAAAATTATTACACCACATTCAAGGAGGAAAAGTTTTAGATCGCTATGAAATTATAGAAATTAAAAAGGCCATTATGTCCAACAAAGAATTAGCGAACGATCAAATAAATTTTGGAAATAACCCCTTCTTAGATCCTAAGCTGATAGATAGTATTTAAGTAAACCAATGTTCTACTAATTTTAGTAATATATCATACTCCTGAAGATGCCCTAAGAAGGCGAAATGTACATCGGGTTCTTTAAATAAATAAGTGAAACTTTCCAAGTGCGTTTTTCTTTCATATTAAAATGTTTCACCAAGAGTTTTCGGCTAACGACTTTCGTAATTTAAAACGAATTAAGGTATTAGAGTTTAGAAAATGACGTAAGCAAAGTACGAACACAACGAATAGAGAAAAGTAAGCGACTTTTTAATTCTTGACAGGGACGTATAACCTGCAGCATCTAACGGTTGCCCAAAAAAAACTGTCACAATTTCTAATGTACACTTTATATTATTAGCATTTAGTTCACTTCAGTCCCTGAAGAAGGCAAATTTGTTATAGAAAAGTACTTCGGACGTTTGTGTCTAAGATTTGGAATTGGTTTTTGAGCGATTTAGTAGGTTCTACAACACTGCAAAGTTTTCTAGTTCTGCTGAAACGAGTATAGAATAAAAAAATACATGCAGTGACGGCTTGGAGCTTAAATTCATAAAACCGAATATTTTATTCAGGGCAGAATTAAGCACAAAAAGGAAGGATGTTAATGAATATGTGGATGTGACAAGTAAAGGGTGTTTTACAACAGTACTAATTAAAAGTCTTTAGAGTTTTTAATATGAAAGGCGAAACTTTGTGGGAATGGAGTTGTCTAAAATAACTTTACAATAAGTTGACAACGTTAAGAAAGGCTGCTATTTTATTAGTGTTTACTTGTTGTTGTGATGATACCTAACCGTCTAAAAACATAGTTAAGATGCATCTAATTTTTTGAGCATGACTAGCTCTTCATAAATTCTGACTGGCTTGTTTTGAATGCAGCCACACTTGGTGACCCTCTTCTTCTCCCGTTACGAACAGGTGAGATAATTAAAAAAAATTTAATCTTTTCTGTAAAAATAGTTCTTTCCTTTTTCACCACATATTCGTTTAATTTTATTTTATTTTTAAACTCGCACACTTTTCTCCAGTTACATTAGAGAGATGAACCATTTTAATTAAATATTGGTAACTTACTTTAGATTTCACGGTTACTATTGAATACAATATACATTTGAACAACTTGAACATGAAAGGTCAGTGTTTATGCTTAGTAAATATTTTACACTGTATGATGGATATATTGATGTTGCGAAAGTGCAATATAAGCTACTATTGCACCTCTGCTTATAAATCAGTAGTAATGACGCTCAAGAGTTTCTAGTGAACTAATTGACCTGTGAAATGCCAAAGAAGCGTGTCAGCACAAGTACTACGTGCTTTTGGACAAAATTAGACGACGCCTTTCTATTACAGTTACAGACAATAACTTTAGTAAATTTCGCATTCAATTTGTGTGTAGTACATTTTGTTAAGAACGCTATAAAATGTAAAGTATAAGTATTTGTAACTGTTACCGCTAGGGAGCAGGAATCAGTTATTCTAATTACCTAGATAATGTACAGATTATTTGATGATCAATTAAAGTGCTGAAAATTGTTTCATTTCCCAAATCATCTAGACTAGGCTCGTTAAATGAAAATGTAAGGATTTTCTAGAATAGCATAGGCAACGTTAAATTAACGCTTAAATTAAAATATTTTTTTCCTTGGTTTATTTTATTTATTTAGTAAAAAATAGTCAACTGCATTAATGCAAGGAAACCAGAACTGTTTCTACACAATATAACATAAAAAAATGCAGTTACTTTTTACAAAATCTAAGAGAATGTACCCTAACCGAACTAAACAGGCTTAGTTTAAGACAAAAAAAAAACATTCGTAGGTTGAAGGTCTTTTTATTTTTATGTACAATCAACTACCCTTTGATATATGGCCTTTGAATTACATATATTATACGGTCAAGATTTAATTCGTATGCGTTGAGAGAAATAAAGCAAGAAAGTCATACAATCACTCCTACACATTGAAATAATTATAACTATTAAAAACAAGACACTACATTGAAAAAATAAATAGGCAGATACTGTTTGTAACTGTGCTGTTTCACGTAGAACAATTGTTTATTTATTCCTATCATTTTAATGTAAACGTGTTGTTTTAACAGTTTTTAATCATAAAATGCAAGGAAATATTTAAAAGTGATGATTTTTTAATTATATAAAGCGAATTAAGTTATTCAACCAACTGCAAATTACCTCAAATTGATAAGAAAATCTGTTGCTGTCGTCATGTCCTCGTCGAGATTTTAGCTCTCTTCCAAATTGGCACCACAAAGCCTCTCATTCTATGAGCACCGAATTTATAGCCTTGGTGCCAAATTAGCACCTAAAAAGTACCTAAAATATTGATATTTTCCAAATTCATTTTCCAGAATTTCTGGTGCAAACTTCCCAAGAAAATAATATGCAGAATTTGCAGTTTCTTTAAAAAATGAAACAATTTTCAGCAATTTCACAAATCGCCCCAAATGATCTATCTGCATATTACCTAACTAATCTGTGTATATTAGTAACATCACTTTAAGATGTAACCATTCAAGTGCATCATGGACAGTACTATTATTTCATTTTGATGTACAGGGTGGGCCAAATTGGACACTTCTAAAGGCAAAGTATACTTTAAAAAGGAGATAGACATAAACTGATGTCGGCGCCTAAAACTCAATTTTTGACAAGTTAATTGGTGCAAACCGCGTCTCGTTATCTGTCACCGTTTCAGAGATACAGGGTGTTTTTGGAAAATGTACGTTTTCGAAAAACCTCTATAACTTATTTTTTTCCCAAAGCACTTTTTTACGTAGAATTTAACGGTGTTAGGTGAATTGTTGTAAAATGAACAGTTTAGTTTGAAACAACATAAACAGCCATTTTTTAAATGAAATACCCTGTATATTTTAACACGTTTTAGGAGTGCTCAAAACTACCTTTCCAAATATACAACACACCTAATATTTTTCTCAAACTATCTTCAAAATACGGCACTTTAAAATTTCGTATTGCTTAATTTCGATAAGTAGGCCGTGGAATCAAACTACATACAAAAAAAATATCGTTAAAATAACAGTTGCTGCTATTTAATATTTACATTTACATTTAGTGTAACAATTACTCAACATCAAATCAGTTTACCAAGTAATTTAGTAAACGACAACGTATACCTACATTAAACTAACAACAATGAGGTATTCTCCTATCGGAGAAGTCTGAGCTGCCATCCAGCTTCTTGCAATCATGAACAGCATCTGATTTTAATATTTCTGACCGAATTTAGATAAAATTTTAAATTAAGTGCCAAAAAACCCTACAGTTGGTTTGCAAATCACTGTAATTTTAAAATTTATATTTCAAACTCCAACTGAGCAAATAAATTTGGCCACCAATATTAAAAAGAGAAGTCGTTTACACAGGAACCTAGACGACAGTTCAAACATCTCCTGTGGGGGAATTACCTCATTGTTAGTAGTGCAGGTATATGTTGTCTTTTTCTTAATTACTTGTTAAACTGATTTGTTACTAAATGTAAATGTAAATAATAAACGGCAGCAACTGCTCTCCTATTTTTTAACGACATTTTTTTGTATGTAGTTTGGTTCCACGGCCTACTTGTCGCAATTAAGCAACTCGAAATCTATAAAGTGCTGTATTTTGAAGATAATTTGTGAAAAAGTATCAAGTGTGTTGTATATTTGAAAAGTAATTTTGAGCATTCCAAGAACGTGTTAAAATATACAGGGTGTTCCATTTTAAAAATGACTGTTCATTTGTTTACAGCTTCAATATTCAGTTTACAACAATTCACATAACACCATTCAATTCTACGTAAAAAGTGCTTTTGGGAATATTTTTACTGAAATAAAAAATTTTCGCCAGGAAAAAAGTTATAGTTTTTCAGAAACGTACATTTTCCAAAAATACCCTGTATCTCTGAAACGGTGACAGATAACGAGACGCGGTTTGCACCAATTAACTTGTCAAAAATTGAGTTTTAGGCGCCGACATCAGTTTATGTCTATCTCCTTTTTAAAGTATACTTTGCCTTTAGAAGTGTCCAAATTGGCCCACCCTGTACATACAATGTAACTGAAACACACATATCACAACAGGTTTCAACAATTAGAATTGAAAGAACAAAAAAAGAAAATAAGTACTCGCATTTACTTATTTTAATTTACGTTACACACCAACGCAACCACCAGCTAGTGTGCAATTAGTGCACCATTTTAAAATTAACAGCTATTTGATCGACATATTATGTTAGTAATAGAAAAAAATAGAAAATATCTTTTAATTTTAATGAGAAAGAAACACATTGAAATGCAATTCAGTTAAATTAATTTATTAAAGCTTTGTATTTTGCTTTATTAGGAAAACAAGGAAAAGTAGCTAGTTTTGAAATTCTATTTAATTAGAAGATTCATCTGAAAATTCATCCCGCTTAATAAATAAAATACATGCGTGCACTGTTCCATCAAGTACTTTAATGGAAGAAAAAGAAAGATAAAAGGCATGCATGGTCACTTCATATTTCTCACATCTCGTCCAACTCGGCTTTTCACTTTACTCAACTATTGATGTCATATTGTTTTATTTATACCACTGATAAAACACTCCAGTTTCTTACACTGCTTTTCCTATTTTGTACGCTTGATGATGAAAATACGAATGAAGGCCGTTTGTGTGCAGCGGCGGTCCTCGGGGCAAGATTCAGAGGCGGCGACGGCTATTTCGGAGCGGATGCCAACGGCAACTTAGACCCGGAAGCGCCCCCTGCCAACTACGGACGACGCCGTTCCAGAGCCGTCCTATACCAACTTTCCGGCCATTACAAACAGGACAAGATCAAGTCCAAACTTAAACTTAATAACGTAAGTTCAGTGCTATTCTACATAATTTTTTATTCGTATTGTATATAGAATAAGCTTTTGAAATGACGTAAAATTAATGGTATTAGCGTTATAATACCGGTAATTAAATAAGATATGTGAGGATCAGATATTAAGCGGTATTAAAAATTCTCGATAAGTTTTAAAATATTCATATAAATATCTATATTAATTTAGTTAATTAAGTTTCGACTGAATAATGTATAGTTTTTTAGTAGCCTCCACCAACCTAAAGAATTAATTCTTCAAAATTACTGCTCTCTACCTTCAAAAAGTGATAACACTTTCTAAGAGTACTCCTGTGACCATTTGTCGCTGCTCTCAGTTTAGAAAACAGATTATTAGTTGAAAAACGGGGTAAAACAAATAACCAAAACTTTCTTTATAATAATAATGATACCATTGTAGGTTCTTAAAGATTGCCCAGCCAATGTCCATGGTGATCCTCTTAAACTGCACTTCGACGTTATATTGTTGCATCCTTCCTCGAGTCCTGCTCCTTGGCCCCAGTTAGAAGCAGATTCTTCCCATCACCTACACCAATTTTCCACGTCCAATCTTGATTTCACCTTGTAAAATCCCCATCATACCTTCTCCAAGTCTTCTTCATTGCAATGTGCCAGCCTCCAGCCCCCGTATGTAGTTCCATCACCAATTCCGTTGTCCTCTTCTTTGGTAGCATGATCTGTACTCTTCGTAATTCCATCGGGACTTTTCGAGATTCGTTTTAGGATTTTATTATATAGTGTGATTCCTTTAGGGCCCATTAACATTTTGCTTAGACACTCTGATGATTCACATCTGCCCACGGTTGTCGCGGTGCTCCTACTTCCTTCCATTCAATAATAGGTCCTATATCGTCATCGGTTCTCTGTTCTGCTATCTTGCTTCTCGACATAGGTGCGTAAGCATGGAACTTGATCCAGATGTTCCATCTTTTCTACGAACTAGCAATGCTTCTTGGAGCATGGTCGTCTTCATAGAGGGTTGGTGTCGCCATGATGTTTCACAGACCGATGTTAAATTTTAAAATTCTATTCCTGTAAATGCAGCAACTACGTTTCTATCTATCCTTCGGGGTTCTTGAATTATAACAACCAATTAAGGGAGGAATAATTCGTTCTCAGCAATAACTCACGCCCGTACAAACATTTATGAAAGTGTCCATTGTTTTCACAGTGGCCAGTAATTCTCTTCATGTTACACAGTAAATCCTTTCGGACTACAACAGCGCCTTGGTAGAATATCCAATGACTCTTTTTTTGCCGTTATGAATTTGGGGAAGTACTCTTCCGATGGGTTTAGGAAGATTCACCGACGGAAAATTCGCCGACAACAATTCATCGACAGGAAAGTTCCCCGACAAGTAAATTCACCGACAGTAATATTTGTCGACAAACAATTCACCGAATTGAAAATTCCCCGACAACAAAGAACTTGCCTTCACACTTCATCTCGACCTAGGACGAGCAGCGAAATGCTGGCGTGTTTAAAAGTTTTATTTTTTTTGTTTTTAATATTTTTTTTTATTTTTATTTTTTAATATTAATAACTCAGGTTATGGCTATACCATGCAAATAATCAGACAGATTTCTCCCGTCAAAACTTCTAGCAATAGGTGCAATTCGTTCTGCACAGTCTCGGATCTTTTTACGACCACGAGGGCCTCAGTGCCTCCTACGTATTATGCTCTATTTGAAGCTCATGAAGACTTTGCTCACGTTGTATGGCTTTAATAAACTTCCATATGTTAGGATGGTCTGCTGAAACTTGAGTTTCAAATGCTCGGTGCCATCCTTCTATACAGTTGTTCGTCTTTGGCAAATTTTCTAGTACAGCCTCATAACAATTCCACATATCATGAGGAAATTGTGGAGAACGCCTTTGTTGGCGTCTTTGTTGACGTCCAATCCAGGTATCTTCGAAGTAATCCATTATTGGCTGGACATCTATCGGTAAAATATTGTCACAAAGGGTTTCAAACGCATTGACAAGATGTGCCGTGGGCACAAATGCCAGCGCTGGCATTAATTTTAGCTTCCATGCAAATTCCGCGTCAGTTTCATACTGTTTCATAACTTACTTACTTTACTATTTCGTGTCCGAGTCCATCTTACAATTTGTCAGTCCAGTATCGGGCCACGTCCAGAGCATTATCTTTAGCAAGCCATAAATCTTTGAGGGAGCAGGAGCTTGGACAGTTCTTACAAACCAGAAGGTGTTCCATAGTCTGTGTCGCCCCACAGTCGCATTTGACATCTTGTTCATTAATAATTCCCCATTTTGCGAGGTTAGTCTTTACGGGGGCTACTCCAGTCCTGAGACGGTTGAGGGATTTCCAGCTCTTCCAGTCCAGCCTGGAGCCTGCTGAGGGTTCTTGTTTTAAGGGGAAGACTTCTGGTGGATCTATCGGTACTGTACTCAGGAAGCCTTTGCGTGATTTTAGTCGCCTCGTCGATTCGGGTGCTTCAGATGTCTAAATATTTCGGTGTGTTCAGTAGCTAGTCGTCGAATTGTTGGTGGTTCACACCCAGCAGCTCTATAGAGCTTATCCAGCGGAGTGGCCCTCATGCAGCCAGTCATAAGCCTGCATGTCTCGTTAACAGCAGTATTGATAGATTTGACATGCACAGACCTATTCCACACCGGGCAGGCATACTCCGCTGTGGAGAAACATAGTGCTTCAGCTGTTGTTCTGATCACTCAGGGGTGAGCTCCCCATTTACTTCCCATTAATTTCTTGAGGATCTGGTTCCTACTCGATACCTTTTTGTCGGGTCTTATGACAGTGGAATTTATACGTGAGGGATCGGTCCAGAGTTACTCCTAGGTATTTCGGTTGGGGTGTGTGTTCTATAGTAAAACCGTCCCATTGGATCTGTAATTTTCTTCCGGCGGCCTTAGTGTTCAGGTGGAAGGCGCATGCCTGGGTTTTCGACGGATAGGGTTTCAGGGAGTTTGCTTTATAGTAGGCTGACATCCGTAGTAGGGCACTTTGTAATGTCTCTTCAACAATCGGAAAGTTTCTCCCATGAGCTGCGATGGCCAAGTCATCGGCGGTAGAGGAAGTGCTCAGTATCACCGGGAGTGGGTTGGTCGTTGGTGTATATGTTGAACAACATTGGGGAAAGAACACTTCCCTGGGGAAGACCGTTTTTTTGTGTCCGCCATCTGCTCTTCTTGCCTTCTAGACTAACATAGTACCTTCTATTTTGTAGTAAAGATTCGATTACTCTAGTTAACTCGTAATCCTTGGTGGTATTATATATCTTGGCGAAGAGGACCCTTTGGTTCACGGTGTCATAAGCCGCTGATAGGTCTACTAAAACTACTCCGATTATGTTTTTTTCCTCAAAGCCCCTCTCAATGTGTTCAGTCAGAGCAAGAACCTGCCCCGTTCACGACCTTCCTGGACGGAACCCTCCCTGTTGTGGAATTAGTTTTTGGTCCACACAATTCTGAATTTTATTGAGTATCAGCCGTTCATAGAGTTTGTGTAAGTGGCACAGAAGAGAGATAGGTCTATAGCTACTGGCGAGGCTTGGGTCTTTGCCAGGTTTTAGTAGTGCGATGACTTTTGATTTTCTCCAGGACTTGGGAATTTGCTTCGTCGAATAGCACCTATTAATTAATTGTAGGATCCACCGCTTTGCTTTATCTCCAAAATGTTTAATCTGCTCTACGCATATGTCATCCACCCCCGCTGCTTTCCCATTTTTTAGACTGTGAATGGCCTCATTAAGGTCCTTAATCGTGAAAGGTGCATTAATAATTGAGACTTCACCTTCCAGATTTCTGTGGATTTTACTAGCTCTAGGTTTTGTATCAGTTTTTCCGTTAATCAGTAGTTGGTGGGCGATCTGATCCGGCGTGACGTTACTGGGTTGTTTCAATTCCATTGGGTCCGCGTTGTTTTTTCAATAAGTTCCACGCAATCTTACTACTATGGGTCATATTCAGTTTTTCGATTGTCTCGACCCATTTTTCTTGTCGTGCACGGCTCAGCTCTTTGAGAAGCAGACTACCTGTCTCCACTGTTTGATCGCTAAAAGGGTCTTTCTCGTACGTATTTGTGTATTGATCCAGAAGTTTTTTTGATTCGGTAGTTAGACCTGGGATGTATTGTTGTCGACATCCTCTTGGTATTGCCTTTCTGGAAACGTATTTAGTTTTTTCGACGAAGCACTTGTAATTTTCGGGGGCAGGTTCCAATCCATCCACAGCCTCATCCAAATTTCCGCCAAAATCAGACCAGTTTGCCTTTCGGAAGTTAAAACGTCTTCTGAGAGGGATCGTTTGCATTCTTATGTCTGCATAGATGTTCAGACCAACCGGTCTATGTTGTGTTTTTGGCAGAGGGTTATATACCATCTTGATGCATCTGGCCTCAAGGTTAGTGCTAGTGAAGCAAATATCTGGATTTGTGCCTCGTTTCCAAATTTTACTGTGAAATGATGGTGGCAGTTTTGGGTCGTGGATGAGAGAAAAGTTATTAGCATCTGCCCATTCTTCCACGAGGCTACCGTCGGTGTTGGTCTCTGCGTATCCCCATGCGGTGCTATGGCTATTGAAATCACCCAAAACGAAACAGTTCTCTCGATTCCCAAAATTGGATGGTGCATCAAAGACAAAGTCCTGACGAGGCGGCTTGTATACGGACGTCACAGTACATTGTCCAATTTCCACTGTAAGAATCTCTATGTTATTCACGTTCGTTGAGCTCACAGAAATTATGCTTTGATCAGGTTTCACGAAGATTACGCTACCGTAATTTATATGTGGCACCTCAATAGCAAGCTTCATTCCTGGTATTTTGGGCCGAGGTGAGTTGGCATCCCTATGTGTTTTCTGTATGCAAATAACATGGCACTTGGTATTTCTACAAAATTCTGAGAGCAGATCCTGCTTATTGTTAGTCAAACCCTCTATATTCACGCTTGCTATTGTCAGGGTTGGTTCTGAGAAGAACCTTTTTCTATCTCGCATTTTCCTTTGCAGTGTAGGACTCGGTGGTGGAAGGATTAGCCGTCTCGAAGAGACGTTTCCAGGGGACGCCGGCAATGAATGGTATCTAGTGGTTTCGTTAATCGTTTGTAATTTCACTGCTCGCGTGGAGGCTCCTTCCGTGTCCCCCTGTTTCATAAAACCTTCTGATTGAATTTTTCTAAATATGCATTGAGAAAAATGGAAAAAACATCCCCGATGTTTTGAAGCTGGAAATTCTTCAGCAACTGCACTTATCATGCCACTTTCAACATCCGTAAGAATTGTTGTTGGCGACACATCGGGCATTAATTCCTTCAACTTTTGCAGCAGACGAATGTATGTTGTTTTTGCTTTATTTGGCAATAGAGCATACACTAATGGAATTGAAAGATTATTTTTTAGTCCATGTATCGTGTACAGTTTACAAAATAAGTGCGGAACTGTTTTAAACGTTCCGTCAGCGTACCAATATGAGCATTGAGCGAGAAGGGAAATGTTTCTTCGTGTACCAAATATCAGCAGTCTGTCGTCATTTGCTCCAGAGAATCATACAACAAAAAAATTTCTCCATTTTTTGGTTTGAGTAAACTCTTGTGGAAAAATGATATCTCTTCGATAAAGTGGCAAAACCGGAGCAACTTCTTCTTTTTGTACGAATATTTCTTACAGTTCTCTTCATACTCGCAACTTTCGGCAAACAAGCTGCAGTCGGTTGGCTTAGTCCAATAGATGCATTAGAAATTATATGATGTGGAGCATCTTGGGTATTAATTGCGTTTTCGCGCATTTGACAGTAAAATTTTGCTGCAGGATGATTATGTTCACCAATTTTCTTAAGAACTGTATCAACGACAGTTGTAATACGTCACACTTCCAAAATACATTTTCATCACCCTTATCGTTTAGGTATAAACAGTCGTCAAGTAGTAACTTTTTCTTCTTTCTTTGACTTAAAACAAATTCCATTTTATGTTGTTAACAGCAGAAGAAACGTTTTCAAAATAAAATAATTTAAAAATGTTGGCATTATTTTATGCTTATCTGGTGATAAACATTCTGAAGACGTTCACTATATAAGCAGTAATTAGGTTTCATCATTACTTCAATCGTATTAAACCAAATCTTTTGCAATAAGAGCACAGTCCTAGGAAACTCCTTAGTTCATGTTTATTCGTCGGTTCGGTCCAGCTATGAACTGCTTCAGTTTTGTCGGGATCTATATTAACGCCTTCGGATGATATGACCTAGCCTAAGTGCTTCACCTCTGTTCTCAACAATGCACACTTTTTAGGATTCAGCTTTAATTTTGCTAATTTAATTTTCGGCTGTCAGGTTGGTGAATTGTTCCGAATGACATCATCTAAGTAAACGAAACCGGTTTTCCAATTCAGCTCTTGCAAGATGGTCTCCATTGGTCTCTCAAAAATCGCTGATGCGTTTCATATAAAGGATGGCATAACTCTGAATTGGAATAAAGTCTATTTCTTGTAGCGAATGCAGTTTTCTCTCTCTTTCGGATGTACTTCAACCTGCCAATACCCGCTTTTTAGATCCGATGTTGACAACTAATTAATCTTTCCTGAGGGACAGTCCAGCGTGTCGTTTATTCGTGGTAAATGATAGCTGTCCTTATAAGTTACACCGTTCAATCGTCGGTAGTCGACACAAAATCTAATCGCTCCATATTTCTTATGTTCCAAAACGATAGAAGAAACCCATGGACCTCTAAATGGTTGTATTACACCCTTCGCACGCATGTCCTAATAAATCAAACTCTTCTCGCTTGGCCAATTGTACTCTTCTAGGTGCTTTCTTAGTATCCCTGCATTGATTAGGTCATAAGCCAAACCGGTCCATTCGCAGTCAGTGTCAGCGACAGCAAAGATAAATAAATCTGTCTTTTAGCTTCCTTCGTGATAAGGTGATGACTAGACTTTTCCACAAGTTCTTGTAAAACATTTGGTAACATTTGGCAAGTGGCAGTTCTTGGTTGCCCAGATGTAACAATTTGGTTCTCATATCCAGTTTAATTCCATAGCTTTCCAAACAGCCTAGTTCCAAAATGATGTCGTCGGTGATGTCGGCAACTGGTACTTGTTGATGAAGGCTTGTATCTCCATGTCGGTTACCGCCTTGCATTATACGTTAAACGGTGTTGTTTCTCCTTTTGTAGTTGTTAATACAGCATTTGTGGTAAATCTTTTACTAGGAAAGAGAGGGGACGCACAATCGTCGACTGCAAATTGTTACGCGATTGACCCAGCAGTCATCGCTCAGTAACGAAACATATTGTAGTGTTCGTTGGTTTATTAGAAATTTATTTACAAGACTAAAGTACAGAAACACAATTTATATATACTTATTTAATAATAACTACTTAAAAACACTATTAATTAATACGGAACTTAGCCTACTATTTATTTACAACACTCACTTATATGCGCGTTTCTTATTATTTGTCTTTTCAGTTCTAACACCGTCGATTTATTTTGGATGTTACCACTGTCACGGTAAATTTATTACTAAGTAACTGTCGAACGTCTTTCCACTTTTATAGCATCATGGAACATTCCAGAAAAGTCTTGAAGTTTGTAAGATTGTTTACGTTTTCGGCGAAGCGCTTAATTACTTTCTTGGAAAGCAGGGTCTCGTACCTACACGCCTACAAACACACGTATACACCGCCGAAAACTGCTCGCGGCTAGTTGAGCCTCCGGCCCGCAACACATACAAGTGTACCCGATGGCACACAAGCATGCTCATGTTCGCTACACTGCCCTCTCCTTAAAGATGTTTCGTCCCGAAGCATTTTTACGTTACGTATCGCAGGATCATGCCGGAATCTGCAGTTCTCGCCATCACGACATCCACTCCGGGAATAAAAGCAACAGTCCACGGTCTTCTTATGATTGGCCCGACTCGATTTATTGCAACAGACCAAAACGTTCACTCCAGTACGGCGGAACAGGGCTTCAATCATGTTTCGTACGATCCTCCAATCCAGGCTATCCAGTCCACAACCAAGCGTCGGAATCGCCAGCTTCTGTACGTTATCCTCTAGAAGATGTTTGCGGAGTTCCGTTACTGCGTCTCAGAGGTTCCTATAAGTCGGTTTATCAGAGCAGCATCCTTTAGGTAGATGTTGCGTCGTCCCACAGGCAGGCACAACAGCCTTCTTCCTTTTGTACTTGGTCTTCAAGATGCTCCAATCTAAAAAATCTGTATTTGAACTCGGACGCGATACCACGGCTCATGCTGAGGTCTTTGAAACGCATTGGGCCATAGAATATTCCTTGGAGATAGTAAAGAGGTCTCGTCGGATTTCCTGCGTCACTCCAAATCTTCTGTTGACACGTGGGCCTTCCTTCACAAACTCTTCGAATGTGGGCTCGGAAGGGATAGTCTTTAATAATCTGGCCTGCGACTCCTCTTCAGTCGCGCCGGCGAATGGAACCAAGCGATTAAAATGGATTACCTTTGGCTTCCCATTTGGAGTTCTCTTAATTCGGTAGATCACATAATTAATACTCTTCACTATTTCCTAGGGTCCTTCCCAATTTTGTTGGAGCTTAGGTGAAATTTGCTGTCACTTTCGGTTAATCGTGTCAAAGGTTTAGCGATATTGGCGAATCCATGAACATAGCGACGATAATACGTGCACAAACCCAAGAAGCTTCTTATGTCGTGGACATCTTCAGGCACTGACCATTCCTTCACGGCCTTTATCTTCAATGGATCCACGGCCACGCCCTTCGCTGATACAACATGTCCCAAATAAGAAACTTCTTCGCGGAAAAGGTGGTACTTTTTCGGACTGAGCTTCAAATTAGCTTCTCGTAATCGCTGGAATACTGTACTGTACTGTATGTGTTCATTGAAGGTTCTTCCAATCACAATAAACCAAGTAAACCAAGCAGGTTTTTCCGATTTTTTCCTTGTCGGTAGCATCTAAGGCAACTTGCCAGTATCCGCTTTTCAAATCGAGCGTGGAGAATATTTTCGACCCAGAAAGCATATACAAGTTGTCATCAATTCGTGGTAGCGGATAACTATCCTTCTTAGTTACATTGTTGAGCTGTCAGTAATCCACACAAGAACGGGTTGTACTATCCTTCTTTTTTACTAACACTAGCGGTGACGTCCACGGACTTGATGATGGTTCAATTATGCCGGTCTCATTCATTTCGTGGATTACTCGCTCTGCTTCCTCCTTCTTCGCCAGGGGCAGTCGTCTAGGTCTTTGACGAATGGGCTGCTCATTACCGGTATTAATCTTGTGTTTTACGTTGTTAGTCCTTCCCCTACCATTCTTGTCAGTTTCAACAACCACTCTCTCTTCAGTAGCCATACTCAGAGCCCACTTAGTTGACACAACCTGGCTAGGACTCTCAACTACGCTGGGTTTTACAATGCTCTTTGTGGCTCCAGTGTCCAAGAAAAATACAGAACTTTGTCTATTTATTTTTCTATTTTCATTTCATATTCATATATAATGTAGAAGCAACTAAATTGTAATAAACTCATAAAATTACTAAAAAACAAAATAAATACGTGTAGGGAAAGGGAAGGATTAATTATTTCTGGCATACACGTTTGTAGAACAGCTATTTTGCAATACAAGCAACAATTTTCAAATAAACTTTAACCGCAACTACTACGATACATACCATTTTATGAAAATTAGCGTAGTTACGCTGAAACTGATATGCACACATAGAGCTGCTATACATAGATGCACAAACAGAATGAAACTCAATCAAATATCGCAGTCAACGCTTCAAATCAACTAACGTTACTTTACGAAATTAAATTGATGTGAAACGATATATACTATTGTTAGCTCTCTTTATTAAACCATAGGTGCATTTAGTAATTAAAGCCATGTGTACATTGCTATAGTTGTCTAGTCGTATGGGTAGTTGCGTATTATTTAATTAAAATCATTAATATCGTTAATTTAATCTAATGCTTATGCTTACATCAAAATTGTAATAAAGAACATTAATGCTATATGCCTTTAAATGTTTGACCTGTTCAGTTACATGTAAATTTTTAATTAATCAGGGAAAAAAGGTATCCAATGTATAATACAATGTACTTAGCAACTTGTACATTTTACGACTGAACACCTATAAAGCCAAAAAAGTAGGGCGAAGCATCTGTTGGATGACAAGGAAAAACGTGGTGACTAAATAAAAATAAAAACGTTGTATCTTATTAAAATGATAACCAAAATGTAAAATAGCCTTGAACCTGGGATAGCGATAGTCCTTACAAAACTTCAGAAATAAGACCCAAAACAAAATCCATTGCTATTTAGAGAACAAAATCCACATCTTCATGAAAGTACATCTAAAGCATTTTTTGGGTATTAAGTAATTATGCACCAAGATGTTTCGTCAAATAAGAGCCTTATCTAGTAGTATGTAGTCCCTTGGATCACCGCTATACTTTAAAATAGCGACTAGTTAGGAAAACTATTATAAATGACTAAAAATTTTCAAAAACCAACCGAAAATTAATATTTATTTATTTATTTATTTATTTATTTATTTAGAATATACAGACACTAGGTCCTCTCATGAATTAATACAATATCATTGTATATAATTTCACAATTTGAAATAACAGTTTTAAATATAATTTAGTTAATAAAACATTTTCAATAAATGAACAAAACAAGTAATTCAATAAACTATATAAACTAATATTAATTTCAAGATTATTCAGTATAACTAAACTGTGCAATTCTCAACGCACTTTTAAATGCACCTAAACGATGACAATCTAATAAGACAAGAATATCCCTATTATTATTTACCAGATTGCTTGATCTTATAAAAAAAGAGGTACTCTGCAAATTTATGACATTTCTAGGAACGACAAATTGACAATTATCTCTTAAAATTCTATTTGGTACCTTAAAATTTATGTATGATAGTAGAGTTGGAGAATCAATATAATTATGACTAATTTTATACAAATATAGCAAACCAAGATACATATGAAATGAACTAATAGAGCAAATTTTCAGTTGTTGAGAAATCACAGAATAATCATGATCTTTCATTGACATAGGATTACCAATTTTAAATGACATTAATCTAATAAAACGATGATTAATGGATTCTAATTTATCAATATCACATTTTTTATAAGGAGTCCAAATTACAGAGCCATATGTCAATTGTGACCTCACAATCGCATTATAAAGATTAACCATAGTCAAAGGATTCTTGAACGACTTGGTGTTTCTAAATAAAAAGTATAGCATTTTAGTTGCTTTGTTAACAGAGTAATTAATATGATACGAAAAGGACATGTTAGTATCAAAAAATAAACCTAGATCCTTTACAATAGTTACCCTTTCCAACATATGATCTCCACACAAATTGTATGAGAAGTTCTTATGTTTCGAACGGAAAAAAAGATGTTATGTTACATTTGTTCAAACTAAAGTTCAAGCCATTTTTATTAATCCAACTACTGACGGAATTCAAATCATGCTGTAAATTTCTAGCATCCTCAAAAGAATTTACCATTTTAAATACTTTAATGTCATCTGCATACAACAAGATTTTAGAATATATTAGAGTATCTACTAAATCATTTATATAAGTAATAAAGAGGAGAGGTCCAGTATGTGTACCTTGACCAACTCCAGTGAATGTAGAATACTCAATAGAAATAAAATTTTTGTATCTTACAGAATATTTTCTATTAGTAATAGCAGATTTTATCCAATTTAATAACGATCCCTGAATCCCATATATTATTTCATTAAAATAGCTTACAAACAATTGATATGCTTGTTTCAATTGTACCCCTCTAAGGTTGTTGATTGCGAACATCATAAAGAACCATAATATACTAAAATCAAAACAATTACTGCAAAGCAAGCATCTACTTCAGTCTTTAATTTATTTAATGCAACTTAAAATAAGCAAAAAACAGTTATGGTAAAGTGAATTACAATACGGAGTGAAAATTGTATATAAACGAAAGAAATAAAATTATAATCATCGAATTAGAATAAAGAAATTGTTCTTTCAGAAAAGCCCTTTTACCCTTTATTCCAAGCACGAGCCTTTGGTAAACAATGTACTAATTAATGAATTAAAAAATACTTTTCAAAATTTCAAGCCGCTTAAAACATTAGAAAGCTTTTTTCAGACCATCAATTATTAATAATAATTAATGTGCTTTATCTGATGACGTGATGACAAACTTGAATGAGGAAAAGGTACATGTGACATACTGCGAAAGTCACATTATATAGATTAGTAAACGTGTTAACCCAAGCGTATATGCGCAGTTGCTGCAACCACACTCTCCTTGTAATTTCAGAAGTAGCTACAATTATTTTCTGTTTCTGCCTCGACTATGAAATTGGTCCTTCATTTATAGTGGTATATTTACGCGTATCTGAATCATCAGCAAAATCAGCATCTGAAGAAAACCACTGTTCTCTCTATATCCTATGTAAGAGATAATAGAAAAAGAGAGAGAATGAGAGAGTGAGAGAAAGAGACGGGATGACATGGTGAACAAATAAGAATATATAAGATACAAAATATAGTAAAATATATAATAATAAAAAAAATAAACCGAGTGGAGGGCATATAGATATTTTAAATAATCGTTAAATAATGCTTATAGAATAATTGAAATAAAGTTATGAACTAATATTCTGTATCTATGTTTGTCATTCACAATCCAACGACATACTCATATACATATTTATCATCAAACTTGGATCTAAATTGTTTCGAAATATGCACATAACAACCAAATATCTTGAACTGGTTTAGATGCTCAAATTTTCGTTTATACCAAAGCTTATATCGAAACTTATTTGTAACATTAATTTTTTCTGTACTATTTAAAATGTATCCCGGTATTGCACGCTTCAGCCCATATGAATTGTGGTCGTTTGTTTCCACTAAACATGTATCGAGCAGCTTTTACTGTAATTCGATTTTCTCGTTCCGCCGCGCCATTTTTAAGAAGAGTGTAAGGTGGTAAGATAACATGTTCGATCCCTTTTCGACTCAACAGATCGATAACTACTTGTTGGTATATAGGGGGGTAAAGGGAACCTGTTAGGGCGCTTGTAAATCGGGTTGGTTATAGGAATGGGCGAGAGGGCCTTAGAGAAGCGTAAGGGAAAGTCTGCGAATCTGATCTTTGTGTTAGAAGCTAGACGAGGGTGTAGAGAGGAAAAGGAAATATCTTCGGATGCTGGGAATTCACGTTTCAATAAGAACGAAGGAGAGAGTATTATCCAAAAGTGAGACCGAGATATCCGCGCTCGTGGTGTCGCTTGTTAGGCTTGTTAGGGATGTAGGAACGTAAGGGGAAGCTCGCGAGATGCAGGATTCGTGTGGTGGAGAGGGCAGAATTTTGGGTATAAATAGCCGCGAGTATTTACAGGATTTCATAGGGAGTTGGAATATTGTTGGCTCTCTATCTCGCAAGTTTGATTCGAACTGTTGCAAAGCTAGTCGGAAAACAGCTTATCTCGATCTGCAGTATAAGAGGTCAAATAACCATTTGAACGCATTACATTTGATTCGAACTGTTGCGAGGCTAGTCGGAAAACGGCTTATCTCGATCTGCAGTATAAGAGGTCCTGTAACGCAATTTAAATTGTATTGAACGAATTAAATGGCTGTTGGTTTGCGCAGTCCAACATCCCCTGGTGATTGGTTTAATTCGGTCTGTTCCCGTGGTCGTAATCTGGTTTCTTACCGCTGACACCCTTTATCGGAGTCGTATACAACCCCGCCACTGGCGCCAGCTTATCCACCATTGTCCGGGAGTCGTACTGTTCGAAGCCACCGCCTGAACGATCTGTCCGGTACCATAAACTACCCCATTAGCGACAGTTCGTCCGTCAATCCCGAGTCAGATGCGGCGAAGCGGCCGATGTCGATGACATACAATACAAAGGTGGGTAACTTACTGACCTATATTTTATTCGTATTTTGAGGTCGTTTTACTTCTCCAGATTTATGACTTTATTTACTGTTACTTTTATTTTGAATTGCATTGCTACCATTATTTTATTTTACCCATCAGGTTTTAATGTATATTATCCTGTTTGATTGCGATTATCTTGTGTCCTTAATTTTAAGATTCAATTGTCTAATTGGAGTCCTTTTTGGACCATGTACAATTCTTCACTGATTCATGTACTGCTTCCTGGTACTAGGGAAGTGTATGACAAGCACTTTAATTTGGTTTATTAAATCAGTATAGCCTGAGGAGTTTTGATCAGCTGTTTTAGAATGGGTTCATTCTAACATTGGTATATTTATCTACAAAATTACGTAAACGTAGATGTTGACTAAATTGGCCTGAAGCTGTAGGCGGCAGGAGTTTAGAAGTATCTATCTACGGTTTACGCTCCTATGATTAATTCAGGTGAACGTGTATCTACCGTATTTACTCAATTTGGCGGTATCTATTCTTTCAGTTGAAGGTATCCGTTTTGGTTTGCTTTTGAACCACTAACACTGTTTGAGCATCTCAAGGTGTTGCCTTAGTGACAGATGTGTTTAAAAAGATAGCAGATTTGCAATTTGTCGAAATTAAGGCGAAACTCTTAATTGAAGAACTCTTGATCAGAGAGAGGGAAGTCGACTAAGTTGACATACTCTGTTGTTTTGAACTGTCATAAAATAGAGGCGACGTCCACTAAGAGTGGCGTGTCTCGAACCACCTTATAAATAGAGGCTATGTTCACCAAGGTGACGTGTCTCGACAAACAAATAAAGGGCTATGTTCACCATGTGTGACGTGTCCGACAAATATAAAAGGTTTCGTGGTCACCATGTGTGTCCGATTCCTACCAACAAACAAACCATATACAAACTCCCGTGACATGGCATCTTCAGACAACAGGTATTCTAACATGGCCTACCAAGGTAGCCCATGGGCTTACAGCGGTTGTGGCTTTATCGACGGTTAAAGTTCACGATCTGCACGACTTTCCTTCTCGCAGTTCAAGACGAACATGCGAGGGTTTTTCCTACACAATTCGTTGTTGCACTGTTTGACGATGTTCGAACTTTGTACCAACACATAACTTTGACTATGAAATGTCTTTGATGGCACATCTGTCCCAACCCTAAATTCTACGGTAAAATAAAAAGGTGCTTGTCTTCCAGAACCGATACCAAGGGCAATTGTAAATATGTATATAATGTAAATAAATCCTGTGGCTCAAATTTCTTGTATTTTCTTTGTTAGCACATACAACTTGAACGGAACTCATAAAAGAATCTATCTTACTACATTCTATTAACACAACGTAATTAAAAGGTCCTAACACATTCACAGCCAAATTCTTCGATTTAAATAAATAAATAAAGATTTTTTTAAAAGATTAATTTTGTTTGTTTTTCTTTTCTTTGATTTTAACTAGAAAGTTGGGGTACCCCCCTGCTTCGAGTTACAGTAAGTTATTCTAAATCAAGTAGTCCGCTGGTAAAATGAAGCTTGATTTTCCTATTTTCTCTAGCATTTAAAATACAATTTGACTATTTGACCTACACAATTGTTGAAATTGCTTTCATACTTATTACCTTTATAGGAGTTTTGCCAATTATTACACTACATGGTGAGGATATATGTGTGTACACAGATGTTATTAATGTTGTAAAATTCCTCGCAGTACAGCAGCCATAGACAATGCAGTTTTATGTACCTATAAAAAGAGACATTGTAAGCTTCGGAATATCTTCCTATATGGTAAAACTCTCATGTATGATAAATAAAAATAAAGGAAACACATTTGCACAATAAGTTCAAAATTTATCTGTTTTAATAGGAAAAGCTTATTTCCCGACTTGATAGAGCAATGCAATGGAGATGATGTTTTTATAAATAGTTCAATAGAAGATGGTGATCTAATTATTGGCGCATATACCCAAAGACTCGGGTTCGAAATCCGCTGAGGTGACAACAGACACAATTTTCCGTCGTTAGGGTACATGTTACCGGTATAACGATCACGTTTTTCATTTATCAACTATTTTTGAAGTTGCCCATAATTTTTCTTTTTGGTAGAATATTAAAATTCTATTCACATTAGGAAGCCTTTTTGTGTCCTATCCCCATTTGCAAGTTTTACGTGCGCAACCGTTTAGTTGCAAGAATGGATGGTCATGGGAGTGGTAGGCGTGCCAATATGCAATTGCATACAAATCACTAATTTAATGAAATATTACTTTTCGAGTAGAAAAGTTTCAACTTGTTTAACTAAAGTCTTAAGGGAATTTAATTTTAAAAATCCTGACCAAAAAGTTAATATAATATTTATGGGCACGTAGGCTGGGATACTTTCCTATTAATATAATAAAAGCGTAGCTGTTCCTAATCCTAATTATAAAATAAAACAGAAGAAAGTGGATGTTGAAAAACAGAAAAGAAGAAAATTGTGGTTCATAAACCGTGTAACAAATGATTCCTAAAAAATTCAGACTCAATTAAAGTATAATAAACTTAAGCATTACTTAATTTTTACTTTAAGTAAATATAAGCTATACTATTAACTCATGTAACTCCGGCGTGAATAATAAAATTATTTAACTATATTTGTTGTTTCCACTATAAATATTTCAACAGTGCCTTCTATAAGTAAATATTCCACCTGAAGAATTCTCTGAAAGCTAAATTGATTGTGGAAGCAAGAAAAAATATTTTAAGAACATAAACCCTAATTGCTTGTTTTATTTATATATTCTTGGACACAAGCAAGGAGAGAGGGTTGTTTACGTGATGCGTATTGAAATTCATTAGGTTTACTTGGAATTTATTAATGAAAACAGCTTCGCTAGTAACAAGTTCGTGATACTTGTTACACGGTTTGACTGATTGTAAATTATTCAAATAAAAGGAATGGTTCGTACCTAATTAAAAAAATGTGCCAATATTGCGGATTTCTGTAGGTGGTTGTTTTTTAAATGGAGATAATTTTCTTTAAACTAGAATGTATGTTTTTTTTTGAGGAGAAAATAGGTTGTAATAGGTTCTCAAAAAATATAAACGACATTAAAATAGAGTTGAATATAAAACCCATTTTCTCCAACAATAAAAATAAACTATCAACTTTTCTTGGAAACCCAAAAGAAAATAAAAAGAAAGCAGGTATCTATAAAATTAGTTACAATTATTACGAATAAGTCCATATAGGCTTATAAAAAGAAACATACATGCAAGATTTAAGGAGCATTATCTTCATTTAAAAAACAACCACCAACAGAAACTCGCAGTAGCTGCATATTTTTTAATTAGGTAGGTACGAACCATTCCTTTGAGTTGAATAATTTATAATTAGTCAAATCGTGTAACAAGTATACAACTAGCGAAGCATTAGTAAATTCCAAGTAAACCTTATGAATTTCGATATGCATCACGTAAACCACCCTCTGATCTCTCTTGTGTCCAAGAATATGTAAATAAGCCAAGGAATTTCTTTTTTTTAATATGATGCAAAGTCTTTAAAAACACTGATTTGTAGATATAATAACAGGATAACAGGCAGAACAATATTCTTAAACATCTATGTAAATTTATGGATCGGTACCCCTAATAAATCAACAATTTACAACCATTTTCTCATACGTTTGGCTACAAACTTTTTTGGTGGTACGTGTTGGGCAGTACCCAGAGGGAGGCGGTACTAATTTTCTTTTGGAAATCACTATTAATTAATCTATATAATTAGCAATTTAATCTTTTGAAATTGCTTCTTAATTTGTGTTATCGAAAGATTGTCGTGCCCAGAATTTTAGAACGAATCATATTGTCATGAGTACGTGCATCCACGACAATTTTTCATTTTTTATTGAAAAAAAACATTTTTTTGAAAAAGTTGGCACGAGAATCATTAGATATGTTCATACTGAATATATTGGTACAAAAATTTTGTAATTTTATCGATTCAATTTTCCGCTGTAATTGCAGAAAGTTAACATTGCTTTGGTATAGGCGAATTAAAGGTTCCAAACACCCTTAAATAGCAATTCTCGTGCTAAAAATTTTTTAAATTACTTAAAACAGAATGTTAAAAGAAGTAAAACAATTCTAGCAGGACTTATTATGCTTTTCTTCAGCTTTGCCCGTCCTTGTATTACCGTTCATCCCAAAATGACCAAGGTAATGACCCTTACAAACTAATATTATGTTACATTGGAACATTTATGCGTTTCTACCTGACTGATTACGAGGGTAATCTGAAAAGTTCCCGGCCTCAATAAGAATAACGTGCGCTAGAACTTGTAGCACTCACGTGCACATTCATACAAGTATCTGCAAGTCCCAGATGAAATTCTATCTAATTCCGATTAGCAGTTTGACTTTGACAGTCGATTAGAGTGGATGTACTGTAAACCACCGTAAGACATTTAGAAGCTTGAGTACCGTTCGGTGATAAAGTTCTTTGTGTAAGAAGGTCTATCTTCGAATGAGATTCATCAAACGTTTGTAAATGTTTACAAGCAAGATTAGCCTCCATACTCCACAGTCAAGAAATGGGCTGCTGGGTTTGAACGGGGGAGAGAGAGCATTGAAGATGACCCAAAAAGTGCAACAACTCCTGAATTGATTGACCGTGTGCACGATACACGCTACGGTTTTGGCGCGAAATTGCTGAGGCTGTTGGCTTCTCAGTGGAACGTGTAGGTAACATTTTGCACAACGGATTACACATGAACAAGCTCTGTGCAAGATGGATACCGCGCATCCTGACTGCTAAGCAAAAACGCAACCGCATAACAATGTCACAGCATGCTTTGGAGCTATCCGAGTATAATAAAAATCCAGCAGACTTTTTGCGCAGATTTATAACAATGGATGAAACATGGATTCACCATTATACGATACACCGGAATCGAAACAACAATCAAAGCAGTGGACTGAAGCCGGGTCCTCTACACCAAAGAACGCCAAGTCAGTTCCCTCCGCAGGAAAGGTGATAGCTTCTGTATGTACACTTTCCGGGCTGTTGTGCCGTGGTCGACGTCTTCCTCCTTCTCGATGCGACGTTTCGCCAGATCTTACTTCTGGCATCTTCAGGGCATCTTCAACGCCGGCC
Source organism: Agrilus cyanescens (assembly GCA_947389935.1). NCBI lineage: Eukaryota > Metazoa > Arthropoda > Insecta > Coleoptera > Buprestidae > Agrilus > Agrilus cyanescens. The sequence continues at coordinate 12,925,637 of OX376707.1, read as the reverse complement.
GTGAAAGCCTGAAAACAACAGTGATAGCTTCTGTTTTTTGGGACGCTAATGGAATCATTACGAAACATACATACTGCACTAGATCGACAAAATCAAAAAGATCGATGCGCTTTGATAGTAGTGAAGCATATGGAAGCTGTATACCCATTAGCATAAGTTTAATATGGCAATAATTTTTAGATAACAGTTATTATGGTAAGAAACAGTAAACGCTCCGCCACCACATAGAAAAACTATTGACATCATGACCCATTTACAATGCTCGCAGGACTTTGCTTCGCATAATTACTCTCTTTATGCACCTTTGTGCATGGATATGTTATTGTGGCAAAATGTAATGTGTTTTTGCTCATTTATGGATTATTACAATATATTACTGTTGCGTGGTAGCTTGGTCCAATAAGCCATAAACCTAAAGACGGTCTACTAGGAAGTATCTATAACACTATTGTCCTCTAAGGCCATAGATCTTCGCACTGTCGGAGTAGGTGAAAACCTGAAACACGTCGATTTTTAATTTTAATATTCTACATGGTAACGTCATCGACGATTTTTTTTAATGCAACGCCCTGTATTTGGTGACCATTTTAGATCAGTCGTAAGGGAACTGATTCCGAAAAGGTAGATATTTGGGGACTAACGGACACAAGTTGAATGATACGTGTTAACAACTATTACACTTACGAACCGATCTTTATAATTTTGGCCATTTTTGTTCTTTTAGAGTCCCCCTTATATTCTACAATCTTGGCTCGGCCTTTGGATCGACTCAGTTATTAATTTATACTAATTCGTGAATGTTCTGTAGTTTTATTTTGAATTAATTTGAAGGAGAAATGAATTTAAGTGTAAAACAAAGAATTGAAATACTTATGATGATTGGGTTTGGAGACAGATCGCGAACTCAGATAGAAGTGTGTAACTTATTTAATGATAAATATCTAGAAAGATCCATAACGCAAGTCAACAGTAAGTAGATAAGTTTGAAAAAAAAACATTTGAGGAACTAGTACGCTTGAAAATGCAAGCAAATTAGGTCGTACCTCTCTAAATCATGATGCAAAACTAGAAGTTTTACTTCCTTTTGAAGAAGGTGCGTACACGTCTGTTCGTAAGGTTAGTCGTGATCTCGATGTAAGTAAAACAACAGTACATAAAGTATTAAAACTGGAAAATCAAATTTTCATATTAAAAAGCGAAGTTAGTAATCAGAATTGTAGGTACTGGGGAAAAGAACACCTCTACTGGATGCATGAGTATCATGCACAATACTCGCATAAGGTAAATGTATGGGCTGGCATCTCGACGAAATTGTTCCGAACCGGTGGATTGGTAGATATGGACATATTGAACATATAGAATGGCCAGCTAGGTCGCCAGACTTTAACCGTTCCATATTTACAGACACACTATATATGTATTACCTATATTATTGGAGGGTCATTTTTCATAATTCCTGTAGGTATCGATACTTTGTCTTTATTTGTCGCACGCCACTGGGAAGCACCTTCGATTTTAAAATCAATCTCAATGGGCAGTTTGGACTCGAATACTTTAAACGTCCTATTTGTATGATCTTTGTGCCAAGTTAGTGCAACAATTATATATGTTTTTAATAACATTTCAAAATGGTCAACGTACATCAGTTGTCTCCATGTAAATAGTACTTGATCTTTCTATGTCTTATCTCATATACTGTTCTTAATTTAACCACTAAAGTAATGTACAAGCATTAGAAAAACACTAATACATACTAGCAGCATTACCAACTTAAATGAATTATAATAGTAAGGTTTTAGCGAAGATAAACGGATTGATTTTAAGATTCGTTGACCTAGTCTTCATTGCATGTCAGTTACTTCTTACCACGCCATGTAAATACAGGGTGGGGCATAGGAATCAAGTGTTTTTGAAATAACAATAGAATTATTAGTTTTTACTCTAAGAAAAATTTATTGGTAGTACAACATAGCTAATAATAAAGCATTTTGAAATATTCAAGTACGGAAAATTACATCTGGCATATGACGTCCGTTTTTATTGATACACTGTTGCAGCCGTTCACGAAAATTGCCCTCCACTCTTTCCAGCATGTCCCTGACGATTGCGATTTTTTCTATGGGGGTACTTTAAGTCACGGGTTTACGAGGCCAAGCCCCGTACGTTAGACGCATTAAAGGAAGCGATTCGTCATGAAGTCTCCCTAATCAACAGGGACATGCTGGAAAGAGTGGAGGGCAATTTTCGTGAACGGCTGCAACAGTGTATCAATAAAAACGGACGTCATATGCCAGATGTAATTTTCCGTACTTGAATATTTCAAAATGCTTTATTATTAGCTATGTTGTACTACCAATAAATTTTTCTTAGAGTAAAAACTAATAATTCTATTGTTATTTCAAAAACACTTGATTCCTATGCCCCACCCTGTATTTAAAGTAAGCATGGACAGTAAACGTTACTGTAAATATTCCATTTTTAGCGTATGCGCTAACATGTTAAGGCGTGTTTGGAGATTTTCTGTCTCTTGACTCTTCCACAAATTTTCTGACTCCAAAAATAAAAATTGCGACAGTTCGGAATATCATGAGAAAATTTAATATTCTCCCTATCATTGTAACAGACCAAAAGAATATTTGAAATATTTACAGAGTTTGCTGAATTTTCATTATATGCAATTTTTTGTGTGAGGGAATCACCACACATTTAACTATTAATTTCGCTTTATTTACTTACCGCAAGAATCGTTTTTAAGTTAAGATGTAACCATCCAACTTAAACCTTTAATGGATGAAGGCACCTAGTCTGAATTATTAAGATGCAATTTTTGATGCTGCGATTACAATCATATCAACTTGAAGAATACACAGCATTTCTTATGTTTTCGCTCTGAGAATTGGTAAAAGCATATGGGTAACAAAAAAAGCAGATAATATATTTTGAGTGGTATCCTTACCTATAAGACAAATAAATGTCCCAACAAGCCATAAATAAATAAGTGATACAAACAACATAGTAATTGTATCAATAATACCTCTTTACCTTCTATCTAAAAAAAATATCAAAAACATTAAAGTTAGAAAGGCACTCGTACGATTTCCACAAATATTTGATTATTATGTAACCTATATTTCGCAAACGATCGGTTTTTTTTAGACTAAATAAGTATTTACTAGTAACGTTTACATGCACTTCTACTCTATAATATGGATACAAAACATAATTCAGGCTGGTAATAGAACAGTTTGAAAATTATTTTCAGTTTTTGTTCTGAACTGTTAAGTTAGAATTAATAATTTGTTTCTTCTAGAGGAAGTATATCGACTGAGGCTGTTTTTACCTGACTCGCGTGGATCATGAGCATTGAACACACGTCATTGACAGGGTAGAAAATGTACAGCCGTGCAAAATGTACGGGATGCAAAGTATCCCGACACCGTACAATTTACAATATGCACTGTTGATTGGATCCAGGTAATATCCGCCAGAAGACGCTTAAAAAACAACTGGCCCCTCAGCGCACCATTCTGTAACGATCGTTCAAAGCACTTCCACTCACGACATACAACGGCCTCAGCTCCTCAGTTGAAATATGCTCGTTCTAAATCTGTTCTAAGTAATACCACCCTCAGTTTAATTTTGCACAAGTAAATGTAAATGTCAGTAGAAAATACTCAGTCTGAAGAGACGAAGCAGTTAATATAATATTCATAGTACCATTACCACTATTTATTTATTGCCCTTAAAAATGACAGGTATTTCTTGAAATACCGCCAGTACTACATAATGAAATATTTTTATATATTTTTTTCGATGCAATTGTAAAATTCGTAAATAATATCCCCATCAATATTATACGTAAAATTTGTAGAGCGTCAATTTTTCTATTATTTACCTATTACCGACGACGTGATGTTTTGTGTAAATTGCGAGAAACGTAGAGAAAACACAATCGTGCATTTAACAGTAATTCAGTCGCATGCCTCTATATGAAAGGACGAAAAATACTTAAGAATAACTACATATCTGTATATTTATTAAATATAAAAATTCTTATTTGTGCTAGTAGGAAAATTTTGCAACTGTAAGTATTTTCAGATATAAATTTTATAATTTATTTGAAATGCAATTTTCTATATTGTTCTCTACTGTATTATAATTTAATTACGTTGGTAAATAATTCTAGATTTTATTGCTTAAAAAAAAGTTAATGATCACTTTAGAAATAACAAAACAAATTGTTGATTACCTTCTTTCACCTTCTCCTGAATTATGGTATGAGAAGCTATTTTTATGCATTTCAACTATTTTATCTATACTTTGGGAGAAACGTTCATCTGAAACAATTACGAACTTTTCTTATACATATTTGTATCTTTTTACCAACAGCAAATTTTGACTCCTCCAAAATAATTCCTTTGACTTCGATACCCATTGCCTGTTTGCTGTGTTACAATGTATGCCAGTCGAAAATGTATATGCTGAATTCGCCCAATCACCAGAATAAATGAATATCTAGCCAGGTCATCTCCTGGTTTACAGCCGAATTCGAGGTCACAAGGTAGTTGTAGCTCCCTTCCAAATTAGACAGTGGCAGGTGTTTCGTCAGTTGTTTCGTGGACACATGAACAGTATGCTATCAAAAATAAAGGAATATAGCGGTCCCAGTCCCATTGGTGATCAAACACTACCTTGGAGAGATATTCAATTAAGGTCCGATTAATTTGTCCGAAGCTACATTTCTCGCCTTCACAGCATCCGCTCCGGAAATAGAAGTAAATGTCTACGGCCTTCTCATGTTTCGTATGATCCTCCAATCTAGGTTGTCCAGTCCACAGCCAAACTTCGGAATTGCTAGAATCTGTAGGTTATTTTTTTTTGCGAAGTTTCATTACTGCATCCCAGTTTATCAGAGCATCTTCCTTTAGTTACTAGGTAATAGATATTGCTTCGTCCCTGAGGCAGGCACAACAGTCCTCTTTCTTTTTGTACTTGGTCTTCAAAATGTTCCAACCCGCCAAATCTCCGTTTGAACTCGGACGCGATGCCGCGGCTCATTCTGAGGTCCCCTAAAATGCAATGGGCCAGAGAATATTCCTCAAACTTAGCAAATAGGTCTCGTCGGACTTTATGCGTCACTCTAAATCTTCTTGTTGACATTTGCTCCGGCGAATGGAGCCAAGCGATAAAGATGGACTACCTTCGGCTTGCCATTTGGAGTTCTCTTAATTCGGTAGATTACGTCATTAATCCTCTTCAATATTCCCAAGAATCCTTACCAATTTTGTTGGAACTTATGTTTGGATTGTCCATGGCGACGACTAGGATTTACAACGAAATAAGATCTCCAGGTTGATAACTACCTGCTGTAGCCCTGTATCTTCTCCAACCAAGTCATCTCCTGGTTTACAGCCGAATTTGAGGTCACAAACTAGTCGTAGCTCCCTTCCAAATAGGACAGTAGCAGGTGTTTGGTCAGTTGTTTCGTGGACAGATGAACGGTATGCTATCATAAATAAAGGAATATAGCGGTCCCAGTCCCATTGGTGACCAGACACTACCTTGGAGAAGTATTTAATTAAGGTCCGGTAAATTCGTTCAACCATGCCGTCCGATTGTGGATGGAGTGGAGCAGTTCAAGTTTTCCTTATCCCTAGGAGCTCGTATATTCCACGGAATATAGTTGATTCAAATTTCCTCCCATGGTCTGTGTGCAACTCCAAGGGTACTCCAAAACGACTGATCAACTCTTTGGCTAGCTCCTCAACTATGGTTTCCGACTCCTACTTCGGGAGGGCATAGGCTTCAACCCACTTGGTGAAATAGTCCATAACGACCACAATGTACTTGTTACCTTTTCCGGACTCTGGCCTTTCCTTCACAGCCTTTATCTTTTCTGGATCCACGGCCACGCCCTTCGCCGATGAAAACAGTCCCAAGTAAGAAACTTCTTCTCGGACTGATCTTCAAATTGGCTTCTCGTAACCCCAGGAATACTGCTTGCAAATTCTGCAGCTGTTCATTAAAGGTGCCTCCAAATACTATGATGTCATCCGAATATACCAAGCAGGTTGTAACTATAGTAAGGGGGGTACCCCAACTTTCGTCAAAATTCAAGAAAAGAAAAACAAACAAGAACCTATCTTTTCAAAAATCTTTATTTATTATTTAAATCGAAGCATTTGGCTGTGAACGTGAATCGTCTACTGTTTTACCTTTTAATTTCGTTGTGTTAGTAGAATGTAATAACTTAGATTCTTTTATGAGTTCCGTACAAGTTATATGTGCTAACAAAGAAAACACAAGAAATTCGAATCACATGATTTATTTACAAAAAATAGATATATACAATTCCCCTTGGTATCGGTTCGGGAAGACAAGCACCTTTTTATTTTACCATAGAATTTAGGGTTGGGACAGATGTGCCATCAAAGACATTTAATTGCCAAGGTTATGTATTGGTACAAAGATCGAACATCGTCAAACCCTCGCATGTTCGTCTTTAACTGAGAGAAGGAAACTCGTGCAGATCGTGAACTTTAACCGTCGATAAAGTCACAAGCACTGTAAGCCCATGGGCTACCTTGGTAGGCCATGTTAGAATACCTGTTGTCTGAAGATGCCATGTCACGGGAGTTTGTATATGGTTTGTTTGTTGGTAGGAATCGGACACACATGGTGACCACGAAACCTTTTATATTTGTCGGACACGTCACACATGGTGAACATAGCCCTTTATTTGTTTGTCGAGACACGTCACCTTGGTGAACATAGCCTCTATTTATAAAGTGATTCGAGACACGCCACTCTTAGTGGACGTCGCCTCTATTTTATGGCAGTTCAGAACAACAGAGTATGTCAACTTACTCGACTTCCCTCTCTCTAATCAAGAGTTCTTCAACTAAGAGTTTCGCCTAAATTTAGACAACTGCAAATCTGTTATCTTTTTAAACACATCTGTGACCAAGGCAAAACGTTGAGATGCTCAAACAGTGTTAGTGGTTCAAAATCAAACCAAAACAGATACCTTCAACTGAAAAAAAAGATACCGCCAAATTGATTAAATACGGTAGCTACACGTTCACCTGAATTAATCATAGGAGCGTAAACCGTAGATAGATCCTTCTAAACCCCTGCCGCCTCCAGCTTCAGGCCAGTTTAGTCAACATCTACGTTTACGTAATTTTGTAGGTGAACCCATTCTAAAACAACTGATCAGAACTTCTTAGGCTGCACTGATATAATAAACCAAATTAAAATGCTTGTCATACACCTCCTTAGTACCAAAAAGCAGTACATGAATCAGTGAAGAATTGGTACATGGTCCAAAAAGGACTAGAATTAGACAATTGAATCTTCAAATTAATGACACAAGATTAAACCTGAAGTGTAAAATAAAACAATTGTAGCAATGCAATGCAAAATTAAAAGTGACAATAAATAAAATCATAAATCTGGCAAAGTTAAATGACCTCAAGGTACGAATAAAATATCGGTCAGTAAGTTACCCACCTTTGTATTGTATGTCATCGGCATCGGCCGCATCGCCGCATCTGACTCGGGGTTGACGGACGAACTGTCGCTAATGGGGTAGTTTATGGTACCGAACGGTACTACACTTCGGACGCAAATCAAGGGTGGCGGCGGTAAGAAACCAGGTTACGACCACAGGAACAGACTGAATTAAACCAATCCCCAGGGGATGTTGAGCTGAGCAAACCAACAGCCTCTTAACTGGTTCAATACAATTTAAATTGCGTTACAGGACCTCTTACACTGCAGATCGAGATAGGCCATTTTCCGACCAGGTCTCGCAACAGTTCGAATCCATTCACAATCGTACCAAAGGCTTATTTGACCTCTTATACTGCAGATCGAAATAGGCCGATTTCCGACCAGGTCTCGCAACAGTTTGAATCAATTGTAATGCGTTCAAATGACTATTTGACCTCTTATCCTGCAGATCGAGATAGACATAATATAAAATGACGTAGCGAATCTCTGTTTGTATATAAACTATTGAAATGCATTAAGAATGTAATCAACACATACAAAGAGATAATTATATTAGGAGACTTCAATATTATCCAACGCTTTAAGGTGTTTGATAGCCACCAGGCAGAATGTAGGAGTTTAATGAACATAATTGTTGACACCAATAAGTCTAATTTTTTTAAATTTTTACTGATTCAGGGTTCTATCGATAATACTAAGTTGAAAGTAAATAATACACAGATTTTGCTGTATTCCTAGTTGAATGATTATGAATGAATCGGTTTCATGCATTAAAATGAAATTTTCCTGTATTTAAACGTCACTAGAGTCTTTAAACAAATAATAATGATAAAACAAACATAGTGTTATTGATAAAAATCCAACAGAATGAAATTTAAACTAATAAAGGTTAATCTTGTACAATAATGAACAACATAGATACAAATGTATCTGTAAAAAAAATGTAGTCGAGTTCCGCAAGTCCAAATCAAAAAAACGGAACCCTTAAAGGATAACTCGTGTGTCTGAGTGTCCGTCAGTTACAGACCATTTTCTCCATATCTGCTGGATCAATTAATTTGAAATTTGGTAAACATGTTCTGCGATTCAAACCCGGACGTGTACCGTGCATTTCTATGTCGGTGTCAATTTTGGAAATCAAATTAGAAAATTAAAAAAAAATGTTTTGCACCATATTACATATTAAAAATACTTTTTTATAATTCGAAAATAGTTTTATAATTATTTAAAAAAAACAGAGGAAAATCGCTTCCCTTATCTCCAGAATTAATATGCCTAAAGATTTAAAAAAGAATACCAAAAATAATTTTTTATTTAAAAATTACAGAAAAATCTTTAAAAGGCTACTGCCCTGACACCATCGAAAATCTCTCAATAGGGTTTTATATTCAAAAAGGTTGTTTGAGCTGGAGACTTCAATACTCACTTTAAGGACAAACCAAAAAATAAAAATCAAAATACTTTGTATTTTAGTCCACGTATTTAAGTCAATCAATAACGACGAGAAATGTGTTAACACAAAAAGTATCACTTGCGGTCATTTTCACTTCTGTATCGGTTGTTTAATTATTTTTATAGAAATCTAATACACATCTAAACATTGAACATGCAGTTGCTAACTTAAGCGTAGACATTCCGATTTCTGTAGATGGTATACAATATATTACTACCTAGTAAAACTATTCAATCTAGTTATCGAATAATCTTGAATATTATAAGAACATAAGCTTTCACGGCCGGAATCCATAGAAAAACTAGGGTTCGGGCTTGTAGGCCTATAGACCACGGCCTACAAGCCCGAACCCTAGTTTTTCAATCTTGAATATTTTCAAGTTGCTTTTGCAAACTAGGTACCTAACGGTGATCATACTGACCAGTTGTGCCGAATTTCTGATCTCTTTCATAATTATCTATGTTTTATCGATTGCAGAAGACGTAACTTGTTGAAAATAGTACAGAATTGTATAAATAAGAACATTATAATTTCAAGAAAATTTTCTATAACAATCGCTGTAAAGATTTGCTTTCGTTAGTTTCAATCCCCCCCCCCCTTCACCCGAAGTAACTAACGTTTAGAAAAAAAAATGCAGCAAGCGTAACAATAGTTTTTCTTAAAACTACAACATTATAAGTTATTCAATTATCTATCTTCTTATCAAATTAGGCCCCTTAATTTAATAAATAAAATCACTACTTCTCGGCCCGGCGCCTCCACCAAGTCACAGAGGGTGACCTTTATTTAATTTATTTAGGGGTTCAATTAATAACACCTGAAACATCTTCATTCAATAAATATTTTGGACACACACACACTCATGTTTAATATTAAAAATTTTTAATGTAAGGAAGACAATTAAAACGACCTTTAAATAAACTAATATTAACAATAGCTGCACTTGAAATAGTAACATCGCTTGGCACTTGGTGATGCCCTGATTCGAGTGTAAAAGTTGCCGTCGGTTGCATATCGACTGGCGAATTTTCTGCGAAAGTTGTATTTATGCCGCTGGGTAGGGGGCGGGGCTTGATCCGATTCGGTCAGTGGTATATATCGGGTTCCAGACTTGGTTGAGTGACTCAACTTGAGTCTGAAGGTCACCTCCTTCGTGTTATACTTCTCCGGATGTTTTTTGGATCTTGATGGCCCCTCTAATCATCCTGCTGTGGTAACCGTTGATCGATGCTTGGAGCCTGCAGTTTTCAGAGGGTATTTTGTGGTCGCCGTTGCTCAGTGCGTGTTCGGTCACTGCAGACTTTTCACAGTGACCTAACCGGCAGCTTGGTTTGACTCTCGTTCCTATCGATCTGTTAGTGCCCGTGTGTACCGTTCCGCAGGATCAGGGTATGCAGTAGAGCTCTGGGGCTAAAAGAGAGCTCGTTTTGTCCTTTGCTGACCTGATGGTCTGCCGGATGTTCCTCGTTGATTTGCAGATTGTTCTGTTGTAGTGTTTCTTCAGAACAATTCGGTGCGCCACTCCTGCTAGCGAAACGTTAGGAAGCAGTTCTTTTTTTAATAATGTAAAAAGCGTGCACAATTAAAATAAATATTTTTTTCTTGTTTCAGAATCTACTTAGTTCTACTCCTGCTCCATTGCCAGAATACAAAACTTCAGCGGTAAAAAAGAGCAAATTTATAATAGCACATTATGGAATGTTTAAAAGTTGCTGGGATTGGCTTATACTAATAGCGACCTTCTACGTTGCCGTGGTAGTTCCTTATAACGCAAGTTTCATCAATGATGAAAGACCATCTGTGGTAATGGACGTTGTTGTGGAAGCACTTTTCTTTATAGGCAAGTACAAAATGGATTAGTTCTGGAGAAAAAAAAAAGAATCAAAATTGTTGTTGTCTAATTTAATTTTAAATGTATTAAATGTCGTAACAAACGGGCAGCAAATTTATGTTTTGATGCTCTTCATAGATACTAAAATAAACTGTAATGCTAAATATGTACTATGAGCGATGTAACGAAGCAAAGCATTTGAATATAATACATTAGCTTTCTTTTTTGTAATACATTAACAAGCAGAATGATCTAATATCCTTCTGAGGCTTAAGACAGGTATTGAAGTCAGGAGAAGAGATGATTAATTGCTCGCAAATTACACAGTATATTTGCTGTTTATTTTTTTGTGGAACTCAAGGATTGGAAGAAGTGAAGATACATCATATCCCAACAGGATTCAGACTAACAGATTTGCGAATGTATGACATTGATATCAGTTTGGTGCAATTAACTCTCCCAATAATTTATACCAACTTTGGCTTTAAATATAGGTAACATTTTTAAAACTTGTTTCTTAATGTCTCAAATTAGTTAGGTTAGATAAAGGGCTTTCAAGACCACTATTATGTGGATAGTCTTACTTACAGAGGCTAAAAAGCTGTGGTCCAGTATAGAATTTTCTCCTTCGGGTCATTCGATGGTTTACAAGGAATTTTACAAGGAACTTAGCAAGAGGTGTAATGTCTCAGTGCAAAGGGTTCTGGACCGATAAGACATACTTTGGCGTCTGTTTCAGGAAGGTCATCTGCAATTTCACCCCGCCGCACAATCATAATTAAATTTAAAAAATTATTCGAATTTAAATACCGCGAACTTTTATCGGAACCTTCAACAGTTTTAACATAAATTCATTCAATAAATATAAAGTGAAAGTTCCAAAAAAGTGTGTTCAAAAAATGTCTCGAAGAACGTAAGAGCTAAGCTAGGAAACCTTCAATGATGTCATCCTTATTTTTGATGTAGGTTTCATAAATACGATAAAATAAAGGGTGTTCCATTTAAAAATAACAAAACCTTTTTATGTACAGCCTGTATAATGATAGAGGAAGATCAAGAATACATTATTGTTTACGAATAATTAACGATATTAGATGTAGCTTTCGTGGATTCTGAAAGTTAGTTCAGAATTGGGAAAAATGAAGAAGCATTGTTCAAGCAGTCTTTGAACTGACAACTCTGTGATGATGACTTATAAGTAATTGCATTTATGTTAAATAACAAATCAACTGGTTTTCACGAATACTTTGAATAAAATGTACATGGATAATATACGAAATACGACTACCTGCTAACACAAATATATGCACTAAGTCAAAATAAAACTAAATTTTGTATAATGTAGGGGAATGCTGCGTTTCCTTGATGTACATTGATATTATCATGCCATTTTTATCAGAGCTAAAAAACCCAACCGCCACTAATGCGATTCAGGGAGCTATAAATAAATATCATGTAACTGACGTTAACACAAGACAAGTAAGGGTTTTACGACGCGAACTGCATACGGATTTGGGTGGCATCAGGTGTCTCGTTTTAAGAAGGCCTTAAGCACCTATTTACTGGTTCGCTTTTTCAGAAGAGTATATTTTAGAACAAACCCACACAGACAGTTTTAAAATGGCATGCATTTACGCTTTTAACGCGTGCTTAATTATAAAAGCAACAGAAGGAAGTATCAAACATAAGATACTTGCTAGTAATTTTCCACTTACCCTTAAAAATACATGTAGGCATATTGGAACGTTAGCGATGGAAATTTTATGGTCCATTAAAATTGAAAGACCAGCTGTACTTACCTGCTTCCTATAAAATAAAGATCATCGCATAATAGGTATGCGAATACTCCGACAAACGAAGTAAAAATGTATATGTAAAATAGACGTAAGGGAGTACACTATTTATTACGCCTGTGGGACTGGTTGATAAAAAAGAGGATTCTATGACCGTGGAAACACGATAAATAAATGCATATAAAAAAAACATTATTGTACTACTGTTAGTAATAGATACATATATTCAGTGGGGTAAATAACATCATCTAACAACTGATGCGTAAATTAATAATATCTATTATTAACTTATAATGAAGTACTATTTTTTATTTATTTATTTAAAAGGAATTCAATGATAAAAAATTAATCCTTCAAGGTGTACGATTATTTTCAAACTGATTTCGTGTTCACAATCTTCTGCACATTAGCGAATACGTTATCTTTATTCTTTTTACAACGTTTTGTATAGGTTTTTTACGATATATCAACACTGTGTTTTACAGAAAAGATGAGAAATGCGACGGAAATTCATTACTGAGTTATAAGAAAGCCGGTAATGAATTTCCGCAAATCGGCTCACATTACTACGTCTCCTAATCTTAACTGAATACCGAAATTATATACTACTCGCTGGCATCAAATAACACACATTTACAACAATACCTCGGCTTTAAACTCATCCATCTGTTTATCAGGACGTATTGATACGTATATATATCTGGCCTACCATTAAAACGCCACAATATTTTAAAACGAAATTTAATTTACACATATGCAACATAATCCCCTCTAATACTTAGGTACACATTTAGCGCAATGTTCATAAAATAATTCTAAACTTTTGGAAAGAAATTATTTATCTCCTTAACGCAATGGCCCACACGACTTCATTATTTGTCCAAAACCTTCTGCCCTTCAAATGTTTTTTTTTATCTTTCGGAATAAACAGTAGTCCACCAGACACGGTGCTAAATCGGGAGAATAGGGAAAGTTGTCAATTTTGAGTATGAAAGTTTATGGTTTTATTTTACTTGAATAACAAGATTATTTTGAAAATTATACAACTAAATATGATGATGTTGTACTCATTGGCGATCGTCGAAAAATGAGCGCTTTCCTAAACGTTTCGTCAGCATGAATAGTCCACATCCTTGAGTAAAGTATGGTTTATCGAAGACTGAGTTAGTCCATGGAGAGCAGAGTACCGGATTGGTTCGGTTGCTTTAGTTAAAATAAAAATGTAGGTAATCATACGTATATAAGTAATCACCTCCGCTTGATTGTTGATGCTACTTCGTATTACAAACATTATTGCCACCCTTTTGGGTTTTCTATAAAGTTCTGGGTGGAAATTCAAACATGAAGTAATAACTCTGCAATAGAATCGTGTAACATTAAGTAAATATGGTAATCAATTAAATTCAAAACGGATACGCTTAAACTGATGTAACCGCTTCAATCCGGTGCTCCATCACCGTTAATGACAATGGCAAGCAAGATGGAACTATCAATCAAACTGGATCCTTAAGATTTTCTGAAGTTAACCTCGCATATTGACGAAACATCGAGAAAAGCATTCTATATTCGACGGCCAAAAGACAAGTGTAGTAACTTACTTTCATACCAAAACGATGACCATGAAAACCCGCAACCCTATAAAAATCATTAATAAGGGTATTTAAAATGTAGAGCCTTGCACAGCCAAAGAATTTTTTTTTTTTAACTAGATGTATAGGGATACATATAATTTTACTTTCGTAGTTCAATTACTTCATCTGTATCTAATAAGTTAATATTCAATAATTTTTTTGTATTACTGCTTATCCAGATTTTTAATATCTTTTTAATATAGTTTTTTCTTATATTCTAGAGTTTTGATATTGGGTTCGAGTGCATTGTATACCTTCATAGCTACAATTTTAGTACTATTAAGTTTTAGTGTTTTCTGTATTTTAATTTTAATAGATAAGGGCTTTTTAATATTTGTATCTTTTTTGCATATAATTTTTGTGAGCCTATTTTGAACTTTTTGTAAACCCGTTATAACATTTCCATACGCTCCGCCCCAAGCAATGTTTCCATATGTAAAGCTGTGAAAAAAGCGTATAAAAGCGTAAAATGCCATAAGAGATGAAGCATTTAGCCATTTTGTGTATAACAAAAATTAAATATTTCCCTTTTTTAATTACATTTTCAACGTGTTTATTCCATTTAAATCTACTGTCAATTAGTAGACCCAAGTATTTACAATATTCGACTCTTGTTAATTTTTGATTATCGATCTGTATATTTATATTTATATCTCTAGCAACACTATCTGTATATGATCCAAAAGTAATAACAACGGTTTTTGTTACGTTTAAGGAAAGTTCATTAAGACAGAGCCATTGTATTGTATCTTGTGGTACTCCAACATTAACCTTTAGAAAATCGCTGTATGAGTCATTTAGTTTTACTTTTTGTAATCTATCAGATAAAGAACTTTTGAAAAATTCTTTTGTAGGACCTCTAACACCATATTTTTCCAGCTTTTGTAATAAAATTTTGTGGTTAACCACTTTTTTATTTTCATGTATTTCATTCACTATTTTGTTGGTCACAAAAAAAGAGCGTCTTTGGTACCCATATTCCTTCTGAATCCAAACTTCATATTTGATATTAAATTATATCTATTGATAAAATTTTACAGTCCAGTATGTTTAAGTTTTTCGAATAATTTTGCAACATTTGATATGTGATATCGGTCGATAATTTGTTGGCAATAGTTTATCACCAGATTTGAATATTGGTACTATCTCAACTTTTTTAAGAGCAACTGACCAGACTGTTTTATATGTATACAAATTTAAAATATGCGACAAAGGACTGACAATATATCTAGCAATACTCTTTAATACCATAGCGCTAATTCCGTCAATTCCACCCGCTTTATTTTTTAATTGCTTGATGACTCTCAAAAGCTCCAGTGGTGTTGTAGGGTTTAGGAATAGTGTATTTTCATTGTAGCTTGGAAGACTTAGCTGCTCATTTTTTGGTTTAATAATTTGACTAGCTAGATTTTTTCCCACATCCCTAAAATAACCGTTGATATAATCTGCAAAATCACATGGTCTACTTATGATTATATTGTCATCCTTTATCTTTTCTACTGTATTTTTTTTCTATTTTTATTTCTAGATAATTTGCTATTTATATATTTCCATAACTTTTTACTATCCTTGCGACATTTATTAACATTTTCCTGTTCATAGCTATATTTTGCTAGTTTAATGAGTTTGCTTAGAATTTTTCATATTTTTTGTAGTTTTTTTCCATTTCAACATTGTTTGAGTTCTCTTTCCACATTTTGTACAAAAATTCTTTTGTATTACATGATTTTATAATTCCTTGAGTAATCCAAGGTTTACGAGCCATGCTTTTTCGCTTATTTTTGTTTTTTGTTGATTGTACTTTTCCAATTAATTTTTTAACCATATCAATAAACGCGTTAATAACAGTGTCTGGGTCCTGTGCAGACAATAATTTATGCCATGGTTCATTTCTTGCTAATTTATTTAATTTTTTATAATTAATGAGTGAGATGTAGTTTGGTCGGTGAGTTATCTGGTTTAGTATTAATATTTACTAAAAGAGGGAAATGATCATTGAACAATTGAGTAATCTTATATGGTGTACAATCAAAATTAGATCTGGCAAAAACGTTGTCTATGCAGGTTCCCAGGCTTGGATCATGATTACTGGGAATAGTAGTTTATATTGTATTTCAAGGAAATTGAAAAGAAAATTTTGTCCATCATCATCTAAGTTTATCAAATCAATATTGAAGTCACTAAATATATAATGATTTTTATACTTTTTATTTCTATTTAAATAAGTTCGAAGATTTCTAATAACAATACCTTTTTTATAATCATGGCCTATACATCCCTGAGATTTTTAGCTTTTTTTCATTGCAAGTTGTTTGTTTTATAAATTTTTTATATATTTTTTCCTTTATCTTACAGATATAATTTTAAATTTTCGAACTTCGTATGTGAATAAAAAGGGCGAAGTAGTATCCGATTGGAGATCCATTTCCATCAATTATCTTCGCACTTGGTTCTTAGTGGACCTGCTGGCTGCCCTTCCTTTCGATCTTTTATACGCTCTCTACGGTGGAGAGGTAAGGAAATACGTTTATTTTTCAGTTATAAGAATTTAAGTTTGTTGATATGATATACTTATAATCAATAGAAGCTAACATCGTCAATAACCAACAATTATTAAGAATAACTTATTAGCTTCTATTGGTTATACATTTGTTTTTGTTTAATTTTTGGTTTTCTCGTATAAAACATTCCCCAAAAAACATACATATGAGAATAAAGTAGGTGGTGATAAGTAGTATATCAATTTAGAACTTATTTCTTGATAAAGTTGTCACTTTCCAGGCTTCCGGGAAAAAGATACAAGCTATCTTTAAAATACAATATTATTCGTAAATTAATGGGTATCTAATGCTGGTATTCATAAACCGGCCTCAAGCTCGTGCTCAAGACGGGCTTGGCCAAGCACGGACTTGAGGATGAGATTGTTGTCTGTTTCATAAACCGAACTTCGGTAATTCTCGGCTGAGCTTGACCTCAAGCTCGAAAAACGGGGGATTTCTAGTGACTTTTTTGTTTGCAAGTTTTCTTGGACCAATTAGAAGCATAATTGTCTGTTACGTTGAAGTGGTTGAAGTTAGCGTCCCTTTTATTTAATAAAACGCTGATTTTTCTTGTTTTCGATATTACTTTATTATTTTTGACTTAGGTGATTCCTGTAGACTACATTTCATTCATTAATGTAGTTGTAGTTGTTAGTTGCAATAATTTATTAATTAATAAATGTAACTTATTATACATTAGGCAATACTTGCCTGTTATGTATTAAAATAAAAAAAGTACCATTGTGAATGTTGCAATGAAAAAAGTTGATCAAAAAAATAAATAAATATTGATTAGTAACTGTTTCTTTTATGAGTAATCCAAAAACTCAAATTTATTTAATGTGTTTTGCAATTTATTATTAAACTAAAAAAAGAATGCATTTCATATGTAAATGGGAAAAAACGATATCTAGCACGAAATTTGCGGTCGTTAACAAATTCAAGCCGGTTCTCAGCATCTCGGATGTTTCTTCTTGGCACACGTTCTTCCATTTGTTATTGAACCACATCGATGTACCCATGATGTACCTATTCTAAAAAATTGTTTAACTCGTCAAACACTTTTGAAAACACAAACATCACAAATTGTCTCCCAAATGTCAAACAACCTTTATATTTTTCACACCTTTTGTAGGTTATATTAATTCGTGTGCCGTCAAACACGATCTTGGGTCTTGCTCAAGCCTACAAAATCGCTCCCTTGAGATCGTCTCAGGATTCTCGTGCTGTGATTGGCTGGCCAACAAAAGCTGAGCTTGAGGTCGGTTTATGAAACGCAAATTTACTCCGACTCGGACTGGTGCATCGAGTTGGTCTCAAGTCCGGTTTATGAATACGAGCATAAGACTTCTACTTTATTTCTTAGTTAACAACTGAACTAACCGTTTATTCAGCACGATACAATATAAAAAAGAACATACATTAAAAAATTGCCAAATTATTGTTTTATTGTCAAAAACTCAATTTCAACCAAATCAAATAAGCTGCAGTAGAAACTTGATAAATCCAACCTGGATAGATTGAAATTCTCTGCAACAGGAAATAAATCCTCATTCCTTTTCGTGTAAACCTCAAACCTCCATTACATTTCGGAAGCTACCTACGTATTTTTATTTAAAAGATATAAAAATACTTGAAATCAGCCAATACTGAGAAAAATGAGTTGGTTAATTGGTAGATAATAATGATTATAATTATTAATTATCGTTAATGTCTTAAATTGTTTATATTGCAATTCTTCAAAAAATACGAACGGTGTAGGTATCTTCGAGACTCGTTTGATATTTTACAATCGTATTTTTATGTTTTTGTTTTAATTTCATAATTTTAATAACTAAAAGTTCAGGTTCACTTATACCTTGAAGGAGCCATTAACCGTCCTCGTTGCAATAAAAGGTATAATCGAAATTATTACGATATCGACCCCATTCGAAGTTACATTTCCCGCAATGCGCGCTTTAAAACTTTTCCGAGGGGAGTGCCATTAAAATGAAATTTCTCGGTCAGTTAGCCGTATAACTGTTTCTGATCTGGATCGAAATGAATCCTGCAGATATAAACCGTCGAGTTTCTGAGAGGTATATTATATATTATCCCAAGCAATGGAAGGGCGTACGAACACAACAAGAAATGGACGAATAAAGCATCAAATAAATAAATAATGAGTTCAAATATATGCTTGTTACAGACTAGAGACAAATAAAGTAAATCTAGAAACAAATTTGTCGTGAATTTGGAAACAATGCAACGTTAAATTTGCAAACTCAATAACGAAATATTCCCCCATAAAATAAAATCCGACTTATTCAAACATATGCATAGATGAAGTAGACAATAAACGCTATAAATGTTACCGTTTTCATAATCTTTGTCAGATTACTATATTTGATCTACCTATACAATGTATTCTACTATGAAGTTAAGCCACAAAGTTTGTATTTATACGATGTTGCAAGGTAAATAGGACGGAAATGACTTTACCTAAACTAATATTCACTGGAAATAAATTGCTTAGACCAAGTTCGCAGGATTTATTCAGCCATTATTAGAAAGATAAGTGGAACATCATTCAGAAAAATAGTGTTTAGTTAAGTAAGCGCTCATATTGAATTTAATTAAAAAATTTTGGTGATAAAAATTTAATTTTGCAATTACCGACAAAAGTTTCTGATAAGGCTATTTGGACAGTTAATGTATATAAGTTCATATGAACTGAAGACAGGGGCTTAAATAGCTATCGCCGTGTCCTCGATGCAGGAGTCTCCAGGTTACAAGAGCCTCGATGTATTAAAGCAAAAGTTATCTCACTCATACTGGTAGTAAACTTCTCATGAAAAAATCGTATTGAATCATACAAAAACATATACATATCTACGTATTCAAACACATGATCATACACTGATTTGGACTACGACTGGGTAATCATGTTCGTATGTGAACAGATATAGTTACATATGAACATATATGACCACTCGAGAATCAAAATCCATTCCATAATTTGCTAAAAAGGCCCGAGAGTTATGAGAAAACGAGACAATTTAAAACAGGGCCCATCTATGGCAAGTGAATTGAAATTGAAGATAAAAAATTAGTTAAGGAGACAAGATTGATTAATAATAACATTTATAAAATGACTTCCTTCAATCATCGGTTGCATGTATGATAATACAGGAAACTTATCTCTGTATTATCTGTATTATTTTTTTATAAAATTGATCAGCGGTAATTTATTTTTCGACGCCATGTTAAGCTTTTAAAATGGAATTTGCCATTCAATATCACTTACTCCTTCTAATTTTATTTTTAACTTTTCCTTGGAAACGTGAAAGAAGCACGACTTTAATCCTTTTAAGAACAACACAAAATAAACAACCACCTACTTGTTCTATACATCAGAAATGCATTTGCTAATAAATTTAATCAACTTGCTTTCTAAGTAACTTTCACTTCAATTTCCTGATTGAAACCAGACGGATTGAAGTTGAAATATGATACTTTATTGCATTTCAAATATTACATATTTTTAGAACGTAAAATCTGATCCAAAATTTACGAATATTATCTCTTATTCGTAACCAATTATACCCATTCGAATTCGCCGAATTGAAAAAAATGCAATGATTGGTTTATTCAGTTAATCAAAAGCTAGTTAATTTAACTACCTATACAATGTATAAAAAATTTGGTTATGTAAATACACATATAATGAATGAAATATTGAAAACACTTGGTAGTGGTGATTTTAAATACATTAATGTGTATTAAATTTTTGAATCATCTACAAATTATCTCAAATTATTATGAAAAAATCTATTGCTGCCATCATGCCCCCGCCGGGATTCGAACCCAGGTCTCTGACTACGCGCCATTTAAAATCACCACTACCAAGAGTTACTCAATATTTCATTTTTAATAGATATTAATAATAATATACATTAATTGGACGATTCAGTGACTTAGTAAGTACCTACGTTTCGTCGATGTTGCTGTCGTCAGGTCTCCGTAGCTTAGTGGTTAGAGCAATGGCGCGTAAAGCCAGAGACCCGGCTTCGAATCCCGGCGGGGGCATGATGACAGCAATAGATTTTTCCTTATTATTTTGGAAAAATTTGTAGATGATTCAACGATTTAATTCACATTACATATAATGAAGGTAACTCAATAGTGTCCGCACCTTTTTCATTGTGAATTGACAACTCTTAACATTTTACAGTCTCTGTGTATAAAGTACGAGGTATTGATAAGTACTGAGGTACTCAGCTTTTATTTTAACTCAATTTATTAACAATATACTTCTAATTAACATTAATATTTGAAATAATCCCCATCAAACTGATTCGGGCACAGAACAGACGAGTTAGGAAGACTAAGCAAGTAATAGGTTTGAAGATTTGCCAGTAGCAGTTATATATTCTCAACTGTCCACCACTTCCGGTTATCTGGAAGTTGATGGTGACTTTGTTATTTTAAATGGAATGGTATATTTTTTTACGACGAATTCACATTAAACATAAAAATTTAACGTGACTTTGTTCACCAAGTTGTATACCGGCGATGAGCAATTTTTGAGATAGGTGATTTAATCTATAAAAAAATCGGTACCGCAACCTAATGTATAAACAACCTAACCTAACCTAATCTAAATTATAAACAATCATAACATCCGCAAAATTTGACTAACAGTGTTGAAATTGTGACCGGTAATAGCTAAATCTCAAAGCGAATACCTTAATAAAATTGAAGTTAATAATTTATAAAAGGCGTTCAGAAAAAATTTAAAAGTTTAAGATATTTTAACTTGTCATCCTTTTCATAATTTTTGATGACGTTTTATAATTCTAAAACTAAACAGGGTGTAATTACAAAGATACAAATTAATATTTGGCACTTACAAATGACAAAAGAAATAAAAATAATATATTATATAAAAAAAAAATAACACAGACGTCTACTAGAAACAAACATAAAAGCAAAACGAAAACAACAAAAAGATTATATTTTCGTTATTCTACGTAACTGAAGAACGTGAATTGTAATTTAACAAACGACCAATGTATGGACAAACTTCAAAAACTCGAAAATTCCTACTTTTTTTTATAACTGAAAAACAAAAGACGATAGAATTTTTTGTTTATTTAAAAAAAAAGGAGATCGAAGGTGCGCCATTAATCTTTTTGTATATCTCATTGTTTTAGAGTTCTTCTATATAGAAACATCAAAATTGCCTTACCCTGTACCTTAAATTCGTTGTTACCTACAGATTGTTGCACTTTTGAATTCCCCAAAAAAAATACATGTTTGTTTATTAGGTAATATCGCATATGACGTACCCTGCACCGCTGTGGAATTATTTCACATTTTTGTGAACATTTGACGTCTGCAATGTTTGACGGCACTGTAAATAATTCAGAATCAAAAGCTCTCAATAGGTATGCGGTTTTCACGATTAAATAAATATTTCATTTTTAAAAACTAAATCTATACCAATTTACCTCATTTTTTCAGATAGACTCCCATACTTTTTTCACCTCGTACCGTGCAAAATAAAATTTCCTTTCTTCTGATATAGGGTATTTGGTGCGTTTCTTAGCCCAACACCGCATTTAATGAGAATCGAATTTTTTTTCTATAGAATTTCACAGTTAGCAAATTAATTAATAAAGTACTAAATTTTGTGCAATTCTTTACAGAATTCAAACTTTGCACTGCAGCCTATAAAAAGTGACAGGCTATATCTGATGCCAGCACGGGGGTGACGGTACGCCGACGTTCAGAAAGAGATTTCTATTTCCTCCAAACCAGTATAACGACCTAAAATTAGTTATACAAAATTGTACACATTTTCAAAAAAAATCCGTAAATATTGTACAAATTTTCTTATTTGAATTTTTCAATGTGCTGGATTCTCATATACCTCGGTAACGATATTGCAATTTATTATTGGTAATTGAGCAAAATTTGATTATTGTTATATAAAATTGTGCTGGGCTAAGCTACGTGTCTGGTATCTTTTACCAAGAATTTTTCAGAAATTTACAATTTTCTAAATAATTGAGTTTAGATGGTAACGGTCGGAAGAACGCTGATGCGCATACATTCTTGAGGCAGATGTAACGAATTTCCTTTCGCATTACCCAAGATATAAAACATATCAGTTAATTCTCGCGAACACATTTTCGGTTATTCTAATTTAGTCATAATATGTCTATGTACATTACATTCGCTATCAAACATTATTAACACTTGCTTGAAGTTAATTGATTTTAAGATAAAATGTTACGGAGATGTTCACAGTAAACATATTAAAATGTTGTAACAAGCACACACTTGTTAATATTTAAAATTACGATAAAATTAAATTCACAACACACTTAGTTGTATAAATAAAATAATTAATAATTTACAAACTAAACTCACTTAAAGATAACTACATTCAACAAAAATCAACACTGTCATTGTCACAACTTGTTCGAAACATCTTTCATCATACCTAAACAGCAGATCGATTCGGCCTTAGTGACTCACCCTGTATAAAAAATATCTTGGTACAGACGAATTGTGATTTTTTTTTGATGAAGACAGTTAAAAACCACCTACAATTATGGACTAATCGAAGAAGTGTTGTCTGGATTTTTAACCTTCTGCAAACTACAAGAACCTAACCTAACTTAACCACAACACTTAATTTCTAACAATTCATTATCAATACATTAATGTGAATTAAATCCGTTAACCACCTACAAATTACCTCCAATTAATGAGAAAACAGCTATTACTGTCATCATGCCCCCGCCGGGATTCGAACTTGGGTCTCTGGCTTTACGCGTCATTGTTCTAACCACTAAGCTACGGAGACATGACCTTTTTCCTCATTAATTAGAGGTAATTTGTAGGTGGTTAATGGATTTAATTCTCATTAATGTATTTAAAATCACCACTACTAAATGTAACTCAATATTTCATTGTTAATAGATATGTATTAATGATAATATACATTAATTCGACGATTCAGTGACTCAGTAAGAACGTTTCGTCGATGTTGCTGTCATCATGTCTCCGTAGCTTAGTGGTTAGAACAATGGCGCATAAAGCCAGAGACCCGGGATCGAATCCTAGCGGGGGTATGATGATAACAGTAGCTTTTTCCTCATTGATTGGAAGTAATTTGTAGATGGTTCTTGGATTTAATTCACATTAATGTATTTAAAATCACCGCTACTAGGTAAATGTTACTCAATATTTCATTGTCAATATATTTTAATTCATTATCAGCTTTTTGTTATGGTTTCAAAAACTGATATCGTAGAACCTAAACCTTAGAACATAACATAATATAACAAAATGTAACTTTTACAATAAAATATATGGTTAAATTAAACTCACTCTTGACAATAACCAACAGCACTTCAGGATAATAACTTCATTTACACGCCGATTTGCTCGTTAATTTCGGTCATCAATATGCTGAACAAAATTGAATTAAATTATTTTTAAGTGCAAAAGCAAAATACTTTTTTTTTTTCGTCAATCTAAACTTGAAAAGAGTAAGATAGATTGATCATATAATGGACTCCCAACGGTATCCTGTGGTCGCAGGCTATTTACAATCATCAATTCACTTTCAACCTCTACTTAGGCCACTGTTTTACGATATCATATCAGCCATTACGCCCGTTATATTGTAGGGTTAAGGCTCCATTATCTCTCAGATGGATACTAAGTAGAATCATTTGCTACACTTTATCCCTTTAATAAGACGCTGCGTGTAGAAACTAAAGAAAGAGGGACAATTTTACTGCTTTTGCTGTACAGGGTGGAAAAAATTCAAATTACAAAGCCTCACTATTTGATAGAAAAATAAAGGAATACCCCTTCCTGTATTTTGAGGTTGGCACATTTTTTTTTGTATTTTTATAAAATTTACCCTTCTTTTTTAGCTGTAAAGGTGTATTGCGATGTTTCGTTGGAAAGGGCATAAAATAGAGAATATGATTAATTTTTTACTTTTGCTTTGATAATCTAGAAAGTCATAAATAACTGGTCATTTTAGAAACAAGGTGAAATAAAGACATTTTGCTAATATGATTCTTTGTTTACTTACTACCGTATTCAAGTTATTACTTTAAATCACCTGGAACTTAACCTCTGGAACTTAGGCAGCGATTCATATACGAAATTCGCCAAATACAGCAGATACGGTACCTACATAATAGTAAGAATGAATTTTATTTTATATTAGGGATATGTCAAGTTTCTGACTCCAAAAAAGGGGGCAAATTTTATGAAAATACCATAAAAGTGTGGTAAATGAAAAATTAAGGGAAACGTATTTTTTTATTATTATTTTTTTATGAAATAAAGAACCTTTGCAATATTAATTTTATAGTATGTAAAAATTCCACACGATATCCATATTTTACGAGGATGGTAATAATCTCATAATAGTTCGATTGAATGAAAGTTTATTTTGTTCTAATTTTTTAAGCTGTATCACTTTTGGATTTTGGACGGATTTGAGATATTCAGTGCAACCTGTTTATTGTTAGGCATGTTTTTATTAATATATAAATAAGGATTTTTAGCCAGTAGGGTTGTTTATGTACTTTGATACTTTGTTAACTATTGCAGTATTTATTTAGGTATACTAACTAATTGTGTAGTTATATCTTGTATCTACTTATTTTGTGAAACCAGATGTCACAAAAAAGAAACAGAAAAGATAACCAGCACTAACTTACTTACTTCGGAGCTTGTTAATAATTTCATTTCTTCTTCTAAGCTATTCTTAGAGCAGAAAGGTTTATTGGGTTAACAAAATAAAATCTAATTTTCTTGTCACAAAGTCTAAAAATACCATAAAACTTCAAAAACTTTAATGGAAGTTAATAACAAAATACTGTAGCGAACGCGAGCGTGCTTGTGTGCGACCGGGTACGCTTGTATGCGTTGCCGGCCGGTTCAACTAGCCGCGGCCGGTTTTCGTCAGTGTATACGTGTGTCTCGTATCTGCCTTCCAAGAAAGTAATTAAGCGGTTCGCTGAAAACGTAAACAATCTTGCAAAACCTCCAGACTTTTCTGGATTATTCCATGATGCTATAAAAGTGGAAAGACGTTCGACAGTTAGTTAGTATTAAATTGACCGTGACAGTGGTAACATCGGAAATAAATCGACAGTGTTAGAAGTGAAAAGACAAATAAATAAAGACGCGCATAAAAGTGAGTGTTCGAATAAATAGCAATCCAAGTGTATATAAATTGTATTCCTGTACTTAGCCTTGTAAATCAAATTTAATAAACCCACGAATACTACAACTGGTGTCAGGTGAGGAGTGAAATATAACTATTGAAGACTTTAGTGCGGGTTGGGTAAAAATGGCAAAGAAGTTGTACGAATTAAAAGTTGCCGAGTTAAGAAGAGAATTTGAAGAACGGGATGAAGCGATAAGCGGCAACAAAGCAGAACTTCAGTGGCGGCTCGCGAAGGCGTTGAAAAAGGGTGGCTATGATCCTGAGACACTCCTTTCGAAGATGAATTGTCGCAAGAAATGCAAAAATTGGAAGAAAACAGTAAAAGTCTGGAAAATAAATTGGAAGAAAATAGTATTAATTTGGAAAGCAAATTGGAAGAAAACTGAAAAGTCTGGAAAATAGATTGGAAGAAAATAGTAAAAGTTTGAAAAATGAATTGGAAGAAAGATTAGAAGAAAATAGTAAAAATTTGGAAAGCAAATTAGAAGAAATATTTAATAATACACTTCAAAAAACAGAAGAAAAGATAAAAGTGCTGGAAGAAATGATTTCTAATAGCAAAATAAAACCAATCGAAATGGATGTTGGCGCATCTAGTACACTTAAAGAAGGTGGCCAAATCAGGCAAGGAAGCGGTGTAGAGTCAAGAACACCAGTGAAACCACCAACGTTTGACGGAAAACAGGAGTAAGCAGAGACTACAGATTTCCATTTAGAGCGATCCTGGCCCTTCTTTTGCTTGATCCGCACTCATTACTTTTCTCATGCGCGCTCGCCTGTTACGTGTACTCCTAACTTCATCTTTCTTTAGGACATCCTCAATTAGGTCTAGGACGATTCCTCCCAACCCTAAAATACACATTCGCACAATAAATTTCCTTCGTCAATCTAATTGCATCCATCCTCTCTAAATGACCACTATTTTTTTTTTTTACATCCTTTCTTTCTCTTTGATATACCGCATAATTCAATGCTATACTTCCACAACAATCTTTTTGAAACACTCCCACAGAACACTCATTCCCCATTCTATTTTTTCACCCAAATCACCAAATATTTATTTCAGCTTCCAAACATAGTCATTTCTTATATCATTCCCTTGCAGATTTTCTACTCGTATTCGTTCTAAATTAGGGCCTGCAAAAATTTCTTTTATCAGTTTATTTAGGGTCCCTTAATTCGAAGAGTTGAGACAATGTTGCAAAGAATTTTTTGAAATCTATTATAAACACGTTACTGAGAAAAGGTTTGAAATTTAATGTCTGCATTTAACAGAATACATGAAAATTATTCATAGTGAAAATCAAGGAACTAATAGTATATTGGAAATACATCATCTTTTAAAAGAAAACAAAATCGAAGACACATTTCCAAACGTAGAAATCTTCTTAAGCTAGCTTAAGATGACAACTATCTGCAATGGGGAACGCTCCTTCTCCAAATTGATCAGAATAAAAATAGAATGAAGAAGTACAATACTTCAAGAGACAGCTTGTCGCTAATGTCAATAGAATGTGATATGCTCAAGACTATAGATTTTGAACAAGATTAACGATTTTGCCTATTCAATCAACATTGATTTTTTAACACTAAAGTGTGGATTCTAAAAGCCTTAGGTACTTTTGAGGATAATATTATCTATATTATCTATTCATTTAATGTGACTGCAATGAAATAAAAGTAAATCTACAACCTTGGTTATACACTTTCTTTATCTATTTTAACAATATAGTGCTCTGTCAAGGTCATGGGGTCCCAATATCCTGATGTGCCCAGGGCCCCCCATAGGTTAAAGATGGTCCTGATTAGAAAGAAGATCGATGTTCAAGTAACTGTGGCTGCGTATACTCGCCACAAAAATTAATTCTTGTTTGATATGTTTTTTTTTTGTATATATTTTATTGTACATAATTTTGCCTTTCTTCTTTCTATTAACAATATCTTTCATTTCGTATATTTACATATTCTAAATATTTCAGTCTATTGTGTATAATTGCTTTCTTGTAACTACCTTACCTATCATAAACTCATTATTCCTTGTGCACGTCTGTTTCTATACAAATATCTTTCCTATTGTGACTAAGTAAACATCTTTTCAACAAATTCTACTTAATCTCTTATCTTCTAAACCTTTCGTATTCTTCAACTTAATAAATTTTATTACTTGTACCTTCCTCTATTGTGCTACTCAGAGTTTCCTAGATACCTGCCTTATCACCAGTTCCAATAAGTTACCCTCTTCCGCTATCCACCTAATGACGGGTTTCTATCATCATTAGGTGTTAACGTCCTACGTCTAAATTTCCTAGTATTCCTTATCTTGAGTAGCTCCTCCCTACATTCTTTTCCGTTGGTTTCCTACCATTTCATAACTCCACCCTTAAAATATTTTTCCGTTTGTGCCTTTACCATTTCCACTTTTCCATCTCTCTAAAATTATTCTTTCAGAATCCTTAAAAACTCTTTTCTACTTTTCTAGAGGAACTCCTTCAACCAAAGTCTTCAGTATAACTTCGTTCGTTCTTTACTCTTCTCTTAACTCTCTTTTACTCCGTTACTTTCTTTAAACTAATTGTGTAAGTCTTATGTGTATATATGTGTAAATAAATAGTATAGTTAAACATCGACTAAATTTATTAACAACAACAAGACATCCAAAGAACATTCGCAGTACAAACAAACGTAATTTTATTTTAGTTTGGACTGCAATGCGTTTTTCCAAATTTTTAACGAGAACTTCCACATTTTTTTGTGTCAAGTAAAAACATTATTCAAGTAACTAAATTATTTCCATCCTGAGTGCTTAAGGAACAAAACAAATAAATAATAATCAAACTAATGCATCGTTCTTATCGTCCATTATGATCGACTGCATACAAGAATAATTATAATTTTTGAAGTTTTTTTTCCTTCTGATTATAAGGAAGTTTTTATCCTGAAGCCTTTACAACGGCCAAACAAAGATAACAGAAGCGAAAATTACTCATACCTATAGTTCCAATCACGTAAAAGAAGCACTTTGAGTTCTCGAAATTTCCAAATAACCACTACTTCTTGTAAATATTTAACTTTAAATAGAGCTGTGTTAGTTTTAAGTTTTAGTATTTACTCTTCATCCTTTGATAATGGTCGCGGAGACCGAAACTTGTTAGGAAGTTTTTAATAAAATTGGTGAAACTACTTTTAGTGTTATTTATTTCCGTTATTAAAATTATTTTTATTAAATATAATAATACTAGACTATCTATGAATTTTGCAATAAGTACCAGCTCTTTGTCAGCAAATTTCAATTTCATTTCAGAAAGTGGGTCCATCGCATACCCATTTAGTTAAATTAACTAGATTACTGAGGTTGGCTAGACTACTTCAAAAAATGGATAGATATTCCCAATACAGTGCAATGATTTTAACTTTGCTAATGCTATCCTTCACCCTCGTCGCTCACTGGTTGGCGTGTATATGGTACGTCATAGCTGATAAGGAAATCGAAAGAAACGATTATAGTTGGGATTTAGGTAAGTTACTGTATAAAGTTAGTAGATAAATCAAACCCAAATATTTTTTTGTTAAGTTAGAAACTGTTACATGTTGAAACTTATCCATATATGTTATTATTATTACTATTATTATTAATATTATTATCTTATGTTTTCACTTTATTCTTTGATAACTTTTCAATTCCCTTGCTCAGAAAACGGAATTTACAAAAAATTACAATCTCTTTATTCTATTGTATAATATCGAACTTCGCAAACTCATAATCTCTCTCGTAAGACTGACAGACCCCTTGATCGCATTCCTTATATTTGCCATTGTTTAGTAACAACTAGAACTTTCTAGAACACTCCAGATCTGGTTACTAGAGATGTCGCCAGAGACTATACATCACTTTTCACGGGTGCATGAAGGCTTATTTAAATCCGTTACAATATATCTTCTTCTAATATATAAAATTCTCGTGTCACAGTGTTTGTTACCGTACTCCTCCGAAACGGCTTGACCGATTTTTATCAAATTTTATACGCATATTCAGTAGGTCTGAGAATCGGCTACTATCTATTTTTCATACCCCTAAGAGATAAGGGTTATCCACCCCTAACATCTTTTTTTAATTTTTTGGACACAAATTGTTTTTTTTAATTTTCTTATAATGTGACATTAAAAAATACATACAACCCTAAATTTTCACCCTTCCGTCACCAACCCCTATTTTTTGGTTGTTTTAGTAATTTAATCATTTAGGTGCGCACCAGCAAACCCTGCCCTTGGGAGGCGGGTACAATGTTGGAAGGGGCAGGCACTCTAGCTATTTCCTGCGCTCGATAACTGATCAGTTAGGGATCCTTACTAATACCCGTGCGAAGCCGGGACGGGCCGCTAGTTAAATATATTATCAACTATCAACACTAAACTACATTTACACTTTATTTGTTTTATGTAGGCGGCCAGAAAAAAAAGGCAAGTGTATACATACGTACCATACTTAAGAATTTGTCATTGCGCATCATTCTGTACTTAATTTCTACAGTCCAAGGAAGCTCTCCGAAAGATGTTCACGCATGCTCACGAAATGTCAGTACAGATAGCTTTGACGGTCCCGAAAGCTTAAAATTTCATTTTTAGGACGTAGAATATTCGTAGGGTTCCTACATACTTAGGTATTATAGAGACGATCGGCGTTAGGGTATTTCTTTTATTAGTCCGATCCAATTTTCGCCACACTTCTTTCGAAATAGATATGTAAGATTTATATAATTTCGGCTTTCTCTTTTCCAGGTTGGATTCACACTTTAGCTGAACGCTTAAAGGTTTCAATCGAAAATGTTTCTCACGTAGACTCCTATGTCACAGCCCTCTACTTCACCTGTTCGAGTTTAACAAGCGTAGGCTTCGGTAACGTGAGTGCTAATACTACCAACGAAAAAATTTTCAGTATTTGCACGATGCTCATTGGAGGTAAGAATTGCCTTTATTTCCTATTATAGACCCAACTGTTGTAACTGTATACGAGAGAATTTTTGAGCCGCAATTGAAAATGATGAAATGAACAATAATACCAATTAAATTTAGCAGTAGGTAGGTACTTTACTAATATGAAATCACAATTTCCAGTTTTGCAACAAGTGAACACCACTTTTCTATGGAAAAGTTCATTATTTATTTTTCAGTGTTTCGTACTGATTTTACAGGATTTGATTTTTGGGAAAGTTAAAATTTTTATTGATTTTATATCTTTAAGAGAAGTAGGAATTGAAGTCATGCAATATATATTGAAATGTTTGTGGGTTTAATAAATTCTAACTTAAAAACTTATAATGGCAACTTAAAATAAAAACTTAAATACACTATTGAGTTTATACTAAACTTATATTACTAACTACACTATTTATTTACACTTATTCAGTTTTTCACTACGCGTCTCTATTTATTTCTCAAGTAACTTCTTATATTGTCAATTTATTTCTATGAATTCACAGCTACCATTGTCAATTCATTTATTATGTCACTACTACCACTTATTTCTGACTCTTCTTTTGATAGTCTCTGTGATTAAAGTCTGGAATATTCTGGAGGTATTTACAATATACTGAGTCGTAAAAAACGCGCACAGTGAAATAAACGTACCTACAGTTAAAAGAAGGTACAGTCTCATACCAAATGAGTAAATTACGAACGTAACAAATAATTTTTTCCTTTTATATTTGCGCAATATGCAACTTTGTCATTATTTAAATATTTTGTAATCGTTATTATACATGTTTTTGTTTTTTACGTATAGCTTCTCCTGACACGTTAACTTGCCTGATCGAGCTCAGACACATTCCGGATTTCCTTTTAATATTCAGGGTTTACTTCTCGTGTCATCATCTTATCATTCCAAAAGCAATTACTTCAGTTTCAGTACTACAGAAATGGCTTTCCTGAAGCTATAAAATCGTTGGCTAGGTTAGGTTAGTTAATAATAAATTCTAACCAAAATATTTTTCTTTTCTGTTGGATATTGTCAAAAACATGAGCTTCTTACGCTCTTCTCAAACCCCTAACTTTTTCAAACTTTTACCTAACCAAAACAAGATATTGATCCGATTTCTCAGGTAAAAACTCATGAGATGAATGTATGTACTCTCACAAAAATTTTGGTTAATTTTGAATTTTTGGAATAATAAGAGTGTGATGTGGACAATTGACAACTACCGACAACCAAAGCAAAATCAAACCAAAAACCGTTCTTTCGTTTAATTTATGTTACAAAGATTCTCGAGAAAAATTTTTTACAGTGAATACTCCAATTACAGTCTTCATTTTCATGACACAAATTAATCAAAGTAATGATTTTTAGTTTGAAGATTTGTAAAATAGAGTAGTAAAATTAGGTTTCCTGATCAGGAATTCAGGGTTAGAATTCCGTGAGACTAATGGAAACGTTAGGTTGTTTGTATTTGGAATGTTATACGACCAGTACGTACAAAGACGGTTTTGTGAAAGGACGTTATCATGGACCGTCGACGAACTGATTGCTCTCATACTTTTACTGGTGTTAAACAAGTTATTGAGTACATCCATTGAATACTCACAGATTAAGAGAGCGTCAATTCTATCTCAAAATAGCAAAATTACGAGTACACCCAGAAGATTTCTTCAAATATTACAGTCTTTGTTTCAAGACGACGAATAATTTATTTACAAACTATTTATACAATTTTATTTTCATTACGTAATTGTGCGACTTTCGTCGGACGACCAAGTAATGTGCTGCCTTTGTTTACATATACATACATTTGTGCATAATGCCATGTGTTAATTTTTCTGTACACTACACTGAGTGTAGGTACCTTCATTAATAACTAACCTTTCAATTTATTCGTACACAGCCAACCTAATTTTCGATATGACGTAAGTTACGTTATAGTGGCAACAACAACAATAAATGTTTTTATTTGTGTTTTTTATTGTTTACCTTTTTAGAATAGGAAATTGCAAAAAAGAAACACTTTTAAAAGACACTGTTGCAATGCAGCTGAAATGTTGTTGTTTTAAAATTGAGAACAGTTTTAGAACGTGCTTTCCCGTCTACCACAGAACAAAATTTAAAGGAGGCTTTCACTTGAAAGGGCTTGTTTCATTTTAATTTTAAACAACATGTTTTTTCAGCTTATAGCAATATGGAAATCTTCGTTGAAATATAAATGCTGTTGTAGCATTTGCTACGCAGATGTATTTTACATAAATCCAAACAATTGCTTTAATTCGTTTTTCATAAATTTAGCGCTATAGTTTTACAAAATCATAATTTGGGGATTCCAGGAAGCGGATAAGTTTAAATATCGATCGGATCCTCTCCCCCCGTGATGTACATGTGCCGTTATTTTCAGTATTTGTACTCGTCTTTGTAATTTTTAGAATATAGGGTTAGAACAAATGAATGATCGAATTTTAAACTTCTGGTGCAGTCTTCAAAATTCAAAAGTTCAGTGTCCATTCTGGGTCACTCTACCTACAACCAAGCGGTAATCCAATGGTCAGCATTGCTCAACCACCAGACGCGGATCGCAATTTCGAACTTACTGGTTCTCATAAGCGCGGGTAGTTAGTTCCGACAGAGTATCGACCAATTCCTTCCCTTGATCATTAATAAGAAAGAACGTAGAAGTACTACAAACGAGCATGTGAGAGACATGCGTTCAAGTACGTAGTTCTTGCAGCATTTTTAAAATTAGAGGTACATAAACTTTGTCTTTAAGGCAAACCCACATTGATGTTTTTCTCTCTCCATATCTCCCACATCGTTGAATGTCTCATGTTCCCCTACTGGTGGTCAGATCTAACGTTGTATGATTTCTTCTTGTGGGGTTATCTTAAGGACCAAGCTTAAGTACCCTCTCTATGCAAAGATTGTTGCAAGAACCGCAGGAACTTTACCTTGTTTCTGTGATGGACAAAAACGAAAACGGAGCTGCTGATGGTCGCATACGTAGAACTTATTTACCGTTATGATGTGTGATCATCAACACTTAAGTGGATTATATATCAATAACAAAAGGGAAATGATAACTATTTCAATCGATATGTCGATATTATTATTATTTCAGTTATATTCCGA
This sequence comes from Agrilus cyanescens, assembly GCA_947389935.1. Lineage (NCBI taxonomy): Eukaryota > Metazoa > Arthropoda > Insecta > Coleoptera > Buprestidae > Agrilus > Agrilus cyanescens. Next base: position 12,891,523 of record OX376707.1, on the reverse strand, counting down.
GACTAGTTCTAGGAGACTCAAGACGTACGCATTGGACATTTGTAGACTGAATCAGAAAGTTTGTGAGCATATTGCCGCTTATTTTTCAGACTGATCTTTACTTAAATTCCTTTATTTACCACTCTACATACACTTCTATGACATTCAACAATTCGCTTGGTCACTAATTATCACTTTCTGTTCGCCTTCTTCTCTTTACTATCGCTCGCCTCGTAATCACCGCTATTACTACTGATACTCTACGATCTCGACGCTACCTTATATAAGCTAGATAGTTCTGGGTGCTTCGAGAATGTTCTATGTTATAGAGCGTTCTGCTCTATTCTCGATTGGTAATACGTCACAAGCCGATCTTCATTCATTCATCACATGTATAATGGGCTGCCTATATAGTATGCTGCCTGCCCTCCGCTTACACGTAACATTATCTACATATTCATGTTTCAACCGCCTGTGCACTTGTCAAAATACATATACAACTCACTTAAATGAACTTTATTACTAATTGTAAGTTTATAAATCTGCCTTGAAAACTCATAAACAATACACGATTAGTTATGTACTGTAGCAGATTAATAGTGTTTGATAATTACACTATTTACATTAAACTTGCCCTGTATAATTGGTTGTCAAAATATGAAACTTTAGTTTATTTATATATTTTACATTATTGTCATTATCAAAATGTTTGAACCAAGTGTCAAGCCGACAACTTACTTATAAAATAAATATGACAGAACAGGTTTAAATCAATTTCACAAATCAAATCAATTTCACTTACATATCTGTACGTACCTCCGTGTAAAGAGAAATGCGAATTAAGCTGCTTATGCTACATTTTATGGCATCTTACGCTCGACGAAACCAAAACCGTCTATTACAAGACATGAGAGCCTCTCCAGTTCAGAGTTCCAGGATCAAAGCGTCATTAATTGTACTCGTTAATATCCAGTGCATTTCAACTTCCGTCTTCCACACTCGTTTGTTGGAGAGTTGGTCGTATTTCTCTGACTTTTATACGAATTCTGTTTAGTTCAGTTCTTGTTAAGCCACAGCGAATTTTCAAATTTTCAACCTTTTATTTCGTTATAATTCTACGCTGAATGCACGAAATACTGAGTTAATTTAACTTCGTTGTCGTTTTCCACCCATTCAAATACAAATAGACCACCTTTTTATTCAACAACACAAAATTTTCCAGCACTTAACTAAAAAGAATATAATATAAACTACCTAGTGATGTACAATTATTAATACTGATATTAGCCTCATGCATTAAGATCAAAAACATAAAAACTGAGCGAATCAATGTACAATCTTTTTTTACAAAAAATAAATAGTGACAAAGTTAATATGCTTTCTCCTTCAAAATAATAAATGTGTTTTTATTTTCTAAATAATACGGCACTTTATTAAGTATTCCAAGAAAATCAACTACAATAGAAGGACAAACAGACGCGTGAATAACATAAAAATTCTATTTCTCCTTTTTATTAGGAATTTTGGGATTGTCTGCAGGCTGTTTGGGGTTCAATAAAATTAATGTTACTGACAATATTAACCTTTAAAAATAATACTGTTATCTGAAAAGATATCCTATGAACAATGGGCACATAATCAAATAATACAATTCCTCGATCGAAGCATTTAAATTAACATATCCACTATATTTTGTAAATCAAAAATAGGGATCTAGTAAATAAATGAAAACTTTAAATTTGAATGTAAAATATATGATATTCGTCCCTTTGATGTACTTTATAGTAAACCTTCATCCGTTTCAACATATTTATTTTCCAAATGCATTATGGGGACATATTTTTCAATTGTTTTCACGCAAAATTAAAATTTTCTCTGAATCCTTTTTCATTTCTGTCGCTCTATGCATATTTAACGTTCACAATGTCTGTATGAAAGTAACATATTCGAATCGAAATGAATACCGTGTGAAACTGAATTCGTTATCTAACTTTTTGTAATAGTAAACTGCAGTTAAACAATGCACTCATATTGATCATAGTTCACCTGTATTTGGATATTTTCAATGCAGTTAATATGTATATTTTAGATTTATAGAATCAAACACCATTTTCGGCCAGTAGTCAAAAAATACCACCAAAACGCCTCCTGGCATCAAGCATATTTTCCAGATCAGAACGCACTCAAGATACCTTTTTATAGCGCTTGTACAAAGATCCATTATGTATTGTGAAAAATAGATAAAGACACGTATAGGTCTTTTTGTAAGAAATAATCTAATTTCTAGGATCAGCGAAAAGAGCGTAAAATTTTACACACACACCTAACCTAACCACACTTTACTCGACTGCAATTACTATATATCTACAAAGTAATTCGTTAGATACTAAAAACTGTTTTTGAGCCTGGTAAGCAACAACAACTGTAAAACAATAATGCTCTTTTTGACTTGAACCTCAAAAGCTAGTAGGTAAATGAAACGCGTTTCATCCAATCGACAGTTTGTAGAAAATTATAAAATCTGCAAAATGTTTCTTTAATAGTCCGATTGGACAATCTTTCACTGAGAAAATTGGAAAAACCATTAAAAAGGAGGTCTTTGTTTAAATTCATATCTCGAGAATTTAGAGAAGGATGCTACTAATTGTAAGTAAGGACGTAAATTGTCAATCGGCTTCGGACTACAATATAAACAAATTATAGCATTGTTTTGTTTCTATTAACAGATTTTAATTATTCAAAAAAACATTTTCTGAAAGTAGAGACATAAACTACAATATTTCTATTCTAGCTATTTTAACAGAACTTTTTTTAATATATCAAAAATGCTCAAAAAATGCTTGAGGAAATTGTCCTTACAATTTTGAAAGGATTGATTGAAATAATGTTAAGAGGAATTTAAGTAAAAATTTGAAAGTATACAATAAGATAACAACAACTACAAAAATTTCTTTAATTATTAAAAGTGAAGGTTTATAACGAATTTGGCACGTTTTTAAATAAAACACAAAAAAAATTTCATTTGATATTAAAAATAACTATTACTGCAACACAAAGTGTCGTGCTATTCAAAACAAAGTCAGTAGAATGAATGATTGGCAGCTCAACCCTCAAACATCAACTGTTGAACCATATACCATACGGGTACCAAAGTATTATATGTATTTCAAATTTGAATAAAATTAATGAAGTAAATTAAAAAGCGCATGTAAGATTTTCGGGTTACACATTTCCGTGACGAATTCAGCCCCACAAGTCATAAATCATAAGCCACTTTAAATAAGGGTGAAATTCGTGTCTCGTATCCGCAGTGTAAAGTTCAGCAACGAATTACTTTGTTTTTATTCATCGTGAAGATGAACTATCACACAGTGGTGGCCAAATCAATCCAATAAAATTCATAATATTTTTCAAGTAATTTCAAAAAAATTATTTCATGTTTTATGATTCAAAATACTGCGTCCCTTTTCTCTCTTATTTTTAATAAGGTTTATGAATCTGGCTGAATTATACTCCATTCATTACAAACCAACCAGAATATACATAAATGTATTAATAACAAAATCACTCGGTTTCATTCTTCCAAACTATAGGATGTCCCAAAATTCTAACATTCACTCAAAAAATAATCTTGATAGAAAACAGTAGTTCATAATAAAGAGTTGCAGATTTTTTAATCGACTCATAAGGTACTCATTACAGCATTATGTATTTTGGAGTACAATATCTCCGACAAATAAACTCCTCGGTTTTCCTTACATAAACGCACACTTTGGTTGAAATTTTATTGTATGACAGCTCTGTATATATTTGACTGAAATACATTGATATCATGAAGGCTTGGATTGTCATGAGTTTCTTAGTGTAAACTTGAAACTCCAAAAAATCTCAAAAGAAATCCAACTGTGATCCAACTAGGCCAATTTTAATCACTACCAAAGAAACATTCCATGAGCAGGAAAGCAAGGGAATAACGAATACAATAATTGAATTGTTTCTAATCTTGGGCTCAGAGGCATATGGCACACTCTTCATGAAAACGTATTAGTATCATCGAGATTCAGAACATGCAATATATGCACAAAATACTGAATATTAAATAACGATAACGACCACCATTAACTGACTGACTGACGATACCTTCAACCCAAAATTCCCATCAAACAGTGTACAGTATGAATGTAATTGTAACTTAACAATCACTCGTAGATTATTCAAATATCTATTACAACACAGTTGGTCATCGAAGTCATCAAGACGAATGTAAACATCATTGCTGAAAAATTATTTCATTCAATAAGTATGCATTCACTTATTGTTTTTTGGCGTTTGGTAGTGAGAAATAATAATACGCGTACTACAAACTTAAAAACTTTATTTACAAAAAAGGAAGATTAACTAGGCGAAGGCAAGATCGAAGTTGAAGGGAGAAAGACTCTGAAGGAACTGACTATTTTTGAAAAAGAATTATTTTTGAAAACTAAGAAGGAGGAGCTAAAAGATAGTGAAACAAAGTAGGGTGCAAATCAGAAGAAAACAGGGTGAAAGTAGGGTGCCAATCAGAAGGTAATAAGGTTGGAAATACTGAAGATAAGAAATTCTAAGAAATAAAGAATAGTCCCAAAATCACCAAAGTTACCCATCATAAAACAGCAATTAGGAAGCAATGAAAGTTATAGATGTCATGCGGTTAGTAAGCGAAATTGAATTGTTAAAGGATTATAGCAAAGACCAAGTAATAAAGTTAATAAGATAGATGAATAGAATTTAAAAGAATTTGAATAGAGATATTTACAGACGGAAATTACAGAGGGTTACAATAGAAGAATAATAAACTGACAGACAATAGATATAAAAGGTGAATTTCTACGAAGAATTTTAAAAGGTTTATAAACAAGAAAATATACACAAAAATATACAAAATATACAAAATTAATTAAATATGAGTCGCCACAGTTTCATAATATAAATTCAACAACATCAATTCGTTGTGCGTGATTAATTCGCAATTGAGGATTTTCGAAATGTTCAAGTTTTGACAACGTGTCGAATTGGTATCTCTTACACTCTCAGCAACACTTACACGAACTGCTTTCATTATTTGGGTTAAACGACTTGTTGAAGGAAGACCAAAGTGTTTAAGAACACTAATTATTAAAGACATCTTAAATCTTTTAATTAATCTCCCTAACTGTACACTTGTCCAATTTTGATTATTTTCAAAATATTGGTCAATCATAGAGAGGCGTTGTTTATTGGTAAAGCGCTCCATTTTTAATAACACTACCGCACAACTAGTGTAAAATTTAAACCTTGCGTGGATTTTAGAATAAACCCTACACATGATATCAGGCGAAAACGTAAAAATTAGGTAAGAAATATTCTAATAAATTTGATGTCTCTAGTAATCTCATTTAAAATGATGATCAATAAATTCTAGTCTCGAATGTAAAATAGTTTGTATGACAACGCGTCGCAAACAAGCTTGTTAAAGAAGTGAAAAGAATACGTTGTTTGTTTCATTTCAGCGCTTATGCATGCCGTCGTGTTCGGTAACGTTACAGCCATCATACAAAGGATGTACTCTAGAAGATCGCTGTACCACACCAAATGGAGAGATCTGAAAGACTTTCTAACGCTTCATCAAATCCCGAAAGAACTAAAGCAAAGAATGCAAGACTATTTTCAGACCATGTGGTCTCTCAACCACGGCTTAGATATTCAGGAGGTAGGTAAATAGCATTCAATACACTTTACACTATATACAAGTTTGTATAAAGCAAATATTCAATAGGGAATAAAATGCAAGATTTGTACAATCGGACATTCTCAATAGAGAGATAAACTTCAAAATCTCAGGTGAATTGACTATTGGTAGGATATCAATAAAAAACTAAAAGAAATAAGAGTAAGAAACTGTATGACAGTTTTCCTAACCTGTCTCAAGTTGGGATTATCGTAAACCCAACAACCCCTCAATAACTATGCACTTCCTATTTAATTATGAGGAATTCCCTCAGTCTACCTCCTAACTAAGGTCAAACATCAATTAAATCGAAATGAGTTCACTTTGAACTTTTATTTAGCCTAATACAAAATGGCTCATTGAAATTGGCGCACTAACAAAATCAAACCCGAGCATATTATGTACCTATAGACGTATTAAAAAATTAATGGAATCTATGCTCGGTTTTTTATGAAACATTTCTATAAATAATAATAAGAAATACTTGAATGCAAATAATGTTTCAACAAGATTTTATTTAATCTCTACATATGTTTCGGCTTATTAGGCCTTGTTCACGAGTATACAGTATTAGTATTGATCTGTATACTCGTGAACAAGGCCTAATAAGCCGAAACATATGTAGAGATTAAATAAAATCTTGTTGAAACATTATTTGCATTCAAGTATTTCTTATTAGTATTAAAAAATGTCTACTTGCAAACGTACAGAAAACCTCCTCCCTTTTTGAAGTCGACTTAAAGGGTTCAACTCCCAACCTTTATCCTTTAAGGAATTTTGCTAAGGGAACGTAAAATATGCGTATTTTTAAATTACCACATATACGTATCATAAAAGTTGACACAGGAAATATTACTTACAATTTCAATACAAATTTAGTTGGAGTTTTTCAAGTTATGACTTGATAGTAAACCATTCTTGTCCAGTAAATTGCAGACAGAAATGCTAATAGGAATACAATGTTTAAGATAACTGAATGTTGTGCTTCCTTTTATAATAATTTGAATTCTAATAAAGAGAATTAAAAAAAAACATAAAATGCAATAGTTAGCATCACACTTATCCATAAGGATGTTTAGCATTTTATTGAAAATCATAAAAAAATATCACGTACGATGCTGCATTACTCAATTATTCAATTCTCCGTGAAATAAAATTGCTTCAGGTTATGCTGATAACTTCTCTGAAGATCTGTTTCATTTTTACGGAGCAAACGTGGCAGATGAAGTAATATTTACATAAGTTGTACAAAATTATAAATTGTAAAAGTTACATTTGACATAAATTGTATTTAAGAAAACGTTTCTTCTACACTTCACATGCACTGCCTCGCTACTGGCCCTTTAACCAGATCCCAAAATCGATTAACTGTAAACGAAGTTGTGAATTTAAGACACTACATACTTCCTATCCAAATATTTTTTCATCAACGGCTACCCTTCAAAATGAGTTAATTTATGATGCTCTAACTTCCTGTGCACATTCTACTTTCGACGGATGAAATCTAATTTCATGTATATCGCGCTAGCAGATCACATGTTTGTTTAATTCCAACATCTATCTAAACGTATGAGTTTGTAGGTAATTTTTTGTGAAAGAATAAATTGTGTAAAGTGAGACATTGGTATACTGTTTTAATATAAAACAAAAAACACGGAAGCCTAATCGAACTCAAAATGATGTTACGCTACACTACGCCGGGAAGATATAAATATTCAAAAATATTCCAACAGCTTTAACGAAAGAGAAGAAACCATGAAAATAAATAAAACCTGACTACTAATTCTGTAAACAACAAGTGTCAACACTCAACGATAAGAAGAGGTCATTCGAAAACTTACGGAACTGGTTCCACTCATAAATACGACCACTTCATGCGGAATCGCCTCACGACATTGCCATCACCAACGAATTTACTCCGTTTCGTCTTACCCACCATGGTCCCTAAGGGTGCAGAGATTGGGATACGCCCAATAGGAACGTGGAAAGCCGAATTCAACCACTAACAGTTTCTTCTGAAGGTTTACAATACCACCGGAACCCTCTGATGCGAACGGACCTATATAAACCTTACCAGGCTTAGCAGACTTGGTACCCGATCAGATACGCCGTTCACTCACCCCACCAATATTGGTCGCATGTTATTACGACTCCTATCAGTTAAGGTTACTTGCAACAATTAGGCACTGGTAACCCTCCGGCCCTCATGTCGGCCGAGCTACCTCAGCCATCTAACAGTTTTGTGGATCCTGTAGTACGCCTCTACTGAGGTCCCACTTAAAGTGAGATCGATTAAGAGATGTATCTTAGTTTTATGAGTAAACGGCTTGTGGTCTGCCCGCGGGGCTATCCTCGAATATTATGATAGGGAATAAGCGGTTGGCCCGACACCTCAAACGGCTGCCAGCGATGGGAGACAGGAACTAGTTACTAGTTCTAGCTACCTCTGGTCCTAAGGTAACTAGTACCCCAGTATCAGCAGCTCAGTCCCCGGGTAGTATGATAGGCAATACGCGCCTGGTCCTGCACCTCAAACTGCTGCCAGCAAGTCACTCCCGAAAATGGGACCCAAGGTTACCAGCACCTCGGCCCCAGCGCCACTGTCCTTGCTGGACTCACCTCGGATACAAGTGCTGACCGCGTATACCTCCACTACATCTCAAGGAGCTGCCTGCCCGCTTACCCGAGTCACCGCAAGACACTATGCCCTTGTAACATTCCCTGATGAAGCAGCTACCGAAACGTCGAACAGCTATGTTCATCTGAGAATGATTTCAAACATCAATATTTTATTGTGCAAGTTTAAGGAATGTTACTCCCCACTCCTCCAATTCTGAGATGTTTCGTTTTTGAGACAAATTTATGCAAACAACCGCAATGAAGGTATTTGTATTTGTAGGCAGCAGTTAGCCCAAACTCCGTAAATTTCCTTCTTCAAAATGATTTCCAAGTGGTTTTGAAGATAGGTCAAATGTATTTTATAAAGTCATCGATGGGTTACAGTATCAATAAAGCACTTTGTGCCTAACGTGAAAGATTCAAAAGAAGTTAGTAAATTATTTTTTATTTATACCTACTGCTTTCTACGATGTATATTTTAGGTACTGACATTCCAAAATGAATTGAGCCGAACTAATTTTTTGCTTTGGGTTTAACTTCATCTGCTGAAATCGTTTTAGAGTTAATTACTTTTTCAGACCAAAGCCTTTTACTAGCGCAAATTACCACAGCAAAATACATTTCCAATTATTTGTGTCATAGACAAACTTGCTTATTTTCTAATTAAAACACGACCAAAACGAATAAAAAAAGGTAAAACAGGATCAAAACTTCTATTCATAAATATTTCAGTTTATTAATCAAAATAAAGGATAATACTACTATATTGACCTTAATTCATACTTTATGTGCAAGATAATAATTCATAATTACTAATAAGGATATTTAAATTAACATTACTTTGACTACGTGATTAACTAAGTGGCAGGTAATCAAGACATAAGAAAAAAAATATCTTTAGCATACCCGTACATAATCTGTCAATTGTGAGCATATACATATACCTCCACTTATTTCTCTCCTGAACCAATTTTCGTATTCCTTGAAAGTTACAACATCTAACATTTTTAAGAATAGATTATGGTACGTTCATTATTCGCCAACGATACTACATTTTTAACGCTTCTATCATTTCTTTTACACACGTTTTATTTTTAAATGCACCTGAATCCACAGTTCAAAAATGAATTTATTTGCAATTACCTTCTAAAAAATTCTACTATATCAATATTACTGCTTATTCTATGAAACGCCTCTCAGAAAGTTTTCGACTTGATTGATTGGGAAACAAAACGTGCTGAACAGGGAAAGTTTATAAAAAATACAATGTGGGTACGAGGCAGGTTTGTTCTCCGAACGCGATGGCCATGGTCTTTTTGTGAAATCTCAGTTGAAGTTTACTGTTCGACGTTTCGCTAGCTGCTTCTTCAAGAAACTTTGCATGGGCACAGTGTCCTGCGGCGACTCTGATAAGTGGGAAGCCAGCCACTTAAGATGTCGTGGAGGTGCCTAGTTACTCTTAACATTAAGTCCTCTATATTTTCGGGAGTCACTTGCTGGCAGCAGTTTGAGGTGCCGGGCTGTGCGCGTCTTGCCTATCATCCAAGGCTTGTTCCCGTGACCGATCTCACTTTATGTGGGTAAAGGCCGAAACCTCATTGCCACACCGTCGGGTCACGCCGAATCGGTTTTTTTGGTTTTACGTAGTGATACCTGGCTTTTCGACTCAACTCACCAAGTCCCCCCAAGGACGCGAAAATTGGGGTACACCCAATCAGCGCGTGAAAGACCTAAATCAACTTCTACCAGTTATTTAATCCCTACCAGGCTTAGCAGTGCTTGGTAGCCGAGCGGTTACGCCACAAACCCGTTGAGAAATCCTTGCCTCTACCCTGGCATATAGGGTCAACCTCTGCCACTACGAGCCCAACCTTATTCCGGCCGGGCAGGCAGATACATCTACTTCCCAGTCTGGGACTTCCCCAGACCTCCCGTAGGACCAATTTTCATCAATGGTCAGATGTTCAGAACCACTGCGACTCGTCCCAGTTAAGGTAACTTGCACCCTTGTGCACTGGTCATCCACTGGCTCTCATGTCAGCTAAGCTACCTTAGCCACCTGTGGTAAGTGACAGTCGAGGCCACTTTCGTGAATCTCGGCCTTTACTTTCCTAAAGTGGGATCGATTGCAGGATATCTCAGTTTTATGAGTAAACGGCATGTGGTCTGCCCGCGGGACTAGCCTCGGGTACTATTATAAGAAATACGCACTCCGTCCGACACTTCAAACGGCTGCCGGCCGTAGTTAATTAGTATATCGGTCCGTGCGCTAGTCCCTCGTGGACTCGCCTCGGATACTAGTTGATTTATTTGATATAAAAATGTTTTCTGTTTTTTGGTTTATACATGTTGGTATAGTCTTGGAAGTCGGTTTCTGTTTTTTTTTTTAATTAACTTTAATAATTTATCAGTAAGTTTAACGCCATTTGCGTAATTTAGCTAGGTCACCACTAACAGGGTCCTTTGGTTTAAGGAATTCTACTGTCTGATAACCTATGCGTAAATTATTATTATGCTGATAATAATAAATTATTACATAAAGTAATGCTTGTCGGGCGGACTCGATAGAATGCTAACCAAGCATTAATCCATTTAATAATATATTAGCATTGAATACTGAGGGTTTATTATAATTTCTTGAAGTTATTTTAATTATGTAAAAATAATTTTAACGATGCTAAAATAAGCTTTATTTAAATTTTCAAATAATTGCAGGCATTGTTTATAGGCATATTTCGAGCCTGTTCGATTGATTAACTTCATTAATTATTATTAAGTGGCAACTTGATAGTTAAGTGCCAATTGAAAAAATTAAAATTTGGCAGGTGTAAGTTGAACTCGCGTGGTTAAAATTAAACGCGCTCTTGCTTTTCAAAAAAAGTTTAAAAAAAAAAAGATAGACTTTCCAGTCTATTTTGCCGTTGTCAGTGGTGATTTATTATTCTTTAGTCATCGCTAGCAGTATCCTCAGTGGGTTTAAATTCAGAACTCGACGTAACTGCCACTGTGTTATAGAAGTTCTCATTCCAGACTAGTAACGATAGAATCGTTTAATACAGCAAAATGCCATCTAACACACCAACAATGGCAGAAAAATTAACGATTTCATAAAAATATCGACAATGAAACTTTGTGGACCATAATAAACATAGTAAATGTATTTGCTCGCGTTAAAGATTCCGAACCCGTTCAGGGGCTACCAGTTCTATGGTGATTTTTTGTTTCCTTTTTTTAGAGCCCTCGTCTAATAGTATATACAGATCAATATTTACTGGCGGCTTCAATTGTAGTATTGTACCTCGAAGATGCTAAGCCCATGCTAATATTCGATTGAACAAAACGAGGGTATTAGTTAGACAACTGTGGAGTATACAGTATAAATTTTCTGAAATTCTGTAACTAATATGAAAAAAACAAAGTATTATTTTGACTCATAAAATTTTTTTGCAAAAGAAACCTAATTAATTATTTATTTAAACAAGATAAAAAGATTGTCCTATTATGTATGAATAGTTCCTGTCGTCCGTTTTCGACGAACACCCATTATATTTAAATACAGTGTACAGGATAATAAAAACTTTGTTACTTTATCTCACAGACCGATAAAAATTTCCCATTAAAAGGAGCAGTTTTCAAAAGTCAAGCAAACTCCTAACTATTTAGTTTATTTATGGGAACATAGGGAGCAAACTACCGATAGCTATCGAACTTTAAATGTTACTTTGCAAAATTTATTGCTTTCATTTTATTACTTGCTAAGGTAGCTATAAATTTAGCTGAGACTTAACCTTCAAAGAAAAGTTGCTGAGTGTAAGTCAAATTAATAGTGTCGGCATAAATTTACCTTTATTTAAAAAATTATAGTCGTTAGTTATTGACAGAATTACAATTACACTACTTTATTAATAACAAAAAAATACAATTCATATAATTGAAAATTAAGTGCGTAAGGTTACTCATTATCGTTTACAAATTAACAGCTTAATTATTAGTTTTTTTTATTTGTAATCTGAAGATGGTACTAGTACAATAATTGGTTTTTACCACTGTTTCCAAAGGAATAAATTATTTAAGAAATAATAAACTAAATTGCCTTTAAATGTTGCAATTATACATTTGTAAAATCTCTACAATTGTACCTGTACAGATGCAATTATACCATCTAATTCTAATTAATCTCTACAAATAAAATTAGCAACTTTCCATAGTCTTATTCATAGATTGTTAAATTATCCTTTAAGTAAAACCAACGACGTCATAAAACGAATAGCCCAAAATAATGGTTACAGTGAGTCCTTAATAAATAACCTAATAAGGAAAAAGGAACAGCAAATAATAACCAAAAAAATATATCCTTTCATAAAAGAACCAAAAACTTATAAACTCATAAATTATTGCGGAAAGCAAACTACAAAAATTGCGAATAATTTCAAAGAATTAGATATTAACACAATATTAGTAAATAAATGTAATTTAAGAAACTTACTTTCTAACAATAAAAAAGAAAAATATGATAAACTTCAAAAATCAGGCATATATAAGTTATACTGTAAAAACTGTAACGTGTTCTATATAGATCAGACTGGACGTAACATCAAAACTAGAATAGAGGAACACAAAAAATAAATTATCAACGAAAAACACTCAACTGGCCTAGCAACACATTGTATTAACAATAAACACAATATAGATTTAGAAAATGTAAAATTGTTACACAATTCCAAAAAAAGGAAAATGTTTAGATTTTTTAGAACAACTAAAAATCAAAAAAGCTATTTATAAAAGGTAAACATTGTTAACGATCAACAACAATTTTTATATACACCATAAATAGATTTAAGAATTTACAATTGTATCCCTCCCCCTTAAACTTAGGTATATATAAACACTGCTCATTAACTTTAATTTTAGTAATAATTAAGTACTCTTGAGAAAGGCATTACAAGCCGAAACATTTGTAGAGATTTTACAAATATATAATTGAAATATTTAAAAGCAATTTATTTTATTATTTCTTAAATAATTATTTCACAAGAAACCGACCTTAAACTCCATTCAAATAAATTATTCCTAGATTCATAACGAATCTTCGCTTAAAAGTTACTCGATTACGAGCTTTTGATGGTGCTATCCATTCGACTCATCAAATATAATAATTTGAAATGTCTATTTTATAAAAGCGAATATTTTATACGAGATCTGCAGATTCGTTAGGACTCCGAGATCTATAAAGAGGAAGGACAGAAAACAATCCAAATTAAAGGGTTTTCTTTGTAACAATGAATTATTTCAACTGCTCTATTAAAAAAATATACAGCAAAAGGTATGAGAATGGATCTTTAGAATTATACGGAGACTAGTAAATCATGAAAAGTAATAGATAGAAGAATTCAGAGAAATGGAATAAACTCTTGAAACAGTTTAAAGATCTTCTCTTTAAAAGACGTTGAGTCATCGCGATGATGCTTCGGTGTATAATTTTTACGCAGATGGAACAAATATAAAAAGTTTCAATATTATACTTCATCAATTTGGATATAAGCTTAAGTATAATCATAAGAATGGTTTGTTTGCGTTTTTAAAATTTTAACATATTAATATTAACATATCTAGTACTCACTTTTGTACTACAGAGTGACGTTACAATTAAACGATTAAAATAATAATTAAACAAATTAAGTATTGATAGTATTAAGTATTAAGCTGATAATAATATACAATTTATAGGTGCGTAACAAAATATGCTGTTTTTCACTGTCTCATACACAGACTCACTAACATACCTCTATCTACATCAGACTTCAACCTAGAATTAAAAACCATAAAATATATTGCCGCATCAAATGGATATTCACCTTCCATTGTTGACAAAATGTTTTTCAAAAAATCAAAAAGCAAGGTGTCGACTTTACTTTACAATAATGGTCCCCTCTATCAGAAAAAATATATCTTTGGCAATATTAAATTCATTAACAACTTTAGCTTTGATTTCAAATCACTCTTACAGAAACACTTTGATTGTAGAATAATAGAAAGTGGCTCAATTACTCTAAGATCTATTTTTTCAAGCCAAAAAGAGCTTAACGATAATTTTGAAATAAGTAATAAATAACAACTGTGATGCCATTTACATCGGTCAGTCAGGCAGAGCAATCTCAAAACGCATACATGAACACCTCTCAGCAGTAAACAACAAAAAACTCCAGTGGTATGGTAGACCACTGTATTAACTTTAACTACTCTTTTAATCTAAGTAACATAAAAATATTACACAAAAATGTACCAAAATCTAGAAAATTGTCTTTTTTGGAAAAACTCGAGATTAAAAAAGCTTTGCATAAGAAATTGAATTTGGTCAACAATCAATCTGAACTAGCAACATATAACTCCCTCCTACTTTTATTTAAATTGTAATAATTGTGCACCTATAAATTGTATATTATCAGCTTAATCCTTTAGTAATCTCTGTATACTCTTGTCAATGGCCGAAACAAATTTGTGGAGTGTGATTAAATTTTAAGTGAAACTTCCGTCTATTTATTTTCCCGTACGTTTGATATGGGAACTTCGACTGAAAGTGCCCAAAATGAGTCATTTTATAAATCATCAGAAGCTAACACGGTAATAAAAAATCGATAGTCCGAAAAGTACTATTTCGAAATATTGTCAGCAGATAATGTCCACAGAAATTGCAAGTTTTTACATTTTCCGCTAAATATGGAATATCTTTCCTTAGAAGAAACTATTGAGATGAGAATTCGACTCTTGAATAGAAATTGATAACTACATTCTTGATCGTTTATCACCGTTTATTAAGAAAATTGGAGTAGTGAACAATTGCCACTATTGCCATTATTGCACACTATTCATCAATATGATTAATGAACAATGTTTCATGTTCTATCTTCTAAATCGGATTAATTTTTCTTTTTCATAAAAGTTAATTATTCTTTTTCGTAGAATTCTATTATGCAAATATACGTTTCCATTAAAATATAGGGAAGTAACCTTGAAGTGACCATCAAAGGGGTGTCACACTTAAAAAACAATTTCACCATTTTCTTTCCCCCATAATACTTAACAACTTTCATATAAAAGATAAAAGCCTGCCTTAAGTTATATGAACCACCCGGTATATTATACATTGCAATGCATGTGTGTGCGCGCTCGCATCAGTCTAGTGCTGCAGTCGCTTGACAGTAATAACGCGGCTGGTTGATGACGGTAACGCGAATCCACGAGTTTATCCCCAACTAAAAATCGCACAACGCGCCTAAGGAAATTTTCCCTTCCAAAAAAAAAAACTGAAAATAATACACAACGCTTTTTTCATGGGTGTAAAAATTTTCATTTTAGTTTTTAGCATTATAATAAGTTAATAAAAAATAAGGGGCTTATCTGAGGACATGAAAAGAGATGCCCATAATTTTTAATTCATTTTCCCTTGTTACACTATGTACTATATTAATATGCGGTGTTCTCTTTTGCACAGATTCTTCGAGAATTTCCAGAAGAACTTCGTGGTGACGTTTCTATGCATCTTCACAGGGAGATATTGCAACTTCCGATATTCGAAGGCGCCTCTCAAGGCTGTCTCAAACTTCTGTCTTTACATATTAAGGCCAACTTTTGCGCACCCGGAGAATATTTAATTCATAAAGGGGATGCACTGACATACATCTACTACATCTGTAACGGCTCCATGGAAGTTATACAGAACAATATGGTCGTAGCTATTTTGGGTAAATTTAACTAATATTTAACTAATTCAATTTAATATAAAAATATATAGCGACCTCTATAAGTCTACGACAATACGAACGACGTTTTTAAAATTGTCACCCCCACTAATACAACTGTAGTTTTTTACGGTTACAAGTTCCTTTAAAAAATGAATGTAACCTGTAGCTTATTTGATTTTCAATTATCAGAAACTAAAAAATTATTATCTATTATCAGTCCTAAGACTGGCTGAACATACTCATTAATTTCTTTGTATCTTGATCAAGTCTTCACATTTTTGGAAAATTATAAGATCATTAACTATTTGCGAACAATAGTCTAGGCTAGACCTTTCTTTATCCCTTGTTACTCATGTTTCTGCCTTTTTTTCTGGTATCTAAAACATCATATCCGAAACGCTTACAACTTTTTCTCTATCACCACTCCCATCACCCACAGGATGTTCCACTTAAGCGTAGTTCTTTCAATATTATAAATACGAAAAAAAAAATATTAAAATAAAAGTTTCATCCAATTTGTATCTTCATTTCATGAAATTATTTTCATTTATACAGGTTGTTCCATTACGCCTGGGTGATACCAAACTTTGTTTCTTTAAATGGAAAAACCTGTATATTTTTAAAATTTAAAGGGCAGTTTGATAACCATACATTCTATCTTACTGTTGCCATTTGGGAGTTATTTCGTCATTCTGAAAAAATATTACGCTTGCGGCGCTCTCTAAAATCCTCTGTATCTCCGAAACCAAATTAAATAAAAAGCCACGCCTTTTAAATAAACTTAAGAAGGGATAATTTTTTCACACCATTCTAAAACTTTCATTAGTTTTTTTGAAAAATCAACAAATAAAATGATGTAGTTTTTGAAAACGAAAATCAAGGACAACTTGATTTTTTTAAATGGAACGGTATACAAATTTTTAAATAATCAGGTGTAAAATTAAAATATAAATCGATTTTGTAAAGGTATTTTAACGAATATTTTAGGTAGTTTTCAAGATATTCGGGCATTTGTGTAATTTTTTTAGTGTTCTAGTCTTAATGCGTGACTTACCAAATAAAAAAAAAAACAGCCTCTACTTTTCTACTTTAGCTTGTGGAATTTAAGCAGGTTTAGGACTGACATCTTACTGGTATGCTTGAAAAATGCCTCACAAATTGTAAAAGACTAGTTCAAATCAACAAATACAGCTTTATTCATAACAACTAAACGAACCAATGAATTGTAGAAAAAAGCTGACTAGATAACACAAAAAGACTTAATATTAAATGCTACATTTGTAAGCATTTCATGAGTTATATCTCTAAAAGCTTCAAATATTCGATTTTTTATGTATTCTGTTGTAGTCGGTGGTAAAACATAAACTTTATGTTTTACACAGCCCCATAAGAAATAATCGCAGGTCAGGAGATCTGGCTAGCCAACTTCTAGGTCCGCCTCGCCCAATCCATCTATTAAGAAATTCTTCATTCAAAAAATCACAAGCTCTTTGGAAATTACGTGCTGGTGCCTTGTCAAGCTGAAACCACATTCGTGGAGAACAGCTAAGGGAATATTGTCTAAGATACCTACCAATTTGTTCCTAAGGAATTATTTGTAACTCATTCCATTCAAATACTATTTAGGAAGACCGGACCTACAACACGATCACCAAAACCCCCTCCCCAAACATTTAGCGACCAACGATTTTGGGAGCGTTATTCTCGATTTATATTTTAATTTTACACCAGATTATGCAAAAATTTGTATACCGTTCCATTTAAAAAAATCAAGTTGTCCTTGATTTTCGTTTTCAAAAACTACATCATTTTATTTGTTGATTTTTCAAAAAAACTAATGAAAGTTTTAGAATGGTGTGAAAAAATTATCCCTTTTT
Organism: Agrilus cyanescens; assembly: GCA_947389935.1. Classification (NCBI taxonomy): domain Eukaryota; kingdom Metazoa; phylum Arthropoda; class Insecta; order Coleoptera; family Buprestidae; genus Agrilus; species Agrilus cyanescens. The sequence continues at coordinate 12,873,560 of OX376707.1, read as the reverse complement.
AAGCTTATTTATTTTAGAGAGCGCCGCAAGCGTAATATTATTCAGAATAACTCCCAAACGGCAATAGTATGGTTATCAAACTACCCTTAAAATGTATCGCTGAATTCAGAAATTTAAAAAATATACAGGGTGTTATATTTAAAAAAACAAAGTTTGGTGTCGCCCAGGCGTAATAGAACACCCTGTATAAATAAAAATAATTTTATGAAGTGAAGTTGCAAATTGGATGAAACTTTTATTTAAACATTTTTTTCGTATTTATAATATTAAGCCAGCTGTGAAAGAAATACACTTAAGTGGAACACCCTGTACATTTCGCACCTATACAGAGCCGTGCTCAAAACATACATATATGTATGTTTTTATACTTCTTCAGTTTCCAGGTTAATCGTTCGCAAGCACAGAAATGATTTCTTCTTATGAAATGCAACGGGACCTTCTACTAATATTTTTTTAATGTCTTTACCGCTATTTCTGTATTGGGTTATATGACTTCCTAAATATAGAAAATCCGCAACTTTACGTCCCAAATTTTGGTATTAGTTCTAACTCTACCTTTATCTCATTTACATACCTACATTTTTGTCTGATATTTACTTATTTCCATTCCGTCTTTTGAACGACTTGCAACACATACTATTTTATGTTATTCAATCTCTCCACGTCAAGCCTTGTAACGTTGAAAAAGTTTCCAGTGGCAGAATGGATTTGAAGACGACAAGATTTATCGTTTGTTTAACAATAAAATGATAAATGTAATTTTCTTATCCCTAGAGGGATAGGATCTTGCTATCTGTAAGTTTTGAATTTTGAATTTTTAGTAGGTAATTTAAAACTAATTAAATTTTGTTTGTGATTAAACATATAAGTCGAATAAAAGAAGGTGGGAAAAACAGTAGAGACATTAAACATAAATTGACGAACGACTTTTCTTTAGAACAAATAAATTGTTAGCTTGGATACGGTCCATTTACGGATTCGAAAATAGTTATTGGTGGGCATAGCAGACAAAACGTAGTTTTAAATGTTTGAGAAGTACCTATGATTTTAAAAAACTAATAAAGTATGGAATGGGGAGATATGTGTAAGAAAAAGTGAGAAGACAAAGGGAACGAAAATGCTGTGAAGTAAATAAGGAAAAGTAGAAAAAGAGTGGTAGAACTAGGTATTTAGGAAGCAGAAAGAGAAGTAAAGAGAGGCAAAGGGAAGCCTGGATTATTTTTCGCCAATATTTAAGGACGTTATTAGAAATATTGGTCCGCAAGGATTGCGAAAATTAGCTAAGGATAGGAAGAAGAATAGGTGTGTGTCCAACTAGTCTTTGAAATGACGACTGTATGATGAGTAATTTTTCAATTATTACAATACATTTGATGCCCTATAAGTGTCAACACAACTTACTAAGAAAAACTCTTACAATTATTTTGAAAGTACACCTTGTTTACGTGTTCTTTGATAATAAAAATTCTATGGAAACGACGGTAGGTAAGAGAATTTCTCAATAAATTGTTTTAATTTAGTTTAAGTTCATTTAAATCAAAAATGCTTCATCATGAATATACCCCCAATAGCTTATTTACTGCCTATGATTTTATACACCTGTGCGAGAATGCAAACGATGCAAACCGAGGCGAGGCAATGCCGAACAAAGCTACATACGTTCACTATGTAGTTTCGCCGAGGTGCTAAACGAGGCAGGATTGCTCTAACAATATCCATTTGGATTTGGACTCCAGTTGAAAAGCATTCGACCGTTCGCCTCTTGGCAATTCGCCGCAGTTCGCCGCGCCTTGGTAATACATTTACATTTATACATATACATCGTTTGGCTTCTGTAGGCGGCTACCCCTTCCTGTGCGCTAGATCCGTAGTGAAAAATTCTTAAGTACGGTACGTATGTATACACTTGCCCTTTTTTTCTGGCAGAATGCGCTCTCTCTTTACACGCAGGTAATAGCAAACGTCACCCGCTTACAGAAAACAAATAAAGTGTAATAAATAGATGGTCGCCTAAACTACACTGCGAGCGAGGCGTAGGTATGTACAAATATGGACACTTTACCGAGGCGCAGCAATCCTCTGATATTGGTATTTCTTAAAGGATTCGGCTCGCAATCATACTTGCAACCTAGTATTGTGTATCATCTCGGATTGCCTCGTTTACGTTTTTGTAGAGATTTATATCCACTTTAAATCATCTTGGTTTGATGCCCTGAATCAACAGTTATCGCATGTTTCAGATTCAGTATTGTTATTATCATCAAACGGTTTTTTGTAGCTGCACATATTCAAATTACTGAGTTTGAATTCCACCAACAGACTATAGTTGGTGTCCCACGAAATTCTTGCATACGTACTTATACGTTTTACAATTTGGCTGACTTCAAATTTTATCTTTTAATACTTACTTACTTTATTTATGTGTATGCAATATTCTGAAATTACGTATACATTTTTATTCTATTTACATCAATGTACAATCAGAGCTGACGTTAATCCTCTTCGTTACAAACATCAAATTTTGTATTGGCAATTGTAGGATCAATTCTCGCTATCTGCTTCTAATCACTCTCTGATTGTATACAAATTCGACAAATTAAAATTGTATAATGTAAACAAGCGGACTGAATGCAATTCTCTAAACATTTTCAGAATACCGTGCGTATACGTTTTTTCTTTGTTTTTGTGGAATAGTATGCCTCTGACCTATCATCCTATTACATTTTTTTCAGATGTTAATTCTCATTTGTTTAAAGTTCCTCTACCTCGTTAAATTAGATTGCAATTTTAATTTTCAATGGAAATGTTCAAGTACTAATTAATCCTTGTAACATTCCGAATATTATGAAAATTTAACGTTAATCTATTAATGAGAACATTTGCATTAATAAATATTCCAAATACATTTGTAATGCAAAGCAATAATCACTTTGCCTGTTGGTTAGAAATTGTCTACATCCGCGACAAATACTGAAATTGGAGGATTTTGGTAAAGCCGAGTCAGTATTTACACGATTGGCAATAAATACTGATATGAATAAAAAGGTCACTCTAATAGGAAACGAAAAATTTTTCTATGCATTTATTCTCTGATTCCCTGAACGTTTCTAGTTACTAATTTTATAATGTATTCCACTAAGTAATTTATTTAACTTTTTCGTAGGGTCAATAACATGAGGAATCTGTTTTCGTATTACATATTAGCAAAATTTTTGCCATTAAAAATTACTCAGTGCGACGTCGAGATGTACGATAGTTGGCTAAAAACGTTTAACTTGGGTTTGGTTTCATCCATAACAATGCACAATCTCACTGTGACAACAATTCAATTGAGAATCTTTTAAGCATAATCCACTGTATAGTCCCGACTTCGCGCAGAGTGATTTTCACCTATTACATCAATTGAAGGCTTTGCTACCAACGAAGAACTTCAGGACGCTATTACGACAATCTCGCCGCACTGGAGGCAAACTTCTATAAAGCGGTCACGAGAAACTGGCGTGACGAAATGACAATTGCATCAATCGTTCTGAGGACTAAAGATACCTTCTGCTGTTGCAAAAAGGCAGTAATTTTTTCGAACCGAAAAATTAAGAGGATGTTGTTAAACATCTTTTTAGAAAAAAAAGAAACGAATTTTTAACTGCGACTCCTCTTAAAACTACACCTCCTACGGAGTTCTATTTTGGCTCACCTGCTCGTTGATATTTCTACTTTCGATAAATGGTAAGAAAGATATACTGCAATGGAAGAAAATGACCGAAAAACTAAAAGAAACGAATTATTTTTTGTATGTATATCAAAAATGTTTAAACGATAACACGTCATGAAAAAATTGAAGTATTTTACTGCTGGTCTCAGCTAGTAAATATTAAAGCTAAACAAATTAAGCACAAGTTGATTCATTTTAGACCATGCTTTATTCTACAGTCGCATTTTACAGAAGAAATATTTATTAGCTGCTACCAGCAGTAAAATGCTTCAATTTTTTTATGACGTATTGGTGTTTAAACAATTTTGACATATAAAAAATAAAAACTATTAGTAATATAAACTTGTTCAGTTCAACATGAAAATGCTATTAAATAGTTGAAAACCACCCTCCAAAACCCTTATCATTGTAGATTCACTAACTGCTTTCGATTAAAAAACAAAAATTGTTCATAATGCATATTTGAGATGTGCATTTCATATGTTGTTTGATGATAATAACAAGTCCATGTACGGTGATCGTACTCTTTTGATAATTAAATAAACTAAACGTAACAAGGCATATTATTTATTAATTTGTTTCTGAATAATCATCGCTTACGTAAATTTATAACAAAAATAAAATGATTTTGTTAATTAATAACCATTATTTAACGACAAAAAGGAAAACTACCACATAAACGCCGTTTTTTCGTTTCTTTCAGACATATCAACAAGTAAGCGAGCCAAAATAGAACTCCGGAGGAAGTTAGTTTTAAAAGGAATCGCAGTTAAATATTTCGCTTTTTTTTAATGAAGTTTGACAAACGTCTTAATTTTTCCGTTCGAAAGAATTACTGCCTTTTTGCAACACCAAACGGTATCTTTTTCCCACGTTCGAGCCTCACAGATATTTCTTTTGTCCCAGATAAAATAACAAAAACCGAAAAACCGGTTTACAGCCTTTTTTTCCACAAATTTTGAGGTTTGGGTACAAACGTTATAAGATATTTTCATTTCCCACAACTTATCTTTTAACTTTTTTCGATAAGATGTACAGTTTAGTCAGGAATTGCGGAAAACTGTTTTCAACTACTAAAATTCCACCCCATTCCACCGAGAATTGCAGTAGTCGGTTCGATTTATTATTTTGTTTCCTCTTTCACAACTACCATCAAACAGCAACCGACAGTATCCCGCTATCAGATTGCTGTAAGGAATTATTATTTTTTTACGCCGTTTTCTACCGGACTATTGTACTGAATTAGCATTAAAATAATTTTCATAAAATAGACAAGACCACATATATTCCATTTACAAGTTAATTAATAACAAATTAAAATAATATGGTAAGGATTTTTCCTATCTCATAGGTACTTCATTTATTACAAATTAACGAAAGCCATTCGGATTATTAATAAGTGAAATTCTTAATTTTCGTTTTATGTATGCGTATATGGACCTTTCCGTAAACGTTTGGATCTAAATATACCTTGAAATTACAGCTCTAATAAAAAACACAACGTATAGAATTTTCCTTATAGAATGTTTAATTACGTGACAAGAATATTATATTAATAGAACATAAAGCACTTTCATACATGTCATGCCGTTCTGTATTTACATTATAGAGCTCCAAGGATTCGCTTTATTAGCAGATCGTAGTAAAAATCTTGAAATTTAGAAATAAGCCTTCAAGTTTATTCAGGCTTTTTTTTCTTCAAGGTGTATTAGGTGGTTATTTTTTTTTTACTTGTTTCAATTAGTTAGATGCAACCTTGAAAAAAGCTGCGCGAAGATTAAAACAAATTTTCGGTACTGTACAAGAATATTTAATAAGCAAAAGTTTTACTTATTAAATTTATTAACTTGTTGTTATTATTTGTCTATAAATTTTTCATTCATTCGGTTCAAATTTTGCAAATGCTACTGTACATTATGATGGAGCGAAAGAACATAAAAAAATATTTCTTCAATTATGATTACGTATATGTAGAAAAGTTACCTTACGTAAATACAAATCATCGTGCAAAAATTGAGACTTCTATGTTGTTATCTTCAGCTGCCCATTTGAACTTGAAGTTAGAGTAAGTACATTTATGCAGTTCTTCGCTTGTTTTCATTAAAAAAAAATAAGTAATTTTTTATGAAAATAAACCAGAACTCACCCCCTGGAGGTAACTTCAAATCGAGTTCCCCCACCCTCTCAACCTTTTTGTCTCGCATCTAGTTTCACTCACTTTCAAAAGCTTTTATATATTGCTTTTTAGTTTCAAATTTTGGCAGTGCTGTTCTGGAAGATATCCTTGATCTTATAATGCCATCTCGTACTTCATGACCACATATTGCAGCTGATGCCACTGTGACCAATTTAAAGTAGCGTTCTACTGCTTGTGAGTGGTACGGAAATTTCTAGATATCAACTTCGTCTGGCATATTTTCAATCATCTGTTGCATATCGGTATCGCAAATGGAGACTGTTAGAGGTGGTTCAGTAACCTGCATTGACTGCCAGTCGATCAGATCAATATTCTTCAGCGTTGAAGTTGAAAGCAGGAATTTTGAGTTCTCGGATAGTTGTTTCATTCGTCTATTTGCATTTTAAAATTCTTCTTAGTCCCAACTCTCCTATTTTTTTCGAGTGTCAGCCAGCATCGTTGGTGAGATATCCAAAATATCCGTTTCTATGAATAACAGGGTCTATAGTTTCCTTTAAGTAATCAGGTACTAATCTAAATTTTTTTATTATTCCAAAAAAATGTTTGCTTTCATTCTTACACGATGGCCTGTTTTTAATTTTGAACCATGATAGAGCATATACTTTAATGATGTACTGAGTTAAAACAATGAGATTTTCTGTTGGAGTTTCTGTCCCTAAATGTAATCTTAAAATTCTACTAGCTGTTATTATCTATCTTGAATGAGCCATTTTTCCGGAATCCTTCTGAGATAAACTTAAAGAAACGTTGCCTTCAGAAATTCCATTACATGTTTCGTAAATTTCGGGTGAATTTGCATCTATTATCTTAAACTTCTTAATGGGCAAGTTTTGGCTTTTCTAGCTGCTTTCTTATTGTTCTGCAATCTTCCTTTAGACCGCAGGGTTTTCCATCTAAATGTTAAAATAAATGCCGTAATGGCAATTAATTTGCATGTAGCAAACAAATGGACCATTGCAAAGGTCGTTCGAATGAAACTTCAAGTTGCCTTATAATTTTTTTAGACTCCGTGTTGAGAACAGTCATCACATCCTGCGATTTTGCGAATTTCCAGATCGTGGTACTACGTGGTCAAGATATTTGGGCCCTGGCTCCGACAGTATCACAATGTGTTCTTCAGTGATTGTCTTTTTTGATGTTATTTCATTTTGGTTTACTTAGAACTAAGGTTTTGTCTTTCGGTCCATAGAAATGTATCACGTACACAGATAGAGTTTTTATATATATTTTTTTTTAAGACCAGCACGAACTCTTAATCTTTCTGGTCTCATTATGCTCTAATCAACTATATTAAACGAATTTTCTTTGGTTAATAATCCCATGTCAGTTAAAACAGCATTTACAACAATTGCGGCTGATCTATCGAAGATGCTTGTTCTATCGCAAGCTTTTGCTAAGCTTGGAAGCTTGACCCTCATTTGAGAAGTTACAGTTGAAGCAATACCTTTAGTCGTAATTAATTCGTCTGCTTCGATGTTCAGAATCTTTTTCCGTTAAATTACTTGTGGAGCTCAAGTTTTCATCAAAACTTGGATGTTGACTGCACACATATTTTTTTTTTTGCTGTTCGTTGTTTATGAATTTCCTTTCTTTATTCTATTTTGGCCTTAGGTTTTAATCTATTTTCAATGATTTTTCTACCTTTGTAATCTACTCCTGCAACAACAGTTCTCTGATCAAATAAAAAGTCCCGTTCTGCGAGGGGCACTTTAATTTTACAGGTGCAATTTGAAAAACATTTACGCATGAACGGTGAAATGTCGACTATTTTTTTCCGCGTCTTCTCTAAATGCAACTACTTTTCTTGAAGTATTGACCTTTCCGTCTCTCTTTAAGCGTTACGTAATATTTCGATACTTTTGATAATGTTTGTTTTATTTTGTTAATAACTTGTAGGTCCGACACAACTGGAATGGAACTTTTCGCCCACAAAAATTTTATGTCTGTAATTAATAGTTTGCTAACGTCTGCTGAACTTTGTTCCTGTTCCTCTATTTTGAACATATAAAACAATATAAATAAGTCAGTTCCTATAGGCAACAAGCTATAAAAACTGCCTCCAAATTAGAAATGATCAGAATTAGTCTGTAACATAAAAATCACTTACAGAAAAAGCTTGAGTCCAAAATGTATTTTTGTCTAGCTTATTAACAAGAACCTTATAAAATCCAAAGAAAAATACCCTATATTTTACAATAAAGGGAATTGTATTGGAAATACATATTTTCATTGCGGATTTTTCTAAATCAATTCGTTCTGCTCTAAAGACGGAAGTTATTTTCCGAACTATTTCCATCACAAATTGGTTTTAAAGCTTGAGAATTTGGGAATTCAAATTGTATGGTATTCGTTTAGGAAAGGGTGACCTGGTAGGTAGCGATATCAGCCTACACCTTCAGCATTTCGGCAGTAATCCAAGCGGGGGTGGTCCCACTAATTCCATTGACATGATCGTGAAATCAAGCAGCGACGTGAGAGCGCTGACCTATTGCGATTTAAAGAGCATCAATATGCAGGGGCTCATCGAAGTGCTCAGATTATATCCGGAATATCAGCAGGAATTCGCTAATGATATTCAACACGACCTTACATTCAATGTACGTGAGGGATACGAGGCAGAGGTATGTAATTTGATTTTAAACTGTGACACGTGAATGTAAAAAATCTCTAGCGAAGTATTTTTAAGACCAAATGAAAAATTCTATTCAACGCTCGCAAGTAAGAAGTTATTGCAAAGCCTTGCTAAAAGTAGGAAGAATAGTAAATTAATTAAATGTCAGAAATGTTGTGGAATTTTCCACTGAAGAAGCCTTGAATTTAAGGCTAAACATTTGGTAATTTTTGAATAAAAATAAATTTTTATACTCGAATAGTTGTGATATTTAATTAATTGGAAATTAATCCCAGGGAAAACATGGAAGCATTGCATGACTGTCAATGAAAGTAATAGGAGTCTAAGCGTTACCTCCAAGGAAACAGGGACCAAGAGCTCTGACATAGTAACCAAGGGATGTATTGTGCAAACATTATTTTGAACGCAAATTATAGAGGTCGAAGAGATTAGCATTAATTGAAAATTTTTAACACTGGCAAATAATTGTTACTATTTATTATTCATTTAACGTTAATGCTTTTGTGAGACGCGTTTTTTAAAATTTTGGTCCGTACTTTGCGAAAACTGAAATGTGTAGAATATTTTTTTAAGAGAATTGAATTTTCTACAAAAATAGCTGTAGAGCGACCCTCTATTTTTTATAGGTAGAAACATTTAGCACTCCAAAGTGTGCTTAAACCTACACCAGCAAATGCTACGGGCCCCGCGCCTATGCACAAAAAGGTTTTTAAAATAAAATAAGGTATGAGATTAGTACGAATAAATACGGCATATGATAGTTAAGTTTATATTTTTATCGAAGATATTGTTCTTCATCATCTCTTGTACTCAAAAAGGCGCATGTGGTGTATTTCTTATACATATGTGCCAACAAGTGTTTGTAAATTCTAAAGCGGCCTGAATGTAGGCGCCCACTAACCCATTATCCTGACGTTAAAGTAGCCCTTATACAGGCCGTTGACAGATTTATGGTGAACTAATACACGAAAATTCTTTTTGGTACTTTATACATATGTAGACAGAACCCTGGTCACCCAATTTTTGAAAACGTTATTTGGTACCATTCAGTTTACTTTCTATTCGTAACGAAGCTAATTGTAGCCGAGTATATTATCGAATGTGTAGTTTTTGTACAATTATTGTGATATTTTAATAGTAAACTATCGAAATGACGACTATTTTCATTTTTTTAATATAAAAGTTTATTGGATAACTAACTGAACAGTTGATGAGTCATTGATTCTTATTGAGTACCTTTAAGCACAGATTAATTCACCACAAGTTTCCTTGTAAATGTGCAGTTTTATTTTTTATTATAAACTTTAAAGCTTTAGCAAACCAGGGCCCCCTTGTTCGCATTTGCTACAGGCCCCGCGCTAGCTTAATCGGGCACTGACCTACAGAACCACTATTGGGACAATTTTATAGGCGAGTGAATGAAAAAAGCAAAATTTGCGAACATCAGTTTAGAAAGGGGTGTATAATTCGGCGTATTGTAGGTGTATCAGGTGAAATGATAATGTAGGTAAAAAAAGGAGAAATGAAAGCAATTTGTTACCGAAGCAGGACATCTCCACTTATTCAATTGGCCGCGAAAGCCTTTACCAATTCTTAATATATCATTTTATTATATTATTATGGTTAGGTAACTTTTCGAAATTTATTTTAACTAATTACGACCAACTGCTTCTCTTCTGAGAATATCCCGCTTCGTTTGTCAGAATTATTGAAACAAGTTTAATCTATTTTAAGTTATTTTAGTGGTATTAAGTTGCTACTTCGACTTAATTGCATAAAAAACTTCGACATTTCATTTCCGTCGATACTAATTTTCACATGCATTGCCTTTTTATTGTTTTTACTATCATACAGAAGCATAAGAGAAGTCCCACATTTTCATGTAATGACGCGTTTCAAATAGTTCGGAGTACCCTTCATTGTCTAAAACACGTAATTGCACGTTCAATTCCGACATTATTAGAAGTTCCTACGCTTTTAATTATTATCGAGCACTAGGTATAAGCGGCAATGAGACAAAAGAGTCACTGGACGTAACAATGCAATCATTAGATAATACTGCTGTCCAGCGTTCAACAACAGATTCCCTGTTTTATTATTATTGCCTTTGTGAAAAAAACAAAATAGGAGAAAAGATAGTGAGTTGTTACAATTAGTAATAGTAAGAATAAAATTAAATAGTGTGCTTAGTGTAATTATAGAGGGTGGTCACCTTAAACGATCCACTTAAATAACTCCCATGACAAGGCCTAAATTTAACGAACATTTAGGGGAACCTTGGACTTGACCTTGGTTTAATTATGAGGTTATATCAAGGTTGAACCAATTTCCTAAAAAGAAATACAAATTTTTGATATCGAATTCTAAAAGCGCGTAAGATTGAACAAAAGAAGTAAAAGAACTCCTTCTCTTTTCAAATTTGTATTTTTTATAACGGAAAAAGTGTAAATGTTGAATTTTATCTTCAGTTTAAGATTAAGGTCAATTTAAGGTTAAACAGCTGATAAATAATCTGACTAATGCAGTTGTCAGATAAATTTTTTATAAGTGGTTTGCTGACCATGACATAAAAAAAACAGGAAACTGATAGTAAAATTAAATGTAGCATGGAAGTCTTACCTCAAGGAGAAACTGAGTTCCTGAATTTTGAGAAATATGACATTACATGTACCATGAATCTTTTCGCATAATAAAGACTTGCTCTAAAAATCCTTGACTTCTATACTAAAGTCAGTTATTTTTTTTATTTTTTTGCAAGAAATAAAACATTAAGGCCAAATAAAGGACGTCATTCAATTTTCCCTTCAAAATTCCCTTGCAATATGTACTTTTTTCGATTTAAGCCTTCCCTTGAGAAATATTTTCGTATAGTTTAATTGAAGTGGGTCACCCTGTATACTAATTAATAATTAACTTTTATTTATAGTAAATTATTAATGTTTACAAATTAAACACAAAATATAATGAAATGGGAATATTCGTACCTAAATGTAGTAATTTTATTGTTTTTAATTTCAATTATTAACAGCAAGAATCCGAACTGAACGGAGTTCCATCGTTAATTCTTCCATCGATTAGTGAAGATGACGAAAACATGCACGAAGACGAAACGTCACTTTTATCGCCAAAAGCTTCACCAGTCCATACTTATAATACAAGTCCCCGACATGCAAAATTTAATTTTAGGTAAGTACTCCAGAGCTTACCTATGTAAACGTACCTACATTGATATTAAAAATTATAAAACTATTTTCTATTTATATTCTATTTTCTACTTACCACATTTTTAAAGAAGCAATTTTAGATGACTCAATTTAATAAGTAAGAATATTTTCGTAACGTGCTGAGGAAATTGCGAAAGAGTCTAATAATAATGAATGTAATGAAGGTACCAAGTCTACTTCTTTGCAGAATCCAGGACGGTTATGAAAGTTCATTAAAAAGTCGTAGATCGGGTAGTACGTTTAATAACAACCTCGCTTTACTTCGAGAAAAAGTCGAAAGGCAGAGAAGTGTAAATTTCAATAGCTACAAGATTTCCAGGACCGGCTCGTTAGAGGAATTAGATGCGAATGTTCGCCATGATGTCGAAAATACTCGAAACAGTGTAGATAGATTAGACAGCCAAGTATCTTCTCTCCATCAAGATGTAGCAGCATTGAGTATAGAGGTAATCATACTAATAATACCAAACCTTCAAATTTAATTAAAATTTAATCAAAATTCAATACCTAAAACTTCTTAAACTTCGATATTATTACTTTATAACGCAAGTAGATAGTTTATAACTAACTTTCAAAATATTTCTTCAATATATATGCAAGCTCATTTTCATGTACTACACACAGGAAGACTAAGAATAAAAGTATCGTTTTTAGTGACGAAGAGATGCAATGGATCAAGGCTTCAATTTGAATTAATTTTATTTCTCACATAGGGGTTTCGTTCTTGGTTTTGTTTTGTATATATCTAAGTCTTTTACACTTAGGTATTGGTCTTGTTGACTTTGGTCTCGGTCTTATAAAACATGCAATTTTCCACTATAAATAAAAGAATACATTTCTCATTTAGCAATAAGAAAATTAGTATTTATGAGGAATCTGTCCAGAGACTGATACTCAATAAACAATAAACCATGAAGCCCGCTCAATCCAATATCTATTAATATATCAGAATTTTCATATATTCAAATATGGCACTAGTCACACTCGGTGAATAAGAACTTTAATTCATACAAATGCGAGAATTTTAGAGTTAAAATATTTTTTTTATTGCGAATTCTCGTACAGATAAATGGGAAAAGCGTTTGTTCAAATTTTTAAACCAATAAATAATTGTTATCTACTATTGACAGTAAGTTGAAAGCCATCTGGCTACTTCGACAGAATGTTAACCAAGCATTAATTTTTGAAATTTTCACTATTATTTATTTAACGTTACGTTTTTCGAAATACGTTTTTTGTCCCTTGGGTACTTACGTGTAACGAAAACTACGATATATACAAAAAAGTGTACAGTTCCAGAAGCTGGAGAAACTTTGGCGGTGTTGTAGAACGTACCAAATAGCTCAAACCCCAACGCCAAAACTTGGATCAAAAATGTCCGAAGCACTTTTCGATAACAAAGTTATCTTCTTCAGGTACTGAAGTGAACTAAATGCTAACGGTAAAATTTACATTATAAATACTAACTAATGTTACGGTTCAGTGAACGAAGCTCAGTCAATCGACCACAATGTTCAGTGAACCTTACAAAATATCCTTAATTAGACTAAATAACGGAGAGCTGGGAATAGGTAAATCTTGGAAATCCGAAGGACAAAATTCCTTTTCTGGAAAAGTCGGGGATATATGAAATAGATTGCAAGGACTGTAACAAGAAGTATATTGGGCAAACTAAACGATCCATTAATATTAGGTTTAAAGAACATTTGGCTCATGCTAGATTTGGAAGAACTGAAAAGTCCAGTGTTACCCAATATATTTTAAACGAAAACGATAGAATTAATATTGACAACCTTAAATTGGTTAAGGAAATTAGAAGTTGTTACCTGCTTTACAGCTTTGAGAGTATGTATATTTATAAAAATAGATTGAACTCCCTCAACAGCGACAAAGGTCCTTCGTTCACTGAACCGTAACATTAGTTAGTATTTATAATGTAAATTTTACCGTTAGCATTTAGTTCACTTCAGTCCCTGAAGTTGATAACTTTGTTATCGAAAAGTGCTTCAGACATTTTTGATACAAGTTTTGGCGTTGGGGTTTGAGCTATTTAGTACGTTCTCCAAGTGTACAGTCGCAGGATGACAGATCAGGCGAGTACGGTGGATGTTGGATCATAGAAACTTGTTTTTTGGCCAAAAACGCTTGCCATTTTTTGTTCGTCTATGAGATCGTGCGGCACAAAACGAAAACACATCTCTATTTGTTCAATTTAAGCTTGAAAATATCATGAATCGTATTCTTAGATATATTAAACCCTTCTGCCAACATTCTACACGTCACATTTAGGTTGTAAGCAATTAACTCACGCACTTTTTCGAGAACTCATCGGTGGCGACCTTAGACTAGGAAAGAGTGGGGACACGTAACCCGTAAGCCGACTCTACGTCAAGCATTGTTACATTATTTTGTACTGGCTCCATAAAACGGTGTCAGACAGTGCGTTAGTGTCGGTCATTAAAAGTGTCAACATTATTGAATAGTGTAGTTAAGTTTTAGTGTATTTTTGTTTAAAACAATGGTGATTTGTTCTGCTTACGGCTATAATAGCCGCAATGAAAGAAATGAACCAGGAATCACATTTCACAGGTAAAAATAATTTTACGTAGTAAGGTCAAGCAAAGTAAATCGCGTTTAATTTGTTTATTGTTTACATACTACTTAAAATATGTTATGATTTACGTACAAGACTCATTAATGCGTAATATTGTTTTTGTTGGAATAATTTACTAATAGTGTAAGAAACAAAAAATAATTTCAAAGTTGTATGAAGCATCTGTTTGCCACAATATTACCATAAGCGGCGTCTCTTTTAGTTATAAAAATCTGAAAAATAAAATTAATCAATTAAAAGGAATTTTTCTTAAAGTTTAGTTCAGCCACATCATGTTAATGAAATAATTCTTTGCATTTGATTTCATTGAACATGTATTCCAATGTATTCTACTTGACATAAAATAAATAATATTTTTCTTAGTGACCTATGACGCAAAGCAACAGTTCTTAATAATTGTTCACTTTATCAAATAAGCAATTGAAACTCTGTATGGATTTATAATTGTACGAATAATGGTAACAAAACTAACTCCCTCTTAACATCATATGTTGCGCTACTGAGCGATGACTGCTGGTTCAATGATGTAACAATTTGCATTCGACGATTATGCATCCACTCTCTTTTATAGTCTAAGGTGGCGACTCTGACCTGGCAGCCTGATATAATAGGTTTGTTCCAAGCAACGAAATGACCGTACATTGTATTGCCATAAACCTGCGCAAAACAAAATAAACGTTCCAAGCATGAGTAGGATCGTTCATTGTACGGTTTTACTTTCGTTCCAAGCAAACTGCGACCATACATGGGATAGTTTCGTGACGATCATTTCAGTACATTGTCTATAGGTGGTTCAAGTTTTGGACTGATTTGCGCAGTATTCAAACAGTACAGACTGATGACTTGCGCACAATTTAATACATAGCAGTTTTGGGATCGTTTCGTTACGATCCGCAAAAGTTCGCTTGGAACAAACCTAATATCGCCATCCAAGTCTTTTCTACCAGCCTTAAATCGTACATACCACGAAAAAACTTTCGTACGGGAGAAACCGTCGGTGTGTAATTTATTAACCGAACATGTACGTTTCCGTACACAAACGTACTGACTTTAAAAAATTCGTATTTTCAAAACTAGTTGGCCGATTTCGATGAGATTTTGAAAGAAGATAGCTAATGTACTACCTTATGACAATTTGTTATTAACTGATATATGACTGACCATGAACGACGTGAAAAACTCAGTCCGGTTATTTAAAGACAGACTGTGTGCGTATGCGCCACGGTGTTGCACATAAGGTCCCGAGTTTAATTGGTTCAATTCCTGTGTTTTCCTTGCTTTTTTATTTTTTTTTATACATGAAGTTAGATTACGACATTGATTGAGTTTAGGTTCCTTAAATATTTTTACAACAAACTGTTTTGGTTAAATTTTTTAAAATTCCATTTTGGCTTCGATTTAAGCTATAAGTATATAAACTTTTTGTTTTGTTGAATAAACACGTGCACAAATGAACAAAGAGAAATCCAAACTTCCAGAGTGAATATTCTATTTATCTTGTAAACAACCAGACGTTTTACTTATATATTATAAGTTATTCACTGGAAATTTACGATAATTGTACACTCTCCAGAACTAACTACTTATTAAAATAAAAGATTAAAACACTTGGCAAATTTCACAATGTTAATTTATTACTCTGACGATCGTTTCGGTGATTAAACCATACCACCAGTACACTTTTGTATAGTCTTTTAAAATGATTTAATCACCGAAACGATCGTCAGAGTAATAAATTAAAATTGTGAAACTTGCCAAGCGTTTTAATCTTTTATTTTACTTTTTTAAAATGTTTCATCAAGTGCCTAGCGAGTCTACAACTTCAAACTTACCACTTAATTAAACTAAAGTAAAGTAATATTAAAATTGTTGGGTTACCACTACGATTATTAATTAGAAGAGTGCTTAAATACGTAGATATAATTATTAACTTCGTAAATTTCCAATGAATAATTTTATAATCAATAAGGGAAGGAAAGGTCTGGTTGTATATGAAATATAGATATTATAAATAGAATATTCGTCCTAGATGTTCTGCCTCTTTTGTTCATACAAACAACGGAAATATTCGTGGAATCTAAGCGCACTCATAATTTTAAAAACAACTTTAGTATTAACGGAATTTCATCGCTCAAAATTTTTTTTTGATTGCGAGTTGCTGTAGCTGTTGATGAGAGAAGCATTTATGAAAACTTTTAAAACTACCAAATAATATTACTATTTTTTATTTGATGTTAAAGTTTTCAAAATCCTTTTTTTAACTTTTGGACGCTTAAAAATTATGATAGATAAGTACAAAAAAATACACCTAACCTAGTACCTGCACTTGGTCATAGGTAGTCAGACTTTTTTATAACCAACCCTCTTTCAATAGTATTCGATTATTAATTTTTTTGTTAATCCTACACAAAAAAAAACAAATGTTCTTCGTAACCTTTGATCTCGAGTAACATTTTTAACGGCACACATCGATTGGGACTTTGGCACTGCTAACAATTATAAAAGGAACGTTCATACAAAAATGCTGCTTTCCCCTAAACTTTTCCGAAATGCTGTATTTTTATTACCCGTACTAGTTACCATATCTACAGTTTTATGATTTTGTTCAAAATTAACCTTTTATGAATACAATTTATATTATAAGAAATCCCCAAGATCGGTAAGACGTCCTGAAACTTCTTAACATAATAATAATAAATTTCCTGAGCAACAATTTTCGTAACAGGTGCGGAATGCTATTCAAGCTCTTCAGGAGATGACAACGCCTTCTTCATGTGGAAGTATGCAATTTCCAGCTCGTTCAAATCCCAACATTAACCAATTTCCAATAGCCAGCACGCGAGAAAGTGGCTTTCTCGCAAGAAGTACGTCTCAACCACCGGAAATGTTCTACTGGGAAGAGGATGGTGTAAAAACCCGACTGTTACCAATAACATCGTTCAAAAATGAAAGTACCCAGACCAATTGTGAAGAATTAATTTCACAATACATTCTTCAAAATCCCCGACGAGTTCTGTCCATTTTAGGTTTAGATCCAGACAAAGTTAGTTCCGATTTTTACAAAGCTACCACGATAGGTAAAAGTAGAACGTTTCCTGATAATATGTTTGCAAAAAGTTTAATAAAAAGAAATAGCGACAATGCAAAACCAACTAACAATGACGACTTTCCAATGATAACGTGGGATGAGAAGGAAGATAATAAAAGTGGTAGTAATACTACGAAGACTTGTCCATTTTTTTGGGATTCGACAAATACAAAAGACGAAATACCAACCGAGGAAGAACATGAATCCAACTAACTTTCTTTAATTTCTTCCACTCTCCAGTCAAATAATATTTTCTAATGTCTCAATTTTTATTAAAAAATACTATATTCTAGAATATAAAAAGACCTTTCATTAAAAAAAAAAGAAGGGTAACTCCGTCTAAAATTGACAAAGTTGCAGTAGAAAAAAATTTTTTACGTTATATTGTTAAATTTTTTGGACTGAAAATTTGAAGATGTTGCCCATTATTGATATCCAACATTACCATCTTTTTTTTTAATGTATTGATTGCAAGAACGATGACATTTTAAACAAAAATTCTATAACAATGTAAGTTTCAAAATATACTTATTGAATTAATATTAATTAACAGAAAGAGAAAATAAATATTTATTTTGTTTTTTTTTTTTAATGAAAACAAATACTTATTCGAAAATTGGATCGACACTAATCTTTTGTGTCTATCACATAGTAACACTAACCCACGGGTTGCCTTGCTCACACACATGGAAAGGGTTTTCTGGCAAAACATTTCAACATGATAAACCGCATTAATAAATAAAATAACTCTCCCTAAAACAGCTTGTTGCTTAGATGCACAAAATCCATTAGTCCTCTAAAAATCTGGATTCTTTCAATAATGAACATTTTCCTACAAGTTCACTTTTGGATCCTTCCAATAGTTTCCAGTTTGAAAAAATAAGAGATTAACTGCTTCTGTCTTTTTATATATTAGTTTAATCCCATTATGCTTACATTAAGTCTTTTCAATTGTTATATTTCTGCAATAGACAAAAGATCTGGTAATTATGTACAATAGCTTACCTCCTTCCGATTTTCTTGAAAAAAGAGTATGTCGTAAAGTTCGTCATACTGATCAAGTAGGTATATAAGCTATAAGCTATATAAGCTACTGTACATAATTACCAAAGATCTATTATAGAATGTCCAGTACATTGACCAAGATTGATAAACAGTGTATAACCACATATCATACAGTCATAGGCGCAGTATTAGGTAAATCTACACAGATAACTGATTTTAACCAATGTGTTGTCACCTATCAGAACCATACGAACGCATATTATAAATTTGATATAAATAGATATTTGATGTACATAATCACTTAAACGATGTACATATCTATAATAACCAATAACAGACACAAACGGATTTTACTATACACAGATCATACTTAAAATAATACTATAATTTACAATAGGTATACACTAGTCCAGAAAAAAAATATATTAAACTGCAAAATCCTTTAACAATGCCTAAACGAAAGACAAAATCCATTTTTGGACATTCCTAATGCTTTTTCTTAAAAGTCCATGTAATATTTTAAATTTTAAAATCTTTTTTGAATCCACCGCTTAACGAAACTCTTCATATTGGACATTATGAAGTGTTTACAATAAATTCTTCTAGATAAATAATAATTAATAAAAAAACACGCATAGCCTATGAAAGCGTTTAGATAATATTTCTTTTGATTTTTAAAAAAGAAAACTTCTACCTCTCACTTTTCTGCTATTTATTACGTTTTCTCACTTCCGTCTTTATACTTATTAAGGCATATCATTGTGATTTGGCAAGAATACAGTGCCTCTGTGATGTATATTTTATAATACAATCGTTTTGTTTTGTACTTATTCACTTGATGTAAAAATGCTTAAATTTGTAAGATAGTTTAAGAGAAAAAAATATCTGTACATTTATATAAATAATACCAGAAATGCATTCCATATTTTGTAATTAAAGTGGTAAATTTTTTGTGTTAACTTAGAATAGAAATTTTCAAATAAAATCGAAAAATAGAAATGGCGTTACTTATTTATTTCGTTGTAGGAAAAAATACAATTTTAAAAGATCTAATGAAAAAACAAACGAAACAAAAAATTTGAGTAGTAAAATCATTTTCTTTAAGATAAAGCAACTTTTCATCAAATTACGAATTGTAAGGACTTATTGCTTCTTGTTTATTTTTCCAGGCTGATATCTGATTAAATAATAATTATTAATCAGAAATTAAAGTAATTAGTCAAACGAAGCATAATATTTTGGTCGCATAAGTACAAAAATAGGTACAAGTCAAGCACTTCTTCGTTGACGCGTAAATTATTTTAAATTTTAATAAAACTCTGTAGGAACCTGACTTGGATTTTTACAATAAATTAACAAACAAACAAACGTTCGCGAACGTATTAATGATAACATATACGAAATTCTCAAGAAGCAATGTTCGTTTTTGAAAAACTGACTGTGCCATTTAGAAGAAGGGAAAAGAACCTACGTATTGTAATGTTCGTTGATTTAACAAATTCAAACTCAAAGACTTATAACAGCAACAACAATTTATTTACACTCATTATTAATGAAACTTAGATTATGAATTACACTATTTATTTTTACTTTACTCTTTGTATACCACTTTTCACTGCCCTATTTATTTCTTTCGCGTCTCGATTTATTTAGCATTTCACTTCTACAACTGTCAATTTATTTATAACTATCTCGACGATTGTCTCTTCCTTTATATACTCATTTGTTTAATTTCTCGAACTTCCTCTAGATATTTGGAAATGTCGGGATTAGTTTATTTTTCTCTGAACTGCTTTCCTAGAAATTAGGCACAATACACACATTTGCACGTACAACGCACACCAGCGAAGTCGCCCGCGGCTAATCGGCTAGTCGATTAGTTCGTTCATGTACAAAAATTGTAGCTTCTGTATCTTTTCTTTTAACTCAAAAAAACGTGCCGTGACCGCACTAAGAAAATTCATGTAATTTCTGATCTAAATTCTAAACGATCATATTGATCAAATCAAAATTTGGTCTGTGCGGAACGGAAAAGAAATAGTGAGACATTTTCAACAACTTTTATGCGTATAACTATTTATAACTTAAGTTCAAGAGTTTGATAATGTATTGTCGTGCAGCCATTTCAAAACTACTTTATATGAGAAAATTTTTAAAATTCTTTTTTTAAAGAAATGTCGGGCATATTTATAAGAATGAATATTTTAAAGTTGGTTTTTTTATCTCACCATAAAGTAGTTGATTCTAATATTATTATTAATCATGTTTTGTCTCATGACGTCGTAAGTGCAGCAAAAAAATAAAATAAACCGACGTAATAATTCCCGCTGCGTATTGTTTGTGTAATACATCGCTTTGATTAGCAACCCAAACAAACAAACACTTTTCGTTCAATTCAGCTCCTATTTACTAACATGTCGTGGGGGAATTTAAAAATTACTATTTTCTAATAAGAGTAATATATCAACCTGGAGGTTTTGTGAACAGAAAATGATATTTTTTTATTTATTTTACAATAAGTCATGATTTTTAATGTTTTATTATTAACAGTGTTAACTAACCTAGCCCTATTGTTTTTGGGTTCAGAATTCGATGTAGTCCATCTAAAAATATGTAAAGTAAGAACGATGTGAGTGGTTAGAGTCGGTGTAAGTATATATTTGACATCAGACAGATGCCGATGCCGATTCAATTTAATTGTCAATGTCAATCGGCGATTGTCGGTAAATGTGATACGTTGACGTGCATAAATAAAGAAATCATTCAAATTTCACGGAAAACGGTGTTATATGATAATTAAAAATAATAGTACAAAATTATGGATGTTGTCGTGCCCCTAGGATGCTTTAAGATTACATTTTTTACATTAGTTTTGGTGAGCTTCGCTTGTTTTTTTCGTGAATCAAAAATTTATCATTTTCTAATGCTTTCAGTAGAGTAAAATTTTAAATAGTTGTATTTTCTATCAGTTAAAATATCAAGGTGGTAATTAAAATTACCTGTAAATGTATCATTATAGACGTTTCGTTTTAACATTTGTAGGTTAGTTATGTATTCCACAACCCCACTGATAGTGAAGCAGTGCAACTACACCAATCAAATATTGATATGACGTTAGGTAATGTGAAAATACATTGAATAAATACGTATATCAATAATGGTTTTTGTGTTTCAGCTTCTAATGAATTAGTGTTCATAAATTTCTATGCTGAGTGGTGTAGATTTAGTAACATTTTGATGCCTGTATTTGACGAGGCAGCTGATAAAGTGAAAGCAGAGTTTCCTGAAGCAGGAAGAGTTGTGTTGGGTAAAGTAGATTGTGATAAAGAAACTGAAGTAGCTACTAGATTTCACATCACAAAATATCCAACTTTAAAAGTAATAAGAAATGGTCAGCCAGCTAAACGAGAATATAGAGGCCAAAGATCCACAGAAGCATTTGTAACATTCATTAAAAAGCAGCTAGAGGACCCTATCAAAGAGTTTGCACATATTAAGGAACTTGTGACATTAGAAATTGATAAAAGATTAATTATCGGTAAGCTTTATACAGGCTGACCCATTTTAAATGGACCACTAAACAAGATGCAGAAGTTTTAGACAGATATCGAATGATGATTTTAAATATGATCTTGAAGTCAAATTTTAATGTTAATTCAAGATTAAGTCTCGTTTCTTTAGGCAGACATGCCAAGTTTAGACTTGGGTTGTAAAAGTGTGTAAAAATTTTACGTTTGACCGTTTTAATTATGAATAGTTGACGTGACGTAAAATTTACAATTTTGTATAATTTACTCAAAGATGAAGCTAATTTTTTAATTTTTTTCACTTTCAAATGAACTTACACTGACCTTACATGTCTATCGTAATGTTATTGTCATATGCAATATAATTCTAAATGTAAATTTTATCTCAAGATCACATCAAAAGTCATCTGCTATTTCTACATTTCTTCTTCGATTGAGACCTTATGACATTCTATTCAATAAAACTAACTTGGCCTTGAAATTTGTTGCCAAGTTCACAAAGGTCGAAATCTGGCAAATCTACAAAAATTGCGTACATGACGACACAAATGTAAAAGTACAGGAGACAGGACTACAAATTACAAAATTCAGTCACTCGGCTTGGTCTGGTTTAAGTTGTCTATGCTTTGGTCGACAGTGCGTAATGGGCCGAAAAGTCATCATTCCACTTTCACTTGAAGTTATGTTACATCTTTCTCTGCATTTTTTCCGATTCAGGATTTCCTCTTTAAAATGGTGACCTTACATTGACCTTTGATACGTTTCATAAAGCAGTACGAAAAAATGTAGAATCCGAAAAAAAAAACTACTTTCATTTAGAAAAACCAACTTACTTACCTCGTTTTTCTTTTTCAAAGTAGTAATGAACGTTATAGGTAATTCAATTTCGCATAAAAATTACACAATTTCTGTTTTCACACTTCTCGATGTATTTAAATCCCTGTCATAAAAAAAACCGACATAAGATAGCATTGAAAATCATCATTCCAGTTCCCCCTAAAAGCAGCTTCCATTGTTTTATTTCTTTCGATTTGTGCCTTCCCGTGGAAGTTATGTATGTGGTTCATTTAAAATTGGTGTCCTCGTATGTAATTTGTTGACTGTTCAAATGATTTACGGCATCTTTTTCCCATAGGATATTTTGATAGAAGAGATCAACCTGAATATAGCATATTCAGACGTGTTGCATCCAATTTAAAAGATGACTGCATATTTTATGTAGGGTTTGGGGAAGCCTCAATCAATATACATCCCGCAGGTCAACCTGTAATAGTTTTCAGACCTGATAAAAAAAGATCTATTGACACTGACGAGACTTACACAGGAAATATAAATAATTTTGATGAGCTGCATGTTTGGGCTCAAGATAAGTGTGTTCCATTAGTAAGAGAAATAACATTTGAAAATGCGGAAGAATTAACTGAAGAAGGTCTTCCCTTTTTGATTCTCTTCCATAAACCGGGAGATGATGAATCTATTAAAAGGTACAATGAAGTGGTACAGAATGAACTCCTTAGTGAAAAACGTAAGTATTCTTTTACAGGTTACTCAAAAAATTGTGATTATTATTGTATCAAACAGAATTGCAATAAACTTCCACCAATCCCTATCTCCTTGTAATCCGGTCAAATTGAATTCTTTCCCTGTTCCATATTTTTTAGGTAGATATTTTAGTTTATACTTTTGTAATGAATTTCTACAATGCTCATCTGTTCCTCATTTTAAAGAAGTCTCAGTAGTTCGTTTTTTTTTTTATATAATTCGGATTACGTAGGTTTTAAATTTCGATTAGTAAATGTCTGTGAATTAATTAACCAAAACAACAAGTGTAGAATTTTAATTGGATTGATAAATAAAAATAACTTGGGAAAATCTAGCCGTAGTAAGTTTACTGTGCTAATATTTTCAAACAAATTTTAGAAAATTGTTATATTAATATGTTTTTTATCTTCCATTGAAAGGGGCATAAATTAACAATAAAAAATAATTGATTTTTTAATTGTATAAAATTGGTTTTATGAAGTATAAAAGCGTAACTTTTACATGCATTTAATATGGACGATTGTTGTAGCCATAATTATGCAGAACTCATAAATGAAGGCGATTATTAATCATTAATTAAACGGAACAACATTCGTTACCTGATATTAGTAAACAATTTTCAACATGTATTTTCATGTACAAATGTGTTATAATTGACCAAGAGGATTAGTTATTTTTTGTTAGAAGGAGGTGACCCCTCATTATCCATATACCAAATTACCAATTATCGATTTTATTGTAATGATTCCCCAAACTCAAAATAAACAAAATATCGTTAACGATATTGTTTATCTATGTATCGGATCAATGTCCAAAACAAAATAGTATACAAGGTTTTTCACGTAACCCGTTCGTTAAGTTTTTAAAAATGTGGCAAATAACCTAATAGCTGATGCTCTATCTAATTAAAATATTTGTAGTCGTCGGTCACTTCGGTTATACCGGAAGTCGACACCAACTTTGTTTTTTTAAATGGAATAGTATATCTTTAACGCCGAATTCGGATAAAACGTGAAATTTGAAGGTAAGTATGATGACCAATTGGTACACATACGATGAGCGGTTTCTGAGATAATTTAATTTATAAAAAAAAAACCGCTACCGCAAACCAAAGTATAATAAATCATTACTTCCACAAAATATGACTAAGAGTGTTAAAATTTTTACTAGTGGTCGCTGAATCTCAGAACTAACGCCTTGGCAAAATTGAACTTAATTATTTATACAGGGCGTTCAAAAAGAAATTGTAAAGTTTAAAAACTACAAACACGAATAATTTCGCTTTTGCAAATGGCACCTGCCATATTTTATTTATTTTTTTTAAACTTAACGAACGGGTTACATGAAAAACCCTGTATATCCATTAAGGTACATTATGCATTGTACTCTTTGTAAGTATTAGTTTATTTATTCTGTACATTATACTGAGTGAAACCATAAGAAAAGTGCAAGGGTTCTTACAAATAACGTACCATACATGTTACAATACTTTTTAATGTAACCTCAATATTTTTATTATAGAAAATATAAACTTTTTGGCGGCCGATGGTCGAAAGTTTGCACACCCCTTACATCACCTAGGTAAAAGTGAAAGTGATTTGCCTCTCTTAGCTATCGATAGTTTCCGACATATGTATTTATTTCCAAAATTCGACGATATGACAGTGCCTGGTAAATTAAAAGCATTTATTCAAGATTTGTATTCTGGTAAATTACATCGCGAATTTCATTACGGACCTGATGATGATGCAGAGTCAGGAAATGTGATAAAAAAGGTCACCACCCCACCGGAAAGTACGTTTAAAAAGTTAGGACCTTCAAGAAACCGATACACATTACTAAAGGACGAACTTTAGAATTTGTTTTTAAGTTATAAATCTTGTTTCAATCCGATAAAAACTTTTTCTCCCTAAAATTTTTAATTATTTTGGCGTGTCTCTAAAGCACGCACACATGTAGATATAACGTAATTATGCCGTACACAAGTAATTTTTGTATAATTTATTTATAATTTTATTAGTAATTCAATTGTGATTTATGACGCATCATTAATTTTTGAAGCTGTTATTTCGAGTAATTTATTATTGTTAGAAAACTTCTATGTAATTTTTTATTGTTGTTCAAACATTGATTTTATAGTATTATACTATTAACTAGATGAAAGGAATTGTTTTCAAATACTAAATGTATACTCTTTACTACCACTCAAAGTTATTATTTCGTACCTTTTTCTGGAAATCTAATTTCAGTTACAAAAGAATAAACGATTTCTAATTTACCTCTTTTTTTTATATAACCCAGTTTAAAGATTGTATATTAGAAGTATTATTAACTGAATATGTGACTCCGGAGCAATAAAGTGTTTTTTATTGAGAGCAACGTAATTAGGTTTATCACGCTATAGCAGGTAATATTCTAAACATCGAATCGAAATACGCATGCGTGTATTACGATACAGTGAGTTGTAATTTTAAATTCGACAGCGCATGCGTCTCTTGCGATACATGGAAATGTAGTAAAAAAATAGGTGTAAGCATGCGCGCAAATTTCAGAACATGCGCAGTGTTTTACGCGTCGATTCGCACCATTCTGCTCATTAGGAGACTTGCTATGTTTACGTTACTTGTCTTGGATTCATCCGTCGTACAAAGATTACCACACCTCGGTACTTACAGTTATCTACTATTTTATTTAAATATGGACATGCTAAATAAATATAAGGTAAGTGAATAAATGTAATTATACTCGTACACTAATAAGTACACACTTTAATGTCATAAAACTTTTATGGCATCCACAATAATTATTTCGTCACACTGTGGCTTCTTCAGGTGGAAGAAATTTAATATAAATACATACTAATAGAAAATAAAATGCATATATAATATAATAATTATAAATTTAGTAAAGGAGAATTACATACCTCTATTTAATTACTTAATATATTGCCTTTTTTTGTACAGTTTATTGCTTTCCAGGTATTCTAACAAATTGAGTTTTTTACTTTTATTTTCTACGTTCTACTTTGTCTATTATTTTTTATTATATTGCCTAATGAATTGTAGTCTTGAAAGAAATATTTGTGAATTTTGAAATATATTTATCTAGTTTATTTGGTATAGAACCTAAATATAGTTAAAAAAGTAATTTTTATTTTCTTTAGATTTTATGATTGGATATACTGTATCTAATAATTTCAGATGGTTCGCATAGTTTGTTAAATTCCTCAGTATTCGTTTTTATTTTGGTTTCTTATTACTTATTCCTACTTTTTTGAAAACAGTCATGGACAAACAAATTGAATTATTTCTCGCGTTGATAATGCCCACGTATGAAGTGGGCGAAACACGTGTCCGCTCTTATATTTCCCTTAATACTGCACCAAAATTGACTGTTCGCAGTATATTACGGCTTGTTACGCGTAATTTTAAAATAAAATGTACATATACTGTCATTCCGATATCATTACTTATTTTATTATATTTTCGCTCAAACTCCACAGATAAAAAATTTTCAATTTCGAATTTGCACCTTTAGGGAGCATAGCCGCAAACGAGAAATACAAAATTCATGTTATCCCGAAAAGTTGGGTGATGCGCCACAAATTTTAAAAAAACAGTTGAGAGTTTGGGTAGTACCGCATCTTTTTTATCTGTGACATTTTTTCGTTTCTAGCGTTATAGGAGATGGGGAGGCTGATGTATCTCCCATTTTTTACATTTTAATCTCCCGAACCCTTCAACCGATTTGAATGTTTTTGGTCTCGATTGAGCATTCCACGGTCTGTTCAAATAATTTTTTTGCTGAACTGTTTAATTTTAAATAACTGTACTAGATTTTTGCGATTTTTGAAAAAATATTAAATGTAACGGTACTGTTTGGTTAGCAAACCTTTGGGTAGTATCAAGTCACCTAAATTTTGATGAAAACCGCAATTTAAACGAAGAAATGTTTTGCCTACTTTACTCCTAAGGATTTTTTTCCAAACTTCAGTACGCTTAATATAACACCCCGTATTATATTTTGAAATACGGGCAACATAAAGTCGAAGCTGCGAATAAGAATGCAGCTGTTCTGAATAGTGGTTAGGGTGTAGGTATAAATTTTTCCAAACCAAAAAAGTTTTATTTTGAAAATTATCCGCTGAACTTGCATATATTTTATTATGCACTACAATAACTCACAGCGAATTTTTAAGTACCTACTAATTAACTCCTTACAATTAGAGACTGAGGGTGACTCCTAGGGCGTCGAAACAAGTATTGATTCTGACCGTTTTATAGAATGTTGGGTTGGGTCTTAAATGTGTTTTGTTCCATAGTATTCCTTTCGATTTTAAATTTTCACAATCATGTACTTTTAGAACATAATAATAAATTAAAAGAAAAATGTACATATTTTCAAAATATAAAATGTGTTTTAGTCTAAAAAAAAACGAAAGCCTAAATTATGCCAGAATAATAAATAAATATTATTCTCCATTCGGGAAATTACGTTTCCGATTAAATAACGAAACGAATTTTCCTTATGACATCGATGCCCGGAAAATCTATCCAGTGCGCTAGTCTGTTGATGCTGCGCTTTACGATTTTATACACCCTCCAAATACCCAAAGCAAGAGGGATGCTTTATGTCCACATGTACAATGAGACGAGATGGTAGTTTTCTGTTTGCAATAATTGTAAGCAGTTTATTATACTCCCCAAGTACGTACATATCAGTGAAAAATGCAATTATTTCGAAAATTAAATTGCGTCTAGTTGTTTTAAATAAAATTTTCACAATTTTACTTTATTATCATCGATTTCCGTCTTCATCGTTAATATTGAAAAATAAAAAACGGTCGAAAATACCATTCTATTTTTCAACTGTACTTTACGAAAGAAAATGACTTTATTGGTGATAAAAGTAATTTATTAAGACGATAAGAAAGTTCTTTTATTAACTATTATTGTCGGTTATTAGCAAAATTATTTAGTATAGAACGACATGATCCTTACGTAAGTAATATTTTACAGATTACGCTGAAAAAACGTTATCGTGTTATCAATGTAATAAAACTGAAGAAAATGAAGAATGCTCACCCCAAGATTTAAAACCATGCACGACAGTTTCTGATAGATGTGTCACTTCAACTTCAAAAACAGGTATTAAACTAAATATGGAAATGTTTTATAAAAAATAGATAGGTATACAAAACTATTACGAATTGTTAAAATAATTTTGCGTGAAAAGAAGTAAAGCGACTATTAAAACAAAAAATTAGAACTAATAGAAATACCTAGTATGTTTTTAAAGCATCAATATTAGACCAGTCAAAAAAAAATGGAGGTAGGATTAACATTTTTGAAAGCATGCAACATTTTTTTATGGATGTGCAGAAGGAATAATGATAAGTATAAAACATGTATAAAACTCAGTTTTATGGTTTTAATCTCCTCCCATTCGGCCGCCATATTGAAAATTAGACGACCAACTTCAATTTAAATTTTCTCTGTAACCATTCATACTGTGCTTTTTTATAATCAATTAGAAATCTAAAATTTTAAATAAAACATTTGGCTGAAAACGTTTTTAATGATGTAGTTTTTACTATGGATGCTACTTAAAAACACGTTACCTAATAGAAAATGTAAATTATTTAATTCTTTGCAAAAAGAGTTGGTATTTTTTTGTGAGACTCGGAATTACGGAGAAAATTAGTTACACTTCTATTTTCAATATGGCGGCCGAAAAGGAAAATTATTATTAGAACGGCTATAACAATGAAAATTGATTTTTAATATCTTCCTACACATTCATAAAAAACCGTAGGGCCGTGCGAAAGGCAGAGTGTGGGTAGAGTGTTTTTTGCCCAGGGGAAAAAAGTCACGTGACAGAGTGCATCTACGATATACGATTTTTTTTAACTATTTGTTAATTATAAATACGAATAACAGAACATAATAAAAAAATTGTAACTTTTAGTTAGTCAATTTTATATTCTAATGTAAGTATGAAAACCAAAAAATTGTTTCTTTATTGTTTTATCTAAATCAAGAATTAAATTATTATTTTAACTGTTTATTAATTATGAGTACAAATTTCATAACATAATAAAAACCAGTAACTATTAATGTAAAATTCTGACCACTTTCATTTTCTTCACAGTATATAATTAAAATGACTGGTCAATTTTATGTTCTATTTATATGAAATTGATAAACGAGACTTTTTACTAGTTTTTTTTCTGGTCTATGCTAGGTTAAGTTAACGTGAAATGACTTAAAATGTCATCAAACAAATTTCAATTTTCAAACAACCACGAACGTAATGCTTTAAGCTCTTTGCTTTAAGCGCTAGTGCGCAAGTCGGGCGTTTTTTACCCACCTCATCGAGGTAGGTAAAATTTTAACACTCCGGATACACTCTGGGTAAATTTTATTTCATTTCTGAACGGAGTGTTCATTTCTGAAGGTAGTAGGCAATTTTCATCTCATTTGAATTAACAAAAAAGAAGAAAGGTCTTACCCCAACGCTTTTTAAAACGCGAACACGTATTTCGTTCATTTAAACGTTGTGAGCGAAACACGTGTCCACGTTTTAAAATGTGTTGTGGTTAGTTGGGGTAAGACCCTTCTTTTTTGTTTACTCAATCACCACAGTCTCCTTTTATATTTATTTCATTTGAATTTGAAAAAAAAATTCTATCTGTAAGGTAGAAAATGAGAGGATATATACCGTTTATTAACTTTAGTTTTACCTATACGTTATCTCAAAGTCAGAGGGGTCTATTAGACGCTTACAGAAAACTAATTATTATAGGAGCACGTTGAATTTTTTGAAAAAAAAATCATGTAGGTAGTAGTTAGGACACATGGTCTACAATTTATTTTTAAAATACTTTCAAATTTGTTCGAATAAAATAAAAAATATCAAGGTTAGTTTGATAACCAACTTGTAAGCGAGGAACAGTTTCTGAGATATACAGGGTGAGGCAAAAAGAACTTAACATTAAATAGGTGTTTATTCACTTTAAATTAGAAGGCAGAGATTTGGTTACGGGGTTTCAATTTGGCATCCGCCCCCTTCAATGAGAAGTTTGATTGTTCTTTGTAAGACCATCTAAATTTGAATTTTAAAGATGCGATGTTTCAGGTCGTCGAAGGTGCTAGGTTTGGTGACGTAGATCACAGTCACATACGGGATTCCTTCAAGGTGAACGTTTGATTTACCGTGAGAAAATTTGGAGTGATCGGACCCTTTTTTATTTGAAGAAGCGACCATCACGGAAGAGAACGTACCATTCTCTAGCGAAGGTACTTTCAGCAAGACGGCGCCCCCGTCCATTATACAGTCTCATGGATCGGGATTACCTGAACGGCACGTTTGATGAACGCTGGATTGGTAGAGGTGGTCCTCTTGGCTGTGGGTATGGTCAAGGATCGTATCTACTCCACCAAACCTTGCACCTCGGACGTCCTGAAACACCGAATCACTAATGTCATCGCTGAAATTCCTCCTAAATATGTTCCAACACAGAACGATAGATAACCTCTATAACTGTGTTGAGCGAATAACAAATTGAACTCCTATTGAGTGTTAACATCTTTTTGCCTCGCTCTGCTTTAAGGTTATTTTTTTTGTAAAGTTACTCTACAAGAATTACGTACATGAATAACCACAGCTGTCGTTTTTTTTTTAATGAAATTGACTCTCACATTGCATGTTATCTTTTAATTTCGCCAGAACGCCCATAATCGCTCTTGAGAAACTGGGGCGTCCTCTACGAGTTACATACGCTATATATTGTTTCCTATTCTTTTCTATGGGTTCAGTTTACCACGTCTATTAGGTCTAAGAAGCTGTCCCTACTCTTACTAGCTCCATGACTTAACTGGCCTATAAGATACCACGGTATTTTTTGTTGCAGCAATAAACGGATTGCGCATTGAGAGAAAATGCGGCCTAGGACCTTGCGATTTCGCAGATATCGGTATAAATACCAACAACATAAAGCTCAACAAATGCGACAGGGACAAACCCGAATATTTTTGCATACAATGCTGTAAAGAAGACGGATGTAACAATAGTTCATCTTCATCAGTTGTACTTTCATTTACATCAATATTATTTATAATTACATTACTTATGTTATCAATTTTTGAGAAATTTCAACCCCCATATATTGCAGAATAAGTTTTAAAAAACGAATTTTAAAACATAAGTGTTAATTGAGAAACATACAAAAATAAAATAATAAAACTGATTGAAAAAATGTATAAAATGATTTATTATATTTGTACTTACTTATCTTTACAGGCACAATGTGTATAACAAAAAAATGGACGGAGTTTACATTTAGAATAGTACAATGACAAAAGGTACTTACAATAATTCCTCGATTAAAGATCAATATGTAATATTTTACAACTTAATCACTTACATAAATTGCGAGAAACTCATCATTTCATAAACAATCACAATTAATTAATTTACATATACCGACAATGAACAAAAAGAGATTCAATCATAAACAGTCAAATTCATTATAAAAATCTATAGCATAATAAAGATTCGTAGTTATAGGCCGTGATTGAGATTGAGTTACGTCCAAACCTTTCGTCGGCAAATAAGACTAACGTATACAGTGAATAATTATATCCCAAAGTCTTGGTAAATGAAGGGTGGAGATCAGCCAGAAGACCTACAGTGAGAACAACTATGCAGAAGGTGTCTAAAATCCAGTTGGTGAGCCAATAACAAGCGTTCATCAGATGAACCACCCAGAAAAAGTGAGCCCCTAACCAGCTTTCAACTTACTCACTGGCAATACATAGAAGTATCATCTTCGCATTATCCAGTAAAGATAAAAACAGCAGTTGCCGACGAATGTATGAACGTAACCGTTCATTTCGACCTTGGCCTACAAGCCCGAATCTTACCTCCACTGTAGTCAAATACGTAAATATTTAAGAATAATCGTTCAGATAGTCGTAGATATCAATGCTTTATTTTCTCTTTTTTGCCTTTAAGACAGTTGAAAAGTTTGTAATGTGGAACACAATGACATGAAAATTAGGGATAGATCGCACGGCTCTTACATTAAAATAATTGTTTTAATTTCACGTAAAAAACATGTTCTGTTATCATTTTGTCGCATGTTTCTACAGACAAAATCAAGTTATTGAAAGACAATCTGCAGAAAAGATGGACGTGCCCAAAGGTTTGGAATGAAGGCTAGAACATTTCTACGTTTTAACCTTTCTGTGGATGAGAACCATAAAAGTTGATATCTTAAACTGCTCCAAAAAAATTAAAGCAGAAGTTATTTTAACGACCAAGTCAAAATAAGGACCTGATGATTTTGTGTGATATGTTACCAAATTACCCTTTTTGTGACGTTCAAAAACCTACTTTAATTTAATTTTTGAGCAATATTATATTAATGTTTATAATTTTGGTCAACAGAAGCGAATAAAACGTGGAAAAATTGTTGTATTTTTTGCTATGTCCGAATCTTCATTCCCTGTTTAAGAGTAAATACAACCTATTGTTTTCAGATAGCTTGATTTTATCTAAAATTTCGGTTGGTAAACATGGTATGGTGACAGAATTACGTTAGAAAATGTGTGTTTCTTATTGAAAATACAAAACCTAACTTTTAATGTATTAGCCATGCGATCTAGACCTAATTTTTATATCATGGTAGTCTACATCCACGTACTTTTCAATCATTTTAAAGGCAACAGAGAGAACATAAGGTACTGAAATCTATGATATCTGACAGTCTATAGAATAAATATCTGTAATATCTGCATATTACAGTAAAAAGTAAAATTACATACAATAGATTAAAAATAAGTAGACATTTCTTTAAAAAACTTTAACAATTATCATGCTTATAAAAACAGCCAAAGTAACTCCAAAAAACGTTACTGGAATGCAGTTGGCAGCTTTTGACTGAAAAATAAATTGCTTTGTACTACATGTTGCTATAAATACATAAGTAGTTAGAAATAAGGAGGTATATGGAGGTTTTGGAGGCAGAAGCAGGAGCAACGATGGGCAGGGGGGACCTACATGGCATGGTTAAAAATGTAAGTACTTTTCAGAAAATGTAACCAATTTTCAAACCTACTATGCTGTATGTATAATCGTAGTAAATACATGCAAAAGAAAAAAATACCTACTATTACATAGTAGTTACACCTGTCTCCTTTACAGCATTCCGAACATTTCCAATCTTCATACCAAATTCGAGTACAATATTGCATGTTACGTTTGCGATGTTTTTCGCATTCATCTTTTGTAGAACACCTCTTAGATACATAAAACTGCTTTAAAGCACCTTGCTGCCAATAAGGGGTACTGCCCCAGCTAATTTCAGTCAAGCATACGTCGTCACCATACTCACAAGTTTTAATTGTGTTTAAACACTTTTCATTATTTGCCTCTTGATTATGGCAGACGTAACATTCTAGGGCTCCACCTTAAAGAGATGTTTTAGAACAGTGTTAAGAATTTATTTTTTTTTTTTATGTACTTACTTAAGCGCACTTGAATCAGAAAAGATAACGACGAAAAAATAATTAAACTTCTCATTGTATCGAGATAACTATGTTTTTAATTGTATTATTAGTCATAATATTTATTAACCTAATTACACAAACAAACCACACCCACTAGGTTGCACTAGGTTATGTTTTGCGCTTGTCTATGGTGGGTCTATGGTTTTTGCGGAAAACTCACGCAACGCAAAACCACATAGACATATAGATTCATGGAAGTTAAGAAGGATAAGGCGGGCATAATCTCATTCCAATCTGAATCTGCAATGTATAGTTAATGTACTCACTCTACTCCGGACATCCGCAGAAGAGTCTGGGTAAAGAAAAACAGTGTTTTTTTTTCTTAATATAATTATCCGATAGTATTTTATCTTGTAATTTCCCTAGAACCCTAGAACGTCCATAAGCGCCCTTGAGAAATTTGGTCTAACTAGAGGGCCGCGTTCAGAAGGTAGTGCGGGTAGAGTGTTTTTTTACCCAGGGGAAAAAACTCACGTGACAGAGTCTATCTGGAGTGTATCTAGAGTGTAAAAACATTTCTGAACGTTTTGGGGTGTTTTTGGTCGAAATCAGTAGAAGTTGAGTTGAAGTTTGTCGAAGCTAATTCGTTAACTTAACCTAATTTGTTGGTTTTTAAATTTGTTTTACCTAAATCAAAAATTAAATACACGATTGTTTTAATTGTGTATTAATTATAACTACAAATAACATAATGTAATAAAAAACCGATAACTTTTAATTTAATTTAAACTGTTGCCACAACTATATATACGATTTTTTAAATTATTTATTAATTATAAGTACGAATAACAGAACGTAATAAAAAAATTGTAACTTTTAATTTAAAATTGTGTTCATTTTTGTTTTTTTCACAATTAATAAACAAAATTACTAGTCAATTTCTTTTATATTATTCTAATGAAAGTATGAAAACCAAAAAATGCTTTTTTATTATTTTATCTAAATCAAAAATTAAATTATTATTTTAACTGTTTATTAATTATAAGTATAAATTTCATAACATAATAAAAAAACGGTAACTATTAATGTATAATTCTGTCCACTTTCGTTTTCTTCACAATATATAATTAAAATTACTGTTCAATTTTATGTTCTATTTGTATGAAATTGATAAACGAGACTTTTTACTAGAGGTTTTTCAAGTCTTCGCTAGGTTAAGTTAACGTGAATGTCATCAAACGTCATCAAACAACCACGCTAGTGCGCAAGCGGGCGTTTTTTACCCACCTCATCATCAATTTTAACATTCCGGATACACACTGGGTAAATTTTATTCCATTTCTGAACGGAGACTCCAGTGTCACACCATTACACTGTGAATTGCATTTTTGAACGCTTTTGGGCGTTTAGAGGTATATCTTTTACCCTGGAGTGCTCATTGCGGGTTACATACACCAAGACCGCGTCTTGGACTGAGCATTCCGTATGTCTAATGCAAACGGAAAACGCTATAGAGATACCTAGAGTGATTTCATGTTTCCCTTTTCATACGATTGTGGAAAAGGGACAGGTACTGGTGTTCACTTTTGGGAGGCTAAAGGCATATTTCTTCTGTTTATTATTTCATGCTTCTATACTTTAGTTTAGATCAACTTGTCGGACAATACTGATCCGACCGCACATGGCAACTGCACTGTCGCTTGCAGTCCTGTGGTTCCTCGGAATCATATGGCCTTGTGTACATTTTCTATATCATATATCTATGGTATTTGTAGGTTAAGAAAACGCGGCCATGGCGCCATAGTTGTACACCCTATTCTCCCGATGCAGGTATAAATTAAGCAAAAGAATAAAATTGTAAATACATAATTATGAATTTAAGCAATGAAATAATTTGTTATACCTAAATCTACTACAAAGTTCGCATTATAAAGCAAAAAAAATGATTTCATGCTACAAAATAAAAATATACAGCTGACAACATTGGAAATTTATGTTTATATTTTTCAAAACTGATGTGTAACTTTGACAGGGTATATCGACGTGTTTAACGTGTTTAACAAAATTACTTTCTAAAACCTACCTGCTCAACATATTTTGAAGCATATGATTTTTTTTTTGTAAGTAATAATAAAAAAACCACTATTGCTTTTTTTATTTATTATTCATTATTATTTGTTTTAGCTCCTTTAATATTTAAGCCAGTGGAAAGTGAATACAATTACTCTGAATTGATTTTTTAAATGGAATTGAACCTCAATTTAATGCTTGTTTGAAAAGTCGTTCGAGCTTCATGGAGGGAGTTTTGTGGAAATGGACAAACTATTGGAATGGTATGTTAACTTTTTTCTGATAGCTAATTGCATAATTAGATGTTTCTCTAGGATGGCAAACTCGTTGGTTTGTGCTAGAAAATGGAATTTTGTCTTATTTCAAATCACAGGAAGATTTAGATAAGGGTTGTAAAGGATCAATTAAAGTATCTGCCTGTGAAATTAATGGTATACGGTTTGCAACTAATTAATAAGACAATAACTAAATTTTATCATATTTTAGTTGATTCATTAGATCCTACAAGGCTGGATCTAAATATACCAGGTGAACAACATTTATATTTAAAAGCTGCCACATCACAAGAAAGACAACAGTGGCTTGTGGCCTTGGGAACTGCTAAGGCTTGTGTACAAAGCAGAAATAGCAAAGAAAATGGTAATTACTTGGCTAAAAAGTACGGGTGTGCCAAAAGAGTTTGAACCAAATAAGTGGTGTTTATTATTAGTATAATATTGGACGTATCATTCCACGATTGTGTGAACTATTTGAATGATTGTTGAAATTCTTCCATTTATTTGATAATTTTGTGATACATTCGATCATAATATGTAGAATTTTTATGATTAGTTGAGTTATTTGAAGCTGCGAAGATGCAATAATTTTTTGATAATTGTAGGAATTGTTGAGTATTTGTATGAATTATTTGATGATTACCCTAATTATTTGAAAATTTCAAATATTGACATGCCCCCTGTAGGAGATTCTTTATTTTGCTTATTTATCTCAGAATCAGGTCCTGACACCTTGAAGACAAAAAGATCAGAACTTCGTCTCTACTGTGATTTACTAATGCAACAAGTTCATATGGTTAAAACTGCTGCTAATGCTAAAGAAGGTCCAGAAATAGATGTAAGTTTTTGATGCTGGTTTACATACTAAATAGAATTCTAAAATTTAATTCATTTGTAGAGAATTGATGAGGCTACAAGTCTCTTAACAGCTACATGTGATACTTTTATTAAGACTTTAGAAGATTGCATGAAACTGTCCAATGCTAATTTGGTGTATGATGTAACCCCTTGTACAATGATTAACTCACCCCCTATTAATTCAAACTTAACATACAAAAAGGTAAAATATTACGTGAATTTTACCGTATTAATGCTTTTTATTTCCTATTTTGGTAATTTAATATGTTATTGTCTTTTCAATTTTTATTTTAACTTTTTCAGGTCCTGAAATTACCATCTCGCACAGTATCTGCTGACACATGAAAATACATTTAAACATTTTCTTGCCTTTCATAAAAGGTGGTGAATGTATCTTATAAGACTCTGACGTTAGTTTATTTATTATTCTTTTTCTTTCGTTATTTAATGGTTATTTATTTACATAAATTATACGATTTTGTTATTTAAAAAATTATGTTTACCACCTGATGTGCCAACCAAAGATAATAAATTGTAAAATTTGAAGTTCACTAGTAACCAACAAATAATACCTATATTATCACTTGTACTTTGTTAATTATTGTTATATTTTAAGAAAAGTATATGACTTGTTTAATTTTAAAAATACTTCCGTAAGTTTTTAGTTTTTAGAAAATAAAGAAATATAATGCAAACTTTGTTGTAAGTTCTTGGATATGTTTCTCCTTGTTTCCTGTTGCAGGAATAATGTGATAAATCGAAATCTATTTTTATGCCAAAAACGCGGAACTAACAATTGCTTAATCAAAAGTTTTTGATATTAGTTATATGTATTTTTTTTGTGATATTAGCAGTATTTTTAGTAGTTTGCCATCTAGACTGTAAACATTTCTTTTACCATTCATAGTATGATGGACTAATATGTTATTCCTTTAGAATATTATGTATATGTAGTGTTAAATCATTTGTAAATTCTCATATAAATAAATATATGGCTATGTAATTTTATTCTTTTATACATGATCCCATACCAATTTTTGAATCTGACCCAAATTTATTAGTAGTAACTAAAACAAGTCTGTGTGGAATTAGATGGTAGTGAGAAACTGCTGAATATGTCTATTGCTGAATTCCGCTTTGTCGTAGATTGTTGAATACCTGCACTAAAACTGAGTGATGGAATGTGTTCTAATTTATTAATTTTTGATTTACGTTTACAATGGATAATAATTTAATACTACTGCTATGATAATCCTTTTGTGAGCTTCAATAGCATTCTTAATGCAATTGGGAAGTATTTTGCTTATTTGCACAATATAGAGGGACTTACCATGTTGTTTTATGACCATATCCTTAAGGGTTTTCTAAAACAAAAAAATCATTTCCTGCTTTTTTTTTTAATTTTAGCCTGGTTGGTTTCGAAAATATGAAGGAGAGGAGAATTGTCAGTTTCATAAATTTTTTTATATCAATTTAAAACCGTTTATTTTAATGAATGAATTAAGTAAATCACGAATAATAACGAAAACAAATTTCCACTAAAACTTAGTTCTTTATTATTCGTGATTTAATTCATTCATAATTAATCCCAATTTCTATGTAGTAAAGGATGAAATAATTGATCATTTATTTTAAAAGCATACAAAAAATATATTTCAGATCCTTAAAACAAGCCCTTTCATTTGATATGTTACGCGATATAATTTTTGAAAACTTTTTTTCCAAGTTTCTTATTTGCTCTCTTTGTTTACGTTACTCATTAAGGAATGGAGGATACTTCACCAACCTAACTCAATTTTCCTTTTTCTAGGGTTATCATAAACCGTACCTCAACAAATTAATTTTCATTCCTTATTTTTGTTGCTGCAGTTTGTAATTTTAAGAT
Organism: Agrilus cyanescens; assembly: GCA_947389935.1. Lineage (NCBI taxonomy): Eukaryota > Metazoa > Arthropoda > Insecta > Coleoptera > Buprestidae > Agrilus > Agrilus cyanescens. The sequence goes on along the minus strand of OX376707.1, from coordinate 12,834,420 downwards.
CAAATATCAATCTAATTGAAAATTGAAATGAGAGCTTTTCGAATCTTGGAATTAAACCTACTGAACACAATTCAAACATAATCAACAAAATTTGTTTATAAGCAAAAATATTACGCATTAGTAAGAACGCTTCATTATATGAGCTCTAAAATTTAATTTACAAGTTAATTAAATCAGATTTTCTTTCCTTAAATTTGAAACCACAATGAATCTGAAGGTGGTTTGTTTATATTTCGATTTCGATTACATGATTCACGTTCAAGTAAAGAACCAAAATAAAAATGAGACGTAACAAAACAAAAAACAACAACCACATATATCGTACCTTTCGTCAGTTATGATCGAGTTTTTCATTTTGCTTAAAATTTTAGACTATCCTTTAGATTAGGACTTTTCGGTAGAGGAACTTGGGGTAAGATGATGAATGGGGAAAGATGACTAACGCCGAAATTTCACTTTAAAGATTACTATTTTGATCTGTACATTTAGTGACTTCATTGGCGTGGAATGTTGTATTAATTAGGGGTAACCATTTGTCGAAGCAGTATGTAGTTTGACGTGTTCGTATTAAAATCGTTTTTCACAAAAGTCGCTATAATATTTGGGATACAGAATTTAGTGATTTTGTCTATTAATAAAAATGTGCGATTTTCATTATTTTTGCAAATAATAAACTGGTATTAAGGGTAAACAATAACTCCTGGGGTGTATCGATATATTGTTGTTTCAATTTAAAAATAACAATGTAAAGTTATTTGTGCATCAGGGGCAAGATGACGGGGTAAGATGACTAATTAGAAAATTAGGGTTGGAAAAAAAGGCTATGAGAGAGAAGGAAAATAAATTAAAGAAAAAAAGTGGAGAAAAGACAGAAACGTTTAGATCAAACTACAGTAAGACTGGCTCAAGTGGTCTTAATTCTCCTAATCAGAAGACACTTAATAAATGTCAATAAATTTGTCCAGGTTGTTATGAATTATATCTATGCAAATCCCCCAATTGAAAATTGGGTCAAATGTCCATCTTGTATATCGCGGTGGCACGAGGAATGTTCTTCTTATGAAGATGGTGACCTTTTTTGCGATTTTTTGATGCAAGCCATTTTACTCCAAAGCGTTCGTCATCTTACCTGATATATGGGGTAAAATAACAAAAATGTTAAATTTTCTGTTTTCATTTTTTTGGAGAGATTTATTTATAGTAATATTAGCTAACTAAATAATGTAGGAAACATATTTATAATTCTATTTATATTTTCATTTTCGTTTCTCAAAATAACTATCTTCATTATTGATTTAAGCATTTCTCTTAACATCGCCATCTAACTCCACTTTTCCCTACGTACGAATTTTCCACCTTTCTTTGTAATGGTCTCGATTTTTTCCTCGAAAACTTGCCCAAGACCATAATCACAACTCATTCTTACAAAAAATAAAAAATAAAATGTGCAAATATATCAAACAGTTTTTAATATTGAAAAGTGAACTTATAGATATAGTACCTATTTGTGATTTGTGTCTGAAAAGAGGGAGGCCTCGTGTACTTTACGCTGTGCCTAAGAAATTGTAGTTATGATTTTGGTACATAAAAAAACACTTTCAAATTCTCTCGAATTTTCCCATCAACTTTTCTAATACTTCTTTCCTTAAAATTCCTATTAAAAATCATTGCAAATCAAAATTTGGCCAAATTGTTTCAGTCGTCACAGATGTTGTTACCAACGAATAGCATTTGATTTTTATTTTCCTACCTATTTAGAGTAGAAACCAAGTAATATAGTAGCTGAAAAATGGGTCTCTATAATATAGGTATGTGTACGTATTTCCTTCAGAATGAATATAATTTTCGTACAAATGAGAGTTTCTTCAAGTATGAATTACATTTTTTAAATTCTGACAATATTTATTACATTTCATTATCATAAATATTCTCTTTTGTACGCATGATTGACATAGAAAGGAACTCATTATAACATAGAGGCATGTTTTTTATTCGGGGTAATTTTTCGCGATACGTAAGTTCTAAAATTAATTAAAACTACACAATATAGTGTAAGATTAAACTTCTCTTTAGTTAATATGTATTACAAAAGGAAGTTCTGAAATTAAGATTGTATAAACAAGGGACAAGGCATTTACTGTTTGCTTTTCAAATCTGAATATAAATTTTCACTACAAAGAATCCTGTTTTTTACCAAAGTTATAAAAAAGTCGGATTTTCAGCAAAAAGATTAATAACTATATTGCCAAGCACGTTGATCGCATTTGATGCGTGGCTATCAATTTATTTCATTATTAGGCTTCCTTCTCTCAGTCGGAAAAGAGTACGCGTAGTTGAAGCCATCGTAGTCATCGATGTGTATGGACTCTAAATTCAAGCATTTGGAATAATTTTATATTCGACAGAAATATAGTGAAATTTTTTAATGCAGATAAAGAGTAAATGATTTAGATATAAAACTTATAAAGCTTGATCAAAATACATCCAGCAGTTTCGAAAAAAATTGGAAATGGATCGAAAAATCAAATTTAGTCGAAAGTTTCTACTAACACTAACAGGAATTCTAATGGATATTTTTTTAATCATTCCCAGCTACCACAAATGCAGAAATGGTGAAATTAATAATTAATAATCTCCGTTCCTCTTGTTCAGTAGGACCTTTTATGGGTTCGAATTTCATTATAAAGAAAGCCTAATGTATTTGGAAAATCATAATTTTTGTTTAAATTTTTAATCTGAATTCTTAAAAAAAAAGCTTAACTAGTTCTCAGATGAAGAAACTATTTATTTTGAATCTGAGATGAATAAAAATTTGTTGACAGTATCTTATTAATTAATTTTCCAAATACTTGTATATTGAAAAACAAGCAGTATGTCAAAAAAAAAATATTTTTTTATCATGAAATTCGAATTTGTAGATAAATTTTAGAAAAGAATAAAGTGAGGTTTGCTAACTTTACCATCTGTATTGTAAAGGGATGTTTAAAAAAAGGCCTTCGAAAGTGTTTCTGTCCGTAGAAAATTGTTTCGGAAATTAATTAAATTATAATTAAAAAAAAAACCAAATTTGGTCTCGTCCTTGCAGGAGCGAATCTATGTAAGAAAGTTTAGGAATATTGATCAATCTAAAATCTGTGTTTCCTCTATCGATGCTAAAAGGAGAAAACCCCCAAAACTGGTAAACATCTACGTAATAGCTGATGAAATTGGTACCAATGTTTTTAAATATTATTGCTTTTCTGATAATGATTTAACAAAATACAAAAATATAATAATTTAAAGTAAAAAAAGTAACAACTACACCTTGAAAACAAAAAAATTCTTATCATTTATAATGTGCTATATCCATTTAGCATTAAAACAAAATAATTTTGAATAGAGTATAATAAATTCTGTGTTTTAATTAAATGATTTTATCTTATACCTAAATGCGTCGCATTAGCTTGATTTCATTGTCATGAAAACTACTTGCTTTTAATGTTTGTTTACAGTCAAAAATAATCAATATTATTTCTAACCAAGGAGTTGAGGTTGCTGACGGCCCTTAGTTTTGTTAAAGCCGCTCAAACAAAATTAAAGAATGTCCCTTTTTCAAGCTATCGAATTTTGGGCAACTTCTTGTGATAACGAAGAAACATTTGACCAAAATTGTTTAAAAATTTCGCGATTGAATGAAGAATATGATTTGATAATAACAGGTAGTCACAGTGGTGTATTAAGGATATTTAAGTCTGGCACAGAAGTTGATGATCGGGGTGTTTTACAAGGGTTTAAACCAACAGATTTATTGTTAGAAAAAGATCTTCAAGGCGCTATACTACAACTAGAAGTGGGAAGACTAGTGTCGTAGGTATAAATTTAATTACTTTGATAAACTAATTTAAAGCTGCATTGGTAATAGGGGAACGCAGAAAATTCAAATAGCTACTCTGCATTCCAAAACAGTAAAAGTTTACAGTTTTATATCAAAAGCAGGCGAAACAGATCATGGTATGTATAAAATAGTTTTTTTTTTGCCGAAATTACTTTCGAATAATTAATAGGCAAATGAGAAAATGTCTTACCCCAAGTTACCACTACTAAATTTTTATCACTAGCTAGTGGTAACTTGGGGTAAGACATTTTCTCATTTATTCATTTACCACTGTCTCCTTCTCTTTCTATTTTAATTAATAGGCAAATAAAGGCTATCCTGGGTTTTAGAAATGGAAATGTACTCATTTTTTTCTTTTTCGTTTGAAAACGTGTTTGTTGAGGGGGGATAAATGTAGGGGAAAGTTGAGTCTTTTTGTTTTTGGCCCCATGTGCTCAAAATCCCTTTTCATAGAATTTTTTCAAGTGAACGTGGATAACTTAAAAAATACTTTTAAGTATTTATTTGTAATGTTGATCATGTTCCGAAATTTCAAAAAATTTCATTATCGAATATTTTAGGGATGAAAATATATCCCTTTTATGAATTTTTATAGATTTTTCCCAATGGTGAGCCATAAACCCAAATCCTAAAAATTGTTATTTAAACTCTTTTTCGAAAATAAAGAATTTGATTTCACTGTTGCAAGTATTAATTTTTTTTTGAGCTACACAAAAATATGTGGATATTATCAAAGTGTACATATTATTACATATTTTTTATTTATGGTATGAAAGAAAGATAAATTCATTTTCAATTATATGAATTTAAGCTTGTTAGTATGAAAAAACTATTGTTAGATCAATCAAAGCTAATCTTACCAATAACCAGTGACTGAATAATTAAGCAACGTTTCGGCCGTCCATTTCGGTCATCGTCAAGCTAAAATATAACAACATCATTAACAGTCGTTGGTTATTGACAAGATTAGCTTTTATTGATCTAATAAGATAAATTAAAATAATCTTTATTATCATTTTAGTATCAAAAACAAAAAAAAAACTTTAATAGCATTTTTTTGGAGCTTAGGTTATGGCGAGCCAATGGGGAAAATCTACAAAAAATGATACAATACACTATTTAATAATTAATTTTTTATGCCGCTTTCGGAATACGCATAAATCTACAATTACATTCTTAAACTGTTCACTAAATTAGAGTTCACATACTTAACAAAGTATCAAATTTTGCTTTAATAGTCCTTTAATAACCTAACCTAACCTAACCTAACCTAACCTGACCGTTTCACTGAGTCTTGGTTAGATGAATACTTACTGTATTTCACCCTGGGCTATTAAAATAAATTTGGAAAGTTACAGTCTTTTTCTCTTATTTTAACATTAAAAAATCCTTAATGATTTTTGTTGATCGGTACTATGTGAATTTTTTTGACCAATAGAAGGTTCGAAAAGAATTAAAATGCAAAAAAACACTGTTTCTAGCCAATTGAATCCAACAAAAATATTTGAGCTTGAAGGCTTTCCTTTCCCTTAAATTTATTCCTCACAAACGCGTTTTCAGACGAGAAAGCAAAAAAGAATTGAAGGCCATTCCCCTAAAATAAAACGAACCTTATTATTATAGGAAATCAATATATTTTAAAGCAAATTTATGAACACAAATTAAGAAGAGCTGCTTCAAACTTTGTTGTTGGTCCTTTTGGAAAATCAGCAAATAGAGATTTTATTTGTGTCCAGTCATTAGATGGACTCCTTACATTTTTTGAGCAAGAGTGTTTTTCGTTCTGCTGTTTCTTACCAAACTTTTTGCTGCCAGGACCTTTGCTATACCTGGATTACAGTGACTGTTTTGTAACCGCTGGGTCGACATGGATGTTGCAATGTTTTACGTGAGTTTTAACCGACATAAAATTCAATGAATAATAATTTAACGAAGTACAGAAGTTCTCCATTACCATAAAGTGAAATGCTATTCAATAAATTATGCTCATTACCAAATGGATTGATCTAATTCAATCCCAAAAAAAATTGCAATTTGCAAATTGGAATAATAAACCGACTTGCAGTTTTTATGAACATTAAAATATTCTGCTTTCTTATTAACACGTTTGCTGCCACGACGCGCTAGCGCGTCCAATTTGAATACCTTCTCTCGCATGCCTTGGACGCTCCAGCGCGTTTAGTGCTTAGCGGCTTTGCACTGTAGCTTCTGTAGGCACTGGAGGAGGGTGACTATTTGGTATCGTTTTCTGTACGTGGTTTGGAATTTTTGTGTTTTGTTTATTTTATTCGCCTATTTGAACATGGAGGACATATAAGGACCCTCCAAACGACGTAAATTTAATAAATACACCGAAGAAGAGCTTAGAAATGCTCTTGAAGACAGTAATATAGACTTTGACTTTGATGGGGCTGTGACAGCTGATGATGAGTGGGAACATTCAAGTGTCGATTCTGTGGGAAGTGTTGCTGATTAAGAAGCGCAAGACAACTCTCCAATTGAAGTGCATTTAGTGGAAGACGAAGGGCATTTTGAGTGGGGAAGCGTTTCTCAAATGAAAAGTTATGCGTTTATGAAAGAAGAAGGGCTGCTTATAGAACCTGCAGAAAATACTCCCATTGGTTATTTTCGTCTTCTCCTTTGTGGTAGGTTTCTAATGAATGTTAGAGAAGAAACAAATCTCAACGCTCTAGAAATTCTCTTGTGTGACAAAACTACAGAACATTCACATATAACACAGTGGAGGGATGTGTCTGTCAAAGAAATTTTGATTTTCCTGGACATACTTTTACATATGGGGAATGTCAAAATTAGCAAAATGCAAGATTACTGGAAGAAAGATCTTTTTTTTCATCAAGCGGCTATTGCGAAGAGTATGAGTAGAAATCGATTTCTTCTCATCTTACTAGCACTGCATTTTTCGAAAAGTGCAGGTCCAGGAGAACCGAAATCGGACGACAGATTACAAAAAATTCGTCCAGTGACTGAGTTTTTCAATCAAAGGATGTCTGAGGTATATTACCCTGATCGGGAACTATCATTGGGTGAATCTATGGTTTTCTGGAGGGGTAGATTAATTTTCCGGCAGTAATTCAACATAAACGCCACAAGTATGGTCTAAAACTGTACTGCCTGACAACACCAAATGGCATTTGAAATTTGCTGTATATACCGGTATGTTAGACGCACAAGGAGGGAAAGGTCACGCTGATAAGGTTGTCCATTACTTATTGAGCGAGAAATTGGGCGTTGGACATCATGTATATATGGACAATTACTATAATAGTTTCCAGTTAGCAAAATCCTTATTGGCGAAGAGAACTCACTGCACCGGGACTCTTCGGATAAACAGAAAATATACACCAGATGATGTTAAGTCAGCCAAGTTGAAAAAAGGCGAAACCATTTCGCGATATGCTGACGGAATATTGATTGGAAAATGGAGAGATAAGCGGGATGTTTGTTATATCTCAAGTGAATTCCAAAATGGAATGATTGAAACAGAAAACAGGAGAAATGAAGTGAAATTGAAGCCCGTGCCTATTGTGAATCATAATAAATACATATCCGGAATTGACAGGAATGATCAAATGTTATCCTACTATCCATCCGAACGGAAGACAATACGATGGTACGATGGTACAAGAAACTTTTTGTGCATATCCTAAACATAATTATGGTTCGTTGTGTCTATTGTATAGAACGCGTTCCAAATGTGGGATTTGTAATCCTTAAATATTTAGACGTTACAAGAATTTACCTGTCTTTTTAGATTATTTTATCTACGTCTAACATATATGTACCTTCAGATTTAATAGTGTAATTCAATGCCGGTAGGGGTATTAGCCCTCGGAGTAGTTGTTTCTCTTGTTTCTAGTCAGTCTTGTTATCACGAATACATCAGAATAATCTACATAAAAAACCACAAGTACTTCTAAACCAACAACTGAAGAAACAAATACCAGGTACCAAGTCCAATATATGTAGTTTTCAATTTTATCCAAGACTTGTAAATCTTACAAATACTACTTTTAATGTTGAAGAGACCAATCTATTCAATTTAGGCTTAAAATTTTCTCCTAATTTTAACATTTAGAAAGAAATGGAATCACTTATAGTTAATTTAGAATTAGCATGTAAAGACTTAGAATAAATAAATAAATTGAAAATAGCCCAAACTGTTAAAAACTTAAAAATTCCAAAAAGTAACACAAAGGATAAACTTATTATCAAAAGTATTTCTAACAAATTGAAAGAAAATGATATAATTTTATGTAAAGCTGATAAGGGAAACACAACCATTATTCTTAGTGCTGTCGATTATAATGAAGAAATAAATCAGCTAATGAATAGTGAAGATTTTCAAAAACTTTTCACTGATCCTACTAACAAATTTCAAAGAGATATTATAACTTTAATTAAGAACAACAGCTCAATTTTCTCAGAAAGTAATTTTTACAAATTAAAAACAATGAACCCTACAGCACCAAAATTCTGTGGATTATCCAAATCTACAAAACAGGTACACCTATAAGACCTGTCGTGTCCTACATTAACGCTCCTGCATATTACGTATGCAAAGAACTAAATAAAATAATTCCGAACATAATCAATTTTAAATCCACTTTTTCTATTAAAAATTCTTATGAATTCATAAATAATACTAAAAATTTAATCATACCTAATAATGCAAAATTAATTTCATTCGACGTGAGTAGTCTATTTACATCAGTACCTGTGCAGGAAGTCATAAATATTATAAAAAACTCGTTAAATGATTTAGATCTACAAAACAACTAGAAAATTCAATTAATCAACGTAATTCAAATATGTCTCAATCAAAATTACTTCTGTTTCATTAATAAATTTTACAAACAAGTGGAAGGGTTACCTATGGGTTCACCCATTTCTCCACTCTTTTTAGACATTTTTATGTCACATTTTGAAAATAGTATATTTAAGAATAAAAATAACCTAACAGTAAACATATTATACTGGACCAGATATGTTGATGATGTCTTTTGTATCTGAACTGGCACAGATAGGCAACTTAATAATTTTCTAACGTATTGTAACGACTTTTCTAGTAGAACTTATTTATTTAACGGATATTTATTTTACAACTATTTATTTAACACTTAAACACTAATAGAATACTTAAACACTAATAATAATTCAACGACTTATTTATATCACAAGGAAAATGCGTATTTATATCACTCGGTATATCGTAGTTCACTATTTATATTACTTGTTCGGAAGCTCACTGTGAACTGACTGACTACTGGCCACGTCAACAGGTATTTATACTGATTAGGAACAATCCAGAAAGTTCCAGAATTACATACTAGACTTTACTGGAGTGCCTATTGTGTTCATATAATTTATGGCCTTGTTTATCGTCATCAAAGCGCCGACCGACGTCGGCATTCTTTGAGCTCCGCTTATCTGCTGTCGGTTCTCGTCGCCGCTATCGCACACACACGCTCGCCGCACTGCTCGCTCTCGTACACATATACGCTCATTACAGTATATTACGGAATAAACAGTAGGATCAAATTCACAATGGAAATTCAGGATGTAGAACATGGATTAAATTTTTTAGATGTAAATGTTAAAATTATTAATAATAAATTGGACTACGATATCTGCAGGAAACCCACGAGTACCGACGTCATTATACATAAGAAATCTAAACAATCTTGGCAAATTAAACTTTCAACATTTCATAGCCTAATTCAGAGTGTAGCATGAGGGTAAAATAACACTACAATAAAAACACTTTAATTAACCTTTATTAGAAGAGTTACAAGTGAGTCCGCGTGAGACTTGGTAACTTATGGATCTAAACACTTTATCTGCAATTATTAACAGATACTCAATGTCTTTTATACTAGGTCCGCGTTGCCCGATTCACAGGTAAACCAAGAGTTGTATGCTTCCTAATCCACTACTAAACATATTCATCAAGCGCATGAACGTGGCGGGGGCGTTCTTAATACCGAACGGCATCCGTTTAAAGGAATAAGTCCCAAAAGGCGTCACGAAGGCGGTTTTCGGTTGATCCTTGGGGGCGACGGCGATCTGCCAGTACCGAGCTTTTAGATCCATCGAGGACATAAAGAGAGTTCGGGTGGTGCGCTGTAAGAGGTCATCAATCCTCGGTAACGGGAAGGCATCAGTCTCAGTGATTCGGTTGAGGCCCCGGTAATCAATACATACTCTGGCGCTCCCATCGCGTTTCGGCACCATTACTACAGGTGCGGCCCAAGGTGATTCACACTCTTCAATGATACGAAATTTAGCATTGTCTCGATCTCGGTGCGTAGGCAAGTAGGTTTGGCGGGAGTCAAACGGTAAGTGGAACTGCGTACGGCGGAAGGTCACCGGTCCTGATATGATGAGTGATTTGACGCGTAGGCGGTCCTTGTTGAGCAAAAAGATCGGCGTGATGTTGGAGTAACTCATTTAAATCGGCGCGCTCATCAGGTTTTATTAGCGGTGCTTCGTCCTCCCTCAGAGCGATTTCGACGGTGGATATCCGTAGTATTCTTCGCAGTGAGTTGGGGAAGAGACGCCTGTTGATAGGCCAGGAATCTCGGTAATCGTGGACATGTACTTGGGCGTCTCGTAGGATGAAATTTGTCCTACTGGAGCGGGGCGAGTCCTTGGCCATTGGGGAAGTATCCATGGGCACAAGATTCCAAACGGGGCTTACGATGTCTTCCACAGCTTCTTCCTTTGATTCTGCCTCGGTCGGCGTCAATGGAAATGGGGGTGATAGCTTGCGGCGCTTGGAATTGCTCTATCCACTCCAGGGGGTCGTTTTCGCTTAGAGGAGACATCAATGGTTTTGGGCAAGAGCAAACGTTTCGATACGTCGGCAGTCTAGTCCATCGGTCGGGATTTCCTCGGCAGACTCTAAATAATGGAAGGGCCTAGTTTGGATACGTTCTTCACTGAAGCCCCTAGCGGTAGGTTAAGGACCAATCCTCCATCGGTGATGAAGTCGACGCCTAGCAAAGTCTGGTTTCGCGCTCCGGGAAGGATGATAAAGGTTGTCCAGACTGTGCGTCCTTCTAAGGTGACGGGGACTCGAACCGTTTCTACATCTTGGTCGCGTGGTTGACCATCAGCGAACACAATCGAGGCAGAACAGCGCCTGAAGGAAAAATTCTCCCGTCGTAGGATCTCTCACTGTTGGCCAGCTATGCTGACCTTTGACCCTGTGTCTAAAAGGGCTGTGCCTTGGTATGTTCCAATCGCAATACAGACAGCGGGCCTTGCACGTTGTTGTAGCGGAGTCTGCTGTGTTTAGAGCGCAGAAATCCAGCCTGGCAGCGCTGGTTTGGGGGGATTGCAATCGGGGCATTTACTGCGAATGGCCCCAGGTCGTTTGCAACCATAGCAGGCAAGTTCTCGAACAGGCGGTGTGTTGGTCGATTCCCGGGATTCCTGAGCGGCATGTTTCCGGCATTCGGTTGGTTTGTGTCCGAACCGGCGGCAGAATCGACACCTTACGCGTCCATGTGGTTTTCCTTCTTCTTTTCCCTGGCGATTTCTCGAGTTGCTTTCCGGATTTGCGTGACGATCCCGGAAGAACGTTTCCAGAAGGCGAGCGTGTTTTAAAAGATAATCGAAGCTTTAGAGGCTATCCTGGGGAATTCGGTCTCGGATCTGGCAATGCAGTCGTCCGTACACCATGTCAAGTTGTACTGTTTCTTCGTGTTTCGTGGCCATCTCTGCGAATAGGTCTCGTTTCTGACAAATGAATAGGTCAGTGGGTGTAGTTTTCTCCTGGGACGTCTGGAATATTTCTAAGTATAAGTGATGATCAGGTTTCTTTGGTGCGAAGGCTCCTTCAAGTAATTTAACTGCTTCTTTCCACGTAGTGGCTTGCGATTTCACTCCTTGCCACCAGGTGACGGCAACACCAGTTAAAAGCAGTGGACGTCGGCGTCGGTTATCTTCATGCAATCTTTGACGTTACGTTAACGAATTCTCTCACGGCCTGCGGTTCGCGTGTTCCCGAAAACCGTGCGGTGCACTGCGCGAAGCTGGCTAGGTCTCCGCTCACGGGTTGTAGTTGGGCTAACAGTCGAGCGAACTGTTCCTCTATGAGCGTGGCCATGTTTGCTCGTAGTCTTGGACTTCGTCGCGGCGGAGCCGTGGTGTATCTTGCTTACGCACTCACGAATAACCGTTTATGTCTATACATTTTGTTCAATCCTCACGTTGTTGGGCGCCAATTGTAGCGTGAGGGTAAAATAACACTACAAAAAAACACTTTGATTAGACTTTATTAGAAGAGTCACAAGTGAGTCCGCGTGAGACTTGGTAACTTATGGATCTAAACACTTTATCTGCAATACTCAATGTCTTTTATACTAGGTCCGCGTTGCCCGATTCACTACTGTTAGCTCACACACTGGCCAAGGGTTGCGGTCACTGAAAGCTCCTGGAAGGCGAGTTCTTGCTCTATTTTCCCACTCTAGTGTTTCATAAGGCTGGAAAGCTGCTAGAGGCGTCGGAAGTGGATAGCACTCTGCTATTCTGAAAGCGGGAAGCTCCTTTTATTCACCCTCGTCTTGGTAGGGGTAGCTCAGTGCGGTACCGTTAGGGATAGTGGCACTAAGAGAGGGTAACCTACGGTGGTAGGGTAGCGATAGTAAGTCGTACGACGGATTCCGCGTGGCGTCCTCCGGAGCGGTACTACGACGAGTCGGAACTAACCGGGGTTGAACTGTTAAATTTTGGGGGCGCGGACTTCAAAACTGCTACAATAGGCTGTTAAATTTTCCTTTAAATAAACAAAATTTTCAAAAAGAACATAATAAAAACAATATATAAGAATAACGGATACAATCCCAAACTAATTGAGGATATGATTAATAGTAAACGAAAAAAGCGAATTCTGAACAATTTTTATACGCCGAAACCAAAAGAAAATAATTTTAGGTTCATTAACTATTTTGACCGTACAATAATAACAAAATATGTAAAGAAATAAAAACGTTAGATTTAAATCCATTATCCGTAAACAAATTTAATTTAAAAAAGATTTTAGTTAATAATAAACAAAACACTGACAGACTACATAAAAGTGTAACCGTTTTTATATTGGTCAAACGGGTCGAAATTTCGGTTTTCCCCCAATAACACAATCTGTACCTGCCTGTACCTACAGAAAATCTATAAATGCAATCTCATTTTATTTCACCCTTACTAAACAGTCATTACTCTTGAAAAAGACCTAAAACGGTCGAAACATATGTAGAGTGGTTAAATAAATCATTTTGAAACATTTTAAAGCGTTTTTTGTGTGTTTAATTTTATTTTAAACGATGTTTCATAAATATCCCACCGCAAATTCAATTGAAATTAAGAAGTAACTGTTTTATTTCTATTACATTGAGAATCTTACTTTCTTTTTGCGTTATAATAATTTTGTAGATCTCTTGAAACATGCTTGTGGTATTTATGTGCAATTTTATTGTTTGAATTTATAAGTACGCTCTTTGAAATTGCAATGTAATTTATTGATCTGCTATTTTCTGAATATACCTGCTTATGTTTATTTCTAAATTTTCAATTTTTTTATATATAAAAATGTAAACTTTGTGGATTTTTCTGTTAAATTGCGTTGCATTTGTCTGCCGGTTACAAAATTCCCATCTCGGGTAGAGGGTAGGTTTGTTTTATGCGATCCATAGTAAACATACCTAAACATTTCTTGAAGAAAGCTATCCGAACATACTCATTTTTAAATATAAAATTAAAATAAATATATTGAAACTTCTACTAGATCCAATTGAAATAATTATGAAAACGTTGACCTAAAGTCATGTTTACATTTCAATTTTTAATTTTCTTTATACAAAAACATTGTTTTTAATCTACGACCTTATTGTCATACCATACAACTCACATAGGGTCCAAATGCGTCATGGCCGCGCCAGTGCGCTAGGAGCACACCGCAACTACTATTGGCCTCTGGTGACACCGACGTTCTGGCGCGCCTGTAGTTAAATTTTGGGTAATATGTAAAAATTTTTTAAAGAGACGTCAATGTATGCATTTGAAGCTATTCGATTAAAAAATACATGTTTTCCAAAAAAAAAAAGTGAGTGGCAGCAAACGTGTTAAGTAGGTCATCGTGTTCATATTTTTTAATACTTTATTGTTAATTGTCAACAGTGTCAATTGCCGTATTGTATTTCTCTATATATTAGGTATAAAGCTTTATGTGACGCTGGTGAAGCATCCACTCAAGAGGATATATCTGGAAAAAAGGTGATGGAAGAGTGGGTATATAACACCGGAGAGGACATATTCAATATGGTTGTATTACCATATCATGAAAAGAGGGACAATTTTATAATAGCATTAGGTCATAAACATTTATACTGCTGTAATGGGAAAGGGAAATTACTTTTTATGAAAAGACTGGAATGTCCAACTTCATGTTTCAGCGCATACCTTTTAGGTAAGTTAGAAAACTAAAGTTTAGCAGCGATTCATTGAAATTGACTTTCAGACGTTCTTTTATGAACATAGCATAAGATTTACGTTTTGAAATATAGAATAGAAGATGAAATATTAACATTTTGTAAAATAATATAGTACTTAGTAGGGGGACTTAAAAACCATTCAAATGGCGGTTTTTAATTGTCTATAAATTTTATAGGTTGCATAGAAAATTACAAAAAACGATTACAGTTTGCAAAATTTTACCTACGATTTTGTTATTTCGTAGAAAATTAAACCTTACTCAATAGGTAGGTACCTAATAAAACATTTAGAGCGATTCATCGAAAAGTTTTTGCAAAATTGTAATTGTATGTCCCAGATACATTTTTTGGAATAGTATTGTAAAATAATTAAAACGCTATGATTTTACCAGGAGCTCGCAAAAGAGAAAGAATCGTTCTATAAAAAGAAACTACTAAATTTTAAAAAACGAATTTTCATTATTGCAAAATCTCAATCAAAACCAATATCATTCTCAAACTATAAACTAGTAGAATAAATGTTTTGTAATTGCTTGTAGAACAGTGCTTTCTTCATATTCGAAATTCTGACATTTTTTATGATATGAATAAAAAAAATATGCCCAAGATGAATAGGGGCAAAGTTAGCCTTTTCTAAAAATTCGCAGCTACATTTTTTACAGTTGAGGAACTTTTCAAGAGTCATTTTAGAGCTAGAAGGCTAAAGTTTCTGTACAAAAAAATTTAAAACGATTACACTTTAGCAGGGTCATTGGTGAAGCTTTAAATGTATAGCTCTATTTTGTTAATAGATTAATTTTATAATCACCAATTAAATTGTAAATATAAAAAATCACATCAAATTCGTAGAAGAAAATGCATTGAATTCTGTTCCAGTAAGTGTACATTACCGGAATAACTTGGTGGCTAACCGGATTATTAAGTGTCCTGGCAAATGTGTTACTTCTCTGGACTAAAGAATAAAAATAATTAACGTCGAATAAAAATAAAATTTTGAGTTCACATTAGTTGTGGAAAAAAGAACTAGATCTATTGATATGCGTAGATACTAGACGCAGTGCAGAAATTTTTTAGATCTAAACTAAACCAATATATAATCATGATATAACAGAAAATATTATGTTTGGTCTGTATTCTGTCTAACTACTAGACGTAGATTGCGATTCACATGTTGTCTGTGGTATTTTATTGAACTAGATATAATCATAATTAAAAATATATTGTGATCCATCCTAAGCAAGCTTATGCAGGTAGTTTTGGTTTTATAGTTATTGTAATTATTGAATGCTCTTGACATTCATATATTCAACGAAACACTGAAACACGCGGTATTTATTATTTGGATGTAACTGGTTAATTAGTTATTGTCGCTTGAAATCCTTATCATTGCAATGTGCAATCTCTTCAATTGATTCAAGTTCGTATAAGGTGGTATAGTTGCACATTTTGCGGTGCCTACGCTTCGTATTGCTCACGGGGTAATTGTAGATGTATATTCTCAGGGGATGACGCGAAAGTGGTGTCGTTGGTTGTATCCGAGACAAAGACGCTCCTTGTATACGGAAACACAACGCTATTGTGGGCAGCCCAATTATCGTTCCTGCCGGTGGCTTTGAACAGGGCGTTCTTCCCTAATATAATGGGTGCGCTGGTTATGCTTAGCGAAGAAGGGAAACTCCATTGCGCATACCTTGGAACTGAACCACATTTATTTGCTGCACCACCATTATCTAATCAACAACTGGATTTAGATAAATCCGAGGAGGAACTGAACAGACTGTACAAAATTATTAGAAGCAGACTTAGTGATGGTAATAATAAATAAATTATGTCATATAACCCATTCAATAGCAATTTAAAGTGGTACGTTTCACTTAAAAGTACACCTTTTTTTCAAGGCTTATGCACAATTCCGTCAGAGTTCCTTGCCTATCTTCAATGTACAGTCCACTTACAGATGTCCAGTTTGCATCCATAATCACGCATATTTAAAAAAAAAATTAACGTTTTCTACCCCTTTTGTCAATGGAAAAAATTGATAACCTGAACGATTATGGAGACAAATTTGAGTTTCTTGAGTGACCGCTACAATGAAGATGAGTTATGAACAAGACAAAAATCCATTATTGGTCAGTATTCTGTCACAACCACAAGACACAGATAGCGATTTCGAGCTTGTTGGCTTTCATCAGTGTGCCACAGGAGGTTCCGACATCGAAAATCTCCTCTTGCTAGAGGTGGATTAACATACAGCCAAGATAAGAGAGGCAAATACAATTCCTTCATAAATGTCCGAGAGCCACGTGACCTAGTTTTTGGTAACCTACAGTGTATTTGTTGATTTGGGGTTGGCGGACTGACTCTAGTTACTGGTTAGGTTAGGTTAGGTTAGGTTTAGTTACTGTCACCTATCGACTAAATGCTAATGCCGCCCTTGTGTGTTTTGGTTATGTTCGATTAAAGATAATGATAAAATAATTCTTCTTGCCTTTTGCCTCTCTTATTCATTTTAATTTATCACGCTTTCGTATTGTTGGGCTCAATGCTAAAAGTTTAAGTAATTTTTCCATTTTAATCAATAGTCACTACTCAGACCTGTTTATAATACCTTTAAACGTCGCCACTGGAATTTGTCAGAAATCGTCTAGAAACATTTGAATTGCATCTCGCATTGCTGGTTGTCTAAAAACAGAGGTCACGTGGCTTTCGGGCATTCATGAAGGCACTGTATACCAAAAAGAACAAAATACGTTCTTGGTCAACATTCTGTTCAAAATTTATTTTGATACCTATGTTTTATAGTGTTTACGATCTCTTGCCGTCCGTGACGCTATGATGAACAAATATTTACCAAGAAATTGTGCAAAAGCCTGGTACTTTTAGGGAAAACAGGGGCGTAGCAACTACCTATCAGTGATATGAAGCCCCTGAGTGAAAAATTTTTAAAACGGTATATTCATTTAACTTAACCTTAGGGTGTAGAGTTAATTACTTGAAATAATTTGAATGTATTTTATAAGCTTTCAATAATTTTCAAATTCATTTTTGTTGAAAACTAATTAAACATGAAAATAATTAGAGGCCAACAGAACTTCTACATTTTTGGATAAAGACTTGAAGGTAAAACTTGTCATCGATCCTCATCTGAGGCCCAACATTCACCCCCACAGTTTAGAATCAATTGAAGAAAACGAAAAGGCAAACTTAATGTGTCACGTATCGGTCGAATTAATTCCTCACGTAACGTTTGAAGAATTACAGTTAACAATTGTAGTGCAAAGTCCCTTAAAAGCATCGAAAGAAGCTGAATTCTATACGGAGGTAAGAGAGACTATTTCGTTTGAATGCGACGTTTTCTTTGGAGAAGCTTTCGAAGTAGTCAGTTTGGAAGTTATGGTCGTTATCACTTGCGTTTCCAACGTGACATTTCCGCGGGTTTTGAAAAAGACAGACACATTACCTTTGAAAATCGCTGTTCAAACTTGCGAGCCTAGGAAAACTGGAGAGAACAGAATTACACTTGATTTGAATAAGGACGCTTTGCCATTAGCAAGGCTATTCCCAGGTGAGTTTATTAGGTACTTTACCTACAAATGTAGTATGTATGTACATACACAGTGTCACATAATCATATAATTTTTTTTTCGTTGAGAGGAAAGAACGTATGCAATACCTGTTCATGTAAACAACAGCGTGTTATTAAAATTAACTTCAATAAATTGCAATCTGTCTAGTAACTACACAATTAAAAAAAAATCAAATTTCCTAATATTTTATTTTATAAAAAAAAACTAATAATATATTTGAATTTATGTAAAAATAGAATAAGGAGTACCTACACGAGGAGGTATTGATATGTATGTATATGGCCTATCATATAAAACGTCACAATATTTTAAAACAAAAATTAATTTATTCAAAAAAACTTACACACTTACAGCTTTCTTGGTCTGCAAACCACTCCACAGCGGTAATACATATGACTTTATTATTTGCCGAAAATCTTTTTCCTTTCAAACGTTTGTTGAGCTGTTGAGATTTGCGAATAAATAGTAGTCAAACGGTGGTAAATCTGGAGAATGGGGCGGATGGGTCAACCAATTCAAAACAAATTTAGCCAATTTTTGCAATTAAATTAACGATTTGTGGGAAGGGACGTTATCTTACGAGTAGAGCACACCTATGGAAAGTTTTCCGCGTCGTTTTTCCACAATTCTTTTGTGTGAAAACTGAAGCAAGAACTTTACCAGCCGAATTTTGCACATGGAATATTTTGGATCGTGGAGACGCGGTTAGCCGCCAACCGTCTGCCCTATTCTCCCGATTTGGCACCGCCAGACTAAGAATTATTCCCAAAACTCAAAAATATTTGAAGGACAAGAAATTTTCGACAAATAATGAAGTCGTATGTGCCGTTGAGGCTGAGAAGTGGTTTGCAGACCAATATATAGATTGCTCAAAGAGTTTGGAATTACTTTATAGAAGATGTGCTAAATGTGTAAGCCATAAAGAGGATTACGTTCAGTAAAATTAATTTTGTTTTAAAATATTGTAACCCCCATAGCCAAATTTTTTTATTTATGTTATATGTTTGGGTTACAATACATTACATTATGTCTACCAAAATTTCGACTTAATCGGTCCATAACGTACTAAATAGCTCAAACTCCAACGTAAAATTTACAATTAGACAAAAACCACCGAAGCACTTTTTAGTAACTAAGTTTCCTTTTTCAGGGACTGAAGTGAACAATTGGTTTCTGAAAAAAGTAACTTTGTTACCAAAAAGTGCTACGAATGTTTTTGTCTCAGTTATTCCATTCAGGCGCACGGAACCCTAAAAAGACTTTCTTCCCTCGAATTGCTTCGTTTTTGTTATTGTTTTGGTTTTCGGGAAACGTAAATATTGGCCCAGGTAGGAACTCAGGATACGAAAACTTGGAGATGCGTGTCCAACCAGTTTTCAAGCTGATGATTCTGTGTTGGTGAAATAAAGTTACATCAATACATAACGTAAACGGAATTTCAAGTTTGTAGACACGTTTGTGTTGAAAATAATACACGTAGATTGTCGAACTTCCATGTCTTTATTGTTGAGAATTACAACGTTTCGACTGGTATGGTATCTCCAGTCGTCATCAGGTAATCATTACCTGTTTTAACGGGTCGTATCTTAAAATTAATAATTGAGATATTAGACTGCTTTTCACGCTTTTGAGGAAAAATAATGAAAAAGTTTAAAATTAAAGATTTGGTTAACTAAAGAAAATTAATAAAAAATTTTAATAACACCCGAAGGCTCCAGTTCATTACGTACAGTTTACATCCTAGTTCCTATATATAGGTCCGCTATTATGTACATGTAAATTCAAACTGTGGATTGGTGTTTAATTTCGTGTGAAACTTTTTATTTCACTGACGTACCGCATCTATAAATACGAGGATTCATCAGGGGTGCAAGTTAAATAAATTTTAGCTCCAATTATTGAAAAATTTTGAACAAATACAACAACCTTAATGAAGATGTGCTAATCAATATGTACCTACATAGCAGAATTAAGAAAAACGATACATTATTTTAAAAACAAAAACTGATACTTTCAGTTATATGGGTTTAATTTTATTGGTATGACTGATATTGTAAGATCAGTAAAATGGAAATAACTTTAATTAAGCACGTTCCAACTATCAATTTAGGTCATCGTGAGGCTAACATATAACAACATTAAAAACTATACAATAAATTATGATATAACAACGTTAGAATGAATACATCCTGTGACGACATATTATTTTAATTATTTATTTATTTACTGTTTTGTACTTACGTGCTGGTTTGCATGGTTTCCTTAAATTTGTTGTATTTTCTCCAACTGTTGTAACATTCGCATCCCTGATGAACCATCATATTTAGAGTTATTTTGAAAAGCACTTCTTATGGGAACAAATTCAATAACAGAAAAAAATTAACTAACTCATTTGCGTTTAATAAATATTTGTAATAAAACCAGCAACCTACATTATATAAATGGAAATAGACTTCGAATATCATTTCAATGTTGGATAGAAAAATTATCGTATCAATCAATATCAAAATTAACTGACGGGATAGTCATGTTGAAGGCTTTAGTGAAGATTTTTTTGAAAGATGCTATTTGTGACTAGAACTGATGTCATTAAACACGAAATAGCTAAAATAAGTAAATCAAAATCAAACTGAACATAGCGCTTTGTTAGGCCTTTTTCACACGTATACGATTCCATTCGGTACGGCCCATGTTCGATTCGTTTTCGGTTGCCGCCGACGTGTGTGAACCGACTAGTGCGGCACGTGGAAGAATCTAATAGGCACCGCGTAGCGCCGAACTCACCCTCTACACGAATCGGTTTAATGCGGTTTCATAAAGGCGCTAATTCGGGTTAAAGGCACACACAGTAAACGTGGCGTTCACACTTGTACGATTTTGTCACTGTTCAGTTTTGCTTTTGACGTTGACTTGTCGACCTAAGTATAAGCTATTTTTAAGTAAAAATGTGCAGTTTACCTCATGTTGAATTTTTTGACTTACCTGACAGTTACGACCAACATCTGAACCGGTTGAATACATTTTATGTTGAACATGATCCTTTAGCACTAGAAGTAATTCATCAAATGATGTTGTTGACATTCTAAAGTAGTTGTAAAATGTTTCTTTGTTCTCTCTTAATTTTGGAAAAACGGTGTAAACTACTCCAAATTGCAACCGTTTGGAGATGATGGGGTGCTCCCAATAAATCCGAATTTTCCTTCTCCGGCTTTTAATTCTTCTATACAGAAATAACATAACAATAATTTGACTTCTCTCCATGGTGAGTATTGAGCGACTAAATGTTTCGGATATCAAATCCTTGATATGAACCGCGTGAGTGTGAAGAGGTCTGAGAAAATCTAAAACGAATCGAACATGGGCCGAACCGAATGGAACCGTATACGTGTGAAAAAGCCCTTACATAGCTACATAACGCTACAAAATTTGTTGTGGTTAAGTATTTGCCACAAACACAGTATAAACTAAACCCATTCTGGAAGCAGTTGTTCTACATGTTGTTCTAAATTAAGTAAACCAAATCAATAACATAATACCTCCTGCTCAACTTAGTGCCCTGCTTATTTAGGATCTTGTTATAAATTCTGAATTAGCTATATAACCTTAAGTAATTCGAAATAATAACTTTTAAAAAAAATTGGTATGTTTCTACTTTGACGAAAAATGTTTAATGTTGACCTGTTTTTCAACATTTTTCATCATGTAGCATCCTTGATATGGAAATAATATTTCGCGACCCCTTATATGTTTTTGTTTCATTTTATTCGAAGAAATGGGGTATGAGATAAACATCACTTTATATATTTTCAGTTAAGCACAGAAATTAAAGTCGAAGCAAAGCATATTAACACCCAGTATATGACAGTATGCTTAATGCCATATGCGTAATGTAGTTACAAAGTAGGCTCATCACCAACAGGTTCCTTTGGCATAAGTAATTCCACAGTCGCTTGGAGCCAAACAGAGGGAGCTACGTGTAAATTACACAAATTAACACGATAAATTATTATGCTGATAATAATAAATTAAATCAAAAATTAATGCTTGGTTAACATTCTGTCGAAGCGGCAGTGAAATCCCTTAAACCAAACGACCATATTGGTGGTGAGCCTACTTTGTAGCTAAATTACGCAGATGGCTTTAATCATACTGTCAAAGTATTATGGTTAAACCGATTTGTCTAAGAGACGACACTGTTTGGTTGTTATTCTGTGGGAGCGACCTATGACGCACTGACGAGAGCCAAACAGTTCGAAATCGCGATCCGCGTCTGGTCGCTCGACAGAATGTTAACTAAGCATTAACTATTGAAATGACCCGGCATATGAATTTCTGAATAAACCACCGTGAGAACAGTATTTTTGAGGATTAAAGACATTTACTTGATGAAGAGCAACGTGTGGTAGTAAAACAACTCTAACGTACGATGACTACTATTAAGGTGACCAACTATTTTTTGTTCAAAAAGAGTACAGTTTGCAAGTAGGTGAAAAAAAAAAAGAAAAAACGATAATAACTTCATTTTCTTTTAAAAATATATTTTTCTTCGGAGTGGATTTTTTTTGCTAAATGAGGATGTTCGTCTAATAATGTAGCCACATCCGAACAACTTTCATTTTGCATATTAAATTTGAATATTTAGACGGCAGATAATGTTTATACAGAAAGTAGTGACTTCTCACTGCTCCAATAATCATTCCCTAGTGAAAATACCCTTTCAACAGCAGCATTAGTGCCTGGACAACATAAGGAAATTTCTATTAAAACTTTTAAATTTTCATGTAGGATATGTTCTACTCTAAAATGCCGAAAGATTTCTACCCATCTTTTGTCAAGTTCTATTTTCTCATCGTTCCATTTTTTCAATTTTTCTTCATTTAAATATAAATTTACTCTTCGAATTTCTTTAAAGAGAAAATTGTCATTAATAACAATATCTTTTACTTCCTTCATTATAAATTCGACTGCTGAAGAAACTTCTTTCCATTCGATTTTACTATTTAGAAGGGTCCCTTTGAAACAATTTAATGCTCTAAAGTTCACTATCCATTCTTCGATATATTCATAGCAAATTTTATAAAAAATTTTAACTTATTTTATAATTTCATTTTTTATTCCGGGATTGGAATCTTCCAAAACGGTCAGTTTATTCTTTAGAATTAGTGGTAAAAATCCGTCATTAAATCTTGATTTACATTGCAGTATAAAATCGTTTAATATAATACAAATTTCTGCTGCTGAAATTTTATCTCCTTCAATTTGTAGAGTAATTTTATGAAACAACGACTCCTGACTGTGAATAAAATAAAGCATAGGTTCTGACATATCGTTTTGATAGAATTTCTTTAAAATTGTAGGATATTTGTCAAGGCTTAAAAAATATGAACGTAGTGGATCATATAACTGCAAAACGCGTTCTAATGCTGGAGTTAAAGCAAGCCATCTGACTTTGGAATAACACAAAATTCATTCACAAAATTCATTCAAACTTGCTACCCGTACTGTAAACCGATTGAAATATAAATATATATTTGTAATAATTACTTCCACATCTATTGAAATTGAACTTGATGCTGTATTGATGGCATTTGATATAATGTGAGCATTACAACCAATTCCCAAAATATTTCGTTTCAGAAGATCTTGTAATTTTGTGTACACATCATTGACACTTTAACGGGTGCATCCTCCAAAATTAGTATTTGTGTTATCAGCCGAGAGCCCCAAAATTTTCTTATTCAAATTGTTGTCTGTTATCACTCGAAATAAGTGATTAGAAAAAATGTCTGATGTTTCCCCTTCGATTGATTCCAAATTTAAAATCTTAATTTGAATACCGTTCTTAATATCGAAATACCTTACTAAAATTGGATAAAGTTTTATTTCATTGTGATTCGATGCGTCTGATATAATAGATATATATGATACAGAATCCAGATTTTCTGAAAGCATTTTCTTGCAGTATTCATTAAATACGCTGGTTACGATAGACTCACATTTTGTTCGCGCACCAGAAAATTTTTCGTCACAATTTTTTTTAAATACTTAATTTAGTAGTGCAGTCCATGTTGCGAAAACTTTGATTATGGATTTTTGTGTGAAAAGCGAAAGTACCCTCCATAACTGCCAATTTTTTTTTATTAGTTCCAAAAGTATTCCCTTTAAAAAATGTTGTCAGTTTGGATGTTGACGCTGCTGTGTCATGAGACGTTTTATGTACTTTAGTTTCAATGTGTGCCGTTATTGCACTACGTCCATGAATTGCAATTGAAAACTCCCTATTGCAGATTGTGCATTTAACCAAGGAGTCATCATTTCGATTTTTAACTACAATGAACGGAAACTCTTTTTTTAAATTTTCGTTTAAACGATTTTTCATTCTTTTGTTATCGCTCATTTTTGAATTAATAATCTAAAAGTTATATTAGTAATATATTTTTTATTTCGATTTTAAGTAAATATTATAATCTGATATTATTTAAGTAAAATGAAAATGAAACTATAATATTAATACTTACATGCAACTTCACCTTCACTAGATAAATAAAATAAAATTTTATTTTATTTTGTACACCTAAAATCTTGTTAACTTGAACAAAAAGTACGAAATTGTTGGTTTTCTCTAACCTCAAATTAATTAAACAGAAAGGGAATTCCCATAAAACTTTGCCGTACATACTACGCATGCGTCAAGACTGTCAAGCATGCCGTACATACTGCACATCAAAGATCAGCCTGGGGATTACGTACACAAATAATGGAGAGATAGATATATCCATCTCTTTTCACAAATGTTATTTTGACGTTAGAAAAAGAGGTCTGTAGTATCTACCTATCTGTCCAGGTACATAATACGGCCTCTCAATTGTGCCAGAAACGGCAGCCATATGTGCGCGCGAAATTCAAATCACTGTCAAACCCTGTCCTCTGACGTACCGGAAACGGCAAGCAATATGCGCGCGTGAAATTCAAATCATTGTCAAAATAATTTTAAATATTTAATTAATAAAATTGAAATAATATAATCTAAAAAAATGTTTTTGAAATACAAATAAGTACTTTCAGAGTACAGGATTTGAGAAGAGTACGGTTTGCGAAAAAAGAGTACAAAACTCAGTAAATGAGTATCTATAGTTGGTCGGTCACCTTACTAGATACTATTTATATATTTTGCAAAGATGGAGATTAACCTTTACGAATAAAGCGAAACATAAGATCCCGTTGAACTCCCAAGAACCGATATAATCGAAACCTTACTGTTCTTCGCAAATACAGCGCGAAGAAATTGATAAAAAAAATATTATTGCGGAAATTAATCACCGTACAATCCATTCATTTTCCTTGTTCCCCGAAAACCCAAAAAGCGAGTGACTTTGAAGGTGGTGCTGAAGGTGGGTGGTACAGAGATGGGGTGGGTGGTTTTGGGAGTAGGGATGGTGTAGCTAAATGTTAAGAATAGGATAAACAGTCTTAGATAGCTTCGAAGGTGTAAATTTTTAAAAAACGTATGCAGATTTGTTAACTTTTCGATGTGTTTACGGCAAAAAACCAAGTGACCGTGTTTCTATATAATTACTGAATTAAAGGTTAATTACAGAGTACCTAAAAGCCTAAATTGTTTTAATATTTTTGACCTGACATAATCTATCCTATGGAACAATTTTACAATTTTTATTATTAGTTTTTTATAAAATTCGGCGGCACTTTTCAAGAATTTGACGACACACAGTTGTTGAGAATCACTGGTTTATAGTGACGAAGACGCGATGTAAGGTTGCGACGTGAACCATTCAAAATTAAAATGAAGATAATATAGATAGAGAACGCTTAGTCCATTCTTTATGTCTATGGGGGTAGCTGAAAATCAGGCGCCGGTTTAAGCTGTGTGCCGACGAGGTGTTCTCGTATTGTCGTAGGTTCAGTACACGGTTATTAAACTAATACGGTTGTCTCAGTTCGATCAACTTGTAGGCGTGGGGGAAGAGCGGTCTGGTTAAGTTGTGACGTAGCTCAGATTGTACGAGCTACGGGCGACTTAGTCAACGCCAATAGTGTGTTTGCTGCTCGCTTGTAGTTTTATTTAATAATAGACTACTTTTAAAATACCATACTAAAAGTGTTTGAAAAACTGAACTAGTGCTTAAGGGTGGGTTAAATTAAGGGATTGTATACATGCCATATATAGATAATTCATAAAAACGAACCAAAAATATTTTACATTTCCTTAGCCATTGTCATTGTAGGTACATAAGCTTGTATGTACCTATTTACCTATTTTCAATATTATATAATTGCGATTAATAATGACGCCAGTAATAATAAAAGTAATTCAAAGTAAGTAATGGGTGATGATCACTTTTCAAACTTCTAAATTGTAATAATTTTATAAAAATGATTCTACTACCTACATGCAAATAAAATTATAACTTATTCTATTCTAACTGGCACTATTTATGTAAAAATGAAGCTTCCTACTTAAAATTATCTGGACAACAATTTTTCTTTCTGTAAAATAATGCAATTATGAATGAAGCTAAGTTATCTTCAACTTGTACACCATTTATAAAATGGTAGGAGGTGGAATACACTGTAGTGTCGGTTCTTGCAAGAGCCAACGGGGAAAAAATAAGGACTTGTCTTTTTTGTCATTTCCAAAAGATATTCAATTAATAAAAGAATGGATAAATCAATGTCATCGAGTCGATAAAATTAGTGTAATAAACACCCCGATTTGTACCCTGCACTTTTTACCTTCAGATTTAGAAAGAAATTTGAAGGCAGAACTTCAAAACGTTTCCTATAGAAAAAAAGTTAAAATTTCATGGTAGGTTTGTCTAGTACATTGGTCAAAATTACGTACAATGTTAAAAAGTTGATTTATTATTCAATATTTAGAAGAACTATTTAATAAATTTCACGGAAACAAGAGAATTAGGGGTGGAAAGAAAATTTTCTTTAAAGAAAATGCGATACAGCTGATTCAAGTATTATCCATGAATTTAGCCGCCAAAGAATATTTATAAGAATTAAATATTTAAATTTACAACTTCAGGAAAAATCTTTGAAACGAAAGAAAGACTAAAGAAATTCAAGCGAATTGTCAATTAACGTAATTACATATTATTAATAACATACATGAACATTTTCTTAAAAATACATAAAAGCACCTATTTAAGTATATTTTAATACGATAGAATTAATAAAAGACCGGTAAATTTCAATTATATTTCATGTTGCGTTTACTTCGCATATCTTTCCTCTACGCTGTACATTCTGAGATACGTCATCGTCTAGTGCGCTCTGATTGGTTGGCGGCAACTGAGGCAACCGTATTAGTTTAATAACCGTGGGTTCAGTATTCCTACCCAACCTCTACTTAACCTTTATTTTTCTGTATAAATACAATATTTCGAATTAGAATTGTTTTATTAATTTTTTCCTTTAAAAGCCTCCAAAAACCTCCTAACCCTAAACCCTTCGCTACCTACTGGTTAAAAAACACTAATATCATTTACAAACTATTGGTAATGGTTTTTCTTATATTGAAATTGACAATTTTAGGATTCAATTTAATCTATTTAATGACACAAAATTAGAAGCATTTAAAGTCAACTTCTATTGAACATCATTACAAATTCGTGTCTTTTCAAAATCTAAACAAATTCAAATGTCCAGATACAATAATTTTACTATGTGTATTCATTAAATTGAATTAGAAAGGATGATCTAATTATCTACAGCGTTTTCCAGGGATCCATTTCAACTTTAACTGTAGAGTACCAGCCAGCTACAATTATATTTGTTCGATTGTTATCAAATATCTAAAACACCATCTTTGTTTCGTAGATTTCCTTGGAGAAAACAAATTATCCTCATCTAGTAACGCAGTTGGATTTAAAAATGTACATGGTTGCGGAGAGCCGGTCACAATATTACTGGCGAAGTCGTCTCAAAGGTATCGTTTACAGTCGGATTCTCTTAGTTCTGTTAACATTTTCCTCAGTTATATGAAAGAACACTTGAAACAATTCTACGATAATGATCCAGGTTTCGTTATTACATATTCGGCAGCACTACCCGTAGAACCAATAGTCTCCTATGTAAGAGAACATTTTGAAGTCGCTCAGGAAATTAAACGATTACTGGTAAGTTACCCCTTGAAATAAAGCGCAACTGTACTACATAAGAGAAAACGATAATAGAATTTCAATGAGAGCCATAAGCGGAACAATCGGGTAGAAAACATTTCCTATTGTGAACATATGTAGAGTGAAATTTTTTAACCGAGACTTGAATTTGGTCAGATGTAGGAAGACCGAGGTGCTGTATTATTTAACCGACAGCCAATCACGTGCAATTTCCCTATCTGTATGCCGACACTTGGATATTTCATAGGCATACTTGAAGGAAATAACTAGAGTGCCTGCCCCTTCCATTATTGTACCTACCTTCTTAGGACGGGGGTTTGCTGGTGCGCATCTAGTCGTTAAGTCTCGGTTGAAAATTTTCATAGAAACATTTTAGATACACGGTTTTAAAAGTACCGGAACAGCATAATAACTCGCCTGGAGTGCTTTTTTGGAAAGTTTTATTTAATACAAAAATTATATAATTCCTTATTGGCCAGTATCCAGCGGGTTTATATTTACCCTCAACTAACTATACCTTGAAGGTAATTTCAAGGTCAAGATATATGCAGTGCGTTTAGTGGGAAGTTCCATGAGTGTAAAAATGGTGGTGACAATAATTACAAATGTGAAAATAACAATTTTTGACTTGAAAAACAAGGAGAATCTAACAAACACGTAAAAGGGTCTCTAATGCGTATTTGTATTTTGCAAACTTGCGATCAAATTCGGATTCACTAACAAATTTTAGAAAAAAGAAACTGACATGTTTTTAAATAAAATTTAAATGAAGCTGTATATTCTGCTTGGGTAGAAGTTTAATGTTTATTAGGATTATTGCAAAAGTGTCGCGGCACAGTGGTTCAAAATCACTAGCGCAGGGCATATAATAAAAAGCAACCCGTGACTGTATTAAAGATGGGGAGTAAAATTTCAATGAAGTTTTAAACAATTGTTAACTATAGGCGGGCGGTCGCAATTTTCGCGACCCTCATTGAATTTCTCAACAATTTTCGTGCATACCTCATACAATTGACGATGAATGTCAACGGGTTTAATATCTATTACTGCATTTAGAAAACGGACTACATATCGCGAATCTATCGATTTTTTTTAAACATTATAAACAATTGGAACTATTATCCAACACTGTTTATCGATACGCAAATAGCATCTAATTGTTGTCAGTAAAAGTAAATATCAGGAGTCTCAACTATGCTATTTTGAACGACGCCATTTATTGTAATTCCTATAAGTCGTAAACGCTGTTGATTGCCTATTAAAAGACGCACACCACTGGTGAACAGTTGTATTTATAAAGATTAATCTCACTAGCAGGTTTGGGATCGAACCCTTCGCCCATTAACCGTCCCACCTTCATGGCATTTTGTGCCAAGTTATAGTGAGACCATTATAAATAAATTAGTACTTCTTTCACGTTTAATAGCTAAGCTTCGGAATTATATATTAGGTAATTGCGGATGTTAAAAGTACATTTGTTTTTATAAATTATATAAATAATTCTACATAACCGAACTACTCACTTTCAATTCTTCTATTTGATAACATAACAATTTTTTCAATATGGACATGCAATTCGTCAGTCATTCTTTTAGAATGCCACCTTTCACTGAGTTTGAAGACGAATTTATGTCAATGAGAAACGCACGAAGTCAGTTAGTTAATTTATTCTAGAACTATTACCACTGAAAGACAAACAAATATTTTAAACCAATAACGATTTTCGTCTGCACCGGAAGTAAATAAAAATAACTAATGAAATTAAGACAATTGGAAATTTTAATTTCAATTCATTATCTCAACAGTTGTTTCGGTCACGGGCTGACAATTTCTTAGAAACTTTGTGTTCTTGCCAATGACCAAGCTGTGACCCAAAATTTTTTAGAGATAACTAATGAATTTTGTTGAAGCTTACAATTAGTTATTTAAATTTCTTTGCTAGAATCATAGTTCAAATAATCTTTGTAAATGTTGATTTTATGCGTATTTCGTAATGAAATTTTTGGGGTAAGAAAAGATGGGCATTTTTACCTTTGGAACATCTTTTTATTTTCGGCAAAGGAAGGATTATTTGCTCTGTTTTAACATACAGTTATTTCTGTATTACGTAAAACTTAAAGACCATCAAATAGTTGTAGATTTCAGGACTTCATTTTCCCTTTTATACGTTTAAGAGAGTAGAAAGGTATGCCGATGTAGACTACGGTTATGTGAAAATTTTGTGTTGAAATGAATCAAACAATTTTGTTTAATTAAAAATGAAATGAGTTGGCAGAAGTAAAAAAAAAAAGGAACAAAAATATTACCATGACACTAGAAAGTTTGTAAGGCGACGAAGTAACGTGCTCTTATTTTGTATCCACAAATTGTTTATAGAAAAATTGTAAATTGACGATATAAAAATAAATCGTTGTTTAAAATCAATTGACCAACAATCCTTGGAGATTCCACGACTCATTTCAACAGGTTATGGGCCCAGGCAAGTGATGAAACCTCATCTTCAAGGATCAGGCAGTGAAATTGAAGGAATTGAAAGGCAGATTCGAGCAAGAACGTCGCACGTTGCATTTTTAAATCGACACGTCAAGTAAATTAAAATTGAAATTTTGCAAGTCAGAAAGTCAATTTTAAAAGTCGAGTCATTCTGTCAAAATGGATACAGTTAAGTCGCACCTAGTCATGTTAAGTCAAAACTCACAAGGAGTAGTAAACTATGTGCCATGGAGGTTAAAATTAGATGCTGTTCTGAGAATGAAGAAATTGTATGATGTTGCAACCGGTGTCAAAGTTAAGCCGGAAGGTGCTGAAAATGTCCCTGCAGTTGTTGAATGGGTCGAAAAGGACATGTAAGCTCTGCAATTGATTGTATTAAACGCCAGTGATCAAATTGCTTACAAAATCGCACATTGTAAAACGTCGAGAGCAATGCTGGACAGGCTAGTTTGTCTGTATGGCACAAAGGCAGAGGCAAATATGGAAATTATGAGACAGAAACTTTTTTCATGTAAATTTGATGAAAACAAGTCAGTAGCTGAAAACTGCATGGCTGTTTTGACTTTAGCAGATGAACTGTCAAGCGGAGGTGAACCAATGCCCGAAACCTGGATGATGAGCAGAATGTTGAAAATGCTGCCACCGAGACTGGCCCATTTTCGAACATCGTGGAACAACGTTCCAGCTGCCCACAGAAGCCTGACAATCATGATTGAAAAACTTAGACTTGAGGATGATTGTCAATGCGAAGAAAATGACGAACCGGGAGTGAGCACTAGCAACGCGTTGATGGCCAAGAAAAATAAAAAGCAACCAAGAAAGACACAAAACAAGAGTGAAAAAGAACAAACTACCTGTTACAAATGTGGGCAAACAGGACACTACAGAAAAGACTGCAAGAACAAACCCTGTGCCAAATACTTGGCATATTGTAAGAAAACGTACGCATGCAACTCGTGTGGACAAAAAGGCCATTTTACGAAAGAATGTTCACAACGACAAGATTCGCAAAGTTCAAGTAAACCTCGTTTTGCATGGGTGACCGCAAGCTTCAAAGCATATTGAAAAACCCGGAGGAAAGGAATCAAGACAGTGGTGCAACACAACACATGACATCGCGTCATGATTGGTTCAAGGAGTACAACGAATTGAGCAGTCCAGTGTCTATTCTTCTGGGAGATTCAACTGTGATAGATGGTGTTGCAGTCGGAACGGTTGAATTGGAAGCTTTTGATGGGAAAAGTTGGAATCTTGTTGTGCTGAAGGATGTTCTACGTGTACCTGAATTGAAATTCAACTTATTCTCTGTAAGTCGCATGCTTGATCGAGGATTCCGGATGAAAGCAGACCAAGGAAAGTCAGAATTTTTAACTTCTGATCAAGGAATCACCGTTGGACTGGCGAAACGAGAAGGCAATCTGTACAGGATGATGATGAGAAAGAAAAAGGAGCAAGTGAGCCTGGCAGCAGTGTCAATTCGTACATGGCATGAAAGATTAGCACACCAAAACGTGAAGTACGTGAAAGAAGCATTGGACAAGAAAGGAATCAAGTACTTGGACGACTGGAACAACTACTTGTGTGAAGGATGCACGTACGGAAAACAGCATCGAGCCTCCCACCCAGCAAATGATAAAACTGCTAGTCAACCGCTGGAGTTAGTTCATGTGGACATGGGTGAGATGGACGAACGCTCGCTTGGTGGCGCTAAATATTTTCTGTTATTTAAAGACGATTACTCGCATTTCCGAACCGTTTTTTTTATGAAAACAAAAGACGAAGCAGCAGAGAAACTGGTGATTTTTATGAAGATGGCTGAAAACCAGCTGGGAAGAAAGTTGAAAGTACTGAAATCGGATCAAGGCAAGGAAATCAGAAATGCAAAGACAAGAAAATTTCTGGATAACCTGGGAGTAATGCACATACATTCAAACGTGTATACACCACAACAGAACGGACGCATTGAACGAGAGATGAGAACTGTGAAGGAAGCAGCGAAGTCAGCCTTATTTGCTGCGAACCTGGACTCAAATCTTTGGGCTGAGGCAATCTATTATGCAGTATTCACCGTGAACCAGACTGGGACAAGTTCAGTGAAAGGAAAGACACCAGCAGAATTGTGGTATGGCAGACAAATCGACCTAAACAAACTGAAGACTTTTGGATGTGAATGCTACGTATTGATTCAAGACCACAAGAGAGGTAAATTAGATCGAAAGTCGGAGAAAGGATATTTTGTAGGGTACGACGTGGAGTCACCAAGTTACCGAGTGTATCTCCCTCGCACCCGAGAAATAGTCAGCTTTGGAAATGTGAAGTTCAATGAAGAAAAAAAAACAAACCGAACTGAAGTTGAGACTGTGACAGCCGAAAACCAAACTCAAGTAAAGATGGAAGAATCTGAAGAAGACGAAAACGAAAAAGAAGGACCATCTTCAGATGAGGACGAAAAGAATGAAAATGTGAGAAGAAAAGATGAACAAATCGAGACACCACCGAAGAAATCACCTGAGAAAAGACAGCTACGAGACCGGAGCAAGTTGAAAGTTCCTGCAAGGATTGGCGAGTACGTAGTAGAGAAGGATGCAACGAAGATGCAGCTCTCATGGGTGAGATCGAAGACATCTCAGTTGAAATGGCACTAAAGGACAAAAACTGGAAGAAAGCAATGCAAGATGAGTGTAATTCTCTCGTTGAGAGACAAACGTGGAAGCTAGTGAAATGTCCTGAAGGAGTCAAACCACTGAGCAACAAGTGGGTTCTCAGAGAAAAGGCGGATGGCAGATTGAAGGCGAGACTTGTAGCAAGAGGCTTTGAACAAAGGAAAGGCATTGACTACGAAGAAACGTTCAGTCCCGTTGCTCGCTACGCCTCCATCCGACTCATTTTAAGTCATGCAGCATCCGAGAAATGTAAATTGATCTCTTTCGACGTCAAGACCGCTTTTTTGTATGGAAAGTTGCAGCAAACTATCTACATGTACCAACCTCAAGGTTTTGATGACGGTTCCGACAACGTGTGTCTACTGTACAAGAGCATTTATGGATTGAAGCAAGCGCCCAAGCAGTGGAATCGTGAGATCACAGGATCATTCGAAGTGATTGGATTATTCAGCAGCGACGACGATCCAAGTGTTTTCTACAAGAAGGACAGAACTATCATCGTGGCTTTATTCGTGGACGACGGTTTAGTTGCTGGCAAGGACGAAAAGGAGATTTTCAAATTTTTGAAGTTGATTAGCAAGAAGTTTGAAATCACACACAGCAAAACCATTCCAACAAAATTTTGCTATCTCGGCATGGAGCTGAAAATTGACTCGAAAGGCATCTTTGTGAGTCAGCCAAGGTATGTTGAGAAGATTTTGAAGAGAGTGAACCTTGAAAACTGCAATTCAGCTCCAACACCGATGGAACCAGGAATGATAACAAAGAAGGAGGAACTTGTGAACGATGAGAAAGTGCCGGATGACACGCCCTACCGTGAAACCATCGGCATGTTACTCTACCTAGCAACCGTGTCCAGACCTGATATCAGTTTTGCTGTAAACTACTTGAGCCGACAGTGCAGCAACCCGATGAAAATCCACTGGAAAATGGTAAAACGAGTATTTCAATACTTGAAAGGAACTCCAAATGCAGGAATTTATTTTGGAGGAGACAAGAATTTCAAAGTTTTCACTGATGAAGACTTTGGAGGAGAGAAGGAGACGATGAAATCCACAAGTGGAGGTCTGATCCTCCGAGGTGGACCACTGGTTTGGTACTCACAACGCCAGAAACTCGTGGCAACCTCAACAGCAGAAGCAGAATATCGTGCAGCTTGTGAGGCGATCGACGACGTGTGCTGGATGAGAAGATTGGCAACCGAATTGAAAATCCTACAAGATGATCAACCCTTTCCCATGTACGTCGACAATAAGTCAGCTGTTCATATGTTAATGAACACCCACGAGGGTAAGATAAACAAGGGAAAGAAACACATCGAAATCGCGCATAAGTTTATTCAACAGCATGTTGACGTCTCAGTAACTGTTAAACATGTTGAAAGCACAAGCCAAATCGCCGACATTCTGACTAAACCTTTGAATAAAAATTTGTTTGTAAAATTCTGCAATTATTTGATTCAGAAGGAGTGTTGAAATGAATCAAATAATTTTGTTAAATTAAAAATGAAAAGAGTTGGCAGAAGTAAAAAAAAGGAACAAAAATATTACCGTGACACTAGAAAGTTTGTAAGGCGACGAAGTAACGTGCTCTTATTTTGTATCCACAAATTGTTTAAAGAAAAATTGTAAATTGACGATATAAAAATAAATAAATAAATTTAGAATAACAACATTTACACTTCCAATAGGCAGATGCAAAAAGAATTTGGAATTTTTTTTTATAGTTCACTCCACCCTTTGAGCCGGTGCAACCTTTCTTTCTATCGTCTCCCAATAGCTTGATTTAATCCATAATTTTATTTGATATGCATGACAGAGGCGACAAAATTTTGACAGAACATGCAAATTAAAAATAAATCTTTAATGGATGAGCCATGCAATTTAGCCTTAATTTTCACATAGGCACATAGTTTATATTCACGTGCTTTTCAGCCATGTTAATGAAGACAGAGGAGATAAAACGACGCATCAAAATGTACGACTATCTGACAGTTTATTATTAGTGTTTCCGATTACGTTAACGCGCAACGTGTACTGAATTAGAAATTTTATACTCTTTCGCTGTTCATTAGTACTGTTACTTTATATGATGCTCTTAACGATACTTCAATTTTGCTTTAGATAAGAAAATGTAACATTTAATTGTGGTAAATAAACCTTTGTATAAATGCTCTTTTAAGCACTTCCAACATTTGATCCATTATTACTTTATAATTTCAACAACTTCATAAAGTGAAAACAAAGGAAGTTAACTATTCACATTACAACAATTTATGAAGTGCCTTGCGTTGCGATATCGTTTGCAGTAAAGCAGAACAAAAGAGCTGCAGCCACTTTAGAGTTGTACTTTCCAGGATTTATTGACCCAATTGTCGGCACAGTACAGAGCTATCGAGAAACGTTTGATTACAAAGTTTAAGGACAAAAACCCTACTCCGGTGTCACAGTTTGTGACGTTGATAGACGACACTTATGAGGACATCAATGAGTCCCTAAACAGATTAAAATACGAAAAAGGGAAGTTAAATGCAACTCGTAACAAACTTGAATGTGCACTCAACCTCCTGATAGATTTATCACGGTCAATGGATATTAGTGGGGACATTTTGCAATCGATTGAAGGTGTTTTTGAACCCCACGTATATGACACAGAAGGGCAGGTAATGTTTAATAAATACACAGATTTCAAAGATGCATATCATTTTAATAATTACGTTCATTCAAATAATTATTTCCTTAATTTTAATTATGATGAAAAAATAAGAGCTGTTTAAAGAATATAAGCAGTACCATTTCATTAAAACAGTTTATGAATAATTTTTTTTTTGTGTTGCCTACCACACGTTCTTTGGAATAAAATAAGTCTTTTGGTACTTTTATATTTGCAGTTTTACAAGATACAAGACCTCATTAAAATTATTATCCATCATCGTATAACTTAAGTTTTTCAAAAATTGCAAATATGTATCAAGTTTCTATCGCTTTGCAATTCTCATTGAAATTTAAAATGTAATTAACAAAAGTAACTGTATATTCATAGATTAATACTAATTACAATTTTGGAATTTTAAATATCTTCTGTGACAACGTTCCGAATACATTTAGATTCAGACCTTGTTTTAGCAATTAGTATGTAAATAGTAATGTAATGTGGAATTGGTGATTATCATTTTCATGCGAAAATGTTATCATAGCATGGGTTTAGTCACCTAAACCATTTTATAATAAATTGAAACCGGTATTATCGAAATTAACTGGTATTAATCTATTATACTAAGGATAAGTAAATACCATAGAGTAATTGAAACTAGTAATTGACACAACAGTCTCTCTTTTAGATATACTTTGTTATAAATAATAATCTACTTTTAGAGCTGGGAAGATACCACTGATGCATCATTGTGTTATTTACTTCGAACAATTTTGTTTAAATCAGAAAAGGATAAATTGCGAACTATGCATATAAGTTTTGAAAAAATAAAAGACTTTTCGAAATTTGAGGAACATTTAACGCAAGTAATTGAAAGAATTTCATCCTTTTCTAATACATCAACAACAGAGAATAAAATTGAAGAAGATGATGAATATGAAGGAACAAAAACCGGTACAATTGTTTATTCAAATTTTAGTTTAATTTCAGTTTTATTGTTTTTTTGGGATATAACACGAGTTTATTTTAGAACCTGAACAAATACAAGAAGTTCGAAGTTTATCAGCCGGTTTGGAAACCATCGGTAGTCAATACGGAGAGGCCAGTTTGAGAGCTATATCTGCTCGGAAAAGTTTGCTAAAAAGAAGACACAAAGTTTCGGATGTGTAAAGCTCTTCGTACGAGACTGGAAATATTTAGATAAAAGTGCAGTCAATCTTGCCGGTTTGGATTGGTTTTCCAAAGGGAGTTTTTTTACAACCCTTTCACGAAAATCGATGTGCACGTTAACTTCCAATCACCGCTATATCAATCTTTCGCAAGCTGTCCAATTTAAAGGAGCAAAACGATAAATAATTGGCTTCATTATAAAGTCGAGGGCGGGGGAGTTAATGTAGTAAATATTTTAAATTGTATTTGTTACTTTAAATACAAATGAAAGGTCAAATACGAGTTTTCCTTGGTTGGAGTTTCTATACTGTAGGATAGTTAAAAGTAAATAGAGCACAGGGTGTCCTATTAAAAAAAAAAAAAATCAGAAAACCTCTGGAGGAAGGCCTAAATTAAAAGAATATAGCGATAGAATTTATACATATAATTATTTGAAGGAAGTCGAATGATGAACCTAAGATCCTTATTTAAGAGTAGATTTTTCAAGGTTAAGTCGGTTTTTTAAATAGTGTAGTATACTTTGAGGTCAGCTATGCAGCAGTTCTATTTTTAATTTGGCTATCATTTTTATTGAAATTTGTACATTGTTTAAATAAATAGGTTCCTACTTTAAAACCCAACCACAATAGAAATAATTAAATTCTGTACATTTAATTATACCGCATTATAGTAAAGATCAAATTCAAGATTTCAGTGTGGATAATTCAAACAAATGTGATTTTCGATATTTTCCTCCAAGTAAGAATTTGAATTGGATGTGTTCTGAGAAACTTGCAGTTTCGGTTCAGTCCACGGTTATTTCAAGAGGTTGAATCATATTGAAATGTTCGTGGGTTTAATAAATTTATACATAAAACTTATAACGGCAACAACTATTGATTTACAACTAATTATTAATTAAAATTAAATACACTATTGAATTATTACTTAACTTATTATACCTACTACACTATTTATTTACACTTATTCACATTTCACGGCGCGTCTCAATTTATTTATTATGTCACTACTACCACTGTCAATTTATTTCTTATTCTTCGGGGATCGTCTTTTCTTTTTATAGTATCTGTAATTAAAATCTGGAATATTCTGGAGGTAATTTGAAACATCAGAAGTAGTTTATTCTTCTCCGAACTGCTTAATTGCTTTTCTAGAAGGCAGGTACGATACACATATTTACTAATACAACGCACACACCGCCGAAATCGCCCATGGCTAGTCGAGTCGGCCCGTACCACGTACTCGATATTCTTTGATGACTCATACAGTGTAAAGTTCATGCCTTTTCAAAAATATATAAAAGTATAAAACCATAGCAACTGATAAATATTTATTGAAATCATTACATTCATAAATACCTACATAAGTTTACCAACACACATTTAAGATACGGTTACGGATATGAAATTATTTCGGATTATCCGATAGTATCAGATAGTTTCAGATACAGATATGAGTTGTAAGAGACTGAAAAAAGAAATACATATAGGTACGAAAGAAACTACAACAAGAAAAGCAAAGCGACCGTGTTTTCATTTCCTAAAAACGAAAATGAACGTTGAAAATGGATCGCAGCAATTCCTAGAGACTTCGAACCTACGAAACATTCCAGGGGTAAGTTATTGATCAATTGATACGAAATACGAAGTTTCTTTTATTATTGGGATAAATTACGTATTATCGTTGTTAAGTTTGGTTTTTGAAGGTATGCGAGCATCACTTTACTGAGGATCAGTTGATAAAAATCTCAAAATCCTGGCGTCAAAAACGTAATTAAATTACAAAGACTGCGATTAAAAGACAATGCAGTGCTGTGTATATATAATAAGTGTCCGTTTTATTTGTCAAACCCCAAAAAAAATCGAAAAAGCAGAGATAAAAAACTCGAAAAAGCAAAGATCCAAAGCTAGAACAATTAGAGAATGGACATTTAAGTTAAGCATTGATTGAAAGTGTTAAATCACAAGAACAATATACATAATTAAAAACATATTATTTTTGATTGGTGTCGGTATGAAAAAGACAGCAAGATTCTATTTGCTAAATTTAATTTAGATGACGTTCCTGCTATAGCTGTTTCGATAAAACTGTTGATCAAGATTTAGTTTTAGGAATATTTAGAGGTAAATTCGAACTAAAGGAATTAGTTGGTAAAACATATGCATGTAAAATTATTAATTAGAAAATTTTTTAGAATTTTAGGATTTTTATTATTAGATACTGATGACACTATCGTAACTCTCAGGGTAGATGAAATTTATTTGAAGCCTCTTTTTGATTATAAAGAATAAAGCTTTTGATCTTACACAAGGTGCTAAAACCGCTCATGTTTTTATGAGGCAAAGTTTGAAAAGTTCATTTAAAGAAGTTGTTCATATTTTACCGGTTAATCAATTTAATGCAGAAATGTTATTCTTAGCAATCAAAGTGATTATAATAGATTTGCAGAAAATTGTATTTAATGTTGTATCTGTTGTTAGTGATAATAATGCTATAAACAGAAAAGCCATCTCACATTTTGGTTCACCACCAGAATTACGAATAGTATATCAACATCCAGCTGATTAAAGTAAAGCTTTTTTCTATAGTTTTGATTCTGTTCATATTTTAAAATGTATTACAATTAACTGCCTTAATCAAAAACATCAAATATTAATATATCCGGATTTGAAAGATTGCGTTTCAGTTGCAAATTTGACAAAATTAAAAAAACTTTATGAAATGGATTGTAGTAGTCTTATTGAATATTGTTATGGTCTTAATTTAAAATCACTAAATCCCTCACAATTAGAATGACAAAATGTTAAATTTGTTTTACATATCTTTAATGAATTAGTTATAGAAGATCTTAAAATTGTAGGTGAAAACTGTAACTTTCCAAATTATAAATCAACTGCTAATTTTATGGACATTATTTTAAATTGGTAGAAAGTTTTTGGAATCCTGTTTGGTTTGGTTGTATTATTCGAAATCTTTCAATTCTATCCATCATAAATTCAGTAGAGAAATTCATTTGGCATTTTTTTATTCCATTCATGCTATCCTACAATTAACCTAACACCGCATTGATAAACTCAACTTTAAATATATTTTACCTGGTAAAATACAAACAGATTCTTTAGAGGCCCGCCCGTTTTGGAAAGTGAAGAACTATGGCGGGGTCACAGTACTTAATTACATTAGGCAAATATTTGACGTTGAGTCCAAATTTAGACTCCAATCTTTGTCGCGGTTGTGTCCTACTTCTAGTACCATTGGAAATGTAAATATAACATTAAATGATATATTAAGTAACAACATTGATAATTTTGATGATATGTTAAACTGTACCTACAATTGGAAGTGACTTCAGCATTTCCATTGAGGAATCTGACTTTGTCAATGTTTCTGATAGATGACCTATTTTAACTTATTTAGCGGGTTATTGTGCACGATCGGTTAAAAGAAAAAATATCTTGTAATACTTGTTCCGAATATTTAGTATTAGATAAAACAATCATATGTTTGCCATGTTAATTATAAATGAATTAAAAATATAGATAGAGGAGGTTTATTGTTTCCACAGTCAGATGTAACAAATCTTGTAATGTTGAATACAGAGTGTTTCAGAAATTAATTAATGACAGTAATTTAAAAGATAAATTTTTAACTTCTGAAAATCAAAGCGAATTATTGATCAATATTTCATTATAAATTATTTTAGAAAATTGAACTCTGTTTTCTGATTTTGAATGTAATAACTCTGAACGTTCTTTAAAGAAAGCGATATACTATTTGTTAAAAGTATCTTGTAATATACTATTGAATAATTATGTGAAATTAGAAAACGCGCAATAAATGAATGTAATAAAAAAAAAGAAAATTAAATACAGTGTAAACTCCAGGTAACGTCACTCGATTTAACGCTAAATTCCCTAAAGCGTCGAAATCACTCTGCTTCGGTTGGTTTAGCTTGTCTTCCATACAATGATACACTCTATATAGCATTACACCCACTCTCAATAACGTCAACAATTAAAT
Organism: Agrilus cyanescens; assembly: GCA_947389935.1. Lineage (NCBI taxonomy): Eukaryota > Metazoa > Arthropoda > Insecta > Coleoptera > Buprestidae > Agrilus > Agrilus cyanescens. The sequence continues at coordinate 12,793,302 of OX376707.1, read as the reverse complement.
AATAAAATCCTAGCCCGCAATAAAATCGACTGTCGGCATCATAAATACCGAACTTTCTAAGAAATCCGTTCTTTTGTTCACAAATTGGGATTGCTTGCACGTGTAGACTGTTGTTAGTAGGAGTCATGGAATTTCTATACGTTATCATATTCTTAGTTGCTCACAAATTTTCAAACTGTAAACATGGCAAGTAAGTGAAAATCACTGTGTACTTATTAGCGAAAAAGTTTTACTGACACGTGCAATAGAGGCGGGAGAGAAGATAAGTGATGTTGGTTGACGCTTTGGATTTAGTCTCTCTACCGTGTCCACAATATTTCTTTTTCCAATACAGATTTTTCCTCTTTCTATTTAACGACAACTCTCTATACCGTCAAAATATGCACAGTCCCTTGAGTGTCGTTATATAGAGTTTACACTGTACTTAAAAACAAACTGTACAATAATACATAAATGGTTTCTTAATACTTGACAACATATAAAGCAAATTCAAAGTCAGAGAAGGGTAAAATGTTTTATTATGAAAAGCCGAGACTGTCGTTTCGACTTTGTTAAAAGTTTTCCTCAGGGTAGTTTCTTTTAGTAAAGGTATAAAATTAATACAATTGAATATAAAATACAAATTTTAGAAGCTCAAGTGAACAATTACTAATTTTCAAAATGATTTCGCAAGGCGCAGCATTACTGGTAATAAGACACTTATTTATAGTACTGTTACGTCAAAATCATTTGCAAAAGACAACGCAAAGAATGAAGTTGGGACAATTTCGCCCTTCAATTTGGGAACAAAGTCTGTTGCATAAAGTTCTACTTGCGGACAGATGGTGGCGTCGCGGCCGAATTGCCCAACATAAAACGTAGTTTAGAGACTTGCCCATATTTAACAAGTAGGAACCTCGAAAATTACTTTGTAGGAAGTTGTTAAACAATTATATTCCAATATACTATTGATATATCCGTTAGAAAGTTGCACAGGTCAAATTAAAGAAATATGGCAGTTATTTGAAAGTGCTAAAATATCTTTAAAATGAAAAGACCTATGAAATATTTGAATACGGTATTAAAGCGAACTTTAAATCCCCATTTAAACTTTTTTCCAGCTGCAATAATAAGTGAGATCCCAATGGTAAGGCTTGAATTTTAGACACTGTATATATTATATATTATTCGTAAACCAATTTTTCGTGGTTTTTTTATAACGGTTTTCCAAATTATTACCCAAGTTGATTCACGAGTATAATCCTTGTAATAATAATATGAAAACCAGAGGGCATCTATAAACCAAAGTTAGTAGCGATTATGACTTGGGACTACCAATAATAATTTATGATCGACTGGAAGTAGCCAGCGTAAAATAGGGGCCGGATTAACTCAGAATTTAAAACTTAAATTGTTTTTAGACAGATTCGATATTTTGTGAATACTTGAACACGTTTCAAAAAGTCAGATACGTTTTTTTTTGTTTCTACAATGTTTAATGATAATCACTCTGTATGTAGTAAATGATATTAGATAGATATACATTAGAGAAATCTCACGACAATTAAGTTAATAGGTCATATCGTTTGCAATAGTCCGAAGTAAATATTTCAAATTGTTATTTTGTCATTTATCTTTCTTGGAGTTATTCTTTTTGTAAAGTTATGCTTGGATACAAGTATACAACAAAATTTTTTTGTGAAAAATTATTTTCCCATTTTCTGTATAGCAACATTCTGACAAAATACAAACCGAGTAATACATTCTTAAAAATTTAAGTGTACGAGGGTGGTCTGAAGAGTTTCCGACCTAACATAGATACCTACAAGAATTTTTATGTTAAAATTTATTTTTATTTTTCTACATAGTCCCCTTGTAACTCTATACAGTTCTCTCAGCGATGCTCCCATCTCTTTAATCCGTCCAAATAGAACTCGGCGTTCTTCTCTGCAAAATACTTGTTCACGAAGGTGATTACCTCCTCATTTGACAAAAATTTTTGTCCTCCGAGCGCAGTTTTCAGTTAAGGGAACAGAAAGAAGTCGCTTGGGGCTAGATCTGGTGAATAAGGTGGATGAACAAGCAGTTCAAACCGTAGTTCATGCATTTTTGCCAGGGCAACTGTTGAGGTATGAGACGGGGCGTTGTCTTGGTGAAATAGGATTTTCTGATTTTCTTTTTCTGCAAATGTGGCCGTTTATCCACTATTTCTGCCTTCAGCTTGTCAAGTAATGATGCGTAGTATGCTCCTGTAATGGTTTTCCCTTTTTGAAGATAATCGATTAGGATAACTCCATGACTATCCAAAAAAACAGTCGTCATCACTTTCCCAGCCGAAAAACCAGATTTTGCTTTTTTTGGAGCCGATCCCGGACCCCCTTTGCAGTCCACTGTTTTGAGTGTATTTTTGTTTCAGGCGTATAGTCGTGTATCCAAGTTTCATCTACAGTAATTAATCGGCGCCAAAACTCGGATTTACTCGTATTGCGCCTAAACTGCGCCAACAGAGCATTGGAAATGTTCATTCGAACACGTTTTTGGTCTAACGTTAGCAAACGCGGCACCCAACGCGCGGACAGCTTTCTCATGCCTAGATCTTGATTTACGAGTAATATGTGACAAACACGTTCTTTGGACATTTTCATTGCCTCTGCTATCTCTTCTCTCTCACTTTAATTCGGCGGTCGTCTACCACCATTTGGTGAAGTTTAGCGATGTTATCGTCAGTAGTTACAGTTTTTGGACGTCTCGAACGTTCATCATCTCCCAAGCTCTTACGGCCACGTTTAAATTCAGCTGCCCAAAATTTCACTGTGGTAAATAACGGTGAAGAGTCCCCGTACACAAAGTCTAACTCATCTTTGATTTGCGTATTCCCTTTCAAAAACAAATACTTTATGACAGCTCGATACTCGATTTTTTCCATTCTCACAAAAATACTCACATCGACTCACTCAAACGGCTGTCAAATAAAAACTGCTAGTCCAAAATGGCTGAAACTTTAATGTGTTGCTGTCAACAGATGCACAACTACTTTCCCTGACTTTTATTGACGAGTGCTGCCATCTTCACGTTGAGGTCGGAAACTTTTCAGACCGCCCTCGTATATGTAGTTGCTTTGAGAGGCTACGAATTCGTGAATATTTTTGCATTTTAAATGTTTTACATGTTCACGTAAGTAGGAATATGGGTAAATATTGCGCAAGTTTATTTACCGAGAATGCGACTTCAACTATGCAAATAACTAAAGTTTAATAATGGTCCATCTGTAAGATCAGTAAAAGCTAATAACTAACAACTGCTGATGAGTATGACTAATTAATTGTAAGCAACGTTTGGACCGTCAATTTCGGTCGTCGTCAAGCTAACATATAATATATATGTGTAATAAATTACGTCATAACAATATAAATTTTTATATGACATTCCATTATCTACTTTTTTTTTTAAAAGGATGGTGAGGTTACTTTACATGTTTTTTTCTGTTATCGTATTAGGTGTGCATAATTCGTCAGTTATTCGTGTCTGTTTGTTTATCATATCAGTTATCAACCCTTTCCGAACATTGTATCCTTTTTTTTAATAATCTTTACATTGCCTCAGTCTAACTCATAGTCATAATTAAGTTTATGTTCACTTATTACATTACAATGTTATGGATTACTTTGTATACTGAATCAATGTTCTTTTACTCTCGTCGATAATTTTCGTTTAGTCTGTCTACGTCTACAGAATTCAAATATGTATTTATAAAAGAAAACAAGAATCGAAAAGTTAGGTGAAAATTGTTCAAAATGTTCTCCATTTGCTTACAAACACATTAATATTCTTTGATAAATTTCCGTAACAGCAGGCGCGGATTCAGAAAAAAATATATGTGGGGGTCACGGATAAACTAATTTTTGGTAATTGTGTAGACACGCCTGCCCCAATCGATTTTCCTAAAAATTGAATGTGTTGTATATATATTCTTGGTCAGCGTGACGAACTCTACAACATATTCAATTTTCAGGGGGAGGCGTATCTACGAGCCCTAACAACTATATGTTATGTTATTACGTTGCAAATAAAATGCCAGTTTAATGAAATTCTTTTATCCTACTTTTTTTAAATTGTAAATATGAAATTGATAACATTTTATATGATGTATGTAATTATTTTTATGGTTTAATTACATTTTTTTCGTTGATCATTATGTAATTAATTGTTTGTTGTTTGATATTCGAAAACTGCTGACAACTAAATGTTGCAACAAATTTTGCTTTTCGTCACGTTTTTTTGAGTTTTATCAGCCTGACGCAAAGGAGACTTTGAAATAAAAAAAAAGTGTGTTGTCAACAATGATTTTCATACATTATTTGAGTATTAATAATTAGTAGGTGTTAGTTTTATTACTAGTAAAACATAATAATGATACGTAGAAAAACGACTGATCCAAAAGTGCGAGAAATTATTGTTCATCAGTACCGTAAAGGAAAAACAATGCCTGAAATTTCCAGTATGTTGGCCACAGCAACAACTACTGTTTGTAATATAATTAAAAAATACGGTGAAACTGCCAGTAGTATTGATGGTTGCGGTAAAAGCCCAGGCCGACCTAAAGCGATTTCTCAGAGGCGTGTAGGGCATTTAGTTAGAATATGTAAGACGGGAAGAAGAAATACACTACGAGAAGTAACTGCAAAGTGGAATAGAGAAACTGGGAATAATATTTACATAGAATGCTACCGCAAATATATCCACAGGAGCGGTCTTAGTTTTTATAAAGTATGTTTGATAGCTATTTCTTTGCTGTATTTTCTAACTCATAGGCCAAAGAAAGGCCATTGGTGACGAAAACTCAAAAAAAGAATCGTTACATTTGGGCTAAATCAAAGCTTTCGTGGACCAAACATTACAGGGATAAAGTTATCTATAGCGATGAAAGCAAATTAGATGTCTGTGTCGGAGATTACCGAAAACGTGCGATTCGGGAAAAAACAGAAGCATTCCATAAGGATTGCCTCAAAAGGACCGTAAAGTTTCGACAGGGCATCATGGTTTGGGCCAAAGGGTTGGAAACTTTAAACTTTACTGAAGGCATAGTAAACGCAGCGAAATAGGGACCAAGATATCCTGGAACATTCGCTTTTACCAAGTGCAGCAAAATTATATCCATCTAGAGATTTTATCTTTCAACAGGACGGAGCCTCATGCATACGGCTAAATCTACCAAAAAATGGGTGGGAGAACATTACATTAAGGTTTTGTCACACCCCTCTAGCAGTCCAGATCTTAATCCGATAGAGACACTTTGGCACAAAATGATATAACGCCCAAGAAATGATCCCCAGCGTACTTTACCACAACTACGTGCTAAATTGCAAGAAATATGGGATAGTTTCACCCCAGAACTCTGTGAAGGCCTAGTTGATACAATGCCTAATAGAGTTCACGCTGTTAAATATACATTAGAAATTGAAAATGAGTTTAAATCAATAAATTTTTTTGATCTTATTATTGAGAACAGTCATGGAAACCATGAATTCGCAATATTTCATAAAGAAACTCAAACTGATAGAATGATCCATTCGAAATCATTTCACCCAATAACTCATAAATTGGCTTTTTTTATTGAAGTCTACATACATAGATTAATAAATTTACCGTTAACATCAAAACAGTATTAAATAGAATTTATCATAATGCAGTAAATAATGGCTATAGTACTAATTTAGTCACAAATTTATTAAATAAAAAACTACATAAACAAATATTAAATTCAGTTTATCCTTTAGTAATACCTAAAACCACTTAAAAATATAAATCCATCACTTTTTTAGGTAGCATTTCGGAAAACATAAGAAAAGTGATTTTGAAATGTACAAATGTCAAAATTTCGTTTAAAACCAACAGTAATCTAGGTAACATAATAAAAAACAACAAAGATAAAACAGAAAATAATTTAAAATCAAGAATATATTTATTAAACCCTGGGCATTGTAATAAAGCATATTTGGGACAAACTGGTAGAACTTTCAAAGAAAGAATTAAAGCACATTTAGCTTGTTTCAAAAACAAAAATTTAAAATCAACATACGCATAGTGTATTAAGCTTCCTAACCTAACCTAACCTGAAGAAGACTGTGAGTTGAAATAATTATTGTTTATTAAAAATAAAAAAATTGTAATTAAAAACTACGCGTTTTATATTATTCAATTTTAAATGGAGTTACAAGAGTTAAAAGCCTCATCTATTTAATTTTTAAAAATAAAAGTAGATGATACATTTATTAGCAAACGTATTAAGTACTTTATAAAACCTTTTAAAATTCAAATAATTTCCTATTAGCTATTTCAAATTTCAAGTAAAAATCCAAAATTACTCAAAATCATTCAAACAAAACAATAAAAACTATCTACATGGATCGAAAGAGAATAAAAAGAGGAATCAGATGATATAATGAAATATTATGGTAGGTGCAATTTTAAAAAGCGAAGTTATTCCTGGTTAAAGCTTTGAAATTTTGGATTTTTTTAACGTCCTGTATAGATTACGAAGCTGAATTTTGGCACAATGTTAACTTAAAGACAACGATTTTTTTCTAAAAATTAAATTATCTCAGAAATTGTTCATCGTAAACCTACAAGTAGGTTATCAATGTTTCCCTAAAATATTATGCTTTATCGGAATTCGTCGTAAAACATATACCTTTCAATTTAAAATAGCGAAGTTTTATTGATCTAACAATAATTTATATTTTGTTTATTGGTTAAACTACTAAAGGCCACCCATCAACAATAACTTGTAATAAAATCAGCACACTTAGTATTGTTGTTAGAAGCTATTAATTTAAAACAACAAAGACTTATTTATTTACTATTTAGTCATGTATTCCATTGAAGAGAATTGAAGTTGTGACACGTTCTTTCACTGACAATATGTACACTATTTGATTAAGTAGATATGAAAGTCGCCGAACGGTATTTTTTACATAAGTATACGGTAGAATTAAGGACACATCAAATAGTACCCATACAGAATTAACAGAGAAAAATGTTGCGCAAAACAAATACCACATTATTAGGAAAAAAAACATACCACACATACGCAATTTAGAAATTTTGCTGTGTTCTCAAAAATTGTTTACAATGACTAATTCATATTTAAAAAATTGCTGACAAACAATGAGTAAAAGTTTGCATTCTACTTTTTTTTTAATAACATTTATGCATTTTCATTGTTTTTAAGCTTTTACGCTACATTTTTGATTTAGATAATTATAAAATGCAAATTTTACTTTGTGTATCGTTCAAGAGTAGAAAATAAAATGTATGAAGTTTTTGTTTAGGTATACTTTACTTAATTAAAAGAGACGGGTCCACAATCAGTTACCTATCCAATATAAAGGAAATTTACATAGACCTACCAAGCGTTCCATTCCAATTTTTTTTTTGGTATTAAAAGTTGTAAAAAACAGTCAAAACATTTTACTTTCTTTAGAATTTTCATTGGTTTTTCTTTCAGAAAAACAGAAAAAAAGAAGGAAAAGGCCCCCAGCAAAGGGTTCGAACCTGGGACTGCTTCGGGTAAAGCCTAATGTTATAGAACACGCTAAAAGTGTGCTTTAACTTGAACTCTATTTTTGGTAAAAGGTGTTTACAGTAAGGTCTGTAGATTCATGTTTGGTCCTTTTGCCACTGTTATCATATTAACCCCTCCCTCAAATAATTGATATTTCTTTTTGGAAAATCATTGTATTTTCATATTCATGATTATGATTGCTGTTATTAAAGTTCTGAGAGATTAAAAAATTTACTTACTTGGACTACAGTAAAAAATAAATGATTCGATATAAATATACAGAAAACAAATACATTTCGACGAAAGAAACATTTCTATGTTTAACGAGGAGAAAGCTTTAAAAGGAAAACAAACACATTGTGTGATACTAACTTTTTCACTAAACAGTCGTATAAGTAAGCAAAAAAAATAATCAAAGGAAGTTTTCACTTTTAATAGAGATACGTAAATATACAGAATACAGGGTTGTACAAAAGTACATAACCATGCAAATGTCACTTTGCGCATACGTATGATACCATATACTGCTCCTAAAACATCAACTTTTTCGTTTAAACGGGACACCCTCCGTATTTTTGCAAATTACAATGGATTTTGTTTTTAAAAATCCGTCTATGCTAGATTTAGAACCATTATCTAAAAAAACTGAACAGATAAAGCACTTTATATTTATATTTATTAACCAATTTGTATACCTACGATGAGCGGTTCCTGAGATAATTTAACTTGTACAAAAAAGACTCACTACCGCAACCCAAATTATAAAAAATCATAACTCAAACTAAATACGACCTAGAGTGTTGAAATTTATACCATTAATAGCTGAATCTCAAAACTAACTCAAAAATGTATACAGGGCGTTCAGAGAAAAATTGTAAAGTTTAAAAACTACAAACACGAATATCTTTGTTTTTTTTTAACTGGCACCTACTGTTAGCAAACTTGATATTTTAATCTCAAGATATTATAAATATTTCTTCATTTCTTGTATTCTGAAAAGGGCATATGGTATTTTTCTTTTATCTATACATCTGCAAGACGTAAATGCGTCCAGAATGTAGGCGCTCATGTTCCTAACGTGGGAACGGGTCCTAATCTAGGTCTAAGACAGATTTATGGTGAACTGATACATGAAAATGATTTTTGGTATAATCCACATGCAACCCTGATCACCCAGTTTATGGGAAATATGTTTGGCATCATCCAGTTTGCTTTCTGTTCGCATCGAAGTTGTTTCGGTCGAGAGTGCGTTCCGTGGGTGTTATATGTGTTAATAAACTATCGAAAGGACAATTATTTTAAAATATAAGTGTTTTGGATAACTTTCTCAACAATTGTTTAGTGAGTCGTTATTTCTCACTGAGTACCTATTTACGTATTTACACACATATTTCTTTAGTGAGCTGATATTTCTCACTGAGTACCTATTTACATATTTATTTGAATACTAATTGATATCATTTATTGAGTAGAAATTGTAATTTGAGTATCTACTAATTAACAAGTAACTGAGCATGTTGATAATGTAATAACAAGTTGGTATTGCAAAACTTCTTGTACTGATTGTTCAGTACATACATCCTTCTTAAGGTCATTATTACTCGATAATTCGCAGAACAATGTTCTGGTGCATTCTGTTCGCACCGTCATTCCTTACTGTACCGTTCAAGGGTTATTTTCCCGATCCTGAACTGGTCGCATACAAAATAATTGAAAGGTATGATATACCGAGTCTTCGTTCGAGTTCCGCCGAATACACTGTCCGTACAGCCCGCACAGAGCACGTTTGTTTTAGGTGCAGATGCTCCTGAATTGTTATAGATGCATCCGCCGTTACGAGCCCAGGTTTATATGTGGTACGCAATGTATATTGACCTGAAAGGGGTGAGGTAATTAGGCACTACATATATATAATTGGTGCATTTTAATACACGCTAACGATCGTGGCGTTAGGCTGTTTTGTGATGTTCTAGGTATCATCATTTTGCTTTACAGCTTGCCCTATGGGTCACTTTGTGTGATAACCAGACACCAACTTTAATTGTGTCCTACGGGCTATCACGTGATAGCAACCAGACACGTGCCCTATGGGTCACCCAGTGGTGATAACCAGGCACAGTGCCCTATGGACTAATCCGGATTAGGGGCCAGGCACCGCGATTTCGTTTTACAGCTTTGGGAACTAGCTACCCCTGTATTTTGATATGTTGTATTATGTTATGTTATGACTAAAAATGTTGTATATCTTGTGCTCTGGGTTGACGTCACATATGTGGAATCGTGAGCTTTGTGTGTATAAGGCTCATCCATTTAAACAGTACTATTGTATATCTTCTGTGGTATTACTAATGTACTTAGTACTGGTGAGGCTTTCCCGAGGTTTATCCTCCTGGCCTTCTGATTGGACGTTGTTAAACTATTTAATGGTTGCGTAGTTTACAAGTATTCGTCATAGTACACTTTCCCTGTGCGATCTGTTCAATCGCTCTTATAGGGTTGTCTCTGAATTACATTCCAGCAATTATTTGTATGACGATATAGTGCATGACTTTGTTTGAATACAGTTGAAGTATTTACCTATATTTGACACTGTGGTGTCTGAGAAAATTTATACAGATGTAAGTGGCATGATAAGTTACAGTAGCACGTCGGCAAATTAGTCAACTACACGTTCTTAGGTGCTCATACTGTTTTCCCATACTTTGATATAGATATTCACTCAAAGGGTTGGTGTCAACGACCGACCGAGTGATCAGCTGGCCGTTATCGCCCTCAATACGGACTATAAGGTAGGAAGTCCCTATCCTTTATTTAGCCCTCTCTGCTGGTGGGTCATTGTGAATTTGTCCATTCGACATTCCTGACACACACAAAAAAAAAATTGTATATTTTTGAATTGGCCCCAACAGAGAATTTCAGAAGTGGGATTATCCGATCGACACTTCTGTTTATCTTCAGATAACCAGTTTATTATATTGCCACCTCTGTACAACACCAAATTATCGCTTTACCACTATATACTACCAATAAAAAATGTCGCCCAAAAATAAAAGAAGCCGAAGAGAATCACCTCCACCCTCGTCATCTTCGTCCAACGAAAGTACGACATCGTCCCCGCAACGTACCGTAAGTCGCCGTGACATTAGACGTCGACGGTCATGTCACAGCAGTTCGGTAGACCGACTGTCGGAAGTGTTGGTTGGATTTATGGCCAATATACCCGTCCGACAACCAACCTTTGGTGGAGATGCTGTCCTTTGGTGGAGATGCTGTCCCCCCGTACAACCCTGAAAGAGCCACTTTAACCATAGAAGCATGGTGTGCAAAGGTCGACGAACTCCGAGCTATGTTTAATTGAAGTGAACAAACAACTGTATATTAGGCTTTGGGAAAACTCCGTGGTTTAGCTCTAACGTGGTATCAGAGTCTACTGTCCATTTAATTTACCTGGGACGAGTGGAAGATAAAATAATGCCACGCGTTCCCAACGAAGAACGATTTTTGCGTCAGATGTAGGCCAGACGCAAGAGGCACGACGAACCCAATATCAAGTACTATTACGAGAAACTTGCCCTTTTGAATGCCTGCAAAATAACAGGAAAGGAAGCGGTTTCATGCATACTCGACGGGATTCCCGAAACATATGTCCGTACCGCGGCTAAGGACAGTGATTTCAACGACCCCGAGACATTGTTTGGATATTTGAGAACCCTTACCACCGACGCATCAGCTGGTCCTTCACGAACTGTTCCTTTCAATAAACCATTCAATAAACCATTTTGCTACGCAAAGAAAAATAAATTAAATCCAGTGGCATGACTAAATGGCCAGTGCAACGCATCTGATGGAAAGTACTATAAAAATGTGAAGATAAACAATGTTGACACGCGAGCCTTTATAGACTTTGGCAGCACGTGTAATACCATTAGGATAAGTGAGTGCGATAGGTTAGATTTAGTGGTTAATAATAAGAATACTAAAGGACTAAAAGGATATGGTGGTGATGTAGTGCTAAGTGTAGGTACCACTATTTTTAGGTTAACAATAGACAAAATAATTAGAGAAGTAAGTGCCTATGTTGTTCCGAATAGTGTACAAAACATCCCTGTGTTGATAGGACAACCCTTTACCGAGCTTAGTGATATTCTAGTTGTTAAGGACAATGGGACGTTACAAATTATTGATAAGTTACCAGACATTAACAATATACAGTGCGCGAACGATGTTACTAAACAAACATTAAAACCCGTCACCAATGCATCTGTTCCCCCTAATTGCTTAGGAAATATTAAAGTGACTACAGAAAATCCCTTCGTCGGTGACCTTTACATCGAAGCCAGCATTCGTTACCAGGAAGGCCAAGAATATTGTGTCCCACGGACAATTATACACGTCGGTAAGGATGAGTCCACTTTTGTGCCCGTGATAAACCTGTCTACACAAGAATTACATTTTTCGCCCAAGCGCGTAATTGCTAGAGCATTTCCCTGCATCCCTGAAAAAGAACCTTCCGAGGAAATTTTGAGAGTTTCCGACACCGAGGTACCTGAAGTCCAGGTAGACGACGCCCAAATTGGTCCGATAACGCCAGTAGAGAAGCAAAGTTTGCTGAACCTCATCCAAAAGTACAGGGTCTATTTTTCAAATAGTTTGACAGATTTGGGGTGTGCCAAATCTACACAAATGGAAATATGCCTAACAGACAATGAACCCTTCACCTACAGACCGTACCGAATGCCCCAGAAGGAACAGGAGATTGTGAAGACGATGGTAGATGAGTTACTGCAAAACAGTATTATTCGTCCTTCTTCATCACCTTATGCTTCACCCGTTCTGCTTGTCAAGAAGAAGTCAGGTGAGAGCCGACTGTGTATTGACCATCGCCGGTTAAACTCCAAAACCATAAAGGATCATTTTCCCCTGCCACGGATAGACGACCAAATAGACCGTCTACAAGGAAGCCGTTTCTATACCAGCCTCGACCTTCGATCTGGATATCACCAAGTTCCTGTAGCCGAGTCATCCAGAAAATATACCGCGTTTGTGACCCCCTCGGGCCAATACGAATTTAACAGAGTGTTCCGCATTCCATTATATCAGTCTAAATTTCCGAGTACCCTAATATACCGATACCTGCATCCCATCCTATCGTTATTTCTAGAAGTTCCGCATTCCATTATATTAACCAAAATTTCCGAGTACCCTAATATACCGATACCTGCATCCCATCCTATCGTTATTTCTAGAAGTTCCGCATTCCATTATATTAACCAAAATTTCCGACTACCCTAATATACCGATACCTGTATCCCATCCTATCTTATTTCCAAAAATTGTCTTATCAATATAACCCTCATAAAATTCTACTTACCCTAACGACCTGAAACCCCAAATATCTGTCGTTCCCATCAATGATTCTTTTCCACCAATCTTTATTACATTTAACCCTGACCACACATTCCCTTTTTCGAAAGTTACTGCTCCTCCTTCATACCACCCTTTTTTCCTACTCTTTCTATTTTTAACCAATCGTTTCAAAATTTTATCCAAGTTCCCACCTTCTAATTTTCATACTTAAATCAATTTTTTGCCAAGATCAGGCAGTCTGAAAATCAACAAGTGAAAGTCTTGCTTCACCCCGCGTAAAGATATTTTGTCGTATGTGTGTATCATCCGTTAGTGATTGTTAATCTATTTGTAAATTTAAGTGTAAATAGGTCGATTTAATTTGTGTTTTAATAAACTATATTTGATTTAGTGATACCAACTGCTTTCTCAACTGTGTTTTATTTCATCAACAAAATAATAACCACCTAACAAAGTGTCAAACCAACAGAGCGAGACATTTAATGGTCCTTCGAGCCGGATTGTTACTAACGAACGTGTGCAATATTCAAGTAAAATAAACATTGTTTTTTGTTTGTGTTTCTTACGCGCAAGTCCAAGACCACTTAAATTAAAAACCAAACATGTCTCAAGTGTTCCGACGGGGGCAAATTCGGGCAGCCGTAACTAAATTTCAAACCTTCGTGGGTGAATTCAAGGATTCTCCAATCAATCGAGCAAAACTTCAACAGCGAAGACAAAATCTCCAAGAGATATTCAAAACTCTTCCGTCACTAACCGAAGACATCATCAAGGCTGATCCCGAAGGCAAACAAGGAGACCACGGCGCAATCGAAGCTCAGTTAATTGAAGATTACATGGATCTGTTAGCTGAAGCCGAGCTCCTACAATCAAGCACCGACATGAAACCTTCGCTTCTTGATCAAACCGTGAGTAGAATGCCAAAATTACAGTTAAGAACTTTCGACGGAAAACTTGAAGAATGGAAATCATTTTCCCACTGGTTCCGTTCTACCATTCATGACAGAGAAGGGCTTACGGATTGCGTGCGGTTATCCTATCTTCAGGGCTCTTTAACTGGGGAGGCGGCAAAAACTATTGCCGGATTAGAAGCTACAAACGAGAATTACAAAGAAGCATAGAATCTACTAGAGTCTACTTACGACAACAAAGAAGCTATAATCTCACGGCACTTCGCGCTGCTCGTTGCAATTCCAAAATTGCAAAAGGGCTCAGGAGATTCAGTGCGTCAGCTTATCAATGAAACCTTAGTTCATGTTCGTGGTATGAAAGTTCTGGGTGAACCGACCGATAAATGGGACACACCATTACTGTACCACACCATTGCGAAGCTAGATGAAACAACCAAACGTGAATGGCATCGCAAAGGGTCTGGTACGCAACGACGAACATTCGATGAACTTATCACATTCCTGAGGGAAGAAGCAATGAAAACTCAAGCCACTGACGCTAATAAAACCCATCCAAATTCATCTACGACCAGCAATAGGTTCCCGGTGAATGACAGGAAACAACCGCAGAATTCAAAACAGATCCTCGCCACGACCATCTTCAAGAATTGTCCGATTTGTAAACAAACCGGGCACCCAACATTTCGGTGCGAAAAACTACTTACCATGTCGGTTCCACAACGTATAAATGCGGTAAAACAAGCTAATTTATGCTTCAATTGTTTACGTGCTAATCATCGAACCGACGAATGCCGCGGTAGAAATTGTCTCAAATGTAATAAAATGCATCACACCTATCTTCATCTCAACAAATCAGATGTCAATGAGAATCAACAGGAAACAGCATGACTAGAACATTCGCCTGGTCCTATCAATACAAGTGCAGTATTACTAAATCGAGGTAAGGTGGAAGAAATAATGGTCACCGCTCTTGTGAACGTTATTAACGGGCAAGGATATCCAATTCGGTGTAGAACACTACTCGATACAGCAGCTACATCTAACCTTATGACCGAACGTTTAGCGAACACTCTCCACCTTCCGAAAGAACAATACAGCCTAGCAGTTGGTGGAGTCGGTGGTCTACAAACATCAACCTCCTACAAAATCACGGAAATCATCCAATCAAGACATAGCAGCTTTGAGAAAAAACTAGATCTCTTCACCGTTCCAAAAATAACCACAAAACATCCATCAACTCATTTTGACATAGGTGCAATAAAACTTCCGTTAGACCTCAATCTCGCAGACCCAACATTCCATGTGCCAGGAAACATCGACATACTAATTGGAGCAGGACCAGCACTCTTAACATTTCTTTCCGGGCAGCGAAGGTTATCTACTTCTAACAAACCAGATCTTTTTATGCAAAACACTCATTTTGGTTGGGTTATTGGCGGCGCAATACAAATTCCAGATGTTTGCGATGATAACTAAACAATTTTGTTACGTAACGACTATACAAGCTCTTCAACAACTCAGCAAACTTTGGGCAATTGAAGAAGGGCCCAAAATCAAACATCTCTCCGAAGAAGAAACAGCGTGTGAAATTCATTATCAAAACAACACAAACAGATGCGACGACGGAAGGTATGCGGTTGCATTACCATTCAATTCTAAGAAATTTCTACTTGGTGAATCTCGAACAAGAGCTCTCCATAGACTACGAACGCTAGAGAATAGGTTCAAACGACAACCAGAGTTTAAAAAGGAATATTCCCAGGTAATTCAAGAATACATAAATATGGATCATTTAGAAATTTCCACAGAAACCAAACCAAACACAGCAGACTTCTATCTTCCTCACCACGCCGTCATCAAGGAAGCCAGTTCAACCACGAAAATTCGTGTTGTCTTTGATGGGTCGGCAAAATCTAGTTCAGGTTATCTTTGAACGAAACTCTCTTGGTAGGACCAACCATCCAGGGCACCATAATGGCTCATCTCATGCGATTCAGACTGCATGCTAATGCAATCTGCGGCGACATTGAGAAGATGTACCGTCAAGTTTGGGTTCGGCCCCAGGATAGAAAATTTCAAAAAATCATATGGAGGGATGACTCAGGAAACATTCAGGACTATCAACTCAAAACGGTCACATTTGGTTTAGCAGCAGCTCCATTCCTGGCAATACGCAGTCTCCACCAGCTAGCCGATGATAAAGAAAACAAGTATCCAGCAGCGTCAAAAATAGTAAAACGAGACATGTACGTTGATGATCTTATCAGTGGCGTAAATACCATAGAGGAGGCTGTACAGATCAGAAACGAAATCAACAACCTACTTCTTAGAGGCGGCTTCAATATTATAAAGTGGGCTTCAAATGATCTGCGACTTTTAGAAGGAATCCCAAGCGAGATGATCAACGAAAATTTACAACTCGAGGCCAATCCAGTGCTCAAAAACCTTGTCATTCATTGGCACTCGCAATCGGACACCATCATATACACATTCAAGACGTTACCCACTGAAGTCACCATGAGGACAATACTTTCTGAAGTGGCACAGATCTTCGATCCACTAGGCTTACTCGGTCCAGTTGTCTTAGCAGGCCGATTAATTCTTCAAGAATGTTGGCGACAGCAAATAACATGGGACCAACCACTTTTTCCTAATATCCTGTCGGCATGGGTCTCATTCGCAACTGAATTCAATGAAGTCGAAAAAATCACCTATCATCGTTTGGTAGTTCCTCCTAATACTTCAGAGATTCAATTACATGGCTTTGCAGATGCGAGTGAGCGAGCATACGGAGCTTGCATTTATGTAAGATGCACTACGTCAACCACAACTGTTCAAACCCGCTTGCTTTGTGCAAAAACAAAGATTGCTCCATTGCGAAATGTAAGTCTAGCTAGGCTAGAACTCTGCGCAGCCTTAATGCTTACCAACTTATACGAAACAGTTATGGAAACTACACGGCTTCAAATATCCAAGGCAACCTTCTGGTCAGATTCGACAATTGTTCTGCACTGGATTAACACACCTACCTATCAGTTAAAAACCTTCGTCGCCAATAGAGTCGCTGAAATCCAGTCCAAAACCCAAACCATCAATTGGAAACATGTAAGTTCGAACGACAACCCTGCCGACGCTTCTTCTAGAGGCCAGTCGCCTAAACAACTTCTACATAATTCTTTATGGAAATTTGGCCCATCTTGGTTAAGTCTATCAGAAATGCATTGGCCGAAATTAATCATATCTCCACCGATCGACGACTTGGAAAGACGAAAATTCACATGCTTGGTGACTTGTATAAAGGTCGAACAATTAGACGATTCCTTCATCAAGAACTTCAAAACGGCTAGCAGTCTTCATCGAACGATTGCTTATTGTCTGCGTTTTAGCACACACCATCGTCGCAGTGGTGAACTCATTCCCGAGGAACTTATGAAGGCTCAAGGTAGAATTATTCGATTAATACAAACAATAAATTTTCCACAGGATCTTCATAGTCTGCGACATAATGCTGTATCAGATTTTAGCGATTTACGACCCCGATGCACGTACTGAAGTGCACACAGATGCGAGTAGCCATGGTGTTGCAGGAATTTTGCTACAGTACCAGTCAGACGAACGACTGCATCCCGTAGCTTACTATAGCCGACATACGAATGCTTGCGAACAAAAATACCATTCGTATGAGCTTGAGACTTTGGCAGTTGTAGAAAGTCTAAAGAAGTTCCGCGTGTACCTGCTTGGGAAACAATTTGTGGTGGTTTCCGATTGTAACGCGCTCAAGGCCTCAAGCACCAAAAAAGACCTGTTACCAAGAATAGGAAGATGGTGGCTCCAATTGCAAGAGTTCACCTTTACTGTTCAGTGCCGCCCTGGAGATAGAATGAAATATGTCGATGCTCTATGTAGAAACCCCGCAAGCACTGAAAGTCCCCCTGAAGAGTACATCATGCGGATAGAACAAGCCGATTGGGTTCTATCTGCGCAACTGACGGATGAAAAGATAAGTTCCATCAAGGAAACCCTGAGTAAACCGCCAGTTACTCCTGAAGACCACCAGGTGTACAAGAATTACGCTTTACGCGACGGAAGAGTAGGTCTCCAATGGATCATTCCCAAGGGAATGAGACAACAAGTTGTCCGAGCTGCTCACGATGATCTTGGTCATTTCTCTGTAGAAAAGACTCTTTATCGACTCTGCGAGCATTACTGGTTTCCCCGAATGAAGAAGTACGTCGAGAAATACATCGCCTATTGTATACCGTGCCTCTTCAACAAGAAGAAGACTGGAAGACAAGAAGGTTTCCTACACCCGATACCGAAGCCAACGATACCCTTCGAGATGGTCCACATAGATCATTTAGGCCCCTTTCCGAAAAGCGTTAAGGGAAATTTGTACATTCTTGCCTTAATTGACGCGTTTACCAAATTTTTCGTGCTGCGACCCCTAAAAACTACTAAGTCAAAATACACCATTGACAATTTAGTGAACATTTTTGCCATTTTTGGTTCCCCCAAGACTTTAATTAGCGACCAAGGTAGTGCGTTTCCAAGCAAACGGTTCGCGAGCTTTTGTGACAGCCAGAAATGTAGACATGTTCTCAACGCGGTTGTTACGCCACGAGCCAATGGGCAAGTGGAGAGACTAAATAGAACGATTTTAAGTGCTTTATTAACATCGACCTTAGAAGAAAACCGATGGGATGAGAAAGTCGCTGACGTCCAGTTTGCCATTAACAACGTTCCCTCCAAGACGACGGGAAAAACACCAAGTGAACTTTTGTATGGTTATAAGTTATAAGCCGCGCCATGGAATGGATCAACTCCTTATCGACGACGTGTCCAAGACTTCTCAATTAGTTGAAGATCTTACTGCTATGAGAGAGGAAGCTTGTAGAAAGATGACTGCTGAACAGCAAAAATATAAGCAAGCTTTCGATCGGAAAAGAAAACCTCCGAAAAATTACAAAGAAGGCGACTTGGTAGTGATAGAGAAGATAGAACCATCGACTAGCACCAGCAGAAAGCTCGTTGCTCCTTTTAGTGGACCACTGGTGGTCAAAAAGGTTCTGCCCAATGACCGATACATTGTAACAGACATGGACGGAAGTCACCGTCTGACCAGATCCCAGAAATATGAGAAATTAGTCGCGGTGGATTCCAGGATGGCCGAATGTTAGCAAACTTGATATATTAATCTCAAGATATTATAAATATTTCTTCATTTCTTGTATTCTGAAAAGGGCATATGGTATTTTTCTTTTATCTATACATCTGCAAGACGTAAATGCGTCCAGAATGTAGGCGCTCATGTTCCTAACGTGGGAACGGGTCCTAATCTAGGCCTAAGACAGATTTATGGTGAACTGATACATGAAAATGATTTTTGGTATCATCCACATGCAACCCTGATCACCCAGTTTATGGGAAATATGTTTGGCATCATTCAGTTTGCTTTCTGTTCGCATCGAAGTTGTTTCGGTCGAGAGTGCGTTCCCGTGGGTGTTATTTGTGTTAATAAACTATCGAAAGGACAATTATTTTAAAATATAAGTGTTTTGGATAACTTTCTCAACAATTGTTTAGTGAGTCGTTATTTCTCACTGAGTACCTATTTACGTATTTACACACATATTTCTTTAGTGAGCTGATATTTCTCACTGAGTACCTATTTACATATTTATTTGAATACTAATTGATATCATTTATTGAGTAGAAATTGTAATTTGAGTATCTACTAATTAACAAGTAACTGAGCATGTTGATAATGTAATAACAAGTTGGTATTGCAAAACTTCTTGTACTGATTGTTCAGTACATACATCCTTCTTAAGGTCATTATTACTCGATAATTCGCAGAACAATGTTCTGGTGCATTCTGTTCGCACCGTCATTCCTTACTGTACCGTTCAAGGGTTATTTTCCCGATCCTGAACTGGTCGCATACAAAATAATTGAAAGGTATGATATACCGAGTCTTCGTTCGAGTTCCGCCGAATACACTGTCCGTACAGCCCGCACAGAGCACGTTTGTTTTAGGTGCAGATGCTCCTGAATTGTTATAGATGCATCCGCCGTTACGAGCCCAGGTTTATATGTGGTACGCAATGTATATTGACCTGAAAGGGGTGAGGTAATTAGGCACTACATATATATAATTGGTGCATTTTAATACACGCTAACGATCTTGGCGTTAGGCTGTTTTGTGATGTTCTAGGTATCATCATTTTGCTTTACAGCTTGCCCTATGGGTCACTTTGTGTGATAACCAGACACCAACTTTAATTGTGTCCTACGGGCTATCACGTGATAGCAACCAGACACGTGCCCTATGGGTCACCCAGTGGTGATAACCAGGCACAGTGCCCTATGGACTAATCCGGATTAGGGGCCAGGCACCGCGATTTCGTTTTACAGCTTTGGGAACTAGCTACCCCTGTATTTTGATATGTTGTATTATGTTATGTTATGACTAAAAATGTTGTATATCTTGTGCTCTGGGTTGACGTCACATATGTGGAATCGTGAGCTTTGTGTGTATAAGGCTCATCCATTTAAACAGTACTATTGTATATCTTCTGTGGTATTACTAATGTACTTAGTACTGGTGAGGCTTTCCCGAGGTTTATCCTCCTGGCCTTCTGATTGGACGTTGTTAAACTATTTAATAGTTGCGTAGTTTACAAGTATTCTTCATAGTACACTTTCCCTGTGCGATCTGTTCAATCGCTCTTATGGGGTTGTCTCTGAGTTACATTCCAGCAATTATTTGTATGACGATATAGTGCATGACTTTGTTTGAATACAGTTGAAGTATTTACCTATATTTGACACTGTGGTGTCTGAGAAAATTTATACAGATGTAAGTGGCATGATAAGTTACAGTAGCACGTCGGCAAATTAGTCAACTACACGTTCTTAGGTGCTCATACTGTTTTCCCATATTTTGATATAGATATTCACTCAAAGGGTTGGTGTCAACGACCGACCGAGTGATCAGCTGGCCGTTATCGCCCTCAATACGGACTATAAGGTAGGAAGTCCCTATCCTTTATTTAGCCCTCTCTGCTGGTGGGTCATTGTGAATTTGACCATTTGACATTCCTGACACACAAAAAAAAAATTGTATATTTTCAATTGGCCCCTAAGACTACCATATTTTATTTTTTCATTCGTTTCCATTTTTTATCCTCTTTCGATCCACATTGACATATTCTATTACTTTATTTGAAAATTGTCGAGTAAATTTGAATTTTTGTTTAAAATAGTTGACTTTAATGTTTTTTTCATAAAAATTAACAACTAACGGCAATCAATACAAAATTAAGGCAAAAATCGTTCGTTTGAATTATATTCGGAATGCCATTCGGATGATACCCCCTTTTCGATAGTTAAAAATTATTACTTTGGAATACAATTCGGATGTCATCGTTATTACTTAATATTACTTAAAAATAATTTCGATAAGGAAACTATTTACTTCATTGTCGCAATTGCGACAAAGCATACATCGGTCAGACAGGCAGAAGTTTTTTAGAAAAAATAAAATAGCACATGAATAAATTGGTAAAGGCTTTCGCGGCCAATTGATGAACCGATGATGTCCTGATTCGGGTCTAAAGGCCATCGTTGGTTGGAGTTGCTTTCCAACGTTTGACTAGCACGAGTGGCCAGCTTTTGCAGAGGTCCTTCTATCTTCGATGCTGAAAAAGTGCTAGCGAGACGGTAGACTCGAATCAGGACACATCACCAGTTCAGCACATGAATAGTCATAAAAAGGGAAACTCAACTTTAAGTTATGCTCATATCTCATAACAAACATAAAAATAATGAAATAAAATAAAACTTTTAGAAAGTTTAGAAACTAATAAATTAAATATTAAATGACCAAATAGATTTAAATAAATCCCATTTGTTTAACATTAATTTTAGTTCGTTGATCTAGATTTTATTCCTAGCCTATGTTTAAATTTAAGTTTAGTAGATAAGTTCCTCCGTATTTAGTTTTAATTTATATTATTCCTGCAGAAAAACTATTTATTGTGATGTTGTGAGCATTAATTATGAAACAAAAAAGTAGTTTCTAGTTATTACCTTCAATTCATAAGTCGTCAACAGAGTGGAAGTAGTTACAATATGCATCCACGTTTACTTTCACTGTTTATATCCAAAGTGGGGATACCTGTAGTTTCAATAATTACAGAATACCTAACTTGAATCTAGTCGCGTCTTGACCTCTTGACATAACAAAAACACGGCTGTTGGCTTTCACTTTCGGTTAAACAAATAGTTACTTTTTACGTATGATGTGATGTTTCTTCCGTACAAGATTTTAATTGCCTGTATGGAAGACCGTAAAGAAAAGATGTATGAAGTAAAAAATGTGTATTTACGAATTGGAATTGTTCTAGGAATTATTGCTACAGTGATAACCATAGTCTATTTTACTCCTATGCCAGGTATGCTACGAAAATGCAAAGTTTAATTTAAAATCAGAATTATTAATTATTTATAACACGTTGTAGATACCAAAAAATTTTCTCAAACGCCTGTGCTAAATTTCGACATTCAATTTCCTTTTTTGCATTTGTAATTTACCTACCCTTTTATTAAAATATTATTCTGCAAAATAATTGAAAAATATGTAACATAACCCTTTCAGTCTCGTTTGGAATTGTTTTAGTATGTTTTTTTTTTGATGTCACAAAAAAATAACGGTTATTTAAGCATGCAATGGTTGGTTAATATTCCAATTTATTAAAAGAATTATTTAAGAAATATTTTTGATAACGATCTACACATTTGATGAAGGAGATCCAGATTTTACGATGAATATTAAAATTACTGTAATTTAATATTGGCGCAAAATGAGCTAAATACACAGTACAAATTTTGTAATGAAGTGCAATATTTTATTCAACATTTTCATTAGAAAAAGGGAAAATAGTTAAATAACTTCATTCCACTTCTTTCCTTCCATAAAATATTTTTAAAATTTAAATAGTGTTCAGTTTCGGTTTATTCTAGTTTTTTCAATAAGTTAAGTAGTTCTATTAAATAAATTTATATAAATTAGACAAAAATTTTCTCATTTTTTGCTAATGAATATGTAAATCTTCAATTTAGACAGTTAAATTTATGCAGAATTTTACAACCTACAGTAGAAATCGCTCATATCTTTTCAATGGTAATTGTTGATTGTGTAGAACGAATAAAATTTTTAATATGCATTACAAATCAGACAATGAAGTGTATGAATTTTCTTTAATTGTAAATATACAATTTTGTACTATGTACTTAAATAAATATATAAAGTCAAATACCATGAGACGCTTGTCTTTATGGCACGATAGATAGACCAAAAAAATTAAATTACAGCAAAATTTGTCACTTAAAACACACAGTTTTCAATTTTTGCCAATGACCAATGACTGCTACTGAAAAATTACGCAACGTTTCGACGGTCAATTTTTGTTCATCGTCAGGCTAGTACATATATGACAACATCAACAACTGTGTAATAAATTAAAGCAGTCGTTGGTTATTGGTAAGATTAGCTTTTATTGGTCTTACAATAAAAAGACACACTACCACCTCACAAAAACTCATCCCAAACTGAACTAACCATCACAGTTGACTAGTGAGGGTGAGTTTGGAGAGCTGCACTTTTTAAACTGTTTAAGATAGATAAGTGCTCTTTCGGATTTTTCTTATAGAAAAATCATTCGATTCTCTACCAAAAAGGCCTCTAATGTATTTTGTATATATCATTATTACGGCCAAAAAACGAAAGGTGCAAAACAATAACATTAAATAAATATTAGCAAAAAATAGCGACAAGAGTTCCAAAGTGGATTCGAGATTGGTAAAATTACTGCACTCATAGAACCTTCCTTTAAAAAACAAATTATTATAATATAATTTATTAAATTAGTGAAAAAAGACTGACTAAAATTGTTATATATCTAAACAAAAAATATGATGAAAAATGGAACACTTCGTTTCAGTAACTTAGTTTGCAGTACATACTTGTTTTAGTTATAATGGCGTTATTATAGGTAATCGATTAAATTGATAGAGGCATTATAACAGAAATATTTTGTAGTGTTCCAAAAAATAAATAAGTAAAACGAAATGTTTTACTGCTCACCTTATTATTATTTTAAAAAAATTTTTTGATCTAGATCATTATATAAACGTTATGAATTTAGAAAAACTGAAAGACAAAATTTCCATAGAGTTGGGAAAACTGTTAGTCTTACTTAGTTGTTGAAGATAGACCCATTTAGTTAAACTCTATCACAATTATTACTGTATATTAGTGAACTTCTTTTTTTTTTAACTGTGAATAATAAAACAGGATTTTGCAAGTCAGCGTAGCGTATGGAGTTATTAACCTTTCGATTTCCATTTCGATCAGAATTACACTACTTTCTCTTCTTTCATCGTTGCCTGCAGAAGATGCTCAGTTTATTAATATTTCGCGTTTTTAGACGTGCCTGTACGGTGAAAGTCGATTTTTTAAAATATTTTCGATCTTTATTAAACCCAAAAGGTTCACTAGTGGAATTCGTAAAAAAAATACAAATGTAGCCCTTATTGCTACAGGTAGTAAACGTCAAATTAATTATTGTACAATAAACTATTAGAAATAATTTCATTAATAAAATTCATATCTTCTCTACCATCTGCTACTATCCAACATATATGTGAAAAGACTGTAAGGTTTTAAATGTATTTGTAAAAACCAAAATATTAGAAAACAAATATTTTGAAAATATTTTATTTCTATTTTAAAACAAATTAATGTAAATTTTAGTATATGTTATATATATTTATTAAACGTGTTAGTATCGGATCAAATCTTTAATTGTTTTTATTCATTGAAAATAGGCTAAAAGCCTAGACGGGATCGTCACTATGAAACAATTCCCAAAACCTTTTTGTACTCCAAATACAGTTTTAAACCTCAATTTATTATTCATTATACTTTACACTAAGATAGTTTTATTTTTAAATGGCAAAATGTTATGATTACTTTTAAAAGAGACTTGATTTTAAACTGCAAGAGAAATCAATTTTTTGAACACTTCTCCTAAGTGTGCATTATCAAAACTAGTTTCTCACATAAGTAGAATTTTTCTCAATATTGTAGTTAACAGGTGAAATTCGAAAATTAATCAAAATTTTTCTCACGTCGGCGTTCGAGATAAGTTTTATATCCATGGAACGCGTCAGGCATAATCAGAAGAATCCAGAACCACCATAATGCGTTCTGGGTAAAAATTTCGGTACATTGAATTAAAATGTAAAAATATTTATGATATTCTGAAATAATGCTACTTGCAACTCACTTATCAAATTTTTAATTTAGCTATAGCAATTCAGATCAATACTGACTCAATATTATATTGTATTTTTGCGTTTCAATTTTACAGAAGAATATTTTCTAAGCTGTGATAGACCATGTCATCATTTGGACTGGCCAATGATCTGCCGGGTCAAAATGAAAATCGAAATGATTCAGTACCATACTGAGTAAGTAAAATTAACGAAGCGAGAAAAAGGAATGTAATTCCAAAACCATATTTTTTTATTTTAGTTTTTGTGAAAATTGTCCAACAAATTTAACATCTTGCCACACCACTTGTTTGAGAAATAGACTTCATTCCACAATTACAACAAACAATCAAATACCGGGACCAGCCCTTCATGTGTGTGAAAATGATATTATTGTAGTTGACGTAATTAATGCAATTCCTGGTAAAAGTTTGACTCTTCATTGGAGAGGTCAACCACAGAATGAAATGCCTCTCATGGACGGCGTGCCCATGGTAACCCAATGTTCTATACCAGGCTTCACGACATTTCAGTACAAGTTTAGAGTAACATCTCCTGGAACACATATATGGCATGCCCATTCGGGTAGTGATATTGCAGACGGTATTTTTGGAGCTCTAGTTGTTAGACAACCCTACAAAGTTGACTTCCATAGAAACGCATACGATTACGATTTAAATGAGCACACATTAGTTATTTCTGAAGGAGGTAATGAAAATACAATTCAAAGTCGTTATTCGGCAAGGGCCTTAATGATAAACGGCGCATCATCAAATTTGGGAAAAGAGACTCATACTTTTAATGTGCAACAAGGTAAAAGGTATAGGTTCAGGGTTGCATACATAGGTGGATTATTTAACTGCCCGGTACAAATATCTTTAGATGATCATGTCCTTAAAGTAATATCGCTGGATGGTAATCCTGTGCTACCCTTTGATGTGTCATCTATTGATCTGATGAAGGGCGAAAGGGTAGACTTTATTGTAAAAGCGAAAGAAAATGAGGGTAGCTACCCTCTGAG
The DNA here is from genome assembly GCA_947389935.1 of Agrilus cyanescens. Classification (NCBI taxonomy): domain Eukaryota; kingdom Metazoa; phylum Arthropoda; class Insecta; order Coleoptera; family Buprestidae; genus Agrilus; species Agrilus cyanescens. Next base: position 12,767,123 of record OX376707.1, on the reverse strand, counting down.
AATTAATTCGTCGTTGTGCTATGAGAGCGTTCGAAAGGTTCACGCTTTGTTAAAATACTATGGGGAAGTGACAGGAAACGAGAACAAGAAACCAAGTAATACTTCTTATATTCGCCCTCCGGCAACGATTTTAACTCAAGAGCAGGGAAAATTTTCGACAAGACCATGCGGAAGGAAAGTAGGTCACCTATGCGTTGAGACTGCGAAATCGGCTGGTAAGATGCCTGAGCAACTCAAGGCAGAAAAAGTGGACAAGAAAATTTATTTAGCGATAAACAGGAACAAGGACGCCGGAGGAAACCAGAGTGAGTATATTTTCGTCTAACCATTTTATTATTGAATTAGTGAAATAGAAAAGCATGATAGGAATGTAGAAACATTTCTCATTTTAACTTGAGGAAACGCTAGATTTAAGAAATGAAGGAAATTTGTTTTGATAAATAGCAAATATGCCCATAGTCGAAGTAAAACTTTTACTGGTAATATAATCTTCTGGAAAGGAAAATAACTAGATTTTTATTCTCTACTATGCGTATGAATTGTACTTTGTATGGATAAAAGAATGATATCTACAAGAGTAAATGTTATATTACTGTAAAAGTGAATCTTAAATGTATGCTCAATTATCAGTATTTGTAATTATTGTTTTCATCTTTAATGATAGCGTTTAACCAACCGGCCTATGTTAGTTATTGTTACCGATATATCGATAACCATCGAAATTTGTGCTCAGTACAGTACTTTCAAAATTCAGATCAGTTCTGGTTATAGGTTATAGGCGATAACGGCTTTTGTTATTGGTTATCAATATTAAAAGAATATCTATGACTCTTTTTTCTGTGACTAAAATATTGTTAAAAATGCCATTTGTGGCGAATTGTTATAGTTGTAAGCCTAGATAGTAAGCTCCCATACCATACTATCATATACAGCGAGAGCCAAACTCAGTTGCCTACTAGACGATTATGGAAAACTAATGGTAAGAAAATTTTGAAAAAATCATGTAAGTGCTACAACATTGAAAATATTTTGGATATATTGATCATATAGCGTAACTACTACATCAGCTTTCCATAAACGTCTAATGGATTATTGAATTTGCGCCACCCTGTATTTAGAGTAGGACGTGTTTAGATAGCATTCTGTTGAAACCATAAGACGAACTCATCAGTTAGTTAGACAAATTTTTGAACCTATTTATAACAAATTGCCACAGATGGCGTTCACTTGCCCGTCTGTTGCAGCATATACACCCTTTTTTATTTGTATAACGACTGTTTTCGTCTTTCCTCGCGTTGTTTCTCAATGATTTCCGTCATGTATTGTTCTGAGTGGCAATTTCTGTTGTTAAAATCTTACTTCAACCTTCAACCGAGTTTAATTAAGTTTACATCTCTGGTGCATGATTTTGATTTTTAATTTATACACATTTATTCTACAGACCGTTACTCGTGTTATTATAATATGTTATAGTTTGTTAAACAATCCACTTTAATTACAAGAACCCAATTACTTTTTATAGAGCAATTACTTTCGACCTCGAGGGTTTATAGCATGAACAATATCACGTTCATTTACCCCTCGTCGCCCCTGTTAAGTCAATACGAAGACATCCCAGGAAACCTTAAGTGTAATTTGTATCGTAAGCCAAGCTCCTGTTTAAACGACACCACATGCCCGTGTGTACATATCGAGGAAATATCAACCGGAGCATCCGTCGAAGTCACAATAATAGACCAAGGTTTGTATTTAAGCTATTTACTTTAGAAACTATAAGAGATCTTCTGACATGAACTGAAATAAAAACAATTTTAACACCACAAGACACAATATTTTACATGGGGGACGCTAAACGTAGATCTATTGCTTTTCTTGCCATTACGGATGGACGCATTAATTCCCACCGTCAATTGCAGTCATTTGCCGTACTTTTACGGCCGTCATAAGTCGGTACCGCTTTGGAGCAAACCATGACTTTACCGGTGAACTCAAATTGTGCATTTCACCTTGTTTTTCTACGTCCGTAACAAACCAATCGAGCAAACCTAAGAACTCGGATATCTTTATTTCACTTCTCAAAACGCGGTTCTTCAGTGTTCGAAGAAATCTTCTCTCTTCTCTACACCCTCAACGAACTACTGGCTGAACAACCGGACTCGCCGATTTTCCCTTTTCACTTCAAGGTTAGGACTTTTCGTTAACTTACAGTGACCACATGGCCTAGTGACCAAAACTTCGAGGTACTCCATACACATTTCAGTTAATTACACAAAAAAATAGGTTATATTTTTATATTTATAAAGCAAAACAATTTCAGTACTGACCAACTTCTGCAAATATAAAATAGCACTTTTTATTTCTCAGTTATAATAATTTAATTTTGTGAGTAATATGATATATTTATAAGCGATAGAAACTAATATCGCCAATAACCAACGATTATTAAAAATAACTTGAATTATGCGAAAGTGATTTTTAATAAATTTTGGTTATTGGAAATATTAGCTTCTATTGGTTATAAATATACCAATTTGTATGTTTATTGAGTTTTAATTACTTAGTAAAAGCAGATTATTTTCAGGTTTTAGGCATTTATTAAACAATATTTTTTTCATGGATCGAACGCTCAAATATTGCCGGTACAAATTGAAATCCTATTTAATTATTTGATTTAATTCCGACGCTTTCAGTTATAATCATTTTCAAATGGTATTGTTTCAAAAGCACAACTGAGACTAATTAATATATTTTCAAATTATGCTATAAATTTTTAACTCGCCCATAATAAAAATCCATGAGCGTACGTATGTATGTACATATGTACACTATCGGACAAAAGTGAAGCAACCCCTATGATAATATCAAATATTTATGCATCAAAAATCCAACTTTAAACCGAGGATACTAAGAAGGCTCTAGTTTAAAAGTAAAGCAATTTGTTCATTTTTTTTGTCAAAAAAGAAGGATTTAAGTTTCAGATAAGATTAAATATACCAACAAGTAAACACTGTTTGGAGTTAAAGCAAATGGTGGAAAACACATTGCTGGAAGGAATGCTTATACTTAGGTAGTTTTTTTTTCAAAATACAGGGTCTCGAAAGTAATTTCACGTTGCAATAAGGAAGGCCTAGGAAAACTACATTTTTGGTGGATACGAGAAACAAAGAGATCCGAGGTTATCAGGATAAAGAATAATTAATGAAACTCCTGAGCTAGAAATAATTACGAGAACAGTCTAACAAAGATTAGTTGTCGTCCAGCCAAGAAACCGCTCATTTCTGGAAGGAATTGCCGTGCTATGCACACCTACAGTTAAATTGGATAGCTCAAGATTGAAAGAAAATATTATTCAGCGACGAAAATTGTTATAAAATTTTCAATTCCAAGTAACACGAGGTTTCAATTAAAGTACGTTTCACCAACAATAAAGCACGGAAGGGGTAGTGTGTTTTTATGGGGTTGGTTTTGGTTAACCCCATAGTATAGGTATATTGGACTTTACCGACGGAACAACGTATCAATTGATGTATAGGAACATACCTTAAATTGTTATGTGTTACCATATACTGAGTGGGAGATGCCTTTGCGATTCATATTTCAGCAAGAGGAACTTATCCCTATTGTTCAAGAGTAGTTTCAGGAAAACAAAGTTCAAGTATTGTAGTGACTGGCAAAATCGCCGGATCTCAACCCTATTGAGAACCTGTGGGAAGAGGTTAAGCGACAAATTCGTATCACCTCATTTACAAACAGTCTTTGATTGTACGTACGAAATGGTTCAAACCCAAACGCCAAAACTAAGTTGAGTTCACTTCAGTCCCTGAAGAAGGTAACTTTGTTATCGAAAAGTGATTCGGACGTTTCTCATCTTAGTTTTGGCGTTGGGGTTTGAGCTATTTCGTACATTCTACAACACCGTCAAAGTTTTTCCAGTTTTGCTGATTGGCCTTTTAAACTGATACGTTTTTAGCCTTCGGTAATGCCAGTTTTTTGTTTGATAATTAAACGTTTGATTTTATCATAAGAGTTGCTGTACTTTTGTCCGATAGTGTATATAGTCTGGATAAACTTTATTAGTGCTTTCAGCTAGTTATGCGGATTTTAAAATGAAATATGTAGCTAGTCGGATGGAGGTAATTATAAGTTATAGAATATTCCAGTAGACCTGTAAATATATGATTTACTGTCATAGAGTAGTCAGTGCCATGATTGGTTGGACACGAGTTTCATCCTGAAGCATCTTTGCATGCTTTGCGAAGAATATTCTAACCTAGGTCTCTTTCTGTCCTCTTTCAATGTGTTTCTAACTAGTCTTTCTTGTCATACCATATTGTCTCTCCTTTTTTTTTTGTTGATTTCCACAGCTTTCTTTCTCTTTAGTTCTTTTACTTTGTTTTGTCTATCCACGCTATTTTTTTCATTCGTCTGTAGCACCCACCATCCACGTTTTACAGTCGGATGGAGCCGTGTTCCAAATATCTACTTTTAATCTTTGAGAGTTCTCAGGCTGACCGATCGTGAGCAAAAAAGTGATTTCTTATTGTTGATCGAGGCTCTACCTTACGCTAATTATTTATTTAATGTCTCGTAGCACTGTTGCATGTTGGGTCATTCAATTTCCTAAAAATCAAAAATCCGCGAGCTTTTCTAGTCTCACGTTCCCAATTATTGAAGTAGTTCTATAGTTTCTCCTTGTGAAATATTTGCATATAATTTGCAAATCTACGCATATTAACCTTTTGTTCATCTGCATTTTTTTTCCAAAAAATCCTGTCTTTAATAGAATAAATACGATTAGTATTTTCCATTCAAACTTAGTTAAAAAGTTTAGCGGTATCTCTGTGTAACTCCTTCCCCCAATATTTTCTTCTCCACGCTACTGATTACATTAAATAACTGTCTGATGCTTCCTGTACAATCTACTGACGTATAATCTTCTGCCTCTGTACCTTATCTCTACGTTTTTAAGAACCTTTAGGATTTGCTTCCACTTTACATTGTTGCCCTTTCTATTTTTTTATTAGCCGTAAAACTAATTGTAAGAAGAGATAGTAAAAGATCTCTGAATACGTTAAGTAAATATTTCCAGCAATAAATTTTATGAAATTTTCAGAGGACGTTTACGATGAAGTAAATTTATGATGAGTTTCCTCGATCTAGTTTATATTTCTATTTTATTTTTTTGCAAACGTAACATAGTCAGTCCACTTCAAGGTCTAAGAGAAGAGAATAGGTTTTTAGAAAAAGTTCTCACTAAAAAGTTTAAGAAAAAGGGTAGATTTGTCGTACGTACATTAACTTCTCATTTGGAATCACAAAAATAAATAATTTATTTAAATAGTTTAGCTGCTATTGTAATACATCAGACAAATGAAAAGCTGTTAAAGAAGTTATTTTATATTTTTATACTCACAGAAATGAATTGAAAATTGCAAAAATTTATTTTGGTCTAATAAATGCATTAAGATTTATGACTGTGTTACGATAGTATAAATCAGTTTAAAGAGAATAAATGAGAAACCGGATTAGGTAAGTAAGTTAGGTACTTAAACTAATAGAAAACTTATCTTAGCCGGAGATTCAAAGGAGAACGTATTCCATTTGCATGGATATCACTTTTATGTGGTAGGATCTACTAACCTGGAAAAGTCGATGGAGCTTGAAAATATTAAAGAATTAGACGCAAAGGGAAAGTTATTCAAAAGGAATCTAGAAAGTCCGGTATTAAAGGATACAATACGAATACCGAAATATGGAGCAGTTTCATTTAGATTTATAGCTGATAATCCAGGTACTGAATTAAAGTCATTTTTATTTTGTTTAGAGTTTAATGTTTGACAGTATCGACTGGTACTAAAGAGTTACTTTTAGTGTATATTTTGCGGTCACAGATATATTTAAAATTCAGTCAAGAATTTTTGAGAAAAATAAATTCCCATTCTGATTAAAAAGCGAGTGATGGTATATTTTGAGTATTTTTTTGAAGTATACTGCTTCGTGACACCTGTAGGAGGAATTCCTTTTAGTATAACGTCTTTGCATGGGGATGTTAAGTAATTATCATAAATAAGAAAAGGTAAAAAAGCAAATGGTAGAAGTAAAATTTTGGGAAAGCTACAAAAGTGCTGTCAAAGAGATTAATGGCATTGCAAGGTGTTGGGAAATGTATTTATTTTATGGGAACCGGAAACACTAACAGTAGGTAGTAGGAAAGTAAAGAAGGTCTTTTTCAAGAAATAAAACAAAAGATAAAAAGAAATAAAGAGATTAGAAGGATTTGAATTTGGATATAAAAAAGGGATAATAAAAATGATTGATGTATGTCTATAAAGGAACGACTTGACCGGACAACTTCAGCGTAAATTACGGAAATATGAATTTATTCACAATAGCTGCAGATATTTTACAATTGTAATTTATGCATACGCAACGCAACAACTGATGGGATTGAACGTTTTCCAAATTAATTCATGACTGAGTTTTTAACGAACTTGTTTCAAACATATTGATATCACTGTACAGTTTTAATAATGTGTTTGTTGTTAATTGTCATTTTATGCAACGATATACATACATTTTCATTAATTCGATGTTTCAACTGATTCTCATATTAATCAGGACCGGAAAACATGATTTCTAGCATTTATTTATTATAATATCATCCCTCACATCGTCATTGTGCACTTTTGTGTTTCCCGTTCTTCTCTGACGTGATCTTTAACGTTTATGAGGAACGGCGAAATGAATGAAACATCCTGGAAGAAGACGCCGTAATGATAAGCGGCAGTCGTGAAATCATTAAAATTACAATATTTGACTGTTATTTTTATTGGTACATAAGTTCATAGTACTATTTTTTTTGAATTTTTTTATAATTGAGTTAATTATTAATCTACATATTACAAAATTTATGTTCAAATTAAATTTCGTAGATTTTTTCTATTTATCAATTGAACACAACCATCTTCAGTTTAACACACTTGCAGAGATTGAAAAAGCTTAAGAAAAAAAATGTCAAAAATTGTCCGCCATTTTCAGTTCTATTTACATAGACATAGAACATTTCTGATTTCTGCTTGAGATAGACAATTTGCGGTCGTTGCCCAATATAACATCAGCTTTCAAACTTATTGTCTATTATCTAGATATTCTTTTTCTCGGCGTTTCGCCGACATGAACAGTGGGTATCTTCAGGAATTCTCTTCTGGCAGCTAATTCAGTAGGTTCAGACTGGAGACAGCCGCTTTTTCTGGTTAGTTGGTTCAAGGTGGTTCCACTTTATGGTTGGTTAGTTTTCTCAGTTGTACGCTGGTATTCTAGCATGATTAATTTTTAGTGTTTTCTTATTCTATTCAAATTATTCTTGTATTTGTAGAGATCTACTGCTTTTCTGTATAACCTGATATAATAAGGAGATACGGTTGTTAGATTAGAATTAAGGAAGCAATAGATCCACAAACAGAAGTGATTTCATAAGAATAGAAGGATCACTAAAAATCAGTAGTTAGTTACTAACGTTAAAGATTACACGACCGAGAAAACCAACCAACCATGAAATGGAACCATCACCCATGTCGCCAGTCTGTACTGATTCAAACCCCAGAACCACTAAGGATGTCCTGTCTACCTCTCATTATCATGACTCTTGTCAGCAAAACGTAGAGAAAAAAATTGACAGTCATAGGGACCGCCGTTAGAAGGAAAAACATAAATCTATAAAATACTAATGGTTTTCAATAATATGAATTTAATTTTGTTGGTATGAATAAAATATTCTAAGATCAATAAAAGCTAATCTTGTCAATAACCTAAAATTAAAATTTCATAGTTTGTAAAATAATCTATTAGTATTGGTCTAGTTTAGTAGTTTTTATAATTATTGGTACTCCAAGTAATAATTCTGTACATTTTTATATAGTTAATTTATTAATAGCTACAAATATACAGTTAAAAATAAGTAATGTTATATTTCTAAAAGTAAATATTCATACGAATGTTGAAAATATTACAAATTAAACGTTTTTATTTATTTATACCGGGTGGTTCATTTAACTTGAGGCTTGTATCTCAACAACCGTGCCTTCTATAAAGAAAAAGTTTGTATGAAAGTTGTTTAGTATTAAGGGGCAAAGAAGATGGTGACATTGAGTTTTCAGTGCGACACCCCTTTGATGGTCACTTCCTTTTTTTTATGGAAACGTATATTTTTTATTGCATATTAGAGTTATGCGAAAATGAATAATTAACTTTTATTTAAAACATTATTCATTAATAATGTCGATGAATAGTGGACAATAAGGCAATTATCCATTATTCTTTTTTTTCTTAATAAACGGTGATCAACGGTCAAGAGTATAGTTATTAATTTTGAATCCATTAATCATTTAGATCTCAATTGTTCATACATTAATTACCCGAACTGAGAAAATATGGAATACCTTTTCGTGGAAGAAAAAGCTGATGAGAATGCGACTCTTGGATAAAAATTGATAACTACCCTCTTGATCATCATCACTGTTTATTAAGAAAAAATGATTAATGAATAATTGTCTTATTGCCCACTATTCATCAACACTATTAATGAAAAATGGTTTATGTTCTATCTTCTAAATTTACAATCGGATTAATTTTTGGTTTAAATAAAAGTTAATTATTCTTTTTCGCAAAATCCTATTAAAAGGGAAGTGACCTTGAAATAACCATCAAAGGGGTGTCATACTGAAAAATAAATGTCGCTATCTTCTTACCCCCATTAATACTAAACAACTTTCATATAAACTTTTTCTTTATAAAAGGTACCGTTGTTGAGATACAAGTCTGTATCAAGTTAAATTGAGCACCCGGTATAAATATTAACATGTTTATTTGGCACTCACTTCTGTACTGCGCAGTGACGCTACAATTAAACGATTAAAACAATAGTCAATTAAACAAATAATAATCAGGGAATGAGCACGTCGATTACACTGCATATATTGTTTATTTAATTGCAATTAGATAGATAGATTGCAATTCTACGCGTGTGTGCGCCACAGTCTAGCGGTGGAGCTGGTCCCAGTAACGCGGCCGGCTGGTAACGCGAATTCACATTTTTATGCCCTACTAAAAATCGCATAATGCGCCTAAAGAAGTTTTCACTTCAAAAATCGATGGCCAATAAGCTCGAAAGATAATGTTATGTTTCCTTATTATTTAAGGTTTTTGGATATTACGTGATGAAATGTCGTTAGAATGGACAAGAGGGATGGACGTAGTTTTTCATATCGGCTCCTGCTGTGATATGCCTTCTATACCCAGAAATTTTCCGAAATGTGGAAATTGGGTTGGCCCTGATTTCTTCATACTGTGATCTTTTTAAATATATTGTCAAGTATTGCTTATTAATTATAGTTGTAAATATATTGTTTTAAATTAAAATGTTCTTGTTTAATGTAGTGATTTATTTCTCCACTTATACTTCCTTTCGTTACCACTAAGAACAACATGTTGACCACCTATTGAAAACATGCAGTTTGTATCGTATATGAAGGCGGGAAGCATATTCGTATTTAAAATCTCTATATTTATCACGACGATACTACAATTCGAGAAGTTTACTTTGAACATATATAACCTGACATAACCTACCCTAACACTAAGTAGATAGAAGCATCGAGAAATAACAAAAACTACTATAGATGGACTAACTGCTTTACAATACCATAATCAGTAGCAATAAGGGATCAAAATAATTTTTTTCATTGATGTTGATAAGATAATAATTTAATAAACATTTTGCAACCTTCTTGTTTCTGATTGTTGTATTTTAGAATACTTAATTTGTTTGTGGTACATGCGCGTGATTAAATCGCAGGTCGCAGATCGCAACTCCAATCATTATAGAAAGTAGCCAAATTAATTAAATTATTCTGCTTAAATGACTGAAGCAATTGAGGCATTTACTCAATATTTAACCTTAAATTTTACTTACGAATGCTACAACAAAATAAGGTTCTTCTAGAATTTGAATGAATGCTCCAAAATTATACAGGGTGGTTCTGATATAAATACGGATTTTTGGAGGGTGTCAACTAGATGCAATATATCATCGAATGGTCACTACAGCAGCGCGGTGAAGAAACAAAAAAAATTTCAAAATTTTTGAAAAACATCTTAACATGAATTAAATTATAAATATTTTTTGAGAATGATGCGGAATTTTTGAGATGGATGTATGTTGAATGTTCCAGAATATCTAGAAATGTTACAGAATACTTTATGTACAACATTCCAGGGTGATCTGAAATTTTGAAGAATGATCTAGACTAGAGTGTTCCGTATTTTTCGAGAATGATTTGGAAGGTTCAACAGTAATCTGGAGAGTTCCATAGTTTCATGGATATCTAGAGTATTCTTGACTTTTATATAATGAACACCTATAATGTTTCGACTTTCTCAGGAATTGTTTATAAAAAGATTTAGAGCGTTCCAGAACTTGCGGTACTGATTTAAAATGTTCGAGAAAGACCTACGATGTTCTAAAAGGTTATCGGATGATTTAGAATGTTTGAGAATAAAATCTCAGATATCTCAGGCGTGTCACATATTTCTGTCAGAGCAACGCTGAGCCTTTGTGAACAGTTATTTTAAGTAAAAATGTGAGTGAAAATCGCTTAGCAGTGTGGATAAATCATTATCAACAATATCATGTATTTAAAAAACGGAAGAAAGGAGAGAAAGCAGAATAGATTTAATGGAATGGAGGTAATTAAGCGTTTTTTAAAGCAACATGATTATGTTGCGAAGAATGGAACGCTGGCAAATGTAAATAAGGCAGGGAAATTTGTTCGTAAGTTTCAGTTCTCTCAGGAACGTTATCGCGAATGTCTACGAGCGAGTAGCAGTGATAGCACGTAAATAAATACAAACGAATGGCAACGTTTCTCAAATGTATTACTGGCTTTATGTAACATTCGTACCTATATGTAAAGTGAAACTTGAATTTCTTTTATCACCTAATTAAAAACGCCTCCCCAACAAAAACTATTAAATTAAAGCTAATCACATTATAACAAAATTATTTCTTTTTTTCGCAAGTACACGAAAAAAAACAAAAGACGTGTAAAACAATATTGTTTATCAATCTAATTTACCATAACTTAATACGAATTTATTAGTAGCATTAGATAAATTTGCGTTAGTTGAGTAATAACTTTGAACATCATCATGCGCAATAAATAATAAATGCTAGAGTATAAAGTGGGAATTATTAATGTACAAACAGTAATACGATTCGCTGCTTCATTGTGAACGGTTTCACTATGCTTTTGTTTGTGGGGGTAAGTCGAATGCAAATTTTATTCCAATCCAAATAAATTACACGATGCTCTCAATAGTATTGTAAATAGTAAGCTTTAAACATCCTAATGGGTTACATTAAGATAAATAATTTTACATTAAAGCATACAAAGATGCAACAAAACTACCTACGTTATTTACAATTTATATTAAAAAAAAATAAATTTCACATTTCTCTTAATATGATTTAAACTCTTACATTCGTATGAATTCATTAAGTAATCTATTGAAAATACTAAAATAAGGCTTCTATATTAAAAACTGCTTTAGTAGCAGGTATTGCATTTTAAAGAAAGGAATTATTAATATAAAAAGAATAATGCAGAAAATAGTGTATGAAAAAATGAAAATATTATAAAATTGAGAGCTGTTTGAGTCATTTGCCGGCAATGGTGACGTTAATAACTTCAATCAATAATAAATTACACTTCGTTAGAGTTCAATGAAAACGGTCAATAAAGTGTACCGTCATCAATTAACATTAGCATTAATAAGTAACAATTGTTTTGTAGTGCAGTGCAAGAAACACTGAATACGAATTTCTTGGAATTCGACAAAGTTTTTTTTTCATTTGTGACCTCGACATTCGAATTTTCGTTCACATAAAGTCAATGTTTTGTTTCCACTAATTGTCATGACCGACTTAATGATCAGGTGGTATATTCTCAGTTGTTGTAATGGGAAAGTAAAACCACTAAATGTAATTAAATAATTTTATCGAGGAGTGTACTAAAGCAGAAGCAACTGCTTTCAACATTCCTCTTTACAGAATTCCGGATGATGTTATTTCATTTTCTCTTTTTTTTTTTTGATCTGATGCCAAATAATTTATTGATGCAGGATCAGTTACACATTAAAATAATAATCACTGAATCAACGACTGCATACTTTGAAGCAAAAAATCGACATGTCAGTGGTTCGTCTGCTTCCAACCACAATACGAAAACATGCTCGCGAATTGATAACTGACTGAGTGGTAGTTGTTAATATTTTAAAATGCAGAAGAAAAACACTAGAAACAAAACATAGTTGATAACAAATGCATGTGGAGAGTAGTATTTTTTGAACTACAGTTTAAGCACCGCCATCGAGAATGTCCCATTGCGGCATTATAACAAATTAACGCGACAAAAAAGTATAACAATTTCGAAAAATTGATAGAAAAATTTTAAACTCTCTGTTTCTCCTTTTAATGGGTTGAAAAGTATACGAGTCTCGTGGTAAACAGATCAAAAATTGATTTTATAAAAGATATGACCTGACAAAATTTTGCACTTATGCCGTGTTGAGCGAATTGAATTCTAATGATTGAGTTTTTGTAGATAAAATAAAACGATTGGAAGATAAAACGATGAGCGGTTGCACGTGCCGAAAGGAAAACAAAATTTACTGATTTTTATTTTTAAAACAACTTCTGTCTTTATCTTTTTGGAGTTATTTAAAATATCAACTTCTTTCCTTCCAATTATAAAAAACTAGAGAAGCGTGAAAAATTGTTACATTATATTTTTCCTAGTTCGAACCTTCATTGTAGTCCTTTGGGCACGTACAACCTTTCTGCCAATTATTTTCCGATAGCTTAATTTATTTAGAACTTCATTTGGCAGACATGGCGGAGTAAACAATAGATGATTTTTGCGAATATTAAAATTTAATAAGAATTTAATGTATTACTCACGTGACTCAGTCTTAATTTTTATATCATTGTAGTCTAAATCCACATACTATTCAACCCTCTTAAAGACAGAAAAGAGGAAATGAGGCACTGAAAGCTACAAATGCCTGACACTGCATATATAAGGTAACATTAATTAAAATCACACAGAATTCAAAAACCACAAATTCGCTGGAATGAAAATGAAACTGTACATTGAATCATACACAAATTAATATAAATAAATGAACCAAATATTGTGTTCTTAAAATAACTGAGTATGGAGTTAATAAAGTAGTCGAGTAGAAAGCAATCCCAGCTACCTAGTTGGAAAGGATTTTTTCTCAAACTCGAGCTAACGTTATTATTGCGTTATATATATATATATATATATATATATGTTATTATGCGATTCTCTTGAAGCATCAGTTTAACTAAGAATAAAAATTACATACCTATTCCTAAGCCCTTTCTTTTGTCTGAACACACATAAATTAAACAATTCAATAATTTGAGTATACGACATAAGAACAGAAAAGTAGTCTAATAGTTTTTCCGTTTCCTGCTAACTAAGCTAATAGGCTTGTTTTATTTAAGTAATTAAATTAGAAATGACTTAATTATGCCAGATGGATATGTGATGTATGAGCTAACATGTATATGCTGCATGTAGCGGTAGTGGTTCTGAGAAGAACCAGTTGGAGATGCGGATGCTGGTGATCGTCGGTGGTGAAGTATGAATACCTCTCGGTATTAGGGTGGATACCTCTTCGGCATCAGTGGAGAAGCAAAAGCGAGTCAGAGTTAGACCAATTTATTCAATTATTTACAGCTTATTTATACTGATATTAATTACATGGGCCTTATGTTCTATGTAAGCAGAATTTTTTTTCACAGTACAGAGTGTATTAATTTTTTTTTGTTGTTTGATGAGTACCGTGTGTTCCCACACCTTCTGCCACGGTGACGACGACTAGTACCTGCAACAAGTTGTTGACGAGATTCAGTATAAATATATATTTATAAAAAAATATAAGGAGTAAAATCGAGTGAACGTAACGGAAGTACCGCTTCTGCTTCTATATGTTTTCCCACCAATCTTATACTGAACGCATAGGGAATGAGTAACGGATATGTATACTGCACACTTAATAATAATACACTGCTTTCATGTAGCACGTTTAGGACAAACGAATTATTAGTAGGGTACAAACGTATATGCCTCTGCCCGTTACCATCGTTATTGAAGGCCAGTGCGTTAACGCGCAACGTCATGTAAGGGAGTGCCCGTAGGGAACCGTTTTAATCTTATTGTCAAAAATTTATCGTGCAAAATTTTTTTTTGACCGCGGAGGAACATCAAAAGAGCATGTGTGCAAATTTTTAGAGTTGGCAAATAATTGTTACTATTTTTTATTCACAATTAAGTTTTGCAAAACATGTATTTCGATCTTTCGACGCTTATGTAGCCCAAACCGTGATTGATACGAAAAAAATATATAGACATTTTTGTAGGTAATTAAATTTTATACAAGAAAGTCAGGGACAGCACCTATGCACCTTCTGGAAGTAAAAAAATACAGCGTTTCATAGACGCGCTTCAACGTGTAATGTACCGCCTAAGCGGTCTTGCAGTGCTGTTTTTTTACCTCTAAAAGATGGAGGGGTGCAGTCCGAACTTTTTCAATTATCTACAAAAAGGTTTTTTTTTACTTTTTTCGTATCTGTCACGGTTTGGGCTACCTAAGCATAAAAAAAATGAAATACGTCTTGTAAAACTTAACGCTAAATAAACAGTAGCAACAAATATTTACCCGGTTAAAAAAATTCAATAAATGTTCCTCTGACCTTACTCTACAAGAATCCGCGATCAAAAAAATTTTTGTACGATAAAATCTCTTGGCTGTAGTTCCCTACTGGGCGAATATCTGAACAATCTTACAGCTTCTGCATAACTTACTTATCAGACTCTCATATTTTAAAATAATTTACATTAACTGTCCATTCTATTATTAACATTTTCAGTGCTCACTTAAATTGCAGGAAAAATAATTTAATTAAACAATGAAGCATATTTCACCAGTATAACACTTTTTACATTCGAACAATTTCTTGTAAAACAAAATTTAAAAATCTTGTAAATCTATTATCTATCTATTTTTGGGCTACTCAAACGCCGCTCATTGGCGACTTTTGTTAAAAAAATTTTTTAATTAGTCAATAATAATGTAATTTATTTAATAGAACATTTTAATTTTTTAATATTATAAGATATATTATAAACTTAACTGAGTATAAAATTAAAACACATTTAAAAAAAATTCGATTAATCTATCGTTAATAATACCTATTACCTAGTCAATAATAGAAATAAACAATTTGTTTCTAAATAATGCTTTACGTTCCACGTTTTTTTGGTGGTTACAATGGTGTAGGTGGTGATGGCGTGGAGATGGCGTTGACTGTAGATTTCACCGATATGATGCAAGTGCTTTTGGGGGTAGAGGATGGTGTAAATGAGGTAAAAGATTGAGTTTACTTCGGAGGTCTAAATTTAAATTGATTGATAACTAGATTGGTCCATTTCTCGATTTTTTACGGCCAAAAAACTAGGTTACCGTCATTCTATATGATTGCCGAATTAAAGATTAATTAAAGATTACATTGCTTCAGTACTTTTAACCCAACATAATCTACCCTAGGGAACTACATATTTTACAATACCACAATCAAAAGCTAAAAAGGGTGTAATATTTTCATGGCTGCATTGGTACAGAAATTGTAAAATCGCGTTCATTTCTAATAAATAAATCTTTGTTGTTAGAATTTACAAAATTTGGCGGCACTTTTCAATAATTTGACGCCAAACAAAAGTGCAGCGGCACAGTGGTTGAAGATCACTGTCTTAAAGGATAAAAGTTTGGTCACACCTAATATGGAGGTACTGGTATCATAAATAGGGTAGGCACAGTTTATAGCCTCACCATCATCTCCCTTATTATTGCAGTTGGAAAAAAGGTTAAATCAGGAAAAATTTCGGGAATTTCAAGGTTACTTTAATGCTGCTTTCAAATTGCCGTAGATGAAAATGTAATTTCTTGGCACTTTCAAAATACTGCTGTACTTCTTTTATTTTACCTCTAGCAACTTTTTAATGGGTTTATTATTAGACATTATTTAGTCCGCTTCTCATGTATTTATCAGATAATTTCTATCTTCATTCCTTTTTAAGATTTTCTTATTTCTTACGGGCACCATATTGGATTTTGCCAAAATTGGAAACACCAATTTCTTCTCTTAATAGTTATGTTAACAACCCTATTTTTTTTGTTCCTTCGAAAGAAAATAATATTGTTTAAACTTTCAATGGTTACCCACGACTATAATTGTCACAATTTTTTTTTTTTTTTACAAACCCTATTACCTAAACCAGGACAATAACAATAATATTATGAAAACTCTTAAAACAAAATAAAACAGGTATCCTTAAAATAATCGCTGGGAATGTCTACAATTTGAACAATAAACGTTTACGTTTACGAGAAATCCTAAAATAATGTTGACCAATTAAGGGTGCGGTTTTAGGTGGATTCTACAACAAGAACCGCTATTACAATAAGATGCCAAAAGACTGCCGACGCAAAGAATACACATTTCGAGCAATTAGTCTAAGGACACTCTTTTTATTTTGTGTTTACATAATATTATTGTTGTTGTCCCGGTTTCAGTTTGTTGTAAAAAACTTAATTTGTGATTATTATAGCTATGGACAAATAGTGAAAACATGAAAAACATCGGTTTCTTTCGAAGAATAAGAAACAAAATAGGGTTGTCATACATCTCTAGAAAGAGATAAAAGTGCTCGTTCTAATTTTGGAAGAACCCAATATGGCACCTATAAGAAATAAGAATGTTGGTCATATTTTCTCGAAAAGAAAAGAAGAAATTATCTGGTAAATCCATAAGAAGCGAACTAAAGAGTGTCTTAATAACCCATTAAAAAGTTGCTATTGGACAAATTAAAGTACAGCAGCCAAAAAATACACTTTCGCGAAAAATTTTATAACGAAAACGCCTACGAACAATTTGTTTTTTTTTTTCAGCAGCACTAATAAGCGAGACCCAATGGTGAGGCTCGAATTTCGCTATAAGTATATGAAAGTGGTAGGAAGCAATCTGGAAACCATTCAGCCAGCTTGTAAAATTCTTCCATCAATATTTTGAATGGACCTTTAGAGTAAACATGGGCTATGTATTATCTCGCTTATATTCACAAACTGAATTCACAGCTAGTTATGTGTAAAATAATGTAATGAATTATGGTGGGACACTTTGTATATTACATTTACCTTGTTACGCATAATTATTTTTTTATCAAAATAGGCGACTATAACTACGCGAACATAATATATAATATGCACTTATCTAAATAGTTTAAGTTAACTACCTCAGTGCTTCATTGCAGAATTACAGTAGTACAGCAGTTTGTTACAGCTTTTTTAACAGCCCATTTACAAAACGATTGCAATTCCGAAAATACGTATTTCTTCAAAGTAAGTAAATTTTAATAATACGTTATATTTAATCCCTCATATGAATGACAATTTTAGTAGAAATACTATTAAGTAATCGAATAAAAGATCTTAGGTATTGACAATCTTGAAAAAGCCGACAAGATTTTTGCACTAACTCAAATATGCTAGCTGTCACAATATAGTGTTTTCTTACAACTGGGATTTTACAAATGGATATACGCTATTTGAAATGAAAATATTTTCTTGTCAACCAATAAACAGTAGGTAATGGACTGATTTTGAATCGTTAACTTCCTATTAAGTACAAATTTAAAAAGAACTTATTACCTGGTTGAACTATCAATAAGTGGAATTTGCACCCTCTCACCATGTGGCATAATAATAAGAAAAGTTTGTTGATGCTGTATGATGTGAATATGATGTCGTGTTTATAGCGCCGCGACCCTTTTGCGTGGAGTTATCGCTTCGAAGGAAGCAGGTAAAATTATATCGTCCATTTAGCGCCGCAAGAATAGCATTAGTGTATAAGCCCATCTTATATTAAGTTTATATATTCTGTTTTCGTACATTTTTAATACAAATTTTTACTCTCCTCAATACTTTAACCCGGGCCTAGGATTAGCAGTCATGTTTAACAGAACAGGCATGTTTAAAAATATTGTGATCGTTTCCCATACTATATACAAAGATCTTAATTATAATTTACAAATGTGATTGCATTTATGTCATATTTATACTTATACTAATTATTCTTATTTTAATTTTTTACCAAATGAAACGATAACAATAATTAGCAAATTATAAGAATACTAGTTGAACCCATCCAAACTAGACGGTGGTGCATAGCATTTAGGAAATCATAATTAGGTTGACAATTTAGTATCATGACCTCAGTTGCTTTTTGCAAACTTCTTTTTAAATCGTCTATATAATAATTAAGCTGTTCTGAGAGAAGTTACACATCTCTGTAAAATTATGTAAACATTTCTACTTAAGCTGGTCGCTACCCTCCATCCCACACTCCATTTTATACAGTTATGAATACTATCCGTCAAGGCTTGGACGGTGGTTCATGTCGAAATTCATATGAGTTTTTTTCATTTCGATTGACCTAAACATCGTACAATAATTCGACAAAAAGAATATGACTTTTACTATTTACAGCATAAATCACATCTTATTATTTCAAAAAGACCCATCCCTAAATATCACAACGATTTTTGCACACCGCATTTACCATTCCATTGCTTCAGATAGGTATGTATTTATCATTTACATATTTCCGCAGAAGTTCTTATTATTTTTTTTATCTTTTATTTTAGATAAAACAGAAAATAATTTAAAATCAGGAATATATTTATTAAATCGTGGGGATTGTAATAAAGCATATGTGGGACCAACTGGTAGAACCTTTAAAGAAAGAATTAAAGAACATTTAGCTTGTTTCAAAAACAAAAATTTGAAATCAACATACGCAGAACATCTACTAGAATTCAAACATAATTTCAATGAAAATTTTAAAATACTTGGAAAATATAAGCCTAAAATTGAATTTGTTAGAAAAAGTTGAAATAAACTAACTAAATAAAAATAAAAAGTTAACCGATCTAAACCATTCATTTATTGAAGTTCTTAACAAAATAATTACAACAGACGTTTCGATCCCTAATTTTGGGATCCTTTTCAATGTGATATGATAAATTCTAGGGGATGAAGAACGTGTATTGGTATCAAGACCCCTTTATTACTAAATAGCCTTTGAAAAAACCATGCGGTTTGCGTTGAATAAGTTTTTTTAAAAAACTACACCATTTAAACCATTAACAAAAATTAATGAATCAAGTTAACATCCACTTTACTTGGTTTTTTAATTTTATTAATATGGTCTAATATCTTTAATTATTTTCAATTTTTCTAAACCATCAATGTAATTCTCATCTTTCATTAATTTTTGTTAATGGTTTAAATGGTGTAGTTTTTTAAAAAAACTTATTCAACGCAAACCGCATGGTTTTTTCAAAGGTTATTTAGTAATAAAGGGGTCTTGATACCAATACACGTTCTTCATCCCCTAGAATTTATCATATCACATTGAAAAGGATCCCAAAATTAGGGATCGAAACGTCTGTTGTAATTATTTTGTTAAGAACTTCAATAAATGAATGGTTTAGATCGGTTAACTTTTTATTTATCATCACAACCATTGGAATATTAAACTCCTTAACTAAATAAAAAATGTATTGCCCTGAATGACCAATTAGAAGTTTGTAATTCACCTCTGCTAAATATTTAGACACTTAGACACTATTATTGCTATTGCATGATTTCCCCTACTGTAACCTCTTATTGTGTAAATTAGTATATAAGAGAGTACGTATTTACTTTAGTGTATTAAGCTTCACCTGAAGAAGACTGTGAGTTGAAATAATTATTGTGTATTAAAAATAAAAAATTTGTAACTAAAAACTACGCGTTTTGTTTTATTCAATTTTAAATGGAATTAAAAGAGTTAAAAGCCTCATCTATTCAATTCAAGTTTTAATTATCGGCAAGTTCCAGATTATTCTATCTTCGAAAGATCTGTACGATACGACTTTTAACAAAAAACGCGTTTATTTCCGTCTTTATTCGCTAATATCTTTTAAACCGCTACATAAATCGGGATGAAATTTTGCACAACCCTATTTCGTTTTAATCTTTATCGATATCGTTTACGGCATTTTGCGCGTCTTTTGCAGTTTTTCGGCAATCTTTAATCTAAAAGTGCAATTTTCGCTACTTTTTTCCATGGCTAACTGAGTGGGGCTCAAACAAACATCCATACACTAGAACACTATTATATTAAAATATAATAATAGCTTGGGGAGGGGCTTACAAAAATTGTTTAAATCTGTTACAAAATATTCAAAATAAATTGCTAAAAATAATTAGTAAGAACAAATCTATGGAAAACTATCCCCTTAATATCGAACAATTATTTGCTTATGTCTCACTGAAGCACCATTTTCCACAGCTGCAATTCAAATATAACCAATCCTCTAGTATAACACGTAATAAAAGTTTACTTTTACCAAAAATGAATAAAGTAATAAGCAATAAAAATAGCTACATTCTAGCTATTAAATTATTCAATAAGCTAACTAACGAACTAAAACTGCAAGACGCTAATATATACAACTTCAAATACAAGTTAAAAAACTGGATAAAATCAAACGTTTAGTTTAGTTTAGTTTAGTAATACTGTTAGAATTTACCTTTTCAAACCTTAATCTCATTTTTTGCTTTTAATCTAATTTTGCTTTTTATACATTATTAGTTACCAATCATAAATATCGTAATATTTTAAGTTAAGTATTGTTTCTGGTTTTAACATTATGTTTATTTTGTATTAATTTAAAGAAATACTATTTTATTTAAAAATCATATGAACTTACATGAAATGTTATTTGTCGCTTTCGCTTGAATTACTGATATAGTTTTTAGTTATTAGTTAGGTTTATGACCAGTCCTAAGCACAGGTAATTTATTTACCTCTTTAGGTTCATGTTATGTATGTGTTTTTTTTTTTCTTTACGTATGTAACAGCTGGTTTAAATAAATAAAATAAAAAAAAAATACATACGAATCTGATCATCACAAATGGGACCATGTCTCTCCTCACTATTTACTTAAAACAAAATTGCTTCATTTTTGTTAATGACTATTACTTTTGCAATAAACATTTAAGGGTGGGTAATTAGGAGTATATTTGCGAGCTTTAGCATACAAAAATTGGAGTAAGTAGAATTAGCATAAGTTTAAAGATCACATAAATGAAATCGCATTTGTAAATCAGATTTAAGTTCGTTAATAATTCGCACATAAAAAGGTAGCGTCGATAAAGGCACAGCGCTAACAACACTGACTCATGAATATACTCATAATTATTTATATTAATTTATATTATCATCTTATAAATAATTATTGTAGGAAGCCAATAGATATTCAAAGAAAACATTTCCGGGCTTGTTGGCCGTGGTCAAATTGGTCTTGAAGTACCAAAGGTTTCCTCTGTGACTTCAGTAGACACCGTCAGTATCGATGTGCCTTCGCATGAAGGTGGTGTGACGATATAGAAGGCAATGGCATCCATTTATACATAGATACATATACTTAACAAAATAACAAGATTGTTGAGATCAAACACTTATCCAAAAATGTTAGTTCAATGTTGTTAAATATTTGCACGTTTCCTAATTTCTGACGGTTTGTTAAAACTTTGGAAATTAGTTTAGTTTTACAAACAATTAAAAATATGTAAATATATTTCTCGTCATGTGAAAGTTACGTTGTGATTTACGTCAAATTTATTTTTCATGATGTAATTATGTAAACAAAATAATATGCGATCGTAACCCGTGAACGTAACAAAACCAAACCGTTTATTAGCAAGTGGTCGCTTATAAAAAGGACTTTTTATGCGTGTTGGCATTTTAACATTAGGTGAAACGAAGAAGGACAAGTACCAATAAGGCTCAGCTTCCGCCTTAGAATATAAATTGCGTTTGTTTAGACCGAATATTAATTTAAAAAAAATTAACACGTGCTTTAACATTTCGTTCACTGTTTAAGAGAAGTACAAAAGGACCCACTAAAACTGGTGTTTTCCCAGATGCTAATGTCTTATTTTCGTGTAACGATAATTAAACATTTCATTTGCGGAAAGGTAGATTATTTTTATAATAGGGAACATTTGGGGATGTAGCAGACGGGTGTCTCGCTTCTGAAAATATTTTTTTGACTATTTCATCCAACAGTGGCTTAAGAATTCCATTGTAGCAATTATAATGTAGAACTGCCACAAATAGCTACATCAAGTTAGTAATGTTGAAGGGTGGAATAATAAACTCAACTTGACTACATAACAATATCTACCATTTTCATTCCATAGGAATTATTGCTTCCAAACGTTTCGTCGGAAACTGTGGTTGACATTTTCAGTGGATCAGTATTGACGAAAGCGAAGATTATGGACATGTTCCGATATAGACTGTGAGCACTGGACAGTAATGCCAGTATACAGAAATGCGTTCCGATATAGGCTTCCAGTGCACCGTGACAGTGACAGAGAGAAACTAATGACGTCATATTTGCCACCATCTTTGTACTGGGAGCGTATTACCTCTGGGAGGTAAGGCGCTTCCAGTACTTTCCACTAGATAAAAATGGCAGACATAGCAAGAACACAGACCACACCACAACATGGACCAATATTTTTCTTCAAACTTATAAAAAGCTACAATTCATTAAAAGGTTTAAAATGAAAGAAATTGAAACATTCTTATTGCTCTGTTTTACGGTTTTTGTAATTTGTTTATTACTTAAACCACTAAACACCGTTTTTACTTAAACTTATTCTAAAGGCGGACCTGTTCAATCATGTAAGAGAAGGAACTTTTAATCATTCTTTTACATTGTGTTCAATCCACTAGGTCTGGATGAATTAGAAAATTGTGAAAAACTGAAATAGAAATTTTGAAGTGATATTTACTCTTAAGGTTTCTCTGCAAAAAAATATGCATATTTTTATTTTAACTTTTTAACATTAATTAGCATGCATATACCTAAGCACAACATATACTATTAACAGTAGTTTTGGTCGGTTATTTATGAAACATTTTTTGAATAGAAGAAAATAAAATAAATAAACCACTTTTAAATGTTTCAAAACGAGTATTTATTTAACTCTACAATTGTTTCGGTATTATAATACCTTTCTCAAGAGTAGTGAGTGACTCTTTTGTTAAGGATTATACCCACTTAAGTGAAAACTGAAATCCCAGAATCTGTAACCTGAAGACATGCTGGTTAGCTTCGATGCTGTGTCTTTCTTCACCATGGTTTCTGTTTAGGATACTCTCGATTATACTCAGTGGATTCTTCCTCAGGATATCACCGTTCTATATCACTATGTGCTTATTACTACCTACTTCCAACGGAATAACATCTTCTATGGACAAATAGATAGAGTCGCTTGGGAAGCCCTCTAAGCCAAATAGTCTCCATTTTTTACATGGAATTCCTCGAACAAAACGCTCTTCATTCAGCTCCACTGAAGCCTAAATGTTGGTTTCGTTGCGTGGATGATATCTTCGTTGTGTTAAGTCATGGTGATCAAGACACATTAATATCATACACTCCCGCACTCAGTTCACCACGGAGAAAGAAAACAACGGAAAACTCACCTTTCTAGACGTTCTTGTTACTAAGAAGCCCGATGGAACCTTAAACCACATCGTTTATCGTAAACCTATGCATAGCGATCGTTTCCTAAATATTGATCCCAATCATCATTCAGGAAAAAGTGAACCATGATAAAGACCTATATTCACCGGGATAAACGCATCTGCGAACTTTCTCTTTTACAATAAGAACTCTGCCATCTAGATTAATCTCTCTAATCTATAGAAGACCCCACTCTTGCGGAGAAGTACGCGTTGGAACCACAAAACACAGCACTAAGACTAAGACGACAATAACTGAAGACAAATGTAGCTAGCTCTCCACCGTTACCAACGTCAGACAAGGCCTGCGCGCTGATCAGGTAGCACCTATGCTGCCTGTGAGCCTACTATGATAGTAGGCTCATGCACAGCACAGACTCATGGTTTACTCGCTGCGATTCATGATATATGTATGCATCTAACTCTAATGCTTGTTTAATTTTTATCCATATTTCTATTTCGATTTTTTGCAAAGTTGAGTTGCTTGATTTTCTTTTAAGTTACTTTTTATTGACGAATAAGTATTTAGTCTTATCAAAATATTGTTAATTCCTACTTACAAATTCTATATGCCTGTAAAATAGTCTTGAAGAAAAGGTTTTTTTTTTGTCTCTGACGACAATTTGTATTTTGCGACGTCTATTTTGCTTTTATAAAAACATCTCATTGATTAAAATTCACTCCGCCGTTAGGATATTTACAGATGTAAAAAGGACTTGACATACCCAGATACGCATAAAAAACGTATTATGTTATACTTTTTCTAAAAGACTGTTTGTTAGCTCGCTTCGATTGTTGGTACATAAACGGCTGTGATAACTTTGAAGCCATTTTTTTCCGAATTGGTTGGATAATACGCCCTTTTACTCATTTATCTTAATACTCTGAAGATATAATATCACCACACAAAAGCTAACCCATAACCGAAATTACCAGATCGCGACCTCCCCTTGTAAACAACATCGATTACAGTTTACTGCAGTTGTATTGCATTCTTATACGTATGAGGATGTTTATAAATATAGTATGAGTATATTTTTTGGATGTGTTACCGTGCAAAATCGAATCTCACGAATGTCATCATCGTCAACCGAGAAATGTCGACAAATAGACCAAAAATTTGATAATTTCATTATAGGTAGGTATCAGAAACTGGAGAAACTTTGGCGGTGTTGTAGAACGTACTAAATAGCTCAAACCCCAACGCCCTTCAGTCCCTGAAGAAGATAACTGTGTTATCGAAAAGAGCTTCGGACATTTTTGATCCAAGTTTTGGCGTTGGGGTTTGAGCTATTTAGTACGTTATATGTAGGTATATTTGTTAAGTGCAAGCTTAATAATTTTTTTTATTGAATTTTTTATAATTTTCGTTTAATGACTGCTATAGTGAATTGTCATTAGTTTTTTGAAAAGTCCCGTGGAACCTTGGCAGTAAACGAGAAAAATGTTTATTATTTATTTATACATCTACACACATACACCCACACACACACACACACCCTCTACCTTAACCTTTTCCAACGTTGTATTCTTGAAAAGAATATAAGAATAATCGGTTTCAAAGTAGAAACGAAGAACTGCTATCAGCTCGACATAAACACATTAAATCAAAACAGAAGGTCATCCCCTACTACTCCCACCCCATTCCCTTCAGGTTCATCCCCTATCCCCATCCCAACCACCTCACCCTCAGAACCATTCCTAAAAGATTCACCCCTACAACCCATTTCACTTATTTCGATTTTTTACAGTCACAAAACCAATTGACCGCGATTCTACATATATAATTACCTACCAGTTTTCATTCAGCAGAGCTAATAATACTTTCGGTTTTAATTACAATAATCTTCTTGTTCTTCCTACGTCAAATATAGGTAACAGAGATACATGCAGCGTATCTCAAAGCGCATATATACGTAAATGGTAGGACGATTAATTAATAGAAATGTATGTGTGTATTTTTGCAGAGAAGGTATAAAAAATAAATAAAAACGATGTGACAGCATTTGCACGCGATGCATTCCGCGAAACGCAAGTGTCATTAGTATAAAAAATCGGTTTGTCATACTCGTTTATAATTTTTTTTTGTATTCAAATTTAAGATAGTTAAAGCCGCGATAAAAAATGTTGCGGATAAGAAAGGATTACAGTATGGTGAACTTTCACAAGGAAGTTTTTGAAGGTAAAGTACCTCGATCTGAAAATTCAATTTTAAAAATGTAAAATAAATGTGTTCCGTTCTTGTTTGAGTTTATATGTAGGTATCCGAAGCGCTTTGAAAAAAGAAAACTTTACGGTAAAAGTGCCAACAAAATTCTCTTGATGTGACAAAACAATAAGCACCGTTTAAAAAGGTTTAAAAACCTAAAACGTGTTTCGATAATCAAAGCGTCCTCCTCAATTAGAGATTAAATTAGGCTAATTTTTAGAGCATTTGCCTACAGTTAGTGGCGGTTCAGTACCTATAAAACTCAAATTAAAAGTTGAAAATGTGAGAAATTAGTTCTATGATATTTTAGGACAAAAGTTTTCGACTGTAATGAGGCACTTAGCTTCAACACTAATTCTAGGTTTTTTGTTTATTATTAAATTTACTGTTTTATATGTAAAATTTTAGTAAATTAACGTCGTTGATTAGATATGCAGGAAGCGTTTACTGGAAAATAATAAATCACTTTTCTGATCAGTATCTTATCACTAATTAAGTATAAGTTAGTTCATTATGTACACGGCAATTTTTCGATTGCAGATCTATAAAACTTGTGTAAAATAAACGACTAGTTGTAGAATTTATAATCGGAAGTTGCATTGTGAACCTCACGACATCCAGTGGGATTTATATTTTTTGTCACGTATTTATAAAATTGACATCTATTTATTGTGATCGCTTGTGAATCTTTGGAATGAAATATAACGGTCAGCTACATTTTGGTTGATTTTTAAAGGCATAACTCAGTTTATTTTTAAGTAGTTCTATGGCTTCCTGACAAACGTTTGGGTCTTTATTGTATATGTACAAGCTACTAGGCTACATGAATTGCTTATCCTGATTATAAGCGACATTGACGATCGAAACGTTAGTTGGTAATAAAATAAGTTATTTTAGTGCGGGATCGTCAAGGGGTAATAACAGCAAACTTTAAATGCGTTTAACGTAGTAATACGGTTGCATGTCATGTGATTTAAAATGCAGAGAAATAACAAATATTAGATTTATAAAAGATTAATTCACAATAAGAACATGCGATTTGTGTGCTAAGTGAACAATGAAATAAACCCAATATTTTCAAATATAATACAGGGTTCTTATGAACGGTTGTCCGGGCTGATGGGCCGTGGACGCCGGCCGTGAAAGCTTACACTCTTCAACAATACAGTGTCCAACATTGGTAACTTAGTTATTATTAAAGATACAAGATCGGTTAATTAGCGAACTAGTAGTATTTTGTCAGCTGATTAGTTTAGTGAAAACAGAAAAACAGTTGATCGTCCCGTTTTTCGATTATTTACTTAATTTTTCAATGGAATACTTTGTACATTATTCTTTTCTTTCTATCAGAACTGCAAATTTTAAACAAAAAAGCTTAGAATGAAAATTGATTACACTCAAAAGTAAAGCAGTTTAATAAAATATACAAACCTGATTTGCAAATTAGTTTAAAAATAAAGGAACATAAAATAGATGTCCAAAAACACCACTAAATTGATTTTTTTAATGCAATAATCAGGTAGTGCTTTTGAACACCTTTTGTAATTGTCGTTTATTTTCCTTTAGTATCTACAAATTAATTTGAAAATCAAGTTTGAAAATGCAATAACTTTGGTAATTGAATATATTATAAACTTCAACTTCGATTCGATGTAAATTTTAATTGTTCTTGTACGTACGGAAACCAACCCATTCATATAGTTTTCCACTTTAAAGAGTAAAAGTCGTTTTGGTGGAGGTATGGGTTTACGGTAGGATGGATGTTAGGGGTCAGTTAAACGTTAGGAATATGACAAAAGTTTGTGGTGTCTATGGTGAATGTGGATCGAGGCGATTGGGTAATGTAAGGGTGGGCTGTTGCAGTTTTCTGTCAACTCCAGAAGAAAATTGAATTTTTGGAATACGTATTCTACGTGCTTTAAGCTTGAGCCTACCCCTACTTTCAAAGTTTAGAAGTTTCTAAAATTTTAGAATTGGGAATTAGTTATTATTATTAATTAAAAGTCGAAGATCAAGAGATCATGGTTAAGGTCAAGGTCATCTTTGGTCAATCTTGAATTTCGGCAAATTTTTAATTTCCAGGGTCAAAAATAAAAGTTTCCCATTAAAAAAACCTGACCTTGGAATAACCTTAAAGGTCCAGACAAAACCATATCCGGATGTAACATTATCCCGTTCTTCCATTTCCGGGGTCAACAATATGGAGTACCATTTGAAAAACCAAACTTGACCTTGATTTTACCATCAAGGTTATGGTCAATGTTCCCCTTAGAACCCTGCAACTTTTTTTTAAATTGAATTAAGATGATTTTCCGGGCTTGTGGGCCGTGCTCTATAGGCTTTTTGGTTGCCTGACGTTTCGTCAGCGGCTGCGGCTGACATCTTCGGAAGCATTGGGGGGTTGTCGCGTGAGCCGATGTAGCCAATGGGAGCGTTTTTGTTTTCTTAACGACTGTAGTCCATATTTTATTTAGCTTCGTGCCCTGTTCTTTCCTGTTAAAATTGTTGGTATGTATGAAGATTTCGATTGATTGATTCCCTTTGTTCGGCAATTGCTGACTTTTCTGTGTCTCCTAACCTACAGCATCTTTTGTGCTCAGACACTCGGGTAGCGACGCTCCTTTTTGTAGTGCCAACATATACCTGCCCACAACTGCAGGGTATACGGTAGACCCCCGAAGAGGACAGAGGGTCTCTTTTGTCTTTTGCAGATTCCCAACGTTCCTTCAGTTTCCTTGTGGGTTTAAATATATGGTGTTAACGTCATATTTATCCACAATCTTCCCGATGCGGTCCGTCACTCCTTTCACTTATGGTAGGAAGGCCTTTCCTTTGTAATCACGTGGCTCCATGACGTTATTGTCCACCTTCTTCCTGGGATTTATTGCTCGTTTGATCTCTTTCCCTGTCTACCCATTTCTTTTTAAAGCTCCTTTAATGTGGTTTAACTCATCACCTAGATGTTACGGTTCAAAAATTCAGTTTGCTCTGTTGGTTAAGGTCTTGATTATACCTATATTCTGTTAAGGATGATGGTTCGACGCTTTGCTTAAATACTTTTGGTTTCCGGTAAACTTTGTGTCCAAGTTTCCAATCGGGTTTTTTGAGGACTAAAACGTCCAAAAATGGAAGCGTACAATCGTTCTCTTCTTCTATGGTGAACTGGATTCTGCTGTTTTGTTTGTTTAATTTTTTTTTTTTTTTTTTTAATGCTTTTTTTCGGAGATATTTGCGTGGAGGGTTTAAAATGAGACATCGGGGTATATACACCTCCAATTCCTACCACCACACCACTTCATCCCCAATATCACTTCCACTGTATCTTAGAAAAATCGGTTATATATATATGCGAACTTTAATCTTAAAATAAGTTGATAACCGATCTAAACCATTCATTTATTGAAGATCATAATAAATTAATTACTATCTTTCACTCCTCCTATTTACAAACGTTACGTTGATGACACCTTCGCTATAGTTCCTAACAATAAAATTAATGAAATTTTAGATGTTTTTAATAATTACCATCCCAGACTACAATTCACTCATGAAATTGAAACTAAAAATCAATTAAGTTTCTTAGACGTTACGGTTGAACGTGACCAAGATAATCTCATCACTAATTGGTATAAGAAAGAAACATTTTCGAGTAGATATCTTAATTTTCTTTCTAATCATCCAGTTCAACATAAAATTAGTGTAGTTAATAATTTAGTTGATAGAGCGATTCTTTTATCTGACCAACGTTACCATATAAACAATATCAACTCAGTCAGAAATATAGATACTTGTAAATAACTATTTTCCTTTGAACTTTATAAATAAACACATAAACAAACGTCTACAGAAAATTAAAACCAACAACTTTATTACTAACAAAACCACTACAGATAAAATAAATCTAGAACAATCCATTGTCATTCCTTATGTCGGCCCTCTATCAATGAAACTTAAAAATATCTTAAATAAATACAACATTCACACTATTTTCAAATCCACCAAGAAACTTAACACGATTTTTTTGACATTTATAATGTAATACTTACTTATTTAAATTTTTTAGCCAATTTCATTAGGTATTATAGACAAACTCACGCGTTTAGAAACTTTTGTATACATCCAGGAATCATTGCTTGACTGACATGAATTTAAAGTTAGTTATTAATTAATGTAACAATTATTATTAAAAAGGACGTGCTCTTTAAAGGAGTATTATTTATACAAAAAAGTACGGATCAAGTATTTAATACATGAATAAGATTGTTTGGTTGAAATGTTATTTTATCTGTCCTTTTTTTAACGAATGTTGACAGTTCGTAGGTTTTTACCTATCAGAGGCTCAGTCAATTTTGCTTACATCTATTGCTGCTGTCCGCACAGCTGTCCTTCCAATCGATAAATCAAAATAAATTTAAACACGTATTGCCAAAAATGCCGGACTATATCACGAAAATAGCACTGCAAATCGTACTAAACTTTATTTTTGCCGAGGCAGTCTAACAATTAGGTTTGTTAAGTGAAATTTATGGGCAGCTCCATATGCTGGTTAGTAAGTTATGTAATTTTTAATTCAATTATTAGTTACCGAACATGTTCTTCTGAAACTCAAAATTATTAATGAATCAACTCATTTTCACCTAAAGGTTCTTTTCGAAAATAACTGACCTTATAAAATCTATATTTATATTGTCTGCCACTACAAACATACTTTTTCTGCTGGCAAGAAACGCCACGAGAGATTTATTGTATTTGTTTGCTTTATTAAATACCTAATGATAACAAAATTATTTTTCTTATCCGTTTTAGTAATGAGTTCTAAAAGATATTAATTATTTTACGAAACGCGACATGTAATTCTTCATCGATTTCAATATTCAATAAATCTACCGATTTAAATTAAAATTTTTGGTGGCGTATTTTTTACGAAACATAAAAAACTTTAAACTTATAAATTCAATACAAGAGAAAAAAATACTAAATGAAAATTTTGTATTTCAGTAAAGACAATGTCATCTATGATGGACAGTTCGCAAGCTTTAAAGGACGACACATCTTGGAGTGCTGATGAGTGTGAAGAGCCTCCCGAGTACAATGCGAAAAAAATGAAAAAATCGCACTTTTCAGAGGTTACCTATGTCTCCCAGGAGGAACCGGATAAAAAGGAGAGAGAGGGATGGACTAATAAATGGGACTTTCTTTTTTGCTGCCTGAATGTGTCTGTTGGGCTTGGAAATGTGTGGAGATTTCCCTATTTATGTTACAAAAATGGCGGTGGTAAAAATTCATTTTTCATCTTACTTTTGTCTTCTTATATTTTTCTCGTGTGACGTTCTTATGATGAGTTACAATGCGGCTATAATAAGACCCTTTACTTCCTTTTTTTTATTATTGCATAAATGCACGAAATCTGTTGTTCAATATAGAAGTCTGATGAAATTCAAAATGTTATTAAACGTATTAGACTTTTTTATAATTCCATTGATGTCAGCGACATGATGGACTTAGCTTCCTATCTTATCATAGAATTAAATACTCATTACTTTTGGTTTAAAAACAGTTTTAGCAGATTTCAAAAAAAATATGAATTTTACAGATTAGAATTTTTTTTTCTTTGTTGATGCGTTTTTAATGCAACAGATTAATTTTTTATTAATCAGGTAATATTTTGGAATAAACCTAATTTTTTATCATCCAGCGCGTTCGCAAAAGTAATGTTGGTTGATTAATTATTTTTGAAAGTTACAGACGCTAAATAGTTATCAAATGACCCAAGTACTATTTTTTTTATGTACCTAATAAAGCCCTTAATCAAACCATTAAAATAATTAAATCAGGAAAAAGACGTTTTAGTGATAAATTATTACCAAGAAAATTTAAAATTGAAATTGGTGAAAAACATGTCATTGGACTAAACACGAAGATTTCCAAAATAAAGTTATGAAGCTATCAAATTTTTGAAATGAGAAAGAACTATGTGTGGGACCGTATCAATTAAAAAACAAGGGAATTGGAAATTGAAACCAAAATAATCCAAAACTGAAACAAAACAAAATACTGGTTAAAAGGGCGCAAAAATTGTAAAAATTTATTATAATTATACTTTTTGCGCATTTTTGGTCAGTAGCTATTGAGAAACATTTGTAGTAAAATAGTTTACGTTTTTTATTTCGCGTTATTCATTAATGGAGTTTCAATTTTATCGTCGATTTATGAATTGGCTTTAATTTTTGAAATGTATTTTTGGTTTCTAATTATCTCTACTGTTCTCAGATGTTACTACTCTTTAAAAAAGATTGATAATTTATCATTACGAAAACATTATTGTTTTATTGCCTAATTTTATTTTTGTAATCCTCACGCTTTGTTTAATTTGTTACTAATTTCAGGTTTAATTTTCAACAATATTGAATTAATTGATAAGGGTCATCATACATTCATAATCGAGTTTTTTCAATAAGTTAAATGGTTTGTTCGAAAAATTTTATTATTCCAATTCTTTTCCATTGCTCATTCCATATCAACTGTTTTTTACAATGACATTAGTGGGTTGAGCAATGGACCATTGCACGCAGCTTGTAAATAAATTAGTACAAATGCAACTAAGGTAATAATTTCATTTTTGCGTGCTATTGGCCTTTCATTTTCAGGGTTATTTTGGAGTAAATTGATCGCTGCGTGCAATCGTCCTACACTCAGTAGGTTAATAATAAATTTCGATAGTAGGTAGTTATACAGGGTGTCCCCTCTCAATTGGAAAAAACTTCTAGGGCATATTGAGGAACCATAGACAAGCAGTTTGAGATATTAGACTGATGTCCGGAAGTGCATGGTTTTCAAAATACAGGGTGTCAAAGTTTTTTTCAAAAAACTTTTTTTTTATCAATATCTTGGCGAACATTTGATTGGGCCGTACATTCTACCTCATCACCTCAACGGGAATAGCTATCTAGTTTTTTTGCGAGATGTTCTGCCCGGGCTGCTAGAAGATGTACCCCTCCAGTTGCGTAGAGAGGCCTGGTTCCAACACGATGGTTGTCCAGCGCATTTTGCGCGCACGGTGAGAGGTTACCTCGACCAAACCTACAACAACAGGTGGATTGGTATAGGTGGTCCCGTCCCTTGGCCAGCAAGGTCGCCGGACTTGACCCCCCTGGACTTTTTTCTTTGGGGCGTAATGGAACGGTTGATCTATGCAACTCCTGTGCCGACCATTGAGGACCTAGTTGCTAGAGTTGTTGTGGCAGCGGAATTTATCGCGAACGATCCAGGCGTGTTTGCTCGGGTGCGCGAATCCTGGGTCGACAGGTGCAGAAAATGCATCGAAATGCATGGTGAACACTTTGAGCATTTGCTTCACTATTAATAATAAGTTAAAGTAAAGTTATTTTCCTAACAGATAATGAACCTTTTAATAGAGTTTTTAATAAAAATTTTTTCTCGAAAACGGAGAGAGATACGAAAAAATATCAAGTGACAAAAAAGTTGTACTTTTAACTGAGCTTTCTAAAAAATATAAAATTTTCAAAAAAAGTCAGTGGCGTACATTTTTTTGTCATTTTTATTCGTGACACTGTCCCCCGGGGCGCCACTGGAAGTAATAATTACCATTTAATTAGTGCTAACTGAGCGTCTTATTAAAGCTTACATCACCAGCGAATTTCAAGAAAATCGGTCAACGTGCCTTTGAGATATTGATAAAAAAAAAGTTTTTTGAAAAAAACTTTGACATCCTGTATTTTGAAAACCATGCACTTCCGGACATCAGTCTAATATCTCAAACTGCTTGTCTATGGTTCCTCAATAGGCTCTAGAAGTTTTTTCCAATTGAGAGAGGACACCCTGTATAGGTAGATTTCGATTGGACGTTTCGCTATTCTATTGTAGTATTCTCAGAAACTATTTTAACTGTAGTTTTCACCTCGTAAAATGATTTTTAAAATACATTAGGGCAGTCAATCAATAAAGGGTGAGGTTACTTAATCGTCCCAACAAATAGATTACATTGTAACGCCTGAAAATAAATTACACATACTTTAACTAAACCAATGACGAAAACTTCTAAGATAAAATAAAATTAAAATGATACTCTAAAACACGGTCGATTTGTTCACTTCTACGTTCGGTTGTAATTATAATAAATGATTGATTGATATTTTGAGTTTGTTTAAAAATAATTTTTCAACGTTAAAATGCGTTGCGGGAGTTACAATAAAGGGGCGAAATTTTATACATCATTCTTTGGATAGTCCTACTTTTACAGTCCAAATTATCACAATAAAAATTTAAAAACTGTGATTTGCCTTTAGACGTTTGAAAAGAAATTCATTAGAGCACTATTTAATAAACTCTACAAATTAATGACAATATCGCAGAAACGGATAGCATATAATCAGAAATATATTAGATTGTGAAGAAGTATTATCAAAGAGATTGATGACATTGCAGAACATTGATAAATGTATTGATTTTATGAGTTCAAAGAATACAAATAAATTCTGTCAAAAAATGAAAAATTGGAAAGGTATATATATCATGAAGTTAGGCGTCGTAATAAAGGTTACAAAAGGATTGATTGATGGATACAAAAGAATGTCATGACAGAACAATTTAATTAAAAAAAAATACTACAATACGAATTATATACTTATTTATAAAAACCTACTGAAGATATTTGCAGTAACACATAAAAAAATATAATTACTAGTGCTAATTAAAAATCCTAACCTGTTCAAACATGTCTTAAAAACGACTTACTTCCAATGGAACCAAAACTTCTACGAACAAAAAGACGGAGTAGCGATGGGCAGTCCCCTCAGTCCGGTGATTGCCAATTTCTATATGGAATTTTTCGAGAAAGAAGCATTACAAACTGCCAAAAAGAAGCCATCGATGTGGCTGCGATATGTGGATGATACATTCGTAGTATAGAACCACGGGGAAAGTGAACTTGAAAATTTTCTATCACATATCAACAACCGCCATCCGAATATAAAGTTTACGATGGAAAAAGAAACCGAGGGACGCCTATCATTCCTAGACGTGTCAGTCATCAGGCAACAGGATGGTAGTGTCAGCCACACGGTATATAGAAAGTCCACGCATACTGACAGATATCTTCACAAATTGTCCAATCACCATCCACAACAAAAAAGAGGAATAATAAAAACATTAGCAAACCGAGCTAAACGTATTTGTAACCAACCACACCTGACAGGAGAACTACAACATCTAGAAACCGCACTAATGGCAAACGGTTACGATAGGAATGAAATAAAGAGAGCTATCCGCCAAGATCGATCCCAGAGCCAAAAACAAGAGGAAGATACTCCCACCGGCACGACCTTTCTTCCATATGTAAAAGGGATTACCGACCGAATAGGAAAAGTTCTAAAACGACACAACATTCGAACAATCTACAAACCTACTAGAAAAATAAAAGAATCACTACGTAGTACCAAAGATATCAGGGAACCTTTGTCTAATTGTGGCGTGTACAGAATTCCATGTACTTGCGGTATGTACTACGTAGGCACAACAAAACGAAAGATTACCACCAGACTAGACGAACACAAGAGGTGCTGTTGTTTAGGACAAACAGAAAAATCTGCTGTAGCAGAACATGCCTTGCTCCAGGGGGACCATCAGATTCTCTTTGAGAATACAAAAATACTAGCCACGATAACACCGTACTATGCCCGCTTATATCGAGAGGCAATAGAAATTTTCAAACATAAAGATAAATTTCAACAAAAAAGAAGAAGGTATCAAGTTAGCTAAAACTTGGTACCGGGTACTGCACGAACGCCGAGTGGCCAGAGACACGCCCCCGACCATTGCGCAGACGGTTTCACGCACCGAAGACCGTATAAATACGACACCACGGCACAGTACAGGCGCATTCGACGTCCAACCATCACCGAGAAGACTTAGACCACGACACTGAAGATGTCTTCCGTAGCAGAAGACGAAACGTCTGGCAAACCAAGCCAAAATCGACCACGGCAACTCAACCCGGAGAATATTTCAATCATTGACGCCGGCCGTGAAAGCCTACATTCTACAATCAAGACACTGTTATCAATTTTTGTTCAACGCACTCGATTATGTAGTATGTAATTTCAGAACCTGTTAAAAGTGGGATAAATAATAGATTATTTGACAGGTGAGAAAAAGAAGTGCAACTTTGGTAGCCGAACTGTGCCGAAGAGTGGCGGAAATTCATAACAGCTTTTTTTAGGATGCAGTATTTAATTGATTTTCGCCATACTTCGCCAACGTTCGATTGTCATTAACCCGTTCTGCATTCCCACTATTTATCACTTTTGATAAAAAATGAAAATTCCACTCCGGTAATATAGCAGTCGCTGCGCTCCCCGTCTTCCACTATAGGCTGTTTTATAGGAGTAGATTTCTGTGCCTCATTTTCTCCCCTTTACCTTTATGAGAGTTGAAATGTAGTACGATGTATACTTCAATTGTGTAAAAATTAGGACAGGATCTTAGGGCTAACACATTAAAAATCAATTTTCTATTAAAAATAAAAAAATATATAGTTTTGTCGCCTAAGCATGTTTGCTAAATGAAATTCTAGATAAAATAAAGCCATCGGAAGGCAGTAGACGGACAGGTTGCACGTGCCCAAAGGTTTAGGTTAAAAGCTGTACCTTGTAGAAAAAATATTGCCAATTTAATGTATAGAAGGGGGTGAATATTTAAAAAAAAAGGGATTTAGATGGTTTTCGGATAACTAGTCAAAATGTAGACAAGAATTTTTTTTTGTTTAAACTTTTAGTGAATTATCGTTATTTAGTCATTCGAAAACCTTCTTCCTTTGTATTTTTCGAGTTATTGAAGATATCAATTTTTACAAAAACAAACTGAAGAAGCGAATGTAATGTGTAAAATTGTTATATTTTTGTAGCTTCCATTCCAAACCCAGTAGTTTTCCAATAGCATAATTTTATATAGAATTTCATTTGATCAGCATAACAATGGTGATAAAATTGTTATCAGAACGTGCTTTCTCCAACAAATGGAGAATTGAGTTTTAATGTGATTGAGCCCTAATTTTGAAATCATCTAGTTTAGGCACATCCATATTCTTTTCAACCCTCTTAAAGACAGAAGAGACACAGTGAAATATGCGACTACCTGCTCATATTACATCAATGCACTATGTTTTGTTTCAGGGGCTTTCTTGGTTACGTACGGCGTTGCTATGATCACATGCGGAATTCCGCTGTTCTTTCAGGAAATTGCTGTGGGACAATACTTGGGTTCTGGTGGTTTAACTTTCGTGGGACAACTTGCCCCTTTATTCAAGGGCGTAGGATTTGCAGCTATGACAATTGTGTTCTTTCTAGATATTTATTACTGTGTGATTATAGCGTGGACTTTATATTATATTCTAAGTGCTTTCGTAGCTATGCCAGACATTCCATGGCGATATTGTGGTAAGTATTAACTGATATGTATTTAATTTAAAAAAAAGAAATTGAAAAGTTAGAAGGGATAATCTAGAAAATACAAATTCATGATCATCTTAACTGTAAAGATCCATTCGACGTTTTAAAGTATGATTTTAATCTTACTTTGCCAATGTAAACTAATTAGACAAGCAAGCGTAATTTTAATCGACCGGTTATATAAACCTTTTGTGTTTAGTTTGTCTCTATGTTCAATTAATGTTCTATATACACACACTGAAAGTTCATAGGTGGATGCACAATAGTGATTGTTATTTTAATGGCAAAATTGGCGTAACAAAAACACGATACGGATATGTAAATATTTCAACTGGTGATAGTCAAAGGTTTTAAATTATTAATAGTTTTTAATACGAAAAATAACCCTTGAAATTTTAATTAAACCTATTGTTGAGTATATTGTATTGTATTGTATTCAACGGAAACGACGATCCAGATATTCAGCCAATCTTAATATAATTTTGTATACTACACACAAACACAAGGCCGGTGTTGCCTGAGGTGGATAATATCATGTTGTGTTTAATGGAATACTTACTGTTTTGGATCATCCTAAAATGTTATAATACATTCTAAATCATTCTCCAAAAATTTTAAACGTTGTAGAACGTTCTACATTACTCCTAAACATTCCTAGTCATATCGAACATTCAAAATCATCTTCCAAAAAAATCTGAAACATTCTGAAAAAGCTAGTATATCCTAGAATTTAGAACCACTTGAAAACCACAGAACAATCTTTCCATTTACCGCATCCAAACTCTCTATGGGGGGCTATCTACCATCATAACCGTTAGTGAGTGGCAGTAGGTGATCATATAGAAAACCAAGAACAAACAAAAAAGCGGCTGCCTTTTATAATATGCAGTGTGTTCCAAAAGTCTGGAGACCGCTAAACAACTTTTGAACCACTGCTGATAGAAAAACGAAATTTTGGGAGTGTTCATTGACAAAAAAAAAGCTATCTTTAACAAGAATAGAAATTTGGGTCATCCTCAATGGAGGATCCCTAGCCCCACAAACGTTTTTGTTTTTAAATTACAACACCCTACATTGTGGTAGGTATATATTAGAAAAGGGTGTGAAGGAAGATTTTTTTTGTTAAAGTTGCAGCTCTATATCTATGACTGTTTCAAAATGGCTGGATGAAAATGGCGGAAATGGGTATTCCGTTTACTTATCAACGGGCTGCTAAAAAGCTAAACTAGAGAGGGTTGTTTCAGTGCAAAAATACGACTTTTGTTTAATTTTTGAACACACTTGCGGCGGCAAGTTGAAACGCTATCGAGATAAATCCAGTAAGAAGAATATCACAAGCAAATTACAATAAAATGAGTATCAGTTTATTTTGTCTTCAATAATATCATAGTTAATTTTATTTTTTATTAACAATGAAATATTAAGAAGCACATGGTAGTGGTGAATTTAAATACATTAATTTGAATTAAATCTATGAACTAACTACTAATAACCTCAAATTAATGTGGGAAAAGCTATTGCTGTCATTATACCCCGGCTGGGATTCGAACCCGGGTCTCTGGCTTTACGCGCCATTGCTATAACCACTAAGCAGCAATAGCTTTTTTTCTCATTAATTTGAGGTAATTTGTAGTTGGTTCATAGATTTAATTCACATTAATGTACATATTTAAATTCACCACTACCATGTGCTTCTTAATATTTAATTGTTAATAGATGTTAATAATAATATACATTAATCCGACGATTCAGTGACTTAGTAAGTACGTTTCGTCGATATTGCTCTCATCATGTCTCCGCAGCTTAGTAGTTAGAGCAATGGCGCGTAAAGCCAGACCCGGGTTCGAATCCCGGCGGGGGCATGAAGACATCAATAGCTTTTTCCTCATTAATTTGAGGTTATTTATAGTTGGTTCATAGATTTAATTCACATTAATGTTTTTTAATGTTATTTGCTTTGAACAGGCAGTCATTAAAGAGTAATTAGTAATTAAATATAAATTGCCCGGTCAAAACAATTAGTGAATTAGTTGAAACTGCCACGTACCCATTTTGTCTTGAATAAGTGAAGAAGTTTGTGATAAGGCGTGATTTATTTCCTGCAAATTTTGCAATTTTCGTCGTTGCATTTTATTTTTACAAAATGTTAAAGATGCAGCTTAACGCTTGCTCAGCTCATTCTGAAATTTAAAGCAGTCGTCAATTTAAGCATTAGCTTTAAAAAATTTCTTCTTTTATTTTCATTTCAATGATGTATCACAAGTGAGAGGTTGCTATTTAAAAAACAAAAGTTGGTGGGGCTGGAGGTCGTCCATTGGGAGATACTTAAATTTTGTCTTGTGCGAAAAACGGTTGTCTTTCGTTAAGGAACACTCCCGAAATTTCGTTTTCCTATTACCAACGGTTCAAAAGTTATTTAGCCGTATGTAGACCTTTGGACCACCCTGTATATCGGTAATACGTTGTGTCTGAGTGATTAATGATCGAGTAACTGCGAATAACTAAATCAATTGAAGTCATATTATTCCCACAATGTATTTTTTTGTCGTTGGTTCATAGCTATGGTAGAGTTCGATAGATAATGCTGTAAAACGCTGAGTTGGACAGAACAACGTTTATTGAATACAGATATCATAATCATTTTTCATAAAAAAATGGAAAATTTCTCAATAGTTTTTCTTCGAGTGTCAAAATAAAGTAAAACGTAATTATGAATTAATTTTAGGTAATATTTGGAATACTGTAAATTGTTCCTCTATTGAAAGTTCAGCCATTAATTTGACAAATAATACAAATACTCCTGTTGAAGAATTCTTTGAGTAAGTACAGTAGCTACCAAAGTAGTGTATAACTTTTGAAGATCCCCTTTCTATTTACAGCCGTAACGTACTAGGAATTACGGACGGAATTGAAGAAATTGGAGGAATACAATGGAAATTACTAGTTTGTTTAATATTCGGATGGATATTTATATATTTCGTTATACGGAACGGTTTGCATCAAAGTGGGAAAGTAAGTGGATTCATAAATATTAAATATAGTAGACATTCATTAATGAATAAGTTTTTGGCAATTGTGCATTAGTGGAGATGCTAATTGATATGTCTTTTTATAGATAATTTGGTTTACGGCTCTATTCCCATACGTTGTATTATTTATACTTTTAATACGTGCAATTACTTTGAATGGGGCTATGGATGGCATGTACCATTTTATTATTCCACGTTGGGAAGAATTACTTAAACCTGAACCGTGGTTAGAAGGTGCCACACAGATCTTCTTCGCTTACAATATAGGTTGTGCCGCTCTTCCAGTTCTTGGATCATACAACAGTTTTCATCATAATTTTTACAAGTAAAGACACATACCATAATGAGTTTTAATTTAATTAAATAATTATAGAAGAAGGCACCTTTTGAGTCAAAATAGTCATAGAAAATTAGGTTTATATTACAATAAAGTAGGTGCGCAAATAGAAAACTTTATCAAGTAACGTTACATTATTCACTATGTGGTTTAAATCAGATTGCCCCAGGTGAGCAGGGGAAGATATTCGTAACTTTAGAAAATCATAAGACTATTTAAAACTTCTTCGTTTATTTTAATATCTTCAGCTTATTAGTAACTACTCGTCTGAAATAGACGAATTCGCCGCGAACTCATATACATAGCCCAGTCGATAGGGTAAAAAAGATTGACCTTTTTCAAAATTTACTATCAGAAAACCGAATGTACCATCAATTTCGAATCAATACATGATCAAATTCTGATATTTTTCAATCACAACTTCAGTCCATTCGCGTAAAATGCGTGTACTTTGTGGAGTCTGGTTATGCGCGTGATAAGCGCGTTTTGCGCGACAGTCGAGATACTGGGGACTCCTTGGTTGTGTTCATCTTCAATTACTGAGAAGCTAGTGACTGCAAAATTCTATAAAAAATACAGTAGACCTAGTTCAATGTTCCCTACTCAGCTAAAATACCATAAAAATCAATGGTTATTGAGATATTTAGCTTTTTTAAAAAATTTCCATTTTTATTCCACCCTTTAAAAATTGAATTTTATTTAGCAAGGTTCGTTCTTTCGACTCAATACCAGTTTGCCAGTCTACAGCATACAGGGTGTTTTAATTTAATTTTTGAAAATGGCAAACTTCAACATGGCATGAGTTCATATTTTTAAATGAAATGAGTTATTTTTTATTAAATAAACTAATTCAGCTTCAAATTCTGCGCCGATTATTATAACATAACTTTTTTACTTATCCTACTTAGTTTTTGAGATATTAAGGAATTTGCATAAAATTATTTTAACAAATATTCAAAATTACGTCCGTTAATTTCTAGACTTTTTTGGTACCGCCGATTTAATTCGTTCTGAGTCACTTTTCTTATTGTTATTGGATTGAGACGTTGAAACTCGGTCCTTACTCGGCGGATGTAATCCTCTTTAGTTTTTGAAGGAGGGTCACTACTGAAATAAAATAATCAAGAACCGCCAAATAAGGCGAACGGGGAGACCACAAAAAAGGTCAATTGTTAGAAATCCGGTCTTGAAACGTTTCGTCTAATAAACTATTATACCAAACCATTATGAACCGGAGCTCCGCCATGTCGATGAAAAATACGTCCATATTAATTTAACGGTAAAATTTGGAGGTAATCATTTTCAAAATTACGCAGAATGTTCAAGTATGCGTCTCCTAGGAGAATAAATTTAAGAAATTTATGTTCAAGGCACTGCATTTGCGTATTCCTGTCTACCGTTTAAATTTGCGTCGTATACCAATGTGCAGTGCAACAATTTTGTAAAATAGTAATATCTCAAAAAATAAGTAGCGTAGGTAAAAAGTTATGCTGTAATAATTGGCGTAGAATTCGATGCTGAATTCGTTTATTTAATAAAAGGTAGGTCATTTCTTTAAAAAAAAATGAACTTATGCCATGTTGAAGTTTGCCAGTTTCCAAAATTAAATTAAAGCACCCTGACTGGCAAACTGGTATTGAGTCGAAAGAGCAAACCTTGCTTTATAACTTGTACAAAAATGAATTCATAAATAAAATGCGTTTTCAATTTTTAATGAGTGGAATGAAAATGGCAATTGTTTAACAGGAACCAAAATATCTCAAACAGCATTGATTTTTATGGTATGGTGTTTCCTATAAAAAGTTCTTTAAATAACACTCAGAGTCTGAAAATAATAAGAAAAACATATAGTGCTATTTAAAATAAGGAAGTTGAAAATATTTTAGCTGAGTAAGGCATAGGTCTACTCTATTTTTTATAGAACTGACTTCTTCTTCTGACTTCTCAGTAATCGATCGACGCAATATGGAACCTAAAATATATAACTAATAATTTTTTATTTTATTTAAGGGACGCATTCATTACATGCATAGTTAATACCTTGACTTCTATTGTGGCAGGATGTGTCACTTTCAGTATCCTTGGCTATCTCGCTTTAGAGAAAGGTACAACCGTACAGGAAGTGGTTACAAGTGGTCCAGGACTTGTATTCTTAACATATCCGGAAGTGGTATTAAAACTGCCGTGGTCAATGCTTTGGACATTATTGTTCTTCTTCATGTTATTGGTAGAGACTTATTTCGATTGTTTGTAAACTTAATTTTAAAAGCGTTTTCACTTTTTTCAGGTGTTGGGTTTAGATTGTGGGTTTTGTTTAGTAGAGGCCTTCATAGCAGGCATTCTCGACAATTGGTCGGAAACTCTGAGATCACATAAGGAAGTCTTTAGAATCGCAGTATGCTTTATAATGTTTTTACTAGGCATTCCAATGATAATGCAGGTACTTACCAAAGAGTAAAAAAGATCCATTTGTACAGAAACAAGAGGTCTGACAATTGTTTTAGGGTGGCATGTACGTTTTTCAACTAATGGACTATTATTCTGCTAGTGGGATGTCGTTGCTTTGGGTATGTTTTTTTCAAACAGTGGCAATATCATGGGTATTTGGAACCAATAGGTTGTCAGACTGTGTGGAACAGATGTTAGGTTTTCGACCCGGAAAGTATTGGACAATATGCTGGCAATATTTTGCTCCTTTCGTGATGGTGGTAAAAAAAATTAACTTTTCAGGTTAATAATGTTTCTAGTTTAGTAATTTTTATTCCAGATTATCTTTGTTGCACAATGCTTCCAGTTTCAACCACTTACTTATGGCGATTCGTATGAGTATCCCTGGTGGGCGAAAATAATAGGCTTCGGCTTAAGTTTTTCATCGATGATGTGGATTCCTTTCTACGCTATTTTTTACTTATTGAAGAGACCTGGAACTATTTGGGAGGTTGGTGTTTAATAAGTCGAGCTTTGAGATATTATTTATTTAACACAATTGT
The DNA here is from genome assembly GCA_947389935.1 of Agrilus cyanescens. Taxonomy (NCBI): domain Eukaryota; kingdom Metazoa; phylum Arthropoda; class Insecta; order Coleoptera; family Buprestidae; genus Agrilus; species Agrilus cyanescens. Next base: position 12,723,304 of record OX376707.1, on the reverse strand, counting down.
TTAATTTTGTTTTTTAGAATTTAAAAGAAGGACTAAAGCCAGATATCAAGTTGAGAAGACTCTCAAAACGAACTAAAGATAACATACTTACATCTGAAAGTACAGTTATTGATTTTTGATGCAGAATTCGGTTTAATAAACATTACGGCTGTTATTAATAAATACGTATATTAAACAGTGATAGACATTCATAATATGTATATTGTATAGTATATTTTCATAAAGCTGAGACATAGTACTGTGTGATACTAACGTATATTACTCTTAAGCTTATTAAATTATTTTATATTAGTCAAATGGTAAATAAAAACATTTATGATTGTTTATTTTAATTACGATGCCACCTACTAACCCGTTAACAACTCCACAAATTTCTTAATATTGTAAAAATCACCAAAGGGACTAGCCACCAAATATATAAAGAATGCAATTTGAACACACAAAAAGGTTTTTATAGCAGAAAACATCAATATTAAATAAATGAATCAGAATTCAACGAGAGGCAATATTTTCAGCAGTTTTATAGGGCATATAGCTTTTTAATTATCATAATTTTTGTGTGGGGTTTAAAAAAAGGCATGTTTGATATCACAATCATCTTACGCAGCTTTCTCCAAGCGAGTTCAACTCCCATTTACCAATTTTTGCTTGTATATAAACCCGCATAACATCCTTCAGGGTAGTCCGATTTTAATAATTGTTTTTATGTTGGATGACATATCCTGAATTTGATTTCGTTTACATTTGAAATGTAAGTTTAACCTCTAGGGGTAGGAAAATTGGAGATAATTGATTGTTCGCCTTCTGAATTTTTTACCTCTTAAATGATGCTACTATGCGAAACTTTGGAAAAAGCGATTCGATTTTAAATATTTCTTTAGCCGACTAAAAAAGCGGGACGTTCTCAAGTGGACGCGAAAGTTTTATTTCTTTTTTTTATTTGCAGGTTGGCCCAAATTGATTTGCTTTGACAAAACACAGCAAAATCGAATTAGTTGCAAGGGATTCGATTTTTTGAGGAATGTTTAAAGGAAAACGTTATCTTCAGTGCCAAACGAGACACAGTGCTTTTTTGGGCTATATCGAAAATTACACATATCGGAGAACATTAACATTAATAAAATTTTGGATCACATTCTTAAAACAATCCAGTGGCGTACTCAGATGTATTGCTTCATCGTCGTCTTATTAAAGATAATTAAAACTTTCCCAAGATTATTCCTTTTGAAAGACATAAGGTTGTAGATACTTTTAAAGATAACGCAAATACATAGTAGTTGTAGTTTTCTTTAGGTTGCAGTGGACCTAGCGAATCTTGTACCGTTAGTTTTATTTGTTCTTGTTAAACTTATAGTTTGCCAATATCAGAATTTGGCATTTAATATTTCAATTCTTTGCAAATGAGACTGAGTTATGTTAATTACCAAATTATTATTAAAAACAATCAAAACAAAATCAAAATAAAACACAAGTTCAACTAGGCCCACTGCAATCTAATGAAAACTCTTTTAAAAGGTGAAAACTCAGGAAATTTTATAAGACCCAAGCCAATAATGGTTTCCATTAATAAAAGATGTTTTATTTATTTCTGGTAAAATTTACGATGATAGAAACAATCTGAGAAGGTACGCCACTGAGTTGTTCTTAAAAAAGTGCATAAAGAATGTATTTGCATCATTTTAATATTCTACGACGTAGACCCGTTATGGGCAATTTTATTTATAGCCGAAAAATAAAAAAAAAGCAATTTTGGTACTGAAGATCAAAAATTTCCCAAAAATCGAGTCGATTTTGATCTATCAAGTCGGAAAATAATTTTTCTCTCTCAAAACCCGTAACTTTTTACAGAATACTGCCAATGAATAGGACATATGATGAAGTAGATCTCACATATTCTTGAAAGAAAAATTTCCACCTCTAAGGACTAGAAAATAGAAGAACAATTAATTCTTTTCTCACTCAATTTTCACCTTTTAGCCGACTCGTTTTTGCATAACTTCGTACTTCGTTATCTGGCTCCGATGATTCTTTTTTTTTTTTATTAAATGAGGTATACCTCGAAGTTGGTCTTATTAAATTAAAAAGACCACTCCTAATAATATGAAAATGGGGGATGATTGTTTACCAACTCAATTTTTACCTTTTAATCGATTTAACTACTGAGTTGAACGAAAACATCCTCCCCTATAATGGGAAATGATTGACTCCATCTTTAAACTGATTCTATTGAAATTTGGCAAAAAAAAATAATGGTAAATGGTTTCATTTTATTAATTATTTTAAAGTTGTAATTTAGTTATTAATATTATTAACATATAGGTACATATGAGATATATAACTTCATTACTTCTCAAACCTGTCTCATTGACACACACGTCTCATCTTTCCGATTTTGTATAAATAGCCAAGTGACCACGATGATAAAGAATTATTAAAGTTTGGCTAGATATTCATTTTAATTAATGTCCATATTATTTATCTGTTACTATTAATGGTCGACTCATATCCATCAATCAATCTATCAACATGCACTTCATCATTCAATTAATACAAATATGTAGCTTTTACTGTAACAAGACAGTGCATAGAATAGCAAAATATTTTGCAACCTGATCATCTATCTATATAATATTGTAGATTGTGCCTGTTCAGCAATGGTTATTCAACTATGTTACAATCTTTTTTATAGTTTACGTTCGAACAGTGTACTTTATAGAATATTTCTTCGAAATATAAACCTAAGTAACATACTCCATTATGTTACTGATGTTGGTTCTAAAATTTCATTGCAGAAATAGCACCACACTTAATTCGTTTCGGGCTTCGAAGCTGTTAAGTCGTCTTTAACAACGTGAGCGTTTTGTTGTGTGTCTATGTATGTCTGCATTTTTTAGGTGAGTCAGGCATCTTCTTGAAATACTTCTCCAAACTAAATTTAGATTTTAAACTAGCATATTTTTGGTATCATTTTAATTAGCCGCGAAATTTTTTACGTCCTTTATTTTAATTTTATTCATGAAGTGTACCGATGATCGGTGGATGTTAAATACATGAAATGTAACAGATGTTCGCGATCTAATTAAATTTTCGATTTAAATCGGGGACGGTTACGTTTCAATAAAATTCACTGAATAAATACTTATTTAGAACCATTTCAACTATAGTTTAGTTGAATGAAACAAAAAAAAATGTGCTTACCTACTAGCAATTTGAAAAAAGACTTGTTGAATTATTTTCAATTTTTTATTTAGAAAATAATACATAAATTACTACAAAATTTGGGTAGATATTAATAGGTAACCTTTACTCAATTTTAGTTTGAAATTTTGTGAAGGAATGATGCAATAGCAACAAGTGTTACAGGGCTACCTATCCTTTTTTACAATTCGAATTTATAAGGGATGCGAAAACCCTAAACTTTGCATTTTCACTTAGTTCACCCAGCTATTGTTTTATAGTAGGAATATCCTAGCTTTACTGTTTATAAAGTTCATTTGAGTCAGTATTTTATGAGATTAAGAAACAAAAACAAGGGTTACTAAAAATTAGAAAATAGAATTCTTAGCATTGTAGGTACTGTTTCATTGTACAAATTACAAATAAGTATATCGTCAACTATGATAGCTTGTAAATTGTAAATTTTATCGTATAAGTACCTACTACTTAAAGAGAAGTGATATGCATAATTACATATTATCAAGAAAGGTAGGTAGTTATGACAGACTTAATTCGAAATCATGTCGAACAAAATTGTAACTACGATATTATTTTGAAAGTGATGAAATGTATCAGCAAGAATTCAAAATAATTTATAATAATAGGACATATTGTTACAATGATTCATAAATAAAGATAAGCAAATAAGGTTTTAAAAAGGGATGTAGTATATATGTTATTTAACCTGTTCAACAAAATCTTTACAAAATTCGCCTTAACTCAATTGACCTTTTAAGTTTAAATTTGACAAAGTCTATAAACTTTAAAATAGCCACTAAAACTGTTTTAAGTTATAAAAAAGTAGTTCACCATACTCATCATTGAACCTTGGTCTTACTTTTCTTAATAGTTTTAAAATTGTTAAATTAAATAAAATCTGCAAGTTGATAGAATTGGTACTGACAAAGTATTAATTATTGTATTGAGTATCTATTAGTCTTCTGCAAGAGTTTGGTAGAAAACATAAAATATGTCAGTATTCATGAGTAAGGAATTGGTCAAAAACGGTATATCAGCACCCTGTATTCCGAGAGCCGGTTATTTTAGGATTTTGCGTATATTTGGATTTTTAATCAAGATAGATATCTCACAAACAGTTATAATGTATTTGATCAAATTTACATAGGTACAACCAATTTTCGTACAACTAGAACAACGGATCATCTTCTGTCTACGTAGTACCTATACCTCGTACATACACCAACTGAGGCCGATCATAAAATTAAGGCAGTCCAACTAAAAATAAAAAATACATAAAACTACCTGTGTAGTTGGCAAAACTGGAATAATAATGTCATTAGAAAAGGGTAGGTAGGCAAAACGGGAAAGTTGGCAAAACAGGAGTTGGCGAAACAGCACTAAACCGTCCAACTGAAACAACGCGGATGTGCTAACTGAGGCGATTTTTTTTACCTCAAATGAACTTTACAATCAAGGTGATGTGGCGTACAATCGTTTGGTAGACCACGATTTTAATTCAATTTCACAATATTTAACAAACCTAAACTCAACCAATAACCTAAACTAATCTCATGCTTTTTCTAAAAAAATATTATAAAAAAAAGCACGGCATACACATAGATATAGAATTATTCGCACTGATCATTACGACAAGTAGAAGAAAGATGTATATTGCCGAAATAAATCATTATACTAAAACAGACTATTTTTACCTAATACTTATTGTTAACCCAATTCTCGACTTACCCCTATCGCAAAGGGTATGAGTTTGATATTAATTTAAATAATAACAGAAAAAGTAACTTATTATAATAAATTATTAGTTATTAGTTAAATTAAACATTATTTAAAACCGGATACTGAAAAATAATAATTTCAAACACTAAAAATTGTCAAAAATATGCTTGCATATATATTTTTAATAAATTATCCGAATTCTTATTACATTTGAATTTAGTAGTTTTATTTTCTGCATCTACCTGAGCTCAAACGAGCCGAATTTACATATCAACTATTTTCGAGGCCTGATACAGATTGCACTGCATTTAGATTAGTCATTAGATTGCTGGTATTTTATTAACTTTCCACTTCGAGAGCCGGTTAATACGTCTGCTTCAGTTGGTGGTCGCTGGTAGGTACCCATTACCAATCAAACTGCCTCAGTTGGTAGCGTTTTGAAGGGAATCGCTTCAGTTGATTTATGCCCACTCCAAATTGCGTACAAATTTCTAATGAGCTTTATTTCGTGTACATTGCATATTGTTTTTGCATTTGGTTTTCGTTTGCAACTATGAAATTATATCTAATAAACTATGTCATTATTATAGATTAAGTTGGGTAAAGACGTATATTTTTTTAATATTTCATTTGTGACCAGAATGGTTGTTAAATCTGTAGCTACTCTTCATACCATCTCCTACTTCTAGGGTGGTCCATTTAACTTGAGACAGGCTTGTACTCAACAACGGTACCTTTTACAATCTTCGTAATCCAGTAATCATCTAGATCTCAATTTTTCATACATAAATACATTACCCGAACTGAAAAAAAGAGAACGACTCACCCAAAATTATACTGTCAGATTTAATGAAATCAAATTAATTTAACTATTGTTAATTTAAGTTTTTTATTTATCAGTTCTTACATTTTCCGCTAAATATGGAATATCTTTCCTAAGAAGCGATTGAGATGAGAATTCGAGTACTGAATCAAAATTGATAACTACGCTCTTGATCATTGATCACTGTTTATTAAGAAAATTGGATTAATGAATAATTGCCTTATTGACTTTATTGCCAACTATTCATCAACATTATTAACGAACAATGTTTCATGTCCTATCGTCTAAATTTACAATCGAATTAATTTTTTTTTTAAATAAAAGTTTATTTTATTTTTCGTAGAAATCTATTATGCATTAAAAAATATACGTTTCCATTAAAAAAAAAGGGAAGTGACCTTGAAATTATTATCAAAGGGGTGTCACACTGAAAAACCAATGTCACCATCTTCTTTCCATCTTAATAGATACTAAACAACTTTTATAAAAACTTTTTCTTTATAGAAGGCACGGTTGTTGAGATAGAAGCCTGTCTCAAGTTAAATGGACCACCCGGTATATGAAGGCGTCGCTTTTGCATATCTTCTAGTATATATCTATATAATAGTAAAGTGTTGCTCATACATATGTATGTATATCTATTTAAAATTAACAATAAGTTAGTTCATTTAGAGTTTTTGTACGTACATATATAAGTAGCTTTTTCTTCATATAGTTTTGCTTTTATAATGCGCTTTGATTGCAATTCGTCTTTACATACAATAAAGCTCTGTACCTACGTATGTAGGCGTAAACGATACCTATTTGCTAGAAGAAGAAATCGTAAACGGTATTAATTGATATAAAGAATGTAAGAAGTTTCTAAATCTGTTCTACTTTTCATTCAAACTGTTCATGCTACAAAATGACTTTTGATATTTAGAAAATGAATGGATTGTACATTATCATCTTTTTGAGAGGCAGTGTATGGCCTATATTACATACATGCATTATGTATAGGGTGATCCAATTTCGAACTCGTTAGCAAAAAAACTAGTCCCGCATCCTCGATCTCTTTTTTTGAGTTAAATTTACAGGTGTTTTGAAAAACTCGTCTATTGTTTTCGAGTTATAAACAAAAGTTGGAATTTTCGAGCTTTTGAAATATGTCCATACCTTGATTGATGAATTAATTAGAAAAAAACGCCTTTCATGTTCTTCAGGTACTTTTTGTGTAGAATAGAATGGCATTTGAAAAATAAAAAAAAAAAAACTGCACTTTTGAGTTATAAAATAAAGTTGTGTTTTATTAAATGGGAATCATACTTGACTATGCGTTAGTCAAAAATATGAGGGGTCTCTTATGTTGTATAAGCGCACAATAACAAAATTGATCTTTTTGGAACTTTCTATCTGCTTTTTTATGTTTGCTGGTATTTAATTTCAAAATTTATAAACAGTCTTAGAATATTACGAAAAGTATGGGTAATTTTCAGTGATTTATCAGAAACATATGCTTCATTTGTTGTTTCGAAAGACCACAATTCTATAAATTTATTTTTGCAAGAACAAAAAAATCTACTAACAACAAGAATATTGCATCTGTGATGTAATACTTTAAAAGTATTTCGACGCCATTCTATTTTACATAAAAAAGAGCCTGAAGAACGCGAAAGTCGTTTTTTTCTAATTGATTCATCAATCTCGAAAATTCCTACTTTTGGTTATAACTCGAAATCAAAAGACGATAATAATTTTTTGAAAACGACAGTAAGTTGCATTAAAAAAAGGGATCGAGGATGCGTCACAAATCGTTGTTTTGTATCTCTTATAGTTACCGAGTTCCTCTATTGAAACACATAATTCGAACCACCCTGTACATACAAAAATATTGAACATTATGAATCAGTATACATTTATGCATGAATAATACCATAGCTGCGCTAGTTTTGGATAAAATTCAAAATGTTTATGCATACTGATAGTAAACGCCCTATATATAATACAGTAGTAGAACCTCGATAAGATAAAGACCAAGGGAAGCGTTAGATAATTTGAGTTATTGAGGTTTTTACTTACTAAGGGTTTAAGTAAAGGAGTTTTTATTGCTTTATATTTTTTACTTACAGAGGTTCGTTTATGAGCTTTGTTTAGGAATTATAGAGATAGACGAGCTAGGCTAAATGCAAATGAAACTTTGAAATGTTAATACATACGCACTTTATTTTAGGTTTATAGGTACATTTATTCAAGGTTATGTATTTTATTCTACATAAAAAAGTCGGTAATTTTTTTTTTGTTTCAGACAATTCACAATTTCAGGCCCACCTTTTTTGTTTGCGCATGTCATTTAAAATGACTCGTTGATAGATAATTGAAGTTACAAAGGTCGTCGTCGTTACAACTTTGAGTTACTGAGGTGCGATGCCCAATTTACTCGTTTAAGTTACAGAGGGTCTGTATTTTAAGTAAAAGAGGTTTTGACAAAATTTTATGAATTTATAGAGGTTATTAAGTTATCGAGGTTTAAGTTATCAAGGTTCTACTGTAGCTTCAAATAAAAGTCTTTTACATAACAAAGAATAGTAGATACATTTGTAAAAGGAAAATAGTTTGTTTGTTTTAAAAAAAGGAAAAGAATTCACAAATTACTTATAATGGCCTTGTTTTTTTTGAACACCTAACGCGTTTATATTTTGTAATTTTATTAAAATCACGTTCTAAGTTACTGAAAAATGCGTATGTCATTAACTTGGTTATTTATCAACATCAAAGTTATTTCTAAAATCGGGTTTGCTGATAGCAAGGTAGAAAAGATTGAAATGTTTCTGGCCAGGTAGTAAGCTACTTTGCAAACAATTTCGACCTGCAGATAACAGCAGCTTATAACGAAGCCCCTGTAATGTAAGCCATAATTTATTACCCATCTTCCGATAAAGCAACCTGCTTTATCTTCTAATTATCCACGAAGGGCTATCACCTGTTCAGCCTAAAAGTTAAGTAAACTGACGCCATAAAAGGGTAATAAACTTCGGAAAGCATGGGCATAAATAGAAACTTTAGATTTTTAGCACTTCCGCTACAGTAAACAAATATACGGTTGAAAATTATTTTACCGACATGTTTAAAAGAAATATATTTAGTTCCATTTGTTGGTTTTCTGTGGATAAAGCAAGTTATTTATCACAACATATTGTGGCAGGAGTACAAAAACACTTGGAATCATTTGAGGTAGTAATTCATGCGGGGCTTTTATATGCTAATTCACGTTAAAAATGATGAGGTACGAACTTTTTTGACGGGAAAACATTCTAAAGGGGTAAAAATTATTCCCGGAAGCAGTATTTTGTAAGGGCGATTTTCATTAAAATGCTTATGAATGAATTCTGCATTGTTTTTATTGTAGATATAATATTAAAACCGCGATTGAATGAAATGTTTGCTTCTGTCATTTCCTACACTTCAGTATTTTTAGGAAACACGAATTTTCAGTATAACAATGGATGTTATTAACTGTCATCGAGAAATTAACATTAACAACCACTACTTTCAGAAAATAAATTTTAATTACAAACTAGTACTATTAAAATTGTAGTGTTGAAGAACCCACAGTACCTAACAAGATTTTTAAGACGTAGAAAATGTTTTCAAAAATTTATTATATAACTTTAATAGTAACAAAGTGAAAAAAATAGTAAAAGTGATTGTTCGATCAATTACACTAAAGCTAATTAATAGAAACAATTTTCAATTGTATGAATTTAATTTAGTTGGTATGAAAAGAATATTGTAAGATCATTAAAAGCTGATCTTGCCAATAGCCAACAACTGTTAATAAGTAATTAAGCAACGTTTCGACCGTCAGTTTCGGTCATCGTCAGGCTAAGATATAACAACATTAATATAACTGTATAAAATTATGATATAACAATAAAAAAACTGTGTCTAAAGCAAACTTAAATTGCCTTCAAGTCAATAAACTGAGTAGGTAGATATTAAATTTTCTTTACAAAAACGTAGTCTTTAAAGTGAATCGTAATGAGTGTGGCACCTCATATACGGGTCAAACAGGAAAATGTAAAAACACTAGACTGAAAGAACACATTTATGTAGATAATAGAAAAATTCACGGGCATTTGTGAATATAGCCGAAGAACATTTAAACATTACATGAAAATCCGATTGGATTGCTGCGAAATTTTTATGTTTTAATATATGCAAAATGTGTAGAAATGTTCTTGAAAATAATTAAAGCTACAGCCTCAACAATTTTTTAAAAATTCTGAATTTGTAGGTATTTTACAAGACTATATAAAATTTAAGTTTTGAAAAGTATTTTTAATTAAAACTGTGTTTAGTATACTGCATCAATCTAGAAAAGACGCGGTTAAATATTGAAAAATATAATTGTAATAAAAAATTCGAAAGTTTTGCATAAACTATTTAGCCAATATCAAGGAGTTGAAGTGAAACCATCTCAAAGATTAGTGAATGCCACGATTTGACAAGAGGTCTTTATATTTCTATGTTTTCCAAAAAATTATGACAATATTCTAAAACATTCTAAGATTACCCTTTATCGCTTTTATAATAAGACAGTAAAACTTTTTGTTCAAATGAACTACGGTTATGGACAACATAATTATTGAAAAGTCCAGTATTACATTTTTGTTTATCAATGAAAAACCTCCTATAAATGTAGTTTTATAGGATCTGCTGGTTTGTTTATCACATTACAATTATACTATGAAAGATGAAATGTAGTTTAACATATGAAATGTGTTCTTATTTCAAATGTTTAAAAGATGATTTGAAAAAAGATTTGTATTTCAGGTAAAATGTCAGGAAATGCATGTGAATACAAGGAGAAATCTGAAAATAGAATGCTTGATGGACAAAGTGGAAAAGCAAGCTCGCCTTTTTGTACAATCACGTACGTTGCACCCTCTAAAGACGACGAAGACGAAGAACTCGACAGAGGGGGCTGGGGAAGCAAATGGGATTTCCTTTTTTCTTGTATCAGTTTATCTGTGGGACTTGGAAACGTATGGAGATTTCCGTATTTATGTTACAAGAACGGAGGAGGTACTTTATTTGATTAACTGACACATTGACGACAGTAAAAAATACTGTATTGTATCAGAAATCATTTAATAGCAATTTAAAAACGAGTCAGATTCCATATATGGAGATTTCGCACAATATTAAGAACAGCTATTTATATTGTGCATGCAAAAATGAATACGGTTGTTGTCGATTCCGCACAACAATTTGAGTAAAATATTTTATAAAAATCGGTTCACATTTTTTTTTCCTGAATATTTTGATTAGCAAGTTTTAATATTATAAAAGAAGATGAGTAGAAGAAAAACACTGGGTTTCGTTGCACTAAATATTTATTAAAATCTCGACAAATTTGTTTCTACCTTCAGGTCATTCTCAATACAGAAATTTTTTACTACTAAATTTAAAACTGTTTAGAATGCTATTTATAAATGTTATTGGTATGTTAAACTTGGTTATTACTAAGGGGTGGTTAGGAATTGGGAAAATCCAGCCCTAATAGCGAAGACCATTTCTACTTGATTTTTAGCTATGTTATCTTTATTTTTATTTGCTTTCTTAATCCCTAAAGCCTCTAACAAATTTAATTTGAAACTTTTTTGTACATATTCAATAATTTTACCGAGTTAGTATCTAATGTATGATTAAGTTTTGGGCAATGTTGCACTATCACTGTTATATGTTTTTTTGTTCTTTATTGAAGCAACGTGTTCATTTATTCTATGTTTAATAGCCCTACCTGATTGACCTATGTAAAAAACAGGGCAATTCTTACACGAAATTCTATAAACCCCGCTTTTTTCTAAAAAAAATTGATTTTGTTTTAGTATTAACTAAAAGACTTCTTAGGTTGATTTTATTCACTAAAATTGGAACAATATTCAATTTGAGGAGATGATTACTAATTTTGTATCTAATCTCTTTTATATGATTAATAAAACTGTATTTGATTTTTGAAGAATTTATAACGGGGTAAACAGAAGCCTTGTAAAGATGTTCCGTAATCAATCTGCGTTTTTTATTTTTTTAAATTTTGTTAATAATATTCGGATTAAAACCATTATTAAAAGCAAACGGTTTTATTATTGTCAATTCTTTGTCAAAATTTTCTTTTGAAAGCGGAACCATAATTAGTCTATGAATTAGACTGTTGAAAGATGGCATTTTTATGTTGAACGATTGATTTGAATCAAGCGGAATGATTGTATCTGTTGTAGTGGGTTTTCTGTAGATTTCGTAAATAATTTCTTTGTCTTTTTTATTTTTAGTTAAAGTTAGGTCTAAAAAGTTTAGTTTATCTTCTATTTCGATTCCATGGTAAATTGAATATTTCTGTCTAGAGAATTTAGAAAATTTAGCAACATACCTATTAAGTTGTCTGGAGCTACCTTTCAACAAAGAATATCGTCTGCGTATATGTAGGATATGTATTTAATTAATTCAGAATTGCTTTTAAATAAAGTTTCTTCAAAATATGCCATAAAAATTTCAGAAAGAAGCGGTGACAAGGGAGCCATGAGTAAGCCATCCTTGAAAAAAGTATCTTCTACTCATCTTCTTTTATAATTTATAAAATGTTGCACAACGAATGCGACACATTCAATCAATTTTATAAAGTTTTAATATTTAATATTTTCCATTCTTATGAAGTATTGTACGAAACAGACACATCATCTCAAATCGTTTTGTGGAGTCAACAATATAAAACAATATTCTTTTATATATGTATATATAAAAATGTTCGTATACACAAAAAAGAATAATACAAATGCCCCATAGTTTTTAGCATTGTACAGAATCTCCATATTCGGAATGTGCATAGCTTCATTATAACTTTCATAACATTCAAACAAATTTCGCTAATTGATTCCTGTGCCAAAAATACCGCAGCACGAATTCTTTTTATGAAAGTACATCATTTATTTAATATATTTTTTTGCTGATAGTGATGATAATTAATGAATGTTATAGAAAAAATGATACTTTGCTGTCTAATCTAACATATAAATTCGGTTAACAACTAACTGTAAGGCTAATTACCGATTCCTCAGAACATCTGCAACACAGCTATTTTAGGTATACCTATATGTGTATATGGCAGTCACACGAGACCCAAAACATAATCTCCTAAACATAACGAGTTGACAACCACAAGCGATAAACTAGAATCTTGCTAATTCAATTTGAAAATGAATATTTTTGGTATTTTCACTTCCAAATAACGAACTATATACACAACATTTTTAAATATACGTTTTCGCTAAAAACTTTTAATAAAAAAAATTCGCATAGAATCTGTGGAAGGCGCTATCTATTGACAACCTGTTCAACTAACATGCATGCCAGCTGTTAGTTAAAGTCTATAAAATTTTCGCATGGGTAATCCAATGAAAATCTTACAAATACTCTAGACAACATTATTTTAAGATTAATTTGAAGCCATTTTTATTTTTAGAATATGTCTGTGTTTTGAAAAGGTATAATCTAAGAGACGAACTATAATATAGTACTTAATGGTTATTATTTTGAATTATCAATTTGTTTTGGTTGGTTTTCATTTTTTTTAAGCCAATATTATTTTACAATATTGAGTGATGGAAAGACCTCGTAAGGACGCTTTATTAATCTAACTCAATTCTAACCTAACCTAACGTAACGTGCCTCTTCCTGGGATTGTTCTAAAGCCAACAGGCTTTAATTATTCAATAAATGAATTTAATCTTGTTGGTATAAGTAAATAAAATATTGTAAGATCTATAAAATCTAATCTTGCAATAACCAATTATTTGTTAATTAAAAGTTGTTGGTTACTGGCAAGATTTGATTATTAATCTTAGTCTTTTAATTACTTTACATTTCCTGTTTGATACTGGGCAGTTCTCTGTACATAACTTCCAAGCCTACAGACCAATATTAATCAAATCAATATGGTACACTTTGGGGTTACATTGAACCTGATGCAAAAACAACTGTTAAAATCGGATAAAAAATAAATAACAGTATATCAATTTTACAATCCCATGCAACAGCATTCCAGAAGGAAGGTCCATTTTGATTAGTTAATTGTTAATTGGTGAACATTTCCTCACGGCAAGGGCGTTAATAGTATCAGTAATCTCATATGATCTTCCTTTCAATTACGGATGTATTCCAACCACATTAAACGCATTAAACACCCTTAGGCTTCCGATTAGTTATAAGTGATGTAGAAGAATAATCGTCGAAATTGTTTATCTATAAAATAGAGAGCCAAACAATATATTAGTCGTTACGTTTACAAATGATTTTGAATGAACTGGTAACTGTTTGTGGCAAGGCGTAACGAGCAATTTAAAATGATTTGAATTCAAATTAATGTTAGTTATCGATTGATCTCGTTTAATTCGCGTAGCCGAATGAAACCTATTTCAATTAATTACCAAAAACAAAAATCCCGTTCACAGCATCAACAGTGAAAAGTGTGTATTCTCTTATAAAAAAATATAATAATTTCAATAAATAAAATTCAACCTAAAAATACGATTAAAGAGCTTAGAGTGCCGTTATTCAAAATTTCTGAAGTTTTGTGGTCAAGTAAAATTTTTTTAAACTACAAAATTGATTCGATTTGAACCAAGTAAGATATGTTTCAAATTATAATTTAAAGCTTTTTGCAAATACGTTAGACCAGATTACCTGTACAGACATTTGGAAAATTTAACCGAATAAAATTTATTAATTTAATGTGGTGTATTTGTGTGATAAATGGCACAACTTGCGTACAGAGAACTCTTAAACATCTGTCATGCATGTTACCTGAAGAGATTGTCAATGGATGAAACCTTCTACACACTCATATACAGAATTTTGTTCTAGTTTTGCTGATAAACTAGAATTTTATTATTGGTCTATCAAAACAATCAGCAACTTGTATAGGTTGACTGTGAATTTATTTTGTAATTTCGAATTACTTTTCTTACGTACATTCGTAAAAAAACCCAATATGAGAAACCTACATTACTAAGTTCTAACTTTGGAATTCCAAAACTTATAAAAAACTTTACCCCAGTATTTTTAAAATCAACGTGTTAAATTTGAGATAATTTGGTAAACATTTGTTAATAAAATCGATTTTTTGCTATTGTTTAACAAGAATTCTTTATCCGCCTGTTCCCCATTCTGTAGTATCATAAAAAGATATGAGATACGTAACGTAACGTAACTAATACGTAATATAAGGGATGAACCTTACCTAACCTAAACTTTTTGTTCTTTTCTATCATCATGTAGGTATCTACCCAAACTTTTTACCAAATCTATTAAGTTAATTCAATGGTTTTTTGTTATAAATATTTTTAAAAATAACTTTACGCAACGGAAACATATGTTAATGTAGAAATGTTATGATAACTTAAAAAAAAAAAAACACTAAAATTGAGGTGAATCTCGATTAATACTTAATTACCAGTTTTAATATGAGTAAAGTGTATAAAGTAGTATATTACTGTCTCCTAGGTGCCTTTCTAGTGACCTATGGTATAGCTATGGTACTTTGTGGGATACCATTATTTTTCCAAGAAGTAGCAGTAGGCCAATATTTGGGATCTGGAGGATTAACGTTTGTTGGACAGTTGTGCCCTTTATTTAAAGGAGTTGGATACGCTACAATGACACTAGTATTCCTTTTAGATGTCTATTATTGTATTATTATTTCTTGGACTTTGTATTACATAATGAGCACGTTTGTTTATATGCCTCATTTGCCTTGGAGATCGTGCGGTAGGTTTCACGATGAGTGTAATTGTATTTTAAAATCATACTAATGAACTGTCATTAAATGGAATAGAAAACTAATCTGCAAAAATAATTATAGCTCGATTTAATTTGCTTTATACAAATAAATTTGATTGCATCGACCGCTAAAAAATATCACTAAAGTGTTAAAGGAGGGAATAATCATCATTTATTAATAGAAAATTATCTTGTTATCCTGCAATTTTGATACTTATTAGAAAATTAGAATAATGAAGTTGTTGTTTCGAAACTAACATCAATTTTGTGACCCACTGGGAATATATCGTATATATCGCGAAGGTTTTCCTGCATTGTTGGGAAGTTATACGTTTATTTATAATGTGTACTTTGTAGTTTTATTATAATTTTTTTCTAACTTCATATTTTATCTAATACAGGGTGGTTCTGATATAAATACGGATTTTTGGAGGGTGTCAACTAGATGCAATATGTAATCGAATGGTCACTACAGCAGCGCGGTGAAGAAACAAAAAAATTTTCAAAATTTTTGAAAAACATCTAACATGAATTAATTTGAATACGGTCCTGTGCGTTTTCGCTTTGACTTAAGCAACACATTTGGCAACTGTCACAAAATTCTGATGAACTAAACGCCATTTTCGAACACACTTGTTTACGTTACAGTAACCGAGTAACCTCATTCACGGTCAGCTGATTGAAGACAGCGTTGCCACTACACACGACCAGGTCAATCGAGGACACGTCTTACACAGGACCGTACTCGGTTTTGCCTGTATTATCACATACGTTTTTCTCGAAAACGGTAAACTTTAGGACCTGCGAAGTTTTGCTTAATTTTCTTATTTTCTACTGCCCTATCACCTCCTTAAATATCCGCAGTTATATCAGTAACACCCTGTATACAGAGTTGGACAAAAGCATGGAACGAAGCAAATATCTTTGAAACGAATGATTTACTACCAGTTTCACTTCTTTTATTAAAAAAAAAAAAGGACACGTATTACAATAGACCTTGTTGTTTCAGGCTTTCACGGTCGGCATTGTATTTAGATATATGTACACTTTCTGGGCTGTTGTGCCGTGGTCGACGTCTCCTCCTTCTCGATGCGACGTTTCGCCAGATTTAACTTCTGACATCTTCAGGCAGTGTTACGTTATCTCGATGATTTGTAACTGTTTCCTCATGTTTTTTTTTGTTTTCGGGGAGGAGAGGAAATCTTCAAAAGACACTCAGCCGCCCGCGCGTCTGGGTAGTGTCGGATTCCCGAGGAAGGTGTCCTCGAACCTACCGACTAAAACCCTCTCCCCCTCAGGCTATTATAGGGGCTATGCCCCTCTTCAGCCGATTTCCTCATGCTTCTTGTTACCCCTCTTATACCTGTGTTGAGTCTCGGATCACTTGTAATGGTGGTGGAGACAGTCCCAAGGGCGCCCTGTGGGGCGGAGCCAGGTTCCGGTTGAGTGTTGTTGATTCGATCGGTGGCGCTCGTAGTATCTGTGTCACCTGGTACTTGTGATTTGAGCTGCTTGTTTTGAAGGATGTCGTGCCATATACGACTGAGCTGATACCCGTTGTCCTTATTGGTGTTATTCGGATGTTGGTGGAATCCAGTTAGTTTTGCGAGGACTTCGGTTTGGTTGAAGTTGACTCGTTGTCCTTCGGCTAAGGCGTGCTCTGCAATTGCTGATTGATCTGGTTGGTTCAGTCGGAAGTAACGTTCGTGTTCCCCTTTCCTAGTTTGGACAGACCTCCTGTCATACCAATGTAGGCTTTGCTACATTCACATGGAACTTTGTAAATTCCAGGTGTTTGTAATGGGTCTAGTTTTTGCTTCACGGGACGTGGAAGACTGGATACTTTCGTAGTGGGTGTGAAGATAGTTTTGATTTTCTTTTTCCGCAGAATTTTCGCGATTCTGTCTGTTACATCCTTTACATACGGTAGATACGCCTTTTTCATTTGTTCCTCTTCCTGCTTGGTACAATGTGAACTGCGTCGAGGGTTGATGGCTCGCTGGATTTCTTTCCTTTTGTAACCATTCGCGGTAAGTGCTTCGGTGAGGTGCTGAAGTTCGGCGTTGAGATTGTCGGACTCCGCCATGGCCTTAGTCCTGTGTACGAGGGTTTTGATGACAGTCTCTTTTTGCCGTGGATGGTGGTTGGAATCTGCGTGAGGACATCTGTCGGTGTGAGTCGGCTTTCGGTATACTGAGTGTCCAAGACTTCCATTTTCTCTGCGGCATACCAGCACGTCAAGGAAGGCCATTTTCTTTTTGTCTTCTTTCTCCATCGTAAATTTGATGTTCCCGTGGATTGAGTTGAGGTGTTGAAGAAATTCGTAAATAATTTATCCTCACCGTGAGGCCAAATTGCAAATGTGTCGTCTACGCAACGAAGACAAAGTTTAGGCTAGAGGCTGGCTGTATCCAAAGCTATCCTTTCGAAGTCTTCCATGAAAAAATTGGCGATCATCGGACCTAGTGGACTTCCCATGGCAACACCATCCTTTTGTTCCCAGTGCATGTTATTCCAGATAAAATAGCTCGAGGTGAGACAGAGATGGAATAAATTGATTTCCGCTGTGTTGAAGTGAGAATGAAACAACTTAAGAGTGTCTACGATCGGTACTTTCGTGAACAGAGACTCAACGTCGAAGCTGACTAATATATCCGATGGAGTAAGTTGTACCTCCTTGATGATCTGTACGAAGTGTTGTGAATTGACCACGTGGTGTTCGGTGTTTCCTACGAACGGCTTCAGCATTGAAGACAGGTGACTGGACAGAGCATATGTTGGTGACCCAATGGAACTGATGATCGGACGTAGAGGTAGTTCAGGCTTGTGAATCTTAGGTAAACCGTATAGTCTCGGAGGTCGGCTGTCCGATGGCTGGATGCGCTTTATAGTATCGGCGTCCCAATCAGATAACTTCAGTAATTCTTTAGTTCTTCTTTCCACGAGCGTTGTAGGGTCATGTTTCTGTTGTTTATATGGCTGTTGTGAGTAAGTTTTCCAATTTAGTGCTGTATTCTTCCGTGGACCTGATGACCGTTACATTTCCTTTGTCGGCTTGTAGAACCACTATTTCGTGTAACGTAACACTGCCTGAAGATGCCAGAAGTAAGATCTGGCGAAACGTCGCATCGAGAAGGAGGAAGACGTCGACCACGGCACAACAGCCCGAAAAGTGTACATATATCTAAATACAATAGACCTTGTTTTCCCGAATTTGTTCATACCACATTTAGTACCATTATCTGTAAACATTGAAAAGACAATGCACTCTACCTCCACTGAAACACATGTTTATTCAGAAAAAATAATAGCTGCATAATTGTAAAGGATTGTCAATCAATTTGTGCTACAAATTTTTCAA
The DNA here is from genome assembly GCA_947389935.1 of Agrilus cyanescens. Classification (NCBI taxonomy): domain Eukaryota; kingdom Metazoa; phylum Arthropoda; class Insecta; order Coleoptera; family Buprestidae; genus Agrilus; species Agrilus cyanescens. Next base: position 12,704,393 of record OX376707.1, on the reverse strand, counting down.
CCGAGACTTAACGACTAGATGCGCACTAGCAAACCCCGTCCTTGGATGGTGGTGCAATGTTGGAAGGGGCAGGCACTCTAGCTATTCCCTTCAAGTACGCCTATGAAGTATGCAGGTATCGGCATACAGAAGTAGCACGTGATTGGCTGTCGGTTAAATAATACAGCCCTTCGTTCTTCCTACATCTGGCCGAATTCAAGTCTCGGTTGAAAACATTCACTCTATTTTAATTAAAAACGTAGAAATTCTGTTAGGTACCCTGACGAAAAATAATGAAATCGACATAAATTTTGTTACATTTGTTTGATTTAACCATGAACATTATTAAACACAAAAATTAACGATATACTTGATATTTCAGGATTAGATGCTAAATTTTTTTTTAATATTTGCGAGAAAAAGAACTAAATAAAACAATGGACTCAGTACAATAAACTGTTTAGTAAATTTTTTACTATGTTGTATTCACTTGCTAGATTGTGAAATTACGACCGCCATCGAAAACTAACGACGTAATTTAGTTTTGCAGCAGTATTAGCAGATTAGATTAAGACTGCCGCATACAAAACTCAGAAAAATGAAAATTATGGAGAAAATAGAGTAATCTATTGTCAAAACCATCTAATTAGTGGTACATATGGGCACCAAAAAATTAAGTTTAATCGGCAGGTATTTCAAAAGACAACATTTGCACATGTAAAATCAGCGTCATACAGCATTAAATGATATGTACCAAATTTGAGCAATTAGCAATATGAGGTCTGGGCAATTCATCCTTTCGCGATTTGTAGATTTTTCGGATGATTCACAATGCTGCATTGGAAACTTATGAAACCAAAAACGCGTGAAAATTCAGTCAATGTCCGAATTCGGTAATGGTATAAATCAGATATAAAAAATTAGAAATGAGGAGGCTTTAGAACAATAAGTGGCAGAAGGGATGAAGTGATAGAGGTAGAGGAGACTGATTTTAGTTTCTTTACTCTTTGATGGAGTTAAGTTATAGTTACGAAGCTGATTCTTTTTTTGCATAAGAAATAACTTGAAATATTAAATTATATGTATCGGTTTCATTATTTGCTGTTCCTAATCAAGTTTTTAGATTTTTAATTAAAAATTCTACTTCCTTGCAACACATACATATTTCAAAAAGCCTATTTTACGACTGTTTCGTTACAACACCACGTTTCGTGGTTAATATTTTGTACAGAACCTTTTCTCTCGTGAAACCAAATGCCACAACAAAAGTAAAACGAGGTGAGGATCTGAATTTCAGCAAATGCTGGGAAACCCCTAAATCTGCTGTCTTATAGTACCCTAGAGAACAATAATAGCAACTCTACTATTTGCGAATAAAGTTGTTTAGTTGCTGAGGAAACTCTCCCTTTGTAGATAATTCCTGGAATAGCGAACGATGTTCTAATATTGATAATCTGAGGAATGATAGCGGTTCTATGATGTTTAATAATTTAAATAATATTTCAATCACAGTGGGAAATGTATCTGAAATGATTTCGACTCCGGTTGAAGAATTTTTTGAGTAAGTATTGTTCAACATTCAAAACTCTCTAATGATTATCTTATCAACAATAAATTTTAATATGTAGGTACTTACGTGCTAAATTGAAAAAATTACATAAAACATTTTTAGGCGTAATGTGTTGAGTATAACAAACGGTATCTCAGAATTTGGTGGAATCCAGTGGAAATTATTGATATGTTTAGGATTAGGATGGCTTTTGATATACTGGGTGATAAGAAACGGTTTACATCAGAGTGGAAAAGTAAACAAAATTTGTATTAATTATTTATATACGGGTTACGTTTATTCAATTTGATACAAAGAAAGTGGTAATATGTTGTGGGTCTAGTGGGAGAAGGAGAACATTCCATAAGCCTGAAATTAACCGCTACTACACTGCTGGAATATTCCTCTTTGACCAATAGGGCCACATTATACTTTACTCTCTCACCGCCAGTAATGAGAACCGAACACTATTGAACTGTACCGTGGAAATTCATTACTGTGTCCTAAAGGTTACCCAATTTAGCACTTACTTAATGCGAATGTTAGCATTTATATTGAATACTTCTTTATTCCCACCTCAGATCATTTGGTTTACGGCTCTTTTCCCATACGTGGTGCTATTCGTACTTTTGTTTAGAGCATTAACTCTTGAAGGAGCAATCGATGGGTTATGGTATTTCGTCGTACCCAGGTGGGAAGAATTACTAACACCACAGCCCTGGATGGAAGGTGCCACACAGATATTCTTCGCCTATAGTATAGGATGTGGTGCATTACCTGTGTTGGGTTCTTACAATAAATTTCACCACAACTGTTATAGGTAATACTCATTTATTAAGAATTTTTGGGTGAATTGTATAAGAAACTATTTTTCGATAATTTAAAGTTCTATCGTTATTACCTATTTAGGCTTATCCAGCTTAATGCTCTGGATATTCAAAATTTGCTTAATTTATATGTATTTCAGTAACTAAAAATAAATGAGGTTTTAGAGATGCTGTCGTTACTTGTATTGTGAATACATTTACTTCAATAGTTGCTGGTTGTGTTACATTTGCCATTTTGGGCTATTTAGCTTTCGAAAAAAATACAACTGTAGCTGAAGTTGTAACAAGTGGACCAGGATTAGTTTTCTTGACCTACCCGGAAGTTGTACTAAAACTTCCATGGGCTGCATTTTGGACATTAATGTTTTTCTTTATGCTTTTGGTATGTTAAGCTTTGAGATTATTGTTTTAATAGATGTGCTTGGCTAGCATTCTGACGCTTATCGCGATTTCAAATTTAGTAGTTCTGAAAGAATAGTAACTTAGTAGAGTCACCTGTTATAAGCATTCAAGACAAAGTATACCACTACATCTGTGGTGATTTGCTGTACTCCATTCAGAAATCAACTCGAATATTCGATCCACAAAAAAAATATTGGAAAATCTTAATCCCAAATGAAAATATAATGATATAAATCACACGCTAGCTAGTATATCAGTCAAGAAGTAGTGTGTTATCTAAATTCATGTTACTACATTGTCATAGTACTTAAATTATCTTTTTAATTTATGGTACTTCATTTTTATTTTCTTTATTTGGATCAGTGCATTGTTCCCTGTATATAGTTTGTTGCATGGCATGTTGTCAAGAAATATTTTGTCTATAACATGAACTTTCCAAGGGTAACTTTAAGCGATTTTGTGTTGTTAACCTTTAAAGTATTTATATAAAAGACGTTTTAGTTACTGGGAACAGATAGTGCATTTTGTCTGGTGGAAGCCTTCATTACAGGAGTTTTAGATAACTGGCCAAAAAAGTTGCGACCACATAAGGAGAAAATAAGACTTTCTGTATGTGTAATAATGTTTGCGCTGGGTATTCCAATGATTTCAAAGGTACGTATTTTTAAAAATTATTCAGTACATCTTGCTTTTCCTACTATTTAAAATCAGAATGTAAGGTATCTATGATAAGTTTCAATAATTAAAAATTAATCAATTTATCATAGGGTGGAATGTATATTTTCCAACTGATGGATTATTATTCTGCAAGCGGCATTTCTTTGTTATGGGTGTGCTTTTTCCAAACCATTGCCATTTCTTGGATTTTTGGAACTAATAAACTATGTGACTGTATTGAACAAATGGTCGGTTTTAGACCTAATAGATTTTGGACAATTTGTTGGCAATTCTTTTCGCCCATCGTTATGCTGGTAAGTGAAATAGCTTCTAGTTTATTCCAAGAAACGATTTTTATGCTGTATAACGTACGACTACTTTACAATACATCTGAAAATATTTCTCGTCAAATTTCCTATTACGTGAATAAACTAAATCAAGGATTATTTTGGGGTTTAAATAATATTGTTATTGAATAATTGTGGTTAATTTAGTTAATACATGTTAAATAATGAAAGATATCATTTTTGACTTTTGTTTGAAGTTCGGTGTTCCCAAATTTAATTACAAAAGTTTAATTCTGGGCATAGGTATGTATTTCAGTGTAAAAAAATATTGTTTAGTTAAAAACCTGGGGTTTGAATTATCAAAAGGGAAACAAATACATAATTTGCCGGCATTTAACTGAGTTAGGTCCTTGAAATTTTAGACATAAGGTTGATTTCACAATTTCTGTACAGCACATTTGTACTAACAGTTGTTTGTACTAACACAACCAAGTATTAATTTTCAATTATTATGTTTTTAAACTTTTATATTCATTGAAACATCTTTTTGTAAAGGATTTTACGTCTGTTTCTGCGTAACCTAATCTAACCTCACCTCAACTCATAACTTTTTTTATTCATTGTATTTTGCATTTTCATTATACACCATACCACAAACGCTTGTAACGTTTCGGATTATTTGGACGTGTCAGTATTCAGATTATTCGAAGATTAGGTTGGAGTAGGAACAATTAGAGGTTTGCCTACATTCAGCGCAAAGACTACCTATCCTGTGATGCGATTAGATGCGTTCCAAATTTATAGTGGAAGAACATTTTGCAATCCTTATGATAGAAACTCTACTGTAACTACGATATATGGTTTTATACCCTATTAGGACTTTTGATCAGGACGCCTCAAGGAATAACATATCGTCAGTTACAGTGGATTCAGCTGTTACTTTTTTCAATAAGATCGGTGAAGGACCCTTTTTTTGATGCTTAATTTGTTTTGGACTTTGATCACTAATATGATACCTATATATGTTATGTACTTCGGTATATATAGTTAGAATAATTTTTAATTATAGTAGTTCTTGAATCCTAAAGACACACAAAGAGTATCAGCAGATGGGCTTAAAAAGAACTTATACATTGCTACATTACTTTTGATAGTAAATTGAGAATTAGAAGTAGATTAACAAATTATTATGATAAGTCTTTGTAGCGGGCAGATACAAATTCGGAGAAACACATTGGCTTACATCTGTCCGTAACACGGTACGATTTTACTATCCCTATTGCATGGGCAAAGGTGCCGAACCCTAACGGTTCATTTTTATGACCAATAGAATAGTAAGAAAAAGGACATTCGGTCTGTAACTCTCGAAGCACCAACGTGTAAAACGTTTTGTAAATATTACTACGAATATATATTTATGAAAGATTGATTTTCTTAGAATTATTTTGTCACACCATACCACTATATCTTCTATGGCAACAGTTTGACAGTGCATTCCATTTAGGTAAACTAGAGATGGATGTACGTATGTTCTTCTTTTTCTATCTTAACTAACATGTACCGGTATATTTTCCATTATATAGTAAATAATTGATTATTTTGCCTTTTTAAAAATTTTCACTTTCATCCAAGCAAATTCTTGATTTATAATATTCAGCACAAATTTGAGTGCCATTTTTAAGCGCATAATTTGTAACATGTTCTAACAAACGGAAGTACCATGTTGAAGTATTATTTTATATTCTATTTAACTACATAAATGTAACATGGGGTGTTAGTTTCTATTATAATTATAACTAAGGGTTACATCGATTAAAGTCACGTAGGTATATTGTATTCTGTATTCGTTCACGTCCCATATTAAGGTATGTACATTTTCATTTATAGGTAATCTTCGTCTCGCAATGCATGGAGTATAAGCGACTCACGTATGGAGGTTCATACGAGTATCCCTGGTGGGCTGAGATTATTGGACTCATGCTCAGCTTCTCATCTATGATGTGGGTGCCTCTGTACGCGATTTATTACGTCTGCAAAGGATCCGGCAGCCTTTGGGAGGTACGACCAAAATCTTATGAAATATTCAACGCGAATTATTAGCCTTTGAGGAAACGACCATCCTGTACCTTCCTCGAACATTTTTCCTCATTATTGTGAATTTTCTTAAAACACCAATGACCTACGTTTTTGCACCGACGAGTGGCTATTAAATTTAATAAAAAGACCAGAAAGAAAAGTATCGTGTGAAAAAATTCAGCTTTTATTAATTTTTACGGAATTACGGATTTATTTGTGTCTGACACCCATTTTGCTGTGAATGTATTGGACTTATTAATATTTTGAATTTCGATACACATATAAAGTTGTGTGACCCCAAAAGCAAACGTGTAACGTAAATAATAAACCACTTTTGGGGAATAATTCGAAATCAAAAAAAAAAAAGGTTTTGCAAAGTATAGCGCGTGACGTATGAAATGAAAGGGCTTGTTGAGAGGATCTCAAGCATACTTTCTTTTTATAATTTTAAAAGAATTTTTAATTTAAAATAACTAAAAATTATCCATTATTTCCGAAGCTACTGTGGCTAAAGAAACTAAAGGAAGTCCTAAGCCTTAAAATGACATGGTGAATCTCCCAATATTGTTTTAATCACCAAAAAGCCTTTCGAAAATTGACGTTAAATGCAATAATAAGATTAGCGCTCCCTAAAAGATTACAACAGAAACAAAAGGCTACGACAATTGTCAAAAAATGAAATATCGCTTTTAACTCGTGTGCTGAAGAAAACTAAACATATAATTCAACTTATATTTTTCTTTATAATCGAGTAGCATATATATATATACACATTTTTTTAGTTTTCATAAGCAAATTTGGGTCAAATTTAAAAATGAATATTTGGTGGAAAACATTTTGTAACTTTTATGAAACTGGGAAGAGTTTTATGAAGTATTTTACGTGAATTGAGCTTTCGATGTCCAGAAAATAAGAAATATTAAATAAAAAAGATTTAAATGACGTAAGTTTTTCTAGGAACTTTTTATGACTCATAAACTAAAGCACCGTTGTACATTTACTAAGACGCCAACGCCTAGATTTTCATTTAAAGAGCTTTAACTGAATTATAAGTATATACACTCGAGCTGAGATTTTCTTCAAGTTTAAAACCAACGATTTTCGTGCTAATAAATCTTTCCACTGGATATTTGCCCATAAAACGAAAATGTTTTTATGTTTGTACTAGCGAATAAAAAAATATGAATAAATAAAGTAAAACTAATTTAAAGTAATAAATGAATATACTTATACCTGCGAGTTGTTAATCAAAGAAAAGCTCATGCGCCACCCTTTTCTGTTATCGTTAGCTACTTTTCCGCCACTTGCAATTTTCTTTTAATTTTCAGAACTTCAAGGAAGGCTTGGAACCTAACATTATTCAAAGGAAATTATCGGTAAAAGACAAACAAGCCGGATATTTGATTTCTGATACTAACGTTGCTGAAGAGGTTGAACCGTAGATAATCAAAATTGTTACAGATTTCAAGTACTTTTCACAATGAAAGAGAGACTCAGTATTATAGGAAATGATTTATACTTTCTATGCTCAACTTATCCTCACTTTTTATTATAATTATTATAAAATATAAATAAATCTAAAATGACAGATGCTTTCTTGTTTTATTTCAAAAATCCGAAGTTTAAAAATTTCGGACAATTTCGTTTTTTTCAAATGGCACTTATTTTATCCTATTTTGTCATTCACTTTTTCTTCTAATAAATATTTCGATCCACTCGAATGTTTCTTACTACTTAAAATACGTACGTAGTTAATTTCGTTAACTTTGGATCGACAGAAGTGGGCCTTTCACAATTATTAATTAACGACAATCAAAGAAAAATTAAACGATAAACCATTCCTGTGATCAATTATGTTACAAAAATCTTCGAAAAGGAAAACTCCAATTATTGTATTCTTTATTGCTATAGATCTCTTAAAGTGGAATAATGAGATGTTTTTTTAACTTCTAAAAAATTATTTGGTGGCGTTGACGGTATCAGTATTAAGGTTCTTAAGAATATAGGTAATCACGTTACACTACCTCTGGAATACATTTTTAATAGGAACTTGCATTTGTAAAGGCATTTGGTTGTTATATATATATGTTATGTACTTGCACCCTTTTACGGGTTGGGAGCCACAACACGAGTGGTATGGCAGATGAAAAGCTTCATAGCTAATGTTGATTGTACGTTGTTACTTAACTAATAAAGTTTAGTATTAAATATCATTCTATTATTTTCCAATTATTTTCTTCCAAAGACAAATATAACAATGGAGACTTTCAAGTTTAACAGTATTTGTCAAAAAGAGGATCAAACTATTGATTCCTATATAACCGAATTAAAAAAACAGGCTAATATTTGTGGATTTGTATGTGGAAATGAGAATTGTAAGATTTCATACATGAATCGTATGATCAAAGACAGAGTTATATTGGGAATTAAAGATAAACAAATACAACAAAGACTTATTAGAGAAGCAGATATGTCATTAGAGAAAATTCAAGAATATTGCAAGTCTGTTGAATTAGCAAAAGAACATATAAAAGTGCTAGCTCCTGAGGAAGAGGTTAACTTGGTTAAAAAAATTATTAGATGCCAAAGATGTCTTTATAATCATCCTATAAATAGATGTCCTGCTTTTGACAAAACGTGTGCAGTGTGTAAGAAAAAATGACATTTTGCAAAAGCATGTGTAAAAAATCAACAGAATAGAGAAGTAAGAAAGAAAAATGAAGAAAGTACAGCAGAAGCTAGTATGTTAGGAGCAAAAGGAAAAATCAAAGAAGTTAGAAATACTGTTAGATATATCAAAACACAGGAGGAGACAGAGGAAGATTTAGAAGAACTTCTTGTTAGTGAATGCAAAAGTAGTACTTACAGCGATTGCTGGTATGAAAAAGTTTTAATTAATAATAAAACTATTAATTTTAAATTAGATTCAGGTTCAGATGTTAGTATTTTACCATTTAATGTTTATAAATCCTTAAATACTCGAACATTACAACCTTGTTCTGTTACTCTCATATCCTATGGGAACTTTAAATTTAAATGCTTAGGTCAAGTGATTTTGGCTTGCTATTGCAATAATGTAACTAAAAATACTAAATTTATTGTAGTAGATTTTAATGCTGAACCATTGTTAGGTTTAAATGACTGTTTACAATTTAATTTAATTAGAAGAGTAAGCACCATAACGAGTTTACCAAAAACCAAAGAAGAAATTTTTAATCAATACAAATCGTTATTCACGGGATTGGGTAAAATTCCTGGAAAAGTAAAAATACAATTAGAAGAAAACTCGAAATGTGTAAAACAATGCCAAAGAAAAATTCCTCTAAGTCTTCACAATTCTCTTAAGACTACCTTAGACAGTTTAGAAAACAAATGTATTATAAAGAGGGTAGATTATCCTACAGACTGGGTAAATAGTTTAATAATAGTAGAAAAACCGAATAAAAAACTTCGATTGTGCATTGACCCTAAACCTTTAAACAAATTTATTAAAAGAGAAATATTCTTAATACCAACCTCTACTGATATTGTTAACCGATTAACGGGAAACACAGTATTTAGTGTACTTGACATGAAAGATGGCTTTTGGCAATTACAATTGGACGATGATAGTTCTGATCTAACTACGTTTAACTCTCCCTTTGGAAGATACAAGTTTCTTAGACTTCCATTTGGATTGTCCAATGCCCCGGAAGTAGAGTATGATGACCGGTTCTAATTCAGAGGAGGGGAGGTTACTTAAGGTCAAATTGACGAAAGGTCATTGACTTTAAACTTGTGTGTATGTAGTGGTCGAATGCTTCACAATGAATTGAAACATGTACATATATCGGTAATGTGAAGTATTTTGATATAAATGAAGACCGTATTTGAAGAAGGATATGTAATTGAAATAAGTAATAATCTTGGTTATGTAGAAGGAGCGTGACTGAAGTTTACTATTCTTAAATACGTTTACATAATAATGTAGAGAAAGTGGAGAAAAGTGTAAGGTATAGACATACGAAATGAAAGTGAAGTCGTTATAGTGAACGATTCTTTATTTTGATATAAATGAAGACCGAATTTGAAGAAGGATTTGTAATAGAAATCAGTAATAATCTTGGTTATGTAGAAGGAGCGTAGTACGTGTACATGTATATATTTGTGTTAAGAAATAAATATAGAAGCAAAAGGTAGTAGACGTTTGAGATATAAGATTAAGGTAGAGTTTGGGGATAATAAGAAGTTATATGGCAAGTGTGTCAAGGTCACAAGTCTTTAAAAAGGAAGGTGTAGGAGAGGGGACAGGTAATGACATAGTAATTGAAAGGTAGGTTTATGAAAACATAATGGATCGGAAGAGTTGACGCCTTTGCAAAGTATACAGTACAGCGTGTGCGTATCATCGATCTCGTAAACAAAGCCCGACTTTTCGCAGAGGTACGATTGAATCCCCTGACGACAAGGTCGGCAGCACAAGTTTACAACATCGCAATGATAAAATCTGCAGCTGTGGCAGAAAAGCAGAGGTCCGCTACATTGTAACATACATGACGTGATTGCTACCAAAAAGGTGCGCGTAGAGCCAGGGTGGTCCTGATAAGGACCGATGAATTGGAAGCGTGTTTCAGGATCCAATTATAAGCGAGTCAGGTCTAATCCTGACTGACTTTATTACAATAAATTACAGCTATTTATACAAAGTTTATTTACATATGTCTTATGGTAGAATGCGCCGTCAGCCATTTACGCTAGTGTACGTATTTGCTTTTTATACAAAGTTTATTTGCATATGTCTTGTGGTAGAATGCGTCGTCAGCAATTTACGATAGTGTGCGTATTTGCTTCTTATACAAAGTTTATTTGCATATGTCTTGTGGTAGAATGCGTCGTCAGCAATTTACGCTAGTGTGCGTATTTGCTTCTTATACAAAGTTTATTACCTATTATGATTGTTATTGAAATATGCACAGTTTGGTCAGCAAAGTGCTGCTGGTATACAGGTGTTAATCAGAAAGTATCCACACCTCACTCTACAGCCATTTACGCTGGTATGCGTATTTGCTTTTTATACAAAGTTTATTTGCATATGTCTTGTGGTAGAATGCGTCGTCAGCCATTTGTGCGTATTAGTTTTTTATACAAAGTATATTTACTTATATCTTATGGTAGAATGCGCCATCAACCATTTACGCTAGTATGTGTATTTGTGTTCCGACTCGGTTTGACAGGTAGAACTGTTACAATTCTCTTATTGTTATTGAAATATGCACAGTCACAGTTTGGTCAGCAAAGTGCTGCTGGTATACAGGTGTTAATCAGAAAGTATACATAGTAATTGAAAGGTAGGTTTATGAAAACATAACGGATCGGAAGAGTTGAAGCCTTTGCTCGTAAGTATTGTAAAGAATACAGTACACCGTGTTGGGGATAATAAGAAGTTATATGGAAAAAGTGTCAAGGTCACAAGTTTGTGTATAGGTATGCAAGGGATGAAAAATGAGGTGGAAAAGGGGTTGAGAAGAGAATCCGCTGCTGAAAAGTCGAGAAATATTTTTGTAACATGTTTCACCCTCATACTTTAACCCTCGAAAAGTGTATGAAGGGTATATGATAGGGAGAAAATGTCTGAAAAAAAAAAGTTTAGTCTTCCATGAAGAACAATTTGCTTCCAACGAAACTTAGAGGATGTCTGTAAGGGGGGAAGTTGTGGGAACACTCTGTATTATGTTCAATTCGGAAAGAATCACACTCTGTACAGCAGAATCTAAATTCTGCTGACAGAGAATTGTAACAGTTCTAACCGCTAAACTAAGTCCGAACAAAAATACGCATACTAGCGTACATGGCTGACGGCGCATTTTACCATAAGACATATGTAAATAAACTTTGTATAAATAGCAAATACACACACTAGCATAAATGTCTGAAGGCGCATTCTACCATAAGACATGTAAATAAACTTTGTATAAATAGCTGTAATTTATTAAACTAGGTCAGAACACAAATACGCACACTAGCGTAAATGGCTGACGATGCATTCTACCATAAGACATATGTAAATAAACTTTGTATAAATAGCAAATACACACACTAGCGTAAATGTCTGAAGGCGCTATAGGATACCCTCGAATACCATTGATTTCCTGGGAACTCGGAATTTTCTTGCTACAATTTCTTATAATACTAATTATTTTTAATTTATAAAATATCAGCAAAATCAATACCTATTATGATTGTTATTGAAATATGCACAGTTTTGGTCAGCAAAGTGTTGCTGGTATACAGGTGTTAATCAGAAAGTATCCACACTTCACTGTAACTTACATTGTCATTTATAACTCAAACAACTTCTCTTTCTAGTTTACCTCCTTCGCACAAACACTTGTGATGATCTTAACTTTACCCCACTCAATTTTGATATAAATGAAGACAGTATTTGAAGAACGATTTGTAATAGAAATAAGAAATAATCTTGGTTACGTAGAAGGAGCGTAGTACGTGTACATGTATATATTTGTGTTAAGAAATAAATATAGAAACAAAAGGTAGTAGACGTTTGAGATATAAGATTAAGGTAGAGTTTGGGGATAATAATAAGTTATATGGCTAGTGTGTCAAGGTCACAAGTCTTTAAAAAGGAAAAGGAAGGTATAGGAGAGGGGATAGGTAATGACATAGTAATTGAAAGGTAGGTTTATGAAAACATAAAGTAGTTTTCTACCCTAAATTTCAAGAAGTAATTAAAGGTATAGGGAGCGGTGCTAAAAAAAAGGTGCCTCTCTCACTATTGATGTTGAAGGCTGAAGGTACCACTTGGCAATGTCAGAAGTATCAAATTCGGACAACTACCCCTCTCGGACTTAACGATTGAGTCCCCTGACGACAAGGTCGGCAGCACAGGTTACGACATCGCAATGATAAAAACTGCAGCTGTGGCAAAAAAGCAGAGGTCGGCTACATTGTAACATACATGACGTGATTGCTACCAAAAAGGTGCGCGTAGAGCCAGGGTGGTCCTGATAAGGACCGATGAATTGGAAGTGTGTTTCAGGATCCAATTATAAGCGAGTCAGGTCTAATCCTGACTGACTTTATTACAATAAATTACAGCTATTTATACAAAGTTTATTTACATATGTCTTATGGTAGAATGCGCCGTCAGCCATTTACGCTAGTGTACGTATTTGCTTTTTATACAAAGTTTATTTGCATATGTCTTGTGGTAGAATGCGTCGTCAGCAATTTACGCTAGTGTGCGTATTTGCTTCTTATACAAAGTTTATTACCTATTATGATTGTTATTGAAATATGCACAGTTTGGTCAGCAAAGTGCTGCTGGTATACAGGTGTTAATCAGAAAGTATCCACACCTCACTCTACAGCCATTTACGCTGGTATGCGTATTTGCTTTTTATACAAAGTTTATTTGCATATGTCTTGTGGTAGAATGCGTCGTCAGCCATTTGTGCGTATTAGTTTTTTATACAAAGTATATTTACATATATCTTATGGTAGAATGCGCCATCAACCATTTACGCTAGTATGTGTATTTGTGTTCCGACTTGGTTTGGCAGGTAGAACTGTTACAATTCTCTTATTGTTATTGAAATATGCACAGTCACAGTTTGGTCAGCAAAGTGCTGCTGGTATACAGGTGTTAATCAGAAAGTATGTGGAAGTTGTGGGAACACTCTGTATTATGTACAATTCGGAAAGAATCACACTCTGTACGGCAGAATCTAAATTCTGCTGACAGAGAATTGTAACAGTTCTAGCCGCTAAACTAAGTCCGAACACAAATACGCATACTAGCGTACATGGCTGACGGCGCATTCTACCATAAGACATATGTAAATAAACTTTGTATAAATAGCAAATACACACACTAGCGTAAATGTCTGAAGGCGCTATAGGATACCCTCGAATACCATCAATTTCCTGGGAACTCGGAATTTTCTTGCTACAATTATTTTTAATTTATAAAATATCAGCAAAATCAATACCTAATATGATTGTTATTGAAATATGCACACTTTGGTCAGCAAAGTGTTGCTGGTATACAGTTCCTTCTTCGCACAAACACTTGTGCTGATCTAAACTTTACCCCACTCATATCCTCCTCCTCGAAATTGTATAAATACTCAAGTTTTTACAACGTTCAGCACAGATCACTAAGACTGTTCAAGTAAATACAATAAATAATCAATCCAAGTGAATACAATCAACAATGGCGCAATATACTGTACTGTTCCATGGCTCCGTGCCAACCGATATAAACATCATTGTTGACACCATGATCTTCACCAGTACCACACCTGGAGGCTTTACACTATGGAAGGTGACCGATAGAAGACCGATCGGAGCCTTCTGCGAACACCTGGAAGCCCAGCTGTCGTGGAGCTCGTTCCAGGGGACACTGGTCATCTGTGCCATGGACCACGGAGCAGCAATGTATATAAAAACATTCAATTGAACTTTGTATTGCTTTGTATTATATATTTCTTATTTTATTTTGATAAATAAATATATGTATAATTTATATTCTCTTTTATTTTCTTTAATTACAAAATATAAAAAGATGCAATTTAACAGAATTTTATTTAATATAATACAATATAATATAATATAAAACATCATTGAATTTTAGTCATTAAATTTACTCAGTAAAGCGGACTTGAGGTTAGCTAGCTTATGTTCGATTTCTTGTACCTCCTTTCTCGTTTCAACTACCGATCTGTTCAACTCCTCCAGCTCCTTCTCACTCTGTACAGCAGAATCTAAATTCTGCTGACAGAGAATTGTAACAGTTCTAGCCGCTAAACTAAGTCCGAACACAAATACGCATACTAGCGTACATGGCTGACGGCGCATTCTACCATAAGACATATGTAAATAAACTTTGTATAAATAGCAAATACATACACTAGCGTAAATGTCTGAAGGCGCTATAGGATACCCTCGAATACCATCAATTTCCTGGGAACTCGGAATTTTCTTGCTACAATTTCTTATAAAACTAATTATTTTTAATTTATAAAATATCAGCAAAATCAATACCTATTATGATTGTTATTGAAATATGCACAGTTTTGGTCAGCAAAGTGTTGCTGGTATACAGGTGTTAATCAGAAAGTATCCACACCTCACTCTAACTTACATTGTCATTTATAACCCAAACAACTTCTCTTTCTAGTTTTCCTCCTTCACACAAACACTTGTGCTGATCTTAACTTTACCCCACTCATAGAAAGTAATAGTCTTGGTTATGTAGAAGGAGCGTGTCTGAAGTTTACGATTCTTAAATACGTTTACATGATAATGTAGAGGAAGTAGAGAAGAGTGTAAGGTAAAGGTATATGAAATGAAAGTGAAGTTATAGTTAACGATTCTTTATTCTGATATAAATGAAGACCGTATTTGAAGAAGGATATGTAAAAGAAATAAGTAATAATCTTGGTTATGTAGAAGGAGCGTAGAACGTGTACATGTATATATTTGTGTTAAGAAATAAATAAAGAAGCAAAAGGTAGTATACGTTTGAGATATAAGTACGCATACTAGCGTAAATGGCTGACGGCGCATTCTACCATAAGACATATGTAAATAAACTTTGTATAAATTGGTGTAATTTATTAAACTAGGTCAGAACACAAATACGCATACTAGCGTAAATGGCTGACGATGCATTCTACCATAAGACATATGTAAATAAACTTTCTATAAATAGCTGTAATTTATTAAACTAGGTCAGAACACAAATACGCATACTAGCGTAAATGGCTGACGATGCATTCTACCATAAGACATATGTAAATAAACTTTCTATAAATAGCTGTAATTTATTAAACTAGGTCAGAAAACAAATACGCATACTAGCGTAAATGGCTGACGATGCATTCTACCATAAGACATATGTAAATAAACTTTCTATAAATAGCTGTAATTTATTAACCTAGGTCAGAACACATATAAAACGATACAATATAACAGAATTTTATTTAAAATAATATAATATAATATAAAACATCATTGAATTTTAATCATTAAATTTACTCAGTAAAGCAGCCAGTTTTTTTTGTGATAATACAGTCCGCAATGATCATAATGATTTTCTTTACCCCTTCCCCAAAGTATGATTATAAATAAGATAAAACATGATGAGTTTAATCAGTTGTAATCGTTAGTTGCTGCATTGAACGTTTAAGACGTAGTAATGGTTGAAAGTTACGTAATTGAAGTTAAATTTTTCAAAGAGGGTTTATTACCTTTGAAAAGATATTTGGTAGCGTCAGAGTTGGATAGCGGAACAGAAGAATTCGAATTAAAAGGTGAATACGATAAAATCGTAAGAGGAGGCTACTTAGTGGTCGATGAGAGCGATCCTGACGATTTTGAAGTATAATTTTTATAAAAATGGATTCATTATCGTACGAGCTGTATCAAGCAGAAAAGCAAGTCCTCATTCTCAACCTTCGAAGAGCAATACTATCAAACGATTTAGATAGAGTTAAAGTTGTGTTGTCGAAGTTGGGAGTTGCAGTACCAAAGGAAGCATTCAAATGGTTAACTGTAACGCAAGAGACATCGTTCGATATTTTATACTTCATATTCGAAAGAAAGCAAAGGTGTGACGAATTGGTGGATGAATTTCTAAAAGGTTGCTGTGAAACAGTGGAAATAACCGTTGATGATGTCGAAATGATTTTAAATAAAACAAAGTATAATTTCATGCGACACGACGTATATTTTTTAAAGGAAATGTTAACAAACGGATCAGTTCTAATGCGGGATAAGAAGTTCTCCGTAATGAATGTCAAGAAAAAGTATGTTACATTGTTAAAGTTTGTGGATGACTTAATACTGGATGTAGCATACTACGCACAACCGAAAAATTTGGAAAAGTGTATTAAACTGATCAATTTGTTTCGGCTTCCGTATACATTAAGTCCAAACATCAATGGTCGTCATCAAACAGTGCTGCAATGGATAGAAGAAAACATTTTAAGAGAAGGAACGGAGAAAGCTGCAGGCTGGCAGAGCGGTCCTGACTAAGGCAAATGGCCATCAAGTAATATCGAAGATTATAAGAAAATTTATTCATTGTTAATGTTATTGAAACAATAAATTGTAATAGTAGAAATGGTACACATGTTATTTGTGAAGTTGAGGAATATATTTCGCAGAATAAAAATAGTAAACAAACAAGTTGTGTAGTAACGTTTTATTATTATTTATACAATACAACCAATATTAACGATAAAATTTTTACATTGAGTGACATTTCAGCGTAAGCTATGCTTAAACAGAACTCCAAGTAGGTATTACAGTAGGTGTTCATAAATATTATCAATGGCTTCCTGTGGAAGAGACGAAGCTTCGAAAAGTCTTTTAATAAAGTATTCTCCAACCGTTAAGTCGTCGGTATACGGTTGATGAAAATTTTGTATAAATCGATCAACGGCACCGTCGAACTTTGAAAGGGAACTGTTTGAGTTTTTAATATTGTAATGTCCCCAAGGAAGAGTATTCGTTGTTTTCGGAATTAAGAAACGTTTATCATCTTTGGGAGAGAGGGCTACTTTCGTTTTCATATGGGTAAACATAGTATGCAGATCGGACACGAAAACATTCATACATTTAAGAATGGTGGCGTCATCTCTAATGACGCGTAGGTAATCATCGACTTGAAGATGTAATTTAATGACATTTTTCTTGACACCTTTTGCTTTTTTAACAATTTGATCAACGGCTTCAACGCAGTAAGCTTTTGCTCCAATTCCATAGAATGCTTTAATGGGATTATTAGGGAATTCGTCTTTAAATTTGCCAAAAACAGAAGAGGTAATGGGGATATTGAAACTATTATTATGGGGATAATTGGAAGTGTCGAAGTGATGAATATTTTCAATCATATCTCTGTAGAAATTTTCGGTGAAAACTTTAAGAATGAAGGAATCAGTATCCATATACATCAAAGAAATATTTTCTTGATATTTTTGCTTAAGAAAGCCGTAGTAGAAGTCATACATAACAACTTTTGATAAATCCAAAATAGTGAAACCTACATAGAGCGGTTTATCGTAAACAATGTGTAATTTATTTATCTGAATAGCTACGAAATGGGGGGTGAAAATTTTTGAATTTCTGAAATTGGGTTTAGCTATTAAACTTTCAGCACCAAGGTACCGTCCAACGTTTTGCCAATGAGTAACTAACTTGACATCAACTCGTTTATCAACGTTCTCCATCGTTTTTCCGAAAGTACTGTTGTTGATCAACTTAAAGATAGATTTCCCAAACTTATTATTACACATATTGCGTTTTCTAGTATTCAAATCTATAAAAGGTTTCAACCATTGTGACTGTTTAAACTGAATAGCTCTATGCACTTTAAGTAATTTTAATCCGCTCTGGAGAGCTTGTTTAAGCGGTAGGTAATGAACAATATACTTTGTCTTAGTCATAAGGTTCGGAATCAATTTTTTGACTCTACCATTAGCATTACCAGGAGAAATAATATTTTCAACTAAAAAGGGAAGATCAGCATGTAAATCGTGTAGGTTTTGGGGATATTGAACGTCAACTTCAAGTACATAACCGTATTCAGAAGAAGCATGTAAATCGAGAACATTTAATTCATCAATTTCAGCATCGGTGAGCCAACGAAAATGGGATATGGGAAGGTATTGACTCATGCTGTGTCCATACAAATTGGTAGCATCCAAATACATAATGTAGGAAGTGGGAGCAGATGCGTCATAATCAGGAAGGTGTGGGTTATTGGCGAAATGCATTCTTTGAACACACTGACTTATTCCTCCGCGTACCCCTTTTTGGAAAAACTTTAACATATCGATGTCAGTTAGAAGTTCTAAATTAACGCGAGTGAATTTTAACATGCTATCCGACGCTAGCCCGGGAGCGGTGTAATACTGAGCGGGGTCCAAGGCGTAAGTGGAAATACATATTTCACGAAAATTCTCGAACACGTCAGCTAACAGTAGGACATCGGTTTTCAAGTAGAGGTCAGAATATTCTCCGAGAGTGGAGCAGTTAAAGGTTTTCCAAACGGTGGCAGCTCTTTCATAATCTTCATCGGAAATGGGTAGAGATGTTAATTTATCGAAAAAATCGTCTTTGAGAGGGAACGTTGATTGGTCAAGTTTAGTAATATCGTCGACGTAGGAGTAAGGGAAAACCCCTTTCCGTCGCACAAGTTGAAATTGTGTAGGATCAGAAAAATACTTCTTCACTTGGAAGCATTGAGAAGGGTCGAGTTCTTCAGACAGTTTATCGAGGGAGGAAGCCATAAAACGAAAGGAATCGAGAAATCGAATCTTAACAAATACGTTTTGAGTAGAGTTATGTGAAACACCGGGAACAGTATCAACTCGCAATAATTTGGTAAAGGAAACGTATTTTTCTTTATTTTGAGCAATTACGCTAAATTTAACATCGTTGACAGCCATTTCTTTTAAAAATAAATGACAATCGTAACCGGAGAGGTTGTGGAAGAATACAGGCACAAAGTTGGGTAGTTTGTAGTTTAAGTTACATCTGGAATGAGCGGCCCCTAATCGAACTTTACCAGTCAAATGACAATGATCGCGAACCTTTACATCATCGATTAGGAAGGGCTCTTCGCAAATATTACAGGACGTCGTTTCAGAGAAAAGTCGCATTTCTTCATCAGTCAAGGGTATCATAGGAACCGGGGTCTTTAAAAATCGGTGATAAATATCAGAAACGTCTTGATCAAGAGTTTTAACAAATTGATTAGCACAATCAGGTCCTCTATAAGTTCTGAATATTGAAAGGGAATCGTCAAAAGAGCACTTAATCAAGTAAGCAAACGAGTGCGGTTGATGTTCGTGGGTAGGTGTGGTGAAGGTCTTGTTAGGATTGGAAAAGCATGTATGAATAGGTCGCAATATGGTTTCGAAGTCTGCATAAACAACAAAAGGTACTTGATACGTTTGTGGTAGTTTTGAAATTTTAAAACGTTATTAGGGATGAGCCTACCCATCTTATCCAATTTGAGATCAGCAGTTGGCAGCGTCGTGTAAACGTGATTGCAATCATTCCGCTGATGACGGTGCAGGTGAGCCACAGAGCTGAAGTATTGCAAGCAGCCGTCACATAGGAATTTGCGATGTTCTGTTTTGGAGAGTTGTTGAGAGAGCAAACGGGACATATCCTTAATCCAACAGTAATGATTATTTCCTCGATCATCGTGTAGCAAGAGTAAATTGATGTGCAGCCTTCGTTTGACGGACGAGTAGTAGAGGGGACCAACAATTTCCCAGATCCATTTTCCATCCTTCAAAACGTATTCAGTCCCGTAAACATTCACAGAGCAATGGTTCTTCGTTTCAAACTTGGGAATGTCGTTTAATTTAATGGGAAAATCGATACCGTCATAGTCCATCGTGCGGGAGTAATGCGGATAGGAAGTCGTTCTGTGCGGGTTGGCTTGGGCGGGATACAAAGCTGAGGTTATTGCCCACGCAAAGCAGGCTTGGTCATCGTTTCGTACGTTCACAACAGCTCTCTTCAGTACAATTTGTTTAGGTAGAGGAATGTAAGATGAAGCTCTAAGGGGATTGTACTTGTTGCAATTGAGTTCTAGGGAAAGGACTCTTTCCAAAGTCCATCCTGTAAGAATGAAATAATGGTAAACACAAGTGAAATATATATAATGAGAGAAAGATAAATTACCTGACTCTCGTTCTTGAAACTCAGAAGCTTTACCCTCAAGAACGTCGAAGAAGCTTTGGAGAATATTGGAAAGATCCGTCGACTGAGTGACAACTTTATTATTGGTGTTGAAGGATTTCACGTCAACCAATTGTTTAGCATCGTGCACATACCGTCCGAAAAGTTCAAGATTTAGTTTAAGCGTGTCATGCAGTTGTATCTGATTACGAATAACACGCAAGCATTTGTCGAAAACTTCGGCGAAAAAGTCGGTATACGACAGGAAGAACTTGGCGGATGAAATACGAAAGGACACAATTCTGTTAGCGAACGCGGACGAAAGGAAAGTAATTCCTTCCTCAAGAGGAGAGCAGCAAGTTTGTTTATGCTTGAGGCTGCGAAGGTGACCGTTGTAGGAATGTTGTGGAACGTAAATGTTACAAGTATTACACCAGCGGTCAGAAGAACCAGCAGGCGTAGCAATTTTAAGTTTTTTCCTCGGTAGAGGCGATGTACGTTGGAGCTGTGCTCGTTTCCGACAAGAAGTTAATCGATGTCTTTTTAAATTATCAGATCGTGTAAAGGAAGCATCACAGTCCGGACAAGGGATCATAGCGGCTAGCGGTAAGAGGTATATCTCGACAACGACTGAGGAATACTGAACGCGAGGGACAATAAATAGCTATAGGAAAAGGGGAGGGATGTGTAAGGTGGAGATGGCATAAGGAGAGGGGCGAAAGGAATATATACTGAAACTGTAGTGGGTACGGTGTGGTAAGATGAGTGCTAGAGAACAGGGTAACGGTGTTGATTTAGCTGCTGAGCTAAATATGAACGAAACCGAGCTGGCTGATATATTGGAAAACTTCTTTCCAAACGATTCCTTCACATCATCCGCTAAAGGTGAGGGGTGTGTTGGAGGTGCTACCACGGTAACGATGGCGGAGCCTGTGGCCAGCACCTCTACGATGGCGGTGGCGGGATCGAAGTCGATATCGATGAAGCCGAAGAAGCGATCGTACACACGAAGGTTGTCGGCTGCTCCATTCGATTATTGCAAGATAGTCGACCAAGTAGGAGAAGCCATAAATAGTGTTAAGGAGGAAAAGCGGCGACGAGAAATGGTACTGAATGAAAGAGAGACAAAGGCCGCTTCATTGACTGAGTACATGAAGCGGAAAGAGAAGGAGCTGGAGGAGTTGAACAGATCGGTAGTTGAAACGGGAAAGGAGGTACAAGAAATCGAACATAAGCTAGCTAACCTCAAGTCCGCTTTACTGAGTAAATTTAATGACTAAAATTCAATGATGTTTTATATTATATTATATTGTATTATATTAAATAAAATTCTGTTAAATTGCATCTTTTTATATTTTGTAATTAAAGAAAATAAAAGAGAATATAAATTATACATATATTTATTTATCAAAATAAAATAAGAAATATATAATACAAAGCAATACAAAGTTCAATTGAATGTTTTTATATACATTGCTGCTCCGTGGTCCATGGCACAGATGACCAGTGTCCCCTGGAACGAGCTCCACGACAGCTGGGCTTCCAGGTGTTCGCAGAAGGCTCCGATCGGTCTTCTATCGGTCACCTTCCATAGTGTAAAGCCTCCAGGTGTGGTACTGGTGAAGATCATGGTGTCAACAATGATGTTTATATCGGTTGGCACGGAGCCATGGAACAGTACAGTATATTGCGCCATTGTTGATTGTATTCACTTGGATTGATTATTTATTGTATTTACTTGAACAGTCTTAGTGATCTGTGCTGAACGTTGTAAAAACTTGAGTATTTATACAATTTCGAGGAGGAGGATATGAGTGAGGTAAAGTTTAGATCAGCACAAGTGTTTGTGCGAAGAAGGAACTGTATACCAGCAACACTTTGCTGACCAAAGTGTGCATATTTCAATAACAATCATATTAGGTATTGATTTTGCTGATATTTTATAAATTAAAAATAATTGTAGCAAGAAAATTCCGAGTTCCCAGGAAATTGATGGTATTCGAGGGTATCCTATAGCGCCTTCAGACATTTACGCTAGTGTGTGTATTTGCTATTTATACAAAGTTTATTTACATATGTCTTATGGTAGAATGCGCCGTCAGCCATGTACGCTAGTATGCGTATTTGTGTTCGGACTTAGTTTAGCGGCTAGAACTGTTACAATTCTCTGTCAGCAGAATTTAGATTCTGCCGTACAGATGTGATTCTTTCCGAATTGTACATAATACAGAGTGTTCCCACAACTTCCACATACTTTCTGATTAACACCTGTATACCAGCAGCACTTTGCTGACCAAACTGTGACTGTGCATATTTCAATAACAATAAGAGAATTGTAACAGTTCTACCTGCCAAACCAAGTCGGAACACAAATACACATACTAGCGTAAATGGTTGATGGCGCATTCTACCATAAGATATATGTAAATATACTTTGTATAAAAAACTAATACGCACAAATGGCTGACGACGCATTCTACCACAAGACATATGCAAATAAACTTTGTATAAATAGCTGTAATTTATTGTAATAAAGTCAGTCAGGATTAGACCTGACTCGCTTATAATTGGATCTTGAAACACACTTCCAATTCATCGGTCCTTATCAGGACCACCCTGGCTCTACGCGCACCTTTTTGGTAGCAATCACGTCATGTATGTTACAATGTAGCCGACCTCTGCTTTTTTGCCACAGCTGCAGTTTTTATCATTGCGATGTCGTAACCTGTGCTGCCGACCTTGTCGTCAGGGGACTCAATCGTTAAGTCCGAGAGGGGTAGTTGTCCGAATTTGATACTTCTGACATTGCCAAGTGGTACCTTCAGCCTTCAACATCAATAGTGAGAGAGGCACCTTTTTTTTAGCACCGCTCCCTATACCTTTAATTACTTCTTGAAATTTAGGGTAGAAAACTACTTTATGTTTTCATAAACCTACCTTTCAATTACTATGTCATTACCTATCCCCTCTCCTATACCTTCCTTTTCCTTTTTAAAGACTTGTGACCTTGACACACTTGCCATATAACTTATTATTATCCCCAAACTCTACCTTAATCTTATATCTCAAACGTCTACTACCTTTTGTTTCTATATTTATTTCTTAACACAAATATATACATGTACACGTACTACGCTCCTTCTACGTAACCAAGATTATTTCTTATTTCTATTACAAATCGTTCTTCAAATACTGTCTTCATTTATATCAAAATTGAGTGGGGTAAAGTTAAGATCATCACAAGTGTTTGTGCGAAGGAGGTAAACTAGAAAGAGAAGTTGTTTGAGTTATAAATGACAATGTAAGTTACAGTGAAGTGTGGATACTTTCTGATTAACACCTGTATACCAGCAACACTTTGCTGACCAAAACTGTGCATATTTCAATAACAATCATAATAGGTATTGATTTTGCTGATATTTTATAAATTAAAAATAATTAGTATTATAAGAAATTGTAGCAAGAAAATTCCGAGTTCCCAGGAAATCAATGGTATTCGAGGGTATCCTATAGCGCCTTCAGACATTTACGCTAGTGTGTGTATTTGCTATTTATACAAAGTTTATTTACATATGTCTTATGGTAGAATGCATCGTCAGCCATTTACGCTAGTGTGCGTATTTGTGTTCTGACCTAGTTTAATAAATTACAGCTATTTATACAAAGTTTATTTACATGTCTTATGGTAGAATGCGCCTTCAGACATTTATGCTAGTGTGTGTATTTGCTATTTATACAAAGTTTATTTACATATGTCTTATGGTAAAATGCGCCGTCAGCCATGTACGCTAGTATGCGTATTTTTGTTCGGACTTAGTTTAGCGGTTAGAACTGTTACAATTCTCTGTCAGCAGAATTTAGATTCTGCTGTACAGAGTGTGATTCTTTCCGAATTGAACATAATACAGAGTGTTCCCACAACTTCCCCCATTACAGACATCCTCTAAGTTTCGTTGGAAGCAAATTGTTCTTCATGGAAGACTAAACTTTTTTTTTTCAGACATTTTCTCCCTATCATATACCCTTCATACACTTTTCGAGGGTTAAAGTATGAGGGTGAAACATGTTACAAAAATATTTCTCGACTTTTCAGCAGCGGATTCTCTTCTCAACCCCTTTTCCACCTCATTTTTCATCCCTTGCATACCTATACACAAACTTGTGACCTTGACACTTTTTCCATATAACTTCTTATTATCCCCAACACGGTGTACTGTATTCTTTACAATACTTACGAGCAAAGGCTTCAACTCTTCCGATCCGTTATGTTTTCATAAACCTACCTTTCAATTACTATGTATACTTTCTGATTAACACCTGTATACCAGCAGCACTTTGCTGACCAAACTGTGACTGTGCATATTTCAATAACAATAAGAGAATTGTAACAGTTCTACCTGCCAAACCGAGTCGGAACACAAATACACATACTAGCGTAAATGGTTGATGGCGCATTCTACCATAAGATATATGTAAATATACTTTGTATAAAAAACTAATACGCACAAATGGCTGACGACGCATTCTACCACAAGACATATGCAAATAAACTTTGTATAAAAAGCAAATACGCATACCAGCGTAAATGGCTGTAGAGTGAGGTGTGGATACTTTCTGATTAACACCTGTATACCAGCAGCACTTTGCTGACCAAACTGTGCATATTTCAATAACAATCATAATAGGTAATAAACTTTGTATAAGAAGCAAATACGCACACTAGCGTAAATTGCTGACGACGCATTCTACCACAAGACATATGCAAATAAACTTTGTATAAGAAGCAAATACGCACACTAGCGTAAATGGCTGACGGCGCATTCTACCATAAGACATATGTAAATAAACTTTGTATAAATAGCTGTAATTTATTGTAATAAAGTCAGTCAGGATTAGACCTGACTCGCTTATAATTGGATCCTGAAACACGCTTCCAATTCATCGGTCCTTATCAGGACCACCCTGGCTCTACGCGCACCTTTTTGGTAGCAATCACGTCATGTATGTTACAATGTAGCGGACCTCTGCTTTTCTGCCATAGCTGCAGATTTTATCATTGCGATGTCGTAAACTTGTGCTGCCGACCTTGTCGTCAGGGGATTCAATCGTACCTCTGCGAAAAGTCGGGCTTTGTTTACGAGATCGATGATACGCACACGCTGTACTGTATTCTTTGCAAAGGCGTCAACTCTTCCGATCCATTATGTTTTCATAAACCTACCTTTCAATTACTATGTCATTACCTGTCCCCTCTCCTACACCTTCCTTTTTAAAGACTTGTGACCTTGACACACTTGCCATATAACTTCTTATTATCCCCAAACTCTACCTTAATCTTATATCTCAAACGTCTACTACCTTTTGCTTCTATATTTATTTCTTAACACAAATATATACATGTACACGTACTACGCTCCTTCTACATAACCAAGATTATTACTGATTTCTATTACATATCCTTCTTCAAATTCGGTCTTCATTTATATCAAAATAAAGAATCGTTCACTATAACGACTTCACTTTCATTTCGTATGTCTATACCTTACACTTTTCTCCACTTTCTCTACATTATCATGTAAACGTATTTAAGAATAGTAAACTTCAGTCACGCTCCTTCTACATAACCAAGATTATTACTTATTTCAATTACATATCCTTCTTCAAATACGGTCTTCATTTATATCAAAATACTTCACATTACCGATATATGTACATGTTTCAATTCATTGTGAAGCATTCGACCACTACATACACACAAGTTTAAAGTCAATGACCTTTCGTCAATTTGACCTTAAGTAACCTCCCCTCCTCTGAATTAGAACCGGTCATCATACGTAGAGTATTTTTCAAAGAAAAAATTTTGAAATGTTTGGAGATATTGCTGGTGTGGATATTTATTTTGATGACATAATTATTTCTGGAATAAATAAGGAAGCCCATGACAAAGCGCTTAAGACAGTGTTAGACAGAGCTTACAGTACAATATAATATTTAATTTTGAAAAGTTTCAATACCAACTTCCTGAGGTTCGTTTTATGGGTCAAATAATTTCAGCAAATGGTATCAGACCAGATAAAAAGAATGTAGAAGCTGTACAAGCAATAGAGGTACCCAAAAACAGGAAAGAACTCTTAAAAGTGCTGGGAATGCTAAAATTCTTTTCTAAATTTATACCAAATCTATCACAATTGACTTATAACATGAGAGAACTTACCAAAAATAATGTTACTTTTAATTGGTCACAGAAACATGAAAAAGAACTTGTTGATTTAAAAAATATTATAACAAATTACCCCTTATTAAAAATATTTAATCCAAATCGACCAATAACAATACAATGTGATGCATCTTGTGAAGGGATCGGCTGCTGTTTATTACAAGATGAACAACCAATAGCATTTGCTAGTAGAGCCTTAACGAATGCAGAAAAGCGTTATGCCCAGATTGAGAAAGAACTACTTGCAATTGTTTTTGCATTTAAAAAATTTCATAATTTCGTATATGGTTTTGAAGTAACTGTTCAAACTGACCATAAACCATTAATACCGATTTTTTCAAAAGATTTAGAAAAAGTTACAGCACGTTTGCAGAGAATGTTATTACAATTACTTAAATACCACATAAAAATTACATACTTACCTGGTAGGCAAATGCTGATTGCAGATCTTTTATCACGAAGCTATTTGAAGAACATTACACCGGACGAGTGTTCGGAAATATCATTTGTCGTGCATTCATTATCAAATAATATTCCAATGAGCGAGGCAAAGAAATCTGAATTTATAGAAGCGACTGATAACGACAAAACGTTATCTCAAGTTAAAAAGTTTTGTGAGACAAGTTGGCCTAAGGATAATAAATCGTTATCTAAAGAATTGAAATTTTACTACGATTTAAGGGATAAGATTTATTTGTCTAATGGACTATTGTTTCTGTATTATAAGGTAATTGTTCCAATAGCATTAAGACAACGAATGCTTGATTTGCTTCATGATACACATTTTGGTATTACAAAGACCAAACTTCGAGTTAGACAGCTATTTTATTGGCCTTATTTATCAATGGACATTGAAAATTACATCAGCAAATGTGAATTGTGCCAAACTAATATAAATTCCAACATAAAAGAAAAACTCATTAATCATCCAGTACCAGAGCGTCCATGGCAGTATGTGTTTTCTGATTTTTTTGAATATGGAGGGCGTAATTATTTACTTCTTTTGGATTTCTATAGTAGTTGGATAGAGGTTACCGAAACGAAAACTAAAACCGCCGATGATGTAATTAAATTTTGTCGAGAAAAATTTTGTCAATTTGGTTTTCCTGATATATTTTTTGCTGACAATGTACCATATAATTCGACTAAATTTAAAGATTTTTCGTCAAGATCGAACTTTACAATACGGTTTAGTAGTCCTCATCATCACCAGTCTAATGGACCAGCAGAACGTGCAGTTCAAACAATAAAAAGCATGTTAAAAAAGAATAAAAGTAATTGTCTATCTGAATTAATATTAGAGTATAATAATACTCCATTACCTGCGATGAAGCTTTCACCTTCTCAAATGTTTTTAAGTCGTTTGACAAAAACAAAAATCCCAATTTCTTCTGAAAATCTAAAACCTATTAATCTAAATTCGGAGATGATTAAAAATAGAATAGAAAAAAAGAAGTTAAAAACACAAAAAGAACTCTATGACAAAAACGCAAAGGACCTGCCAATTTTAAAAGAAAAAGATAATGTGTTAATACAACACAAACAGGGATGGATGAAAGGAAGAATAGAGAAAAAAATAAATGATAGATCATATGTGGTTTTGGATGCTAATGGAATGGCGTTAAGAAGAAACAGAAAATACTTACGGAAAAGTAACTTAAAACCTGTAATACTACCGGAAGAAGGATGATGACTATAACTTTAAAAATGACTCTCCACATACTGAGAATCATATCGAAAATACTGATGTTGAAAATCAATCAAGTCAACAGCGTTCCTTAATGGAAGTTCTACAGAAAAATAAGAATGTGGAAATTACCTATGAAGACACAAACAGTTCACAATTATTAATTAACGACAATCAAAGAAAAATTAAACGATAAACCATTCCTGTGATCAATTATGTTACAAAAATCTTCGAAAAGGAAAACTCCAATTATTGTATTCTTTATTGCTATAGATCTCTTAAAGTGGAATAATGAGATGTCTTTTTACTTCTAAAAAAATATTTGGTGGCGTTGACGGTATCAGTATTAAGGTTCTTAAGAATATAGGTAATCACGTTACACTACCTCTGGAATACATTTTTAATAGGAACTTGCATTTGTAAAGGCATTTGGTTGTTATATATATATGTTATGTACTTGTACCCTTTTACGGGTTGGGAGCCACAACACGAGTGGTATGCCAGATGAAAAGCTTCATAGCTAATGTTGATTGTACGTTGTTACTTAACTAATAAAGTTTAGTATTAAATATCATTCTATTATTTAACAATGATATAACATTGGTCAAGTCTCAGAACATTGTTGAAATTTAACAACATAAGCTTTCACGGCCGGAATCCATAGAAAAACTAGGGCTCGGGCTTGTACGCCATGGTCTATAGGAACTATTTAGTCCAATTGGACTATTATGATAGTATGCGCAGCATAGGCGGTTACGTAATCAGCGCACAGGCCTTTTCTCACGATAGTAACGGATGAATATCCTGTTCCGCATGCAAATCAAATTATTGTGTAAATTAAAATCTGGATATGAATGTGATGCATAACTTAATCTCTGCCATTCTTTTATTGTGGTCTCCCTGATGTGTAATTTTAGAGAGTGTAAGGAACTGTGTTTTATGACTTATAACCAAGTTAGAAATAAACAAATACCTCTACCCAAATTTATTAACAAAAACGATTTATTTTAAAAGCGCACGATGTAATGCCTTCAAGTATTTCAATTTACTAACCCATGCACTAAAAGATATTATAATTGTTCCTAAAAATTGCTAGAAAAGAAATAATAATAAATATCCCAGTAATATAAATAATTGAATAAAACAAATAGCAGTAACACAAATAGAATGTGGCGATTTAGAAAGGAGATTGGTCGACACGGAACAAATGCTTCAATCTAAAATTATAGACGTGTAGAATCAAGAGTGAAGGACTTGCAAGAAAAGTTTTTTATACTTACTTCAACACTCAGTCTAAGATTTGTTACTAGATTCCAGGACACACAGAAACCATGACTGTGACGGACGCTACTGACCTAAAAGAAGAGCATTTTGTACTATCAAAGGTACACATGAAACCACCAATGGATGGGAAAAGATCATGGGCCATTTTTTTCCAGCAATATGAGGTAGAGGCAGGAGTTAATGGCCGGACATCTTTGCTTTACGTGACAGAGAAATTCAAAACACACTATTGCTGCTAGAAGAGTTGCTTGGCTACCAAGCAGCTGGTAATGCGATAAGTCAAGTACATCCCTCAGCTGTGTACCACACACAACTTCGGAATCGACGCCAAAGAACAGAGGATACGCTGGAAAATCTAAAGGTCAATCGTTCATCGATAAGTTAAGGAATAACGATGCACAAAGAAGACTTCGATTGGATATGCCAAGGACTCTTGTAAACACATTGACTCATGCGTTGGAATATGAGGTCGTTAAGCAAGCCTTGCAGCGACAGGGTAGGGTGCGCCGGCTGGAGGATAAAGTCGGAGAGACCGGAGAATTAGTAATAGTTCATGGCGAAACAACAGTGTGCAAAAGACCTCCCTCCAACACTGCGTTCTGCTGGCCTAAATAGAACCTGAACTTCGTTCATAAAATAAACATGACCGAAGCCAACCTACCTATCAGAGACCGGAGAGACTACTGTTGGCGAAGAAAGAAGAGGCTGAAAAGATTATAAGTGATAAGTGGAAAGAGGGTGTATTAGAGCCATGGTTGTGGTGGTCAAGGACGAACCAATACGCCTCTGTATGGACTTTGTCAGCTGAATAACGTAATGGAGACGGATAGCTACCATTTTGGATGATGGGGAGCATGAGGATGCGAAGGAGGTAACTGTAATAGATGAGGAATAGCAGCCTGATGTCCTGAAGCAAGAACAAGAATCTGACACGGGCAAGTAGTATTTGCAAAGTCGCCAGAAATAAAATCGTTGCGAGCCAAGTGGTATTCGATTGTTGAAATAGGGTGTCATTGAAAACCAGTATGGTACTGAAGAAGCATGATAGAGGAAGTTCTCGGTACCTTTATGGTGTCTGGCTCATTAGGCGGAAATCCTGGGGTAAAAGAAACTCTTGGAAAAGTGCATCAAAAATAGGTCAACTGCAAGAGCGACGTTAGAGAGTGGTGTCGAATATGCACAAGCAAAAGTCCACAAAAGTAACAGCGCGCTCCCATGCGTTAATATAATGTGAGCAGCCTATTTAAGAGAATTGCCATCGATCCATTTTATGAATCGGATTACTTTACAAAAGTAGTTGAAGCGTATGCCCTGCCCGACCAAACAGTCACGACCGCAGCGGAGGAGCTCGTTAAGCAGCTGATTGGTCGATTTGAATAGAACTCTATTCTGACCACCTACGAAACTTTGAGTCTGCTATATTCTAGGACATCTACAGAATATTGGATGTCCACAAAATCCGGGCCACCCACTACATTCACCAACAGACGGAATGGTAGAGCAAATCAGCAAAACCATCAACAAGTACCTACTTAACTAAAATGATTTCCAAACATCATGGAGACTGTGGTGGCATACATATTGTCAATTCATGAAACTATTGGTTAAAAACCGTCATGGTACTGCTTAGAAGGGCGCTGCGCCTATAATGTGATCTTAAATTTGGTTGTATACGTGGTGAAGATTTAGTCCGAAGATATTAGGTCAGCGAACTCCGGAAATGACTTAACGATATTTATGAAGATGTACGCTTTCATATGTAGACAGCCTGCGATCGGATGAAGGAAGAGTTAAAAAGGCCACTGATGGAGGATTTCAAGAGGGAGACATGGTGTGGCAAGGCCGTCAGGCGAATAAAAAATACGTTATCTATCGAATCCAATGAAAACCAAAGATGGTCAATTTTAAACGATTTGTGTCTAAGATGAAGATAAGTTTTAGCGTCTAATTAGCTTTAAGACTCTACTGCATTGTTCCCAAGTGTGGTACACGTACATCTAGGGGTACGGTATAGTACGGAATAATCAATATTCGATTGCAGATGTAAAAAAAAAATAAGCAACTTGTTGGTATTGCGTGTGTATGTATATTTCGGGGTATTTCGAAAATTATAGAAAGAGTACACGGATGTCGGAAGTTTGGAGAACACCGCTCTACTATAACTGCTAAAAGTTTCAACACTCAGTCTATTTTTGTGGCATGACACTACTACAATATATTTAAATAAAGCACCCCCGAAATCCTCAGCTCCTAAAATATTCTAATGTGCCATCACTGTAAGACAACCTCTAAAAATGATTCCAAAAACGTTATATTCACGTCCTAAAGCGCGTAAAGGGGTATGTATTTATAAATCACATGGTGTAAACCGTTACGTACCTACCCATTTTGTTGAGATTGAAGATTAAATGCAATCTTGTTTTGGTGTACAAATTCCTTTAGGCTTACCGCACTCACTCAAGCTTTCGGGTAAATTCACGAAAGATGAGAACGGTAGGTATATTTAGTATGTCGTTGGCAGCATTTTTTGTGTGTCCATGATAAGTGCAAAGCCCCGTTTCTTAATATTGTTATACTTTTACATTTGCGCGTTTGCCATATTTTAATAACTTCGGTTGTGAGGTTTTAAGCACACAACCTTCTTTTCTTTTGTTTTACTTACGCCTGAGTATATAAAGTGATTACATTCACAGGGTGCCTACAGTATTTATATTTGTTAGTTAGAGATAAATAAAGATCTATTAAAATAAATTGTTTGGTACACATTGTGAAATTGTGAAATGTGTACTTACATAGTGTCATATTGGAACAGAAGCATTTCTTTGTTGGAGTTCTATGTAGCAAAAAAAAAAAAAACAAAAAGTGATTCACTACGGTCTACTATCGCCCGAATTTTCTTACAGTGAAAATTTGTCATAAAAATTTCTTTATTAGAAGTTATGATTCTATAACATTTGAGAAAGTGAAACATATTAATTCATTAATTAAAAGACAATAAGAAATAATTCATTGAAATGTAACTCAAAATATGAGATAAAAACAAAAGAGTACTCACTATGTGTTACCAAAATGCAATAATAATATGGTATTTGTCATAAATATAGATATTAAACGACCGTTTTATGGGTTGACAAATTCTCATAAGACAAAACTGTCTCGGGACAGTTAATAAGAACGTCGCTGTATAGGAATCACACACTCAGCGACTGTTTTGTTTCTGATAGCTGAGTTTTGTTTCCAGGCGATGCACCTACACGTTCTTCCACTTGCATTATTTTTTTTTATAACTACAATTTATTGGGACTACCGGCATACAGACAGATTTTATATTGCAGTAATTAGTAATTGGATAAATGGAATTAATTATTTTACTCAGTATTCTAATACTATCAACATCTGTCAGACGATGATATAAAAATTACTGCCCTAGCTACTAATATCGTCTATTTCCCTTACTCTTCATCATTAATAATTCTTCGTTATATAATAAGCGCAATAATGACAGTCCTCGACAACATTTTGACACTGTTGAATTTGTTCCATAACAACATAACAACTGTTGATACCAACTCTAGCTAATTAACCAATTAAATAAAACTGAATAGCAAAGCAGCAGCACGACTGTCTCTGCAATGGGCGTACCTTCCGAAAACAAGACTGTTTTTTTGTCTGTGTCGTGCACCCAACCCGACAAAAGGTCTATGGTGTGCGGGGAGCCTTATTTATCCACTCTTGCACGCATTTATAAACAATTTCGGAATTTTCCTTAAGTTTATCGAAGAGGTTTAATAAAATCCCTGACAGGGAACAACTACTAAATATATAATGATAAAAAAAATTACTAAAATTTACACTGAATAACGTTGAATAATTTTTAAGCAGGTGTAAATACCAAAGGGAACCATAGGAAAATTCAAAAGCGTCTAATTTTACCATGTTCTATGGCCGGGTCATTTCCATAATAACTAAACATTTTTATGAATTTGTTAAATTATTTATTAAAAAATAAAGTGTTGAAGATGAAAATCAGGTTGTTCGTTATATTATTTAAAGCTGAAGGGCCATTCTAGGAGGATACAATAAAACACAGCTGGTGCTAGTAGAATTCAATAAAACCGCTTTTTTATTGCGTCGTAACTTTCCTGCAAATTCAGGTTCCTAGTATTACATGCGTGTAACAGAAAAAAGGAAAACCGAAAATAAATATAGTAGTCATTTATACGAATTGTAATAAGTACGATAGAAAATTAAATCATAAAATACAATACAATCATTGGAATCAGCTACTAATGATAAAATGTAAGGTTAATATTAGTTTATTCTCACAGAAAAGATTTGTTTAAATCAAAAATTAGAAAGAAAATTATTAAAAAAAAATATTCAACATATTATGTTTTTAACTTAAATGAGTGATTATAGACGATACACATTGTGTTTATTTCCTTAAAAGTTTCAGTCTCATAACATACGAATTTGTATCAATTAACAGAATAGATTAATTGGATCAATAAAAGCGTTCGTGACACCACCCATATAATCCTAAGTACTTAATTTGAAATTTCCGTTTCACGCCACGAATAAAATCAAATGCTTAAAATATCAGCCTAATTTGTACGTTAAACTATTATGTACCTACTTAGGTCAAAATTATTCCAATAAATTAAAATACACGTAGGGGCATAAAATGAAACTCCATCAAAATGGGCAACGGATATATGTAGTAATACCTACACTAAGTAATTCTTTTTGAAGTATGCATTAAAATTTAAGTACCTTTTGGATAATTAATTTCTATATGTACAAATATCTATATACGTAATGTTATAATTCTCTGTCACGGTCGATTGAGTGTACCTACTAGAAAGTTCGATTAAATTCTCCATATTTTCCTCCTTCTATGCTTTTCTATCACACTTCTGACACCAATTGTCGCGTATTTACTAGTCTATTCTTATTTAAACACCTTTATTTTGACACTCTACATATACTGCTATAGTATCTAACAATTGCCATAATACATTTATAACTCTACCTGTTCACTCGGTCACTGATTATCACTTTCTTTCGCCTTCTTCTTCTCTTCACTATCACTCGCCACGTAATCACCACTACTACCATACTACTACTCTCTACGATTACGACGGCTACTTGTATAGGCTAGCTAGTCGTTCTGGATGCTTCGAGAATGTTGTACGTTCTAAAGCGTCCTAAGTTGTCCGATTGGTAATACGTCACAAGCCGATCTTCATTTGTTCATGTAAAATGGGTTGCCTAGATTGTATGCTGCCTCCGCCTACACGTGACAATATGCTGATAGAAGAAAATCAAAGGGAGTGCTGAGAAAAGTAGAATGTCAGGCGACATAACTTATTTCCAAAGAATACCTTATTTCCATTAGCGTTGCTTTAGGGGGTAGGTGTGGTAAGTGTTCATGTTACAAAACTTGCACTGGCAAAATAGAATTTCTGCTTATAAACCCTCAAATGCAACTAACCCAAATACCCAGAACTTTTTCTAGTTTTAGGTTTCCGATTTTGATATTAACCGTAAACCTATTTTTAATATTTTTATCCGGTGTCCACTGATTAGCACCGTTTCCAAATTGTTTTACGCCTGATGTCTCTAGTTACTTCTTGTTAACCCGAAAGATATTTTGTCTTCAATAAGGCAAAAGCACTAATGACCGACACTGCACTAAAGGTTGACATCTTTGTATATAAATTACACTAATAAAAATTAAACCCTTGGATTAGCTTACAAAGAAATTATTCAAAAATCGTTGTACGTTTCGCTTATGGTGGCATCTTCAGGATCAACTTATTACTGAATAATAAGAGTTTGTGTTTTTTTATTATAATTATACAACATGGTTCACTAAGAGTTAACAACTTCAACTTTAATTAATTTGAATACAAATTATTTAAATAAAAGATGATATGACGATACGCTAGTGTTTGAAAAAACGTCTAAAACTTGATGCTAAATATAAGGATTCTTAGTTCAAAAGTCCCTTTAGAAGTCATTTACTTTTTACCGGAGTATTTATAAAGAAACTTAATTAATCGACTGACTGTGTGTCGCTTTTCACGAAGGCAAAATCAATCACGTCCGTACACACGTATTATAAGGGCATTGATTACACTGTTGATTTTATTTCGATATTATTTTTTCATTTGAGCTATTAAAAGCGAGGCACCGTTGTTTTCTTTTCGTTGCGAACGTGAGGTACACAGATTGGGAAATAATTACCTGATCACGTGAGCAGGAGCAGAACGGGTACCTAGTTACTCTCGGGTCACGCTGCAACAAAAGCATATATTGATTGCCAGGAGGAAGCCTTAATGGCACGCCATTTCAACGCCATACCCTCTCAACGTTTTTGTTTGTTTATTAGCTGGTCATTTTGGAAAAAAATGACTCATAAAAATGCGAACCTTTGAGAACACAAGCAACTGATTGAATTTTTTTTTAGAACGGTTAATTTACTGCATTTTTGTTTTAATTTTAATATTCACAAAATTATGTAAAATATCAAATTTTATCAACTACTTTATTGCACTTGACAATAGCTCTCTATACATATATTCGTCCGCGTAGAATTAACAATAAGGTGAAATACCTGTTGAACATAATTATTTAGCGGCTTGCTGGAATTTATTAAATTTGACGTGGTCAATATTTTCGATTAATATGTAAGTGTGGGCTTTTAAAGCCAATAAATCAGTTCATAATAAAGTATCCTTATTAGGTAATTAAATACTTATACACATATACGCATATTGTTTTCCTATTTGTATTTAGTAAAGGATTTCTCCATATATCACACAGGGGCGTCTTGGAAATTTGTGTAAAGTCACCTGGAGTCTCAAACATACCACAAAACTTTAAGCATAGACCAGGTGTGTCCACAATGTCACAACGGAGAAGAGAAATGACTGAAATTATTCTGTGCGGTCCCAAAATAGAAGTAAGACGTTCAGAGAATAACGTTTATTCCCTTTTCGTTCCTTAATAAAATATTACCTGTTTTGACCATTTTTATTCTCGCTTTGGCCTCTAAAGGCACTGAATTCTGGTTTTACCCCTTTAGCTTACTGCGTATGACGAAGGATAACAGAACATAACTTCACCTCAAATGAGGCTCCCTTTCTTTTTGATCAGATGTCGCTATTTGTATTTGGTAAAAGCAATTTCTGAATTCGTGCACTGATCTAAATTGTTATCCAGAACACGTAATAGCAGTTATGATTATTTCATTTGTTGGGTCCTTATAACACATTGCTTTCTAGGAACACATGGTTAACCACAATTGAGTACAATATTTATACATGGTAAATGTTTAGTAAGAAAAATACCTTTTCCAGAAAATAAGAAAGAATACTACATTTGGACTAGATTAAAACGGTTCATAATTAAGATGTGAATTAACAACAACTTGAAAATTTGGGGGACTACACGTGCATAATTCCAACCTTCGGTTCAGGTAATAAAAATAGAATGGACGAGAAGAAAATTTTTCACGCAAGAGCTGAAATGAGAAGGGATGAAACGAGCTTGAATCGACAATAAAAACCTTCAATTACATTCTTAGACCCTCATCGATAATCCAGAAAAACTCAAAACTACTGGTAACTTTGATGGTGGTTAGATTAGTGTTTCATAATTTTCACCGTAATATTGATGCGAAGTACTAAAATCATCATTCTGAGCAATTAATTGCCTCTTACCAAAAAGACATTCAATAAATATGAAATATGTATTAATATTACTAATAGTAGAGCGTCACATATTTTACTTAACTTGTGTTTTCGATTTAAAACTTTCGAAACGATAAAAAAATAATTGAACATACGAATTCACATATCAACTAGTTACCTTTTGAGCCATTGAGATGGATTGTTATTCACATTATTTGTATGTTGAACATAAAATTCATGAAACCTAACTATAAATATGTACATTCGCAGGCTTAACCTGTCACGTCCACCATACTTCACCTACATGTTCGTACAATGTGTACAATACAAACGTGTACAATGTTCGATTTGCTGTAGCATCTTTATGGTTTAAACTCGAAATAAAATAAAAACCTGATAAATTAAAAAGTGATAACAGCGGGTTTTTATCTATAATCTCATTTAAGACATTTAATATTAACTAACACTTTTTTAAAACATACCATTTTAATAACGAAAGCGAAATCTAACAGTTTCGAATATAAGATGAATACCGGTATCTGATAAGATTACCATTAAATATGATTACAAATAATGACAAAATGGTATTACTTATATAGGGCATTATTAATTTTCACTCAAACATTAACTCGTATTTTAAAAAAAATAACCTGACTATTTGTTTCTCTGTAATATGGTAAATAATAATAATGTAAATTTGAGTTTTTCCATGTTAATAATGAAGTACATACAATAGTACACCCCTGATATAACCAGGATGCTATTAGCCTGCTTTATAAAGGTCATTTTCTAGAAGACAAAGGACTTTTATTTTACAGAAAGGGAAGAACAAAAATTAAAATCATATTATTGTTTTGAACTACTGTAACCGTCGTAAGGGGGGTACCCTCACTTTCTAGTTAAAATAAAGAAAAGAAAAACAAACAAAATTAATTTTTCAAAAATCATTATTTATTTAATTTACTCGAAGAATTTGGCTGTGAATGAGAATCGTCTAGTGTTAGGACCTTTTTAATTACGTTGTGTTAATAGAATGTAGTAAGATAGATTCTTTTATGAGTTCCGTACAAGTTGTATGTGCTAACAAAGAAAACACAGGAAATTTGAACCACATGATTTATTTACAAATATACATATTTACAATTGCCCTTGGTATCGGTTCGGAAAGACAAGCACCTTTTTATTTTACCATAGAATTTAGGGTTGGGACAGATGTGCTATCAAAGACATTTAATAGTCAAAGTTATGTGTTGGTACAAAGTTCGAACATCGTCAAACAGTGCAACAACGAATTGTGTAGGAAAAACCCTCGCATGTTCGTCTTGAACTGGGAGAAGGAAAGTCGTGCAGATCGTGAACTTTAACCGTCGAAAAAGCCACAACCGCTGTAAGCCCATGGTCTACCTCGGTAGGCCATGTTATAATACCTGTTGTCTGAAGATGCCATGTCACGGGAGTTTGTATATAGTTTGCTTGTTGGTAGGAAACGAGCACACATGGTAACCACGAAACCTTTATTATTTTGTCGGACACGTCACACATGGTGAACATAGCCCTATATTTGTTTGGTGAGACACGTCACCTTGGTGAACATAGCCTCTAATTAAGGTGGTTCGAGACACGCCACTCTGAGTGAACGTCTCCTCTATTTTATGGCAGTTCAGAACAACAGAGTATGTCAACTTACTCGACTTCCCTCTCTCTGATCAAGAGTTCTTCAATTAAGAGTTTCGCCTAAATTTAGACAAATGCAAATCTGCTATCTTTTTAAACACATCTGTTACCAAGCAACACCTGGAGATGCTCAAACAGTGTTAGTGGTTCCAAATCAAACCAAAACGGATACCTTCAACTGAAAGAATAGATATCGCCAAATTGATTAAATACGGTAGCTACACGTTCATCTGAATTAATCATAGGAGCGTAAACCGTAGGTAGATCCTTTTGAACTCCTGCCGCCTACACCTTCAGGCCAATTTAGTCAACATCTACGTTTACGTAATTATGTGGGTAAATATACCAAAGTTAAAATGAACCCATTCTAAAACAACTGATCAAAACTTCTCAGGCTATACTGATTTAATAAACCAATTAAAGTGCTTGTCATACACCTCCCTAGTACCACGAAGCAGTACATGAATCAGTGAAGAATTGTACATGGTCCAAAAAGGACTCGAATTAGACAATTGTATCTTAAAATTAATGACACCAGATAATCGCAATCAAACAGAATAAAATATATTAACTCTGAAGGGTAAAATAAGACAATGGTAGCAATGCAATTCAAAATGAAAGTAACAGTAAATAAAGTCATCAATCTGGCGAAGTAACACGACCTCAAAATACGAATAAAGTAAGTTACCCACCTTTGTATTGTATGTCATCGGCATCGGCAGCGTCTGGCTCGGGGTTGACGGACGAGCGACCGCTAACGGGGTAGTTTATGGTACCGGACAGATTGGTCAGGCGGTGGCTTCGAACAGTACGACTCCCGGACAATGGTGGATAAGCAGGCGCCAGTGGCGGGGTTGTATACGACTCCGATAAAGGGTGGCAGCGGTAAGAAACTAGGTTACGACCACGGGAACAGACCGAATTAAACCAATCACCAAGGGATGTTGTGCTGAACAAACCAACAGCCATTTAACTAGTTCAATACAATTTAAATTGCGTTACAGGACCTCTCATACTGCAGATCGAGATAAGCCGTTTTCCGACTAGCCTCGCAACAGTTCGAATCAAACCAGAGATAGTGAGCCAACAATATTCAAGCTCCCTATGAAAACCTGTAAATACTCGCGGCTATTTATACCCAATTTCTGCCCTCTCTACCACACGAATCCTGCATCTTGCGAGCTTCCCCTTACTTTCCTACATCCCTAACAAGCCTATCAAACGACACCATGAGCGCGGATATCTCCGTTTAACTTCTAAATAATGCCATCTCCTTCGTTCTTATTCAAACGTGAATTCCCAGCGTCCGAAGATATTCCCTTTTCCTCTCTACACCCTTGTCTAGCTTGTGACAGAAAGATCAGATTCGCAGACTTTCCCTTTCGCTTTTCTAAGGCCCTCTCGCTCATTCCTATTACCAACCCGACTTACAGGCGCCCTAAGGTGTTCCCTTTACCCCCCTATATACCAGCGACTACCTACGGACGAACGACCAGACCAGCTGATTTTCTCTCTCGCTTATTTACCAGAAGCTCCTGTATTACTTTCCCTCTCCTTCAATAACCACATGGTGGTGACCCAGAAACTCCGAGGCACGCCGTTTACGCAAAGTGCATGTTTCCAGGGTGAAATTTGTCCTTTTCTTACTCATTAAGTCCGAAAAATATTTTAAACGAAGTTACTCAATCCTATTTTCATTTAAAATGATCAGAAAAATAATGGAAATAAGAAATACGAAATGAAAGAAATATTGAGACGAAGAGACAAAAATACCTGCGATCCAATTACATAGAATTATTATAAGATAAAAACCAACTGCTACATAAATAAATATAAGAAAATTATTTATAATATTGTAACACCCGGATGCGGACTACATTTGTGTTGTTTTTTTTTTATAAGGGCCCATATCTCAAACTTTCGCTCTACATTAAAAACATGCAAAAATTCAAACATGACCTGAAAATGCGTATTTTAGTTTATTTATCAAAATACTGTCGCGAATTTTCTAGTCTATTCTTATTTTTAACACTTATTTAACACTACTACATATAATTGTCGACAATACTTAATGCAACTATAATTTTGACTATTCGCATGATTACTAATTATCATTTTCTTAACACTTCTTCTCCTCTTCGCTATCACATGCCACATATCACTACTACTGATCTGTCTACGACCTCGACGGCTATTTATATAGGCTGAACAGTCGTTCTGGGAACTTCGAGAATGTTGTTTCCAGTGCATTCCACGCTGTTTATTTACCCTTGGTAATGCGTCACAAGCCTATCTTCAGTGGTTACATGTATGATGGGTTGCCTATATTCTAAGCTGAACTCTACGTGACAATATTAACATTATAACAAACGAAAACTAAAGAAATGGGGAGATAAATATTCGGTAAACTTTCTGTACAGATTTTCCCTTGTTTGTAGTACGTTCCCCTTACTCTGTTTTTTTTGTTCGTTTTTACATTGCGAATTTATGCACAAAACTGTACTGCAGTATTATTGCACTGTATAGCGCCTAATGTTTCAAATGTTTGGGAAGCTGTGTGGGCCAGCTAAGCAACGTATTAGAGGACAAATCGTGTAGACAAAGACGCTTTTTACGGTCTAATTTAGGAACAAACAGGATCTACTCTAGAATCAACTGAAATTCTCTGCAATTTAGGTACATTTACAGAAGTGACCGAAGAATGAAACTACAACACAAATTAAAATTACGTATTTTACTATGTATACATTTTACGTACAGGTACTTTCTCTAAAGGTCAAACTGTGGCATCCATTGGTCGCCATCTATTCTGCAAAAGTAAGTTTACACAAGAGCATTTTATGAGCGTTGTGCGCTATTTTGTTATTATGGGAGTCATTCAATTATGCTATTAACTTTTGATTAAATTCATGACAACACTTAAATTTTTGTTCCTTGTGCAAATACCAGATAATTTGGGATATCCAACAAGTTCTATTTAAAGAATACCTACATATGTTTAAAATTGCATAATTTTGATACGACTTGTATTTCTTGTTTTGTCATGTAAAAATCCATACAATTCACAGAATATCAACAGTAGGATTATGATTCGGGTTTGTAGGTCGTGTTTGAAACAAACAGCTTCGTCCAAATCTTTCTTTTGCAATTGAGGTTCATACCTTAAATAGGTAGTACCCAAAGTTGTCGATATCGTTTTCTCAGGGATCGACATTAACAAAAACTGATTTTGGGGGTCGACGAGGTCTAAAAATCTTGGAAAAGAGGTTTCTTGCCCAAAATTGTAAGAAAATCCTGATGTAAGCAAAGGTAACACCTCGAAGTTTTGGTAGCGCGGCTCACGTTGTTAGCACAGTACCCATTAAACATAACTGATACAGTTACTAACGAAACATCGGACAGCATCTCATTTAAATTGAAGTCTACAAGCTCGAATTCGTGGATATCGGACATGAAATCTTTTGCACGTAGAACTGACAGTTTTATATTCTAGAATCACAATTATTTTTCAGATTAGTTAGAATAAAAATGTAGGCACCGAATTTAGAAGAAACGGCCTATTTACTCCTTAAGTATATTTGAATGCTCTGTAAAAGAAAGTGACGGCCTACGTTAATGTCCTCTCGAGAATACCACCTTAATTAAGGGAGATTTAACTTTTTCAAGGAAAGCTGGAAAAAAATACAATAACTACTTCTTACTATAACAAGTTACTTTTTAGGTAGGTAGGTTGTATATTAAAAGTGAATGTCAACTGAAATTGTTAATGAGCTATATGCCCTCCACAATAAAACATATGGACTAGAGAATGGGGTGTTTCAAACAAAGGGAAGCGTCAGCAATAAAATATGCGCGAGTCTGAATAGAATCCGCAAGAACTCTACGTGAACAATCAATATGCAAACTGAAACTGGAATGGAGAGTCCATTCAGAGAAAATATTATGGCAATAACATCAGTATGTAAAAAAGGACTAGTCCAAAACTCAACTTTTTCATAATATACGATATATACAAGTACAATTGTGTTTCTGTATGGTAGAGGAATATCATTCTCAGAATTATTTGATGGCGTGCTTCATTCAAATGAAAGTTTAATTTACAAAAAGATACAAATTAATAGCGACCCATCCACTCGTTTAAAAAACGTTGAAAACGTAAATTCTGTCGTGTTTCCAATTGTCAGTGTCCGAACGATTTTCGTTGTAATAATTTCATCCGATATAGGTACCTGTACTTAAAGAGGCTATTCGAACTTAACAAAAGGTTTTGGGGCCTGGATATTTTTTTAATAAAGCACATCCGCGTTAATTATTCATTAATATTTTTACTTCAACATTTTGAAACGCACATGGTTAACGTGCCCTATTTAATAGAACATCAACAATTCAAAAGTTCGTGTTAAACGCACGCAAGCCAAATAGCTAACATTTAATGATTTAGTACTAGATTGTATACATCTGCCAGTAAATGTAAGCATAATTTCCCTTCAAACGAACTGACTTGTATATGACCTGGCAAAGTTGTTATTAGAGCAATTATCGGGAGTTCCCCGTAGACCGTTTCCGCTTTAAGGTTATCAACAATCGACCATGTTAACCCGTCATGTGGCTACTATGATTACACTTCCGCTTCGAAAAGTTTCTAACTTTACTGCAAAGCACACGAGTTATTATACATCAAACATTATTCACTTTACAACTAGTCAGTTACTTCCTTAATAAATTAATCGAGAAAGTTATATATACAAGAAAACTGATCGAAACATGTCGAATTTAGTACCCTTCAGTTATTTTTACTTTCGAGACCTTTTCAAAGGAATAATTTAATTTTAAAGGGAATTTGTAGAAACTCTGAAAGGCCGCAGTAGCGTAAATTGTTAAGACTAATGAGATTAATGTAGGTCGTGATACAACACGACTGACAGTCGCGCGACATTTGGCCGTTTTGCATCGCTACTGACTGTTAATAATAATAGTAGCAGGACGTATTT
The DNA here is from genome assembly GCA_947389935.1 of Agrilus cyanescens. Lineage (NCBI taxonomy): Eukaryota > Metazoa > Arthropoda > Insecta > Coleoptera > Buprestidae > Agrilus > Agrilus cyanescens. The sequence continues at coordinate 12,660,366 of OX376707.1, read as the reverse complement.
AAGTTGCGATGCAGTATAACTAAGACATACGTGACAGTAAAGTATCGCGACTACCAGTTATTTTAACATCTTCGTGCTACTGTAGCCCGGCAGAGCTTCTGTGAAAATAAGCTACTCAGTATTTAGCTTACGTGTAGCTTTCGGCGGTAGTATGCAGCCAGCCATCTTGTTTTATAACTTTTAGCAAAGATTCTGTTTATTTTAAGATATGTAATTACAAAAGCTGAACCTCTAATTTATCAATTTTTTATTATTAGGTTAAATTATCGAATTTTCTGAAACATCAATTTGTGTGGAGTTATTAAATTGTTAACTTTTTATTTATAAATATGATCACGTCTTTACATAAAAAAATACATTACAAGGTTCTGCAGTGGTTTATTGGTATTTATCTAATTACTTAAAGAATAAGCCAGTCAGTAAAAGTTTTACCATCGAAGGGGGAATCTTTGGTTAACGATTACGTGCGCGACTAATTCGGTAAGTGATGTCGTTTATTCTCTTGATGGCCTTGTATGGACCTTCCCAATTGTGTTGCAATTTAGGTGAAAAGATTCTTTGATGATGTGGATTGTATTGCCGAACCATATCTTCCATTTGGATACCACCGTCTTTTATCCAGTCACTGGCAATCGTAATATGGAAACGTATGTACATCCTCTATTAATTTTAAACGGCCTGAATTTGATTTTATTAGAAAAATAATCATATATCCTTCTGTCTTATAGCATATATGATTTCAATGATTTTCGCGAGTTGACTGACAATTATTCTATTCTTAAATATTCTGCTCACCTTTTTTTTTAATTACTATATTGTTTAAACTAACTCTATTATTAATACATTAATGTGAATTAAATATTTGAACCAACTACAAATTATCTCAAATTAATGAGGAAAAATTCTATTAATTAATTAATTTAATAAATTATTCTCTTTTATTAAACAATATAGTATTATTTTTATCTAAACCATCAATAAAACCTAAAATTGATCAGCCTGAAATCACCATGAAAAATAGAACGCTACCTTACGGACTACTCGTAAATATCGTCACATCCAGTATTCACTGCCGTAACTTTCAACAGCAACATTTTCACCGAGTTTATAGCTAAATTCAAGATCGTATTTCGCAATTCTCGACCAATTCTTGACTAAATAGTAGTTTTGCAACGGTTTAACCTGTGATTTCATGAATCGATGCTCAGCATGTCGTAAGGAACAATAACTGGTAACTATCCCAGTCTCTTTGGGGTTTGGACGCTATTTTGGACGGATTTTTGTTAATGGTAAGGTTCCTTCGATCTAAAGTTCTGCCAGATTGTTTATGTAGGGGTGTAGTTCAGGTTTTTTGGGTGTTCAATATCCCACAGGTGTTTGGGAATACCTACTATAGACTAGAGGCATTAATTCTGGTCGGAATGAAACTCCATCAGTAACTACTCTAAATTGGCTGGTCAGCGGTTTAATGAGCTCCTGTATTACTACGATAGATCTCTGTTTGAAATGGGTCTAAGTTATAGCTCATTTTATGAAGTAATTCATACCTGTTTTCGTCGCGTCGTCAGATTCTGGAAACGGTCCTCTGAAGTCAATGGCAATGCTCCCGAACTGGTTGTCGACGTAACACTGGCACATTGAAGCTTGCTGTCGCTTACTGTCTTTCTTGCTGGCTGCATTTTCTACCTACATTTGCGACATCACTCATGCGGTTGAACCAGAGCCTTCTTTACATCAAGGTGCCCTCTTAGTGAATCTTCATGAAGGTGCTAGAGATTTTCCGTTCTGGAATTCTTCGGCACGTTCAACTCTTTAGATTTCAGTACCATCTTTATATTCGACCACGTATTCATTTTAGAAGGCTATATTCCTCATGAATGGAATGCCATTGAGCCCACAACTACTTCTTACTCGATGCGGTGTTGTTTTCCGGGTTTTTTGGCCGTGGTCCGTGGAATTTAACATTTCCAAACGTTTGGATATACGCCGGCCGTGAAAGCCTAAGAACTACTTCTTACTCGGTTGAAATATTATCTTCTCCTTTCCATTTCCGAAGCATCTTTAAAGTCGCGTCGGAATTTTGTATTAACTGTAAGTTATCAAGCTGTCACTTCTTATCCGCGACATTTTTCGTATTTATCCGACATGGATTTTGATATAGAACATCAGCGTTCTTATGTCACTTTCTTACTGTAGGCTCTCTCTCACCAACTTATTCTTAGTTCTTTTCTCACTTCTCTCTCACCTATCTGATATTGCGTTGTTATTTATTTTATATTTGGTCACTATTCTGCATATCATTTCTTCCAACGTTTTGTCTGATTCTTCATCTTTCACCTTGAATTTGTGAAGACTGTTTATTGGCATCAAATTCAAGCATGCGATCCCCAGATCTTGGTTTTTGCAGACAGAGTCTTCGTTAAATGTCGTCATCCTTTAGCTCATCATGAACGGTTCATCACAACTAAAATTTCTAAAGACCCGTCGGGTGTGTTTGGATAGAGAACGCAGGCCAGTAGTGCGATAACTGCCACACATTCCCGCAAGCTTTCGACTGCCTTCTGGCGTCGGTTTCTAAGCTTCACGTGGTAAACGGTTGACAGGTGTGCTTCGCCATGTCGCATTTCTAATGTTCCTGTTAGCTGCTGGTAATTTAGGAATTGTTCCGGAGGTAATGTATTCGGTATCTCCCCGTCATTGTCACGTAAGGCATAAGGACGTCCATCAAGCTTTGACTTTTTATGGATTCAAGCTTTTCCTTGGGATCAAACGATTTCTTGTCGATTACTCCAAATTTTCTTCAAGGCCATATACCTTATCTTGATATTCTATTTAATTTTAACAGCCCATTCTTGGTCGTTCCAAAAAATTACATTGTTTCTACAATTAAGGGAACTAAATACAATTAGAAAACGAATCGTATTTATTTATTTATGTCGAGCAACGAAATTTCCGTGTTTCATAGTTTTTCTGCTATTGGTTTTATTGATTATTGTTGTGCATGCGACTAGCCTATCCGGAGTCCAGTATTTGACAATGAGCATCCGTAAAAAATTTAAATTAATTGTAAGTACAAGTCCAAACAATGTTGTGTAACAAAGAATTTTTGCTTACATAAAATTTTCCTGACAACAAAAGAAACTTAATTCTGCTGAATATTTTCTTAAAGTATAATACATTGTAAGAATAAATTATTAGGCATTTTATCAATATAATTTCAGGTTATTTATTACAGCAATGCAACAATAGTCAAAATTAAAATCATAAACAAGAACTCTACAAAAAGTGAGTTGACTAATAACGTATTGTTTCCTTAAAATTCGCGAAGTGTCTAACGCAGGAAACCAAAGCTAGTTATTATTTTCTCGTATGTTGGGCTATGTATTTAACATCTAGTTTTTCTACACGTAGGTGTCTAGCAAGATTTTTCCTTAATCTGAGGATCTTATTAGAGCTTAAAAATTAGCAAAATTGCCAGAGATGGCGCTAGCATGCCTATTTATGATATTTATGTGAACTGGCCTGGTGATGAAGCGACTCCTTTTTGGTTTCCTGTCGGAGCTCTCTACGACACGCCGATGAGAACTAATGAGTTCGAAATCGCGATCCGTGTCTGAGGGTTTCGACGGAATGTTGACCAAGCACAATATACTTTATTTTAATCATTATTTGTCTGATCTACAGTATGAACCGCGATAATTTTTGGGTTTGTAGTTATATTCGAAATGCGATGCACAAAATGAGAAAACGCCCTCTAAGTGATTCATTTTAGTTTTACCCCACTATCTTTCCATTAGTATTTCAATTCGGTTTATTAAGTTACGTAGTAAAATTAAAGAATCTTCGTTAACTTTGTCTTTATATTATGAATTCTATAATGAACGAAAGGTTAGTAAATTTTATCCAATTGTCACTGAATGTGAAAACGATTTTATATTGCTTTCTTTATACATTATAATGTTGACTGTACGATTTTCTTCCTAAAAAAAAAAAACACCTTGACTAACTAACTTTTTCGATCCGTTTTGCCCAACTTTTCTCATCAGAAGCAACAATGGTGCACAAGAGTGTTGTAGCTTTAAAATATTTCAATTATGTTCACCGTTCACAACATTAAAAATCTGTTCTTTTACGAAATATATAACAATAGCTCTGTTTTATGGTGTTCTCTCTGCTTTTTAATTAAACACTGCTGTTTGAGTATATTCACTGATAATACTGTAAAATTGTGTAACAAAAGCGTCTTGAAGCTAACGGAATAAAGATAAATTAGTTAAGATCCGAAATTAAGGCCAACAGAGCATTAAACCGAGAATTAAATGCGGCGTTTGTGGTTGGAGTGGTTCACGGAATAGCATCATTTATTTAGTTAACAATATGATTCGACACATCTTCGTTAACTTATACCTTGCTACCCTGCTTCTTTATTTACAAAGTAAGTTTTGTGTTCGTTTTACTTACATTGAATTTATAAAGATTCTATGGTATATTCAGAATGAAATCTCAGATAGGAATATTATTTTTAAGAAAATCCATCAGAAAATGGAACCGCCAGAGCTATTGATTATGCTTTATTTCTGGTCTACTAATCTTGCTATTCAGTTTATTACGCTGGTGTTTTATACTATCCAAAGACTTGCTGCTTAGTTGCCGCAATTCTCGGTAGTTTTCGGTGAAGCTGTGGATTGCTCCTAAGTGGTAACGTTATATGACGGCTCGGCGAATAGTGTCATAAAAATCGTCTTTAGTTTTCAAAGTACAAGTGGTTTCCAAGACGGCGTTAATACTCATCACACGCAATTTTGTGGAACCGTCATTTATCAAAGCGGTAGCCGGAATAGTTTTTCAACGATTTTTGAGTGTGCGTCAAATGACAGTTCTCTGCGAGGATCCCCGTATATTACGATGCGAATCGGCACTCTGGGTGTCGTGTTGTTAACGCCGTGCAGTTAGCGCCGCGACCCTTTTGCGTGCAGGTATTGCCGCGAAAGGGGCAGGTAAAAATATACCGTGCATTTAGCGACGCGAGTATGCCATTGGTATATAGGCCTATGTACAATGCTTTTATTTAAAATTTCGTGTTAAGTTTATGCATTTAGTTCACCGTATATTTGTAGTTGTATTGCATCAGTGTACTTACGCTTTCTTTAAATACAAATATATTTATGATATCCTTTCAACAGGGATCCTTTTTCGTGTTTGAAGTCACTACCCCGTTTTTACTTGTTCTCTTAAATATCTATTAGTTATAAGAGTAGGAGTGAACATTGAAGTATTAGCTGGAATCATTTTTTTTACCATTACCATTACCATTGTGAACTAATTACCATTGTCATTGTCTATTGTATTAATTTAAACTAAATTTAAATAGATTATTTTCGTTTACACTAACAATTTACCACTAAACTGAACATAAAATAAATAGTGATTATTTATCCTTAATAACTGACATTACACTTGTACATTATTGAAGTGACCTACCTAGTAGGTAGTACCTTCTGTTTTACACTTAATTTAGGCGGAATACATCCAAGTGCTTTAGTGCTGTTTCGCCAACTTTCCCGTTTTGCCAACGGACCCTTTTCTAATGACTTTATTATTCCCGTTTGTAAACACATATAAATTGGAATATATATATAAGATAAGATATAATATGAGATCGTATAATGTTTATTGGTGGAGATTAGATACGGAATAATTTGTAGTATTTATCTTTAGGTGATACATAAAACATCTTGTTTGTTTAAACTTTAAAGCGGTTATTCTTAGTGTATTACGAATAAAAATTTTAGGAATAGGTGAGGGGTATGTAAATGTAAACACACCCATCCTGAACCGTAACCTATTGCAATACACACAGAAGTATTACGACGGTATTTTGTAATATTTGGAAGCAGAAAACCAGTATAAGATCTCATAAAATACAAGAAACTGTCCTAATACTTCCATGTGTATTGCAACAGGTTACGGTTATATATATATATATATTATGGAATGTTTGCAAGTAACTTTATGCTATTTTCATTATGCATACTCACAATTTTAACTAAACTTAGGTATATACAAAAACTGAAGTAATCTGAGTATTTAATAGTATATGTATTTAGGTATATAATATAACTACCTGCTTTTCAAGAGTTAACAAAACAGGTAGAAATTCGAAAGTTGGCGAAACGGGAGTTGGCGAAAACGGAAATTACCCATCCAAGTTACGTTTGGGTACTTAATTTTCTATAAAGTCCTCGCATGATTACAACTTCACCACATAAATTGTCTATTACGTTGAAAATTGACACGAGCAAGTAGAAAAAGTTTTTGAATCGATTAGGACTGGAACACAAATTTAATTAAAAATAAATACATTTGTCTTTCTTGAATAAGAATATTATTCTATTCGGTATTTTCCCTTTCGTGCTTTACTTAGCCAAATAATTTCGTTCGCGTATGATGACGAACCTTACGTGATAAAGCGGGTGGAGAGGCGGACGAGGTTAGGAAAATATTGACCCAGTTACGGCGTCCGTATGAACGTCGGGTTGGTCGGGATGTTCGTAGCCGGCGTAGAGGGTTTTATGCCCGAAAGCTGCTTGTTGCATTCTCGAGGCCGTTTACCGTCACCCCGATATCTATGTCAGTCTGACTTCAGGATGTATAAAAACCAACTATACAACCACAGTATTCACAAGTTAAGGGGGATCTATGTCATATTTTATAACTATTTAAATAAATAGAAAAAAAGAGAAAAGCACATATTTTTCAAATACATTATATTGGAGAATTATTAGTGAACTTCCGCCATAATAGTAAACTAAAAATAGATATGTTAGACAGAAGTGGAGTATACAAAGTAACTTGCAGTAATTGCTTAGCATTTTATTTGGGTCAGTCAGGCAGATCCATCAGGGTTAGATTAAAAGAACATCTACAGGCTGTAAAAAAACAAAAAAGATACGACAGGCCTAGCTCAACATTGTTTAGACCTTGGACATAATGTAGATTTAAATTCAGGCAAATTATTGCATAATGTTCATAAAAATTTTAAATTAAATTTATTAGAAGCTTTAAAAGTTAAGAAGGCCATCAAATATAAAAGTAATATTATAAACAACCAGGTAGAATTGACAACGGTCGATTCACCCTTATTATTAGTGGAATTCCCCAACATTTAATCCTATTTGTACTTCACAGTTGTACGTTGTCTTGCTTATTATTATTCGTAGGTTTAGTTTTAAATTCATCTATAAATACCTGTACATATATTTTAGAACTTTAGTAACAGATTTTTTTCTCTCGATAATGACCGGAGACGGTTGAAACAATTTTTGAGTCTTATCAATAAATTTTAGTAAAACTACCCATTTATTTTTTGTTACTCAAATTAATTTGTAATTATTTAATCATGTTTCACAAAGAATGCGATACGCAATCAGTTAATTTAATTTTGAATGCGAGGGATACAAAATTAGTGTCGCTTTACAAAAAATCTCTACTAAAGTTCAAATCATTTTTCAATCGCATTTGGTTCAACAAACAGAGTCAAAGTTTGGGTTAAATTCCGGTGTATATGAAGATTAAGTGTAGTATTAGTTCGTCAGAAGCACAAAAAGCGGTGGAGTTAACCAGAAAACGTTGGTTTGAGCTAGAAATAAAAAAATGGCAGAAATAAAGACAACACCTAGGGGAGCACCTCAAGATCCTACACTCGGAAATGTTAAAACGTTTTCATAATGTGGCTTTTGACTGCATAACTTCTGACATCTTTGAAGAAATCTATATTTCGAGTAAAAAACACCGATACAATCTAGGGAAAAAACTTGAGAAACTAAAAGCCAAGCAGAAAAAGAACACCATCACCCCAGGACAACATACAGAAAATTTCAGTAACTTTAAGTTTTACAAAAGACTAGAAAATTTAACTAATGTTACCTTTGATAATAAGGAACTTAATTTATTAAATAAGGGCCTAAAGTTCTCGCCGATGCTTTCTACTTCATTAAAAGACCTTGAAATGCTAGGAGTGAATGTTGAAGGTTGAAGTAGCCTTAAAGAAGTCCCAAAAAACGGAACTACTAGATAAACTTAATCTGGCAAAAAATATAAAAAGTTCCAAATTAGGTCTAACGGCAAACATAATATAAAGATAATTAATTCAAATAAATCTAAGTGTAAAAATAACAATCTAATCATCAACAGGGTAATACGGTGGTAATTCTTAAAATAAAGTGACTAAATAGATAAAATAAATGTTTTACTTGTTGATAACAATTCGTTTTCAAAATTAAATAAAAACCCTACCGCATATCAGCAAAAAAGGGTAGTGGTAATTATTAATAATAGCAAATCGTTGTTTTCTGAGAAAGAGGTCTACAAGTTTCAGTCAATGAACCCTTCCTGTCCGATCCTTTACGGCTTACCAAAAATTCACAAGGAAAATGCACCCTTAAGACCTGTGGTATAAATTGTGTCAATTTTGTAACACTTTTTTTAATGTCTCATTTCGTGTGTAATTCAAAGTACAGTATCAAAAATCCTTACATTTAGTGGAGTTTCTTAAAGAAGTGAAAAGCCTTTTCACATCAATCCCGGTCAGGAAAGTAATAAAAATATTAATCTATAAATTAGACAGTAATGTTGTACTAAACCATACGGTTAAATTTGAATTTTTAAATGTTTTAAAACTGTCTAGAACAGAATTACTTCAAATTTGAAGATAGCTACTTATCCTATCTATGTAGCTAGTCGTTGCTACCGTAACTTCCAGACAAGTAATTTGAATACATACTGTAACTGTAAGCAGGGGGGGGGTACCCAAAATTTGTACCCACCTTTCACAAAACGAGAAACAATGCTATAATAGTATGTACCTAAGAAACTGTCCCCTATAAGTGTCAGCTGATGCCTAATTAGTACGCAAATTAATACGCTAATAAGTCAATTCGCTAAACGCAAGACGCAACCTAATTAATGCGCACCTAAGACACTTATTCCTAAAACGTTAAACGCTACCTAGTTCATACGCCCCTGAATTATCTAATCTCTACCTAGGTTTATTCGTGTACCGAGTGTTCGCAAAAACGTTGGCGACAGAAAGGGACGCAACTTTTTCGCTAGAACGAACGCATCTGGAGAGGGGACCGATGTGAATGACGAAAATAAAAATGGGAAACCCACAAGTGACATACAATACAAGGATAACCAAAAATTCAAACAAAATTTAAAATAATCTTAACATCACTGTGCACAGCTACCACGCTTTCCTTAAATTATTGAAGACTCTTGGTGGTTACTCCTAGGCGATTACTCCTTGGCGGTTACTTCTTGGTGGTTTCTAGGGATCAGGTGTCTCCTAGGTGGATGGCAAATTATTGAGTGACTGATTACCTTCACGAGTCGGTCATCTCCTAGATGGAAGGATGATAATCACTGGAAGGTGGGCTTCTTTCAGAGGTCGAATATCTCCTAGATAGATGGATGACAATCACTGGACAATTGGCTCCGTTCAGGGGTCGAATATCTCCTGGATGATGGCAATCACTGGGATGTTGGCTTCCTTCGGGAACAGACTTCCACGGACATTTTACCTCAAACAAAGCAGTATCAAAAATCATACTTAAAAGTTGGTTTTCCTTAATTAGCACGGACTTGAACGGATTGAATGACTCGTAATCCTGGTGTTGACGCCTATTTTGACGAACTGCTTGTGTTCACTGGTTTGGATTGCCCAAAATGTTGTGATGATGAATAACTCTTGTGAATGTTTAACTATTTATTCAACAACTTATTAATATAGTTCACAAACAAAACACTTTAACAAACTAGCAAAGAAAAACTTAAAATTATAAATAAATGAGAGTGGACTGTAAGTATTATTGTTTACAAGAATGAATGGACCGGTACCGAAGGATGACTTATTAGATCGAGATCTCTGTTGCAACTCTTGATTCTCCTGCTTTTTGGAAAAGTTACCAATTTTTGGTAAAGTGGAGGAAACATTTAAGGTGGAGTTTCGGACCATTTTACAAGACGTTAATTGGTTGAAATTATTTGGAAAGTTTTTGATTCGTCATCCAGGGGGGTGAAGAGATAGTGGGGTGTGCACCCGCAAAATAGTAGGAGTACTAACAGGTACTACTGAGGTTATCACGTGAACAGTAAGTGATTGGAAATAGGCAGCGATAAAACTCGACCGTCGACCCATCTTCTGAGAAGCATAATAATAGGGAAAAACACCAATTAACATTATTGGGGATAATTCTGGTTGAATAGCCAAAACTGAAAATATGTACCGATCCACAATAGAAATTTACACAATGGGCAATAAAGTTTTGAATAGTTCCGAATAGTGCGCAAACAATAATTTCCAAAGAGCGTAGACATCCTGTTAAAAGGTATACAAATATTGAGCCAATATACTAATAAAATAAACATTCCTAAAAAGATAATAAATGCCTATCCAAAAAGGTACAATTCGTATAAAAATAATATTGATCCGCAACACCTGGTCACGGCACCACTGTACCCCAACTTTCGTCAAAAACTCAGAAAAGAAAAACAAACAAAATTTAAATTTTCAAAAATATTTATTTCTCTAATTAAATCGAAGAATTTGGCTGTCAATGTAAATCGTCTAGTTTTAGGACCTTTTAATTACGTTGTTAATAGAATGTAGTAAGATAGATTCTTTTATGAGTTCCGTACAAGTTATATGTGCTAACAAAGAAATCACAAGAAATTTGAACCACATGATTTATTTACAAATATACATATTTACAATTGCCCTTGTTATCAGTTCGGGAAGACAAGCACCTTTTTATTTTACCATAGAATTTAGGGTTGGGACAGATGTGCCATCAAAGACATTTAATTGCCAGAGTTATGTGTTGGTACAAAGTTCAAACATCGTCAAATAGTGCAACAACGAATTGTGTAGGAAAAACCCTCGCATGTTCGTCTTGAACTGGGAGAAGGAAAGTCGTGCAGATCGTGAACTTTAACAGTCGAAAAAGCCACAACCGCTGTAAGCCCATGGGTTACCTTGGTAGGCCATGTTAGAATACCTGTTGTCTGAAGATGCCATGTCACGGGAGTTTGTATATAGTTTTTTTGTTGGTAGTAATCGGGCACACATGGTAACCACGAAACCTTTTATATTTGTCGGATACGTCACACATGGTGAACATAGCCCTTTTTATTTGTTTGGCGAGACACGTCACCTTGGTGAACATAGCCTCTAATTAAGGTGGTTCGAGACACGCCACTCTTAGTGGACATTGCCTCTATTTTATGACAGTTCAGAACAACAGAGTATGCCAACTTACTCGACTTCCCTCTCTCTGATCAAGAGTTCTTCAATTAAGAGTTTCACCTAAATTTAGACAAAAGCAAATATGCTATCCTTTTAAACACATCTGTTACCAAGGCAAAACCTTGAGATGCTCAACCAGTGTTAGTGGTCCAAAGATCAAACCAAAACGGATACCTTCAACTGAAAGAATAGATACCGCCTAATTGATCTAATACGGTAGCTACACGTTCACCTGAATTAATCATCTGAGCGTAAGCCGTAGGGAGATCCTTCTAAACTCCTGCCGCTTCCAGCTTCAGGCCAGTTTAGTCAACATCTACGTTTACGTAATTTTGTAGGTAAATATACCAATGTTAGAATGAACCCATTCTAAAACAGCTGATCAAAACTTCTCAGGCTATACTGATCTAATAAACCAAATTAAAGAGCTTGTCATACACCTGCCTAGTACCAAGGAGCAACGCAATCGTTGAGGACGATGAAAAATCATCTAAAAACAATAATATCAAACGAATATAAACAGCTCGTAAAATAATTAAAGTATACATGAAGAGGGTTAAACTAAATACGTAACAAAAGGATAAAGGATTGAACTATAGAAAGCTTAATTTAAGAATAAAACGTAAATCTAAAAGGAACAAGAGTACATTTAATGAATAGTAGAAAATAAAAGTGAACGTAACAATTATTAAAGGTTTAAATAGAATTATTATCAGATAAAAACCACCTGCTAAATAAATAAATATAAGAGAATTATTTATAGAATTGTAACACCCGGATGCGGGTGGTTACAATACATTTGGAGTAATTTCACAAATTATATTTGTAAACAGTTCTATCAAAGATGATGTCTAAGAGATTAAATTTATAATTAACCAAACCAAATAACACAAAATACACAATTCAAAATCATTAATAAGTACGTATTAACAGATGAAGTATTACAGCATTAATACAAATTCTATTAAGCACTAAGTCTGCAACTCACCTTTATTCTTAGACTTAATTTCGAGATGATTACTCATTTTGTTTTTAAAATATTGAAAGTATATACAGTAAGAATACTATACAGTAAAATTACTGGAAACATCCGAGGCGGAAATTACAAAAAAAAAAATTTTTTTACGACATCGACCTAATGTTTTAATTTTTTGGTGATCTCCTTAATAAGAAACGACACCACATAATTTTACCGTTCTTTAGAGTTGGTAACGTATGTCTCTACGGCTGCAAAATGAATTTGGATATGATACTATTGTAACCACCCGCATCCGGGTGTTACAATAGTATAAAAAATTCTCTTATATTTATTTATTTAGCAGGTGGTTCTTATCTGATAACCAATTCTATTTAATTGAATCGCAGGTATTTTTGTCTTTTCTTCTCAATATTTCTTATAGTTCGTACTTTCAAATTTCGATTATTTTTCTGATTTTATTTGAAATGGGAATAGGATTGGATAAATTCTTTTAATGTAGTTTTCGTACTTAATGAGTAAGAAAAGGACGGAATACGTCTCTGAAACTGGCGTTTTGTGACAATTTTCGTACAACAGAATGCCATCTCAGGCCATGTGTTCAGCCAGAGGGTGTGTAGGGGCGTAAAGGAGGAAAAGGGGTGGTTTCCACCACTAGAGAACGAGTTGAATATGAGCATGTAAGATTCAACTACCGGTGGGTTGAAGTAGAAATATCTGCATCTTTAGTTTCGAACGATAGGATCTCAGGGATGTACAGAAGCGAGGGGAAGCTCCCGAGGTGCAGAATCGTGTGTTGGTGAGGGTAAAATTTTGGGATAAAAACGCCGCAAGTTTCAATAGGATAGACAGGTAAAGTCAGAGGGTCACAGTCAAATAGTTACAGTCAAACAGTAGAGTCAAACAGTTAAAAGTCACATAGTTACAGTCAAACAGCTACAGTCAGATAGCTACAGCTAGGTTACAGTAAAATAGATACAGAGGGTAAACAGAGTTACAGTTGAGTTACCGTCGCAGAGTTAACGTTAGAAGGTCAGAGAAGTTTCAGAGAGTTATTGCGCCATGCGGTTAGTTGAGTAGTGTTCTAAACCCATCGGAAGTCCAATAGGTATTTATCAAAGCGCATATTCTGATTCGAATTGTTTGTGTTTGGTTCCGTGTTCGTAATTTGGTACTTGACCCCCACCACCCCTAATGTGAGTCGGATACAACCCCGCCACTGTCGCTTGCTTATGAACCATTGTCCGAAGAGTCGTACCGTTCGAAGCCGTCGCCAAACCGACCCGTCGGGTACCATAAAGTACCCCATTAGCGGTAGCTCGTCCATCAACCCCGAGATAGATGCTGCCGATGCCGATGACATACAATACAAAGGTGGGTAACTTACTGGCCGATATTTTATTCGTATTTTGTGATCATTTTACTTTGCCAGAGATATTATTTTGTTATTGTCACTTTTAATTTTGAATTGCATTGCTACATTTGTTTTATTTTACCCTTCAGGTTTTAGAGTATATTATTCTGTTTGATTGCGATCATCTTGTGTCATTAATTTTAAGATACAATAATTGTCAAATTTTAGTCCTTTTTGAACCATGTACAATTCTTCACTGATTCATGTACTGCTTTCTGGTACTAAGGAGGTGTATGACGAGCACTTTAATTAGGTTTATTAAATCAGTATAGCCTGAGAAGTTTTGATCAGCTGTTTTAGAATGGGTTCATTCTAACTTAGGTATATTTACCTACAAAATTACGTAAACGTAGATGTTGACTAGACCGGCCTGAAGCGGGAAGCGGCAGGGGTTTAGAAGGATCTCCCTCGTTTACGCTGCTATGATTATTTCAGGTGAACATGTAGCTACTGTATTAAATCAATTTGGCGGTAGGTTTTCCTTCAGTTGAAGGTATCCGTTTTGGTTTGATCTTTGAACCACTAACACTGTTTAAGCATCTCAAGATTCTGCCTTGGTAACATATGTGTTTAAAAAGATAGCAAATTTGCAATTTGTCTAAATTAAGGCGAAACTCTCAATTGAAGAACTCTTAATCAGAGAGAGGGAAGTCGAGAAAGTTGACATACTCTGTTGTTCTGAACTGTTATAAAATCGAGACGACGTCCACTATTAGTGGCTATGTTCACCAAGTTGACGTGTCTCGCCAAACAAATAAAAAGCGCTATGTTCACCAAGTGTGACGTGTCCGACAAAAAAAAAATATATAAGGTTTTGTGGTCACCATGTGTGCCCGATTACTAACACCAAACAAACTACATACAAACTCCCGTGACATGGCATCTTCAGACAATAGGTATTTTAACGTAGCTCATGTGGCTTTAGCGACGGTTAGAGTTCACGATTTGTACGACTTTCCTTCTACCAACTCAAGACGAACATGCGAGAACTTTTCCTACGTATTTCGTTGTTGCACTGTTTGGCGATGTTCGAACTTTGTACCAACATATTATTTTGGCAATTAAAGGTCTTTGATGGCACATCTGTCCCAACCCTAAATTCTATGGTAAAATAAAATGGTGCTTGTCTTCCCGAACCGATACCAAGGGCAATTGTTAATATGTATACAATGTAAATAAACCATGTGGTTAAAATTTTTTGTGTTTTCTTTGTTAGCACATATAACTTGTACGGAACTCATAAAGGAATCCAAGTTACTACATTCTATTAACACAACGAAATTAAAAGATCCTAAAACTAGACGATTCACATTGACAGCCAAATTCTTTAAAAAACTAAATAAAGATTTTTGAAAAGTTCAATTTTGTTTGTTTTTCTTTTCTTGATTTTGACGAGAACCCCCCTTGCTCTAGTCACACTGTTTGTTAAAATTGTTGCATATGTGTGTATCCCATTTTTTTTTTTAATAAACAGAAGAATTAGGCTTTTCTACTTGACTGAACATGGATCGCATCTACACAAAGGTCAATCAACTTCAGTCAATTGTTATACGCTATAAAATATAGGTACCATAGATAATTAATTGATTCAGAGTGAATTCACTTAAAATATTATTTGATTAACAGATTAGAAGAACTGCATCTTATATATTTTTTCTATGTTAATGTAAAATATCGCTAATTTTTATCTATGATTAACCCTAAAAAGCAGTGGTGTACAATATTGTTCATAATTTCGAAAAAAACTTCGTTTCTATATAAGAGCATTTATGTATATACGTTGAAACTAGAATTTCGACATTTTTGTCTATATGTCTTCGATTAATTTTTGATTGAACGACTTATCTTGAATTTGTCAGCTTCTCTTAAAGATTTTTGAGGACACGTTGCAGGTCCATAATAAGGAAAACATAAACATTTCGGAATAATTCGTAGACAAATTCAAATATGTTATAATCTTTGTTTCTGATAAAACTTAGTAATCTACTTTAAAATGAATCCAAACAAGCTTCTAATGAGTATCGCTTTTTTAATAGTCCAGCACTGGAGAAGAACATAAATATAGCATACCACCGCCACCGCCCCTAATAAACTTGGTAAAGCACAATATCATCAAGAGCATATTTCTATTAATAATGAAATATCGAGAAACATTCAGTAGCGGTGATTTTAAATACATTAATGTAAATTCAAGAACCATCTACAAATTACCTCAAATTAATGAGAGCCGGGTTCGAATCCCGGCGGGGGCATGATGACAGCAATAGCTTTTTCCTCATTATTTTGAGGTAATTTGTAGGTGGTTCTTGAATTTAATTCACATTAAGAGCATGTTTCACCTACAGGGATCAACTAGAAAAACAAATAGAAGGTATACCATCCCTTTCTCCACTAATCGCAAACTTGTTCCGGGAAAAACATCGTGACGATAGTATTAAAAATAGCCACCTGCAATCCAAAACATTTAGTTAAAATATGTGGATGATACATATACATACATGTAGTGGGTATTTTGCAGTAACCACTACTCGAAGAGTCGCAGATAAGGAAAGCAGTAGTAGATAAGTTTAAAAATAGGTTTAATTAAAAATTAGGCGTACAACGAACGAACAACTGGTACATATCATTTCTATTTTCTACCGTCTTCCTTATTCTATGGCTATACAACATCCCTCTCTCAACTACCGCTTAAAACTCAACTCAAAAAGGGAGTACAATCCCCTGCCTCCTCGCCTTATTAGTCTACATCTTTTATTCGTCTGCCATGCTTTCTCATACTCTCTTTCACGCATACCTATTTTACCAACATCTTACTTCCTATAACATCTGGTAACCTACCTACCCTGATCCTTAAGTTTACGGCATGCTATTAACATAGAAATTTTATGGAATACTTGGTAATGATGATGACATCAGTAGATTTTTCCTCACCAATATCAGGTAAATTCTAGTTTGCAGAACATTGTAATTCATATGAATGTAGGTATGTAAATAATAAATTACTGGATATTCTAAAAAGGAAAAATGAAGATTGAAGATGTCACACTGTGCATATCTGAAATCAACATACACAGACCCCTACCTAAATACCAAACCGCACCAACATCAAGCGCAATTACAGTCCCTGGTGAAACCACTAGAAGAAATGAAGAAATTAAGGGGAGCAATACAGCAGAACCGTTGCGTAATCAGTTATGCTGTACATGAGCCTACTGTTAATAGTAAATCTTGTCTCACAATGGTAACGCATGGATAAAGTAGCGAAACCAAAAAGCAAAAGAAAATTAACATGGTTCTCCGAAATCCAAAACCCAACATACCGTTATAGAAAATAAAGGCGTGCGAAATCCTTTGCCTAACCAGCGAAAATTCGTAAATTGACCAAACTAACAGACAAATAAACAAAAGAAGAGACGAAATCACGAAAACTACAAATAAAAAAGAAATTAGCATCATTGGTATAGTCTTACAATAGAAATAGTACGGTTGTAAACTTCTTTCAGTAATTTGTTTACAGCTGGTTAGAGTAGTAACAATAGCAACAAATTTATGGTAGTATTTTACCTGAACGTACATTAAACAGAATCGAAGTAATAATACCCACATTATTTGAAAGTGGCGAGAAAACCACTCTTCTTGGTGCTCTCAGTTGGGGATTCAATAATTCATTTTTTTCTTAATTTGTAACGATTTTCCTAGTAGAACTTATTTTTTTAACGGATATTTATTTATAACTATTTATTTAACACTTAAACACTAATGGAATACTTAAACACTAATAACAATTCAACAACTTATTTATATGACCAAGAAAATGCGTATTTATATCACTATATATCGTAGTTCGGTATTTTTATCACTCGTTCGGAAGATCACTGTAAACTGACTCTTACTGGCCACGTCAACAGGTATTTATACTGATTAGGAACAATCCAGAAAGTTCCAGAATGACATACTAGACTTTACTGGAGTGCTTATTGTGTTCGTCTAATTTATGGCCTTGTTTATCGTCATCAAAGCGCCGACCGACGCCGGCATTCTTTGAGCTCCGCTTATCTGCTGTCGGATCTCTTCGCCGCTATCGCACACATATACGCTCGTTGCACTGCTCGCTCTAGCACATATACGCTCATTACAAATTGAAATCAAATTTATTATTCCGTCATAGTTGTGAATTGTTTTATTCTTATGTGTTAAGTATACAAAGGTCGCAAAAACGACTCGTATTTTGTAACGGATCAATCAATACTACTAACTTGTATTGCTAGGCCGTACACCCCAAGGCCTCTTACGCACGGTACGATATTCTGTCGGTCCGATTTTATTGCTTTTGTCGTGGTCTCTGATCATACATACATTTAAATGGTACAATACACACGATCCGACCATCAGTAGTATACGACTTTTGTCGTCTGGATAAGTCGGATAGTTGATCGGCGCTATACGACTGTCGTGTCGTATAGAAAAAGAGAGCAAATCCAATCCGCGCTGGAAAACTATACAGCTTTGCACACGGCACGGTAAAAACAGTGTCGGCCAATAAAAGTACGTATTCACTAAATTTTTGTTTGTGAAAAGTTATAACCCATGGTGCACAGAGAATTTGATTCTGAAATGTTAATTCATGCAGTTCAAGAAAGGGCCGTATTATGGGACAAAACTGTAGACGACTACAAAAATAGGAATTTAACGTCAGAAGCATTGAAGGAATCATCATTTGGCCTTTCTGGAAAGCCTTTTACCTCATCTTAGTCATTTTACTGAAGCAGAGACTTTGGAATTTCAAATGGGTACTTTAAGTTTAATCCAGAAGAAACAACAGGCGCGTTACAGACCCTCTGCACCATACACAGACCCTTCCAGTGTCACCAACTCTATGCCAAATTTACATTCGCCACATCCACAATATAGCCCACACCTATCTTCACCATATCCACACTTGACTCCTCACACACATTCCCAACAACATTTACATCATTCCTACCAGGATATATCGCAATTACGTTATGAGACTGCCTTAAGTTCTTCACAATCCATCACAGATTTGACCCCTGTACTATCTCTCACATCCCCGCCATGATCATATGACAATTAATCGGGTAGATTTTATAAATGTTTTTGTACAAGAATAAATCT
Source organism: Agrilus cyanescens (assembly GCA_947389935.1). Taxonomy (NCBI): domain Eukaryota; kingdom Metazoa; phylum Arthropoda; class Insecta; order Coleoptera; family Buprestidae; genus Agrilus; species Agrilus cyanescens. Next base: position 12,641,535 of record OX376707.1, on the reverse strand, counting down.
CTAAGTTTATAATTATGTAGTTTACATACTGTAACGACTTTTCTAGTTTAACTTATTTATTTAACGGATATTTATTTACAACTATTTATTTAACACTTAAACACTAATAGAATACTTAAACACTAATAACAATTCAACAACTTATTTATATGACAAGAAAAATGCGTATTTATATCACTCGGTATATCGTAGTTCGGTATTTATATTACTCGTTTGGAGGCTAACTGTAAACTGTTATCACTGACCACGTCAACAAGTATTTATACAGACACCGAAAGTTCCAGAAGAATCGAGACCTAACCTAACCTGACCTACTAGACTTTACGCGAGTTCCTATTGTGTTCGTTTAATTTATGGCCTTGTTCATTGTCATTAAAGCGCCGACCGACGGTGGTATTCTTTGAACTCCGCTTATCTGCTCTCGGATCTCGTCGCCGCTCTCGCATACATGCACGCTCGTTACAATACCTTACTGTTACTGCCACCATCTCCTCTGTTGGTACACACATTCGCATTTTCGTGTTTTCTCGCTGTATACTGCTCTTGATTAACGAGTGAAGTTCGTCAAATACTGACTTGGTCATGCGAAAATAATTAAAAAAATTATCCCCATGCTGCCTCAACTCATTGTACGTAGTTGCAAAGAAATCCAACTTTTCTCTGTTTCGCAACATCGGGTGCACCCAGTAACGTTTTTTGTATCTCATATTCTTGCGCCGGTGACGTAATAATAAGATCAGCAATAAACGTTGTCTTCGTCTTCTGTTCATGTTGATGACTACACTCGACTGACAAGTACGGTCCTGTGCACTCACGACAACGGATAAATGTCGAATTGTGCGCAAAGCTGCTAGATCTTGACATGACAAAAGCAATAAAATCGGACCGACAGGATATCGTACCGTGCGTAAGAGGCCCAAGAGAGGCCTGAAAGAAAATTTCTGTACTTGACTGGAGACTGTATTTACACCTTCTTTATATTTCGGACGTTTCACCAAGTGATTATTTTATTGTAATAGCACAGTAAGAGCCACAAAAAGAACATTAAAGTCAGCGATTTAACGTAATTCAGTACGTTTCAATCAACAGGCGAAGACACCAACGTATGTCTTATAACTTCTAAGTAATTATTAAGTCTTTCGGCGTAACATTTATTCCTCGAACATTTTGGTGAAATGCCTAAACTCCTAATAAAACAGCAAATTACTCACTGATTAGAATTGTTTTGTCATTTAGCAATTTCTACTATTTATATTGTTGAATTCAAAAAGGAGTGATTTTATACTGAATTTTGACCGTCCATGTTGTATTCGTACACATGTAAGTGGTTACTCTATACATTCAAGTAAAACTTTAATCTGATTTATTTGAGAAGTGTACGTTGTACAAGCTGTGCACGCGAAGCTTTATTTGTTTTATTTTATGAGGGAACAAGGTGATTTGTAGACGAACTAGAATTTAGCTGTGCATCTTCTTGTTTTGCTTTATTTGTTCAGTTCCGACAAAAGCGTAAATAAATAAGGAAATCTCCTAAGGTTAAAACGAAGCAATTGACTTATGACACGCAACAGAAACTGGAATTATATCATAATGAAGGGATAATATAGTGAAAACTTTAAAGGAAGGACTTACAAGAAATTAGTAGGCATAGTAACGCTGACAGATAATGGGGAAATGTATATACATATATACATGTACACCAGGTTTTCTTTTTTTAAAGTTAGAGGTTAATAGCGTAGGTTTTTGCTTGAGATAAAGTTTGTTCATTATTTTCAGAATAAATTAAAATCGCAAACAGTAAACAAGAAACTTACCAGAATTCAATACTAAAGAAAATGTATTCAAAATATAATCCCCTGTCCTTTAATGTTCCCCACTAATGTACGTAGAACTTTCCCCGCAATTTTTCATTGCCAAAGGGAATCCCAAAACGATTAAAATCATAAAAGATACAATGCTGACCTACTTACTGTTAATACTTGCATATAAGTGCATATTATGTAGCCTGTATACTCGGGAAACAGTACACAGAAACAGATGAATAAACATCTTTTGCTTGAGGCTTACTTCGAATGTTTCATTAATGCGTATGAACAGTTCCTCTGCTGAAACTTCTTCATAAGGAAAGAGAAACGCTTCCTGGAGATGACGAATGTGAAATTTTACAAATGGAATTGCAATGTACGAAACCATACTCTTTGGAGGCTATACTTGAGGCAATTCTCCCAAAGATTAAAAAGAAAAGATAATAAGTGATTAGAAGCCTGTCGAAAAATTTTGTCTCACGTTTCAGTATTTGGCATACAATTTCGTACATATAATTTTATTTTAAACATTGTCTCGTCCGACTAATCAAATTCAAGAATCAAAAATCGGACACCTGTAACTATCTGCAAACAAGAATCTAATATATAGGGTGTACCAAGGAAGTACTTCGTTAGAACTTTAAGAATTAATAATTTCTTTTGTGATTCAGAAAGAACACACACCCTTAAAGAAGTAAGTTTATGCCACGGATGCAAATAATAATGCAAATAAATAATGCAAAAATATTTAACAACTGAAATGACAATTTAATGCACGGCCGACTTAATATTTAAAAATTATTAAAATAGATCATCATTTACAAAAATCAGTGATATTTCTTTAAAAAAAAATTGAAGATGGTCGTTTATTTCCTAAACGGTGGAGTTTTCGGGTAGGAGCATGCTACGAAACACCTTTAAATTAACTAATAATTTTAACGGTATGATAAAATACAGGATGTTCCATTCAAAATAACAAAGTTAATGCCTATTTCCGGTATAACCGGAAGTCAAATTTACTTGAAAATATTTTAGATAAAAATTACTACGAAAGTAAAAAAATTTTCAAAATTAAATTCCGATTATTATTCTTAAAGTTCTAACGGAGGACTTCATTGGTACACCATGTATGTATTCCTCTTCCTCTCTTTACTTCTGCTTCTGCATCTTATGTGTTGCTTTCTATGCGCGGTATTTTCATCACTCTCTTTATTATGATAACTATCACATTTCAAACAATTCACACCCGTACAAAGCTGTGCTTAAAATACACAACTTCAATAACTTTTTTGAAAATATTAAATGAAAAACACTTCTAATAGGTTTCCAATTTTTTATTTTTGTGAACCACAACAATCGTTCGCCACACTGTGGCTTCATCAGGTGTATGAAATATTTAAATCTAAAAAGTTTATAGAATAATTTATTTCGGATTCAATGTAAATTTAATGTTCGGATGGACGTTGTTGATGGATGAGAAAAGATTAATAAATTGTCTATTAGTACCCTTAAAACAAATCAGAATATCGTCGACATAACGAAACCAATATAAACATTTTTTGAAGAGGGTGTTCTGTTATATTTTATACTCAAGGTTATCCATAAATACTTCAGGTAATAGGGGACTTAGTGGATTTCCCATAGCAAGGTATAATTTTTGTTCGTAGTATTTGTGATTAAATTGTAAATAATTTTGCTTCAAAGTGAAATTATTTCATATGTAATGACTGGGTTTACCTCATTGCGTTCAAGTAAATTTTCTACTAATGAGATTACCTCTGTAGGGGGTACGCTGGCGAACAAGTTTGTCACATCGAAAGAAACTAATTTTGATTTGCTGGTAACGAAAGATGGGAGATATTTTTAATAAGTTCAAACGAGTTTTGCAAGTCGATCATTTGCGAGCATAGCAGTGATTTCTCTTTGTTAAAATTTGTTCGACCTTCGCTTATATTTGATTAATGTCCCTATTTCTTTTTGCATTTTAAATCTATCCAAAATCCAATATTGCTAAAAGTTATAATCCTACTTTTATCTCCTGTATACACTAATACCTTCTTCTTTTATTTATACCGATTTTCGTTTTGTACTCACTAGTTTGATGGTATCATTTCCATATTGTTCAACGGTGTCTGTACTTTCCCCTTGTTAGGATATGCTATATCATCCACAAATCTAAGCTTGCCAGTCAAAAAAAAAAGCTTTTCTATCTTTATTAATAATACCAATTGTGTCTTCGATGTGTAGTTTAAAAAATAGCAATGATAATTTGCATCACTGTCTAACTTCTCTCTTAATATTTACTTCCACATATTGGGGATCAATTTTTATAATTGCCTATTACTTCTTTATACTGTTTATACCTTTTTAGGGTAACCGTCTTGATTTTGGCGGATTTCTGAGTATATAGCGACGTGAGCTTTTGGTTTCTTGTGTGTGTTTCCTCAAGTCTTTTTAACATCAATTTTAATGGATCTGTTTGATATATTTTGATGTCTTAGGTACTATTTGGCTGTCATTTATTAATGCTATGTTAAATATTGAAACCTTTTTTTATTATGCTTGTGCAGATCTTCAATTTGCCTAATTCTCACCCATCAGGAAATTATTTATTAATTTTGTCTTTATTTTCATTCATTTTATTGGTATTATTTGATATCATTATTTTTTCACTTTGTATAAGCTTTTTTCAATTAAGTACCTGATGTCTTCGCACGTGCACAGCTTACCAGGCTGCTGCATGTTTTTTAACACAGGCAAGATACTAATCTGCGACCGTGAAACACTTTCTGTTAAGTTTCTTTTGTTGGTTATTTTTCTTTTAAATTCTTACAAGAATAATCTGGTTATTTTTAGATTAAGAATTAATTATTTTCATTGATCTTTAAACCCTGTTAAAACTTTTCATTTTTGCATAACAAATTAATTTATATTCCATGTATATCGTCTTACACTTTTAAATACTTTCTACTGAATATAATATAATTAAATTCATTAAGCCATAAACGGAATCCTACTGTTCGTTTTAAACCCGAATTTGTCTTCCAATGTATCTTTCGAATCGATCGAATTGCGTCAAGAATAATTATATTAATTTTCTTTCTTCATACTATCACTTTTTCCTTTGCCATTTTATTTTGTTCTCAGATCCAATTTTTCATAGAAGATACTACAATTACCTACTTGTGTCTCTACCTCATGAAATGCTTAATGTAATGCTACTATTTCCAGCAGTTAATTTAAATCTACAACTTAACGTTCATAAAGGGAGTCTGCACTTTCAATTATCTACCACTCAAAATAAGTTTAGCATGGTTTCGTGGCAGTAAATGCAATTATTCTTACTAGTGTAGTTACAGTACTCATAAACCTTAATGTAGATTTAATCATTGTATAAAACTTGGACTGTTAGACGATATCGTTTTTGACAGAAGTTGATTGGATGTATTAAAACTTGTATGTAACTTCAAGTATCTATAACGTACGTTTGAAAGACATCTTCAGTACATATATATGTATCTAAATCGCATCAAATGTAATGCCTTGTTTTATCTTACATTTTACTTTTACTACAGCTATGTACTTTATTGCATATTTTATTACATTGTGGATTTTGCATACGTACCAAGAGAGCTAGACAGTTGTTAAAGTTACTCCAGCTTTTTAGGATTATTAAACTTGAGAAAGTGTTCATTAACTAATAAAAATGATCATATAGTAAAAGGACAACTACAAGTATCCTTAAAATTTGTTACTTTTTTTAATAATATAAAAAATACAACATTTAGCTTTCGTATTACTTCCAGTAAAGGGCACAAAAGTCAAGCTCGTAAAGTTAAAATAGAACAAAATTTTCTTGGTCAGCAAGTCAGCATTTTATCGAAACGTAGATCGTGATATATAAATGGTTTTTCTCGTCAGAACGCCACAGCTATTTCCAATAGAATACAAAACAAACATCTGATCTGATTTAACAGGTCGATTAATAAACATCCACAGACTTGAGTCCCTAGAGAGTCTGGCAATCTTTTCAACAAAATGTCGATACCGCTATTGCTATTTCTGTTCTTACTAGTTGTTATCCGTTCTGACATTTTAAGTTTGGTTGTTATTTGCGTCGTTATTTTCAAGGGCGCTGTTCAAAGCAACTTCATCGTTGGTTCTGCCATTTTATTTACTGGGCAATCCCAGCTAACCGAATGTTCAGACTCACTATTTCAAGGTCAGCAAGTGACGAGCGCTATCTGCGGTTACTTGCAATAAATTGCAGTATGAGTACTGTAACTGTAAGCAGGGGGGGGGGTACCCTCACTTTCTAGTTAAAATCGAGAAAAGAAAACAAACAAAATTAATCTTTTCAAAAATCTTTATTCATTTATTTAAATCGAAGAATTTGGCTGTGAATGTGAATCGTCTAGTGTTAGGACCTTTTACTTACGTTGTGTTAATAGAATGTAGCACACTTGGTGAACATAGCCTCTATTTTGTAAGGTTGGTCGAGACACGCCACGCTTAGTGGACATTGCCCTCTATTTTATGAAAGTTCAAAACAACAGTATATGTCAACTTACTCGACTTTCTTCTCACGGAATAAGTTTTCTTCAATACAGAGTTTCGCCTTAATTTAGACAAAACTGTAATTGTGATATTTTACTTCGCACCTGTCACCAAGTCAAAACCTTGAGATGCTTAAACAGTGTTAGTGGTTCAAAAATCAAACCAAAACAGATACCTTCAACTGAAAGAATAGATACCGCCAAATCTGTTAATACGGTAGCTACACGTTCACCTGGATTAATCAGAGTGTAAACGAGAGTGTTACTTCTAAATCCCTGCGTAAGTTCGTACCTCAGGTAGACTTAGTCACATCTACATTTACTGAATTTTGTGGTAAACAAACCAACATTATTAGGAACCCATTCGAAAACAACTGATCAAGCCCTTAAGATAAATATTGATTAAACCAAAAGAAAGTGCTGGTCGTTATCTACTGAATGCCAAGAAGCCGTAAAGTGATCTGTGAACAAAAGTGAACATGGTCCAGGATGGACTAGAGTATGTACATGATTTTTAATATACCTAAGAATGTAAAGGAAATCGAAACATCATAATAATTAAAACCAAAGCGGAAATCTAAAATGAATTAAACTTTTATACCTAGAATGGGAGATCTAAAGAGAAACATCATTTTAACCTAAATCGTAAATTATAAGCAATGGTAGCAATGTGAAAGCAAAAGTCAAGAGTGATTTAATGAGGGATTATAACTAAGGCTGACAGTGAAAAGTATCAAGTAACACCGACACATATATGGGACAGTGGTTTACACGCACCTTCACTCTGGATGTCGTCAACCTCGGTGACGTCTGGCTCGGGGTGAACGGACATGGTACCGTTATGAGGGTTGGTGGCCAGGTGGGGTCGTATGGGTGCCAGTGGTGAACTTCCAGTGGCGCAACCGGATGATTGTACCTCAGGTGGCGTCGGCGGGGTTTGGGCAGACAAGGTACCGGAGACTGACAACTCTAGGGCCTGTCACATACGGGCAGGGGATGACTGACGGGCGACAGCATGGGAAGATGGGTCAGGGGTCAACCTCAGGACAACAGGGGCAGCGGTGGCAGACACTCGGCGTGGCAGTGGTGTCAGTGGCAGTCACTCGGACGTGGCAGTAACGGCGACAGGTACGGACCAAAACCAGATCTCGATGGACCGCACAACGGCAGTCTTAACACTCGTCAACGAGTTCAATCACTGCGACTACACTTATTGACCTCATGTACTGAGGGACAAGCTAGGCCAATGAATGACCGGATCTCACCAACAGCCGAATCAACGTGTATTCGTTTAAAGTTGCTTATCGATTACTAACACTGAGGGACGAGCTAGGCCAATAAATGATCGGATCTCACCAACAGAAGAATCAAGCGAGCGTTCAAAGTGCTTTTCGATTACTAACACTGAGGGACGAGCTAGGCCAATAAATGACCTGATCTCACCAGCAGCCGAATCCGGCAAAGATAGTGAGCCAACAATGACCAAAGCCCCTATGAAATCCTGCAGAAACTCGCAGCCTTTTATACCAAAATTCTACCCTTTCCACCTTTCCTATCTCTCTTGCTTACCTAGATCAAGCTAGTTCACTCGTTCTTTACAACGTAGTTTGCATACCGCGTGGTCTCCCCTTTACTACATTCCAACCTAATCCACCCTACGAACTGACTCAGGGGTGAAATAATATACCTAGCTCACTTCTATACGTGGACAATCTATGATACCTGTCTCTCTCACTTGTGGCTGACCGGACATGGGTGTCTAGACGAAACATTCCTGGTCGCTAAGTCGATGTTAAAATGCTCGCTTTACGATGTTTTAAGTTCTCTTTTATTAATTATTACGATACAAATAGAAAATAAAATATACTACCTTTAGTTTAGTTTAAACAGAAATGACGTCATCAGGTTAACGTGCCTGTTAAATAAATAAATAAAAGTAATTTATTTAAATTATTGTAACACCCGGGTACGGGTGGTTACAGTACAAATAACAAATAACCACAATCACAATCACTTATTTTCCGTAACAGTTTATTGTACTTATTCTATCACTTTGAATAAATCCTGTTTTTAAAATAATTATAACGTTAATCGTTAATATATTTTTAAGATGAATAAACGTTGTGAAATGTTTAGGTGTAGTGAAGAGAGGATATCGTTTTCTGTAACAAAGGGCTACAAAGAAAGATAAATTACATTACCATACCTAGTTGCTGTTCTTGTATGTTAACCTGCTAATTTATGCAAATCACGTTTACACAGAGCAATTCGATTAGTACGAGACCCACGTTATTTTTTGGTTTATTCCTCGAAAAATGTTAATTATTTTATGTCAGCGTGTTATGTAGAAGCAAAACATTTGAAAGAGACTCGTGGTACACGAGCTTTTCGAGATTAAAGCGCTTTTTGGATCGGCATATGTTTGGTCCGTGGCCTTTTTCAAACCCAAACCAATTTCCTCACAAAAAGACGCAACGTGCTGCATAACAGACGAAGCTATTAAATGAAACTGGGAGCTCTCGGTCCTTAGATTTACATAACAAATTTAACGTTTGATAAAAGAAATTGCTCTATTACCGCTGTTCCGCATTTGTAACAATGTCAGTTGGAGTTGAAAGAAGGAAAAGCCACTTCGTATTTTCTTACAGAGAAATAGATGCAATTATTACCACTATTACTTCCTATCTCAAACGATTCGAATATATACAGTTAGTCACGAAGATCTAGATCAATATAACCAATAAATGCTAGTTACATTTAAATTAAAAAAAATTCATTTGAGGTGAAGACTGGTTAGTTATTACTGCAATGAGAATAAAAGCACGGGAATATATTAATGCAGTAAGATAAAAAGGATTAAATAGCTAATTGTGTCCCACAGAAGTCTTCATACAGTTTATTCACTTTCTTGGATCTTATCTTGCATCAACTGAATTTTGTAAACGCCTAGGTATAAATTGTCGATTTTAGTTGTGGTTCAGTGTCTTGTAAAAGTGGTTAAATTTGTCAGTTTTCAATGAATGGGCGCTCATGATTAAATCATGCCGGAAGATCACGAGATTCACCGATTCTATTCCCTTCAATAAAGCTAGTTAGGTAATTTTCGTTGTTATCGTAGATTCCGAAATCAAAAATATATCTCCACTAATGTAATTGTATTTTCCTTTTGTGGATACTCATTCGCCTTCTACAACATTGCCTCACACATTATATGATTTCTGTAACTTCCGTTTGATCTAATTCTCACCTGAGAAGAAAACCTTTTCACCTAGAATGAGGAATTAATTTAAACATAATCAGCCCTTATTGGTGAAGTGATCATTTAGTTAATGTGTGAGAGTTTTTTAGGACCGACTGTAAATATCAAATACACTGTTGAAGATTTCTAAGGAATTTATTTTTTTCTAACAACGTATAAAAATAAAATTAAGCCACTAATCCACAAAAACATTTATTAAAATACAAATGTATACATCTCAACTACTATGTGGTCATCATCAGTGTAACAAAGTTATAACAACAATTTTTCTTAAATATAAGGTTGACAGGTCCAAATTCATAAGGAAATCCCGATATTTGTACATGTACACAGACTCGGTTGGAGACAATTCCGAGTATTTGTCACATTGTTTTAAAAGTTCTATGTTATTACAATTTATAGAATGACCAGTTTCTATAATATGACAAGCTTTGTTCTGATTTTTTATATGATAAAAATGTTCTTTAAAACGTGTCTCTAAGTTTCTTTTGGTCATTCCTACATAGACTTGGTCACAATCGTTACAATTTATTTTATAAATGCCTGACTTACATTTTTTATCTATTTTGTCCTTTGGATTTCCTAAAAGATTGGCCAAATTGTTTTTATTGGTGAAAACCGGTTCAATATCGTATGATTTAAAAATTTTTCTTAGGCCTTTTTTTAAACTATGATAAGGAAATCTCCTTCTTATAGGGTTGTTGTTTTTAGTATTAGTTAATGTTGTACTATCTTTAATTAGTTTTTCTTTCTGTGATTTTTAATAATCTTGTATATTTCCTGTTTTTTGAAACCGTGTTCTGATCATTCTATAAATAGTAAGAACATAGAACTTTTAAAACAATGTGACAAATACTAGGAATTGTCTCCAACCGAGTCTGTGTACATGTACAAATATCGGGATTTCCTTATGAATTTCGACCTGTCATCTCTAAATAACCCGTTATTAGACCAGCTTTGACAACCTTATATTTAAGAAAAATTGTTGTTATAACTTTGTTACACTGATGATGACCACATAGTGGTAGAAATGTATACATTTGTATTTAAATAAATGTTTTTGTGGATTAGTGGTTTAATTTTATTTTTATACGTTGTATTAATTACTCCACAACACTCCCGTTTTATCATATTTCTTTCTTGTTTGCAGATCAGATGCTAAATTATCGAAAAATTTAAAACCAAATCATTTAACAATTTCATAGCTGTTTCAGAGAATGCTCTTGATTTCTGCTAATTGAAAAGATCCCTGTGTTTAGCTGCTCTATTTTAATTATTTATACTCTACTATTTCATTTGACACGCGATGCAGTGTGCAAGCGCAGGAGAAAGGTTAAAGATTCTACTGCTGCTTCATCGTGAAGTAAGCCTCAGCGTGCATTATTTGCGCTGCAGCCAGTACATAAATAAAGATAAAATAGAATTAAAGTTATTAACGTTAGTTTACATTAGAGTCCTATGTACCCTTGTTTTCAACTAACATAAATTAAAAAAATGGGGAGTTTTGAACCAATGAGAACTGATGAGGGAAGAGGGAAGCATCTCATTTTTGTAACACTCGCGAGACTTGAAAACAACTCGTGAGCGAATAAAATTTACAAAAACGAATGCAGATGTTAGTTTAGGACAGAAAACGAACAAAACGTTAGGCATTCGATTTATTTATTTATCCTTTAGTACGAGAGAAAACGAAAATATTCTTAAGAGTTGTTTAATAATCCCTTTCGTATTCTTTTTGAATCCATTATTCTCTTTTGTTGATTACAACTGAAGAAAGAAAAGATTGCTTAAATTTAGTCTGAAACAAAAAACAAAGATTGATACCTTGTTTTGAAGTTGTTGCTTGTTAGGACGAAAGTGTTCTTTTACCCGTATCTGATGGCTTGAAAGCCATAATAGAGGCAGTAAACAGAATAACTTTTTTTCTCGCAAGATCTAACAAACTCTGGTTTGGAAAGTACAACATCTTATAAATTATGTAAGGTATTCCTTCTCCTTCTCTACTTAAATCTGTACATAAATCTGAGTTCAACAGAAAATAAGTTTTTAGCTTTGCAATAGAACTGGATAATTAAATAAACAATAACGTAATATAACAACAAGAGATACATAAGAAAGATAAATTGAAAATAGATGTTTCAAGAGCAGAAAAAAATAACGTACTACAAGCTGTACTCTTAAGATTACTATGTATATTTTAGCATCACTAGCAGTGATGTACTTCAGTCGTACATATTCTGTTGGTTTTTTTAAATAAACCTACTCAAAATTTTGATACCAAGCAAATTGGTAGAAAGTACAGACAATAAACTGTAGGTATAGTGCCACAGCTGCATCAAAGACGCTAAATTGAATTAATTCTGGTTTTTCTAAATTACCTCCGCATCTGTGTAAGGCATTGCCTGTGCACGTACCATTTGGTGCACTTGACCGAGGGAAGTGCGAAGTGGTGAAGTAAGGGTTAGATTTAAGACATTAGTTTTAAAGCTAATGTAGTAGTATCATTTGTAACACTAGTAAGATAGAAAGTCGAATAGTTGATAGTTGACTCAGATGTTCGGAAATATCAATATTAAATAATAGAAAATTGAAGTAGTTTAATTTAGTTAGTAATAAGTGTGTATGTTTATGAAGTATTAAACGTATAAACATTACGAATCCTTTTAATGAACAATACATACTGGTCCTTTGAGTATAGTAATTTTTGTTTAGAAAATAATATGTGGTACAGCAGTATACTGACGGAATAAATAATTCAGTTTCGCCAAGGAAGCCAAGCTCCTTAAAAAAACTTACATTGGAAATTTTAAACTATGTATAAAAAATTACATTCTGTAAGTAGCTCATTTTATACTCAATCTTTAACAAATGGTCGCTGGTTAATCTATTGGTGGCTATGTGGGTAAGGTCGAAGCCACGATATAGCACAGTGGTGAGGTAGAAGGGATACAACTAAAAGTTAAAAACCATTAGTAAATTTGGTTTTCACTTATGTTAATGTACATACATATACAACAAAAATTAATTTCAGCATTCAACCCCGAGCCAGATGTTGCTGAAGCCGATGACATAGAACACAAAGGTGTGCAAACTTGCTAATCAATGGTTTTGTCAGTTTAATGAGACCGTTTAATTTATTGTTTTTTGTTGTCACTTCTAACTTTTACGTTGCACGTCTATCATTGCTTACATTTTACCCTTCAGGTTTTGAAGTATTTTATGCTGTTTGATTTCGATTATATTTCGTCATTAGTTTTAGGATTTCATTGTCTAATTTTGGTTCATCTAGGACCATGTAGGTACCATTTATTATTGATTCCTACACTGCTTTTGATGTTTGGTAGGTGTATGACAGGCACTTTATTTTGGTTTATTCAACTGGATAGGTTGAGAAGTTTGACCAGTTGTTTTAGAACGGGTTCATAATAACTGGTATATTTATCTCAAAATTTAACAAACGTAGACGTGACTAGATCGGTTTGAGGTAGCAAATACTATCATCAGGCATCTAAAAGGAGCTCTCTCGTTTGCTCTCTTATTAATTCAGGTGCACTTGATAAATAAAAGGGTGTTCGTTAAACTATTTTCCAATTAGTGTAATCCTTCATTTTTTTGAGTGGGTGTCCTTTTTCTTCTATGGAGATCTCACGAAACTTTAGCCAAAGTTATTCTCACAAAAAAAAAATATCGATTCGAGGTTGTATATACTAAAGTGTCAGTACATTACACTGTGATGGTGAGAATATAACAGTAAATTCATTGAATTATAAAGGTTAATACGAATTTTGACTTTGATATAAGGGATGAAAGTTCAATAAATTCATCTACAGTTAAACGGAAAAAAATATATAAGAAAAACCATTCAAAGCTTACTTCTGCTGCAAAAAAAAAACAAAACAGAAAGTTCCAATTCATCGCATATGCAGTTCAACAACTAAATATCCTTAAAAAGGAATCTTCTTGAACACAGCACATAAGCTTATATCTATTTCCTCACATGGCATTCCCTCGAGGTGGTATGTAGAAAAAAAAATTGAAAAGTACATCGTATCACGTACTCCTTCATTCATGTTCATAAATACTTTACTATGTCGCAAATATAATTCTTCGTCACATTTTTATTGAACTGGATTTCACCTTGTTCTGAGAAAGCCCCTATATTCGTTTTTATCTGAATGAGCATGCAGCATAATGAACTTTCAGACACCTTGTAACCCATAATTTTAAAGTGCCTTCTCTAACATATTTTCAATTAGCTTTTAGTCATCTACATTGATAAATCTTCTTTTTTGAGAACTAGTAAACAATTTTGAATATTCTTCGCTGTGAGAATGTAAATAAGTGTTATAATAACGATTACAAAAGCAAACTTAATACGTAATATAAGTGCATTTCTTTCATTTATTTCATTACGAATGGAAAAACCATATAAATTAATTTAGAACGAACAGCATTTTTATTTCATTTTATTTTTTATTTGTTATTTTTATTCCAAAATCAACGGGCATAAAGCCCTTTATACAAAACTTAATTATAAATACCATTTTAGATAGTACAAAAAAAACAGATTAATTAATTATGTCATTGAAAATTTATAATTTATAGCGGTTTGGTTTAGTTGGTTAATTTTCATTTAACTAGAGACCAATCATTTGTATATTATAGACATTGTCTTTCACTTTTCTCTTAAATAAGTTAAGATTTTCACAGGCTCTAATTTCTGGAGTTAGCTTATTAAATTTACGTCTAAGTCTATGCACTGTAGAATATTTAACATAATCACCACTAGTTGTAGATTCAAATATAGGCCTATGATTCCTTAGTTTATATGGTATATCACGTTCACTAAATAGTGAGACAATAAGATTGCTATTAATAAGCCCAACTTTTCTTACAAATAATATATCGTTATAAAGATGTTCAGACTTAATTGAGTGTTGTTTAAATTGCAAAGCTATATCAGAAAAATCATGCTGGTCAAAACCAAAGAGTACTACTTTTATATGCAATATACCTTAACAATTTATGTTGAGCATCCTCAAGTTTAGAAAGATCAATGTCACAGTGAGGAGACCTAATGATTGATCCATAAAGCAATATAGGTTTGACTAGCATCTTAAATAGATTAATAATTGAAGTTACATCTTTAAATTCTTTAGTACACCTTTTAATGAAGCCCAGTACCTTAAAGGCATTTGATACAATAATTCCAAGATGTAATTTAAATTCAAAATTGCTCTCAACAATTATGCTAAGATCCCTCATATTATTGACTAATTCAATATTTTGATCCAACAATTTATATTTATAGAGTTTACCTTACTTCTACCAAATAATAGAACAAGAGGTTTGACTATAGAAGTAAAACATGCTTTAATGAAGTAAGCACATAATTTATGAGGATCAGGAGACGATTTATTCTTTAACTTAGATATAGCTTTAATTCCTGCAACCTCAGTGACAACTATGTCTAATTCAGGTCCATAGTAAATTTCATCATAAAAATCACTGGAATTATTAATATAAACTAGCTCAAAATTTTTTGCAAAAAGATTACAAATACCTTTGCCATTACAAGCTGTTTTACCATCAAGAAACATCTCATTTGGTATCTGATTTGAATTAGATAGGTTGTTAACATATTTCCAAAAACTCTTAACATTAGCTTTGAGTCTGCTTCAACTTTTTCAATATATTCGACTCTATCTTTCCTAGATAGTCTAATACATACAGCTCTAATTATTTTGAATTCACAGTAGTCACTATAGATTCCATATTGCAACCACTTTTGTGAATACGTTTTTTATTTATAATATTGGAAATTAATTCAAAAGAGTACCAATGAGAGTAGGAGATAGTCTTTTGAGACTTTAAAGGCACATGTTGATATATAATAAGATCAATTTTATTATAAAAAGTTATTAAATCATCATTTAAGGAATTACATTCAAAAATCTTATCCCATTCATAATATTCAATAATTTTATTAATAATTTTATAATCACCTTTAGAGAAATTCATTTTATTACTAATCTTATTTTAATGTTTCTAAATTAAGTGAAAATAACAAGGTTCATGATGTGATTTTTCAATAGGTACTAAGACATCCAGTGAGTGCATAATAGATACTCTGTCTTCTTTAAGAGAAGAAAAACATAAATCAAGAGTATAATCTTTTTTTGAATGCACAGGATAATATTGGTAAAAATCCATAAAAGAAAAACTATTTAATATAATTTTAACATTTCCTGAAATTAATGCATCAGTGCTATGACATTCAACAAATAAACAATCATGAACTTCATTAGAATTTGTCCAAATAGTTTTTGGTATATTAAAGTCACCAAATAAAATAAATTCATGATCAGAATATTTACTCCTAAGAGATTCAACAGTACACAAATTTCTCATATTCATCACTACTAGATCTAGGTGCAGGTTAAAAACACCAATAATCACTTTTTTAGTCACATTAGTAAACTCAACAAATAACTGTTCAGTACTATTATCACACTGGATTCTATTAGTCTTAAGATAGCCCTTAGCCGCAAGAACTAATCCACCACTTGGAGGAGAATCTTCAAAATCATGCCTGTCCTCTCTGAATATTGAATAGTTGCTAAACCCAAGTTCAGCATCGTTTATACCGGAGTGTAGAAACTTTTCAGTCAGACATAAGACATCAGGTTCAGGAGTCAGCAAACCAATATTTAACTTTAAATTAAATCTAATTTCGTCCTAAGACCACGAACGTTCTGATAATAGTAAACTAGTCCATTACCAGTTGATTGTCCAAGTTTTTTGAATCGGATTGAGATGAATCACCATGATAATTGGAATTATTATTACCATTTTTCACTGAAACAATTCTAGGATTATCATCAACCATTCTAATTATTTTTTTCAGACCAGAATCAATATTCCCACTATTAAATGTATCAGCTTCTTTCCTAAGTTTAGAAAGAGCTTTAAGTTGCATTATAGTTAGATCAGCAGATACATAAACTGAGGACGAAATAGATTTCCAATTAGTGAACACTTTAGTTACATCATCACGACTTTCCATTTTAATGACAATTGGCTTCCGTTTACCTGTAGAAAAACGCCTAATGCGATGAACATTCTTTTTATCTATAGTTGTTCCAAGAGGAAAATTAGATAAAATCTTCATAACAGTCTCAGAGTCATGAAGGCCACCTCTAGTATATTCAGGCACATTCTTAATAATAATATTATTCTCCTTACGTTTACGTAAAGACATGTCTGACACTGCCTCATTTAGAAGAGTGTCGTGCAATTCATCATTGATGTTGTTTATATTCCCTTGAATATCAGTGTTTTTGTTTTGATCCAGTTCGATAAGCTTGTCTTTAATGCCTATAGACTCCAACTAACTAATTCTATTAGATAATTCCAACTGCTCAATGGCTGTGATTCTATTTTCGAGATTGCTATCTTTTAGGTTGTTCAAAAATTCTTCATGATTTTTAGATGTTGTTTTCAAAGCCGAAACATCCGCCTTGAAAGAAGGCCATTCATTAGTTAAAAATTTACTAAAAGTAGAGTTTACAAGGGTAAGCGATTTGGCTGTCTTTTGCAGATCAAGAATTGCCTCTTTTAGACATTGCACACTGGACAACGATACATTAACACACGTTTTCTTGTCTTCAATTCAAGAACTTTAATTTCCGATGCAGTTAACACAATCGAAAACTTTTATTATTTAAAATTTAGAATAAATTTGTATCATAGAGTAAGTCACAAGCGTGCTATGCGTCTGTACTCAACGGCCGCCGCGGCATCCATTTTAGAGTTCTGTTATTAACATACACTATGTCTTAGCTGTATGTTAATAATGTTTTTTTATAAAACCAAACCATTTGTTTAAGTTCCCAACGATAATTTTTTTATTCCTGTTTAATTAAAGAAACTTTAAGAGCTACGGTTTTTGAGCAATGATGGATACTAATCGAGAGAATTCCGGTAGCGAAAGAGGAAAATTGGTCAGTGTCGTAACATGTACCGCTAATGAAATTTGTAATTAATTACTTGTATTCACGCAACTTCCTCCCTCTTCCATGTTTTAATTCATAATGGGTTTTCCTAGAAAAGGGTATACGCTCCTGGTGGTACTTTGTCCTCTATAATAAAGTTAAATAATCTCATTAAGATCATACTTGGATTAGCGAATGAATAAAACATCATATTGAAGCATAATTGTTGGTGTTGGTAATGGAGGAAATTATTAGGTAGGTATAAGGAAAATTCTAAAAAAATAGAAGAGATTTCAATCCTCGTCTTAAAAAGAGGAACCTGTAAATGATTTGGCAGAAAAAGTCCTCTGATCAGTATAGATTTTAGAAAAAGGGAAAAGGCCAAGCGAGTAGTTTTAATTGTAGAACTTACATGAAAGGATTTAAAGATATCTTGCTAATAAGGAAATGCTTTAGATTTTATTCGCTGTTTTCCAATATATTCATTATTACAAAATAGATTGAAATTTAGAAAGCGTTGGACCTTGTTTGACTGAATATGCAAGAACTAAATATAAGGAGAGAGAGAGAAATTAGAAAAGCCTAACCTAATGTAATCTAGGGATTTGATAACTAAGCACTATCAGGATTCGTACAATCCAGAACTGTTTGATATAAATTAAGCAGCTTAGAGACAAAGAAAATCAGCCGTAATTATCTGCTTTTTAATTTGAAGCAGTTCATAATGAAGCATGTGACGAAACTGAACCCCATAGAATCTTAACTAGTCTGAGGTAGTTTGCTAGTTCAACCTACTCTCTCATATTTCTTTTTCTGTTTTTCAATTGGATATTGATTGTAATTGCAGTTAAAATGTAATGTAATTATTTTAATTGTCAATTGCATCATCATTTTAGCATTGTAAGTAATTAAAGTTCCGAAATAAAAACTGAGCGACCTCATTCCGGCCTTCTCGTTACCGCAATTAATTGCAAGCAATAACTTATATTTCATGAGCGACTCAGAAACGTAAACATCAAACCACTTCAGTGTTAGTGGACTTTTTGATGATAAAAGGTATTATACACTAATGAGAAATAATTTCACCTTTATATCTACCTACTTGACTACTGGACTGAATACAGTAGCATTAATAACTTCAAATGTGGTCAAATTAATTGTTTAATGAACAGTAATATTAGTTACATGACTTTATATTTTTAATAATAAGTTAACACTAGTATTAGGTAAAAAACAAAAATCATGGTGTTTTCCTTTATCGAATATACAAAGCACGATAGTTGAGTTATAAAGAGGTAGAAACGGGATAGTTAAAGAACCCCTATTTTCGAAGAGTATGGATACGCTGGGATTTCTATCTCGAGAACTGTTACAAACATCGTCTTGTTTGTTGCTTGCACGACCCTTTGTCAAATCAAATTTAGGTCTAACTTTATTTAGAATAATGACTGGTAGCTGTCGAGACTTCAAGATATAATTTTCGCTCTCGACGATAACATAGATCCACTGACGATGTCAGCGGCAGTTGTTAGCGAAACGTCCGGACGTAACAGTTCTTAAAGACCAGGGCCCAGAAAGTAAAAAAAGACTTTCTTAGTTTTCTGGCGGCCATTTTGGAAAGTATTAAACCGCAATTTTCACCGATTTCCTAGGCATTTTATCCCTTTTTCAACGATGTGCAACAAAGAGGGGTTCGATTTAAAAAAATTGAATCCCTCCTACTTTCTCTCCTTCGGCAAATATGGGAGCAACTCCTACTTTCTCTCCTTCGGCAAATATGGGAGCAAACTCATATCCAATTAAAGAAAATTAAAATTTGATTTAAGAAAGGTTCATGTAAATGGTGTTTGTAAAATTTTTTTCGATATATTCCGACTTTTGGATACTTTTCAAAATCCCTGTACCTATGCTAGGAAACTATTCTGGAGAAAATCTTAACATATTTCTATAACTAAAAGACAGCTTCCAAAACTATACAGCTTCCTACATTGATGGTTCGGCCCAAGTTCGCCATGCAGGGTATGATTTTTTCGTAGAATGCAACACCTTAATGGCTGACAAACATTTTAACCATCTCAATTGGGAATAATAAAAGCTCTGGAACAAGCGAAGGAATTTTCCAAATTTACAATTTTGTAATATTTTTGTACTCCAAATCAAATGTTTAGCAGCTCTAGCAAACAAAATTAACGTCAACCTAAAGACAAAATCATTGCAAGAACTCTTGGTGGATTTTAATAAAACATACCATTTGCTTGAATGTCGCGAATGGGTTACAGTATTATTCATTGGGAACGACCTGTCTTAAGTTGAGAAGTTAACTGCTTCTATTCTAAATCTTCTTGAAAATTGAAAGAAACTGCAGTTCCGCGCTTGATATACGAACTTTAAATAAGAGAAAGCGCAATTATGAGGAGTACTAGAAAAGCAAGTTTAAATTAAAATGTCTCATTTGCAAAAGCACCTGATGAATAAGAAATTTCCGGATAACTACTTTCAACCTCCTTCAGTTACTTGAGAAACAAAATAATTCATTTTAAGGACTATTCACTTTAAACAATCATTATTTATAAAACCTTTTACTTATTTATTTCCAGGAAGTCTTAAAGGATAGGTAATTCGAAGAATTAATTTACGTACGTACCGTACAATACATTAGGTCTGTTTGTGAATGAATTGATTTGTACATCATTTGCGAATTTATTGAGTATCATCTCCGACATTTCTGTTTGGATTGTATATTCTAAAACTAAATAAGAACCCTAAACAACATAATATGTATTCTGTCGAACCACCAGGCGTTGATCGCGATTTCGAGATTATTAGTTCTCATCAGAACATCATAGATGACTTCGACAAAACAACGATCAAATCAGGTGAAACCTCTCCAAGTCTAGTTCAAAATAATACCACAGAGGACATGTGAACACCATCTGCGGTAGTTAACCTATGACATACTGATGAGAGCTAATGAGCTCGAAATCGGCACCTACGTCTGGTGATTCGACACAATACCGACCAAACATAATAATTTCTTTTGAAGTAAGAGTTATACAGTGATGCACAAAACACTTTATTGAAGAACATATACGTATATGTATTTTATAAATGCATAAAGACGAATTACGTCAATAGTGTCATGCTCTCGAGTCGGACTACAACTATTACAAGACTACTTAAAAACATGGAGTAACAAGAAAAGAAACGGATCAATATATTCATAAATAAAACATAGAGATATTCCATAGAATAATATTGCAGCTAGCATGCTTGTGCTATCGCTTACATTTCTTTACAATTTCTAATATTATTATGTTTATTGCGTTTCTATTCTGATAGCCACTTTTGTGGTTCTATCCAGCAATAGATATCCTTATATTGAAGGATCGTTATTAGTGTTGAACCTAAATTTAGGCTAACTTCCGCAAATGGCGTTCACATGTCATCTGCTGTATTATACTACTATGCAATGTTACGGCTGATCCGTGGTCGTAAATTTGTTCTAGATGTTTCGATGCTAACAATGTCAGCTTCTTCAGAACAATTGTACATACTTGTTCGTATTACTGTCTTCGGCTCCTTTTTATACTGCACCAGTCAGTATTCCGCAGTAAAGTAAAAATGAAATGTACAGACACGGTAAACTGCATCCGGCAATAGAACCCCAACCTAGGGGCTGTAAAAATTATGCTCATAAAAAGCCCGTTATCTTATCGCCTTTCGTTATCGGAACACATACGGATGCACACATGTCTCCACGTTGCGACATTTACATAGCGGGGCAATACAATCACATCATGTATATAATAATGTACTTCAATCATGGGGACGGTAGTGTCTTCGTTAAGACGAGCCATGTGAAGCGAAGCGCAATGGCAGCAATACCTTTTCTCGAAGCGCCTTGTTGTTTTTTTGAACTCTCATAACTTAGGTTTGGATTATACAAGATAAACAAAACTCTCTGGATGTGATGTTAATAGGGGACTCATTAAACATGTAAAGTGATAATTGCATAACTTTTACAGTTTATATTTTATTGATATCTAAAGAACCCGATGTCGTCACTGACTCATTGATGATCATATAAATTCTTAAAGTGCTTCCTGAAGTCCTTGAAAGCTGCAATTTGGTACCTATATAAACTAGTATTAGTATACAAAGAACAAAAATTTCTAAAACTTTTACCCCCATAATCCTTTAAACTGGGGATTTAATTGATTTAAATAATAAAATACATATTTCAGAATTTTTAGCGATGTTGCCAATTACACCCGAAGTCACTATCAGATAGAGTTCAACCCGAATGGGCACATACGTGGGGCACACGTCGTTATGTCGACTCGATTTTTGATACGATTTGAATGCACTGAAGGGTTTTTCTTTTGCTTATTTATTTTGGTTAATCTTTATCAACCTATACTTCATAAAACTAACAAAACATTGTCATAAGCAACTTACAAAAAGAAGTGAAATCCCACCAAAAACATTTTCATCTAAAACGTTGCCAAGACGAGACCATGTGGCTTGTACTGTCAAAAAGTTATCAGATCTCATGTAGTACCAAGCTTCTAACTCTACACGCTCCAATTTTACAAACTCTACACCTTAGTCAATATATGTGGTTTGACAGTTTCGCTACTACAAGAACTATTACTGTAACATAAAAATAATGAATAGTAAATAAATTTTTCGCCTTACGCCCATGTGACAGTAGCGAAACGGCGAAACCACATATTTTGACTAAGGTGTAGAGTTTGTGAAGTCAGAGCTTGTAAATTTAGAGCTTATCTCTACATGAGATCTGATAACTTTTTGATATTTCAAGCTACATGGTCACGTCTTGGCAACATTTACATGAAAATGTCTTCGGTGGGATAACTTTAGTATTACCTCTGTTCTTCATTGGCGGAGTACTGACGCTTTCGGAGGGGTCATTATGGAACCGTTTAAATACGTGCCTGCGTAATGCATATGCAGCTCTATAATTCTTTTTTAAGTACCTTCCTCACCCTTAACTTTTACGGAATACTGATGAGACGTAGTGTACGACTGTGCGTTATGTTGCGTCGGTCCTTCTATTATTCATAGCTATGTCACACTTGATCTTTAGATTGAGGGGTCTCTAGTGTTGACTTTCACGTCTTACTTGGCTTATTGTACATTGTACAATGTACATATATGAGTTGTTGATTAAAGTTGTTTAGGTTGGTAATGGTCACTTTTTTGTAGTATTTGGACATCGTCGTTATGAATCGCGTGGTGTCGGTAAAAGATATTCTAGTATTCCCAATTTCTGCATCGTTTCTGCGTTGTTGTACTCTTCCTGTTTGATCAATCAATCACAGTTGAATTATAGTTAATGACACTTAAGAATAAAAAAAAGCTCATGATGTGTCCCATAAAGCAGAACGGGCGGAATGAATCCACCAACCCATAGCGATCAGACAATCAGCTTTTTCTTTTGTTATCATTTTTGTCATGGGGAGTCTGTCTCGAATGGTTGTAGTGAAGAAGTTATAGTCAAATAGAAAATGTAAAAGTTGCTTAATTCAGATACACATTCCAAAGATATTTCTTTTTGTTTGTTTTGCCATTTGAAGAGAAGTGATCCGCCGATTCTGAACGACCAATAAGCACGTCATTTAACACAGTTTAGGATAGTTACAAATTGATGTTAGAAAAAGTTAGAGCTTAAAAAGAAGTATAAGGGGAAAATAAAAAACTGTTCATTACACTGCCTCTTAAACTGTTTTGGTTACATTCGCGCAATAAACGATTATACATTTTCTCTTTATAGTTTTAATTCAGCTCTAAATTTTTTTTTCACAGCAATTTGTAACTACCCTAAACAGTTTTAAATGATGCGTTTTTGGTCGTTTTCAAATGACAATCAAACAGAAACATGTACCTACTTTTGAAGTATGTATCTGAAACAAGCGACTTTTTATATACGTATATATGTTTTGGCTACAAATATTTCCCACAGCAATTTGAGGCACACCACCATAATAAGAAATGCTAGTCAGAAGAAGAGCTTTCCAACGATATATGTTTCGTTATTGGTAGGTGGGCACGCGTCTCATTTATTTTTTCTCAACACGTATTTCGGCTGTTACAAAGGTAAACTGAAGTTATCAATGTCTTTATTATTACAATGTTCTATCTAGAGCCAACAACTAAATCCATCTTATTTGTTATAGTTCGTAGCTACGATACCAGGTTTTTGTTCGGTAGTAGCAGCCATCCAATTTTCCTGATTTTTTATAACTCTCTAAATTTTCTTCGCAGTATTCCCATTTATCTGTACTGCTCATGTAATACGATACAGTGGATTCCCTCCTGTTTGGGTTGGTCACCACTGATGTCTGCTCTTCGTTCTGTGGATGCCTTGTTGCTATTGCTGTTCACAAGGTTGCAACTAATGCACTAACTTCGTTAATACTCCACAACAATAAGTCGTAATGGCTTGATACGCATACTGACGGAGAAATAATAATTTATCCCTTTCTAAATGTGTCCATAGTAATTTATTTCTAACAAATAACATTCAAGGGCTACAGTCGTTCAAATGAAGAATGTCAGAGATGCTGAATATACCCCAAGGGCGAGGTAAGTTCAGCAAGGGTATGGGGCAAATTGAGCATTTAGAAAAAGCAAACCGTGGGTTCAACCTTACAATCTTGGCACTGCCCCGGCAGCATTATTTAATTATTTTTATAAATTAATAGTTAATGGAAAAGAAATTAACTAACCGTTATAATTCATTGGTTCATTGCAATGATTTATTAGCTATCATTTTTATTAGTAAATTAAAATTAAATTTTATGCTTATTAACTAATCATAAAAAAGACGAAAAAATGTGCTAATGGCTAAAGGCTTTTAATACTCATATTTGAGGTCATTACTTAATAAAACTGAATTAATGATAACATTTCTATGAAATAATTTAATTAGAAGAAAAATTAAAGGGTAACTACATAAACTAATGTTCTTTATCTTACTAACATCTACAGGTGTTTCATATTTTGTTTGCATCTGCTGTAACTTCATACGTTTTCCCCCAAAGAAGACGTGCCATTGGCTATATAATAAAATATAAAATACTTTTTATTTAATGAAACCGTAATAGTCGACGAAGGGCATATGTGTACAGTATATACAGCATTTTTAATTCGTCTCAATCATATTATATTATGTTGTAAGACGTGTTCTCCATTAATCTTTGTCCGTTTTTGTGAAATTCTACGCACGTTATTTTTAACAGAAATGTGTTTTCTTGAATTTGAGTTTTTTGTCTTATCTCGAACGTTTGTCATAGAAGAAGAACGTTTGGCATAACGAAATTGTCGAGGACAACACGGTCCCTTGTTTAGTTAACTTTTCTTATCGATAAAAAAAGCAAAAATAGCCCCTTTGAAATATAACTGACACAATGGTCACGCAAAGGTTAGGAAGCACTGAAAAACGCTTTTTATTATGTAAATCGAGTTTTCACGCCAATGATATTTTTTTAAGAAACGAAAAAGAGTAATTTAGGGCCTAAAAGAGTCTCTTGCCGAAAATCGTTATACATGTGATAGTACCGATGTGTTTTGTGTATTTTGTTTTACTGTAATGTTCCATTTTATGTTAATCACTAACAAGCATTTTTCTCAACATTAAAACTGAATAAATCGAATGTCGCAGCATCTGTTATCAGGAGGATTACATTTTATTCCTTTTTACAATACACTATTAACCTAAGCGATTGTTAAGGGATAATGAAGGGCATGTTCCGATATAGACTGTGAGCACTGGACAGTAATGCCAGTATACAGAAATGCGTTCCGATATAGGCTTCCAATGCACCGTGACAGTGACAGAGAGAAACTAATGACGTCATATTTGCCACCATCTTTGTACTGGGAGCGTATTACCTCTGGGAGGTAAGGCGCTTCCAGTAGTTTCCACTAGATAAAAATGGCAGATATAGCAAGAACACAGACCACACCACAACATGGACCAATATTTTTCTTCAAACTTACAATTACAAATACAAAAGTTACAATTCATTAAAAGGTTTAAAATGAAAGAAATTGAAACATTCTTATTGTTCTGTTTTATGGTTTTTGTAATTTGTTTGTTACTTAAACCACTAACACCGTTTTTACTTAAACTTATTCTGAAAGCAGACCGGTTCAATCATGTAAGGGAAGGAACTTTTCATCGTTCTTTTACATTGTGTTCAATCCACTAGGTCTGTATGAATTAGAAAATTGTGAAAAACTGAAATAGTAATTTTGAAGTGATGTTTACTCTTAACGTTTCTCTGCAAAAAATATGCATATTCTTATTTTGACATTAATTAGCATATACCTAAGCACAACATATACTATATTAACAGTAGTTTTGGTCCGTTCTGTATGAAACATTTTTTGAATAGAAGAAAATAAAATAAATAAACCACTTTTAAATGTTTCAAAACAAGTATTTATTTAACTCTACAATTGTTTCGGTATTATACCTTTCTGAAAAGTAACAGGATTTAGGTATAAATAGATGATAAGCACCGCATTAAATTTAGTAAAATCCTGTTACTCTTGAGAAAGGTATTATAATACCGAAACAATTGTAGAGTTAAATAAATACTCGTTTTGAAACATTTAAAAGTGGTTTATTTATTTTATTTTCTTCTAAGCACAACATATTGGTCACTCGGAACGTTTTCTTGTTAGTAATTTTCATTAGTTAAGACCATGAAATTTTATTAGGTATACCGTTATAAACATTTTTTTATTCTCAAATACATAGCTTAAAAAATTTATTTGCCAAAAATTGCAATATTTATGCCACATTAAATGTTAAAATCGTGCATTAATACATCTAGCGCCTCTATCGGATAGTGTCTTAATTATTTTTGACAAAAGTACTGAAACAGTACTGAAATACGTTCCAATATACAGGGTGGTTCTGATATAAATACGGATTTTTGGAGGGTGTCAACTAGATGCAATATATCATCGAATGGTCACTACAGCAGCGCGGTGAAGAAACAAAAAAATTTTCAGAATTTTTGAAAAACATCTTAACATGAATTAATTTGAATACGGTCCTGTGCGTTTTCGCTTTGACTTAAGCAACACATTTGGCAACTGTCACAAAATTCTGATGAACTAAACGCCATTTTTGAACACACTTGTTTACGTTACAGTGGTTACAGTAACCGAGTAACCTCATTCACGGTCAGCTGATTGAAGACAGCGTTGCCACTACACACGACCAGGTCAATCGAGGACACGTCTTACACAGGACCGTACTCGGTTTTGCCTGTATTTTCACATACGTTTTTCTCGAAAACGGTAAACTTTAGGACCTGCGAAGTTTTGCTTAATTTTCTTATTTTCTACTGCCCTATCACCTCCTTAAATATCCGCAGTTATATCAGTAACACCCTGTATAACAGCCAGTAGCAGATTCAGTACAAAAATCTAAACTGGAACGATGTTTACAGTATACTATGTGACGTAACGTGTCACAATGCTCACAGTGTATATCGGAACACGGTCGAAGTTGTCTGGCTCTCCGGAACGATCATTAAAGTTGATTTTAACAGCTTAATTGTAAGACAAATTCAATTTGCATTACAAAGCAAATTCTCCTTTGACGAATTCATTCTGCAATGCCACAAGAAATATTCACAGATAAAGAATATGATCCGCAATAGTTTTTCGAATAATAATAAAAAATTGTTATTCTATCTGAATGGTTTCTTGTGGGCGAAGAAACAGAAACTGAGAAATATTGATAATAAAATGTAAGAAGTATTAACAAAAAAATGTATTTAGGCGGCAATTGTTTGTGTAACGTGAGTTTTAAAAACTTATACACTAACATAATATTTAGTCTTATGAACTTTAAAATATACGAGCAATAAGTATACTAAAATTACTATTATAAAAAGGCCTGTGATGCGTTTTGGAAAATAAAGAAAGACGCGTCATGGCCTTTTTAATAGAACCATAAAAGGAATTTTTCGTACTACACATGTGGCAAACTTAGAATTGCCGCACTACAGCGCAGGTAAAGTCCGAAATTGTTCGTTGTTTCGTGCTTTGCCTAAAGCGAGCCGGCAATCCGCATTTTGATTAGGCAAACCTAAATTTGATTTTGTATCTATCATAGTTTTCGCTACGTAAGCGTCAAATTGTCAAAAAATGGTATTATTTGTCGGTGCTAACAGTCTTCGAAACTGCTTTTCTCAAAGACCTCTACAAAAAATATTTTATTTAATTCCAAAATTAGTGTATAATTAACTTCGAGGTCTTGCCGATGTGTATTCCAATTCGACAGAGCTAACGCGTCTACAGAAGCTTACCCTCAAGAACGTTTTAACAATTTCGTGTGAAACGATATTTAAATTAGAAGTTACTAAAAAGTCAGCGAAACGTAGTAATCTATTGAAAAGAAGCTACAATGTAGGTTGAGCTTTTTAAATTGAGGGAGGACACCATCCGATGAATTTGCTATGAGCTCTACTGTGAGGACGTAGGTAGTAGTCACTAAAACGGGATAATGAAATACTCCTACCTATACTTACCGAGTTATAAAAACCCTCATTTGAATCCTTTAAAAGGGCGCATCAGCGAATTACGAAAGAAAGCGCTGTATAAGTAGCACGTGAGGTACATTTTAGCGTTTTAGTAGTGAGAAATAAAAATTGCGCACTAACAAACTTAGAACTTTATTTACAAAAAAAGAAGATTAACTAGACAAAGGCAAGATCGATCTCGAAGGAAGAAAGACTCTAACCGAAAAAAGAATTATTTTTGAAAACTAAGAAGGAGGAGCTAAAAGATAGTGAAACAAAGTAGAGTGCCAATCAGAAGAAAACAGGGTGAAAGTAGGGTGCCAATCAGAAGGTAATAAGGTTGGAAATACTGAAGATAAGAAATTCTAAGAAATAAAGAATAGTCCCAAAATCACCAAAGTTACCCATCATAAAACTGCAATTAGGAAGCAATGAAAGTTATAGATGTCTTGCGGTTAGTAAGCGAAATTGAATTGTTAAAGGATTATAGGGAAGACCAAGTAATAAAGTTAATAAGATAGATGAACAGAATTTAAAAGAATTTGAATAGAAATTGGTGACAAAAAAAGCATATTTGAAAAACCAAGACTAAAGAAATATTTATACAGATAGTAATAAAGGAACAATAGTAGTAGAAATAAAGTAGTGAGAAAAGAATAGGGACAGAACAGGTAAGTTAGAAACAGAACTATAAGGAAGAATATTTACGAACAGATTCAAAAAACAAATATACATTCGATTATACAAAAAATACTAAAAATTTTATATACGGAAGTGGACTGTAATCGCCACAACATTATAATTTTCGCAATATTGCCTGCTTTAATATTATCGGTGTCAAGTATACAAGAATAAATAACTCGCAATACTCGGAATTGAAGATATTTGTGCCTAATTTTAAACACAGTAATTGTGACTTATTTTATGATCGAAATATACAGAAAAGTTTTTATACAAAAAGAAATGGAGAATATCCGTACCACAGAAATATAATTACTGATTAATCCAGGTTTGTCTTACGTTCGTATGGATTATAAATAATCTCGCTGTTGAATTGGTGGTTCTTAATCATTTTATTTTCGAGGTGCATTTGTAACTACGCTCAATAGTTACTATGAGGTATCTACGGATTGAGCTATGTAAATCTAATTTAACTTTTAACCATACAAAAAGAAAAACCATTATCGGATTATACACTTAAGGATTATTAAAATGTGAATTACTAGGTTGTAGCCCCTGTCTTTGTTCGCATGACATTTATTGGTTGTATTGCAATCTCTCATATTACACCGTCAGTGGTATAATTTTGAAAAATTCTTTAAAAACTTAATGGGTGGTATAACATTACAATTGGTAGAAGATTTATTTTCAAACCTTACTTATGCTGTCATTGATCCTTTTAACATACCTTTTTTACAAATTTTAGAAGGCAGCCCTTTACGGGTGCTATTTTTATAATTACTTTTATAGTTAAAGGAATAGTTAAATAAAGATCATTTATGCAGAATTTGAATCGTCAGGGATTCCGGTTATGCTTTCGATCAATATACCAAACTTTGAAACCCCTAATACACAAATTGGGGTTTAAGACACAATGTAATGGAAACGAAAATCAAGCAAATTTATCTTACATCTGACCAACACTTTTATTTTTCGATAAAGCAATTCATTTATCGCAGTTTACTTTGTAAACATAGTATCACCATTTTTTGAATGAAAAATGGACTCTTAATTAAACTGAAATTCGATATTGAACACTTACTAAGTCACCAACTAAGGAAAGACAATTTGAGTTACATTGTTTCTGTGGAAGGAAAAGATCGAAAGCACGTTGCATGTTACAGAATCACGTTTATTGGCTACATTTCTGTCAGTTGGTATTCATTTGAGCAAAACACTTTCGTAACTTAATCTTCTTATTGATTTTCAATTGGTCTCTGCCGGTTAACTTATTCGATAGAATCAGCATTACGAATTCGAGCAACAACAGGTTGCTCTTACATAAAACACAATTTATACACTATCCGTTTGGACTTTGTCCAGGAGTTTCCCTCTGAGGTAATAAAGAAGAAATCCACGAGACATTATAAGAAAAAAAAAATAACATTGCACTTAAGAGAAATGAATTTCAAGCGAAAAAGGGGTTAAAAACATTTTTATTTCTTAATGAGAAGGTAAAGTAGGTGATGGTTTGTTGCAAGCAGTATGTATGTCGTATATACTGAGCACCACAGATTGTGTACTACAAACTAATCACTCTTATACGTATGTGTAATTATTTTTTTAAGACTTAGATATCTGTTGTGTAACCACCCGTACCCGGGTGTTACAATTTTTTAAATAAATTACCTTTGTTTATTTATTTAACAGGCAATTTTACCTTATGACGTCATTTATTTTTAAACTAAACTACAGGTATTTAATTTATTTTATATCGTAATTCTTGTTTTGTTCTTGTTCAATTTTATTAATTGAAGTATTTAATTAATTTGTATTTTCCTGTATCAAAGTGGGAAATAGCTTTCCTGTATATAATAGTTTCATTTGAGAAATTCTAATCTTGAATATCACCTAAATTAAAGTAAGGATGTCAATGCAAACTAAATAAATTTTAAAATAATTTTTGTACCTAATGAGTGAAAGAGAACTTTAACTTCGTAAAAGCGAGCATTTTAACATCGACTTAGCGACCAGGAATGTTTCGTCTAGATACCCATGTCCGGACAGGCACGAGTGAGAAGGACAGATTTCATAGGTTGTCCACTTATAGAAGTGAGTTAGGTATATTATTTCACCCCTGAGTCAGCTCGTAGGGTGGATTAGGTTGGAATGTAGTAAAGGGGAGACCACGCGGTATGCAAACTACGTTGGAAAGAACGAGTGAACTAGTTTGATCTAGGTAAGCAAGAGAGATAGGAATTTCTGAATATGCGCGCTTGAACCCCGCGACACGCAGACTCGCGCGGTGGAAAGGGTAGAATTTTGGTATAAAAGGCTGCGAGTTTCTACAGGATTTCATAGGGAGTTTGGTCATTGTTGGCTCACTATCTTTGCTGGATTCGGCTGCTGGTGAGATCCGGTCATTTATTGGCCTAGCTCGTCCTTCAGTAAAAGAGGTCCTTAGGCAAATTTGAACGCACGCTTGATTCTTCTCTTGGCGAGATCCGGTCATTTATTGGCCTAGCTCGTCCCTCTGTGTTAGCAATCGAAAAGCACCTTGAACGCTCGCTTGATTCTTCTGTTGGTGAGATCCGGTCATTTATTGGCCTAGCTCGTCCCTCAGTGTTAGCAATCGAAAAGCACCTTGGACGCTCGCTTGATACGTCTGTTGGTGAGATCCGGTCATTTATTGGCCTAGCTCGTCCCTCAGTGTTAGCAATCGAAAAGCACCTTGAACGCTCGCTTGATTCTTCTGTTGGTGAGATCCGGTCATTTATTGGCCTAGCTCGTCCCTCAGTGTTAGCAATCGAAAAGCACCTTGGACGCTCGCTTGATTCGTCTGTTGGTGAGATCCGGTCATTTATTGGCCTAGCTCGTCCTTCAGTAAAAGAGGTCCTTAGGCAAATTTGAACGCACGCTTGATTCTTCTCTTGGCGAGATCCGGTCATTTATTGGCCTAGCTCGTCCCTCTGTGTTAGCAATCGAAAAGCACCTTGAACGCTCGCTTGATTCTTCTGTTGGTGAGATCCGGTCATTTATTGGCCTAGCTCGTCCCTCAGTGTTAGCAATCGAAAAGCACCTTGGACGCTCGCTTGATTCGTCTGTTGGTGAGATCCGGTCATTTATTGGCCTAGCTCGTCCCTCAGTGTTAGCAATCGAAAAGCACCTTGAACGCTCGCTTGATTCTTCTGTTGGTGAGATCCGGTCATTTATTGACCTAGCTCGTCCCTCAGTGTTAGCAATCGAAAAGCACCTTGAACGCTCGCTTGATTCTTCTGTTGGTGAGATCCGGTCATTTATTGACCTAGCTCGTCCCTCAGTGTTAGTAATCGATAAGCAACCTTAAACGAATACACGTTGATTCGACTGTTGGTGAGATCCGGTCATTTATTGGCCTAGCTCGTCCCTCAGTGTTAGAAATCGATAAGCAACCTTAAACGAATACACGTTGATTCGACTGTTGGTGAGATCCGGTCATTTATTGGCCTAGCTCGTCCCTCAGTACATGAGGTCAATAAGAGTAGTCGCAGTGATTGAACTCGTTGACGAGTGTTAAGACTGCCGTTGTGCTGTCCATCGAGATTTGGTTTTGGGTCCGTTCCTGTAAATTGATTGTCCCGCCGCTGTACCTGTCGCTGACTACCCCGAGTCTCTGTCCCCGCCGTCACTGCCACGTCCGGGTGACTGCCACTGCTACCACGGCCACGCCGAGAGTCTGCCACCGCTGCCCCTGCTGTCCTGAGGTTGACCCCTGACCCGTCTTCCCGTGCTGTCGCCGTCACCCCCTGTCCGTATGTGAGAGGCCCTAGAGTCGTCCGTCTACGTACCTTGCCCGCCCAAACACCTCCGACCCCGTTTGAGGTACACCCATCTGGTTACGCCACTGGAAGCTCACCACTGCTAGCCCATACGACCCCACCTGGCCACCAACCCCGATAACGGTACCATGTCCATTCACCCCGAGCCAGACGTCCCCGAGGTTGACGACATTCAAAGCGAAGGTGCGTGTAAACCACTGACCCATATTTGTGTCGGTGTAACTTTATACTTCTCACTGTCGGTCTTAGTTATAATCCCTCATTAAATCACTCTTGACTTTTGCTTTGACATTGCTACCATTGCTTATAATTTACGATTTAGGTTAAATTATGGTTCTCTTTAGATCTTTGCATTCTAGGTATAAAATTTTAATTCATTTTAAATTAATACTTTGGTTTTTTAATTCAATGATTATAATATTTCGATTTCCTTTACGTTCTTAGGTATATCAAAAATCTTGTACGTACTCTAATCCATCCTGGACCATGTTCACTTTTGTTCACAGATCACTTTACGGCTTCTTGGTATTCAGTCGGTAACGACAAGCACTTTATTTCGGTTTAATCAATATTTATCTACAGGGCTTGATCAGTTGTCTTCGAATGGGTTCCTAATAACGTGGCATGTTTACCACAAAATTCAGTAAACGTAGATGTGGCTAAGTCTACCTGAGGTACGAACTGTACGCAGGGATTTAGAAGTAACACTCTCGTTTACACTCTGATTAATCCAGGTGAACTTGTAGCTACCGTATTGACCAGTTTGGCGGTATCTATTCTTTCAGTTGAAGGTATCTGTTTTGGGTTTAATTTTTGAACCACTAACACTGTTTAAGCATCTCAAGGTTTTGACTTGGTAACAGGTGTGAAGTAAAATATCAAATTTACAGTTTTGTCTAAATTAAGGCGAAACTCTTTATTGAAGAAACCTTATTCAGGGAGAAGATAGTCGAGTAAGTTGACATATACTGTTGTTCTGAACTGTCATAAAATAGAGGCTATGTCCACTAAGCGTGGCGTGTCTCGACCAACCTTACAAAATAGAGGCTATGTTCACTACGGTGTCGTGTCTCGCCAAACAAATAAAAGGTTTCGTGGTTACCAGGTGTACCCGATACCTTCCCCCCACCCCAAACAAACTATATATATTATAACCGTGTAAATGACTACTTCAAACAACAGATATTTGAACATGGCCTACCAAGGTAGCCCATGGGCTAATAGCAGTTGTGGTTATAATCACAGTCATAGTCACGATTTGCACGACTTATCTTCTCCCAGTTCAAGACGAACATGCTAGAGTTTTGCCTGCCACCATTTGTTGGTGTACGGTGTTGACGAAGTTCGGACTGTGCTCCAACCCCTAATTTTTGGTAGTTCAATTTTGATACCACACTTGTTACCACCCCTAAATTCCCCGATGTGTCTAACAGGTGCTTGTCCCCGCCAATGATTGCCAAGGGTGTTTGTATATATATAAAATGTTAATAAACGATGTGGTTAAAATTTCTTGTGTTTTCTTTATCAGCACATATAACTTGTACGGAACTCATAAAATTATCTAAGTTACTGCATTCTATTGACACAACGTAAGTAAAAGGTCCTAACACTAGACGATTCACATTCACAGCCAAATTCTTCGATTTAAATAAATAAATAAAGATTTTTGAAAAGATTAATTTTGTTTATTTTCTTTTCTCGATTTTTGACGAAAGTGAGGGTACCCCCTTTATGACAGTTACAGTTGTGTACAGGGTACGAAAAGAGTAATGTAAATAAAAACCAAGAATTATCGCGAAAAGTTGTCAAACCAGCTTCAATATAATTTTCCTGTCTGAATAGGCTGATCGAGTGCTTTGGAGAACGCAAACATTTATACATTTATCAATGAATACTGTCTTCAATATAATAATAAATAATATACATATAAAAAAATTATATTAAAAATTATGTTTTTAAAGCTAACAAAGTAAACATTCGAAGTGGATATTGGCGCATCTAGTACCCTGAACTAAGCCAGCCAAATCAGTAAGAAAAGCGATGTAGAGTTAAAAACACCACCAACGTTTGAGTGAAGGTGCTCATGGACCACATACCACAAACAATTCGAGGCAGCTGCAAGGCGAACAACTAGGCGCCTGAAAAAAAAGCCACTGCGTTGACCATTACACTTCGTGGAGATGCATGTGACAATTTGAACACCCTATCTCCGGAAGAATTGGTGGATTATGAACAATTAGTAAAACGGTTACGGTTGGAGTTGCACTACGGTGAGGCCGATATTGCAAGACTGTCTCGATTCCAGAAGATTTGATGGAAAGGTTGGCAGTGGAAGCATCTACTGATAACTTCGGGACAAAGAGACTCAACAACGGATACGCTCGACCGACCTAATACGCTAGCTGAGGCATTGACTCGTGCATTGGAGTACGAAGCTGTAAAACGGGCCTATAGAAAACAAAGAAAGGTTCGGCTACTGTGTGAAGAAACGGATTCGTCAGAATCTTTAGAAGAAACCATCCGCCGAATCATCTCCAAGTTCGACAAAGCAACTCGAAAACTAAGATGTTGGAACTGCGGCGAACTAGATCATACGATGAGGCAGTGTAGGAAAAGTTCTCTTTCCCCAAACACTCGAGCTCAACAGTAGGAAAAGTAAATAGGGCCGACGTAACGGGGCAAACGTTGACCCATGGACAAAGAGACCCCGAACTTACCGCATTTACGAAGACCTTGAAGCACCAGCATGACAGTCTACTACTAAATGGAAAAGTAAATGGACGAAGATGCGTGTTTCTTTTGAACACCGGGGCCACTAGGAGCATTGTAAAGCCCAGCGTGATAAATAGGTTCTGCGTACGGCTACCGGAGAGAAAGTGGTTGTTCATGGCGAAGTCAATGTGTCACATGAAATTGGCAAACTGTCTTTGATCACCATGTGCTCGTAGGAGACAATGAAGATGACGTTATCCTTGGACTGGACGCTTTACATGAATTTAAGAAGATGCGTTTTGAGAACTATATATACGTTTGTGTAAGTTTTAAATTCTAGTAAAATTTTATGTACTCTTGATAATGGTCTATGACCGAAACAATTGTTGAGTCTATTTCAATAAATTGGTGAAACATTCCATTGTGTTTTAGTTTTATTGTTTATAATATGTTTCACAACAAGTAGTATTAATATTGCTGTAATAATGCTGTCAGCAAGCTCAGCGACTTTATCCAGGTCCTTGTCTTTAAGTGTTGCAAATATCAGCTGGATGGAGGGGGGAGGACGACTTGTCCAAATGAAATATAAAAAATCGTCAAGGGTTGTAGGTCCACCAAGGTTGCGCAGAAAGTGGGACGGTTTTCTGTCACCCAAATTCTCGTCTTCTAGGAGTTGTTTCGTCCGCTATTCTTGCGAAGCACCCAGTCGACGGATAATTTCCCTTTTTATGGTGCTGTAGGATTTATAGCCGGAGGGTTGATTATGATGTCCCGTACTTCTGCTGCGTAAGGAGGATCCAGATTGCCGAGGACGTATCCAAACGTTGTGGCCTCCGTTGATATTTTGATAAAGCCTCGAAACTACGTTGTACCATGCAGAACCATAGTTCCGGGTCGGTGGGAACGAAGGGGAAGTTTGACCGCAAGTCGGTCCACGGACAATCAGGTGTTGGTGGCGAGTGGTGGCATGCTTAGTCGTCGTTATTCACCCCAGTGTGGAGTAGACGAACACTGTAGTGGCAGAAAATGGCAGAGATGGCACCGGTTATGGCGAGTGTTGGCGACGGTAGAGGCGCTGACGGCGACAGGAGCGTTGAACCACGTTGATTACGTCGGGCACGTCGATCACGTCGGGCTCACCAATGTATTGCGGCTAACATGTGTAGGGGTGCGTGCAGTGATGTTGGTTCTGAGGAGAACCGTTGAGATGCGGATTCCAATTACAATAGTAGAAGTTTTACCTTTTCTTTTCCTGAACTCCCATTTCTCCCTACTGTCCTCTCGAGTGAAGCTAGATCCGATCAGAGAAACAACAACAATTCGGCTGCCTCTCCCAACAAATTCCAACATCCTTTTGATCTTCTTTGGCTTAATAATTCCCACTAGGTCTACCGGCATCCTTTTTAGCATCTCTGTTGGACAGGATCTCCCATGTCCTTGAAAGTTTTTTTTAGATTAGTCGCGGTCCTCGTTCTCTATTACGAAGGCGAGAAACGGGCTTTTGCTCAACGGACTCGCCGTTTTCGTTTGTCGTTGAGTAGACAACTTGGGAGCCATTTTGTGGTCAGGGGCTTGGCGGACCTCAGCCTGTCGAATGGAGCAGTTTAAGTAACCGGTTCTTTCAGGCGTCTAAGGATTCGCGATTAAAAGCGCGTTATCATCTTATGAATCGTCATCGTCCTGCGGGTGGCACGACTGAAAGTACTCTTCGGGCCACAACTCCTCGTTATCAATTATGACGATGTCTTCGTAAACTTTTTCATCTTTGTTGAGAATTGAATTGACTCTTTCAATCTGGAAGGCGGCTACCCTTTCCTCGTCTTCAGCCAACACCAACGGAGATCAACTCCTTCGCAGGGGATCTTGGGCTAGGTTCGGTTTTTAGTATATCAGTCACCCATCTTTTCAGTTCCAGCCACTCTCTAATCCGGTTGTTTTGTAACTTTCTGGAAATAATCTCGATATCGTGTGACAGCCTTACAACGTCTCTCTTGAAGTTTTTACAGCCACCAGTGAACCCCACTAGTTTACTTACTTTTTTGGTGAGAGCATTTAAGTGGGAGATAATTGCTCCCATAATAGGCTATTGCAATCTCTTACATATCACTAGAGTCATTTGAGGCTTTATCTCTCGGCTTTCTCTTTCGTTTATTTGTTTTCGCTTGTTCCATTACCTTAGATTCCTCCGTGAGTTTCTCGCCAGAATCCTTCTCTTCTCCCTCAGCTGACGGTTCAACTATGAACACCTCATCGTCGAGGTGTTCAGGTTGGTCCTCCATATTAAGTAGTTCAGTTGGCATGTTCCCATTCGACAAGACCCCTACCTGATCGGGTGGACTCCGTAACGTCTTATGGCTATTCCGAAATACGGATGACTCGTCAGAATTTTTCTTAGCATCCATACACATTCCCCATTGATTCACGTCGTGACTGACGTAAATCAATGGGGCATGTGTGACTGCTAAGTCCAAAAACATTTGGGTTGACACCAAAACCAATTTTCTCCGAGATGAAAACTAGCCCATACAGATATTTATTAATTATTCACTAAACTAACTTTGTCACTAGGAGTTTCAGCGAACCATTTTCGGCGTATATTTTCGTCTTTACCTTGTTTTTCCTGTTGTAATTGCTTTTCCAATCAGAAATACAGCACTTTAAAACAACTTTAAAATAGTTATTTTTGAAAACGAATGAAATTAAATTAATTTAGCTGAACGAAGTTTAACTGTCAATTACTAAAGTCGACCAACTGTTTATGACGTAACCGCCTAGCTGATCCGATCATGTGAGACCTAATCTAATAGTAGGTATTGCCTAAGCGAACCTCGTTTTTTTTTTTGTAAAAAATCTAGCGAAGAAAAAACCACGTTATGATTGGTAGTACCCATTGGTTGTGCTTTGAAGAGAGATCACCTCCGTTAATGTATATTTACCAGCTGAGGCAGACGCCCTGGGTAATCGGCTCCCGAAGTGGAAGGTCAATTAGGTAATCATAAAATATGAGGAATATAATAATCGATGCAACGCAATACGCATACCGTCTTTTTTTGCTAAATGCTTTTGTAAGAAAACATGAGGCTACGTAGCTTAGATGAATGGCCGAGTTTTAGTTTAATTTTCATTATTTTAAAATTAAATTAAAGTCTACCAAATGAACATACTCCACATTACTTTGATCGTAGGGTGTATTTGAGTTTTAACGTGTGCTCAGGGTCCAAAGGAGTAAAGTATATACCGTCTCAGTTGGAATATCCGCGTTGCCTCAGTTAAACATGGTCCTACGGCTTTAATTTTATAGTCTGCCAAAGTCGGAATATGCCTGCTTTTGAAGTTGCAGTCTAAAAACGGAATAATAAAAATGTATATTAAAGTTGTGAAGAAGTCTAAAAACCAGAAGAGAAGCAATGAAAGTTTTATTCACACCTGCTTTAGGTATCTCATTTCGTTGAGAAAGAATTTTGTTTGAACTATAATTTACAAAGGGTGAAATAGTTAAAAGTTTCATTATCCTTTTGTAAAAAATTAAGACGAGGCTAATGGATATACGTATCGTTAAATTAAAAAATGAATATTGTGTTAGGGAAGCAGTCTAAGTAGTTTCGTAGCATTTCACCTTACCCTTGTTCTAGGAATTCATACGTACCTACAGGTGGAGTAGGCACTCACTGTCACGTTTCTTGATCTCAATTCCTTCGCGAATTATATCCGTAATATGAGAAGTTCGCTCTTCTCATTTGAAAGAGTGCTACCCCGCCCTAGTTCTCATTGGTACTCTATGTCCGTGCTTTCATCTTAGAGCAAGTTTTGCAGAAGCAGCGAAATTTGTTAGGGAGCATATATTGGGAGCGAGCTGAATATTTTATAAGCATTCTGGCTTTTCACCAACAAATAAACTAAATTTTTGACATAACATCAATATATTTCTACCATCGAAGCATATTTTATATTGGCGTGATTGCACTTACTGAAAGATTGTCTCCCATCTATATTCTCCCGTATCATCCGATAATAGTCAGTCATAAAAATGTATAGGGCATTTCTTTCTGAATAAAAAAAAATAGTTGTATTTTTTTCACGTCAGCAATACGTTTAAAAGCTCGCTACAAATAGTATATATTACAAATGTGAACCATTATTTGTGGGTAGGTACTCGTATAATATTTGTTATTGAACATTCAGATCGTAAATTCTACAATTCAATATCTAATATTCTGATATATTTAGCTAAATTTAAATTTCGCCAAAATGACATGTACAGGGTGGTCCAATTTCGATGCTTCTTTAGGGAAACTCGATAATTAAAAGAGACACAAAAAACTAGTGGCGCATCCTCAATCTTTTTTTTGGAGGCAAACATACTACTGTCTTCAAAAAATTGCTATCGAATTATAAACAAAAGTTGGAACTTTTGAAGTTTTAAAATATGTCCATATCTGTTTGTTTGATGAATTAGAGAAAACGACTTTCACGTTTTTCATATTCTATGCTTTCGTTAAAAAGACTTTTTTCTCTTTTTTGCTGTTTAAGCGCATAATAACAAAAATAATCTTTTTGTAGCTTTTTTTTAATGTTTGTTTCTTTCAGACGTCTATTATATTCTTATGTCATTTAAAAGTACTAAATACTAACTTGCAAATTCATAATTGCACACTATTTAATTTGAAAATTAAGTGATCGAAGATTACGAAAAGTATGGAATGATAAAATGTGTTATTATCAGCGACATATGCTTCATTTGTAATTCCGAAAGACCACAATTTTATAGATTTATTTTTACAAGAATGAAAAAGCTACCAACAAAAAGAATACAACATCCGTAAAGTAGTTGTAGTATACGTATGACATTGTATTTCAAACATTTTTCGATGCCATTTTATTGTACATAAAAAAGTGCTTCAAGGACGTGAAAGCCGTTTTTTCCTAATTTATCCGACAACCAAGATATGGACATATTTCAAAAACTCGAAAATTCCAACTTTTGTTTATAACTAGAAAACAAAAGATGATACTAATGTTTTGAAAACACCAGTAAGTTGGTCTCAAAAAAAAAGAGACCGAGGATGCGTCATTATTTTTTTGTATCTCTTATAGTTACCGAGTTCCCTTATAGAAACATCGAAATTGGAACACACTATACACACATATGTAACAGTTTTATATAAAATATATGTATGTCCACCTATGGTTTGAAATAGAATTAACTGTTTTTTATACTGTTACTGATTCGCTTATTTCAGAAACAACCTGTCATTTCTTTTTTGCTATTTTGTAACACACGCATAGTTCAATTATCAGTTTGGAAAAACTAATTTTTTTTTGATTTAAACTAATTAAATGAGATACTATATCACCGTTTTTTAAATACCCTATACTGAATTGATTAATCAAATGAGGCTGTCGCGGATAATCTTATATTGAAATAGAGAATAGTTTTTTTTTTTTTGGAGAAGTTGATTAAGCTTATCCTTGTATGAAATTAGTTGACTGTGCTGCATGCACGTGTAATTTGTTCCTACGAATTGACTCCAAACTTTTTTGTTTACCTTTGCTATATTAATTCCCGTTGATCATTATATTGTACTTGATCATTATACCGTCCCTGATCTGGATACTGTTACCTATTCATTGTTAATAAGACTGCTGGTCGTTATAACACATATAATTCTCCCAAGATATTAGTTAAATGTGGTCCCTTAATAATATATGTCGTAATAAGCAATGCCAGAATAAGCGGTAATTTTTATAAGGCTATCATATAGTATTCTGTCGGGACCTATGATTTTGGTCGACATAACCGGTATGTCGTTTTAAGCACTGTCGTTGTAAACTGTTTTAGCTGTAGTTATAATGACTTTTTTTAACAAGACTGGCTAGAAACAAGAGAAACAACTACTCCGAGGGCTAATACCCCTACCGGCATTGAATTACACTATTGAATCTGAAGGTACATACATGTTAGACGTAGATAAAATAATCTAAAAAGACAGGTAAATCCCTGTTACGTCTAAATAATTAAGGATTACAAATCCCACACTGTTTCTAGTCAGTCTTGTTATTCAAGTGAACTTTACAGTTTGTGTTTTGCCTGCTTTTACCTGAAGAGACCCAATAGGTCGAAACCGGTCGTAGAATTGGATTGTGATTCGTTGTACCTATTGTATAGGACGCGTTTCAAGTGTGGGATTTGTAATCCTTAATTATTTAGACGTAACAGGAATTTACCTGTCTTTTTAGACTTTTTTTATGTTAAAATTTCAGTGGTAAACTTTCGATCTCAGACTGCAGCGGTCCTCAGAGGTTCTTATAAAATGTTTTTTTCACCTCCTGAAAAATCTTAAAAAGTTAGTTAGATTAGGTACTTTTGAAATAAGTGATTCAATTAAACTCTGATTATACTGGTCCTGTGGCTTTATAGTTTTCAGAGATGGTTACATTGGTACAGAAAAATAGTAGGTATAAAATATTTGAAGAGGATTGCTAATATTGGATTATGTTGGTTTGAGATCCTCTGCAAACGAAACAATTCCATGTAGTCGACGTTGAACAATCGCGACGCCTGAAGTTGCGTCGTCATTCGCTCGTGTAAACTTTGCAGGTGTGCCCAGCGATCAGACGACGCCACGGAACGCACGGAACGAAAAGCGCCACGGTCGTCATATCGACCGGTCGGTCGAGTCGCAGTTGGTCGCGTCTCCGCGTCGAGTTCGGGCGCTGGTGTCGTTCGGACTGACTCGGCGCCCAGCGTCAGTTAGCGCTTGCCGCGCGTAAAGAAATGATTCTGGTGGAAAGTGCGGCAAATTTCAACGGGAATTGGTAAGTTCTTTGTTGCTCAAACGCACACAAAAGTTACATTCTATCACACCCGAGCAACTCTTTACACTGCAATTTTTTAACACTTACCTGTCTTTGCACTTTAAAAATTAATTGTATCATGGAAAGTAAACTTAAGTACAATTTTTTTAAAATATGTGCCCATTGTTAAATTTAAAACAAATAATAAGATTAAACGAACTTTTACAGCAATTAACACAGTACAATTTTACTATAAAATCGAGATCTTTTAATTAAATGAAGCCAGGAAACTTACTTAGTTTAAAGAATTAAAATGAACTGAAAAAGTATGAAATTGAAGTATTTTGTGTTACTTTGTTTTATCGTAAAATGATTTAGAAATTGAAATGAATATTTAATTTGATTGCGTAGAGAGAAGTTGTAACTAACTCTGATGAAATTATTACTTAATGTATTCCCAAAAGGCTCAATGTAAAAAGCACATTTATTTAAAATTTCTTTTAATTATCCAAGTTAATTAACCGTAAGAAACTAAAACTCTGGAAATTAAATTGGACGAGAGAAAATTATACATATTTTAATGTCAAAATTGAGTTATTAATTTACTAACCGTATAAAGCTTCTAAAATCAGATTACCTACAACAAATT
Organism: Agrilus cyanescens; assembly: GCA_947389935.1. Lineage (NCBI taxonomy): Eukaryota > Metazoa > Arthropoda > Insecta > Coleoptera > Buprestidae > Agrilus > Agrilus cyanescens. Next base: position 12,598,719 of record OX376707.1, on the reverse strand, counting down.
CCCTTATTACTAATAATTATAGCATAAAGTATTATATATTGGTATCACGTATTGCGAATATATAAAATTAAGAAAAAATCCTGTGAAAAGGAAATATAAATCACATAAAACTGAAATTATTTTCACTTTCATAATTGATTTAGCCACCGATAAATAGTAATGCAAATTAATTTTGATAAAAAAATTCTTTCGTATTCTTTGGCTTCAAACTTTAACTTTTTCGAAATATAGGTTTTATGAGGAATACAGTCGTTTTTACTTTAAAGTATTTATTTAAAAATATTCTCCTTTTAAAGGAAAATCTCTTCTCTTTTCATCATTTAAGGACAAAAAAAACAGACAATACTATCTTTGCCGATCCTCTTAACAAAGGAACTGCATGTTGTGAAGCCCTTCTTCACACTACAGAATAAAGTGCTCTCGACCTTTTTAATCCGATCTGTGGTACAGCCAACTCCTGAGTTTCGACGTTTATCTAAACTTTATATTGAACATCGGTATAAACTTGTCAGAATGATGGCTCAAACATGCGAAATCTCTAATTTATTTAGCAGAATCTACCATATTATTATAACGTCGTCAAGGGTAAAATGTAAAATTCTTATCTTCATAATTTATTCCTTTAATAAAACGTTGCACTTGGAAACTGAAAATTACTTGTATGAAAAAATAAATACAACACTGAACAATTCACCTAAAGTTTCAATAAAATTTTACATCTCAAAATTGAATTACAAAATACTCAAAAAAAATTAAGAAAATTATATACGTATTACAATGTTAAATAATCTATTGTATTTTATGATAATTTAATCAAACTAATTCTTGTATACCAAATAGTAATTATATAACTATTTTTCGGATTCCATATTATTGTGAATAAGGATTTGAATTTATTTCCGTAATCCTTTTTTTAATCTTTGTTCCTTCTAGCTTAAAAACTGATACTGAACATAGCAACCCTTGCACTTAGTTTAGTCGAACGTTTTTGAGTTAAATAAAACCAAAACAACGTGATTGAACTCATTGGCAAAACATTGACAAATTTACTGGAATTTCTCGTGGCGGATTGGTAGATTTCAGATATAACGTTTCGGTTTTATGATGGATTAATGTTAGTCTCTAGTGTTTGTCTATAGACAAACCTGCATAAAATATAGGGCAGAGTGGGGAAAATACGAATAGCGGGTAATTACAGACATTAACGTTTTGGTGTTAGTATCACAAAAATTATTCCATAAAATAGTTCGATTGTAATTGGTCTCTTGCATAATATTGATTTCAGATATTTTTATTACCAAAGCATTACTCATTTTCCGTAAAATTTGCAATACATGATTTTTACCCATTTCTTGCAATTATACAAAAAAAATTCGTCACATACTTCACAAAATTTTATTTAATAAATACAGATGCACACTTCATCATTAGTGTAGTACAGTAAACCCTCTCTTTAGCGGACATCGGCGGGACCTGGCAAAATGTCCGTTGTTGGGAGGTGTCCGTAGTTAAGAGGGATAGTTAAATGATATGTATAAAATCAAAAATATTTTTATTGAAAATACAGAAGTCGGGCGAACATTATAAATAAACAAAAAAAACGTGCAATTTCAGCAAAAGTTCTTTTATTCGCAGCCATGTTAATCGGACAAACTTGGAACAACTGACAACTGAACGAACGAAATATTATTTCAAGAGCAGGTACATACATAATTGAAATTATTGGGAATAAACAAAATTGTACATTGTATTAGGGGTTTATGGTTACCGATCCCCGGGTATGTCCGACGATAAACGCATTCTGTGAATCACCAGCGGCGAGCGGCCACACAAAAGGAAACGGCAAAGTTCTTAGATGATTATAAAACATCTGGTCATATCGTCGGGTCTAGTAAAGTTGTCCGTTATAACGAGGTGTTTTCACAAATACACAAATATATTTGTACCAAAACCGACTGTCCGTGTCCGTTTTTTAGAGGGTCCGTTGTCAAGAGGTTAGAAAGTGTACAAAGTGAGTACTACATATTTGGGGATTTAAATTAGCTCCGTTATGTAGAGGTGTCCGCTTTTAAGAGGTGTCCGTTATCAGAGGTTTTACTGTAGATGGATTAAATAGAAAACCATATTAAAACTGGTTTTATAAATTCTTTAACGCTAGAGGGATTTCTGAAGTTTGGGACGAATTTTATTTTTATACTTTAGTATTTCTTAACCAGTCACTCAGAGACAAAATTCATATATTTATATTTTTACTAGCGGCCCGTCCCGGCTTCGCACGGGTAGTAGTAAGGATCCCTAATTGATCAGTTATCGAGCGCATTAAATAGCTAGAGTGCCTGCCCCTTCCAACATTGTACCCGCCTCCCAAGGGCAGGGTTTGCTGGTGCGCACCTAAATGATTAAATTACTAAAACAACTATTAAAAAATAGGGGTTGGTGATGAGGGGTGAAAATTTAGGGTTGTATGTATTTTTTAATGCCACATTATAAAAAAATTAAAAAACAATTTGTCCAAAAAATAAAATAAAAAATGTTAGGGGTGGATAACCCCTATCACTTAGGGGTATGAAAAATAGATAGTAGCCGATTCTCAGACCTACTGAATATGCATATAGAAATTCATAAAAATCGGTCAAGCCGTTTCGGAGGAGTATGGTAACTAAAACTGTGACACGAGAATTTTATATATTAGAAACATATACTTATGAATATTTATGTCTTCAAATTTTATTTCGTTTGATCTTCATCTGAATGTTGTGCTGAATATAAGTGTTAAAAAATTAAAAGGTTTTATGATCCTCACAAATCAGGTGTGGTATTTAAATTAACATTAAATTAGAATAAAAAAAGTAAAACATTAAATAGTATAGTTATATTTTTTGCATTTTGAGCTTTGTTCGGTTTTATAACTTCTGACGATTTAGAGTTTCCGAATTTGCTAGTATACTAAATGGTCGCATGGTCATGTTATCACCATCTTTATATAACAACTCTTAAATCTGATTCAAAATGAGCTTCAAAAGACAGAGATTGAACGTGATGTAAGTCTGAAAACGTTTACTTTGAAGACGATTTTTTATCATAGAAATAAACACTGGCTCAAATTTATGAAAAATAAAGTGATGTGCCTACAATCGATTCAAATATAATTAAGAACAAAATTCATCATACTAATAACTCTGGTTAAGATTTATTATTAAGAAATTTTAGTTTGAATAGATATAGGTATTAAAAGGAACATAAATATAGAAAATAACAGATTATGGCTCACAAACATCAGTCAGTAGAAGATAAAAAATTAGACTATTTCTTAAACATACCGAATGTCTTGTATAAGACCTATCTTTTGAAGTAAAAGGAGAATCTATAGATCGGTTCGCTAACTGACCAGTTTGTTCGTAGTAAGGTTTTGGGATCTAAACAGGTATACGGAAAATTCCCAACAGAAAATTTCTCGGCGAGAGAATGACAGTAACGGCTTTCCCTCATTAATTTGAAGTTAGTTGTAAATGGTCTGGATTGATTCGCTGCAAAGTCTTTTTTTATATATGCACGATCGTTTCTCTATGTTATTTATCCTCTTTGATTTGGTTTACGTCCTCATAAACATGAAACAACTTCTGCAAGTCACACCATCTGTATATGACCATAGTATAAGAGACGTCCATGTTTGAGACTGTTTTATCCTGGGCAATAACGGTTTACTGCACTAAATGTTTCCCTGCTGTGATAGTTATGTCGAAGCTTCCTATCTGGTTAAACCTGAGGGTGCTGTCAGCTTAATCTCAATCGACCACGATGAAGAAACCGGGACAGCAAGTCTTTGTAATTACATATGTCATGAAAACCTACGAGCTACAATAATACGACAGGCATAAGTTGTGGAGGGTTGAAAAGAAAATAAAGGATTGTCGGTGATAAAACGGTTGGTGTGTCTTCAAGGAATATAGAATAGATGTTTCGGAACGCGCCCTGCACTACGTTGAATCAAAATTAGTGAAGATAAAACTTAGAAATAACAAAATAAAAAACAAAACTGCAAACATCAAGCACAATGTGCACATTGCCAACGTAAATAAGAAAGTAGAAGGATAATTGGTTTAAAGAAAAAGAAAAGAGACTTGAGGCAAATTTGTTAAAATATTTTGTGTTTTTAAAAGTAGTTTTTCTTTTTCTGTTTTTCTTAATACAGAATTTACCTTTTTCTGATGGAATGGCCTAGTAAGGATACTAACCAACTAAATCCAACGTAACCTCACTTTGGTTTCCTAATAAACTTAACCGTACCTTAATTTGGTTTTGGGGAGTTTTTTGGTGTATCCCAAGTCCAACATTAATAAAATTAAAAGGAATTGAGACCTCCATTTTTTTGAAATCAAAGCTTATAAATCCGTTGTTTTTATATTAAATTAAAACTAGCAGTCGCTGCTTTAGTTAACGATTTTGTATTGCACTGACAAAGATTAAACAAGAACCTTAACATCACTTGAAATTAAACAATCTATTTTATTGCTTTTCCATTTTATGTGTGTATATATCAACGTCCGCGTGCTATGTGAATTTCAATGTTGATTTAGTTTTCGGATATATCGGAATATATGAGTGTCAGCGATGGAAAAAGATTTGTTTGACAAACTTACTATTGTATATGAATATATCTGGCAAAAAATCAGGCAGCAGAAAATTATGTGACGTGAGTGAGTAGAAAGTTATGTTGGGCTGTATTTGTTGGTGGGAAGCATGAATAATAAATAAAATTTGTCAAGTGCGAATTGGACTAGCGCATCGAGGAGAGCTACCAACATTCTAAAATGAAAAACAACAAAAAAATGTGGCCTATTTTTATATTTATTGAACCGAATTTCGAATTGAGAGACATGCTAAAAAATATCTACTTATAGGCACATATAAAGCAAAATACTGTTCTTTCTTAGACGTGATTAGAAATGATTCGTGATCCGTTCTGTACTAATTGCTCACGAAAGTATAAACTTATTTTTGTCTTCGTCTCTTTTCTGATCAGACAAATCAAATGTGGTAAATGAGGACTGCGAGGAAAATGTTCCAGTAGTGGTTGGTAAATATTCTGTGGATCTCGCGTTGTCGTGAACCAAAGTGGCAATTCAAATTGGATGTCGAAATGCTTGCGATATTCAAGTTCTGACACGTTCAGCAATTGCAAGAAAATCGAACAATGCAGTGCTTTTGCAATTTTAAACGACTTTACACATTTTCATTTGACTTTTGATAGCTTCTTGTAGAGTTACGATTTTTAAAAGGACTTAAATTTTGAAATTTTGCGTGGTTGCGCTTCCTTTTGGATGCGTTATTTTGTGATTTTTATCTCAACAGCTATCATCTATATAAAAAAGTATATTATTCAAGTATACAATTATGGTTACAAATATAACTAGATGACCTGCTGAACTTCGTATCATCTACAACTATTTGTTTGATTATAATTTATGATCAGCGATTATTAATCCCAATCAACCTTCCAACTCCAATTATATATATATATCTAAATACAAAGGTCGGTCGATGGGCCCGCCACGAACGACATCTATAAAAGTAGTTATCCGAAGTGGCGATTTCCAAACAAAATTACCAATATGAATTTTCCGATTATTCAGCTGCTCTTTTGTGTTTTCTCTATCTTTCTCTATTATAGCATACAAAACAAAAAAAAAAAACAAATCGGTCAGCCGTTTGTGAGTTTTAGCGAAACTAACAAACAGCAATTGATTGCTTGCTTTTACAAATTCTGTGTACCGAATATGTAATTTATTTGCCGTCATAATTCATATGTTTCACACAGTTGTAGAATTCGGCCATTAACTGAAAATGTTACTCCGAACTCGTTTTGGATTTCGTAAATTTTCTTCGTCGCAGAAAAAGTTGAATCGCCCAGCCCGTACTAGCGTTGCCAAAGCGTAACTTTCACAGAGAAAACCAAAACAAAACGAGATTGAGATATTTACGAAAGCCACAACGTGTTCCAGGTGAAAATTTTAGCCAAAGTCAGCTGTTAAGTACGAATGCACTTACGATTAGTGAAAGTAATCCTAGATATCACAACAACAGAATAAACCACAACATTTTGTTAATTTATTATGGCTCATTCAACTATAGTATCAGTATATGTATAGAATGAATATGGAAAAATAAAACAAGTTAAATTCTTAATGATTATATGTCAACAATAACTTGGTTTATTCTAGGTATAATAGTTATATTAATTTTGTGATTGTGCTGACCACATGTATAAAAAGGCTTAAAAGAAGCAAGTTTTTTCCTCTCCATATTGAAGGCATTTTACGTGTTTATCTTAATCGGGTATTGCTATTTTTTTCTGTTTTAATTGTGCGGGAATATTGATTTAACTATTCTATTGATAAATTGAATGAAAGTAAAGCCGGCTTTTCACTATGAGATATAATATAATTATAAATTTTTATGCTCTATTCAATGATAGTCAATCATTTTATTTTTAATTACCTGCGCAAATAGTTCCTTTTATGGTAGTAGCAAATAATACAGACGTTATATACAAGCGTAGTGGATCCACACATACCGTAGAGGCAATAATGGTAGTGTAAGTACTCGTTCAAGCATTAGAAACACTGATGTGGGAGGCAAAGGATGAGCGAGATTGCCAGCAATCTGCTGGTCAAGGTAAATGAGAAAAAATTCTGTGTTACTTTACGAATATTTTATGTAGAGGTTAATAATGAATAACGGAAGGTGTGAATATCTACCTACCCCAAACAGACCATAATACTTTAAGAACACGGTCACGCCGAACCATAAAAATCATTTTCTTATTGTATAGCTTTTCAGGTCTCGTGGATGAGGGATTCTCAAACAGTAGTGCTAGGCGCAACAGTTTAAAACCATTACTTTTTGAAACTACTTGACAGGAGCCCATTTAAGGTTCTAAGGACTAACAAACAACAAGGTCTTATTTTAATTCGCGCAGCGACTTCAAATTTGCTAAGTTACTAAGAGTTTATTTTCAACTTGATGTTTATTTCAGTATTTAGATTTCAAGACAGCAAGTGCAAAATATTCAGCATTACAAAACCCAAAAACAATGAGAAAGGGCGAAATCCCAAGTGCTTTCCAGTAGGCAGTGTTCTCTAGTTTAATTTGAATCCTTACGCCCTAAAAGCTGCGAAAACAGGGGCCATAAGAACAGAAGTTGAAGAACCGATGCCTCAGGTGACACAGTGGTCTTCCTAAACTCATACCTACTTTGTTTTATTATGACCAGCAAATACTGTGAAATCTCAATAATTTTGCTTCCTCTTTTGCCAACTAATTAGAAAATGAATCTTTGTTAAGTTCGTCCTGAATGTGCTAGCGGTATATTATTATTATACCATGTACATATCCGTGCTTCTTTCCCCATGCTTTGATTCGTTCGGTATAAGATGGGTGGAAAATGAATATGAAAGCATGGAGGGGCAGCTTTGCTTCCGTTACGTTCAACAGATTTTATTCCCCATATTTTCTTCATACCACGGGCCTTATATCGATTCTTAATGAGTAAACTTCCGTAAACTCCAATAATAAACGTGTTTTGTTGATATTGAAAAAGCAACTAAGTTTCTTTTAAACAAAGCCGTGTTAAGTTTTGTTTTTCAGAAAGGACTCACTCGGCGAAAATAAAAAATTTCAAGCCACCTATCAATTTATTGCAATTTGTTCGTAAATTTGAATTTTCAAGTTTTCTAAATACATTTTTCCATATCTTGGTTGTCTGTTAAATTACGAATAAACGACCATACGTTCTGCAAGTATTCTGTAACGTAAAAGACAGAAGCGTCAAAAAAAAATTATGCACTTTCGTACTTTCGAGGTATTGCATAAAATTTTGTTATTTTAATTAGGAATTATAGTTAGCTATGCTTCAGTTAAAAAGGCATTTTTTAAAAAAAATGTATGACATGTGGGTTTTTTGTATGAGGGTAGAATAACAGAAACAATCCTTTATAGCCTACTTTTTGTTTTTATGTTTTTCAGACTGCTGTTATCTACATTTCTTTATCATTTCAAAATGCAAAATATTAATTTGTTACTTCATATTTGTATCCTACTAGATAATCTTAAAATTATCAAAAATTATCGAAAATTATGAGAAATATGACGATTAGTAATAAGAATTCTGATATTCATAAAACATACATCAGTTGTTATCCAGGCAGAAGACAATTTTATAGTTTAGTGGGTTTAGTGTTCTTGTTGTTTGTAGTTTTTTTGTTAAGAACTAATATTAATTTGTAAGACATCAAACATTGAAAAACAGTTATCGTTAGTGATGTTGAGATTATTTTTTTATTAACGATAAATCAGAATTTAAGAATACTCCGCTTGTTGACGAATTTCTAATAGTTACAATCTATAATTAGAGGTTTTCCCAAATACTTCAATCTGTACCGCCTACATACCTGCAAAATATCTATAAATACAAATCTATTACATTTCACCCTCAGTAAACTATTATTACTCTTGAAAAAGACCTAAATCGGTCGAAACATATGTAGAGTGTTTAAATAAACCAATTTGAAACATTTAAAAGCGTTTTTTATGTGTTTAATTTCTATTTTAAACAATGTTTCACAAATATCCGACCGCAAATTCAATTGAAATTATGAGAAATGATGTTTGAGGGGAAAGGAAGGCGTAAGATATTAATATAAAACATTGAAAATATCGCTCGATCGACCAAAAAAATATTTATTGTTTGTAATATAATGTATATTACATTTAAGTGTAAACGCCACCAATTAAAAGTACGGTGAGCGATATCATATTATATCTCAAGATTTAATATATATTATATAAAAGCGGGTATAATTTATAATTTAAAACGAAGACTGACATGAAAGCCGTGCGCGTATTTTCACTTCGATAATTACAATTACTCGGTAGCAAATGTAGAAAACCAACTCGCTTCTGTACAGTAGCATTAGGTGATCTCTAGTTCGCCAAATTTAATTGATTACAGTTACGCTAGTAACAGTAATGAATTTTTCACATGTTCGATTTTCTGTTGCTATGGATGGCGACTAAAACGTAAACTTTAAAAATAGAAGCTGTTGCAGTAGCGTTATATACTAAATGTAAATTTTGCAGAGGCAGAAAATAAAGCAAATAAATCGGCTTAGTGATCTAATAAACATTAAAGCTAATCAAAATTTTAGTTCAATGAGAACAATAATGAGTCATAATTTGGAGGCGCATCGTTAATTATGACACGGCTATGCAGAAAAAGGATTTACATGTAACTCCTATTAGTATAATTGCAAATGTCAGATCAAATAACGATGGACTAATTTTAAAAACCAAAAAGTGCATATAACAAAAAATTGCTTTATATTTTGCAGTACGAATGGAAGAAGTAGGTACCTTTAAAATCATTCATTAATTTTTAGAAAAAAATACTATTGAAAATAGTGGTACTTATTTAAATACAAATATATAAATCGAAGTCAATCATTGTAAAACTTAGTACACTTCACTTGGTAGGGCAATCTACAAAAGAAGCAGTAACTCTCCTACAGCAAATATAGCCTCTGATTATATATGACTTAATATCTGCCGGGAGTTGTGATTGAAGTAGATAAGGACGTGTCTTTGTTGATTTAGACATTTGGTACTTATACTACAAAATCAACAAGAAATAGTACTTAACCTGATTTTATAAACAAAACCTAAATCTTTTTCACTGAAGTAACCCTCCAAGACAATAAATCACTTCATGGCAACTGTTTTTAAATTTCGTTATACATGCGACATAAAAACCATTTATTAATTAAAACACCTTCATAAAAACATTACAAACGGGAAACAAGGTGCTAAAAATATGTAGGGTGTGTGATCAATTTACATGGGTAAATGGAATACTGGGAAAAGTGCCCTTGTGTTAGTTACAGTTACCTACTAAGGTCATGGCCATCCTTGTACGGTTACTAATTGTAGGAAAATATGTACGATACAACATTATCATGGAAAAAAAACATAATCGATTATCGAAAGCTTTTACTTTTGCCCAAAACGTTGGTCAGCAAAATTTAAATTTCGCCTAAGCATGAGAACATTTTTGGTGTATTTTCAAAATATAGGATGTCGTAAATAAGAAAAAGGTTTCTTAAATTTTTCATTTTTGATTGACCTTGAATTTTATTTGGTCAATAAAATAAATTTGAAAATCATAACTGTAAGATTTACCTTGAAGTTATGCAATTTAGGATGTCAGACAACACCAGTCGGAAACATAATCCAAAGGCTCCTTGTTATCATGATATTAATAAACGGGATATGAAAGGGGGGTCATGGGGGTAACGACCTTCGGAATTCATGGAGTTGTTAATATTGATTTCGATGACATTATCACATTATTTGCAAAGTCAAAAAATTGACGATTAGAATTTCTGATATAAAATTGAAGAAAGAATTCGATTCTTTACAAAATAGGTCTCAACATTTTGCAGAACTGTAGCATTGAATAAGAAATAACGACAATTATTTGACAATGTCAAAAAATTTTCTACAAGCCTAAAAAGATTCCGTACAATCGACAATCTATATAATGACGTATCTGGCGTTTTACGTCTGGCCTTATCACTTGTTGATGTAACAATATGATGGCTATTCAATTTTCTAAATTTTCACACTAGTATTTAGGGGTCTAAACTACGTTTAGATTCAATTTTCACTTGTAGCGCTTAAGTTTTTTCCATTTCGAATATTACCCATTATTAACGAATCACCCTTGTAAATAATTTTTTTTTTTATACTTTGTCTTTAGAGTAATATACTTATTTATCAATCACCTTGTATATACAAAATTAAAATCTGAAATAATTACCTATGCCGACCAGTGTTATTTCAAGCTCTAACGATTTTCTACTGGATACCATCAGATTCATTAATATATTGATTACATTAATACTTACATAGTGGTAGGTAGCGTGTTTGTTGGTAGTTTCGACAAGCAATTTTATCCTATAACCTCGAAGATAATAAGGTACAATGATGACACACAAGCGTGAACGCGTAACCAATTGTTATCATACTTATGTATACCAAAGAGTAACTTAGAACAAAAGAAATCAGTTAAAAACGCTTTTTATACGTTGCTATTTGGTATTATTACAAGCTTTCACTGTCTACTTTGTTCCGAAAAGCTTCCTAAAGTTCTGTGTTTTGTTTTTCCTGTTAGTGAGTTTACAAATTGAAATACCCTGAGGCTCGGTGGAATAATTTTAATATTTCAAAAGTTATATAGAAATTCAAGCTTAAACAGCTTGAAAACAACTGCGGTGTCACCGTGCTGTTCTGAGGCTGCTTGGCAGGTGTATAGACCAGTTCGTAAACTGTTAAAATTTGTTCGAGACAAAATAAGATACAACTCTCGAACATCTCACGTCATTAGTCTGCGTATATACCGAAGGAAAAATTCGGTGTTTTAGAAGCCCCCTTGCTATTCTAGTGTCCAGCCTACCTCTCCCCTTCCTTATTGACTTGCATGACGTTTTCACGCTCTTAGTTATCCTGTATTTCGTAAATTTTGAAAATTTATTGAATAGTGCCCATCAGTAGTGCATGGTTGCAACTGTCTATCTCACAAGTGTTATCAGAAAGAGTTATTTGCTATACCTCTACCAAGGGAATTAACAAAAAAAAAAGGAATATTGCCTCGCCTTTTTTTATGCGCGATTAAATATTTATAAACAAAGTCGGTTCACATTTTTCGCTGGCTAATAAAATAATTATGTGAAAGAGAATGCTATAAAATGTTTCCTCCTTTTTTCGTTTAACTAGTGATATACCTATACATTATATAAACTCACTATATAAAGCACATGCAAATAAAAAATTCTTTATTTTGAAAGGTCTTTAATTTAAATTAATGTACCTGACCAACAACCTTCATTAAACGTTTTTTGTTTGAAAACTTTCCGTTCCGGAAAACGGTTCGTATTTTAATCAGTTTAAACATGGAGCATGTTCGTGCTCACAAACAAGGTAATAAGTAAACAGCAGCGTGAACGACACGTACGTCCTGCAGGAATACTTATGCAAGAGTCGGATTGTTTTGATGTGACAATCCGTGCTCGAGAAACGGTTTCAAAGAGCCACTAACGTAATTCCGTGAAAACTTGTAAAAACGCTATTTCCACTGTGCAAATACAAAAGACAAAATTTGCTTTAGTTTGCGATTAAAACGATTTAAACGACACTCATAACGAAGAGATTTTACACGGCGCGGCGTGAAATTTTCGTTTCAGTAATCACTTTTTAATTGTTTTCCTCTCGGCAGCGCTTCTGAAAAATTTTTGCCAGAAAAACTCGACTCATCTGAAACTTGCCCTGTTATAACCGCTCTTAAAGAATTATTTAAAGATTATCTTGCATTGTTCGTTTTCTTTTATCATTAGAACAGCTTAGTTTCTCGCTACGATTTGTAAATGTATTGGATTGGCAACTAAGTAATTGCGGATTTTAAATAGCAAAAATTCAAAATATTTGCTTAAAAATATAACTTTATTCAGTTAGGTACCGGCTGTTTGTGTCGATGCCCCTTTTCCAACGTTCAGGTAGTGCTATAATTCCTCGTTCATGAAATTTCTGATTTTTGCTATCAAAAGACTGAATCAAGTGTGATTTGACATCGTTGCGTCATTAAAAATCTTACCATTTAAGGAGTTCTGCATGGAACAAAATAAATGGTAGTCTGAAGACGCAAGGTCAGGGCTATTTGGCAGATATGAGTAACACATCTCAACTCAGATATAATAATTTTTGGCGAGTGGTCAACGATGAGCCCAGACGTCATCAAAAGCAGAGTTTCACCAAAAAATATTTTGCTGTCAGTCTGGTTATAAAGAAATTTTACACTTTGTACTTTTATCAAACGATCAATTCAAACATGTTGGTTCAACAACTCGCCAAACCGAACGACACAATTCAAGCAAAGCGGTCAAAGTGCTAAATCGTAAGCCTGTTGCTTCCCCACTGTGATAATATAAAGTCATACACATCTTTGATAACTCGCTAAAAATTATAGAATCTGAGTTGGGATATGTTGTCACATCCGTCATATTACCCTGTCTTTGAGCGTTCATATTATTTCGTTCCGTGCAAAACTCCATAATGTCGAATAACACTTAATTCTGTTTTTCGATAGCAAAAGTCGGAAATTTTATGAACGTGGAATTCTGCCAATGCCTGAGCGTTGGAAAAAGGTTATCGGCAAAAACGGGCAGTACCTGATTGAATATAGTAATGTTTTTAACCAAAAATTTCGAATTTTCATTCTTATTTAAAATCTGCAATTACTGGGATAAATATCGTATACCCAGAAGGCATTGTCTACGTAATCAGAAGGATTCTATATACATATATGTCTTACCTAATTGCTAAATGCGGATATTGAGCGAAATTGTTACAATTGCAATTTTTCCCTGCTTTCTTAAAAACTGTTTCTTGGAAATTCCTGGTAGGAGTTCTTCAAAGTCTCAACATATATCAATATCCAAAGAATAACTAACGTCAGGAAACTGGGAACCAGTCGGAAAGCTTCAGTGAACCAAAAAGCTGGAGTATCTTAGTGATTAAATGATCCAAAGTTTTAATTGTGACCAATTAATTGTAACTACTAGTAGGTAGTAGTAACAAGGGTATGAATATGACGAATGGTCACAATCCTAGAAGCAAAATCTTTTAATAAATAAAAAACAATGATTTCGGACCCTTTCTTGCTAAATAATTTACAGCTTGAAAATTTTTGAAATTTTCAAAAATTATTAAGATAATGAAAATACCTTTTCAATATTGTTTTATCAATCAGTAGGAGAACAGAGAGAGCCATGAGAAGACTTTTGAGGCACGAAGGATTAAAAGACAGAAACAGGGGTAAGTAGGACCAGAGGGAGATCTGGATTAGACTATTGTTCTTAAATGGTTAAAGGCGATAGATGTTCTAGTTTTCCGGCAATTCGAAAATTACCTTAGGATTGGAAGGGGAGTGGATGTTTCTAAAAATTGATCAAAAAACTGAAATAATTGCCCGAAGACTGTTTCGCCATCCGTGTAATTTTTAACATTTAAAGGAAAATTTAAAATGACAAGTTTGGATTGCCAAATTTTCATTAGGGTTTATTCTAAAAACATGCCCTCCGTCGCATTAGAACTGGTTTTGTGTAATGCACCATTAGCTTCATTCAAGAAAACAAAAACAAAATATATTTGAAACTCAACTCAATCAAATCGAAATCAAAACTACTGGATGGATTTTTTTATTTCTAACAAATATACCTAAAGTCTTTAAAGGCTGCAACGCTGCCAGTCACTAGAGGTTTCATAAATAAATACGAAGCTAGGAAAAGAGTGAATTTATTGTTATCCTAAATGTTCAATAACCCACCTTTCGCCTTCGGTATAAGGTTTCCTCAATGCAAAGATAAAATAATAAACATAAATTAAATAATATAAACCACGAGGCACAATAACAAACGGTCGCAAAGACTGTGTTTGCAAGATCTACCCTGAGGAAGCATTTCAAGTGCCAAAGACGAAACATTGGTGACAAGTTTTTCACAATAGTAAAACTACTAGGTACCTTTCATCTGATTTGAATTTGCCCTATTATCACTAATTAAGGGAAAATACGGCTTTTAGAATTAGATGCTTCATAAACAATGATGTTCAGTGATGGCTTCAGCTGTGCGTGTTCTCTTACCACTGAGAGAAGAAATAAGCAACGCAGTCAGCATGCACAGAAAAGGAAGAAAGTTTCTATTGCTGCTACAGCGTGAAATATATACATATAAGTTAAAGTAGTATCCAGAAACTATTTTCGGAAAAATATAAATTGAAAATTTTTAGTAACCCCGATAGTATCTTGGAAATACCAGGGATTATAACAGAACACCCAATTTCTAATCAATCGGATCTGAGATGGTTAGTAATAAGATCCTTTTGACAAGTAGGAAATGAGTTAATGACCATCAAACGCCTGAAAATATCTTCATAAATTATATCTAGATTACTTCAGCTTACAAAAAAAAGGATCACATCAAAATCGTTTAGGAGATGCCATATACAGACACACAGATACACAGACAGATACGTCAAACTTATAGATCCGCTCTTTTAGCGTCGGGGGTTAGAAAGTTGATGACTGAAATGTTCATATAAAGGATAATCAAAACTGTGTGAAACTACAAAAAGACGCGAAATATGTATATATAGATACATGAATAATTGAAAGAGATAACGTGAAATTTCATCATTGTTTTAAATGGTTTGGATTTTCAAACATTTTCACTAATTTCATTGTTATTTATTATATTAATTGTTGATGAACGAAATTGATTGTCATTGCACGTTTGAAGCTATTTTTATCAACTGATTATTGTAAAAATTAATTTTTATTGATTACACAAAAAATTAAGGAAACTTAAGATAGGACAGTAAACAAGTGTTAGTGACAGCACAATCTACTTCTAATTTTACAAAGAAAAAATGGAAAGTCAGTTGGTTGTAAAGAAGAATTCACGAGGAATGTGAAAAAGAAACAACAAGCAGATTGGAGTAGGAGTCCAGAAGAAATAAACTTTTGTTTTCAAGTAGTAACTACATTTCGTTTTCCGTTTCGAAATGAACGCAGTTTGTGTTGGTTTCCCTTAAGAAAGAGAATTCGTGTTAACTTGCTAAGTTACAAAAGAACACTTAATTTCAACACATCCAAAATTACTTTACCTCCACTGAGCCCACTCTGATTTAATTGTTTTACCTTTTGTTGCGTGTTGCTGGTACTAAATAGTATTTAAAAAAAATAGGATACCTATATATGTACATGATAATTTCCTCAAATTAATACGCATAATGTTTTAATAGTATATTTGAAGGATTAAGGTCGAAATTATTATGAAAATTGTAACGAGAGCTGCACATCCTCGAAACATGTGAAGTGGTTCAATAAAATCGGTGTGGCGGTAACTACCAATTGTGGCAGCGTTTTAAGAGGATTCACCAAATATGGGGTTATTTATGGCCTGGGGTTTGCTTTTGGCGGAAGGTTGAGACTCGCTTGGTAAAGCAAGAGTGCACGATAATAATCAATAACAAAATACAACATTATTAAAAGTTAAAATAGTTAGAAGGTTCTTAATTAGATGGTAAATTATCTTTAAATTAATAATAATAATATACAACTTACCCTAGAACCCAGACGGTGCTCATACTGACTCCGTGATCTGTTTTCAATGACCTCTTTTATGCGGCCGTTACCTGCCTATTTCGCGGTTAGGTAGGTTAGGTTAAAACATTGGTTCACCGAAATAAGTAGGTGACATCGATACCGACTAAAAAGATCGCCCATATACCGGGTGATATACGACATCACCGCCCATCGGTGTTACCCTGAGTCCAGCAGAAAACTTATTCCTAACCTAAGCAAGAAGTACTACATGCCAAATTATACCCTACAGTACTCCCTGGTTGATGGATTCGACCTTCTAGCCTTGGTAACTGTGTTGGCATCTTGCCAGTAGAGGTTAAGTAAGCTTTAGTACCCTCTTGGTCGAATGTTCTTCCATAGTTTTTCTCCTAATAAAGGAGGATAACATTTCAATCAATAAGCCCAAGGATCCCATAGTGGTAATGGAAGTTCAGCATTTTGTGATTCATAAAATCTTCGATACTTGTTTTAGCTGCAGAAGTTGGCAGTTCGTCTTTTATGGGCTCGCCACCTGCTTATTCCGCGATTACAAAACATTGGTTGACTGGAATAAGTAAGTGACATCGATACCGGCGAAGTATATCGCCCATAAACTGAGTGATAGGTACTATTACTTCCTTTTTATCCCTTAAATAGTTACAAAAATCCCTCTTCATCCAGTAATAACTCAAGCCTAGAATAATAAGTGTAACGTAAATGCGTAAATGCAAATTGCGAACAAACATTCATTCTCTTAAGTGTAAGAAGCAAAACTGTAGTTCATAACTTTTGCGCCTGGAACGGAACAATGGAAAATATAACCGGAAGTAATGCAACTTCCTTTGCTGTTTCTTTAATGAAATTTCGCTGATTCCTTGCAGATCTACTGCAACGAATCATCTCCTAAGTAGAGAGCGAGAAATACTAGTTTCATATTAACGCAAAACAAAGTGAAAAATGTGCAGTAAATGACGTCCTGCAGAAAGAATAATCTGCGCCTTATCTAAAGGATGCACGCTATTACATTTTCCTTAAAATTGAAGCAATCTGATTAATATTAATGGACCATAAACCCCATAAAACTTGCAAAGCAAAATCAAAATAAGCAAGGACTCGGAGCTTCACTAAATTTACGCAAAATGAATCATTGGAACCAATTCATAAACAGAAAAGGTACCCCAACTTTTCGTCAAAAATCGAGAAAAGAAAAACAAACAAAAATTTATCTCTTCAAAAATCTTTATTTTTTAATTTGATTAATTAAATAAAAAAAAAACAAAGAAAACACAAGTAATTTCAACTACATGATTTATTTACAAGTATCCATATTTACAATTGCTCTTGGTATCGGTTCGGGAAGACAAGGACCTTTATATTCTACCAAAGAATTTAGGGTTGGGGCAGATGTGCCATCAAAGACATTTAATTACCAAAGTAATGTGTTAGTACAAAGTTCGAACATCGTCAAACAGTGCAACAACGAAATGTGTAGGAAAAACCCTCGCATGTTCGTCTTGAACTGGGAGAAGGAAAGTCGCGCTAATCGTGAACTTTAACCGTCGATAAAGCCACAACCGCTGTACGCCCATGGGCTACCTTGGTAGGCCATGTTAGAATACCTGTTGTCTGAAGATGCCATGTCACGGGAGTTTGTATATAGTTTGTTTGTAGTGATGGATCGGGCACACTTGGTAACCACGAAACCTTTATTATTTTGTCGGACACGTCACACTTGGTGAACATAGCCCTTTATTTGTTTTGCGAGACACGTCGCCTTGGTGAACATAGCCTCTAATTAAGGTGGTTCGACACACGCCACTATTAGTGGACGTCGCCTCTATTTTATGATAGTTCAGAACAACAGAGTATGTCAACTTACTCGACTTCCCTCTCTCTGATCAAGAGTTCTTCAATTAAGAGTTTTGCCTTAATTTAGACAAATTGCAAATATGCTATAATTTTAAACACATCTGTTACCAAGGCAAAACCTGGAGATGCTCAAACAGTGTTAGTGGTTCCAAATGAAACCATAACAGATACCTTCAACTGAACAAATAGATACCGCCAAATTGATTTAATACGGTAGCTACACGTTTACCTAAATTAATCATAGGAGCGTAAACCGTAGGGAAATCCTTTTAAACCCCTGCCGCTTCCCGCTTTAGGCCGGTTTAGTCAACATCTACGTTTACGTTATTTTGTAGGTAAATATACCAAAGTTAGAATGAACCCATTCTAAAACAGCTGATCAAAACTTCTCAGGCTATATTGATTTAATAAACCAAATTAAAGTGATTGTCATATACATTCCTAGTACATGAATCAGTGAAGAATTGTACATTGTCCAAAAAGGACTAGAATTAGATATTTGAATCTTAAAATTAATGAGACAAGATAATCGCAATCAAACAGGATAATATACATTAAAACCTGAAGGGTAAAATAAAACAATGGTAGCAATACAATTCAAAATTAAAAGTAGCAATAAATAAAATCATGTCTGGCAAAGTTAAATACAAAAATATTTTAACAGAATTTATTCAATCCCATTCTCATTTCAAATAATCAGAAAAATAATGGAAATTAGAAATATGAAACAAAAGAAATATTGAGACGAAGAGACGAAAAAAATACCTGCGATTCAATTAAATAGAATTGATTATCAGATAAAAACCACCTGTTAAATAAAATAAATATTAGAGGATTATTTATAATATGTAACACCCGGATGCGGGTGGTTACAACTAATGAATTTTTAAATATTTGTAAAATAAAGGCTTTAGTATACTTACTAGTTTTTAGTAGGTACCTATGTATGTATTGATAGTTTAATTATATTTCTGTTTAATAAGCGTGTTCTTTTAGAAAGAAGATTATATTTGAGTTATATTTATTTTCGAAAATTGACTCGAGGACGCTTTTAATTTTTTCAACTCCATAACAATAATATAGTTTAATTTTCAGTTAAATGAGTCTAATTTTGATTATAAAATATAAAATATATAAATTAAATTAAAATAAAAACACTTGGAAATATTTTCACTGTTTTTTAATTACTCAATACGCATTTCGCCTTATTGGGGCATCTTCAGGAGTTTACTACATTATCAGAATAAAAGTTCCTTATTTATACAATTCTACAATCTTACACTAACTTAGGATTAAGGAGGGGATTAGTACCGAATACAATTTGATCGTTCGCTAGTTTTATTACATAACAAAGCTTTTTTAATTTCTAAGATTTCGTATTTATCTAATACTAAGTTAGTGTAAGATTGTAGAATTGTATAAATAAGGAACTGTTATTCTGATAATGTAGTAAACTCCTGAAGATGCCCCAATAAGGCGAAATACGTATTGAGTAATTAAAAAACAGTGAAAATATTTCCAAGTGTTTTTATTTTAATTTAATTTATATATTTTAAATAAAAATGTTTCACCAAGTGACAACGGCAAATACCTTCAATTTACTTAAAATATAGTTAAAGTTGCAAAAAAATTTATTAAAGACCACAATAGTTAGTTAGTCAGTTAACCTAACCTAACGTAACCATAATTACAAAATGGTTTTTATGTCCAATTTATGACTAAATAATAGAGGGATATCTTATGCAGAAACAATCCAGTCTTCAAAATACCGGAAAAATCCCTTTCGGTCAAAATATGGGTACTATTAGGATAATTTGCGATATTGCGAAATTTATAATTGTATGTACGTAAAAATATATACAATACGCTATATTGGTTTACAATTTTAAATTTTATGTATATATTATATATATTTTTGTTTGTAATTCCTTTTTTAATACTTTCGCATTGTTTCAACTTTTATTTTATGTCAATGACCTTATCTTTGACAAAGCTGTACAACCGTGTACAATACTACGTACAAATAATTGACTGCAATTAAAAATATTCACTTACAATTTAAAACTTATAGCTTACAATAATAAGAGGGATCTCTAGGGTGGGTAACATAAAAATCAAAGCCAGGCATAAATTTTATCCTTTTTAACAAAGTAAGTCCTTCGTACAAAAACAACTAGACGTTTTCTCAACGACTTTCTGTTACCACGGCTTAACTTCTTTTGTCTAAAAATTGAACTGAAAGTATTAAATAAGTAAAACAGCAACATTCAAAGTAGTAACTATTTAGAGGAGTTAAGGTAAAAACCTTAAATTTTGTAACGGAAACTGTTTTGTGCGAGGAATAACTTATTTTGTTGCGCACAATTCACACACCGAATTAACTTTGTGTGAAATAATTCAAACTTAGAGATTGCTTTAAAAACTATTTATTTAAATACTGGTGTTATCTTTGACGTGGTTCATCAAGATCTGGTCATCATTGAAAACCAAAAATGTAAGGCGGGCGGGTACCCAGACCCAACGTGAATTCTCAGAAGGTACAGACCCAGCAACAGGCCATAACAACCCCAATTTAAGAGGGTGATAAACAACGTATATATAAATCCATAAATGAGTTGTACTTATTGTTATTGCTGACAAATGACAAAATGTCCTAAAGACTAAAAATAGGATATAACAGAAACTAGACCACTAATTTAACATTCTGATTCTGACAGTTTGTAATATAATGTACATAACTACTTGTGGCTGTAATCTATTAATAGTGATGACCAGTTTAAGTTATCTTAGCTTCTCCTCAACTATACTGAATGTAATTTATTACCTGATTAATTATCCTATCAGGTGATGTAATTAAGCCCAGGTCAAAATTATTTCAACATAATTAAATCGAACAAAACTGATAGATAGCTTTCAACTAACAAGATAGTAATTAATACAAATAGGTACCAACCATGAGTTGCTACTATTCTGAATTTTAATTAAATTCCCCCTTAAAAATGCATCATGGTCATTCAAATTGATTAGTAGATTTTAGGGAGGCTACGTGTACTAGAATTTGACAAGCTTGCAGAATAAGAAAATTTTAAGGTAAGTGTCATTATCAACATGTTTTCAAAATGTGTAATTTAATTGATAGAAGGAAAAATTACTTTATAGGTATTATAAAAATTTTCATTCATCAGAAACTTCGTTTTCAATAATTTCTTTGTAAAAGAACCGTTTTTGGTTTTTGGCTCTGATTATTGTTAGTTTCCAATTGTTCATAATGCACTTTTGTTATGCCAGAATTAGTGAAATTAACTATTTTAAGCAAAAATAAAAACAAAAGTACATACTGGATTTTTCTAAACAACCAGAGGAAACACTTTAGTGTATCACAAGATGATAAAAGGACGAATCGAATGAAAAAATAAATAATGATACGGTCCTCCTGAAAAACCGAAGTTAATTGTGTTTGAGGTTTTTGAGCCTTGAAATTTTTTTCTAAACGCTCTGTGCAAATTATTAAGCTTGGTTGTGGGATGATATTAAGCTCCTGGCTTTGACCATACTTTCAAAATATCAACACCCTTCACTTTGATGTCCTTGTTTTGGCGGAAATACTCCGTAAATTTTTTATGGGGATTTAATGGGTATATCTTTCGTAGCTTAGTCTCTACGAAAAATAGGTTATTCTTTTGAGAAAACAGCTCATAATTACTTTTTTTATTAAAAACATCTAAAAAGTAATGGGGAGAAGAGGTTTTCAACACATTTTTTACAAATAAAGGTCGATTTTGAATGTAATTTAAACCATTGCATATGACCCTTTAAAGAAAGCTCCATGAAAAATTGAATGTACATTACGTCAAAAATCCTTGGGGAGTTCTTCGTGCCCCATCGAGGGGTACATACTCCCAGAGTTTGTCCCTATCGGATGTAACCGCTCTTCGGAAGTACATCCTTTTTCGGAGAACGAACCACAAGCCAATTCTACGACTATTGGGTCTCTTCAGGCAGAAGCAGGCAAAACACAAACTGTAAAGTTCACTTGAATAACAAGACTAACTAGAAACAACAAAAACAACTACCCGAGGGCTATTCTATTACTACTTGAGTTACTCACATACGCAGTTATAACCTTATAACTATTTATCTATGCAGTAAACATGTTTACTCCGCTTTAATTTGAAAACTCAGAATTTAGTAGAAACAATGGAGAATATCTATGTTTAGTTGTTCATTTTAGTTTAGATAATTTTGGCTTTATATGTACGCTCTCGATGTACTTAATTGGTGGCAGTAGTTAGTGCATGTCTCTTATATTTGTCGTTTTCATAAAGCTATTTGCAAACGGATTGTACGATAAACATGGGAAGCATACAAATATGTACCAATATTTAAAACGTTCACATTATTTGCAGTTTAGATACATTTGTAATTAATCAAAATTCTAGACGTAGTACTGTTAGGAAAATATAGGAATTCTATTAAAGTCCTGGCACTTGTGAATTTCTGAAGGAAGGAGGAGACTGTCGACTAGTGAATTAGTAAGCTGTTGGTTGTTTCGTAAAGTTCGTCACAAAATTATACCGCGAATTAGACGAACTTAATCCTAAATGTTGTACATGTTAGGAATACCAACACTAAATATACACATGAAGGTTCTACCTTAACAACGTTGGTAGTTTTTTAAAATATACAAACAAGGTGGCCACATAATGGAACTTTTTAAAAACCTATTAATTTAAGAAACCTTTTCCACCTTTGTTTTTAACTTTAACAATCCGTCAATTGCAAATTCTTTCTTCATATCCGATTGACTTAAAATTTACTGCAGCTGCAGAACTGCAGTGGTCAAACATGTATCTACAATTTATTATAAAAAATAAAAAAGGGGCGTTAGCGAAATTGATTAAATTGCAACTATGTATGTTCAAAAGATTTAATTACTGTTTATGAAGTAACACATTTATTTGATGTTTTACAAAATGTACAATGTCCAGCCAGCCTAAAGCAAAAACATTGAAATGATGAACTCAGGCACTTGAGCTGGTATAGTAAATTGTTTCCCAAATGGTCTGAACGTACCAAAATTGCGTCTCGGGTATTCGCCTAGCTGCCGGGTCTCTCCGAGTCGAATATTTTTTTTAACGTGGTGCCCTACCTGTCCATCGGCTCACTCACTACGGTACGGATACGCCGCTCCCCCGACAGGACAACCCCGCCTCTCCCCTAGCATACAGAGCCAACTTCTCCCACTACGAGTCCATCCTCAATCAGCCGGGCAAGCAGGTGCATCTACTTCCCTGCCTAAGGCGTCCTTGGACCTCCCGTAGTACCACTTTACATCATTGGTGGGATATGGGTAAGCAGCGTGTGGTCTGCCCGAGAGACTAGCCTTGGATACCGTCACCTTAAACCACTGTCAGGAGAGCGACTCCCGAAAATATAATCGGGGGTTACCAGCACCCCGAAACCAACGCCTCTGTCCTCGCTGGACCCGCCTGGGATAAAAGCGCCGGCGGGGCATACCTCGACGACACCCTAAGGGGTTGCTCTCCCGCTTTCCCTGACGTCCCGTATTGTTTACTATACTGCTATGCACTTTAGGAGAGCGTCAAATGTAAAAATTCATGAAAACCAAACTGAAAAAAATTATCTCACAATTAGCCATGCACTAAATCGTATCTATGTACCCATGTAGATCATTTATTTTTGAATATATAAAATAATACTTCGTTTTAATTTAGCTGCCCTCATCTAACTTAACCCGTAATCTAAATTACCCTTAAAGTTGGTAAAAACAGTTCTGGCTATTTTTCAACTTAAACTAATTTACACCTACTAATGAAACTAAGTTAATGTCTGTGAATAAAACTTCTTTTGTAAATAGTGTTTCTGAAATATGTACTTGTTTACCAAATCCTATTCTCATAGGGACTTTATGCGATTTGCAGAATTTTCAAACCGCATCGTGAGATTTTTGCCCTTTATTAGGTGTAGGTTTCCAAAGAACGCGATTTACGTAAGGTAATAAAGATACCCATAGCTGCATTAAAAAAAATTACATTTATATGTACATAAATAGGGGTGATGGAGATTTAGAGTGACGAATAGGTTTTTTTAAAATTTTGACTTAAATACGGATCAATGTTTAGTTAAATGGAAAAAAATAAGTAGAATTCTTAGGACGGCAGGTAAAGTTCTGCGTATAATTACTTTTGATAAATAATAAATTCAGTACAATTTATGTAAGTAATAGAATATATAAAAATACCAAACATTTATTTTTGTAATACATAAAAATTTCACTGATTTCATTCACTTAAAAACTTTTCTTGATTTTTAAATAAAAGTTTCCTACTTCTTGAGTAGAAGAATAGGATACAGGATATTGTTCGCTGACAACCAGTAGGTCTTTAGACCATGATTAATTCTACAATAAGCTAGGTATGATGTTTTTCTTTAAAAATACACAAACGTGTAATGAAAATATATTAGTTTTTTCATTAATTCCTTCTTTTGTTTTATTATAAATGAAACTGTACAAAAGATCGTGACGTTATAGCTTTGAAATGTATGTATCAAGAGTGTCATCCCATGCTTATGTAGCTTTTTACAACAAACTACACTGAAATCAACTGGGGATTAACAAACAACTTCATTTAATCAAAGTTAGTGAAAATTGAGAAAGTTTTAATTCACTTTCTATCTTTATATCATTATTCGTATCGGCTTTTCATATCAGACGCTCACCAACATAATAATTCCTTCTGTACAAGGGTCATAAATTTAAGACGAAAATGTTCGGAAATGACTCCATAAATCGAAGACGCAATATCTTTATACATAACAAGTGTCTCAAAATATCAGGCTTCAGTTTTATAAAAGCAGAGAAGTGAAACCGAAATTTTTACTTGACTGTACTTAAAATAAAAACTGCAGTCATTAAATACTTCTTTACAAAAGATGATATTTTTAGTGCTTATAGCGAGCATTCGGCTTTGGGCAATTTTAAAATTGACTTCGAATTTCCTACAATGTTCCTTTTTCCGTCTATCATGCTGACCAGTGAAAAAACTCATTTAAATTTGTGTTACGTGTCACATCTGTGTATGGTATTACGTAGAGTACATTTTAACATTGCTTCTAGGTCTGATCGTATACAAAGCCAATTTTACGATTTCCTAAATGCACGCAGCTCTCATAACTCACTCTTATTGGCTCATGTAGTTGATTTTAAACTTGAATGATTACAAAATTTTTTTTTCAAAATTGTTACCAATCTTTCTTGAACAATTTCTATGAATACCTTTAAGGTATCTCAAATTATTAGGTTTTCCTTTAAGTTAATTATTTTATTATTTCTTTCTGAATGTCGAGGATGCTACACGATCATGTGCTTTTTTGTCGGGGAATAATTAAGCCCTTTTGTCGACAAGTGGAAATGACAGCCGCACTCAAATGTGAATTTCTTCATTACTCAAAAACGTAAAGTGTATGAAATAATTAGTAAATTATTGTTTACAATTGCTTGGTTTTTGAAAATTACACACTGAATGCAATTGTAAGAAGGAAACATTTGTCAAAAAATTCAGTTATTTACCTTTACTACGGATTCTTAGTAGGAATCTATTAAGTTGTAGTTCAACTGAGTTCAAAATGGAAAAAATGCGACACTAAATCAATTATAAAAAGTTATTTACTTTAAGAAATATACCTAAATCCTTTTACATGAGTGATTGCGTGTGAACTAGTTCGTCAACATTTATTCTATTTTATAGTACTACACATTGCAATCTATAAATATAACGAAATGATAAAACGGAATGTTGTATGTGAGTTGATTAGGTTTCAGCTAACTTCACCTCCAGGTTAATACCATAGGTAAACGTAATCTCTGACGTGACGAATAATATATATACATATATAATGAAATATGTGGAAAATATTTAATGGCGATGATTTTAATATATCAATACGAATTAATTTAATAATAATATATATTAATTCGGCGTCATGTCTTCGTAATGTAGTGGTTAGGACACTGGCGCGTTACATCAGGAGCCCGGCGAGGGCACGCTAGCACTAGATTCTTCCTCATTAATTGAGGCAACTTGCAGTAGGTTTAATTTAATTCGCAATAAACAGTTAATCAGTCTAATCAAGAGTTTTTTCCACCTTTATCATACTTCCAGCGACCCCCTTACAAATATTACGTTACAAATCTAGCCCACTCCGTTATAAATATATACTTAATCTGAAACATTAATTTATAAGTACCCATACTATGTTTATTGACAGGCTTTTCAGTACCAATCTGAGACTTTGTATAATATAACCGCCAAGTAAAATAACTTAATTTCTTCGAGGAATGTCTAGAATAAGGCGTAAGGTAACGTGATTATAATTTAGTAGGTGTACGAGGTCACGCCTAGATTATTACAAATTTCGGTACCCAACAAAATGACGTGTTGGGGCTATGTTTAATATAACAAATTTAAGAGCATGCAACAAGCTAAGAGAAATGGGCAAGCACTTGCTGTATTTCCGCTTCATTTATTTCTTAACGCTGCCTATGTCTGTTTTATATCACGCGAACGTTAAAACTCCATAAGTTCCGCCAACGCCTTATTCACTCTACTTTCCGTTGCGATAACTTCGTAATTTATTGCTTTAAGAGAGTTTCCACCATGAATTTATTATTAATACATACCTGAATATCTGAATACTTATTACTACAATATATTATGAAATGTTGAAATAGGAAACTCGGTTAATAATGTAGACTTACAGTATGTTACAATCTTTCAAAATGTAGAAAACAAATACAATCGATTTTAGATAGTACCAACTCCCCAATATTAATCAGTCCTTGAGAGTCTCTGACTCTCTTAGAGTCTCTTGCAGTCTTTCAGAGTCTTTCTCCTGAAGACTGAAGTCTTCCTCTTGGAGAGTAAAATTTCCGAGGCTATAGTCCCATGCAGTGATTTGGAGGTTAGTCTATGATTCGGACACATCCGGAAATAGATAATTTTTTCCCAAATATTACGGTAACTGCATAAATAGATACACTACGAAACGTACAAATCTAAGGTGCGTTTTGACATTCAAGGTGCATCCTCAGCTAGAGACCGTCTGTAACAGGAGGACCCACCTTGGATGTCGTGAAACGGTTGTAACGCGTTCTAGATTTCTGAATGTGTTGTATAATTTTCAGTATTTAGTTTCTTGGTTTAATGACGAAATACTGGGAAATATTTATTAGTGGTGATTTTTAATACATTAATGCTGGTGAAATTATTCAACCAACTATAAGGTAATTGAAATTAAGGAGGAAAATCTGTTGCTGTTATCATGCCCTCGCCGGTATTCGAGCCCCTCCCCTGACTTCACTAACCACTAAGCTACGAAGATATTAAAACAGGAACAGATCTTCCCTCATTAATTTGAGGTACCTTGTAGTTAGTTGAATAATTTAATTCGCTTTAATGTAGTATATCTTGATTAAGTTTCGCTCCACGGTAGGTAACTTTCTTGTTAGCTAATTCCCAAATTTTTAGATATTCGACATACTTCTTTTGACCCCAGAATACTATCGTGCGTAAACATTTTTTCTGCTGATGGCGTTCACATGTCATCTGTAGTTTTATATGGGGAGGTTTCACCTGATTCTATCGAAGTCACCAATGACGTAATAATGAGAGCTAATGAGTTCGAAATCGCGATCTACATCTGGTGGTACGACAGAATACCGACCAAATATAATATTTCCTTATATTTTATATATTCTGTACATATAAGTAAAATTCTGCAATAAAATCTTATCTTGATTTCAACTAACGGTATACGTCAGATATGTTGATGGCAGTTTTATTGTTCTGCCTCAAACACTGTAAATAGGTTCTTAGAAACATGTAATTCAAAAGATCCACATCGTCAATTCACACATGAGAATGAAGTTGTTTCTCTTGTTTCTGGTTAGTCTTGTTATTGAAATTGTGTATCTTGGATGTTCAAGTTGAAAGAGTCGACAACCAATTACAAACCAATTGGTATCGCAAACTAACTTTTTTAGGTCCTGTATTACACTTCAACTCTTTTCATCCCTCACACCAAAAAAGAGCCATTCTATTTAACCTTGTAGGCAAGGTTTTAAAACTGTCTGAAGACAAGTACCATGAGTCTAACATTCAGAAAGTTAAAGAAATTTGTTTCGCTAATGGCTATCCTAGGAAACTTATTAATAATAAAGTAATTGATGTTGCGTTTAGTCTGATGATGACCGAAATTGGCGGTCGAAACGTAGCCTAATTATTAATTAAAGGTTGTTGGTTATTGGTAAGATTAGATTTTATTGATCTTACGATATTTTATTTATACCAACAAGATTAAGTTCTTTTATTGAAAAAAGTAAAAATTTTAATTGTAATTTTACTATCGCTATAAGTTACTTTAGTTATAGTTATTGGTTAATTATTGTTTATGTGTTGTTATTAATTCTACAAATATGCCTCCTTACTCAGTAAATCCAACAGTTCAAATAATCACTATATCAACACACTTGAAGTAACATAGAAATCACTCATCTCATGGCATTACATCTACACCAGAAAGACCAATAACTAGAAAAGTATAGTATGGTCACATTTGTAAGGAGATGACGTTAGAAATATATGCAAATGTTTGACTATCAGAATAATACTCTTCAGTGCAGTATAAATGAACCAATAAGGGTTGAAATTCCGCATTTGCTTTCATCAGAATGCAACTAAGTAAAACTGGTTAGTTACATTACGCAAAAGTATTATAATTATCTTTCCATTAAGAACTAAGTAGGAGGTTATGATTAATGTAAGCATTATTTACGTCATTTCAGTTAAAACCTACAAGTGTTAATACAAACGACACTGCAAATGTCAAACTGAATAATATGTTTTACAAATAATAAAGTATCACTGTATTAATTTATGTATAAACTATTACATACGTTGATGAAGATATTTTATAAAGCCAATTTTAAAATAGGTGTCTGAGAGGAACATTGTTTCTAAATATCAAACTTCTATATTTGAATGCGCCCCTAATATATTTCTTTTAAGTATGGCCCTAACAGATCATTAATTTTCACAAACTTTGCCAGGCACTTTAAGGGTATTAACTTCTGTTTGTGGTGGCTACCTTCAATTGCTTAAAATTGTGACCAAACTATACCTACATGTGGTACAGCCACTTAAAAATTAATTAACAAAAGCTCAACAGACAAATCGATTACGAACGGTAACCGAAATGGGTAATTACAATATTTAAAATGTGTTATCGCGAATTGTACTAGTCTGATCTGTATTTAACACTCTTCGTTCACTATTATACCCTCTAACAATTCATATAATACAATTATAACTCTAACTACTCACTTCTCACTAATTATCACCTTCTCAACGTCTTTTTTTTCTCTTCACTATTGCTCTCCACGTAATCACTAGTCGTTCTGGATCCTTCGAGAATGTTGTTTCCAGATCATTCTACGCAGTTCTCGCTTGGTAATACATAACAAGCCGATCTTCAGTTGTTACATGTATAATGGGTTGCCTATATTCTATGCTGTTCCCCGCTTGCACGTGTCGGTAAAGATGTCCTCGAAAAAAGTGATGTCGAAGAAGCTCTGAGGGAGACAATTATTCTAGAAAATACTCTCGTTAATAAGATAATGAATGACTCCAACATGTGCTGTACAAAATTCAAAAGCCAAGTTGAAATATGTAATAATTGTTCTTAAAAAATATGTTGTAATTGCTAATTTTTATTTTCTTTGCTAAATGTTAGTGTCAGTTTCATAATTTTTGAGTTATATAATTTTTTTGTAGTAATAATTTAACTATCTTTCAACAACGATAGTATTCTAACGTTTACATTCCTATGAATTTTATGTGCACTTCTACAAATTGGTATCCTTTAACGATTACCTGAATAATACCGATCGAATTTATGCAAATCGTCCTCAATATCTAGCTTTTTCAATTGTGTTCAGTACCTACTGCTTTACAAATTACTAGAAATGAAGGAGCACACATTCTTACGAAATTTACTTTTTCTAATGTAGTCATTTCTTCAATTCATTCGCCTCATTTCACATAAATATACGTATATGCATATTATGAATTATCATGTATTTTATAATGAATCATTTTCTCATTCTCTTTTGCTTGTTTTGAACAAACAACGACATAGATGAAGTGTTACGAACCGAGACGGAGTACAATAGAAAGACTAATGAAAGGATTCGGTAACAGAATATAATGGTATGTAAGGATAAAGGGATAACGTCAGATAATAAATCAAATAACCTGTAAATAATGAAAGGTTGAAAGTGTCAAATGGGAGTTAAGAACTACGCCCAAAAAAAGGGGATAAGTAATACGGATAATGAAATCTTTTAACACTACTGTCATTTCTTATGTTAAAATGCAGTGTCTTACAAAATCTGAAGGGATTTACTAAGATTTGTAATAACTCAACTTGTCCATTTATTACAACATTTAAGGTGATGAAAATATGTGTAAGGTGAGAGAGATAAAGAGAGGGAGAGAGATGCGACGACGAGGTAAATAAATAGAAATAAATATAGATATATAAAAACTGAACACTGGTGGTACGTAATGAACGATAGAATATATAAACACAGTATCCTTTTGAAACTAGAGAACTCAATAAGTTCACCGCTAAATTTGGAACATATTTCACTTGAGAAATACTTGTTTCGGTACCATTTGCCCTTAATTTAATAACGCTATCACCAGTTCCACCAACAGACAACTTGGAATTGTTTGCTACCAAGATTTCTTGTCCAGAATCTTCCTCGGTCAGGTTTGTGAGAAATTCACCGTTGCCAGTCATATGTGCGTAAGCTTCACTATAATTGTACCAAGCCGAATCCCTCATATTGACACCCAGAGCAGCAGTAAACAGACTTTTCGTCTCACCTCGAACACTAACTTTTGGTTTTTCTTCGATATTTTTGTCCGAAGTTAAAGTTTTCTTGTTTTGAGGACACTGATTTTTATAGTGGCCTTTTTGTTTACAGTTCCAGCACCACAGGGATTTTTTAGACTTGTTTCTGGTAGCCAACGCACTATCACCACCATGTTTACCGTTTTGCCATTTTTTATCTTGTAACAATTTTGTCTTAACGAAATCTGAGGTAATGTCAACGCCCGAATTTTCAAGGGCCATCACCATTGGCTCATAGTCTTCGGTTAGTCCTTGCAGCATTATTACGCCTAAGAATTCATCATCCAATGGTTTCCCGATAGATTATAGTTTCTGAGAAAGAGCCATGACCTCACTAACATACTCCTCCATTGTTGCAAAATTTTCCAGCTTTATTGAGCACAAGCTTCTTAATAACCGCAGTCGTCTATGAAGACCTTTATCTTCGAATGCTTTCTCCAGTGCTGTCCAAGCTTCGCTAGCAGTTTTTGCTTGCATCACATGTGGATACGTTGATTTATCCAGGGAAAGTATTATCCTTGATAAAGCTTTCTCCCCGCGCCGAACTTTTGTGGCACTATCAACATCCGATGCCCACTCTTCAGATATACAGTTCTAAAGTCCATCTAATTTTAATAATGCTCTCATTTGAAATTTCCAATCGGTATAATTTTCCCGACCTTTAAGTTTTTTAACACTCGTTCCGAGATCAGAGTTTTCGTTTGACGCCATCGTATATTTTTTTACGACACAACACAAACTCACGAAAATTAAATCACACTTTTTGTCCTTTTTTTATTTTAATTTATCTGCACTATTATCCACGTTTCTGGGCCCATAACCTGTTGGATTTTTCCCAGAGTTAAAAGAAACGCAATGCATTAATAATAATTAAAGAACGAATTTACTTTGGAGAAGTCTTACAGAACTGAACTTACATTTCGCAAAACACAAAGAAGTTGCAGAAATACATGTGGGAAATTACAGTGAATGTAAAAGTCGTAATTTGAGAGCCTTTCTTTATTTGATATAAAACAATAAACTATACAGAAAATATTTATAAAGAGAAATTAAAAGTTAAACGCGAGCCGATCCTCGAACAACCGCCTCCTTTAAAGTCTGTTCACTTACCTAGTTCAGTTCTAAAAAACTACTACCCGCTACCTACTACCCCCGTAGGATAGAGTACCATCGGCAATAAACCATTGTTCGAGCTTCGGCTGTATGTCGTTTCCACGTCAACTTCCTAAACCTAGCTTATTCCTACAACACTTAACATCATCTTATAAGCTAAAATAACCTCTTCCCTAATCTATATATACACACGCTCTTTCTGATACTACATTCGGCCATCCTGGTTGACATCTGCCCTCAGATGTCGCCGTCAATGTCAGAATCGTCGCTATCATACAGTTTTAGCCAATTACTAGTCGGTGGTAAATGATCGTCATTTTGGACCCAGGGCTTTATATGATCCGCTGATGTAGACGTCTGTCGTGGGCCTTCGTAGTAACCAATCTTTTCTACAATATAACGGTCGTTACGTAACACCTTCTTAATTTGGTACGGACCAAAATATTTTGGATGTACTTTCAATCCGGCACCAAATTGTGTTCGTTTTATCGCCACCAAATCTCCTTCTTTGTATGTAATGGCCTTCTTGCGCTTTTTTTTAACGCCCGTCGATTTTCTTCTTGAATTTTTGAAATATTCTTTTTTGCCTTTTGTCTTCCTTGATCTCGTTGCTCTTCAAACATCTTAACCCATTCATCCTCTATAATCTGACGTATTTCCGGATCGTTTTTTAACCGCATCTGTGTACCAAACAATAAATTGAAGGGTGTTTTACCTGTACTTCTGCTGGGAATCGCATTTAGGTACTGTTGTACAATTGAGAGGTACTTATACCATTCATCGGCCCTTGGTGCGGCCAGTTTCGTCAGTAACGGTGTAATTGTTCTATTAACCCGTTCGACTTGACCATTGCTTCTTGGAACGCCTGTTGTGATTTGCACCATTTCAACGTCTTCTTCTTTACAATATTCGGTGAATGCACTTGAGGTAAATTCCGTGCCTCGGTCAGAAATAATTCGGCGTGGATTTCCAAAAATCGTCGATTGTTTTCTTAATCGATCTAATGCTTCGGCCGTATCGGTTGAACGTGTAGCATATAGCCAAACAAACTTTGAAAAAGAATCTATAACTACAAATATATACTTACGATTTCTTTGTGGACGGTATTGGGCCAAGATGAACAACGTGAAACGTATCTAAGGGAACGCTACCTTTATTAATTGGATTAAGAAAACCCTCTTGTTTTCCATACTTTCTTTCACTTAAAATACAATCTTTACAATTACGTACTACTTGTTCTACCTTTTTACGCATATTCTTAAACCAAAATTCTCTTAACACAAATGCTTCCGTCTTAGTTATACCAAAATGTCCACGTTCGTGGGCACGTCTGACTATTTGATATTGCATACTACTAGGAATAACAATCAATGGCTCATCGTTTACAATCTAATACAATAAATCGTTCTTAACTTCATAATCAGAGTATTTACTATTAATCTCTACAATAATGCCCTCATAACATTCATTCAATAACAAAGCACAAGGCAAAGGATTTCTGCTTAACGCATCAACATGTGGCATTTGTTTACCTAACCTATGTACAATTGTGTATTGCAATTCCTCAAGTAGTAAAGCCCATCTAGCAACTCTTACACATAAATCCTTTTTGTTCATGGTCATAGTAAAGGCTTGGCAATCGGTGACAATAGTGAAAGGAATACCCAGCAAATAGACCCTAAACTTCTTCAATGATTTTATTACAGCCAACACTTCTGATTCGTAGCTGGTGTAATTTTCTTCAGTTGACGTCGTTTTGCCACTAGCGAAATTGACAGGGTGAAATTTATTGTCCTCTGCATCTTTTTGTAATAAAATTGCCCCAAACTCAAAACGGGATGCGTTAGTGTGCAATTCTGTTTCCCTGCCGAAAATGTATAGTTTCAAAACGGGACCCCTACAGAGCACCGATTTTAAAATTCGAAACACTTCGTCCTCAGCAGAACCGAACTGAAATTTTACGTTCATCTTTAATAAATTCGTCAAAGGGCGTGCCATAAACGAGTACCGAGGAATGAACTTCCTAAAATATCCGGTCAGACCTAAAAAGCTATGAACATCTTTTATGTCTTTTGTAAAAATTGACATTTTTTCCAATTTATTACAAGACCAAACAGACTCGCTACTTGTAATACTAATTTTAGCCTTGACAACGCTTCCTCGTGATTTACAGCTAGTATAATTAAGTCATCCATGTATGTTAAAACTACTCGTTTGGATATTAGGTCTTTATAAACTGCATTAATAAATTTCTGAAAAACGGATGGTGAATTACACAAACCAAAGGGTACTTTTAAAAATTCAAACTGACCGTTCGGGATGACAAATGATGTAAACTTTCTACTGTCTTCGTCCGTTGGAACATGAAAAAAACCGTTTTTGAGGTCGATTGTACTAAAAACTGTTTCGTCATGAAGAAGATCCAATTGATCTTCGATTAATGGCAAAGGGTACCGGTCTTTAACTATCTTAATATATAATAATATAATAATAATAATAATAGCTTTATTAACAAAAATTGTTACATGTTCTGATAAGTATTAGCATTAGATAAAATAACATACAATATTTTCAATTGAAATGAATGCGCGTCTTTTGTCTGTCGTTTTATTCATTCTCGTTTCTTATCTTTAGTATGTTCCACATTTTTTGCAGGCAATCCTTCCCCAAAAGTTGTTTTTTCCATCTCTTTCCATCCATTCCCGTGAACTTGCATCTTTCAAATATGTGTTGCAGCGTTTCTTCTTCTTGTCTGCATAGTCGGCACATTTTGTTTTCTTCACTCTCCCAGTGTCTGTTGGCTCTAGATTCCGAACCCAGTCTGAATCTGGCTGTGAGTTGCAGTTCGTTCCTTTTGTTTTTACGTTTTATTAAATACTCCGGTGGTTCTGTGATTTCTGGCATTATTATTTTATATTCTTTTGCGTATTTCGAGTTTCCCAGTTTTCTTTCTAAATCCTGCCTTTCCAAATTTTTACTAATTTCTTCCATTTGTTTCCATGTGTTTGCTTCGTTTTCGATTTTTCTATTATAGTATTCAAGCGACCATCCTCTTTCTTCTAAGTGCTTCTTTCTCGCTCTCTTCCATTTTTCTTTTGACTCTTTTCTTCTGTTTATCTCCCAATCTGTACTTATTTTATTTTTGATCTTTACACATTCTGTGAGTAAGTCGTTTCCTTCATGTCTAATTATCTTTTCTTCATATTTTACTGCTCTTTTTCCTGCTTTTATAGCTAGTTTTTCTCGCTTTGTCTCTAGATGCAGCATATATCCCGGTGTTGTTCTATCTAAATTTAGTGTCCATTTAATGTACTTATGCTGGATTTCTTCTATTGCTTTGTACTCTTGCCAGCCCCAGATTTCCACCCCATACATTAGTATGCTCTCTACAAGTGTGTCAAAAAGATACATTCTTTTTTTCCAACAGTCTTTGAAATTTCTTTCGGCTATGCTCCATATCCTTCCCAGTGCTGTCGTTGCTTTTTTCTTTAAATACTTTATGTGTTCTTCATTTCCATTATTTTGCTGCAGAATATATCCCAAGTAGTTAAAAGTCTTTACTTCTTCTAAGGTTTTTCCTTCCCATGTGAATTCCATTTTTTTCTTTCTTCCTCCCGATGTTTTTCCTCTGAGAATCTTTGATTTTTCGATATTTAACTCAAGTCCTCTTTCTGAGATGTACCTTCCGAATTTTTTAAACAATTCTTTAAGCCCTTGTTCATTATTTGCCATTAAAAGTACATCATCTGCATATGACACTGTCCATATCTTCTCTTTTCCTATTACCACACCTCCTGTTTGTATTTTGTTCATCGTTTCTTCCAGATTACAGAATGCCAAGTTAAAAAGTGTTGTGCTTAGCGGGCATCCCTGCCTTACACCGTTTATAGTTTGTATTTCGTTTGAGTACTCATCATTTATTCTTACTTTAAAAGTTGTTTCGTTATAAATCTCCTTTATTCTTTCACTTAGTTTATTGCTAATGTTTTTTTGTTCCATAATCTTCCATATTTTTTCTCTTTTTATTTCGTCAAAGGCACTCTTCATGTCTGCGAAACACATAAAAATTTGGCCATTTGCCTTTTTTATTTCCTCTTCCAGAGCAGTTTTAACGGTATATATCGCACCTATTGTTCCTTTGCCTTTTGTGTATCCAAATGCGTTTCACTCAATACTTTTTTCTGCTCCATTTCCTTTTCCAGTCTTGTTTTTAAAATTTCTGCGTATATCTTATAACCCGTGTCCATGAGGGTAATTCCCCTGTGGTTTTCTATATCATCTTTGTTTCCTTTTTTGAAGATAGGCGTTATTATTCCTACTTTCCATTCTTCCGGTATTTTCTTTTCCCCATTCCATATTTTATTTAGTATTCTCTGCATCTCCTCTATCACCTGCTCCATTCCATATATCCACGCTTCATTTGGTATTTTGTCTTGGCCGGGCGCCTTCCTTGTTTTCAGTTTATTAATTGTATTTTTAACCTCTTCGATGCTTATTTCATCTTTATAGTTTAATGTTTTGGTAAAAGCTCGTTTTTCTTTTTCTTCTAATCCTTCCATTTGTTTTTGAAAATGTTCTACCCATTCGTTCATTTTTATTTTTTCACTTATTTTTATTTTTTTACTCCTTTGTTCGTTTATTAAATTCCAGAATTTTTTTCCCGATTTGTCCATTTTAGCTCCTA
The DNA here is from genome assembly GCA_947389935.1 of Agrilus cyanescens. Classification (NCBI taxonomy): domain Eukaryota; kingdom Metazoa; phylum Arthropoda; class Insecta; order Coleoptera; family Buprestidae; genus Agrilus; species Agrilus cyanescens. The sequence goes on along the minus strand of OX376707.1, from coordinate 12,561,826 downwards.
TCCATTCCCTTTCTTTGTAATCTACTTTCTTTTGTTCTAGTAGATTTCTGTATTCTCTTCTTATCTGTAAATATTCTTCCTTCTTCGTTCCGTCTGCTGCATAGCTCCTCTTAGCTGACCGTTCGCGATGACAAATGATGTAAACTTTCTACTGTCTTCGTCTATTGGAACATGAAAAAAAAAAAACGTTTTTGAGGTCGATTGTACTAAAAACTGTTTCGTCATGAAGAAGATCCAATTGATCTTCGATTAATGGCAAAGGGTACCGGTCTTTAACTATCTTTTTATTTAGATTTCTGTAATCAATACAAACACGTGTCGAACCATCTTTCTTTTTTACCAGCACTATAGGACTCGCGTACTCGGAATCCGAAGGGCGCACGATTCCTTCGTCAATCCATTCATTGATAATTCGCTCTACTTCTTCGCGTTCGGGTTGAGAAAGACGTCTCGGGCGGGAGTAAACTGGTACGTCGTCTTTTAATATTATTTTCATTTTTACATTAACCTCGCGTGATTTCTCAGGCTTGTAACTGTGAATTAATTCTTCTATTTGCTCGCGATGATTACTATCTGTTATGTTTGACAAATCTAATGCATGTGGATCTTCTACAGCATTAATGTGAAATATTTCTGGAGTATTAAAATCAACCGAGGATTGATCTTCAATTTTTGATATTGTAACCTTTCCTGCTTTAATATTCAAATCTATCCTGTTGAGGAAATCTGTACCTATCAGAACACCTAACTTTAAAATTGTACCTGGAACTACGTGAAATCTAACACTATATGTTATAATAAAGACTCAAGATGACACTAGAGCGCCATCTATGGTCAACGCTATTTAATAATAGGTACTGTAGTGTTCAACAAGATACCTTTTCATTAAGGTAATGCTTGTTGAACCACACCTACGCATAGCTACGACTGCGTGAAAGGCACGCGAACCTAAATAGAACAAAATATGCTCTCAGGTCAGTATTCTGTCGAAACCACCAGACACGGATCGCGATTTCGATTTCGACCATAGATGGCGCTCTAGTGTCATCTTTGGTCTTTATTAAATCCAATTCTAATAAGGAGAGGCTTTGGTCGGTCGGTATTCTGTCGGAACCATCTGCGGCACGCTGATGAGAGCCAACCAGCTCGAAATCGCGATCCGTGTCTGGTGGTTTCGACAGAATACTGACCTGAGAGCATATTTTGTACTATATGTTATGCTATATATTACTACGTCGCTAATAAATTCACCTAATGTTTCATTTCCTGTGGACCCAATACCGTCAAACTTAATACTAGACTTACTTATAGTTGGCGATCCTATCCTAACATATTCATCAGTTCTAATAAATGTAAGGTTAGGTATCTATTAGTGCGGTGAGGTTTACTCCTTTGATGGTGATGTCCTTAACGTGTTTGGCAGTGTGATTCTGAGAAACGCTGTTAGTTTCCTTGGCCTTGGCTGTAGGACCGGTGCACTTTATCGCGATATGACCGTACTCGTTACACTTAAAACACTTTAGACCTTTTTTGTTTGACCGGACACTCCGATTTTAAATGATCTTTATCACAACAATTGTAACACCTTTGCACTTTCGACGCACTTTGGGACACGGGCCTGCTCCTGTTGCTGGCGGTGGGCTGCTTGTTGCTTTCTTCTTTCCTGTTCTTGTCCTTTCCTCTGGTCCTTATCTCGTTCTTCATATCTTCAAATTGTGAAAACCTCTCTTTTAACTGACGAATAGTTTTCGCTCCATACAATATCGCCTTGGTAACTGGATCTTCAGGAATTACTTCAATAATATACTTGATCACCGTTCTCGTCTCTAAATCAACTTGGCTGGCGATTTCAAACATTTTGTAAATATATTCCTGATATGTTTCGTCATTCCTCTTTTTTCTTTTAGACAGTTCCTGATGGATTTGATAACTCTCCACCACCTCTTCGAATTCTTCCCTTAAAGCGGATTTTAAACTTCTCCAAGTCTTGCCGCATCTTTCATACCTGACGAACGGCTTTCCGGAACCTGTAAGGAGACGCTTTGCATACGCCACCTTTTGGACATCAACCCATTGGCATAATTCCGCCATCTCTTCAAAATCTTCTGACCATCGGGCAACGCTTAAATTCGTATCACCACTAAATTTTTCTAGGGATTCTTCCACGTCTCGAAAAGTTAGTGATACTTGACTTCTTTCTTTCCGTCGGCAACACATCTTTGGTGCCTCAGGAACTTCTTCATCGTCTTGAGAGGGATCGTCTTCTTCGTCTTCATCGACATTTCTCTCTGGTTCGAAGTCGCTCTCGTAAAATTGGCTTACCTCCTTCGGTAGAAAGTCCCAATTCTTCCAGCTTCTTTCGTAATTCATCAGCTTTCATCTTTGTAATAACACCTTCATTATTGCTCATGGTTTTTAACTGTAAAAGTCGCAATTTGAGAGCCTTTCTTTATTTGATATAAAACAATAAACTATACAGAAAATATTTATAAAGAGAAATTAAAAGTTAAACGCGAGCCGATCCTCGAACAACCTCCTCCTTTAAAGTCTGTTCACTTACCTAGTTCAGTTCTAAAAAACTACTACCCGCTACCTACTACCCCCGTAGGATAGAGTACCATCGGCAATAAGCCATTGTTCGAGCTTCGGCTGTATGTCGTTTCCACGTCAACTTCCTAAACCTAGCTTATTCCTACAACACTTAACATCATCTTACGAGCTAAAATAACCTCTTCCCTAATCTATATATACACACGCTCTTTCTGATACTACATACATATCAATCAGTATACAAGAATAATATAAACTACCGATTAACAGTAGACAAAACAATGAATCAACAGGCAAACGTTACACACATATAAGTGTTACAAATTGTCACCTTGAATATTGCCATTTTACAACAAGTACCTTATCAAAAAACACACAGAGAAAGAACTATTAATGGAAATGCATTCAATTCATGAGTTGTATATGGCCGCCTAATTATATCTCAAATCAACAGTTAGTTACAGACAATTTCGACTATATATGACCTTTATTTTTAGAGAACGTGGTTATTTATTTATAATACTAATGAAGCTTAGGACATTCCCATTTCTTTGCTGGTTTATACCAAATAATGTGGTCTAAGGATAAAATCATTGCACATTTTTCGGTAAAATCTTGATTTCATTTCGATCCAGTACGCTTGCTTTGGTCAAAGTTGTTCTGTGGCTTTCTCGGATAATTTAGGCAAGTGCTGAGGAAGTAATATGCCACAGTAAACCTCTTACTTTTCGTCTCAAGAATAGATATTAGGCCCCGGGTATGAAAAATATAGGGAGTACAATCTAGTGAACGTTACGGAAGTAACCGCTATGGAACCTGTGTTACCACTTCCATATGCTATCCCCACCCATCTTATACTGAACGCAAGTAGAAGAAGAAACGTATGTTATGTCATGCGACTGTCGACGCTGTTCAGGGACTTCGCGAACCATATCGGCAATGCTATTATATAAACAAATACACACAAAGCTGTAGAAGCAACACCGCGTAAAAGAAGATTTTTTATTTATTTTTATCTGAAAAAGTGAATTTGAAATTTACCTTCATCCAAAAAAAGAATATATTGTCATGATCACACTTCATCATCACACATACTTAAACACATACAGATATTCATGATAACATTCTTACTAAAATTAATAGAATTTTCTTAAACTTTGAAATGTAATCCATTTAAATTATTAGCAATCAACTTAATATTCCTTATTTAATTGTTTATTATTGAATTCAAGCTAATTTTATGTTTTAGAAAGATTAATTTTGTTTGACACTTGAAGATTTAATTTAACATTTAACGATGACTACTCACCTTTCTAAATTTGTATAATTTGTAGATTTAATGTAATAATTTTGAAAAAGGATATGTTCACTTCAAATTTATCAGTTGGCACTAGAGTTGGACGTTTTATTGCAGGGAATATTTTCTGGTCATGTCGAGGAGTTCTATATTTTAGTCTTTCGATACTTGGAATTCCTACGTAAGAGTTTGAATTCCCTAAATTAATTCAGGAATTCCTTATTAAACATTTTTAGTCAATTTAATCATGATAATAAGTTCAAAATTAAAAATTATATTGAAATTTAATTCAAATTTACAACCACATACTTATTCTGTCATGTATAATTTTTCTAATTTCTGTTAAGGGAAAAAGTCGGTACTATGTGTAATACATCTAAATAGTTACATTTTATTGTAATAAGGGGATTTAATATGTTAAAGTGAGGAAATTAAGCAAAATTTTGGAAAAAAGTAAAATTTAAAGAAAGGTTTTGATATAAAACGGATTGGTTTTAAAAAGTTTATTTACACGACACACACGAAAAAAATACTATATACACAAACTTGACAACAAATACACTAAAGAAAACAACAACAACTAATATATACACGTGAAATTAAAGTGAAAGATGAAAGCAAAAAAAAATATATACAAAAGTTATGGAGACTAAGTGGCTAGAGCTCTCTCTTCCTTGCCGCTGGTGGGTGGAATGTCAGAGGTAACCAAATAGCGTAGAGACAAAAAATATATATATAACAACAAAAACAAGTGGTCGGAGGATCTCTCTCTTCCTTGCCGCTGGTGGGTGGAATGTCAGAGATGCCCGGTACTGAGGATTGCACGGTTATTTATACAAACCCCAGAACCAAGCAAGGGTTGGGACAAAGAGGGGATTAGAGTGGGGTGGAGAGAGAAGGGCGAAAATTAACAATAAAAGGGAATTGTTCTTTAAAGTCATTTTCGCGGCGGAAAATGAAAAAGTGGATAACAAAAAACGACAGGGCATGCATGAAAACATAAGACTAGAAAAAAGAAACGTGTCTCTATGACAAAAACCAACAAAATAAGAAAAGTAAAAAAAATAAAAAACTGATATCAAAGAAAAAGAAGAAAGGAACATCAGAGGGAAACTACAACCAATTAAGAAACGGTAGAATTTTTATCTTAAAATTTATTTTAATTTTTCTACATAGTCTCGTTGTGACTCTGTACACTTCTCCCAGCGATGCTCCCATCTTTTTAATCCGTCCAAATAGTACTCGGCGTTCTTCTCTGCAAAATAATTGTTCATGAAGGTGATTACCTCCTCATTTGGAAACTATTCAGAGCGCCCTCGTACTTATCATATTTTAATAATTTACATTATCTTGTTTTTATTAGATTTAGATTTTAATTAACAATAATTTGTTTTATTTTATACGACATTTTAATTTTTTAATTATATAAAATATATCAAAAATAAAAATTTTCTATCGACTATCGACGTATCGACTTGAAAATGAAAACATAGAACTTTTCAAGGAGTACCAAGGAGACCCTTTCACTACTTTCCTAAACTTTTAATTGTACCTGTTATGTATATTTGGCATCAAGTAGCAAACCGTCAAGTATTACAATAACCCTCAAAGCGTTTCTCTATAGTCTGAGAAATTCTAAAGCAGAAAACTTAATTTACTTGGTGAGTTCGGATGTTTTCATACTATGGTAATGTACGTCAATTATAATTATCAACAAAACTGATTCTTCTTTGATTTTATTGAAAGAACATTTTTGAGGAACCCATAATTATTTAACATTAATACACACAACCCTGATTAACTTAGTGGTTTCGTTAATTTTTATTTAATAATTTCTCTCTTTATTTAGAATGTTCCGTTAATGTGTGGTTTAACATTTTAATTAACTACAATTTAAGAAAATACTACATACCGAGATACATTACAGTGATTAGATATAATGTATATAACTACTCTAAGTCCCTCTAATGTTTTCTAGTGTCTATATTTCTGAAGTGTTTAAAATTGCCATAAAGTTAATGTTTTGCATAACACTCTAGTCACGCATTTCCCTCATTTATCCCGATAAACCTATTCAAATAGGTACATAATGTTACATAACTCTAATTGGAGACACAGAGACAAGATAAATAACATTCAGCTGATGGACATATATTAAGTATGAGTACCTCATGAAAGCTAAAGAAAACCAGACTGCGAAGTACAACATTATGAACAAAAAACTCATTTATTCAACAAAAAAGTCAAGTATTACGTGTTCCAATAACAGCAATCAATGAATCGTTAACATAAACATGGTTGCAAAAAAAAATTAAACCAGTATAAAGGTTCGTAGATGCTCTCCGAAACAATGGCAGAGTTTGTCTAACATTATAATAAGTGCCTAATACTTCAAAGCAATTTCCTTGTTTTATTCATTTATTTAAATGATGTTCCAGAAAGGACCAACAACAGGATAATCTAAAAGCGTAGACATCTTAAAGGAAGTTCCTAGTATAAGTCATCAAGTCGTCAAGTACGACTTGAAATAACGGAGCTTTTAGACTTGACGATGTAAAACGAGAAAACTATCCGATAGCCATGAAGCATATTTATTGAAAATATTGAATATGACGATTAAAACACAATGATTTTCCATCATAATCGTAAAAAAAGGGAAAAAAATAGGACCAAACAATATTGAAACTGATTTGCCTTTCCTTCTTGTTAAATCAATGTGGAAGATCAAAATACACGAAATTAGAGCACTTAAAGAGAAAAGAATACAAAAGTGATTATCAATAATCAGGTATAAGCAAAATTTCTAGTACATTGAGTAGATCAATCCAGACCATCTACTAGCTGGTCGGTTCTTTACAATATGCTGTGATGTTTGTGATAAATATTTTGATCAAATGGAAGTGAATCTTCAAAACGTATTTTGCTTGTTCCATATGCGGTAATTACAAATAATTGTATGTGGTTTATATAAATACAATGACGACATAAAGTCATACAGACACTTCTCGTGGTCTCTTATTTGCGATAAAGACTATTACTGTTTTACTATACAATATAAAGTTATTGGAGATTAAAGATACGTAATACGCATGAGTGGGAAGGGAAACAAGCAATCGACAACCGCACAATATTTACGGGAGCGATGTGAGATCGCAAGCATCAGATGAACACCATATTTTCGATCAGCCGTAAAATATGTATTGTCCACAAGATAGTTAATCTAAAACTTTTAGCTGTAAGTTGGAAAGCATCGAGGGTGTGTATTAGAGGTTAGTGAAAACCTGGGTCGCAAAAAATTCTTATTAACAAGTGTAATTAAAAATGTAATAGAGACAAAGTCAACTCAAAAGCAAATCCGACAAACAAAACAGATCTGGGGGGTGTTATGTTGGGAGTTCTCTTGTGTAGAAACAAGTTCTCAAACAACACTGTCCACAGAAATAATTTTAAAGTCGGATTTATAAAATAAATAATTTTTGCAATTTAATTTGTACTTTAAAGAAGACACAATTCATATAGTTTAATTATTGCGTGCTGATATAGAAAGTAATATTTAGTAAATCTAACAGAAACAATGGTTTGTCGGCTTGACAAGGAAAAGGGAGTTTAATAAGGATTTCTTTCATCCTCACAAACACAACAAAAATATCTAGAGAAACGAATGGGGAGGTAGGCGGTCGGTGAAGCGGACTCGCGTATAACCTAGATGACGGCATGTAAACTAAACCGTAGTAAATCGTTATAACATCACGGCATACATGCGTTTCTTTTGAGTGGAACTCGATTCACCCTGCTCTATAAATAAGATAATTATGCAGTGCGGCGAAACATGATAAGCAAAAACATGCATGCACAGAACCATATCTCAAAAACTGATAAATAAAACATGGCAAATTTCATATAAACAACTAAATATCATGGAAAAAAGTTAAGCTATTGTATTGAACGCCGAGCGATAGATATCGACCCCGGCGTCTTTGATAGGCTTGTCGAAACAACGTTGTGCGGCCAATGATCTAAATCAGAGTCATGTCGATGCAGGGCACTTTCGTGTGTGGGAGATTCTATGGTGCTCTGGGCGTGTACTAAATTTTTCGAGAACAAGATAAACAGTGTAAATACTGTCAGGAAGCAACATCGGCAGTTTATTTGACAGTTCGGTTCTGACCAAAGCGGAGCGACAATTGACAGTAGTGCGAAGTAATTTAAATATGTATAACCGTATAAGATAAATCGTTCTAATATAACCTCCGCCTTTCTCTATTGCAAAATACTTAACCATAGCATAGACATAAAAAAATCCAACATTTTCAGGCTTCCTTATTTCAGTCTGTTCTTCTAATCAACCCTTTATATGTCATAAGAGATCCCACGAACTTATCTCTCTTTATCTTTTTTGACCATCATAGCGTTCTTTGTTCTCCTGCTTAATGTAATACTTCCTCATTCTGTCTTTTTCTATCCAAGGCTCCTACCTACATAGTTCGTCTATAAAAACTCATTCAAAACGTTTCTAACTTATCCGCAGCGTCCACCGTCCACGTTTTGCACCCATGCAGAGCAGTGCATTTTCCTATTTCATTCGCAAACATGGAGTAGGTTTCTTATCCTTCACTGATGTATTAATTTATGTTTGGCTTTCATCGTTTTCTTTTAAACTGTCGTTTACGTAGGGCAATATACGTAAATATACATATGTCATCTTATACATACAAACATACCTCTTATGCAGACTAATGAATGTAGTTCATTTTCACGAATGTACATTAAATGTACCATAAAAACCTACAGTAAGAAAATTCCTCATATTTTTTTTTTAATAAACTAATAATTTCAGGAAATTTTGTAGTAATACAAAGTCAAAGAGATGAGAAATACCTATTTCGGAGCGGTCAAACCCCGGCGTTGTCGTCGCGCCAGTCCGCATAGTACTTATTTGATTGGAAGAATGAAAAAAAGGCTTTTATTGCAAGAATCAAGTAAGGTTCGAAATTTCAGTAATATCTAATTAGGTAGTAAATACGTACAATCATTACGTTGTGAGAAGTAAGGTCTCCTAAAATTTAGAATTTCTTGTCAAATGTTTTACATCATTTTTTTACAAATAAAATACCTACATTGTAGCTCGCTCAAGTTTTGTTTTAACCTAACCTAACCTACTAGAAGCGTGAAATTTTGCGCTCGCATTAAATCCTAAATCTAATGTTAAATGGTAATCGAAATCAAACAGAATACATTAAAACTTGAATGGTAAAAAATAAAATGTAAGCAATGGTTGCAATGCAAGACAAAAGTGACAAAAAATAATCATAAAATTTAAAGGGTAAAAAGGTCTCACTATATGAATAAAATATCGGTCAGTAATATTTACCTATAAGAATCTAATTTTTTTGGTAAATGATAATACATAATTGTTGGTCATTGGCGATATAAGCTTCTATTAATTATAAATTTATTAGTCAGTAAGTTTATACACCTTGGTATTTTTATGTCATTCACTTCAGCAACATCTGGCTCGGGGTTGACGCACAAGATAAGAGCGTCACGGCGAACGGTACGACTTGGTACGATCCTCGGGCAATTGCTGATAATCAGGCAACAGCGTCGGGGATGTGTACGCGGCGGCGGCAAGGTACCAGATTATGGATACGAACCCCACTCGCAACAGTTCGAATAAAATGTATCGGGCTAACTACTGACCAGATCGCGCAATAGTTCGTTTCAAGCAGGAGATATGGAGCCAACTGTATTCCAGCTCTTTATTATCTCTCTCTGCATCTCTGATCTCCTGTTAAAATCTAGCAGTCCTTTATCCCAAAATTCTACCCTGCTTTCCTACATCCCTAACAAGCCTGTCGTTCGAACCTCTAGACACGGATATTTTTACTTCAACTCTCCTATAGTTCTCTCTCACTTTCTAATAATCATACTGACTCCACAGTTCGAAAATACTCCCTTTTGCTCTCTACACCCGCACCTAACTCCTGGTCGGACGACCGAAGTAGCCCACCTACAGGGGAAACACGTGACCTACAGACGACATTCAAGGGTAGGAAGTTGACAAAACCGCCATCCTTTTGTTACTCATTAGTTACAAAAAAATATTTTAAGGGAAATTATTTAATTCTACTATCATTTCAAATAATCAGAAAATAAATCGAAATTTGAACGTACGAAATAAAACACTAAATTGGTTATCATATAAGACCACCTGTCAAATAAATAAATACAAGAGAATTATCTATAATAATGTCACCCCCGGGTGCGGGTTCTACATGTTTAGTAGAGCTTCGCTCTGTATGAGTATGAAAAGAAGACTTGGTGCTACAGGTATGGCAAATACCCTCAACAAAGGAAGTAAAAGTTGTGGACGTATTGGAATCTGTAGAAGTACAAAGGCGCTGAGGGTCTAGTTAGGGACATATTTGAGGCTAAGTAGCAGTCAAGAGGGGCTTTAGGAAGACTATATAAGATTGCGTATTGTTCGGTTTAGCTGAAGTGATTTGAAGAAAAAGTGAAGGCCCATTTTAGAAAATAATAATTAGAACGGTTTTCCATACAATATAAATTAGGTGAAGCTTTTAAGTTTATTGTCTTCAAATATCATCAAAAACACACACGTGTAATAGAAGCACGTTTAGTCGTTATGTTTATGAAAATTTAGATAAAAGGAGGCGTTTTACGTCAGGTGTCTCATGCTTTCTCTTTAAAAGTAAGACAATAAGGGAACACTTCTTGCGGTGATAAATTTTCCGGAAAGGAAATAAATGGTCCTCTGGAGGTTTTTATCGGGTACAAAACTACGTTAAGGACAATATTTCATATCATCTGTTTCATTATGGGCTTAGGCACCCTTTCAGGCAACATCAGTTTTCACCGGCATGCCGTGGCGTGCTTTGTTTCAAAGGAGATTTTCATGCTTCGGATTTCTTTATTGCCTTTCTTAAATATGTTTTGCCTCTGAACCAAATCTAAAGAGCACTAGTTGTTTTGCTCTCATTTTACTGTCTATGGAAATTTATTCCAATTTTAAAAGTTTAATTACTTTTATAAAAAAAAGTAGGTTCACAAAAAATGCCTTTTTTGATTGATGTCTATTTTCGTGTAAAAAATTTTTTTCCATTATCTTTTTTTAGTGTATTACGCATTTCGGAATTATTGACATGTTGTGATTCGAATCCTGATAAAGGGAAACAAACATGGTCTTTAGCTTTGTAAAAATAAGGTAGTCAATTTATTTTATCTAACTTCTTAGGCGGGAAAATTAAATAGCATTCTTACCTTCTGTTTAGGACAAAAGCCGTTTGAAACTGTTGATTTGGAGTGAACGACATTGTTAAACGGAATATAGAAACTTCTTCGCAAAACTAATTACTAAACTATCTAAAGCAGTGGTAATTGCCTTTTTGTAATCTTTGTGGGGTAGCGTTACAAAAAAATAAAAACAACAAATGTGTTCTACCATCCAAAATTCGTTAGTCCAAAAGAATCACTGAAATTTGAGGTTGATTCATTTACTGTGCCAAATTTTGGAGTTCTTCATATAATTCGTCTTTACGCTCAGCTCTACCGAACGGGCATCTTTTCGGAAGTAGAGTCCACACCCTTCTGAATCCAGAATGTAAACCATATTATTATTGGTCTACTATTGATTACTATTGATCGCCTTATCTCTTCGTAGGGGTTGATTAATAGAGCATGTGCGGCAATTTTTAACACTGGCAAGTAATTGTCACCCTTTCAATGTCAGTATTTTCTAAAATACCATGTCTGATTTTTCAACGCATACGTAGCAACAACCGTGATAGATAGAGACAAAAATTGTTCAGACCTTTGAATTGAATTCTCTATAAAAAGGCTAGAAGAGCATCTGCCTATCTCAAATGGGTTGAAAAGGGCTTCGCTTTAAGTGCGCCCTTAAAAGTTAACCGTAAGTACTGGTAATTTCAAGCTGGAATAAGCTTTAATGTGGTGATTCACATACGCATATGTATAATAGATGGACCGTAAAGTAATGTCGTTTCTGCGCATGTAACTATTTGATAGTCTATTGTCAGCTCATTGTTGAAATCAAAGTCGTGGCAAAGACATTCTGAGGTGATAGTGACTTATATTGTTGTAATTAATTGAACATACAATTTTTTCTACAATTTTGGGTAAAATGGCCAACCAAGTACCAGAAAAGTTACATATCCGGCATTGAATGCTTTTTGAGTTTCGTAAATGCCAATGGCGGTTTTCCAAGTTTAAATCTGGTAATTTTATTCCTTCCGCCTCATATCGATCAGGAAGATCAACAACGTTAGACAATGACGTGTTAAGGGTGGAAGTGGAAGCAAATCCGTGTCAAACAATCGAAGAATTGTCATACAGTCTTAACCAACCTTACTAGACTATCCAAGACCATTTGCAGCAGATTGGGGAAATAAGCAGAGCAGCTGTTTGGGTCCCGCATAATCTGTCCGAAGAGAACAAAGTTAACCGATCCACCACATGCAACTAATTGCTTCAACGGCACAATACAGGAGTGTTTGTTGATTGCTTGATCACCGGAGATGAAAAGTGGGTCCTGTATGATAACCCAAAACGCAAAAGGCAATGGCTCTCTCCAAATGAAGCGCCACGATGTACTGCTAAGCCAAGTTACACCCCAAAAAGGCCCTTTTGTGTTTTTAGTGGAGTATTCGTGGGGTTGTTCATTTTTAAGCGCTGAAACCTGGACAAACTGCGAATGCAATCCTTTACTGTTAACAATTGGATCGTTTAATTAGATCTTTAGTTGAAAAGTGGCCAGCGATTGTCAATAGAAAAGGCGTCATTCTGCAACACGATAATGCAAGAACGCGCTGCGCAAGACAAATCCTGGAAAAAAATAATGAACAGAGGTGGAAGGTATTGCACCACCCACCATACTCGTCCGATATTGCACCGTCGGATTTCCATTTATTTCGATCACTTCAACACTTTTTAAGTGGCAAAAGATTTGTAAATTTGGATGATATCGAAAATGCTATCTCGACATATTTTGCGCAAAAACCAAATAATTTTTATTGATCCGACATTGAAAATTTGCACACTAGGTGGTATAATGTTATTGATAGTGAGGCCGATTATATCATTAATTAAAAATCAAAACTGGTTAAAAGTGTATGTGTTTAAATTTAAAGTAAAAAAACGGCATTACTTTTCGCTCCCTCTATTATACGCACAGTAAGGTATAGTCGTCAACACATATTGCGCCGCGTACTGTAGAGAACATTATTGCATCGTACTGTACATAGGTTGGCGTGATAAATATTCTATATTTGATGACGGTTCGTGCAGACGAGAGCGACCACCGCGCGGTCACTCCTGCTCGGCCACGCCCCTCCACCACTCGACAGTCGAACAGCGCAGCCCTACTCTAACTCCACTAGTCTTCAACCCATGAAGCGAGGAAAGCGTTCCGGCCGTCGTCTCCAGCGCCGCCCGACCGTACCTGCTCCTGTCTTCCAGTCCGTCCTGTCTGAGTTGTTCGAACTCCTTCAGACTACCAGCACAACCTAGGGGTACCTATGGATCCTTCGCTGTTCGTCGAGGCCCCCGGACAAGCCAACTGAGCGAACATCGTGGTTCTTCCTTTCTACGAGACTAATGAGTATATATATGTCCATAAGTATTGCTATAATTCTTCACGTTTTCTTTGTACATAAATATACATTTTCTCTTCCATCTCTCTTGTTGTTAATTATTTGCTCAAATTAAAAAGAAGGTATAAAAAATCCAATTACTTACTCTTAGGGTATTATTTTTTTGTGTACATTAACTATATATATATATAAACTGTATAAACTTATAGTGTGGTGTGGGCAAACCAGTGAATGCGCGTGTTCTATATAAAACCGCTAGCTACGCCGAGGACATTTTGGCGCCCAACGTGGGGCCAGCTAGACTTTAAGTGTGAAGTCGCCCACGCCCGAACGAAGGAAGCAAGATGGGAACACCCATTCATCGACAGTTCATGGAGGAACTCCGCCGTTCTACTCGGAGCGTTTCCACTCCAACCACCACAACAACTACATGGTCCCGAAGGAGCGCAACTGTACATGGCGATCATCCCGGCAACAGAACTGGACGCTTGGGGACATCCATCTCCCTTGTTATCCGCAGCACCGCCCTCGGGCGACGCCCCAATAGAGACTTCTCTTCTGGGAGAGAACATAAACACCCAGTGGCGCCCAAACGAACAAGAAGAATTCTACATGGAACTATTGGCACGCTCCGTCAACAAAGGGCTCCGCCGGTTCTACCCGAGTTCAATAGAGTTCCGGAAGACGACCCTGCGGAGTTTGTACAAACAATACAACAACATTTTCGCCTTTTCCCGGCTAGAAACGACGAAGACGCCGCCGAAATGGCTGCCGCCTGTCTAGAGAACCCTAAGGGAGGAGCTTGACCATAGGAATATAACCGTCCCAAACCGGGAGAACTTCGTTAACCGTCCCACCGAGCCGTCGTCCGCCCGGCGGAAGCAGCTACTGCCATGCCAACATTACCCAGGGAGTCACTATCACCGAGACTGCCCAGTCTTACAATAACAACGCCCGCAACCGCACTGCGCAGGTCGCCGCCACCACAAACTGTCAATAACATCAGTATGTCAACTACCCCGACATCCGACCAAATCCTGTCGGAAAACTAATAAGTGACCGAACCAGCGCCCCGGTCACCACCATCTCATGCACCCTGCCAAGGATCCCTGTCCATATCAACGGCGCCGCCATCAGCGCCCTCGTCGACACAGGGTCCTCGATGAATTTGATGAAAGAAGAGCACGACCGCCAACCTACCCAAGACATCGCTTTCGCCGTCAACAACGCTCGGACCATTCGAGTTGGGGGACCAACGGAACTAAAGACGCCTTTCCTCACGTGCCCGCAGCTGCGAGAAACGGCCATTCTAGGCCACTCTTGGCTCCGAGACGGCAACGCGATTGTTAATTATCGGTGCTATATACGGACGATGAAGCCGCGGCCCTACCGAACATCCCGGATACCATAAAAATGTCTCGGAGAGGCGACCATCTTCAGCACCCTCTATCTGAAGCGGGAATATTAGCATGTTCCCATGTACAGCCCAAGTAAACATTTAACGGCCTCTACCACCGCTGATGGCTCAGCATATCGGTTTAAGGTTATGCCATTGGTCTCAAGAACGCACCTTCGACCTACTTCAGTCCTTTTGAAACTCCTTGGACAGACCCACATAGGATCGTTGCTCTAGCAGAACCCAGCCACTACGAAGTCCAACGTGGAAATTCCCGAAAAAGGATCCACGTAGATGACCTACGCCCTCCCCCACCCTTTTATATTTGATGACGGCTCGTGCAGACGAGAGCGACAACCGCGCGGTCGCTCCAGCGTAGCAACGGGTCGCTCGGCCACGCCCCTCCACCACTCGACAGTCAGACAGCGCAGCCCTACTCTAACTCTACTAGTCTTCAACCCTTCTGTGCTTCCACCCCGGGAAACGGTATAAAAGGCGCCGCACTTTTTTTTTTTTTGCGCTTCTCACAGCAGCATCTCGCCTTCTCCAGAAGATCGCGCTTACCAGAGCTGCATATTCACCTCCACCCCAAGATCGCGCTGCAACAGCTGCATCTCTGGTCAACATTGTAACAGTCCCTTGGTTACCCTGCCACTACTACGAATCCCATGAAGCGAGGAAAGCGTATTGTTTTATTATCTTTAAATGAACATAATTTATGCTCAGAAAGATAACAATTGTAATGAAAATTAATTAACTGGCTACAATTATTGTACTGCAGCAACTACATTCAAAGTGCCAACCCTAAACTAAGAAATACACTGTAGGTTACTAGAAACGTGGTTACGTATAGATCCCGGTTATTTATAAAGGCCTTATGTATCAATTAATTAGTTATAGGAAATGATATTACTCGCTAACATGGATTCAAGGGTAGGAGGCGTTTTTTTTCTTTTATCTCGACTCCTGTTACTTCAAACGATTTTGATTTTTCTGTGCATTGGAATTTCAACGTATGCCCTATCTGAGCAATAGAAGCTTTGCTTTATAGGCCCGACTCACGGGTTTAATAGAGTTCCGGAAATTTGAGGTTGAAATACGCTTTTGTGTACCTACATATTTTCATTGATTATTTTCCTGTTCCGCGAACCTATTTAGAATCAGCTCTCTAGTGTAGTTGGCCTTTAAAATTCTATTACGTTGTCTGAGTCAATAATACTCTATAAACTGTTAGCCAAGATCAGAAAATTGAAATATGAATACAAATAGACATTTTAGAACTTATTTCTGAAAATAGCGCATTTGCATTTTTATTTAAGATACGGATGGTATGTACCTACTACGAATCTGAAAATAGCCGGGAAAAACAATTACTATAAGCGGTTTTGCTAATACATTGAGAAGGACTGGAATAACACACACTAATCGTTAAGGTAATAGAAAGCAGACTTTGACAGAAGCATATGCTGCACTAACCTGATGCCTTCCCTTTGTACAAGGTTCACATAAATTCTGTCCAATTTCACATAAATCACGCAATCTCAAAGGTAACATGGAACGTAGCTCTAACTGACTGGATTTGAAATCGATGTTGGCATTTGAACATTGGATTTTAACGTATCTACATTCGGTAGGTGCGACACACAAATCACTGAGTATCAGAAAGGGAATAATTAGCAAGCGATCAGACAGATCACAATAGGAAAGGTTAATAAGAATAATTAGTTGTTTATGGAAATTGAATAACTGAAAGGAACGAAATATTTGAATTAATTCAATAAACAAAAAAAAATATAAATAGCTAAATGGATTTAGCAAATAGTATGTGAACTAGGCAATGCCCGAAGTGTATCGCGATTTCGAACTCGTTAATTCTCATCAGCGCACGATAGGTAGTTCGGGGGAGGAAGTAATATGCCACAGTAAACCTCTTACTTTTCGTCTCAAGAATAGATATTAGGCCCCGGGTATGAAAAATATAGGGAGTACAATCTAGTGAACGTTACGGAAGTAACCGCTATGGAACCTGTGTTACCACTTCCATATGCTATCCCCACCCATCTTATACTGAACGCAAGTAGAAGAAGAAACGTATGTTATGTCATGCGACTGTCGACGCTGTTCAGGGACTTCGCGAACCATATCGGCAATGCTATTATATAAACAAATACACACAAAGCTGTAGAAGCAACACCGCGTAAAAGAAGATTTTTTATTTATTTTTATCTGAAAAAGTGAATTTGAAATTTACCTTCATCCAAAAAAAGAATATATTGTCATGATCACACTTCATCATCACACATACTTAAACACATACAGATATTCATGATAACATTCTTACTAAAATTAATAGAATTTTCTTAAACTTTGAAATGTAATCCATTTAAATTATTAGCAATCAACTTAATATTCCTTATTTAATTGTTTATTATTGAATTCAAGCTAATTTTATGTTTTAGAAAGATTAATTTTGTTTGACACTTGAAGATTTAATTTAACATTTAACGATGACTACTCACCTTTCTAAATTTGTATAATTTGTAGATTTAATGTAATAATTTTGAAAAAGGATATGTTCACTTCAAATTTATCAGTTGGCACTAGAGTTGGACGTTTTATTGCAGGGAATATTTTCTGGTCATGTCGAGGAGTTCTATATTTTAGTCTTTCGATACTTGGAATTCCTACGTAAGAGTTTGAATTCCCTAAATTAATTCAGGAATTCCTTATTAAACATTTTTAGTCAATTTAATCATGATAATAAGTTCAAAATTAAAAATTATATTGAAATTTAATTCAAATTTACAACCACATACTTATTCTGTCATGTATAATTTTTCTAATTTCTGTTAAGGGAAAAAGTCGGTACTATGTGTAATACATCTAAATAGTTACATTTTATTGTAATAAGGGGATTTAATATGTTAAAGTGAGGAAATTAAGCAAAATTTTGGAAAAAAGTAAAATTTAAAGAAAGGTTTTGATATAAAACGGATTGGTTTTAAAAAGTTTATTTACACGACACACACGAAAAAAATACTATATACACAAACTTGACAACAAATACACTAAAGAAAACAACAACAACTAATATATACACGTGAAATTAAAGTGAAAGATGAAAGCAAAAAAAAATATATACAAAAGTTATGGAGACTAAGTGGCTAGAGCTCTCTCTTCCTTGCCGCTGGTGGGTGGAATGTCAGAGGTAACCAAATAGCGTAGAGACAAAAAATATATATATAACAACAAAAACAAGTGGTCGGAGGATCTCTCTCTTCCTTGCCGCTGGTGGGTGGAATGTCAGAGATGCCCGGTACTGAGGATTGCACGGTTATTTATACAAACCCCAGAACCAAGCAAGGGTTGGGACAAAGAGGGGATTAGAGTGGGGTGGAGAGAGAAGGGCGAAAATTAACAATAAAAGGGAATTGTTCTTTAAAGTCATTTTCGCGGCGGAAAATGAAAAAGTGGATAACAAAAAACGACAGGGCATGCATGAAAACATAAGACTAGAAAAAAGAAACGTGTCTCTATGACAAAAACCAACAAAATAAGAAAAGTAAAAAAAATAAAAAACTGATATCAAAGAAAAAGAAGAAAGGAACATCAGAGGGAAACTACAACCAATTAAGAAACGGTAGAATTTTTATCTTAAAATTTATTTTAATTTTTCTACATAGTCTCGTTGTGACTCTGTACACTTCTCCCAGCGATGCTCCCATCTTTTTAATCCGTCCAAATAGTACTCGGCGTTCTTCTCTGCAAAATAATTGTTCATGAAGGTGATTACCTCCTCATTTGGAAACTATTCAGAGCGCCCTCGTACTTATCATATTTTAATAATTTACATTATCTTGTTTTTATTAGATTTAGATTTTAATTAACAATAATTTGTTTTATTTTATACGACATTTTAATTTTTTAATTATATAAAATATATCAAAAATAAAAATTTTCTATCGACTATCGACGTATCGACTTGAAAATGAAAACATAGAACTTTTCAAGGAGTACCAAGGAGACCCTTTCACTACTTTCCTAAACTTTTAATTGTACCTGTTATGTATATTTGGCATCAAGTAGCAAACCGTCAAGTATTACAATAACCCTCAAAGCGTTTCTCTATAGTCTGAGAAATTCTAAAGCAGAAAACTTAATTTACTTGGTGAGTTCGGATGTTTTCATACTATGGTAATGTACGTCAATTATAATTATCAACAAAACTGATTCTTCTTTGATTTTATTGAAAGAACATTTTTGAGGAACCCATAATTATTTAACATTAATACACACAACCCTGATTAACTTAGTGGTTTCGTTAATTTTTATTTAATAATTTCTCTCTTTATTTAGAATGTTCCGTTAATGTGTGGTTTAACATTTTAATTAACTACAATTTAAGAAAATACTACATACCGAGATACATTACAGTGATTAGATATAATGTATATAACTACTCTAAGTCCCTCTAATGTTTTCTAGTGTCTATATTTCTGAAGTGTTTAAAATTGCCATAAAGTTAATGTTTTGCATAACACTCTAGTCACGCATTTCCCTCATTTATCCCGATAAACCTATTCAAATAGGTACATAATGTTACATAACTCTAATTGGAGACACAGAGACAAGATAAATAACATTCAGCTGATGGACATATATTAAGTATGAGTACCTCATGAAAGCTAAAGAAAACCAGACTGCGAAGTACAACATTATGAACAAAAAACTCATTTATTCAACAAAAAAGTCAAGTATTACGTGTTCCAATAACAGCAATCAATGAATCGTTAACATAAACATGGTTGCAAAAAAAAATTAAACCAGTATAAAGGTTCGTAGATGCTCTCCGAAACAATGGCAGAGTTTGTCTAACATTATAATAAGTGCCTAATACTTCAAAGCAATTTCCTTGTTTTATTCATTTATTTAAATGATGTTCCAGAAAGGACCAACAACAGGATAATCTAAAAGCGTAGACATCTTAAAGGAAGTTCCTAGTATAAGTCATCAAGTCGTCAAGTACGACTTGAAATAACGGAGCTTTTAGACTTGACGATGTAAAACGAGAAAACTATCCGATAGCCATGAAGCATATTTATTGAAAATATTGAATATGACGATTAAAACACAATGATTTTCCATCATAATCGTAAAAAAAGGGAAAAAAATAGGACCAAACAATATTGAAACTGATTTGCCTTTCCTTCTTGTTAAATCAATGTGGAAGATCAAAATACACGAAATTAGAGCACTTAAAGAGAAAAGAATACAAAAGTGATTATCAATAATCAGGTATAAGCAAAATTTCTAGTACATTGAGTAGATCAATCCAGACCATCTACTAGCTGGTCGGTTCTTTACAATATGCTGTGATGTTTGTGATAAATATTTTGATCAAATGGAAGTGAATCTTCAAAACGTATTTTGCTTGTTCCATATGCGGTAATTACAAATAATTGTATGTGGTTTATATAAATACAATGACGACATAAAGTCATACAGACACTTCTCGTGGTCTCTTATTTGCGATAAAGACTATTACTGTTTTACTATACAATATAAAGTTATTGGAGATTAAAGATACGTAATACGCATGAGTGGGAAGGGAAACAAGCAATCGACAACCGCACAATATTTACGGGAGCGATGTGAGATCGCAAGCATCAGATGAACACCATATTTTCGATCAGCCGTAAAATATGTATTGTCCACAAGATAGTTAATCTAAAACTTTTAGCTGTAAGTTGGAAAGCATCGAGGGTGTGTATTAGAGGTTAGTGAAAACCTGGGTCGCAAAAAATTCTTATTAACAAGTGTAATTAAAAATGTAATAGAGACAAAGTCAACTCAAAAGCAAATCCGACAAACAAAACAGATCTGGGGGGTGTTATGTTGGGAGTTCTCTTGTGTAGAAACAAGTTCTCAAACAACACTGTCCACAGAAATAATTTTAAAGTCGGATTTATAAAATAAATAATTTTTGCAATTTAATTTGTACTTTAAAGAAGACACAATTCATATAGTTTAATTATTGCGTGCTGATATAGAAAGTAATATTTAGTAAATCTAACAGAAACAATGGTTTGTCGGCTTGACAAGGAAAAGGGAGTTTAATAAGGATTTCTTTCATCCTCACAAACACAACAAAAATATCTAGAGAAACGAATGGGGAGGTAGGCGGTCGGTGAAGCGGACTCGCGTATAACCTAGATGACGGCATGTAAACTAAACCGTAGTAAATCGTTATAACATCACGGCATACATGCGTTTCTTTTGAGTGGAACTCGATTCACCCTGCTCTATAAATAAGATAATTATGCAGTGCGGCGAAACATGATAAGCAAAAACATGCATGCACAGAACCATATCTCAAAAACTGATAAATAAAACATGGCAAATTTCATATAAACAACTAAATATCATGGAAAAAAGTTAAGCTATTGTATTGAACGCCGAGCGATAGATATCGACCCCGGCGTCTTTGATAGGCTTGTCGAAACAACGTTGTGCGGCCAATGATCTAAATCAGAGTCATGTCGATGCAGGGCACTTTCGTGTGTGGGAGATTCTATGGTGCTCTGGGCGTGTACTAAATTTTTCGAGAACAAGATAAACAGTGTAAATACTGTCAGGAAGCAACATCGGCAGTTTATTTGACAGTTCGGTTCTGACCAAAGCGGAGCGACAATTGACAGTAGTGCGAAGTAATTTAAATATGTATAACCGTATAAGATAAATCGTTCTAATATAACCTCCGCCTTTCTCTATTGCAAAATACTTAACCATAGCATAGACATAAAAAAATCCAACATTTTCAGGCTTCCTTATTTCAGTCTGTTCTTCTAATCAACCCTTTATATGTCATAAGAGATCCCACGAACTTATCTCTCTTTATCTTTTTTGACCATCATAGCGTTCTTTGTTCTCCTGCTTAATGTAATACTTCCTCATTCTGTCTTTTTCTATCCAAGGCTCCTACCTACATAGTTCGTCTATAAAAACTCATTCAAAACGTTTCTAACTTATCCGCAGCGTCCACCGTCCACGTTTTGCACCCATGCAGAGCAGTGCATTTTCCTATTTCATTCGCAAACATGGAGTAGGTTTCTTATCCTTCACTGATGTATTAATTTATGTTTGGCTTTCATCGTTTTCTTTTAAACTGTCGTTTACGTAGGGCAATATACGTAAATATACATATGTCATCTTATACATACAAACATACCTCTTATGCAGACTAATGAATGTAGTTCATTTTCACGAATGTACATTAAATGTACCATAAAAACCTACAGTAAGAAAATTCCTCATATTTTTTTTTTAATAAACTAATAATTTCAGGAAATTTTGTAGTAATACAAAGTCAAAGAGATGAGAAATACCTATTTCGGAGCGGTCAAACCCCGGCGTTGTCGTCGCGCCAGTCCGCATAGTACTTATTTGATTGGAAGAATGAAAAAAAGGCTTTTATTGCAAGAATCAAGTAAGGTTCGAAATTTCAGTAATATCTAATTAGGTAGTAAATACGTACAATCATTACGTTGTGAGAAGTAAGGTCTCCTAAAATTTAGAATTTCTTGTCAAATGTTTTACATCATTTTTTTACAAATAAAATACCTACATTGTAGCTCGCTCAAGTTTTGTTTTAACCTAACCTAACCTACTAGAAGCGTGAAATTTTGCGCTCGCATTAAATCCTAAATCTAATGTTAAATGGTAATCGAAATCAAACAGAATACATTAAAACTTGAATGGTAAAAAATAAAATGTAAGCAATGGTTGCAATGCAAGACAAAAGTGACAAAAAATAATCATAAAATTTAAAGGGTAAAAAGGTCTCACTATATGAATAAAATATCGGTCAGTAATATTTACCTATAAGAATCTAATTTTTTTGGTAAATGATAATACATAATTGTTGGTCATTGGCGATATAAGCTTCTATTAATTATAAATTTATTAGTCAGTAAGTTTATACACCTTGGTATTTTTATGTCATTCACTTCAGCAACATCTGGCTCGGGGTTGACGCACAAGATAAGAGCGTCACGGCGAACGGTACGACTTGGTACGATCCTCGGGCAATTGCTGATAATCAGGCAACAGCGTCGGGGATGTGTACGCGGCGGCGGCAAGGTACCAGATTATGGATACGAACCCCACTCGCAACAGTTCGAATAAAATGTATCGGGCTAACTACTGACCAGATCGCGCAATAGTTCGTTTCAAGCAGGAGATATGGAGCCAACTGTATTCCAGCTCTTTATTATCTCTCTCTGCATCTCTGATCTCCTGTTAAAATCTAGCAGTCCTTTATCCCAAAATTCTACCCTGCTTTCCTACATCCCTAACAAGCCTGTCGTTCGAACCTCTAGACACGGATATTTTTACTTCAACTCTCCTATAGTTCTCTCTCACTTTCTAATAATCATACTGACTCCACAGTTCGAAAATACTCCCTTTTGCTCTCTACACCCGCACCTAACTCCTGGTCGGACGACCGAAGTAGCCCACCTACAGGGGAAACACGTGACCTACAGACGACATTCAAGGGTAGGAAGTTGACAAAACCGCCATCCTTTTGTTACTCATTAGTTACAAAAAAATATTTTAAGGGAAATTATTTAATTCTACTATCATTTCAAATAATCAGAAAATAAATCGAAATTTGAACGTACGAAATAAAACACTAAATTGGTTATCATATAAGACCACCTGTCAAATAAATAAATACAAGAGAATTATCTATAATAATGTCACCCCCGGGTGCGGGTTCTACATGTTTAGTAGAGCTTCGCTCTGTATGAGTATGAAAAGAAGACTTGGTGCTACAGGTATGGCAAATACCCTCAACAAAGGAAGTAAAAGTTGTGGACGTATTGGAATCTGTAGAAGTACAAAGGCGCTGAGGGTCTAGTTAGGGACATATTTGAGGCTAAGTAGCAGTCAAGAGGGGCTTTAGGAAGACTATATAAGATTGCGTATTGTTCGGTTTAGCTGAAGTGATTTGAAGAAAAAGTGAAGGCCCATTTTAGAAAATAATAATTAGAACGGTTTTCCATACAATATAAATTAGGTGAAGCTTTTAAGTTTATTGTCTTCAAATATCATCAAAAACACACACGTGTAATAGAAGCACGTTTAGTCGTTATGTTTATGAAAATTTAGATAAAAGGAGGCGTTTTACGTCAGGTGTCTCATGCTTTCTCTTTAAAAGTAAGACAATAAGGGAACACTTCTTGCGGTGATAAATTTTCCGGAAAGGAAATAAATGGTCCTCTGGAGGTTTTTATCGGGTACAAAACTACGTTAAGGACAATATTTCATATCATCTGTTTCATTATGGGCTTAGGCACCCTTTCAGGCAACATCAGTTTTCACCGGCATGCCGTGGCGTGCTTTGTTTCAAAGGAGATTTTCATGCTTCGGATTTCTTTATTGCCTTTCTTAAATATGTTTTGCCTCTGAACCAAATCTAAAGAGCACTAGTTGTTTTGCTCTCATTTTACTGTCTATGGAAATTTATTCCAATTTTAAAAGTTTAATTACTTTTATAAAAAAAAGTAGGTTCACAAAAAATGCCTTTTTTGATTGATGTCTATTTTCGTGTAAAAAATTTTTTTCCATTATCTTTTTTTAGTGTATTACGCATTTCGGAATTATTGACATGTTGTGATTCGAATCCTGATAAAGGGAAACAAACATGGTCTTTAGCTTTGTAAAAATAAGGTAGTCAATTTATTTTATCTAACTTCTTAGGCGGGAAAATTAAATAGCATTCTTACCTTCTGTTTAGGACAAAAGCCGTTTGAAACTGTTGATTTGGAGTGAACGACATTGTTAAACGGAATATAGAAACTTCTTCGCAAAACTAATTACTAAACTATCTAAAGCAGTGGTAATTGCCTTTTTGTAATCTTTGTGGGGTAGCGTTACAAAAAAATAAAAACAACAAATGTGTTCTACCATCCAAAATTCGTTAGTCCAAAAGAATCACTGAAATTTGAGGTTGATTCATTTACTGTGCCAAATTTTGGAGTTCTTCATATAATTCGTCTTTACGCTCAGCTCTACCGAACGGGCATCTTTTCGGAAGTAGAGTCCACACCCTTCTGAATCCAGAATGTAAACCATATTATTATTGGTCTACTATTGATTACTATTGATCGCCTTATCTCTTCGTAGGGGTTGATTAATAGAGCATGTGCGGCAATTTTTAACACTGGCAAGTAATTGTCACCCTTTCAATGTCAGTATTTTCTAAAATACCATGTCTGATTTTTCAACGCATACGTAGCAACAACCGTGATAGATAGAGACAAAAATTGTTCAGACCTTTGAATTGAATTCTCTATAAAAAGGCTAGAAGAGCATCTGCCTATCTCAAATGGGTTGAAAAGGGCTTCGCTTTAAGTGCGCCCTTAAAAGTTAACCGTAAGTACTGGTAATTTCAAGCTGGAATAAGCTTTAATGTGGTGATTCACATACGCATATGTATAATAGATGGACCGTAAAGTAATGTCGTTTCTGCGCATGTAACTATTTGATAGTCTATTGTCAGCTCATTGTTGAAATCAAAGTCGTGGCAAAGACATTCTGAGGTGATAGTGACTTATATTGTTGTAATTAATTGAACATACAATTTTTTCTACAATTTTGGGTAAAATGGCCAACCAAGTACCAGAAAAGTTACATATCCGGCATTGAATGCTTTTTGAGTTTCGTAAATGCCAATGGCGGTTTTCCAAGTTTAAATCTGGTAATTTTATTCCTTCCGCCTCATATCGATCAGGAAGATCAACAACGTTAGACAATGACGTGTTAAGGGTGGAAGTGGAAGCAAATCCGTGTCAAACAATCGAAGAATTGTCATACAGTCTTAACCAACCTTACTAGACTATCCAAGACCATTTGCAGCAGATTGGGGAAATAAGCAGAGCAGCTGTTTGGGTCCCGCATAATCTGTCCGAAGAGAACAAAGTTAACCGATCCACCACATGCAACTAATTGCTTCAACGGCACAATACAGGAGTGTTTGTTGATTGCTTGATCACCGGAGATGAAAAGTGGGTCCTGTATGATAACCCAAAACGCAAAAGGCAATGGCTCTCTCCAAATGAAGCGCCACGATGTACTGCTAAGCCAAGTTACACCCCAAAAAGGCCCTTTTGTGTTTTTAGTGGAGTATTCGTGGGGTTGTTCATTTTTAAGCGCTGAAACCTGGACAAACTGCGAATGCAATCCTTTACTGTTAACAATTGGATCGTTTAATTAGATCTTTAGTTGAAAAGTGGCCAGCGATTGTCAATAGAAAAGGCGTCATTCTGCAACACGATAATGCAAGAACGCGCTGCGCAAGACAAATCCTGGAAAAAAATAATGAACAGAGGTGGAAGGTATTGCACCACCCACCATACTCGTCCGATATTGCACCGTCGGATTTCCATTTATTTCGATCACTTCAACACTTTTTAAGTGGCAAAAGATTTGTAAATTTGGATGATATCGAAAATGCTATCTCGACATATTTTGCGCAAAAACCAAATAATTTTTATTGATCCGACATTGAAAATTTGCACACTAGGTGGTATAATGTTATTGATAGTGAGGCCGATTATATCATTAATTAAAAATCAAAACTGGTTAAAAGTGTATGTGTTTAAATTTAAAGTAAAAAAACGGCATTACTTTTCGCTCCCTCTATTATACGCACAGTAAGGTATAGTCGTCAACACATATTGCGCCGCGTACTGTAGAGAACATTATTGCATCGTACTGTACATAGGTTGGCGTGATAAATATTCTATATTTGATGACGGTTCGTGCAGACGAGAGCGACCACCGCGCGGTCACTCCTGCTCGGCCACGCCCCTCCACCACTCGACAGTCGAACAGCGCAGCCCTACTCTAACTCCACTAGTCTTCAACCCATGAAGCGAGGAAAGCGTTCCGGCCGTCGTCTCCAGCGCCGCCCGACCGTACCTGCTCCTGTCTTCCAGTCCGTCCTGTCTGAGTTGTTCGAACTCCTTCAGACTACCAGCACAACCTAGGGGTACCTATGGATCCTTCGCTGTTCGTCGAGGCCCCCGGACAAGCCAACTGAGCGAACATCGTGGTTCTTCCTTTCTACGAGACTAATGAGTATATATATGTCCATAAGTATTGCTATAATTCTTCACGTTTTCTTTGTACATAAATATACATTTTCTCTTCCATCTCTCTTGTTGTTAATTATTTGCTCAAATTAAAAAGAAGGTATAAAAAATCCAATTACTTACTCTTAGGGTATTATTTTTTTGTGTACATTAACTATATATATATATAAACTGTATAAACTTATAGTGTGGTGTGGGCAAACCAGTGAATGCGCGTGTTCTATATAAAACCGCTAGCTACGCCGAGGACATTTTGGCGCCCAACGTAAGCGGTTTTGCTAATACATTGAGAAGGACTGGAATAACACACACTAATCGTTAAGGTAATAGAAAGCAGACTTTGACAGAAGCATATGCTGCACTAACCTGATGCCTTCCCTTTGTACAAGGTTCACATAAATTCTGTCCAATTTCACATAAATCACGCAATCTCAAAGGTAACATGGAACGTAGCTCTAACTGACTGGATTTGAAATCGATGTTGGCATTTGAACATTGGATTTTAACGTATCTACATTCGGTAGGTGCGACACACAAATCACTGAGTATCAGAAAGGGAATAATTAGCAAGCGATCAGACAGATCACAATAGGAAAGGTTAATAAGAATAATTAGTTGTTTATGGAAATTGAATAACTGAAAGGAACGAAATATTTGAATTAATTCAATAAACAAAAAAAAAATATAAATAGCTAAATGGATTTAGCAAATAGTATGTGAACTAGGCAATGCCCGAAGTGTATCGCGATTTCGAACTCGTTAATTCTCATCAGCGCACGATAGGTAGTTCGGACAGATTACTGAGAAAACGAAGTATCCTGTTCAACAGCTAAGACAAAAGTCATTCTGTTGCCATTTGCTACAAAATTTTAGGTTCAATTCTTTTACGTTTAGGGATATTTAAGTTTGTGATAAATTTTTGTCAAAAAAAAAAACTGACCAACAAACAATTTTTTAACAATGTTTGAATAAAATATGGCATAAAGTCGTCATCCTTGAAACAAATAATGGCAGCTTTAGTAAAGTGAGGCTGATAAATTGCATATAGGTTCCTATTATGCCATAAGCCATGTAAACCAGAATAAAGAAATGATAACCAAGGAAGTTGCAGGCGGCTTCTTCTTATTTCCACATAGATTTCCTTAAGAGAACAAAAAAACTGCATATAATATGGACAGCATGATGTACAAATGTTACTGAGTTATCTAGCGTAGAAACTATTTTCTGGCTCAGTTAAATAAACTGTCATTTTTCATATTACCCTAGCCCATTTGTCCAACCAAAAATAAAATATTTCATTTTAAAATAGCCTAATTGTAAGTTACTTCTGACAACCTTCTATTTGCGCCTGTAAAATGTTTTTAAAAATTTTCGCTGATGAAAAAATCTAGTAAGAACGGTTCATTACTTTTATCTAACCTAACTTCGCCTATCTTATTCTGAGATTAATATAAACTTTACAGTACCTTAATTACTTTACATTACTCATTAAAATTCATTAATAAAAAAATAAGTTAATCCCGAACATAATACAAGAAATATATAATAGATACCTATATGAAGACACGAACTAAGAAACGAGGTATTCTGTATGTTTGATTTAAAAAAAATTAACGTTCTGTCTTATCTTTTGGGTACAATTTGTTGTACTATCAGTTTTTTTTATTTTAAATGACTGCATAATGGATTTTTACCATGTCATTATAGAACATAAGATTTTATTGACCTACACGTAACACGAATTGAAATAACAAATCATGTATTTTCGATACCGTATAATAGCAATTTGTGTAAATTTTCGATGCATGTATTAAATGTTTCATATTCCATAATTTTCCGAGTATGCTTTTTAACAAGACATACTATTATAAAGAAAAATTTGACGGAAAGCTATACCTCTCACGTTTTCCCATCCACTACCCAGAATATTGTAATGATATTGAATAGCATTCGACGCTTTCTAGGTTACTCGCTCATATTAAAAATTTATGGTACTAATATATTGATTTTGTGCCAATCACTCTATCTATATCAGGGTAGAAAAGCTATACATACGTTGATTTAGAAAAAAATTTAAAATGACTTGCTGTATAATAATTAAAAATAGGTAACAGTTCATTTACATTACTTCAGAAGAATAAAATAAGAGAAGTATGATCCCTTTTCTTCGATAAATTTCGGTGCATTTTCCAAATCATTTTTTGAAGTAAACTTTACCACCTATTTGACATTCTTTAACAATTTATAAATAGTTTGACATAACTAGGTGTTTTACACAGTAACATCTAAAACACTTTTGATACTTTTAAGAAAATATGAGAAAGGTGTAGGCATAATCTGCATGTTAGATTCCAACTTATTTAAAATATACTTCCAGAATTCTTCGTTAATTACTTCAGAAAATGAAACCAAGTGTTGTGGTAAATATATATAAAATAATAGTTTTATTTTGTTATATGTAATGAAATCACAACTGCGGTTGATGCTAGTATTAACTGAAATTATATTTAAGTACACTGTATACAATCGTTCATGGGATATTATCCTATACAATACATAGTTGAGCACATACCTGAATCAACAACACGTACAGCTTAATAAAATTATCATTATTACATTGATTAATTATAATTTATAATACTCAACGACAAACACCTTGAGTTTAACACGCCTTTCTTACGACTGACGAGTGACACAAAAGCACGACTCGAGCTTGGCTGAGTATCGCGCTTTCGTTTTAGCTAGCTTAAAACTTACATATATAATTAAGATTTTCAGTAGTAACACAGCAAAAATGTTAATACATTAATAAGAATTAAGAAATTCAACCAACTACAAAGTACCTAAAATTAATGCGAAAAAATCTATGCCCCCGTTGGGATTCGAACCCGCTTAGAGCAATTGCGCGTAAAGTCAGAAACCCGGGTTCGAATCCCGATTGGGGCGTGATGACAAAAATAGATTTTTCCGCATTAATTTGAGTGAATTAGTTTGTAGCGCGTTAAAAATGTATTGACTCTAATTAACGTATTTAAAGTTACCACTATTAAGTGTCACTCAATATTTCATTGTAAAAATGTAATTGTTAGCAGACAATGTTATTATCACCATGTAAAATTTGTCTTTAGAAGAGAATTGCAATTGTAAACCTGAAAGATTACATTTTCCCACTTGTTCATGGAACAAATATGTAAATTGACGTAAATTACGCTAGCCAAGACTATCAAACTGTTCTGTTTTTTGCAATCCATAATTAGTCTTTTGGGAAAAAATAATTTTAACATTAGCGGTTAATTTTCGCTTTTGAAAGTATTCATTGTACGTAGAAAGAAAATTTTTGATAATGGAATCAAAGGAAGTAGGAATTAACATTTTCGTCGATTCGTTTGACTCCTTAATCGCTCCTTCGTAATAATCTCAATATTAGCAGGAGGTTGAATGAACACAATTAAGAAGTGATCGCGTTACCACCTGATGTGGATAAATCAGGACATTTTAGTTCGTTAGGCTCAAATTCTAAAACAAAATTTTGGCTTATTTGGTTCAAGAACAAAATTCGAAACATTTAGGGGGAGGTGATAAAAATGAACAATTTCCTGGGACAGGTGTTATTACAAAGTAGCCTAACAAGCAAGTGCGGAAGTTGTTTCTCAGAGACCTGCAGCAATTCTTTTGCAATTTTAACTTTAATGTATAATACCGGTTAATTTTTTTCCTGGCGAAATTTTTTTATTTCTGTAAAAATCATTTTGTATGTTGTTTGATTCCACGGCCTATTTGTCGAAATTAAGCAATACGAAATCTATAAAGTGCTGTATTTTGAAGATTATTTGAGAAAAATATCAAGCGTGTTGTATATTTGGAAAGGTAATTTGAAGCACTATTAAAATTTGTTAAAATATACAGGGTGTTCTATTTAAAAAATGACTGTTTATGTTGTTTACAGCTACACTATTCACTTTACAGCAATTTACCTAACACAGTTGAATTCTACGTAAAAAAGTGTTTTGGGAATGTTTTTGAAGAAATAAAAAATTTTTCGCAACGTACATTTTCCAAAAACACCCTAAATCTCTAAAACTGTGACAGATAATGAGACACGGTTTCCACCAATTAACTTCTCATAAAATTGAGCTTCAGACACCGATATCGGTTTTTGTCCATCTCCTCTTTAAAGTATACTTTGCCTTTAAAAGTGTCCAATTTGGCCCACCCTGTGCAGAGTAAGTTTAAATCACCCAGTATAAAATAATAATTTGAAGTGGTTATATACTGTACCCTAGCTGATGTCCGCGGCTTCGTCCGCGTACCAATAAGTCGCTGGCGCAAACTATGCGCGGCTGCCAGTGACAAAACGTCATGAATAGTTGGAGCCATCATTATCGTAAACGAGACTGAAATCTGTAGTTTCCATAATCTATAATAAGTAACGTAATATTTGATAGATATGCAGTGGTAATCTTTATTACAGGTGAAGCTGAAATGTTTCAGGAATAAAATTGAACAAAATTGATCAAAATCTGTAAACAGCTTGTTTGGTGATGCATGCACGTAGGATGTCTGTAAACTCATTCGATATCCATCTGAATACATGTAAATTCATCCGATCGTCAATTTCTGTTATCCACGTGGTATAGAATCAAAGAATAAAACAAGAGAATTCTTTTACAGTCTTTCACACTATATCGAAGTCGAAGTATCAAAATAATGGTGTGGTGAATACTATTTACCCTGATTCCGACATTCCATTTTCCACTTGTCTAAAAAAGTTAATAATTTTATTCACACATCAATATTATTTTATAACCGATGATTTAATATCACTAAACGAAATTATCATATTTTAATTATAGTGCGTCTTAGTTTTCAGATTTTTCCCAAACAAATGTTGCTCTCATTTAGTTGATGATTTTTATCAAAGGACCTGATGGCACCTCCGATGTAGGTCTGCTCCCGCCAAGGGGGCTATAAAGTGTATGCATATAATTTCCGGAACTTTTTGAAGATAAATAATAAACGCAAAGGTATTCTTATTGTTGCATGTATAATAGTTACAGTGTAATAAAAAAATAAATAAAAACTTATAGTACAACAGCAACATAAGCACTATATACTAAAACCCACACGTAATACTTGCGGAAACACGACTATTAGCAGCAAATTAGTAAATTCAAACATCAATCAAATGCGTTTAACATTTACGGTAAATCTTATTTACAATTTAATCGATTAATAAACAGGTTACAATGTTAATAGCCACTCCATCTGAACACGAAATACAGCTGATAGTTTATTTCTGCACTTTTAACGTATTCGGTACGACGTAACTTACGTAACACCGGCTTCGTGCAGAAGTAATCGCCTTATAATTCTGTCGGAACTAATTTATGCTTTTGAACAGCAGAATTTTTTTTTTTTTGTTATTTCACTTTTTACAGTAGGAAATTGCAAAAAACTTGACTTCTAAAAGTTATGGTAATTATGTACAAAAACTTACCCCCTTCCGATTTTCTTAAAAAAAAAGTGTGATGAGTTCGTCATGCTGATCAAGAATATATATATATATATACATGTTGGTCGCGGAAACCACCCATTTGTGGTGTTTTCGAGCTTCTTCATTTCGTGTATTTGTCTTCTATGTCTATTGTAAAACGTGATTAGTAGTAGTGGTTTGTTGATTTATTAGAATGTTCGGATCATGTTTTGTTTGTCCATTGTCCATTCACCTACTTCACGTAAATCCAAACAATTATTTTAATTCGTTTTTGACAAAGTTATACTTATAGTTCTACGAAGTTATAAAGTATGTTCTTAAAGTTAACATTCTAGAAAGTTGATGAGTTTATACACTTTTCCATCTCAATGCAGTTTATCTTTAGCTCACACGTCGAAGGATCCAGAATACAACTGCAAGGTTTTGAGCCAGTTTAAGTTTATATATCACCACAAACGATGCAACTTACCTGCAAGAGACGTAATTCATCTCCAAGAAAACGCTCGTTCCCGGAACAGCATCCCTAACTCTACTTGAACTTGATCAGCTAGTCTGGAAAACACTTGAGCATCCTCCCTGTAGTCCAGATCCATCACACTGCTACATTTATGTATTTTGTTCACTTGAACAAGCTATGGGAGGTCAATTATTCAGTGATGTTGCTGAAGTTGAAGCCTATGTGTACAGTTGGCTACAGACACGACCAATTTCATTCTACGAGGACGGGATATAAAAGTTATCTATTCGCTGGGTACCTACAATGTGTTTCGAAAATAGAAGAAGAAAATGACTTATATTTGTGTTCCTTTTTAATGTCAATTTAAAAAATAATAACAGAGAAGCCTGGTTTATATTTGATTTGCCCTCGTAAATTCTCCCAGGTAGAATTAGAATTTAAAATTATCTTAAGGAATGCATAACAGTTTTTACTACAATAGTCTGGCGAAGATCTCTATCTTAATTTTTTCTCTATTTTTATAAATCTAATCTCTAATTTCTCTGTCGATTTTGATAAAGATATAACTACTAATTTATTGACTTTAGTGGAAGTTTAGGAAAGGGGCAAAACAGGAAAATAACATTGGAACTCTAATCTTACTTTAAAGTTTCCGATTGGTTTTATTCCGTAATCTACGATGATAGAGGTAAGACCGGCAAATTTAAAAGATCCCCTGGGAGGTTAGTCAGAAAGCTATTTGTCTCTACCTTACGTCGTTCTATCATACGTACTTGTTCTTAAGGAGAGAATTTCCTTCATCCCCGTAAGTATTACATTTGTTCCTGTACGGCTCAGTTGGAAACTTTTCAATTCTATCCATTGTCTTTGTTCTGCTCTGTTGCTCAATGTCCCATACCGTTTTGAAGCAATTACCGCATTTTCTTTCATTTCTCTAAAAATGGAATTACTGTAAAGGATGAGCCAAGGTGTTCCAATTGTTCTGTGTATATCTACATTTTTCGTTCTGATTACATTTTATAGAAATTGTCCGTTAGATAAAACTAAAAATTCTTTCAACAGAAAATACAAAAAACCACAATAGGGGCAATTCTTAACAAGTAAAGCTTGTTTTCACTACCTATACCAATAATAATTCTGAAAGATATGGTTTTAAAATAAATTTATATCCATTCTCCTTTCTTTGGAATCTTGAGGCTATAATATCATTCAAATAAGTACATTTCCAGTTCATACGGTATAAGTTCAACTACTTTAAAATACAAATTATTATCAGTTCGTTCTTTGTCGTTCTGTTCTTTTTCTCTTTTAAGATCTGCACCCACAGTTGCCTCGCCTGATCAAAATTTTCACATATTTACGACTTATTCCCTTTAGAGTAATATAACAAAGGTCGTAGAATAGAGGATTTTATGTGACAGGATTTATGTTGTTTTGCTTGCGCAAAGAAAAGGAACCATTGTTGCTGTAGATAAGCTAACGTATGCATTAATATTGTTATCCTGAAATGTGCGTTTCGAGAATTAAAAAATAAATGTATCAGTTGTTTCTAAAAAAATATGCATGTAGCCTCAACAATTTAATATGCTTCTCTATGAATTGTCTGTTGTTAGAACAGGTATATCTACGGCATCGAAGGTTCGTCTAATTGAATATTATTGTTGTTTCAATAATTTAATAAATGACAAAAACACACAGTTTAAAGTTACAAAATGTTTTTATTGACCACAATGATCATTTCGCCACACAGTGGCTTCTTCAGGTGGAAGATATAATAAGCTTAATACTAAGGGTCATGACAAACGTGTCGGCGCTCGAGTCGGCACAAATTCTATTGGGTTATATTTGGTAAGACACACGAGGCGACGCGGCCGACTCGGCAACCGAGAGATTAAAAAAATGCGATTTAAGTACGCGCGTTACGCATAAATTCATATTTTTTAGAGAAAGTTAAACTTCGTGTATACTCTTCAGAAACGAACCATACCTCACAATTCTTCCAGCACATCGAATGTATATGATGATGACGATGCTTTACCCTTTTTCGAAACTGAAGCTTACTTAATTTAATGGCCCACAGTTCAGAAACTGACATTCCTTGCAAAGTTGGATGCTGATGGGCTTAAACAATAATATTGCTTTTTAAATTTTTGTCGAATAAAGATTTTTTTAAAGTTCGAGGAGCTACATTTTATCCAAGAACTTGTGATTAGTTTTCACACACGAGTGCGCGAAATGATTCTTGATTATGCCATAAGAAAAATACAATCGTTTTCACATTCAAAATATAGCAATGTATACGCCACCAACAGTCGAAAGGAAAATAACCTATTTCTCTTTTTTTTATGGCTTTTACAACTGCAGAAAATATACTGCAAGAATAATTAGTACCTAACTATACAAAAGAATGTTAAGCAACGAATCTCTGCTCTGGGTAGTATATTGTTACAGAGTTAGGTTAGTAACATAAAAGTAAAATGTATGGTGGTGTTGAATTATATAGTGCCGGTCGAATTTACCCAACGTTCTTTGTAATGCAACACACCGAAAAGGAATTAGCGACGACAGAGGAAACTATTAGCTAGACACAATAGAAAGGTTGTGTCTTTTTATGATACTAGCGAATGGTGTGTATAAAGTGCGCACAATTCTGTGTTTGTACAATGAGATAACTCGGCAACAGAAATAGAAAAAATTAGGCGGCGTCTTCTCAAATTTTTATTTATTAGTTAAATTCATTGATTGTAACAAAAGCTTGCTACCTTATTCTTTTTTTCCGAGTTGAAAACTAAACAAAAGTTGATTGGTGTTAGCCATGTGAACATATCTTGGTTCCTAGGCACCTTTTTGAGTACAAAGATTTCTAAGAAATTAAAAAATATATAATTGGCTTAACAAAAAAGAAAAACTGTCTTCAAAAACCTGAAAAGCTGTGTTTTTATAATTTTCACGTCGGTGCCATTTCACAAATTAGACACATACATTAATAGAAACTGGACACCTACTTCAACATTGTAGAATATAATAATTTTTTGTTTTTCAGTCTTTTCCTTTTTTAAAAAAAATGTTATTTTACAATTTCCTATGATGGAAAGGCCTAATAAGGACGTTCCATAATCCATCCCAATTTAATTTGACGTACCTTGTTCTGAGATTGTCAAAAAGCTAACAGTGGCTTAATTACGTACGGTGTCAGGACACTTTACCCCCGGGACTTTTCTAGTTCTAAAGCAATGTGAAGGAAAGTTGTTTACATGATCCTTCGAAACAGGGGTAAAATGGTCCTCTTTTCAATGTAAATTTCTTCTTGAATACTTAGGAATAGCAGGGGTTAAAATGTCTCAGGATGTGAAATTTCCCTGGGGCGAAGTGTCTCCCTTTCATTACTTACATCCCATATTTGGGTTCCCTTGTGTATCTTTTAACTCCAATGTCCAATATTAATAAAATTAACGTCGGAGCTATACTAAATCCAACGCAAAAAGAATTATTAAAATTGGTTCATAAAGAAGTTCAACCCGAATATATACAGGGTGGGCCAATAGTGCGCTGTACCTTACTTAATTTGCTCGAATTGAACACTTTGCATTATCGTTATTTTGGATTCCTCGTAACCCAATATTTCTACTTTTACATAACACAACTGATGCAATATATTAAAATATATGGAAATCCATCTAAATCAACAAGTAACCAAGACATGTGCATGAATATAAATCCCTAAACCAACAATTATACCTGGTTTCTGATTACTATCGTTTAAAATAACAATTATAAGAAACACAAAGAGGGGACATTTCATTTGACTACAATTAAAGATCTATTAACTCGAATTGCAGGCACACTGGCCTGTTTTAGTTATAACTCACTTTGACAAAATGGTTAAGGCTTTCGCGGCCAGTTGATGAATTGGCGTAGTCCTGATTCGGGTCTATAGGCCGTCGTTGGTTGGAATTACTTCCTAACGTTTGTAGTCTACATCCAACATCGAAGATGGAAAGACCTCTGAAGAAGCTCGCCACTCGCGCCAGCGAAACGTTAGGAAGTAATTCCAACCAACGACGGCCTATAGACCCGAATCAGGACTACGCCAATTCAACTCACTTTGACTTCTGAACTGAATCTATAAATGCATTTAAGACATCATTTTATTTATTCTTTAAGTTGCCATTTTCATTTTCGTTACTGCAAATGAATCACATTGAAAATTTATTAACAGATGAATTTTCTCAAAGATGAAATAGTAAAAAAATAACTGCTTGCTAATTTTTTTAGTTACAAGTTAAACAACTCCGTAAATTATAAAGAATTATATGTTTTTACATCTACGATTAGGTATGACATATTTTCTACTCATGCTAAGAGCACAGTTATAAAGCTTCTTGAAGTTTCATAATGTAATTTTTATAATCGCATTAATCGCAAATACGTTCTTTGTGAAAGCATGAGTTATGGTCTTTAGGGATTCTAAACGTGAATATTGACTTTAGATCATCAATAAGCTTCTTCGACTCCGGTAACATTTGTTTTCTTCCGTCATATATATATTTTCTGCCGTTATACATATATTTTTCCTCTATGGGATATTCAAGGAACCAACACATTGACTTTTAAACAACCTTAGAGCTGTGAAATACGTTCGAATTTTTCATATTATATTTAAACCTAAGGCCAACGCCAAGATAACAAATAAATATTTCTTTGTCTCCATTCTTCATCTAGAACTTTAATTATTTTTCGTTTCGTTTGGCGTATTGAAAAGACTAAGTACCTATAGTTTAATATGAGTCGCTGTGTAGGATATTTCAAAAAAAAAAAAATAGCTAAGTGAATGGAAAAATCCATGACAGAACTTTACAGATCTTCACAGTGACAATTGCGAAAATAATGGACAAAAAAATATCTTGAAGTTAAACTTGTTTCTTAATTGCATTTACGCTCCCAGACGGTGGTAGTTCCAACCTCAAAATAATTTCCAGTTACTTCTTTTGCTAAAAAGACTATAAGGTTTTTTTGCCCAAACTTGAAGACCTTACTATTTTCGTTCCGTAGGCTTAATGAAACACCCTGTATATAGGGTGCACTTAACCACCGTTACAATTTAATTTCCTAAATTAATAAAATTGGCGAAAGAAACCACCTTCTAACTGTATATTTATTTTGCTTTTAGATACTAAAAACATTAAAATTTGATAATATCAAGTGCGATCAATCTCCCTCAATGTCAAACTGTTAACGAAATGCACGTATAATAGAGATTTTCCTGAAAATTCAGCTTAATAAAGATTAAACTTCTTATATCAGATACCATATATTGGAAAAGCTTCTGTTTGAACGAACGAAATTATTAGTATAATGAAAACATTGAGGTCGAAACACGAATTTGGTTCAAAGGGAAAGAAAGAAAGAAGGGGTCGTCGTACTTTTGGAAATTTAATTGCTTTTTGATAAAACCCGTCCAATATGGATTTTAAGAGTTTAGGGCTAGTAATAAATAACGCTTTGAAAACAATTGCGGTAAGTAAATGTAATGTAGCAAAATTAATGGGAACATCATACAAAAAATATACTCTAACCGCAGGAAACCAAAATTTAAATTTAAAGTGCACTTATAATTAGAAAGAAGAAAAAATTGAAAGGATAGCTGAAGCAGCATATTAATATCATAAAAATCCGAAAAAAGTCACCAAGAATACAAGTATATAGATAAAAATATATTACTACCTGACTTTTAAAGGTGCAATTCTTATTTTGTTTAACTAATACCAATTGATTAACGTAACCTCTGATATCTATAAATTAAGATCCAAAATAATATGAACAAGTGGACATTTTGTTCGGGTCTTGTCCATAAATTTATTTCAGATATGTTCCTTGCTTTTTTAAGTTTCACTTTTTTTATCAGTACATGCAGATTGTTAAGTGCAAGTCAATTGAGGATCCAAAAATGTCTCGAATACTTTTGCTGGGAAATGCGAAGTTTTGGTTTTTGGTATCTAATTACTAGCGTGCCCAATTTTTTTAAAGTAAAAATGTGGAAGAACAAGGGAAAATGTTCGCAACTATTTTAAGAGGATTTATATAAATCGGAATCAGGTGTTTCAAACATAGGTATACATTCTTATATTTTAAATAGTCAATTAGGTATTTAAGTAACTAAAGAAAGGATAACAATTTAATATGATTAAAGAGAACTGACAACTTATACTTATATAATGTAAATAAAATACACTTCTATTGTTTTAACATTACACCAACTTTTTGTTGAGATTTTGTTTCCAAATGAGTTTGAAGAGCAAAAAACTTTGAAACAGCTAATTCTTCGATTCAAGTATAAATCTCTTGAGAATATACTGTTTAACATTTCCTCTATACATTAGAAACTTTTCAGTTCTTATTTTACACACGTTCACCTACAACATTCTCGAGTTCTTCGAAAGTTTTTAACAAAGTTGCTGCTATTAACATATGTACGTAAAATTTACAACACAACCCATTACTACGAAAAAGTTTGGAAAGACGTGTATGTACAATATGTTTATTTTGTTAGGAATAGATGAAACATAAAAGGATCGTAAAACAAGGATGCATACATGTGCTCCCGACTGTTTCAGTACCTGCCATCAACTGAAGAACTTATTTTCTTTAATATGCTTACTTAAGCAGCACACAAGAAGATTGTTAAAATGTCAGTAAACAAAGAGGAACGAACCATCAAAGATACTTCTTCTTAAACCACTCTGTAGTTGAGTCAAATAAAAAAATATATCTTTACAATTTTAAAAACAAAACAAAAGCAACATACTGGATCACACAGCATAGCTCAAGATAATTACAAGAAAAGGGCAAAAAGTTCTTAATACTCCTTAATAGAAAGCTCATTACCAGTAAGATCAAAATCCTTGGCCTCTGCTCAATTTGGATACTATTTAGACTTCCTGGTCAATTCATTACAAGCTATCGAAGAATGAATGTTTATCCAGGCATAACATTCTTAAGGACTTTTTCTTTTTTTTTTTTTAATAAAAGATACTTAGAGCATTTATCAGTTCCAAAGTTGAATTTGGATGAACCTTGGCGATTGAGCCACAATAAGTATATTTTATTGAGGTGATTCAAACACAGCGATGTGACTAACAATAACTCTAGATCGCTTGACATCCAACTGTATATTTTGCTTATCAGTTGAATCAGTAGATCTTTCACTGGGCTCAAACGATACCTTTTTTGTAAAGTATAAGTCTTGTTTATACCGCAACGACCATTGAACTCCAAAAAAGAATTAATAAATGTTTTGATGCAAATAGCTGATATATTGGACATTTAACGTAATTGTAATTGTTTCTGTTTTTTAGTTATTAGGTAATGTTCAGCACTTATTTCATTGTCTTCTCTGTCTGTTGTTTGTTTCTTCCAGGCATTCTCGGTTTGTTTGGATAACGTTAATTAAAAACTGCAAGTTCTTTCTGTAACTTTTCAACATTCACTATGTACATAAAATAAATTTAAATATTTTAATTGGTGTAGTTTATATATAAATTTTTCATTGCAGATGTTTTATTGCAACAATTCAAAATTAAATTGTGGTTCTGGATGACGAAAAACTAACTTTTAACAATAGTTTATTGATAAATTGTTTCAAAATCACAGCATTAACTTTATACGCATGGACCGTAAAAAAGCAACATTTACACAGATTGTAGATTTTCTCAAAATGTATCAACAAAGGTATATGGTAATCCCCTATCAATAGACGCCAAATTCAACGGGGAATTAGCAAATGCAGTCAAAAATGGGTCATACTATTTAAAAAAATTAACTTATGTCCCTTTGAGGTTGGTTAATTTGGGCCACTAAATTTGTACACCCCGTACTAAGACCACACTTTTTTTTCGATAATGTGAATATGCAGTTATAAGTAATTGGTAGGAGTTTTAAAGAAAAATATCAAAAAGTAATTGAATTACGGTTTTTTAAACGTTCGCATGCAAATGTCAAAAAACGTGAAGATAACTAAATAACTCACAATTCATCAAAAAGTAAAAAAAAATGTATGTCATTAAATTTAAAATAACAAAGTTGGTGTCGACTTCCGGTATATTTGGATATAAATCGAACTCGAAAATATTTTTAAAAGAGGTGGCATAAACAACCACAAGATGAGCCCCAAATTTCAAAATTGAATTCATTCTACTAATTCATATACTTCTAATGACCCATCAACTTGAAAAACCCAGCATACTACGTTGCATTAAACTTTCATGTTGTTATTCTACAATGACTAAGTAATAAAACCAAACAGTAAATAAAATTGTTTGGAGGTTTCAAACGCATATTCTAGTAAAATGGTTAATTCACTTTAGAAATCGCTTAAGTTTTGTGAAAAAGGGTTGAACCCACGCCTAACCCTAATCAATAACCGGAAGAGCAATTTTAAACCGGCGAATCCTCTGAATTGTTAAAGGAATTGATGCCAGGTCAAGAGTTCTCTTCTACTTCATTCGTTCCACTTCATTGATTGGTACGAAGACCTCTCACCAACTTTAATTTATTATACTCGAGTTACAATACGCCCGCTCCGGTTTAGGTTTTTAAAAACGATTTTATTTAATTTGAAAGAAATAAAAGGTTTACAAACTTTGTTGTTAATTATTTAATGAATTGCTTGTTGATTATTTATTAATTACACTTTTGATTTATTACCTTTTTTAACCGGAGGGCGCATGGAGACAACGAGCTTTTTGGGTAAATGTTACCACTTTTACATTCACTCGAAGACTAACTATTTTGTTAATGCTTTGCATTAACATCGCCTCTTGGCAAAAACACTAGTTCAGCAATTTCAGTTTAACTTTGCTATCAATATCTTATTATTGCAATTGTATTAAAGCAGACGCTAATTCAGCATTAATTAACAAAGACTTATTGTTTTTAGGTCTCTTGACTCCTCCCTCCTTAAGATGGGATTTTATCTTTGGAAAAGTGAAATTCCAGAAAAACTACTATTTCTTGAATTAAAAAGAAAAACTGAAAATGCCTCTCTGTTTACATACTTAATTAATTATTTCATTAGCAGTTCTCTGCCTAGGTAACGGAAATGCCGTAACATCCCGCAACAAATGTGAATCAGAATGCGATCGCTTCAGCTCGCTTTTTTCATCTCCATCTACCTTTCCGTTTACATTATTTTTCTTATTAAACTTATAATAAACATGTATAGTAAACGTTACAAAAATTACAATTGTTAACATGACTATTGCTATTATGACAATACATATTTTACGGTTTTCGCTTACAACTGGAGAATATGGTATTGGGTCATTCAAGTCTAAAGTTAATTTTGACAATTTATCCAAGTTTTATTTCCTTTAAATCTAACTGTACTGGTTAGTTGTGATTTACGTATTGGTTTAATTTCTTGTTTGTGGTAAGTTTTATTCTTGAATGTGACAACTTTATTACTTAAATTTTCCCTAACCCTTTCCTCTCGATAATTGGGTACTCTTTTATCCCTAACTTGCTGTTTAATAAAAATTGGTGCGTTGATAGGTATGTCATAAAATTCCGTTCTGTTTTTATTTTGGTAATCTATATGTTGTCTTTTACTATTTTCTGCAACCTCGCCCGGATGATTAAATAAACTAAGAAGGTCGTCCGCATTAGTTTCCAGAGGGTATGCCTCTAATCTTGACAGAAAATCAGCATTTGTGTTAAATTTTCCTTTCTTATAAATTACATTATAATCAAACTCTTCCAGTTTTAATCTCCAACGAATTAATTTTGAATTTGGCTCTTTTAGACTAAATAACCACTGTAACGGTTTGTGATCTGTTATCACATCAAATTTTCTTCCATATATGTATGGTCTAAATACCTGAGTGGCCCATACTATTGCTAAGCACTCTTTTTCTATGGTGGAGTAGTTCTTCTCATTTTCGTTTAAGGTGCGACTAATATACATAATTGGGTTGTCTTTTCCTATCACACCCTGAGATAAAATAGCTCCAAGTCCTACATCTGAAGCGTCAGTAGTTACATTAAATTTTTGTGTGAAATCGGGATATGCTAATACAGGTGGATTTGTTAAAATTTTCTTAATTAGATTAAATGCATTAACGAACTCCGTAGTGTGTTGAACTTTATTATTTTTCTTTAGGCAATTTGTGAGGGGTTTTGCTATTGTTGCGAAGTTTTTGACAAATTTCCGATAATACCCTGCTAAACCTAAAAATGACTTAATCTGCTTAGTGGTTTTTGGTAATGGTATACTTTGAATTTTAGTTACCAATTTGGGGTTTGGCTTAATTCCATTAACCGTTATTAAATGCCCTAAATATTCTATCGTTTGCAAACAAAATTCTGATTTTTCAATTTGAGCTTTGAACTGATATTGTCTTAATCTTTCGAATACTGTACGTAAATTTTGACAGTGGTCCTCTAATGTTTTACCTAAAATTATTATATCATCAAGATATACTAAACAAATTTTATTAACCAGTCCCCTTAATACGTCATTCATTACTCTGGCAAAGCATGCCGGTGCATTTTTTAGTCCAAACGGCATTCGTAAGAAATGCCAATGACCATTTTCGGTTGAAAAGGCTGTTTTAGGTTGGTCTTCCGGTGATATTTCTATCTGGTGATAACCGCTTTTTAAATCAATCTTCGAGAAGTAGTTTGATTTACCTAACAAGTCTAGAATCGATGTTATATTTGGTATCGGATACTTATCCTCAACGGTTTTTTCGTTTAATTTCCTAAAATCTACTACCATTCTCCATTTCCTTTTACCTGACTTATCGGGTTTTTTAGGTACTAAAAATACTGGAGCACTATAAGGTGAATCGCTCTCTATAATGACATTTTGCTTTCTTAGTTCTTCGATGTGTTCTTCTAATTCTTTTCTTTGCGCGTATGGAAATCGATATGACTTTGCAAAAATGGGGGTTTCTGAGTTTAGAGGTATCTTATGTTTTGTTGCATTGGTAAAGGTTAGTACATCTCCTTCTCTATAAAATACATCACTGAATTCATTACAAATATTTTCAATTCTATCCTTTTCTTTTAACGATAAATGTTTTAAATCTAATGGAAGGTTTACTTGTTCGTGATGACCAAAGGTTCGTAAGTTACAAATATCGGATTGACTACTATCTAAATGTCTTGCTTTAATTTTCGGGGGTGTCCTAAAACTTTCGGTGGCTTCGCCAACCGTCGGTACTACACAATGATAACTCTGAGCAGTGGTGATTGTTTCTGGGATTAATGTCCTACCTATCGTTTGTTTCGGTATCAGGACTGTACCTTTTTTGATTGGAATTTTGGCAGTTGTTTGTCCAATTTTGGGAGAATTTGTTGTCTCAAATCTCAACAAATCATATACACTATCATTCAATGAAATGGTGCCCAATTTATAATTAATTTCCGCACCCATAGTCTCAAGACTATGCGAACCCAATAAAACGTCGAATTCCGAATGGAACCGTACAATAAAAAATTTCAAGTTTTGGTTTTCCTGAAAAAGATCCGCGATTACCGCTTTATTATGCATAGATTGTGTTGTGATCGTTTTTAGAATGAAAGGTTCGTCGATCTGATTGTCTTTAAAATATCTATTTGCTACACCAGGATTTATCAGTGAATTCGTAGCTCCTGTATCAATCAAAATTTTAAGTGGTGGATTATT
Source organism: Agrilus cyanescens (assembly GCA_947389935.1). Taxonomy (NCBI): domain Eukaryota; kingdom Metazoa; phylum Arthropoda; class Insecta; order Coleoptera; family Buprestidae; genus Agrilus; species Agrilus cyanescens. The sequence goes on along the minus strand of OX376707.1, from coordinate 12,517,159 downwards.
AATCACTATGCAAGGTAACGAATTATAATTAATTTTTCCGAGGCAACCTATTGAAAAATTTACCAAATGTGGTAAATCGTCACCGTCATCTACCTCCTTGTCGAAATAAGGTTCATCATAAAAATCAGAAGGTTGCACGTTCTCGACATTGTCAAGATTTTGTCCTGAGCATTGTTCTTCCCGTAATGGAGGTTCAAAGTTAAGACTCTCGCAATTAGTAACCGTTGTATCAGTAAAATTTATGTTTGGTTGTCGCCAACGTTTAAAGGCTGAAGTTTGAAATTTTGAAACATTTTTGTTGCTATTAGACGAATTTCCGTTTCTCGATGCATTATTATTGTTATTTGATGGATTGGTCTGGTGATTTTGAAAGCCGGTTCTGTTTTCGTTCGACCTATTTTGAGAACCCTGACCTATGTTAGAATTTATATTGTATCGAGGTGGCAGATTGTTATTAGTAGGGTAAATTGGATGTCTAAAAGGACTGTGTTGTGACGTCGGTTTTTGAGGTTGTCTGTTAGTAAAATTATTATTTGGTACTCTCGGATTGGTAGAAACACTTCCAAATGAATTGTTCCTCTCATGCTGATGTTTCGTGACGTAACTTAAAATTGTCGGGGTAGCTTCCGTTAGCGTATTATGTTCCCTAACATCTAAAATTGTCTGTAACATTGGTGGTGCATTACCGTACAGAATTTCCAAAGCTGTTTGTTCATTAATTTGGGAATGTAAAACTCTCTGTTCCGGGGTAATTGTAGTATCTTGCAAAATTCTAATGTCTAATTTTGTCTGTAAAGCTTTGATTCGCTCTATAAAATTTGGCAACGTTTCGTTCGGTTTTAAACTTAAATTTTTAAATTGTTGAGCTATTACCTTTCTATCGGTGTAATCTCCAAATTTATTTCTCAGCGCTTCCCTCAAAGTCGTCCAAGAATTTATGTCCGGTCTACAACTAACCAATTCGCTAGCTGATCCCAATAATTTTGAACATATTAAGCAAAATACGTACGAATTTAGCGTATCGTCAATGGTATTACCATATTTGCCGTAGTAGCTATCTACCCTAAGTATAAAGGTTTCTAAATTATTCGAATTGCCGTCAAAATTTGGCAATATTTGACCATAATTCTTTGCAGCAGCTATTAATTGCTCTGTAGGTACTCTTTGTTGGTTGACCACACTAACATTGTCTACATTTACATTATCGTTATTAGGCATGTTTAATACTCTATCAGTTACACTATTATCTATCAAATCGTTTAACCTAATTGAATTTAAAGATATATTTAAATCTTCGATATCCACTATTTCTACTCGCTCTCGAGAAGAAAAACTCAAATTCTGCAATGACTTACTTAATTCAGACACACTTTCACTCATCTAAACTTACACTGAAGTCTTCACTTCGACTTCTTTCTTCCTTCTTGAATTTTTTGTTTTAATGAAAAATTGACTTACTTGGAGTCGGGAGGCCTTGCCTTTTGCAAAAGCGCTCCTCGTTGTTTGACGGGAGACCTCAACGATGTGGGGTTGCTCTTCGTCGGTTGGGGAGACCTCAGCGATGTAAGGTTGCTCCTTTTGCTGGTTGGGGAGACCTCAGCGATGTGGGGTTGCTCCTTTTGTTGGTTGGGGAGACCTCAGCGATGTGGGGTTGCTCCTTTTGTTGGTTGGGGAGACCTCAGCGATGTGGGGTTGCTCCTTTTGTTGGTTGGGGAGACCTCAGCGATGTGGGGTTGCTCCTTTTGTTGGTTGGGGAGACCTCAGCGATGTGGGGTTGCTCCTTTTTGGTAGGTTCTAAATTACGGTGCACCCACACGAGCGATACACGCTTTGGTATTATCGAGTCTCGCTATTAGGTACTTTCAGTCCGCAATTTAAAAAATCCGTAAGACTGCGCCAGTTACAATACGCCCGCTCCGGTTTAGGTTTTTAAAAACGATTTTATTTAATTTGAAAGAAATAAAAGGTTTACAAACTTTGTTGTTAATTATTTAATGAATTGCTTGTTGATTATTTATTAATTACACTTTTGATTTATTACCTTTTTTAACCGGAGGGCGCATGGAGACAACGAGCTTTTTGGGTAAATGTTACCACTTTTACATTCACTCGAAGACTAACTATTTTGTTAATGCTTTGCATTAACATCGCCTCTTGGCAAAAACACTAGTTCAGCAATTTCAGTTTAACTTTGCTATCAATATCTTATTATTGCAATTGTATTAAAGCAGACGCTAATTCAGCATTAATTAACAAAGACTTATTGTTTTTAGGTCTCTTGACTCGAGGGACCAATTACCGAATTTGAAAGGCAGCTAAAAGCACAGGAGTTTTTATCGAGGTTATTTTTTTCGTTTATTTTTTTTTGTTCTTCTTTAGAAGAGTGATTAAGTCTGTAACTTAAAGGACAATTAGTTTTACCAATTTTTGCGTATCAAAGGCTCCAATAGATACCTCAAATGATGCAATTAATTACAAATATACGAGTAGAAGGATAATTAAATTGCCTTCAAAACCGTCAGCTTTATCAAGAAACAACTCTGAAACTAGCCCATTTTTAAAACTTGACTAGGTACATTGCGTCGTATTATAAGGAAAAGAAAAAATAGTCAAAAAATTCACAAAATTTATTTATAAGTCATAGATAACAGATGTACATTTCAACCACCATGAGGTCATCATCAGTCTAAATGTTGACCAACATAATAAGAAAATGCAATCCTTACAAATATTGGGAAGCTAAAGGGGATTATTTAAGTGATGAACGTTTTTGAACTTTTCATTTCCTCATACCTATCCTAGTATATTAATCCAGTCTTTTTTAGCGGCATTTCGTGTATCGTGAGTGATATAGTGGTAAATAAAAAAATTCTGTAAGTTCTGGAATTGTATGGAAAGTTTCAAAGTTCTTTAAAATGTTCTTAAATATTCCGAACTGTTCGAGAACGATATCAAATGCTTTTGAAAATCGAAATTTTGGGAATGATCTGAAATATTCCAAATAATTCAAAAATGATTTGGGATGTACGATAATGATTTCGAAAGTTCCAAAATTTTCAAGATCTAAAATCTTATCGTTTGTTCGATGACGGCCTCGAAGATGATCTACAAGGATCCAACATATTCCAGATTATTCAAATTTGGTTACGAATTTTAGGGAAATATGAAAACAAAATATTTCATTAAAGCCGTTCTAGAAATATCCTGATTTCTTCCTTATATCTTTAGGAACGTAAATGAACACCTAAGCAAAAAAAAATACGAGACTTGTTTTTTTCCGATTTTTAACCTTTAAGAGGCTCTATTTAATAATCAAAGTGATTCCTTGCAAAGGTTTTGAATGAGAAATAATAGGCAACATACATGTTTTACATTTAATCATAGGTATATAAGAAAATAACATTCTGCGGATTTTTTTCCTACTGTTCATTACCGACATTTGTAATGTAATTTCTCCAGCATTTCATACATGAATTATTACATCTATTATAGTGGTGAGATTACATGGTATCATCTGCTTCCCTCAACGTACATAAATCACCATTAGCACGCCCTGCCTCGCAGGTGAATTTCTTGCTTTGGGAACCCAGAAACCGTAATTGTATGTGTGTACAGTACGGATTCATCGTCATAATTAAAGTCTGATTTTACGAGTGTACGTTGACAGCAAAGTTCAAAATTGCGATTATAATCTCCAAAACTTTAGTTTTTATACATATATGTACGAGAGATTATTATACCATGATTTAAAGATATCCTGGAGACACAATCACAGGCAAAAGTACTTATCTAAAATTTACAACTGTACAGCAGGGGTTGCCGACCATTTATACCGGTCGAGCGCTCTTTTATCTTTCTTGCTGACGCAAAACTTTCTTAAAACACAACGTTAAATCTACTTCAATTTTAAAAAGCGGTTCGTGTTCTATCAATTTACATCTAACTACAATATTTATGAGTCCCAAGTTAATATATTCGATATTTTGATAACTTGCAAATAATATTTAAATATATGTAATAATTACTAAGGATATGTTCTGATAATAAACTTGAAACTAGAGTAAACTATTGCTAATGAATTTTTACAAAGTAAAATTACTAATACTTCCTGATAAAAATCGATGTTCTATACAACTTGTACTTATGATATTTCCAGTTTTATAAAAAAATTTAAAAATAACTTTATTTTAATATGTAAGAAGATATATAGAATTCTAAACTACCGCAGATGGCAAAGTGAGCGCCATCTGTAACGATTTGCTGTAAAATTGTAGGTTCATAAATGTTCAACAAATCTCTTTCTTATACTTAAGAATATGTAAACTTGCCGCACTAAAGCGCTCTTTTTCACGCGCACTGTCTGAGATGAAATGAAAACAACGGCTTGACAAATTATTAAAAGCTTTTGCGACCCGTTGATGAATTTGTGGTGTACTGATTCGTGCCTGCCCACATCGAGCATCGAAGATGGAAAGACCTTTGAAGATGCTCGCCACTCGTGCTAGCGAAACGTTAGGAGCCGCTGACGGCCCGAACCATGACATTCCCAGTTCAAAAAGTGTTTGGTTAAGTATTCTTTTAAAACAACTAGACGCGAGAAAAAGGTTCTAAAGAACATAAGCTTTCACGGCCTGAATCCATAGAAAAACTAGGGTTCGGGCTTGTAGGCCGTGATTTATAGGAACTGTTGAGTCCAGACGTTTTGTCGGCAACTGCGGCTGATATCTTCAGTGGAACTGTGACGAGAGCGGAGATTACACCTTGAAGTCTCGATAGCGACTGACTGTAGTGCTGGCTGCGCGCTGTTATCTATTCCGGGCGGCGGTGGGCGTGCCGCATATGTAGGAGTGTCAGAATGGTTCATAGATGGATTCGACGCCTTCTGCGTCGTTCTCTCTCGTTAATTAAGAATTTGATTAATTAATAATTGCCTTATTGCCCACTATTCATCAACATTATTAATGAATAATGTTTCATGTTTTATCTTCTGAATTTACATCAGATTATTATTTTGTTGTTTAATAAAAGTTAAATATTCTTATTCGTAAACTTCTATTATTCAATAAAAAAATATACGCTTCCATTAATAAAAGAGAAGTAACCTTGAAATAACCACCAAAGAGGTGTCACACTGAAGAATCAATGTCATCATTTTCTTTCCCCCATAATAGTTAACAACTTACATATAAACTTTTCCTTTATAAAAGGTAGCGTTGTTGAGATACAAGCCTATCTCAAGTTAAATGGAGCACCCGGTATAGAAAACCCATCTGGTCCATTTATACGACATTTCGGATCACACCTCATCCATGGATAGTATCTATCGAAGATCGCAAGAGTATAACCTAATTTTGGACGATTGTCTTATGTACTCTTGTGTTAAGTGAGGATTTGTAACGTTGACTGAACAAACAGCATTTCCTTGTACGCCAATGAAAATGTGGCATTCATCGGACCGTTTGTTTGCCAATTCTTGGTCGATGAAGGAACAAAATTACTCGTCGTTGCTCTTCTAAGGAGTCTGTCGATTGTTACAACGATCCCACAATCTCCTGAAATATTTATTAAGGATGAACCTTTACGTTTTAGTGCTTGTCACACAACGTATTCATTGCGGCCCATCCGTGACAGCTGGCTGTAACTTTCTATTAGCTATTATCAAAACGTGCAATAAACTAAAATGTTAAAAGCAGTTAGCAATTAAATTAATATTTTGGAAAACCAATACAAAGTAAAGCAATGCCTTATCTTTACAAGATATCTGGTTCTAAATTTAAAAAAAAATATCCACATCGTGTTTTGGGAAAGATCCATAAAACACACACACGACTATATATCATAAAAAGTAGCTTAAACGTGTTGAACTTTCACTTATGTAATCTATGGTAACCCATTTTGATAGAACTAATCTTGGACCAATACAAAGCATAAAACAAGCAGTTGTTAACCAATGTTGATTAAATTATTCGTTTTACGCTTTCAGAGTTGATTATCTACTTTACCCAGGACACGAAAATCTTAGTGTATTTTCCATGCAGATCGTAATGTAAATAACTTAATCCTTCTGATCATGCGCGACACATTCTAGGTACACAAAATGTAGGTACCTTAAATGCGACCTAAAAAATTTACTAAACTTACTAACCGACAACTAAAACTAACAACTAGTAAAAAACAGGTCAATTGCGAAAATATACCGATTTTTAAATATCCCAAATATAAATTACAAAGATGGTTGGTCAGATTTTGTAAATTAACTTCTAAAAAAAAAACAAAGTCATCCTACCCAGGGAAAAGAGTTAGACAAGCAATTTATAAAGAATGAATTTTTTGAACTTAATCGATTACTTGTTAAAGATTTTACACGTTTTTTGCATTCATTAATTTCTCCATTCATTTAGACATTCATTTTCAACGTAGATTCTGTGATAAATTTATGCTTTATGCTTTGCGTAATTTGGATGCAGATGTTATTCAAAAGAATATTGCGCATGTATATGTAGGTCAAACAACTGCAACTGTCAACGAACGTAATTGACAATTTAACGAATATGTCATAAATTGGAAACTGAAATCAAATTATAATGAGCATCTGATTACAAAATATTGATGATCCTAATAAGTATAGATATATGAGGATGTTTAACGTTCTGAAAATGATATGTAATATATAAGTACCATTTTTTTTTTTATAAATTATCTATGTATTAAATATAACAATTTTGAACAATTTCTTTAAATTTTAATCCAAGAGAGAAATTCTAAAATAATCCATTGAAGTGACAAAAAGACACATTATTGTCTGCTAAAACAAGTCACTAAGGACTAAGATTTGCACTGTTAACGAGGTAAAGCTTCAGAATACACTATGAAAAAATTTAAATATTTCGTAAATAGTATTATGTAACATCATTAATATAACTGAATGTCTTTTATTCTCTTTTATATTCAGTGACAACTTTAATGGCGTAAGTTTTAATATGGAAATAGAATTTGAACTACGACAACTCTCAAAACTCCCGAATGTCTCCATATTACAACAACCGCTCACTTGTTGGTATTTCATTTAGCTGTCGAGGGTTCCGAAAATTGTTTTACTTGCGTGAAAGTTTACACGAAATTACTGACGTAACATTTTCAATTCCGTTTTGTTCCGAAATCTGCCAGCAACAGGCCAATTTATTCTCCTGGTCTCGCTTGTTGATATTTTCCGACCCAGCTGATAACCATGGAATTAAGCCATATTCAGAAACTGTCACGAATTAATGCCGGTTTGAAAGCTTATGGAATATTACAACAGGGGATTTATCCGAAACAGCTATAGTTTATATCATTCTTTCCCTTTGGATTAAATTATTTGCGGTGGATGTATTGATCTGTTTAACCATCTTGTAAAGATACAAACTAAATTTGAATTTTTTAATCGATACCATTTTGTATCTGAAAATATATTCTTCCACTTTTTTCTGTTCATTAATACCGAAGCACTAAGAATGATTACGATGGGAAGTCTTGTATTGTAAATCAATAGCTATACAGGGTGGCCTAAAGTAAGTGGCCTATTAGAATGTTTATGGAAAATTAATGTTAAGATAATTTGATTTTTCCTCACTCTTTTTCTCCTATTCAATCCACTAGGATATATTCTATCGTTTTAAATTTAATTATCTCAGAAACTGTTCACCCTAAGCGTGCAGGTCGGTTATCAAACTTACCTTAAATTTTAATGTTTTATTCGGATTCGTTGTAAAAAATATTCCATTCCATTTAAAATTACAAAATTGGTATAAATTTCTTGTAGGGATAGCTGCAAAATCGAGAATATTTTAAAAATATAAATTTTCCTATTTTCCTACCAGCAGTTCTCAATTAACGTATAATAGGCCACTGATTTTCCGCCACCCTGTGCGTAGATGTTATAGTAGTACACATCGTACACTCGCGTTTGTGGTTATGAATAGCGCTTATTTAGCTCCCTCTAAATACTAAGAAAATTTGTTCGCAGTGGGTGGAAATGGATGTCAAAGGTGCAATATTAGATACATGTTTATTTTCTATAAATCTAACACATTGCAATATTTTTACTAATCTATCTTCGACTAATACAGTGGTTCTTAACTTTTTTGTTGTTGCGGCACGTCATAAACGGTATTCACTATTTCGGATTACTTTTACATATTGTTTTCATAATCAACATGACAAAAAGAACAAATTGAAAAAACAAATAAATTTTTTTTTTCAATTAATTTATCATTGATAATAGATACCTACTGCCTACCCGATAATAGAAATAAACAATTTGTTTCTAAATAATGCTTTACAAAATTATTCCACGTTTTTTTGGTGGTCACAGTGGTGTAGGTGGTGATGGGGGGGGGTAGGTGGTGTTGAAGGTTGATGTCACCGAGATAAGGCAGGTGGTTTTGGTAGTAGGCTTTGGAGTAAATGTTAAGAATGGGGTTAAAGTTTGAGTTTACTTCGGAGGTGTAAATTTATAAAAAGAATGTGCAGATTGGTCCATTTCTCGATTTTTTACGGCTAGAAAACTTGGTTACCGTGATTCCACTTATATGATTGACGACGCACAGAAGTGCCGCGGCACAGTGGTTGAGAATCACTGGACGAATACATCGGAATCCCTATAAGACCAGTTGAATACGTTTTAAGCAGCGTTTGGTGTATCGGATGGTTCATGAGATGTGTTATAATTTTCGACAAACTTCTAAAATTTGCAAGATCGTTCCAGAAGGTTTTTGAGTGTTCTTAATGTGTATATATTCTAGTGTTAAAGGATGACTTGAAATATCTCAGAACTTTGAAATTCTTCGAGAATGTTTTGAAATATTCGAGAATAATCCAGATTGTTCTATAATATCCAAAAAAATTGCAGCATATAGTACGAAATCCAAAATAATTCCAATTTCCAGAAATCATCTAGAGCATTCCATATTTTTCGAAAATGATTTGTCCACAATATTGAAATGTTTGAGAATGGCCTACAGTGCTTCAGAATGTTTTATATATGTAGACAATGATTTGAAATGTTCGAATGTATGGCAATGGTCTAGAATATTTCTATAAAATTTAAGGAGCATGATTTGAATTATTTTAAGATGTTCTAAAACGTGCTAGAATGTTCTATATTTTTCGAGAATAATTCGAAGTGTTAAAGAATGATCCTGATTGCTCCAAGTTTTTCAAGAATGATCTAGAATTACATAATTTTAAAGCATTTCTAAATTCGTGGCCCTACTGTGTGTTATAGAGTGATATTTCAAATTGGTCCTACTCTTCGTTGATATTTCAAATTGGTCCTACTCTTCGTTTTATTTATCGCATTTATAATATTCCATGTACATCTACTGATAGACGGAAGGAATTTATATAGGTGAGAATGCTTTAAATGCAGTTATAAGAGACGGCTCAATTTTTTCGAAAGTAGAATGCTATTCATTATTTGTTAAAGATGGTATGACGATAAAACCCGTTTTTGGTTCCAAGAACGGACTTTCTGATATGTACCAGGAAATCTAAAAAATGCTCTTCTAACAAACTTCAACAGTTGACGATAGGGTAGACAATACACATACGTTTAAGTAAATTCGCCTTTTTTACTTTTTTACTCAAAGATTAGTTAACCTTAACTCTCTTTACTGAAATATAGAAGCACCATTTCTTGTAATTTTAATTAATTGTTTTATATCGAACACAAGGGAGTACTATAAAAATCTTGTGTAATCATTGTGGGAACATGAAATAACGTCACTCACTTGTGCTCATAGTGAAAACAATATGTTAGGATATTGAGTTGTAATCACATTGATTACAGTTTCAGCTCTAACTATCTGTGTTTTATAAAATACTTGTGCAATAAGAAAATATTACAATATTTAAAACTTAAAAATCCCAATTTGGTGCTAAAAAGAAGAGGTTGTGGCAAATGGTACATGAAAAACTATAATAATAAAAAACGCGATACTTTGACTTCTATCGAATCAAGGTATCAAAAAAATATTTCACAAGAATGAGGACTAAGCCTCTAATATACCACAATAATTATACAGAATTAGGAAGAGCCTTTTCACCACTCCTTTTATGTATATATGAACTCCAAGGAAGGGTTAGAAACAAACCTAAATTATAATAAAAAAAAAGGTATTCTAGAAACGTGATCCGAATTCTTTTTCATTTTATTCCGCACAAAAATTTTCGGGTGTGTTTTCCTTGAGCTTGAACAAGAAACACGTATGCCGTATAACGGATAATGGAGGTGAATTCACATATATGCCGTGGTAAAACGAATTTTGCTGCAGCGCATTTTAAGCAAGCTTCTAACTCGCTTTAAAGGTGTTTATTGTCTAACCCATGAAGAAACACAAGAACTAGGAGAGATAGTAAATAACAGAAGCGTTTCACAAAACTAATATTACTTGAAGAACTTTAATTTAATTAAAGCTCAACTGCGCAGTGAAGCAACGTCATTTTGTAGTTGGTTACCTGGCGGAAGGAAAAGTAGTTAACGATTCACCAAAACATTGTAGGTATTTACTGGAAGTTGTTAGAAGGCAACCCTTGCCAGAGTAAAATTGTCTTACTTTTAAAAAACCGTTTGCAAGTACGGCAATATGAACCAAATAATCCCCTAAATCAATATATTTTATAAATGTGAAAATATACCAATGTACAGGGTGGGCTAAAAGTAACAATAAATTTTAAGGATGCTTCAAAAGATTGACCAACTACTATTATAATTTTGTCATATATGTTTTATGTGGATCAAACAAGTGTGAAATCAAATAGGTTTGAATATAATTTTATCGTATATTTGTTTGGTTAAGATTTAGAAAATCGTTTTGGTCATTTAAGAAATGAGACAGTTGTTTTCTCTGAATCATTTTTGAAATTAATCTTTTTGAGTGAAAAAAGTGCTTTATCTAAGATAGCGAGAGATGCCTTCCCAGTTCATAACATGACCTTTTTCATGACATTATTCGGAAATAACAGTCAGGTTTATCTCTGATGTTTTTCCTGTGTTTATTTAATATAGTTTTAAATTGATGTTTTGTTTGACCCGGATAGGGACTTACAATTTTTAGAACTAAAATCAATTTTGCAAATCACATTAGTAGTTACTATTCACTTTTTCAAGTTTGATTTTACCAGTACCAATAATCCTGTCCATTCAATATTTATTAAGTAATGAAAAAAGAAGAAACGACGTTTCGATCGGCAATGATTCGATCCTTTTCAAGTTACAGATGAAGTAAATCGAAGTTAATAGTCATAAATAAATGTTCCTGAACCTAAAAATTAAGTGAAATACATTGGATTCTAAAATTTTCGGGATAAATTTTAATAAAGAAATTTAGAACATTAATTATACAAACTTATATTTTATAAAAAGATAAGCGATTTTTTGTTGGTCCTCACCTACTGACACCCACAAACGATTGTGCCGGTAGTAAACCCTCAGCTTAATTTTGATTTTTATGGGATATTGTATTTTCTTTAAACGACATAGATTTATAGTGATGCAATTGTTCCAGATTTAATATGTCCCATATTTTTGGAAAATGATTTGGAATGTTCGACAAATATCTAGATAGTTCCAGATTTTTCATGCAGATCTAGAATATTCCACTTTTTCGAAAGATGATTTAGAACCTTTTTAAATCAGATTTTTCGACAATAATTTAAAATGTTCAAGAAATCTAAAATACTTAAAAAAGTTACAGAATGTTCTATAAAACTCCTCTAGAAAGCCGGGCAGGGGTCAAATGGCGCAATTTGAAGATAATGTAATAATGAAAATAATTAAAAACACAATTTATCTATACGGCTTGGAATTTCGTGACTTTTTACTAACTTACTTATACTTTAATTTCATAAAAAAAGTGTTTGTACTCCAATAGGTATATGTAAATAGGAGATTTACCAAAAAGAAAGGCCGGAGTCGTATGACACAACAGGTAAATGTATAGATACATGTTTGAACTTCCAAGAACTTCATCTTCAGTGATAAAAATTGGGAATCGAAAAGCGACGGCGTAAGGTGGGGGGGGGGGGTAGTGTGTCTAAAATAAATAATGCTCATATGCAGATATGTGACTAATTAGGGCGAGCTATTATAAAATTTATGTTTTAAAATTTACTTTTATAACAACGAAAAAATAGAAAATAAAAAACAGGAACTTTCACTAAAATTTATTCGATAACCTCGACACATTTCTGTATTCCTCTTTAAATGACTTCATTTGGGTCGAAGCAAATTTGTCGAGGTTCTCGAATAAATTTTAGTGAAACTTCCTATGTTCTTTATTTTCTGTTTCTTTTTTTTTTTTTTAAATGCAGTTTCACAAATAGTGCTCTCTTCTATGTTTATGTTTTATAAACACAACTATAATAGTAATAGTAATATACTATTATATGAAATATATAATACAGAAATTCAACAAATTTTACAACAGTTTACCTTAATTCTTCAATATTTGCACTTTTGAATCAAACTACAAAACTTGGGATGCATACAAAAAAGCAATGCTCTTTAACGTTATTGGGGAGCCTTAAGAAATATTCTTTTTTTTGAAAGTTTATAGGGTAATATACTTTTTTTCAGTATTTATGGTTTAACATCTGGTAACTGACCGCTCTCTCTCAAAACAAAAATTTTTGCAGAATTCGAATCCCGTTCCTGTTAGGCTGGGTAGCTGCTACCTGCACGAGATTTTGAAAACCCTCTTGTAACATTTGGACGTATTATCATCAATCTTTTTTAAATGTCAGACAAATTTCAAAATATTTCAACATTTCTTTTGTGAAATTAGATTTTTGTCTTTTTTAGTTACAATTATTTCATAAAATGATTAAAAAATTTGTGCGCAAAATACAAAAATGGTTGTGCAACTTTCAAAAAGTTAGTGCGCGGCCGCGCAGCCGCGCAGCTTAGAGGGAACTATGTATACAACAATCTGTATTGCTTGTACTGGATTTCCATAATAAATTACGTTAAGTCACTGAATTTCTAAATTTTCAAACACATTCCACTTACTTTACGTATAATCTCATACCTGTAAACAAAGACAGTTTTCAAGAAATTGAAGGCAGTTTACTGTTTGTAGGTAATTCATTTTTAAAATAACAATTATTTCTGGTTCAACTATATCTAATTCATTTAAATGAATTAGTCAAAACTAGTTGTGGTCTAGAACTTAAACGTTTGTCCATTTTTAGTTGTTAATTATAGAGAAGATACATTTACCTCGAATTTTAACTGCACATTCAGTTCAGGTGCTCTTGAAATTCACAAAAGCTTATGCTCCGTCAAAGTTTAGCACTCCATTTAAAAGCTATAATTTCTGTGAAAATTAACTGCTAACGATCATAAATAAAACTGTAAGTACGTTTTCTGTTACTCTATTTACATAAAAAAAATATATAAACGGAAATGTTTGTCCGCGGTGTAATTTTTTACAAAGAGCAAATAATATGTTTATTTAATGTTAAATTTCCGCTAAATAATTTAACAATGTGATTTCTGTAAATTATTAGGCGAATGATAGCAGAATTTAAGTCACTTTTTCGAGATTATGAAAAGTAATTCATGTTTAATAACTATTAACAATGAAATATTTAAGTGGCGTATTTTAAATACATTAATATGAATTCAATTAAAGAACCAACTACAAATTACCACAAATTATTGTCTACATCATATGCATAGGCGGAGAGAAATCAAAATGCACAATTGTCAACATATGTGTACATGTTACTACAGTCTCCTTTGATCTGGGAATATGGTACAATATGGTAAATAAGTACAAGTTATATTTTCTGACACGCAAATGAATTTAAAGCAGAAGCTATTTGAATATTTCTAAGAAAACAAAAGGTTAATAACACACTGGATCAATAGCGCCTTTTTTCAGCAAAACAAATGAATCATGAAGGTAACAAATACCCTATGAATTTGTTGTGTATAAATATACCATCACAGAATGCCATCTATGGTAATAGATTTAAACCTTGGGTACTATGTTCAAGAAGATATTATTTAAAGATATACTTGTTGAACTGACCTAAGTATAGCCCAACTTGCGCGGTATTAGGCACGTATACCAAAATAGAACAATTATTTTCTTGGTCAGTATTCTGTAGATACTATCAGAAGCGAATTGCGATTTTGAACCAGTTCTAACTATGTCAATGGAATGCTGATGAGAACTAACAAGATCCATGTGCGACAAAGAACATAATTTGTTCTGAATGTAGATGATTATATAATAGTACGTAAAATACATTAATCTAATCAAATTAATAGATGGAAGGCAAACAGTTATCAAAAAAGGGCAAGATGTCAATATTAGCCTTTTTCTTAATTGAATTTAATAGTGTTGAACAAAAGGAATTCCGTTATACATTGATGCTAAAGCTTTCGAATAAATTAAATTTTTCGAAACAGTAAATATAAACAAACATAATTGAAGAGTGATGGACAAAATTTGTTAACCAATTTAGAAAAAAAAAATATTGTAATTTATTACATTATAGTGGTATCAGAAAGGGGGTAATATTGTTTGTGAGGTACTACTTTACAGTCTACTTTACAGTGGCAAGAATAATTGAGTTAGGTTTAAAGATTAAAAAACGTATAATAAAAAAACTAATATAAATAGAATTTTTTTATTTCACCATTTGTAAATTCTTCTCAAAAACTGTTGGGAACCAAAAAAATCAAATTTTTGCTGCTAAGGTTCATCTTCGCTCGAGCGTCGCATATGAGGAAAGACACAAGAAACATAGTTTACAATTTTCTAATTAAAAAACCAAAAATCATTCATAAAGCATAAAAAAAGAAGTAACGTGTAGTAAGTAGGTCAAAAGGATTTAATATAAATTGAGCAATTACAACGCTTATTATACGTGCGTTTAAGGTAACGAGTCATGTTTTTGATGTTTTGAAAATGCTATTTTCGTTATGAAAAGAAATATCTAAGGATACGAGCAGTTTCACGTTTCACTATGCAATTAAGGGATACAAAGGACCTTAATATAGAAACTTGTTTTTCTCGGGGCCCATTAAAAAGACAAATGCAGCCGTAGAGCAAGGCGATTAAAAATAAAACGAGGGCATTTCCAACTTCAACGTAACCTCTCGGAAAATACATTTAAGAGGAAAACTCTGCCTTCAACGGTGACCGAAGCGCCCTATTTACGAGCGATCGTCTTAGTACAGGAAACGCTGTTTTGGATCATAAAGAACTACGCTAAACCATTTTGGAATGCGTCTGTCTATTATGAGTAGATATAATAGACTTTAAGGTAACTATTTATAGATCCTATCAAAATTTAGGAATTACTATAATTTTCAACTATTGACTTTCGCTTAACAGATGGCGACCCGGTTTATATTTTTCCAAATGGCTTAAAAATGAACAAAGTGTGAAAATAGCATTTATATAACTTTTAGTGGACATAGAATTTTAACCTGCGCATCAAATTCCAAGGTTATTTCAAGGTAAATTTTAAAAACGCCTAAAGTTTTGCGTTTGGGAATGTCATTCATTTTATCGCATAGATCAAGTCATGCGACCTAACAGCTTTCAATTGCTACTTGATCCATACCAAAAAATACTATGATTAAAAGTAGCAATTTAAGAGTTTTGGGAATTGAATGATCAAATGGATCTTGAAATAATCTCGAAATTTGACTTCAAGTTCAAATTTATTGTCACGTACTCAAAGTACGTATAAACTTATATTGATACTCTTTATTTAACACTTTCAATACACCACTATTACATTCAACAATTAATATAATTGCAACATTAACTATTCGCTCAGTTATTTAATTGTTACTTTCTGGTAGCCCTCTTCTTATTTTCGCTATCGCTCCCCTCTAATAACTACTATTGAGGCTATATGATCTCGATGGTTGCTTATATAGGCTGAAGTCGTTCTAGAAGCTTCGAAGGTGTTATTTCCAGACAATTCTAGACCTCTCGCTCTCGACAATCCGCTACGGACCTATATTCAATTTTCTCATGTATGGCGGGTTGCACATATCCCAGAAAATATCCCTCAATACTCTTTCTTCCTTAAAGTGACACAACTTTTATAAATATAAGCAGTTAAAGGTAAAGGTAAACTCAATAACCGAGGCTTTGCCTTAAATATGAGGCATCTTCAGGGTAGTTTTTACAGTTAACTACATTCTCCTACCCTAAAGAAGCCTTATATTTAAAGGAAAAGTAGGTTGTAGGTCAGGTTAACAGATTAAGAGAACATTTACCCTTTACTGGTTTGATTTTACTTACTTATTGTCACATATTAAAGGAATCTATACATAGGTATTAGAACGCAACTTACATTTCTGCAATTTTTAGAGTGCAATTTCTCGTAAGAATTACTTAATGAGTTTTCTTTTTTTTAAATGAGTTACCCTATGTACGGCCTCGGCCTTTGCATACAGCCTAAATGGACCAGTAGTTAGATTAGTTTCTAAAAATAATTAGAAGACGTACATTCTGTTTTTGTTTAAATCTCACAATTATATATGGTTCGGACGCAGATGAATCATCGGTAAATAGATTAGTCCTTGGTCCTTCTGAAAACAAACTAGTTAGTTTGTTGACGGAACTGATTTCTTCAATCCATTCACATATGGAGCAGCCCTTTAGTATGCGATCTGCTTTATACATATAAATATGTATGGTTGTAGCATCTAAAAGATTTAAATCTCTGTCGGTTGGAATCCTACAATACTTACGTAGTTGCATATCTGTATATTCAAATAAAACCCTCAAAAGAATTTTGCACGTTGGCTTCATGCCAACTAAGATAAATCATTGGAATGGAAGTAACCGGTATGTAAAAGAAGTTAAATGAGTGGAGGACCTACAACCAATTTAATTTAATTGAGAAGAAATAATGAACTGGTAAAACAGCGGAAAAGCTATTTCGATTTAGTGATTGTCAAAAATCTGATTATTTCAGAAATTAACCGAACAAAATATTAATATAACACTATGACTATTAGACTAGCCTGATATCATTGTTTGCTAAATTATTTGAGTGTTATTTTCACCAGTATTTATAGGTACCTATTAGTCATGTTTATCAACGAAAGTACATATCCTGTATTTCAAAAACATGGGAAAATACTGTTCGTCATATATTTATTGGTGGAAATAAATTTAAGGATTTTTATTATAAAATAAGACATTTATAATCAAAGTTACCATTGCCTATTATCAACAATTATTAAAAATAACTTTAATTATGTACCGTTTTCGACCGTCATCATCAGGCAAACAACTATCTAATATCAATTAATTTAGAAATTTTCGATATTATTGTTTTTAATCCTTCTACCACAAGCTATTTTCTTTGAAAGAGATTATCAAAGGAAAAGGTATAGAATTCGTTCAATTTATAAATATTTGGTAAATAATCAATTGTTATTTGTATCCATTCCATATCTACACAAAACAATACAAAATTTTGGAAACATTTTGGATTTTAAGATCAATAAAAGCTTATATTGACAATAACCAATATTTTAATGAATACTTAAGCAACGTTTCGACCGTCAATTTCGGTAATCGTCAGGCTAGGAAGGACTACTTGGAGATACTTTAACTGTTACTATTTATTTTTACGTGATGTAATTTTCTGTTGTTATATCTTTATAATATTATAAGTAAATCTTATTTTGTACCAATAAAATTAATTGAGAAGTATTAGTAGTCACACTAAAAGCTGTATGAAAAATTTTCGTGTCTTTTTGGATTAATTACCTTCAACAAAGAAGCCAAATGAAGTAACATATTCGAAACATCGAGTTTTTGGAGTGTTCGTAGGCTATCGGCTTTTATGTACGGACGTGCGAAAAACAGCAAGTGGAAGTTAATAATGTTAATAAAAGTGTAGTTCATTGAACACGTACCCGATAAACCGAATTAATGGAGCAGATATAGCAACCATTTACGAAATAAAGTTACATTCCATATTGCCAAAAGCGTAGCGCAGAAGGATACCTATATCAAATTCAGGGCATTCCACCGCTTTGGAGTTCTTTTTATACTGGAGACGAGTGTTTTTACTTGATGTTGCCATAACAAGAACCTTCGCAGCGTTTCTCCGACACTTAAGCTTAATAAAACGATGACATAAAATGAAAAAAATGGCAAACGGTACAAGATTCCATTACAAGAATTTCAATGCAAATAGAGACAGTTAAGGATGAAAGTCCTTTAGGGGGGGTTTCCGGACCCAGAATGAGAAAGATATTACTAGAAAATTGTTGTTATCCCAGTGGGATTACAGATTTCTAATATCGCATTTTTGACCAAAACTAGTTTCTTAAAGATTTGACGTCCATGTGCGATTACTTAAAGAAAAAGAATAAGTTACTCCATTGGCGTCCTACACGAGCTCAGCTAGTACGACTAATTTCTCACTCATGGAATTTCCTCCTTCTCCCGCAAATCGTCAAATATCCTTTTCGATGCACGTAGGTTACACAGACAAGGAACAACAGAAGTAATGAAATATTTAAAAAATTAATGAAATTATTAATTTAATAATTAATTCAGTAATTAACTAAATAGACTCGATCATGCAAACATTGTGTTTAAAGACAAAAATAAGTTAAAACTGTTGTGAGCAATAATCAAAAAGTCTGATGGTTAAATAAACTAAAACGTAAAATAGAAATAAAAACATCGTTTTAATTAAATGACCGCCACCCTGGAAAATAAATATAAAATTAGAATGAACGGTCAGAATATCCAAAACAATTTAAACTTTAGGTGTAGACATTTGCTATGTTAATCAAAAACGGAAATGAGAAATCATAGACAAAAAAACTACGAAATTCAAGTCATAATAAAATTGTTTTATTCAAGCTTTTCAACGTTGCTGGGTATATTTCCATATCTACATCTATAATCAGTTGAAGTCAAGAATGGATCATTAATATTTAGTTTAAACAATACCACATTTTGAGAAGTTATTTGTAAATTAATAAACGTTCTCAATATTCGCATTTTAATTTTCCATCTCGCTCCGGAGATAATTTTTAAGTATTTCAAAAATCTATCTTCTATACTATATAATAATGTTCTAGTGTATGGATGTCTGTCAAACACTCAGTTAGCCATGGAAAAAGTAGCGAAAATTGCACTTATCTATTAACGATTGTCGAAAAACTGTAAAAGACTCGCAAAATGCCGTAAACGATATCGATTAAGATTAAAACGGAGTAGGGTTTTGCAAAATTTCATACAGATTTATTAAGCGGTTTAAAAGATATTAACAAATGAAAATGGGAAAAAACGCGTTGTTGGTTAAAAGTCATAATATTCGAATCTATCTCGTCCGAAGATAGGATAATCTGGAATTTGTCGACAATTAAAACGTCCAAGTTAAGGACCAAAAAGTTGAATAGGCCTATTTTCGAATCGGAAGGTGGTGTCGTTTAATTAGAATTTGTAATTAAAAATCGTTAATTTTGACATGTCCGGATTCTAAGGAAACAACAGCTCAGAGGGATGGGCGGGGCTTATGTTGTTATTACTTGTCTTGTATACGTGTAGATTCTAACCTCGGAACTTTGTCGTTTATTTTGACGTTTATCAAAGAACGTTTATGAAAGATACGAAATGAGAAAATAATTGTAATTTATAAACAATCATGCAATAAAATTCATTAGAGTTTTCATGGTTAATATAAAAGCAAATAAATATAGTCTCACAAGTCCAATCGGTTAGGTTAGGTTAGGTTTTTTCTTTTTAATTTTACGCTTTTAACGGTAATGGTGGACTTTAGCCCGCCAACTTAGATTACTTTGAGTTTGTAGTATGTTGTAGAGCATGTTTAGCTGAACAAGAATATATAAATATACTGTAATGATATGTGAGAGAATAATTTTTTTTTAAATAGAAACTATTTTATTTAATTTAAATATTAAATTAAAGTAAATTCCAAAAAAATTAAATTAACAACCATTTGTAGGTTATTCGAAACAAACAAAAGCATCTGAATTTTACCATGAACCGGTGATAGGTTACGGTAAAAATTTTTAAAGACTATGCACCACCTTCCAAGTTTTGACGGGTAGTACTATAACAATAAAATATGGGGTGTTTTATGAAGGTTAGCGATCATGTTAGAAAACATGGTAATTCTACGCTTTTACTTCCACCTCCCCGTTTCGATTCAAATATTAGTATGTTGTAGCATTTATCGCCCCTAGCAAGATTATACATGTGTGCTGGGCGCAGAAACCACCTCTTCACATGGTCTTTCCACTTATTCATACTAGACATAGAAACATAAATATGTAAATCAAATAATATATACACAGTAAAATGCTAAATATTATTAACTTTTGCGCAAATAATTGAATAATAATAAATATCAGAAGCAATAGAATGGTAAATGCGTTATGTAGAATACGTTTTGTATCTAAGGGCGGCCTCTTTGAAATAATAGGATGTGCTCTGCGTCATAATTACTAAAAGTTAAGTTGAAGTATTTTACGATTTTTAGATAAAATTAAAAAAATACATATGATTTTCGCCATGAACCGCCGATAGGTGCTATGCACTAATAGAAGTGCTATGCACTAATAGGAGAAGTGCTATGCACCATTAAGATAAGTACTATGCACCATTAGGGTAAGTGCTACGCACCACCGTGAGGTTACGGTACAAAGCGGTCCCTCTGATTAAATTTGTTACAGTGCTATGCACCATCGTCCAAGCTTTGACGGATAGTATTCATAACAGTAAAAAGTGGGATGTGTGGTGAAGGGAAGCAATCAGTTTAAACAGAAACGTTTGCAACAATTTTCAGAGATATGTAACTTTTCTCAAAACAGCATAATTATTATACCTATAGACGATTTAGAAAAAAGTTTGCAAAAAGCAACTGAGGTCATGATACTAAATTGTCAACCGGCGATAGGTTACGGTACATTCATTAAATGCTATGCACCGCCTTCCAAGTTTTGTCGGGTAGTGCTATAACAGTAAAATATGGGGTGTGTTATTAAGGTTATCGATCAGGTTATGGTAATTGTACGCGTTTATAGCAAGATTATACATGCTGGGCGCAGAAATCACCCCTTCACATGATTTTCCGCTTTGAAAATTCAAATCCCAAACACTGAAAGTTGAGAATCATCTGGAAAGCGTTTAAGAATACTGTTGTGGTGGGTGGTTGGGGTAGTAGTGAGTGCGTTTTAGGTGGCAGTTACAGAGGGTAGTGGTTGCAGTATTTGGGGTTTTCAAAAGAGGTCAAGAACTCCCCTACGACACCCTCGAACCAATCCTAGACTTTTATTTTATCCGTAATATTTTCCACCTCCTTCCCGTACCACTCCCTTCAAAACCCCCAACCCCCAATCCCCATCTCACCACCTCCTACAGCAGCCCCGCCTCTGACGCCACCTTCATCCTCTTTTATCATGCTAGAAGTTCGCCATAAACCGCCGAGAGGTGCTATGCACTAATAGGAGAAGTGCTATGCACCAGTAAGGTAAATGCTATGCACCATTTGGGGTAAGTGCTACGCACCACCGTGAGGTTACGGTACAAAGCGGCCCCTATGATTCAATTTGTTACAGTGCTATGCACCACCGTCCAAGCTTTGACGAATGGTATTCATAACAATAAAAAATTGGATGTGTGGTGAACGGTAGCAATCAGTTTAAATAGAAACTTTTAAAACAATCTTCAAAGATGTGTAACTTTTCTTAAAACAGCATGATTATTATATAGACGATTTGATACTAAATTGTCAACCTGCTTATGATTTCTTAAATGCTATGCACCACCATCCAATGCTGGACGGGTTCAACTAGTGGTCTAATAATGCTTCTAACTAAGAACATTTTAAAATTAACTAAAAAAAACTACGTCTAGTCCTTATAATTCTTAGACTAGGAAAGAATTCTATTAATTAATTAATTTTACTTTTTTAGATTTTTTTAACTAAAAGTGACGCCTCCTATGGTAATACTGCGGTAAACGCATGCATCTTACAACTTTGAAAGTATTTATTGTTTCTTACACCATCAGTAAACCATTCCAACAAAAAACATATGATGCATTAATGATTTCTGTACGTAAATCATAACATATTTTAAGTAGTATGTAAACAATAAACAAATTAAACACGATTTTCTTTGCTTAACCTTACTACGTAAAATTCTTTTACTTGTGAAATGTGATTTCTGGTTCATTTCTTTTACTGCGGCTTTTACAGCCGTAAGAAGAACAAATCAGTATTGTTTTAAAAAAAAAACCCACTAAAACCTAACTACACTATTTAATTATATTGACACTTTTACACAACGCTGTCAACGCACTGTTTGGGATCAGTAAATGGAGGCGGTACCAAAATATTGCGTAAATTTTCGACGTACAGTCGGCATAGGAGTTACGTGTCCCCTCTCTTTCCTAGTCTAAGTTATAATGGCATTATAAGTATAAGCGTCTTCAAATGAGTTATCCTGTGTACATGAAGAAGAGACTTCCGCCACTTTACATCAATTCGATGAACCGTTAAATTGAATCTCATTATTGGAGATGCATTGTACTTAAAATTACAAATTTTTAATTCTAAAATGTAGCAACAAATTGCCGAACGAAATATTTTTTACTTTATAATATGAAAAGAAATATTGAAACTTCCTATATCAGATAAAATGAAAATGGTAAGTGAAGCAGGTTCTGTTTAATGAAGAATATATAATGACAAAATCATGCATAGATAAAACCAGACAAAGGCTTTTGCTTTTTAAGTAAAATAATAAAAAATAAAACGCACTGTTTTTGAGTTTCAAAATTTTTCTTTTTCTTAAAGGTAAGCCCACTATAAAATAGCCTCTATGAAATAATGTAACTTTTGTATTGAATATGTTTTCCAAAAATGCACTCCTGGCGAGTTATTGGCTCTTCCGGTACTTTTAGAACACCCGGTATACTCCACCTTCCATAGCCCTGCAACCCCCATGAACCTTACAAAGATCAATCTCATTTGTACCCTCTACTGCGCAAAATATTGAACCTCACAGCACCACCCCCGCGGACATAAAACACCAGGGGTGTCCTCAAATTTCTTAATGAAAATGATAAATTAAGTGGAGACACATATATTTCGAAAATATCTAGGAGCGTGCAAATTCACTTCGTTTTTTACTACTTTCTACTTTTTACTAGGGTTTCAATGAATGCTTAAAAAAAACAACAAATTAACTCTTGCTTGGAAGACTCAAGTGATGGGTACAGTGAACTTCCTTTAATAATTGAGTCTGAATTAAGCTCTACAGTAAAAATTTTTTTTTAGTTTAGACTCATTATAAAGTTTTTGATGTTATTTAATGTTAGCCTGATAATGATCAAAACATTGCACAATTAAATTTGTTCACATCAACAGTTGTTGTTTATTGGCGAGTTTAACTTTTATTGTTCTTACAAAGATTTTATCAATGAGAACCATTAGGAAACTCGTTAATATGTTTAGAGATCAATGAGGGACGGGTGAATTCTAACAACAATCCTTCCTTTAAAATTTGTCCTGAATTTGTACATCATATTTATTATATCTAAGGCAATTGGAATTCAAAAATTCATATTTTCTCTTATTAGATCTTAGTTGTTACTAAGAAATCCATGTATAGAAGTAATGAAAATTCTTAGAAGTTTAGGTTTGCAGTAAGTAGGTCGACAGTAATTTATACGCGGAATGATGAAAACGTCGGAAACTTTGTATAAAAAGTCCAATTTGGGTAGTAGATCTGTTCCCGATTCCTCTATCCCTCATTTGCATTTATGGTGCGCAGGAACGGTGAGGTGTATTTTATCGCGAACACAGGATTATAAACCTATATTTGAACATGGAGCATTCGTGTACATACTTAATACCATACAAAATACGTAAACGCACGCACGCAGTCTTTTACTCGCACGCTAATTTTGGGATCCATAATACGACTTTAACTAATTACGACAACAAAACTGTAGAGCTTCGTTTAAACAATTGCAAAAGGTATAGAATGTAATAAGCTTCAAATATAGCTGTATTTCAATATTTAAATGTTTCAATCTTTTAATCCATGAGATGCATTTGTCGTTAGTTAATTGTTGAAAAATATTAATGATATAAATAAAACGGAAACAAACATATGCTACATATTCCAGAAACTCATTTCAAATATTTAACTTGAATACTTGACGCAATGGCTAGACAGTTTAAGGGAAGTTCAGCCTCCATACGTCTCCGCGAAAAAACCTTTTTATTATAAGTTAGCGAACTGTTCTTTACCTTTCCTGGAGAAAATTATTATGGATGTCCATGATCTTATTTCGTCATCAATATGTCTGAAGAGAGAATGTCGACTACAAATTCAGTGTGCATAAAATTGTATCAGGAATTAAGCAACGTTTGGATGCAGTATACATGTACATGACCTTCCAATGAAAATATCGGATTAGAAGTGCATTGACTACTGGGACGCTTAAATACAAAAGCACCAACAGCAAGAACTTTCTTTCAAAAACAACAGTCTTCAGAACTGTAGAGTCTAGGTACATATAATTTGGTTATAAATAATGCCATTGCAAAGTGGGTCTGGCCGCTATTACCAACAGTGCTCAGTTGTCATCCTTCTATAAAGACCGACAAAAAGTAAGTATTGTTTCAATTGATATGTATTGGTAATGAAACAATGGTCTATTATAATAAATCTATATCACACATGTATTCAACGAAATGGAATCATGGAAACTCATTAAGTCCGATTGAAATCTCAGAAAAAATGTTCAGTTTTCTATTGAGAGTCTAAACGAACTTCATCCTTACAGTTCAAATAACGCAATGTGCTACTTTTGTTCCTTGTTATAAATATCAAATAAGAAAATCGTTTCTTGATCAGTACCTATATTTATAGTGTTGACCACAGATGCCGTTCTCTTGTCGTCTGTGACCGTATATCAATTAAGGAATATGAGAACCAGTATCGTTTACTCCTGAACTTCTATGCCCAAAATTAAAATCTGGCACTAAAAGAAATTAAAACTTAATTATGAGAAATCTAAAGTTGAACCTAAGTACATTTGGAAGATAAGTCCGGACTACTTTATTAGAAGTGTTGTAAAAAGTGGCTTTAAGTAAAAGAAGACTATGTTGAAAAGTGATTAATTGCACCTTTTGTTGCAATGCTGTTTGGTATTCTTTAGCATGTTAATCTTATGGAAAACAAAAGAGTGCGATGAGCCATCGATGAATAATATTATTAGCCCTTCTTCAATCTGGGTTTTCCTTCAATGAACCAGCAACTGTTAAACCTATGATTAAATAAAATATAATTGGTTTTAATAAATAAAATTAGAATCCCAATTTCTACAAAAACATTTAGACCTAAACCGCGTTCGGACACCTAAGATAGCATTCTCATAGTTAGCGACTAAAGCATCCATAATTCTTAAGTTCAAATTTAATTATTTGTATTCTTATGTTAGAGTTATTTTTAAATTTTTCAACCTAAAGACAATAAACAAAGGAAATTTAATTTATTAAGGAAGGATCCGTATGTTAAGGTGGACGACGTGGTAAGTCACTAATGAAATTAGTTGTAGGTAAGGACGGCAGAGAAAGACGTACAATACTAAACAGAAAAGTAATAGGCTGTATACCAATTATGTATGCTTCGTTAAACCGCTTGTAAGGTAAATAAAAGATTCAAATGCCTGGATTAATAGACAAAGGGAACTTATTTGGTGGAGTTGTTTAATATCCATAAACACAAAGTAAGCTTTGTTTGAGTTCCTTTAAGCGCTAATCCTAAATTATGCTGAAATTCATCGACTTTTCTTCTTGGCCCTGTATCTGAATATCAGATTCGAAGAATTATTATTTTGCGCCCACAAAGTCATAAGTGAATTCCATAACATTTGTTCATGTTGCAGTTTAATGTGAGTACAAAAATTGACTAATAGCAGTTTAGATACAAATGAAAACGGTTTGTAGCCAGAACAGTACCTAACTCTTTTGAAACATTTATGTATGAATGAGTTAATGCTGTTTCCAATTAACAGATAAAGCAAAACTTTGTATTTCGTGAATAGCCGATACCTTTAGACTTAAAAAAAATATATACAACAAGCGACCCTTGAGGTTCACACGAATAACCTCCCAGTATAATAAAGAGTAATTTTCATGAAAATCAAAAATTTCTACACATTTATATGTTTATAGGTCTACTACATTGTTAATAACACTAATTTGTTATTGTTAACAATTATTAATTGTGTTTAATTTTTTTATTTTATATTTATGTTTTACACTATCAATGGAAATTTATAGTTAAGTTCATAGAATTTTAATTGTTTTTAAAAATACTTAATTGTTATTAAATTATATTTTATTGTAATTAATAATATTTAATTATTATTTTTAATGATAAACCTCGTCATGATAATACACAAGAATAAATGGAAACTCCATGAATCTCATGTTATTGAATTCACCGCTTCATTTATCATTAATATCAACTGTTTATCGTTTTTTTTGCCATTTCTTTAATATTAAAAGAACTATAAAAGCTTTTTTGTTAGTGCTGGATAAAAATGTCTGATTTTTTTAAGTATACAGTTATATCAGAACCAATTAGATCAAATAGATCTTTTTTAAAAATATACTAAATTGCAGTCTTTTTGTTAAAAAAAAAAATACGACTCGACCGAGTGTTATTAATTATTTCCGGACCATATTGCCGTTAATGCGGTTCGATCGACACCTCAGCGAAGTCGATATCATTTTTTATTCGTGAGATATCGATTAGAAAAGAAGTGGGACTACGCACGTACACACATACTTATTCTCCAGATTAGATTGTGTGATGCTATCCTCACGTTCAAATTCCAAAATGTGTTATTTGTTGTACGCTTTGTAGATTTATCCATAGAGCGAAAATCGTGTGTTTTACTGGTGGGTTTAGAAGTTGGAAAAGAGACCCTTATTCTTAGATTGACTATGACTATTTAAAACTAAAGTAGATACAAAAGGGAAAGTGAACTCCTTACGACTACTATTGCCCATTGAAGGAAAATAGAATTTGTGGGCGTTGTGGATTACTATGTCCGATTTTTTAAAAGCTAAAAGACAACCTATTGGTAGACGATTTTTACATATTAAAGCGTCAAAACATAACGAAACATATTAAATTTTTTGGGTCGAAATAAAATTTATGACCTTTGAACTTTGTCCGAATTTTTCACCATTCCTTTGTAATTGCTCCGATTTATTTTTTTCTAAAACCTTTTCGAGGAGCATAATCAACGAGAAAAAAATACTATTAACCATATTCGTTGTTCGAACCATGAGTTATGGACTTGAATTCATATGAATGTTTTTTCCGGAATATTTCAATTTTCCGGGCAACTTTTCTTATTTTTCTTTCCATAAAGACCTAACCTTACGAACATCTGAAAGCACAATCAGCCATATCGTTCTAGCGACTCCTGTTTTACGTGTTTACGAACAAACATTTCCTATTTATTATGTAGGTACTCCTAAATCAATGTTTCTCAACCTTTTTGTTGTTGCGGCACTCTTTTAACAATTCGAAAATTTGGCGGCGCACTAATAATTTAATACAATTTTTAAAAAATCGTCACGAATGTTTTTCACGATTTCGGATTACTTTTACATATTGTTTTCATAATCTACGTGACAAAAAGAAGAAATTAAAAAAAAAAACATTTTTCCAATTAACTTATCATTCATAACACCTATTACCTACTCGATAATATAAATAAACAATTTGTTTCTAAATAATGCTTTACAAAATTATTTCACGTTTTTTTGGTGGTTCCAGTGGTGTAGGAGGTGATGGGGATGGAGGTGGTGTTGAAGATGGATGTCACCGAGATGAAGCAGTTGGTTTTGGGATAAAGGATGGTGTAAATGTTAAGAATGGGGTAAAAGTTTGAGTTTACTCGAGAGGTGTAAATTTAAAAAAGCTATGCAGATTGGTCCATTTATCGAGTTTTTACGGCCAAAAAACTTGGTTACCCTGATTCTATACGATTAACGAATTAGAGGTTAATTACTGAGTTAAAGGTTACATTGTTTCAGTACTTCTAACCCAACATAATCTACCCTAATGAAGTACATACTTTACAACACCACAATCAGAAGCTATAAAGGGTGTAATATTTTCATGTCTGCATTGGTTTAGAAATTGTAAAATCGCGTTCGATAAATTAATTTTTATTGTTAGTATTTAGAAAATTTGGCGGTGCACAAAAGTGCCGCGGCACGGTGGTTGAGAATCACTGTCCTAAATAATAGAAAACTATCGAATTTTGTAGAAGAGTCGCAATAACATTATTTATTCACGTTAATTTTTAAAAGCAGTATCAAAAGGGAAATAAAATATTTTGACCTCTCGGTTTCACAACATCATGTAGTTTTGATCCACTATATTTAAATTGACACTCAGCTAGTGCCTGTGGCAATAATCTTTCGAGTTCCCTTGACGGGAAGTAACCTATTAGAGTTTCATTTGATAACTAAATCTATTCAATAAGATCTTAGGAACTGCGGCTACAATACAAAGAACAATTTATTGTTAGTGTAGTGGAGACGAATCGTCAATTTTACGTACATAACGAGATAAAACAAGTGAAAATATAAAAAACAGTACGTGTGATGCACTGTTGAAGACTTTAATTGCTTAGTTCCGTGAGTTGTTATTAAAGAAGGTTGGGTGGAACCAGACAAATAATAATTTATTAAGTTAACATCTTTCAAGGAGGTACTTTTCTATTGGTTAATTAAGTGAGTAGCAGATAGTCAGTAAACTGTTTGGCTTAACATTAAAATTCATTTTGTATTATCTAATAAACCTAAACCAGTTTTAGCTTAATGTGGTACATCATAACTCCTGCATTAATTATACATTTCCATATTCTTCCTCATCCTTAAGCTTCATTAAATTTTCAATTAACGTATCTACTACTACTTTCGTAATTACAACCACGAAGGGGCTTTTCTGAAACTACCATGTGCATTTAGTTTAACATTAAACATTCAATGGCAATAAATAGTTTCCCTCCGATTAGAAAAAGCATGTGTCTTGTAAAGACGAACAGAAAAATCTTGCTTCCGTAAACGACATAAACATTACTTATATCATATTCCAAAAAACATTTAATTGAACAGCAATCTCGCCCTTGATCACGGACATCAACGTCTGAAAAAAGAAAACAAAGAGAAACACATTTACTGTTAAAACCTACACAAATTTATTTAATTATTTATATTTGTCTGGATAATCTATTTATTTTGTGTATTGTATCTAAAATAAGTATTGTACGACAAAGACAATTTTATTTAAGTTAGAAGCTGTCACATGTTGCAACTTATCCAAAGTAGAAAGAAAAAACACTAAGTTTCAAAGTTTCCAAAAACACTTTATTGTAGGTACTCAACAATTGCTTCGACACTCAGTGTCTTCATCAGGTGTGATGAATAGTACCTGATGAAGACACTGAGTGCCTATAATGAAGTGTTTTTTGAAACTCTGAATCTTTGCGTTCTTTCTTTCTATTAAAAACAATGAAAAAAAGTAGGTATCATATTAAATTAACGATATATGCCTACCAAGCGCCACTGTGAATCCTAACGTTCAATAATCTAAAGCATAAAGACATGTAGACACTTGTTACACATTTGCAAACGTTTGAAAATTTCGAAACAATTTGTGTGCGTGATCTTCAGTCAGAGGAAATGCATTATTTTCAAACATTAAAAATGCATTGAACTTTTGACTTTTAACTTCAAATTTTTTTAGTTAGTGGACGATTGATCACATAGTAAGCGCTTTCAGCACTTTCTAGGTAAAGGTAGAAGAGCCCTTTCGTCATGATGTAAAAGTTAAAAGTTTTGTTCATCAAAAATAATAAAATCTGAATTTTCAAACGCTCACAAAGTGACTGAAATCTGTATAATACAAATCTTAACCAATACAAACAAATTCAACTTCATTTTTCTTCGTAATCAACGTTTATATCTAAGTACTTACTGTTGTACCGCTTTATTTAATACGTTGGTATAGAAGTTTTCCGCTTGGGACTAGTTCAATCCCCAGGCCTAAAAGTTATACGTCGAGGGGTTAAAGAAGCTCATGAAATAGGTTAAATTAAGTTTTTGTTTTTAATCACTAAACGGCTGTTAGTTTACCTTAATAGAAATTTCTAACACGTGTTTTGAACTTATATTGTTTTAATATAATTAAAGTATAACAGACGTAAAGAAAGTAAATGCTTTTAAATGTTTCAAAGTAATTTATTAGACTCTACAATATTGTTTCGGGTTCTGAGCCCTTTGTCAAGAGTAATCGTTTAGTAAACGTAAAATGTTTCATAATAACATCAACGAAAATTCAATTTCCTTTATTAAAGTATAACAGTCTATTATGGAACATACTCTGTTAATAGGAGAACAATTTTTTTAAATATGTTACCGTTTCAAGAATCTTTTGGAACGACATAAATATTTTTATTTTTTACAGATTTGATGAACTGGCCATAAGAATGTCATAGCCAGCCTTCGGCTGTGCGGGTTAAGTCGAAGAGCATGGTCAGGACGAAGGTGTTATGGTGGACGTGGGCAGTGTTGGCAGGATTGTGTGCTTTAGCCACTTGTCAAGTAAGTTATTAAGTAATTTTTTTATGTTTGCCTGACGATGACCGAAATTGACGGTCGAAAAGTTGTTTAATTACTCATCATCAACAGTTGTTGGTTATTGGCAAAATCAGCTTTTATTGATCTTAAAATATTGGATAATTTGCGTGTTATTCAGTTTCAACTTCAAAATAATACACTCCAATGTTGTTCTATCTGGCTAATAGAAAAACTTTAAAATTCATGTATCTTACACGAACGAAGCGAAGGTCCCCCTATACTAAAGCATACTTCAACAGAACAAAACATGTTCTTGGTCAGTATTCTATATATAGGTGCAAACAGGAAGTATCCTAAATTTTCAGGCGATATGCTTCTTTCAATTGGGAATCGATCAGCCATATTGAATTTTTGGGGAAGGGGGGCAGTTTACTACACATTTAAAATTTTAAACACCAATTGAGTACAAAATTGGGTGCCTTTGGAGACATTTAAAGGAACATGGAAAACTGGTTATCTACAAAAGTACTTGTATTTATAACAAGCCACAAAATTGTTGAACAAAAATATGTTCTTGGTGAGCATTCTGTCGAAACCACCAGGCACGGATCGCGATTTCGAGCTGGTTGGCTCACATCAGCGTGTTGTAGGTGGCTCCGACAGAATACAGACCGACCAAAGTCTCCTCTTACTAGAAGTGGATTAAATAACGACCAAAGACGACACGAGAGCGCCATCTATGGTAAATACTATTCGGTATGCGTGCCTTCCACGCAAGTCGTCGCTATGCGAAGGTCTGATTAAACAAGTATTTCCGTAATGAAAAGGTATCTTGTTGAACATTACAGTACCTATATTCATAGTATTTGCCATAGATGGCGCTCTCGTGTCGTCTTTGGTCGTTATTGAATCATACTTCAACAGTTCTGTTAATGTTCCTCCTTAACATTCTAAATTACCCAAGATACCAATTAAGGGAACTGTTTTTTTTTAGTTATATCCCGAAATTTCGTCACAAAAAAAAAAACAAAACAACATTTTGTAGCTGTCTTAATTTTCCTTTATTTTTGTAAGGTTTCTTTTTTAAAACGCCTACTCAGGAACATAACTGTTGCGATTTATGTTTTTACTATTCGCGAACACGATATATAATCAATAAAGGCTAATCTTGCCAATAACCTACAGTTACTGATGTTATTGCGTTAGACAAAATGGTTAAGGCTTTCGCGGCCAGTTGATGAATTGGCGTAGTCCTGATTCGGGTCTATAGGCCGTCGTTGGTTGGAATTACTTCCTAACGTTTCGCTGGCGCGAGTGGCGAGCTTCTTCAGAGGTCTTTCCATCTTCGATGTTGGATGTAGACTGATGAATTCTCGGACGTAAGTTGTATTTATACTTGGTAGGAGGCGGAGCTTGTTCCGCTTGTTCTGCTTCGGTTGATATCGGTGTATTCTCCGGCAAACGTTAGGAAGTAATTCCAACCAACGACGGCCTATAGACCCGAATCAGGACTACGACAAGTTATTGCGTTAGTCTGACAATGACCGAAATTGACGTTCGAAACGTTGCTTAGTTACTCATCAACAGTCGTTAGTTATTGGCAAAATTATAGCTTTTATTGATCTTACAATATTTTATCAATATTAACAATATTATATTTTTACAATACGAGCCCAGAATCGTATGGTTTGTAGAAGTGAAATGTTTATTTTGACGGACAAAAAAATACGCTTCATCTACCTACACAATTCTATTAACCATAACCTTAGGAAAATCAGTAAACAGTATGACACAAAATCACAAATTAAAAAATTTCTACTGGGCCATGTGGTGTGAATCTGGGCTCTAATTGAAAAATATATGTGATATGACTATAGCTAAATTATAGTCCTAGAAAAAACGATATTGCTTGGATTATGATCCCTTTAGGATATACATAAGTTATAGTTATATTATTCTGACCCAAATCACGCAATTCATAGCAAGTATTCTATTGGGAACACAACAGCGAATTCAACCGTGAATTTATTGGAATTGACGATGATATAACTTTATTTCCGATGTATACTGCAGTCCAATCACAAAATTCATTGAAAGTCGATTATATATTGTGTCTGCTAAGAATCCAAATATAAATTCAAGTTGCTATGATAATCAGGATTCCAGTCTTTATTTAGAATGAAAAATGAGGGATAACAAAGCAATTACAAAGGAGGCGTACATTCCTTTGTTACATTTCGATTGATAAAAGTGTTCAATCGCACAAAGAAAATTGACGCATGGGCTTATACTACCTTTCACATTGGTAAACCTGGTTGTTATAAGAAAACAAACTGTAATTTTATGCTTTCAATCAAAGATGAATATTTAGGTAACATTATTTTTTACAAATACATATTTCAAAAGGAAAAATAATAATACGGCTTTACACTTTAACCTCATAATCTAAATTTATAATTTTAATAAAGCAAGTAGGTACTATTCGATAATACCATTCAAAATGTAGTGAAAACGTGAAAAAAAACGACGTTTCGATCGATAATTTCTCGATCCTTTTCAAATTACATACAATTTTATATAAATTCAACAGATGAAACGAAATCTAAGCATTAAATTAATTGCATAGGATTCGAAATTTTAAATTTATACAAATTGTTTTTAATACCGGAAACATTAACAATAAGCATGAGTAAAAGAGGACTTCCAAAAACAATACACAACAGTTGAAAATAGGAAATTACTGGATTACTAAAAAAAATGAGTTTTGCACCAAAAGTTGCTGAATTGTGATAAAATAAGTTTATTCGCATTCATAAACAAATAGCAATTTGAAGAATCACAAACCACCTTTAAAAAGGCAACAAACACAATGGAATGATGGATCGATTTCAAAAAAACAATTATTTCAAAATACATAACTTGTTATCTGATAGTGACTAACAGCAGAACTACTCCTCCAAAAATTTTTATTCCATTTAACATGAATAACACATATTCAACGGTAAGGTAATCACAATTTTTTTAGGTGTGGTCCCGAGGACTAAACGTTATTTAGACGAAAAACATAATAGGTACTATTTTATAGGAAACTTTATGATCTTTTACCAGATAAGTATAAACAAAAGTGTCTAGTTATTTTCAAGGAAATAAAAAAATTTGGATGAACTTTCAGTAAAGATTAATGCTATGGAATCTCCTTGTTTTTCGGTTCTTTCTTTTACGTGCCCGCATGTATTCAAACTATTTGAGAGAAAGAAAAATAGGAAACTATAAACATATTCCTTTCTAACAAAACTATCTATACTGGTTCTGCAAAAACAGTTACAGCTCTCACCCATCAAATTTACAATTTATGGCAGTAGGTACTAAAGAATATATTATATACTAACGTATAAAAGAATGGGCACAGATCATGAAACGTTTTTTGACATTTTACTTTGAATGAATTAAAAAACTTTTTGTTTCCTAAACGATTGTTACCAAATAACTTTTTGTGGTTTATTATTTTTCTTCGAACTATTTGTTTCGGCAGTAAGAGATTTACTTTTTTATGTTACAAAGAAACTGAATTCACAGCGTCTGATTTTTTTCTAAAACTATATTATTGTATTGTAAGATCAATCTTGCCAATAACCAACGATTGTTAACGAGCAATTGAGCAACGTTTCGACGGTCAATTTCAGTTATCGCTAACATAAAACAAACAAAGTGTGTCAGCTCCGACACGTGACTGGAGTTGGCTTATTTTCAAGTCGAAAGAAAATATTTATTTATGATATATTTCATATAATTAAAACATTAAATTATTCTATTAAATATATAACAGATTATAATTAATTAAAATAAAAATCTAATAATATAAACAGGCAATGTAAATTATTGTAAAATATGGTAATATGATAAGTAAGAAAGTAAGTTATGCTGAAGCTGTAAGATTTTCACGCAAGAAGAGTCCAGCCGTCAGACCATGAGGAGTTCCCGGTTGCACACAACGCTCGATAATCTATCTAGAATACATTAATAGTCAAACGCACCGAGCGAATCAAAACATAATAAGTTTCATTAATTATAGCTTTTACTTATAGTAGCATCTGATCAGTGAAATGGAATCACGATAGGTTGGTTTTGGTCTCGTGTTCGAGTTGCGAAAGGTTTCTTGTCTTTTTTCTTTTTCTGAATTTTTTACAAACAGCACAAGGTTAAATTAGGTTATGGATTGAGTTTGGGTTCTTTAGATTGTTTGACAATATAAGTTAATATCACCTACCTTTTTGTTTCGGTTTTCATTTCGCAATAATATATATCAAAAGACATCCTGTATCTTTGTGCTCCTCACGGTCGACGGCTAGACTTATGTATTCACGCACTGGCTCTAGTCACCGGACAGACCTACACGTGTTAGCGCGTTTCCCTTTCCCTATGAGTTAAGTATGAGACGGGTGGGAATAACATAGAAATGGCGGCGCTAGTTCCGTTACGCTTACTTCCGGTATGTTAATTAGATTTTACTATGTGTGTTTTTCATATCCCGGCCCTTATGTTAATTCTTAAGGAGTAAACTCCAAAAAATGAATATACAAATAATAAAAATATGGCTGTACAGTGTTCATGTTCAAAAAATTGACGCTTTTAATGCATTGAAGGAATGATCCTTTTTTATTTTTGAATTCATTCGTTTTTTTGAACGTAATAAATGCCTGCTTATTCTCTTCCTAAATTCAAAGGCAATGCAAACCTTAGAAGCAATATGAGTGACCCAAAACCTTTTCACGCCAGTCATGGTCTCGGTATGGGTTTTTTTACATTTGTATTTTAGGAATCAATGACGACAATGATTCTTCATATCATAATTACTAAAAATTTTTCCATAGGATCTAAAAATTGGAGGTAATTTGCAGTTGGTCGAATAATTTAATTCACAATAATGTATTTAACATCTATATCACACTTTCAACAAACAAACACAAAAAAAAGTAAAGTTGCAACAGCAAATCAACAAAATGACTAAACATTTTTGGCTTTTATATCTTGAGTCTTCCAGCTGACATAACTTTTATTAAAAATGTTACGTAAAGAATACAATAATACAATGCAAGTTATTTTACTCCTAACAAAGAAATTTTGATTAATTCTTTTGTGGGACTCGTTGTGGTGAAAATAATAGGGACCTTGCGACGAAGATAGTCAGTAATTGATATTCTACATATAAAAAAATGAAAGCATTCCAAAA
This sequence comes from Agrilus cyanescens, assembly GCA_947389935.1. Lineage (NCBI taxonomy): Eukaryota > Metazoa > Arthropoda > Insecta > Coleoptera > Buprestidae > Agrilus > Agrilus cyanescens. The sequence continues at coordinate 12,481,233 of OX376707.1, read as the reverse complement.
TGTTTTTTATTGTACCTCTCAAGTTCATAACAGCAAAAAAAAATGCATCACCTGTAGATAGTGTTTATGAATTTATTTTCATCGCATCACCGTTGAAAAATTTCATTTTTAATACCTACTGCAATTTAACTACATATATTTATTTAGTGGAGGATAATTTGATGATTACCAATTGTGCTAGTGTCTTCTTCTAGGTTCAGCAACAATGTCCGAACAGACAGGAAATAGCCCCTTGTTCTTGTACGGTCAAGAAGAACGGTTTGGATATACTTTGCGAGTTTACAGATCAGCAGCACATAGACAACGCCATGGCTGTGCTCAAAGGAAAAAATTACGTTATATTTTACCTGAAATTACGTCATAACACCTTAATGAAGCTACCCGGTTTCATTTTTCTCGGACTTGATATACGACACCTCACTATTCACAACAGCAGTCTTTCTGTTGTAGAAGAATCTTCATTAAGCTCCATTGGTAAGTACAATGTCCTTTTTGGTACATAAGAACGTACGATATAAGCAAATATTACACTAAGCATATAGTTACGAGCTATTGCGAAAGTTTCTTCCTTTGAAATACAGTCAATTGTAAATTCATTAAAAATTAAAAGTACTGGGTAAACAGTGTTGTAAGTATCACAAAATTTATTCTCAGACAACTACCTCCGGTTTTACCCGTGACGTAGTTGACGTTAACGACCTTGCCGCTTACCTGAACCACCCCTTGCTACAACCGAACTTGCACGTATCTATCTATTTTAAATATTATTCTTCTATTTTAAATATTACTTTTTTACTTTTTTCTCTATTTTGTTTTCTGTTTCTATCTATTTTCTTTTCTGCTTCGGTTGTAGTTTCCCTCCTAATTCCTCCTCCATTTTTTATATAATTATCTCTGTTTTATTTTCTTTTTCCCTCAATGTTTGTTTTCAATTTTTTTTTTATTTTTTAACGTAGAATCACGTTTCTTTTTTAAAGTCTATGTTTCCTTGCATGACTTATCTTTTCCCGTTGTCTGTTTTCTATTTCTTTCACCACAACAACCCCACTGTCAACCCCTCTTTTTCCCTATTTCTATTTGGCTAGCTCCAATATTCCACGCACCAGTGGCAAGGAAGAAGGAGCTCTAACCATCTAGTCACCGCCAAATTCGTCACTCTTCGTTTTCTTTTATCTCTTTTTTGTATATATCTACTTAATTGTTTATATATCTACTTAATTGTTTATATTTCTACTTGTTCGTTACTTAGTTAAATTTCGTTTAGTGTTAGTCTTAACTTGTAAATATTCATGTTTGGTGTAAATAAACGTTTTAAATTTTAAGATCATATCAATAGAAACAGAAAATAAGGAACACAAGTAATCGTCATTAGGTTAGTTCGTTACAAAAAGCAAAAACGTTACGAAAAGGTAAAGACTTTTTTCGTGATAGTCAAAGATTAGACGGTACCTAAATTTTCTCAATCGGTTAATCAGAAGTACTGTTACATCCATTGAGTAGAACAGAGTATGATGCAATATCTTCTACGATGAGAAGCTACATGAAGCCATTTTTGAATACTAGCGGTGGCCATTCATGTAGTACGTAAACGCGAACGAGGCTCAAAACCGAGGGGAGGCAATGCTTAACAAATGCGCGTAAGTGCTGTGAACGAGGCTTTTGGTCAATTGTGGTCGTGTTGCCAAGGCGCGCAAACTGCCTAGAGGTAAACAGCGATCTAATTAGTAAGTTTTAAAGTCCCTAGATAATTAGTCTGGTCAGTATGTACTAATCACGGAATAGGAACAAAAAAAAATGACGGCGCCAATGAAAATAATAAAAGATGGGGTTGAATGACAGCTATATTCTTCAATGACAGCTAAGTTTTTCATTGAACTGTATACATATTTATAAAAAAATTACAGTAAAAGTTTAAAATGACTATGGTACTTCGTGGCACATATAGTTCTTAACGATTTTTGCATCCCCGTAGCACCTCTAGCACTGAACAATTCTAGTTCATTATAGTGTATTCTGTATTCTACTTAGAGTATTAATTCTTCTTCGGGTTCGATGATTCTGGGAATACCTACAATACTTTCCAGTATTGTATCTTATAGAAAATATGATGAACCATTTTTGAATGTCTATTCCGTTTCCCATGTTAGGGAACATCAGAAAATTGTTTTATTTAAAGTCAGAGACTTTTTGTAGGAATTTATTTCAAGCACAGAATAACTAAAAATTTATATCAAAATGACAAACTTAACCTAACCTAACCTAACATACTAAAAAAGCTATGCAGAGAAGTATAGGATAAAATTTAAGATAATAACGTAATTCCAGTAGAAGCAAGAATAGATACTGTAGGCAACATGAAATTGATATACATTAATATGAATTCAATTAAAGAACCAACTACAAATTACCACAAATTAATGTGGATAAAGGTATTGTTATCATCATGTCCCCGGCGGGATTCGAACTCGCGTCTCTGGAATTGATATGTTGAACATTTTCTCAAACAAAAACTTAAACGTTTAAAAAAAACTGTGTATGAGTACGAATATTTTTCATTCCATTAGTACAGTAAAAGCTTTTTGTTACGGACAACATTAACTTGGACATAGCAGTTAATTCCGTAGGTATAATTGACAATGTTTAATAATATGTATAATATACCTTTGTGACTCCTCTGTCCTTTAATAGTTAATGTAATTAGATTTTAACAACCCATTTCCCAGGTAAATTAAACGTAAAACTCATGCCGCTCATCCATCGTTAATGACCTTTTTTATTACTATTTTGGTTTTACATTCCTTATAAGAGTTTAACTATTCCAGTTGATAGTTAAATCGGACATATCCCTGTTGAAATAATCATAAAATGGCATTTAAACTCTGCTTAATTTAACAAATTTGTTTTCAGTTCACGAACAATTTTAAAGTAGAAACTGCAATCCCTTTTCAGCTTTCATGAAAACATTCAGTTATACGTTCAGGTTCACATAAACATAAAGGAACGAATAACTACCAAATTTACTCTCAAGCTCTTCAGAGTATAATTGGCGTGCCGATGGCAATTAATCTGTGTAACAAAAAACGAGAAAATTAAACTGTATCAACTATGTTGGCAACAAAATTAAATTCTTGTAAATGCAAACTACACAAATATTTTTAATGAAGCAGTTTAATGGTTTACTCTCTGGTGTATTCCAGGTGGCAATTTTGAGTTTACAAGAAAATAGTTTTTTTTTACACGGTGCTTCATATAATGTAATAATAAAAATGGAATGTTGGATGTCGCATCAGCTAAAACAGTTTATCTTAAAAGAAGTAAAATAGAAAGACAAATGAAAAGCAATGAAATTTAATTCCTATAATACCTCCGGTACTAGACAATACTTTAATTTGGTTAACGATAAAATATTAAGAATTTTGAAAATGCTTTGTGAAAAATGATTCGAATTAGTGTGTTTTGAAGAAAAAACTTTTCTAACGACGTGATAAAACAGAATTGACTTAATGTCATGGGTTCAATTTTTGGAAAACTTTTGAAGCACCTTTTTGAAGTAATCCAGTGCATTCTCAGGTTTGTTTATTATCGCTAATTTTGTTGCCCGAAATAAACAAAGTTTACTCTTTTAGGGTTCCCTACTTCCGAAAGGAAGAATGTTGATATTCATTATAGAAATGTATGCAATTTGACTATTCCTTTCTCATGCTCCAATCTACTACATTAAAATATTAAAGAAATGAGGAAAATAGCTCTTACTATACAGATTACAGAAAAAAAACTGTAAAAAGTCTATGGTCTTAAAATAACATGGCAAAAACTGTATGTCACGCAGAAAGATCTATCACTGGAAACTTCACTGTCGATTCTAAGGACAAATCAAAAAATGAAATATCAAAATACCTTCTAGAACTAGATCGTATTCCACGTACTTACTTTCTGATGTATAATAATAATAATATACAATGAGAAATCTTTTTAAACAAAATAAATAATATAGGTTTCCAGCAATTTCCCTCAAAAATCCGGTTCAATATATACTGCAGTGTGAAATCTAAGTTTTTAATCCCCAGTAATCCGCTACAAACCGAGTTTCGATTTGCTCACGTGGAATATAGGCAACGCACTATACGTGAGAAAACTGAAGATCGGGCTGTAGAGGATTACGGAGGATGAAAAGTCTAGATTCCACGCTGATCCCCGCCTGCGCGTGACAATACTTTTTTCTACGTACCACAAATTTAGGTCAGATAGAAAAGGAGATGTTAGGTAATATACTCATCATACGTATATGGCGGAGATATGGAATGCGTCTTCTTTAGAAAGTCGGGCCTTAGTACCTACAACATTTCTCTAAAATCGAGCGTATGACAATAATTGGGTTTTCGTTGAAGCAAAGAATCCTGCAATGACGACGCTATAATTAGGGGACGTTAAAATGTTGCGTGAGCCAGCGTAGGAGCGGAGACAGAGAGTTAATGTATATTGTAAATCTTATGTGGTGGAAAAATAAATTATTGTTCCGAGAACAAGAACCGACATAACTATACAAACATGTTAGTATATAAAATCATTTTTGCCTACATAAAATTGTTATTGGAATCTCGCTTACTTAAAATTAAATTAATTAAAAGTACCAAAGGGGGGAACGGGGGGTTAGGTTAGGTTAGGTTATCACGCCAAAATCAATGAAATTACCTGTTTTAAAAAATTCAAAATCGCTCAAAATTTTTCAATTAAAACAACAGGAAGTATGTATCCACATGGATCGAAAGAGCACAAAAAAGGAATCGATTGAAAAAATTAAATAGTTTATGCATTCTGTTTTCGTACGATATTTTAGACACAAATTTTTACTTTCCTTCACACTTTAACCCAGGCTTAGGACTAGCAATTTTGTTTAACAAAATTGGCATGTTTATAAGTATATGGATTAAACTAAATAAAGCTTATATATATAAACCTTCGTTATACTATGTACAAAAAACTTAAAAATTCAATTAACAAAGTGAGTAAATTTATGTCATTTTTATACTTATACTAACTCCACTTATTCTAATTTTTGAGCGTATGTAAATAAATGTAAATACTTACTATTTCAGATGATCAGAAGACTTACTCGTACGATTTCCAATATTTTTAAACCGTGTAATGGACATTTTGCCTCTCATTAAATGCAAGTATACTCAAGGGACGCATCTTCGTAGGGCGATAAAAATACTCCGAACGGAATTTACGCAAAACAGTTTAAACCGGAGATAATTTACGTTTACCGATAATTTTTGTATGCGAAATTACATTGTCAGTTCCATGTCTAATTTTGTATACAAATGTTGCTCGCACGTGTTGACAATAAAACCCCGCTTCGGAAAAAAGCTCGGTGGAAAATAAAATATTAACGCCCTCCAAAAGTCACAAACCAATATTTTTCCCCTAAATTTATGGGGAAACCCTTATGCTGGCAACTCTTTGTGACTATACAGATAACTTTAGTCTGAAAACAAGTTGGATAAGCACTTTCAGATATTCCTATGATTAGCTAATCTGCGCGTTCTTCTGCTCTCCTACTTATACCTACTCGTCTTTTTCTATGCGAAATATAGCTCCAGGATGCTAGAACCCCATCCCAACGAATTTCAAAAAAATAAAATAAAAAACAGTATACGGATCTAATAGGTCACACTTGATCAGGTCGTCATGTTTATTGGTCAGCGATAGGAAATTACTAAAAGCAATTTGAAAATTGCATTCTAATTAGTGTTGGGATAACTCGGATTAAAATTAATCCGTGTTCCGGATAGCAAAATATTCGGATTAATCCGAATACTAAATAATCATCCGGATTAAAAATCGTCCGACTACTTGAAGTAGATACAGACAAACGGACAGCTGATTATTCCGTTTGCTGTATTCGTACTGTAGTATTCGCAACATTCATCCGTTTTAAATATTCGTCATGCGCATTGGATGTTCATTCGTATAATTAAATAACCGTCGAGCATCAAGTGCGAGTGCGTTTGCTGCGTTAGTTTCACAGCTGGCAGAGAACTAACGATATTTTTTAACGGATTAATCCGGATTATCATCCGGATACTTTACTAATCCGGACAGTAACTATCCGGATATCGAAATCATCCGAATATTTCGATCACTAATTCTAATATTTCGTCATCTATAGAAATTCTACAAACTTATGTTTCTTGTTGATTGATAACTTAATCGTATGTCATAGAAAAAGTTTCTATTTTTCAAATTAAATATATTTTTTTTGCGAAATTCGTTTGATGGGCTGCTAGTATCCTGGAGCTGCAAAGTATTTTAATTGTATGTCAAAATACCACACATCTAACGTTCGTTTTAATATTAAACGAAATTTTGCTCTTTTCAATTTTTTCTCCTGCAATTAATAATGAACGACATGATGCACGAGAATTCTTTCTAACTGTTCTATGTTATTATTGGTTAGCATCTGAGTTGTAAAGATATCAACATAGGTTTGTTTAAATTTTCCTATTTTATTGTACACACAGATGATGAACTGCATACGTTAGTGTAAGTTTTACCCCTAAATTTAACGAGAAAAGGAAATTTATCACTAAGAGGTTCCTTAAAAGGGAACAGTTCTCTCTATGATAGATGTTGGTGTTCTTTTAGTGTAAAACATACTTAGTAAAGTCTATAAAATTTTACGACGTAGTCATATTAGGCATTAAAATTATACACCCTCATAAAAGAAGAGGGAACAAGGAAAATTTATGAAAGCCACACCTTGCGTCTTAAAAAAATACCTATATAAGTAGGTAGCGCGTATACGTTGCACGCAATTGGCGAAATTAGATACTGACCGAATTTTATTGTGGATTTTGTCAATTTCCCTCGTTGCTTATAGTTTTGTCACCCTAAAACGCTTTGCTTTGTAACCTAAACAAACCCAGGAAAAACATTTTGATTTTGGAAGCCCTATTTGATAACATGCTGTTCAATATCGTATCCAACTTTTTGATTAATTTTTTGATAAAAAACAAAAACTAACCTATAACTATCGGAATTCTTTCGCTAATGCTTTAGATTTGTGAATAAAATTATTTTTAAAATTGTTCTGAATGAGATAGCAATATGAAATAACATATTCGCATATATTAAGTAATAAATCATTTCATATTCTTAGGCATCTATTTATAGATGGTAATAATCACTGGAAAATTAAGAGAAATTATTACCAGTGATGTTATGCATATGAAGTTTCGGATCCGGATATGGTTGCGGATATATGATTATTATTATACCGGTATCAGATACGGCTACGGATATGAAATTATCGATAGAATCAGATAGTTTCAGTTAGGGATATTTGATTTTTAAGCAACTGTGAATGGAAAATACAAGTAGGTGTTTATATGACTTTATTTCTGGGTTATTATTTGGTACTAAAATCATAGGGAAAAAAGCCTTATAGATTTTTATTTCAAATATCCGATAGTTTCGGTTACTGCTACGGTACTCCACAACATTCCTGCTATGTATCTACATAAAACAAACAAAAGGCTGTTAAATTGTAGGTTAGGTCAGGTTTGATTACAAGCAACAGTAGGTTTTTATTTCTTAATTAATAAAATTCGCAAATACTTTTCCAAGTCAACTACAGCAACACAATAAAAGAACTGAAAACAACTCAATTACTTTTAAAATTTAATTCGCTACTCAAAATCACTAACTCGGTCTTCGCGAACTTGTAATCTCTCTCGTAAGACTGACTAACTAACTTAGATTAATTTTTTTTTTCGTGGTAGAGGGGCGGAAATCTTCTCAAGACACCCAGACGACCGATGCGACTGGGAAGTGTCGGATTTCCGAGAAAGGTTCCCTCGCACCTATCGACTAAAACCCCTCTACCTCAGGCCGCTAATTGACTGACTAACTTAGATTCATACATCAAATAAGAAAAACATTAAAACTCTTGGAAATTTCATTTAATTTTATTTACTCTATACGTATTTCGGCTTTTTAGTCCATCTTCAGCAACCTACAGTCTTTGAGCTTCAACAAAGTTAAAATCTGAGATTACAATTGATCACTACTTATACTACGTTTGGATTAACGAGAGAGTTGATTTCAAAACTGGTTTGATCATTGGCTAGAGTCCTTTTCTAATTTAAAGCTTTTTGAATCTCTACTGTTTAATATTTGTCAAATATATACTTGTTGTAACTCAATTTTCACAATTAATAAAAAACATGATCACAATAGTTACAAAATTAAATTTAATTAACAAATCCACAATAATTATTTCTCCATACAATGGCTTCTTCAGGTGGAAGAATACATAAACTTAAACAAAATACAATTGTCTTATATACTAACTTAAGAAGATTGTGAAGGAGGAGGGGAAATACAATAAAATTAAACAACTACAAAATTTATATTAATACATAAATCGTTGAAAAAAACTTTTAATAATAACTAACATGGAAGTTATACTAACGGAAAACGAAGTTTAATTAAAAGATATATTTAAAAGGGGTGAATTATTTACCTCTAATTGATCATTGAGAATTGGGCCTCTTTTGTGTAACTTGTTTATCTCTAGGCATTCTAATAAATTGAGTTTTTTACTTTTGTTAGCTTGATGTAGTATTTTAAAATATTAGTTGAAGCTATGTCTATTGTTTATTAAATACTCTGCATAAGTAGAGTTATTTCTATTGTTTTCGAAACATTTTTTATGTTCTTTAATTCTCTACCCAAAAGATCGACCACTTTGACCAATATATGATTTTTCGCAGTCTCCACATTGTAATTGATAAACCCCTGATTTAAACTTCTTATTCGTGGTGTCTTTGTTATTTTTGATGAAGTTTCTTAAATTGTTATTGGTTTTAAAGGCTACAGAAGTTTTTGTAATTTTTTTTATATATTTACCAACTTTGCTTGAAATATTATCTATGTACGTTCGACTATTAAAACCTAATTTTGAATTATTTTTTATACTAAGGTAAATTTAATTTAATGTTGTTTCTTTAGTTTCTGTTTTTTATTAATTGTTACGTTTATTCTTAATTAAATGATTGGCAACTGTAAACTATGTTCGCTATACTTTGTTGTATTGTTTGTGCTCATTAAATCTTGTATGTAGATCGTATCACACTCTGTACATTTGATTTCACAAGTTCTGGGCTTTTATGTATATTATTATTTACTGTTATTTCTTTATTTATTAAAATCTTTCCTAGAGTGTTGTTGTTAAAGTAGGCCGGATTGATGTTACAGTTGTTTGCAGTTGGCTAGTAACCACTAGGACATTCTCGAACACTCCAGTCTCTAGTTACTAGAGGCTTCGACTCAGAGACTGTCCACGACTTTGCACACATGTATGAAAGGTTGTTTAAATCCATAACATTATATTACTTGCGATAACTTTTTACTGACAATCAGAGCCTTTATTTTTAACTTTTCTGTTTTGTCGATCCTGAGTCTCAATGAAGTCTGAACAAAGGTTTCTAATCGGGGAAACGATACACTAATATATTCTTACCCGAACTTGAGTTTAAAATGGATAATTTTTATAGGTAATGATTCACCAAAAACGAAAAGGTCTGCAGATAAAATAAAAAACTACCATCCTGCTCAAATTTAAATTTTTGTTTGTTGTAGACGTCAAACTGAATATTCTATTACGTCACATTGTAATATTGAAAATTTAGTTTAAGGATGAGACTAATAGGGTGTTTACAGCAATGAAGTTATTTGTGAGACAACAACACAATTTTGCAGTAAACTATAAATAATAGGTACTGTATTGTTCAACAAGATTCCTTTTTCCTGTAAAGGAATTAGTTGCTATACGAAGGTCTGGTTCAACAAGTAATTTTTCTACAGCACCTATTATTTATAGAGTTTACCACAGATGGCGCTCTCGTGACGTCTTTATATTATATTATTTATATTTATATTATTAATTATTATATTAGGCCGGATCTTTTGCAATAAAGATGGATGACAGTAAAACGTCTGGGTAATTTAACCATAACAAAAGTACGTACTTATCATTATAATATACAACAGTACTGTTGTATAAGTATACAACGAACCACCTTTCTTGAAGTAAATATTGTAAAATATGTAAAGACTGTACAAAAGCCCTAACCATTATCTATAATTCATTTGAAGCTGCTGCTTCATTATTTAAACCCTTTAAGGTAGGTAGTTCTTCAACCCGGGTCCACTATCCTGACTCTTAAAAAATGGAAAATCCATTAACTCTGCGAGAGTAACGAGAGATGCCTGCCATGTCACTTCAAGGAAAACCAAAAAGTAAATGGGAAATAAATTTGACGTTTTAAAACAATTTTAAGGAATTTTACTGACTTTTCGCCCTTCTCCCCCAGGAACTTACCTTTGAATATTTTCTTAAAACATTGATTCAATTTCTACTAGCTGAAAAACAATAGTTTGGCAACCAAATCACAAAAAAAAACCATTAAGAGAACATTAGCTAGGCTAGTTTTGTTTTAATTAAAGAAAATACAACGTATGCTACAAAACTATTTCACTACTATCCACAGATCGCAATAATTGTGTCTTCTTTAGGCGTAGAAGCAATATAGACTAAAATAAAACATTTTGATTTAAAAAGGTATCAAGAATCACAAGACAACACAGAAAAAAGAAAACTGTACAATTTGGTTGGTAGGCATTTGGCATGAGACCATCTTCTACGTCAATTTCATATCATTTAAAATTACATCCACTCTGTTTAATTAATTAATTTTCTTAAGTTCTAGATAATTTAGAATCATGTTATTATGGGACTGGAAATTAATGTCGTTTTATTACATTTTATTACTTTAATTTTAAAATTTGCAATGCAATGATGCAATCAGTCTCACAGTCAACACCTTTTTGTCATCTCGTTCTAGTGTGCAAATTATTAACTGGATCGATAAACATTATTTGGCTTTTGAGCGATATTTCTAAATTTCTATAAATGGTGTTTTGGACTACAATTTTCAATGTTTTTGCCACTTAGAAAATGTCGAAGCAACCAGAATAAATGAAAATCCAATGGCGCAATAATGGGTGTGTATGGAGGGTGCGTTTTGTTTTAAAACCAACTTAAAAAGCATTATTGATCTCCGAATGAATTGTCAGAAAGTACAGTTAATCCAGGTTTTACACTCCGAGAAGGCACTTTTGTGTGTTTGGTGGAGTATTCGTGCGACTATACATTTTGAAGTGCTGAAACGTAGACACAGTGTATGCAGACTTTTATTCTGAAAAATTGGATCGAGTGAATTGTGAACAAAAAAAGCGTTATTCTGCATGGTGATAATGCAGGACGAACCATGGAAAATTTAAAAAAATTGAATAATAAATCTAAAATTCATGATCATATTTTAGTTTATTCACTTATTACGTTACAGTATTTAGGATTTCTGCGCATATTTGGTCTATGTTCTTTTACCCTTGTCACCAATTTTTACCCATACAATTAATTTGGTAAACTACTTTGGTTTGATTTGCTTTTATGTTTTTGTCTTTACCATACTTGTAGTTGTGTGATTGATGTATGGTATTATAATCATAGGGTAGTTTCATGTTTAACTTTATTTGTGGTTATGTTATCTGTCGAAATGTTTCTATTTATAAAACATATCCGTTTGTTAATATTAACATTAATGAACTTTGTTGGATGGCAATTCCCTAACCTTATGAATGCTATATTCGTGATAATTATTTTCCGATAGTTTTAAAGCTTATACTGCAAAACTAAACACAATTGGCCCTATTTTGTAACTTAGTAGAAATGTAGGCACGAAATCGAAATGTGAGCAAATTTATTGCGTCTTTCCATTTCGACTTTCGGTATTCTGTAACTGAAGTAAAAGGGGAGGCCTTATTAACTAACTGACAGTTGTTTTTTTTTAACCTAACCGAGGAGTAAATAGGAACTTGTGTAGATAGTGGACTTTACAGATGCGTCGAAGATGACCAGCAGGCAAAACCCCTTGATAGGTAGGTCGACAGAATAGTAAAATATCAGTGCAGCTACCACAATGGCCAAACCGATACTGAGCTAAAACCATAGAGATAATATACATAGAGTAGGCATGCTAATCAAACACGTGATGCGCAAATAGCAAGAGATAGAAAATAAATGAACAATGTCTATCTCTATTTATTTCCAGGATGCACTACATTTGATTTTTCTCTGATTATATGCCGCACAAAGTTATCCAATGAGCAAGCGCAACGATGGAGATAGATACTGTTACTTCGTTTTCTATCTTTTTTTCTTCACGTGACACTTCCACTTACAGTGCGACATTGCAGATGCCCTACTCTATAGAACGTACTAAATAGCTCAAACCCCAACGCCAAGTTTTGTTTAGTACGTTCTACAACACCGCCAAAGTTTCTCCAGTTTCTGATATGCCCTACTCAATGTTTAATATCTCTATGGCTAAAACAACCGGGCACGTATGCATCGAGATGTCTATTGAAATGTGATCCCGTATGCCCTGATGCAGTCGAAATCCACTTCTACTACATATTTCGACCCAAGGAGTTACAGAATACCGATTTGGTACAATTTCGATTCTACCCCACCACTTCTATTCGATTCCAAACATTTCTATTCAGTTAGAGGTTACAGAATAGGCTTGAATGGCTCTTTTTTGATGTGCATGATGAAATGAGTTAAAATGTAATATTCGATCCGAAAAAGTTTGTTTGTGATCCCAATTCGTTTGTAATCTGTCAAGAACTCCTTCGACCTCAACATCTAAGAAATATACTTTTTCGTTCAACTCATTCTTATGAGTGAACTTGAGATGTTGATCTTTTGAATTTAATGTTTCTAAAAACTTGCTGAAAATGGTTGAGGGCAAAACAATAAAACTGTCAACAGCATATATAACATATACTGATGGTTTGAAACATTCTTCTTCTAAATCTCTCATTACAATATCTACAAAAAAAGGCGAAACTGGAGCCATATTTTTATCGGTGGAATTCATTGTCGAACTAAAAGTAGGTTGATGTTAACACTAACTCTACAGCTTTTCTAAATTCTTTCCATGGTTTGGTCGACGTTTCTCTAAACTTTTAAAACTGATTCATGTGATACATTTGTTAATAACGAGGTTACATCTAGAGATAACAATATTTCGTCTTTATTAATTTTTATATGTTTAATCATTCTGTTAAATTTCAGACTATTTTTGACGTTATGTTCATAGAATGTTATATTCCTGCTAAATATTTTACTAATGAATTTAGAGAGGTTGTTTAACGGAGAATCCACATACGGAACTATGATTCTGTATGGGTTGCCTTCTTATGTACTTTTGGAACGCCATAACATTTAATAATTGTTAGTTATTGGCGATATTAGCTTCTATTCTTTATAAAACTATGATTATTTAGAATGAGCTTGCTCCGCATTACATCTTTACCTGAAGATGACACAACGTTCTGAAATAAATTATCGTGGTAACAGCATTGTTTTGAAATGATTTATGCTCTTTAGTAAACGATTTATGTTATTTACAGCCTTCATCTATTCAAGTTTTGTTTTTTATATATTTTTATTACTGCAGTGTGGAAGTTGCGAGTTAGAGCTTATATATTTGTTTCAGGTAAAATGTTAACTCAATTGGACGTGTCCCAAAATAGCTTAACGACAGTGCCATCGGCTGCATTCAAAAATCTTCATCACCTTTTAATTTTGAATGTTAATCACAACAGGATAGGAAGCTTGCATGCGAAGGCGTTTCAAGGACTTGATACGTTAGAAATTTTGACCCTATACGAGAACAAAATTTCCACAGTAGATCCTGAAGCGTTCTTAGGACTTGAAAAGTAAGATATCACGTTTATACGTACTTGTCGTTGTGCATTGATTTTGCTCATACCTGCTCACAAAGCGTACATACTTATTTTTAAAATCTTTTGTTCATTTTTCTTTGACGTTTTTGTTCTTCAAAGGATTTAAGCGTAAAATCAAATTTAGAGGTGATATCGTAACCACTACCTAAAAAACCATTTATTTGCAAAAGTATTGTATTACGCTATTCAATATTTTCATTATTATTTTCTTTTAGAAAGCTGAAACGTTTAAATCTCGGAGGCAACCTGTTAACTTCAATTCCTCAAAAAGCGCTAAGTATTTTAGATATGCTGAAGAAATTGGAAATGCAAGAAAACAGAATATCAAGGATAGAAGAAGGAGACTTTGAAGGTATCAGTATCTTCAATTTCAAGCTCTTGCTCAGCAGATTGCAATGTTTTTGGTAGAAATTATTGACTTTATGAAAATTTAAGCAATGTTCTATACAGGATAGACTATTTTATATCTTTGAGAATAATTTGAAAAAAGCTCAAATCGAAAAATAATGTAGAGGCCAATATTAAATGATTTCCAGGGGATATCAAATGGCGACCTTGGGGATGATTCTCAATCCTGTTCCTAGGTCAAATTGATTTTTTCAAGTGGATCCCCGCATTCTTGATCTTACATTCAAAAAACGCTTAAAATTATACGCTCAGTCATATGTCATAATAGGCATCAGCACGCATTTCAATGTCACTTCAAAATAAAAATGGATAACTATAATTTTTTAAATTCCATTTACCATGGCAACTGGACGGCATATCTTTACGTTTCGGTCGAAGATTCAAGGTACAAAAAAAAAGTGGCTTAGCGATCCATATTTACCACGACGAATTATAATTTATTACACCTATTTTGATACATATGGCTAAACTTAGAATTTTAAACGTTCTTTGAATTTCAAAGTTATGAGGCTACATACAAGAAAATCAGTTTTACCTTGAAATAAGCTTCAAATTCAACCTCAAAACAAACTGAAGGTAATGATTTGACGGCCACTTCGAAATCTTTCAACGTTTTCAATTTAGAGTTTTGTTATCGTGTTATTTTCAAAGTTAGACCAAAATATTCCGCCTATTTATTATTGTATACCTTCATAATACCAGCGAATGTCGTAAAAAAATTATTACTGCCTTATCCAGTCCCATACTTACACCCCCACAGTATGCGTAAAGAGAAGATAATATAAATGTATTCTTTTACCTTCTCATGTTTTTCATCATAAAGTAATTTCAAAGATTATGAAAGAACAACATATTTTCCCCTACATTCCGTAATACATTGCAAATGTCTGCTTGTCCTATAAATTCCCCATTCTCGTAAAAACTCTTATGCTGAAATTGTAAAATAACAAAAGGGATTAAGTTTATCTCGAAAATTTTTGAAACGGAAAGTTCACTTGAATTAGTTGAATACGGTGAATGCTTTGGTTCTCTCTAATAAAATTCACATTGTTCTGCGTATTTACAAGACATGAAAAATTTCTTGGTAGTTCCGGTTCAGTTATTTTAAGTGATAAGAATTTACTCCAGAATGTATTTACCTTAATTAAGAAATACTAATGAAATTACAAAATCCTTTCATCAACCAATCAACTGTAGGTATCTAAATGAAACGCAAATAATCTTAGTGAGTATTTTAAATTACAGGGATGAAAAATTTAGATTCTCTCGGATTAGCTCATAACCAACTGAAAGAAGTACCATCAAGGGTTTTTTCGCATCTTTCTCAACTTAATTCCTTAGAATTGGATGGGAACAAAATCAGCTACATCGATCCAGAAGCATTTTATGGACTTGAAGGTATGTTAATAAGATTCTTGTTGTTTTACTTTACAAACCATCAGATCGTTTTGAAAATATTCTATTAAATATTGATACTTTAAAGGGCATAGAAGGTTAATGTTGTAGTGTTAGTCACTGATTTTATAGTAAAAGTATAACACCAACAACGCAAATAATAACTTGTTTTTATAATGAAGAAAATATATACAAAAGACACACAAAAATTCACAACTAACAATAATCAACGACAATAACAAGTACACAATAATGAGAGAACAAATAATGAGAAGAATAACCAAGATGAATAACAGAATCAGAATCGAGGAATAGAATAGAATGATGTCGAATCGAACAGAAATAGAATGATGAAATAGTTTAGGACAAGAGTATTTATAAAGTAAGAGTTAGAGAAAGGGTAGTTTCTGTAACCATAGTAACAGATAGACGAAGAGAAGAATATTCGAAAAGAAACAGTATAGAGTTGTTACTCAGGTAGAAATAAAATTGAAGGAAAGATAAAGACAGTAAGGGTGATGACACTAGAGTTTATAGAAATGCGAAGAATTAGGTAGTATGGAAATTTTGATAGAAATATTTACAGAGAAACAAGCTATTAGAAAAGGGTACATGCAGGTAAAAGTAAAGATGAATTTCTAGGTATAGAATACGTGACAGAACAATAGACGTTAGGTAGAAACGAAACAAAGGCATGCACAAGAAAGGAAATTGAAAGTCTACATTGAGGAAGTATTTACAATAGCCAAAAATTAAATGTGGAAAAATATGTACAGATATAAAAATATTTACAGACAAAAAAAAGATTCTTTTTTTTTGTTGTCGCCACAATGTTATTAAGAAAAGAGATGTTTAACATCAATTAGGTATAAAGAATATCTCCAAAATTTTGTTGGAACATTGTCAATTCTGGACGTAGCTGCCTTTTTAAAATGCGTTTTAGGTAAAAATTTCGCTGCATCCAAATTTAACAATTGTATAGAACTTTTATCAGTGCACATCCAATACGTTGGGGCATATTTCTTCGGAAAATAAATGATCTGCACATTCTTATTTTGGAAAGTCGTGTATCTCATTTTTTCAAACGTAAAGGCACTTATTTATTATTAATTATTTTTTGAATCTTTACTTGTATGTTTATTTTGTTAATTTCAATGATTCCTGTTATTCATTTTATACCGTTTACATCAGTTTTTGTACATTTCAAAACTAATTTATGATTTTTATCTCAAACAAAATTCTGAAGATAAAAGAATTTGTTTAACTCGGTTGTCCTACTTTTAGCCTGAAAATACTCGTATTGCAGTTTCAAAATATATAAGACAATAATTTAAGATTATCTCTTAACTGCCTGTCAGGCGGTAAATGGCTTTTATCATAAATAATAAATACATTACCCGTCTATTTCGTTGTTTTTAATATTCAAGAGAAAGTTTATTTTTTTGATTTAAATATTATCCTCTTGAGAATGCAAACAATTCTCAACTAAAAGTTTTAACGTTTGTTTGAAAGTTGTAGACACGTTTGTGTTGAAAATAATACACGTAGATTGTCAAACTTCCATGACTTTATTGTTGAGAATTACAACGTTTACCAATTACCTGATGACGACTGGAGATACCAAACCAGTCGAAACGTTGTAATTCTCTACAATAAAGACAATCTACGTGTTTTATTTTAAAAGTTTTAAATTATGATAAAGTTCAACGACAAAAATTCTCAACGGTTTGCACACAATTTCAAGTCCAGATGGTAGAAATTATTCCTTACTATTTGTTTTCGATTTTCAAACCGCCTACGAAAAATAGTCGAAACCGATTTTAAATAGTATGTAGTTTGACAATTTAAATTTGAAAAATATTTATTCGTACATCCATTGTATTAACATTTAAACTGAATTTGTAACTGTTTGCCTCAATAATTTCCACTTTACCACAAAATGCGTTGAAATAAATGAAATGTATTCGTCAATTTGAATTCACAAAAGGACATAGTAACATCCAAAGCAATTATAGCATTAATATTACATAATGACATTCTATATAGCGCATAATATGCAATTAGTGATAACTAGTTAGACCATATGCAGTTGCAACCCAAAACTTCATGATAAAGCTACCCATATAACAAGCGACAATTAATTGAGAATGGTAGGTATATGTAGTTCGTATTTATCCTGGTAATTTTATTTAATACTTAAAGAGGGTTACGAATTAGGAACAAAAAAGGATAAAAAGAAACAACCCATTGTTTAGAGTGTATGACAAAGTTAAGATAATTTTTGGATTAAAATATTATTAAACACAATTCTTATAAATTTTAAATGACTCTTAAACTGTGGTTAACGGTATCATCAATAACCTGATAAAATGTCGTCAATAAATGTGATGTCTATGATGTTGCCAAATATTGTCCTTTAAATGTATTTAAAACGTTTAATGAACTTAGATTTAACCAGTAACCTAACCTAACCTTATACTTTGAAAAAGAAAGGCAGAGATAGGCACGGTCGGACTGAGCCTGAGCCCAGTGGCATTATAATCTTAAGGGCTCCACATCACAGACAATAAAAGGTCGGTCGGATAATATATAATAAGGAAATCTAATTTCTCCATGAAGCAATATTTTTGAAGTTAAAACAGCATCGAATGTAAAAATTGAGTTAACAGCTCAATAACTATTATTATTGTTGAACACAAAAAAAAAACCATTATTATTTTTTGAACTCAGTAATGTATAATCACCGCCTTGACCTCGAAAATTGCGGGAAGTTTCAGGGATGGCCTCAGGGTTAACTGCTTCTCGAATTTTTCTTTTTTATTTCTCTCTACGTATAAAAGAATGAACTATTTTTCATGTAAGTCGTAAGCCTGGGGGAAGGTTAGGTTAAAGGGCCCGCACAGACGAGAGCCCGCGTGACAAACGTCACCACGACTACCCATACTGAAGATAAGAAAAAAAAGTGAGACTGTAACGTTAAAGTATAATTCACATTCACTATAGAATGATATTTGACCATAAAATTACCATAGGAACAAGTTAACCATGCAACAAATAATTATAAAATCCATGTTATTCTTTGATAACGTCTGATCGTCTTTTTTTTTTTTAATACAACTTGTGTTCATAAAAGTCATCTTTGAAAATGACTAGAAAAACACTTTTTCTTCAGTCAACCGCTCATTTTTTTTAAAACGATACACAACTTAATGGGCCAAAACGTCATTTACCTTTTTGACTAATAAGATAGTAAATTCATATCACAAAGACTCCTCCCAATTAAATGCTAATCCGGCAGATGTTGCTCCGTGCAACCAATTGTCAAACTAAAGGAGATTAATATTCGGTCTCTTATGTTCTCTTGATACCAGGATTAAGCAATTTTATATTGGATTTGTCTTGTACTTGGTCGAAAAATTTAATTCACATTAATGTGTTTATATTGGAAGAGGTTATTTATCTATTGGATGGAACAATATCTATAGTAAAAACAAAAGAGCAATTCCAATACAAACAGAAGAAACATCATTCTGAGTAATATTGAAACTGAATCTTAAACATATTCTGTTAGTAGTGATATGTACTTCAACTTCCAGTGTTTAAAATCAAAATAGTGGAAGCATCATAATTTCCATTTCATCGAATGCTACACCTTCGTTATATTACAATTTTTGATTTACGCAATACTTAGTTATTGGCAAGTAACTTATAATATGTTTTAATTCCTAGGACAGAGGCGGAATAAAATAAAAATAGTGTTGTACGCTTCACTTTCTGTGAGCTTCGGTTAAACCTCTTGAAAAAAGCGCATCCGATTATATATGGATATTTCTTTCATTTTTACTTCTAGTAGTTAATGGAAATTGTGCTCCTAATTGAAAAATAAACCTTAAAGGTAATCATTAAAATCACCGCAACATAGGCCTATAGCCCTTGGTTTACGAAGTTTTACGCATTTTTTTTAGGCTTTCTGTAAATAAATTTATTGTTTATTTAATTTATATTATTATTCGATTTATTGAATATTTATTCAACACTGTACTAATACTCGTCCTTGTAAAAACATACTCAGTCAGTTTCAGTTCTCGGCAGTAATTGACATTTAAATATTTCTCTAAAATATCTTATTCAAACCGATGTTAAAGCAAAAGAATCAAGAAACAAAATTGAAAAGGTCTTACCACTATTAACACTTATCGATATTAACAGCTACTGATTTATTTTTTTTTCTGTTCAACGAAGTGTCAATTCTCTCTTGCTACTTATTTAGAAACAACTTCTGCTCTATATAGGTAGTTTAATGTATTAAGGACGAATAAAAAGACTTTTTAAATCGATAACGAAACATCTCCACTTAACATACGAACTTCAAGTAAGTTTAACATATGAAACGTAAGCGAGCAAACCTCAGATTTGTTCCGAATAAATGTGGAATGTTACAAAACGATAAAAAATCCTGGAGTGTGGTTGTACCTCAATTTTCGAATATACCAGTTTTTCTCCCTGTATTCTAAGACAAAAGGGTCATGATATTAAACTTATTTATGTACATCATGAAGTTATAAATATTCCACTCAATTCAGAAACATTGTAATGCTTACACGCTGCAAAGGTTATAGCATTCTTAATGCGTTGTCAATTTTAAAAATATGCAACAGTTGGAATTTAACTGGGGTATTTTAAAAGTTTATCTTAAAAATGTTATATTCTTCGGAGTACTTAAAATATTCCATCATCTGTTTATGCAAAGAACGTCTTCTAGTACGATCTAAAGGGAGTGCAAATCCACAGCTTTGATAGTTAGTGGAGAATTTCAAAGAAAGTTTTTGAAAATATTACGTAAAAAGAAAATTCATGTCGAACTTGCTAAAAATATCCGCAAATCAAGAGTGTGAATAATAAATATTTCAGTCAACCTATACCGATTTTCAAATTAGTAGCACTTTTCGGTTTAGGCAAGTTATGCAGATGTCACCTCGTAAATATGGATCTGTCTTTTTTATGCTAATACAGTCTTTGTCTTCGATAAGTCTGGATCCAGTCTAAAAGACTACCATTAATTCTGCTCAATGCAGGGAAACTGAAACATAAACCAGACTTTTAAAGCTTTCTTGAAAAGCTTGAAGAATACTAAACCAATTTGGCTCGTCGTCAAAATTATGCGTCGACTAATTGTTTAGTTCGGAGAAAAATATCTATTTCAAATTTATGACTGACAAAAATGAATCCGATGGTCGAGAGTCAATGGAAAACGAGAGCCACGTAATCCGACTTCGGATAAGCATCAATGAGGCCCATGTTCTTGCGATACAGTACGGGAATGACAATTTCAGATGACTTAGGTTGCTGAAAAGTGGGTAAGACGATTTTTTCGCCTCTTGAGATTAGGTCAGAAAGCAAATCTTGTTACCGTGTATCGAAGTATTTTGGCACGATATCCGGCAGAGGGGGATGATTTTTTGAGGCATGTTGACACCTAACATGATACGTTGGTACATCATTGCACTCATTCAATGAAAAATTGGGAGGTCACTACTCTGAGCACGACGCGAAGAGTTCATGAGCAATTGGTGACAAAAAATGTATGAATCCAAAATTTATTTACAGTTTCAATTACATCTAAAGCAACAAAAGTGCGGCTAATATTTGATTAGCCCTTGTATACTGGGCAATGGGCAGTTTTCTTTTTAGTGAAACCCAACCATTGTAGCAAGTATTTTAAAAGCTTTTTACTCTTGTCCAATTTTTTGCTTCTTTTGTCTTTGTTGCAAGAATAACCAGAATTTGTGTTAATAAAAGTAATCTTTCTATTTCTGTAAGTCAGCAAGAAACAATAATTCCTGCTTTCTAAGTAGATACGAGTCTGTTTAAAAAAAAAGGCGAAAGTAAATAAATGTTGATGAAGAGCAGAGAACCTGCAGAAAACCAGCAGATGGCTTAGTGTTTTACGTAAATTACTAAATAATATAAAATTTAAATCGAAAGTGGATTTATATGGCAATTTCGTTTCTAGCCACTAATAACCTAATTCGGTGTTTCTGAACCTGTGGGTCGCGTCGGCTAGTGGTTACGAAAACTATTTAAGGTGGTCGCAGTCTCTAATTGCAATCACTTTAAAGGATCATTTGAAGTAAAAAAAGTAAAACAAAACAGTTCTAGTTCAGAATGTTATTTTTATTAAGAAACAGTTGGGGATGACTTAAATATTTGATCTGGCGTGAAACAAGCGCACATTCATGTTAATATGATGGTCGCGCCTGTTTCTCGTTACCCAATTTTCCCACATCACGGATCCCTTTTTCCTAATAGTCTCTCTGTTTGTCTTTTAATTCACTTAATTCGACGCCTTCACCTGTAGTTGTATCAACTTATCTCAATATTTTCTAAAAGTTCACCGAGTAATGACACAATTCTTTCGAATTCTTCGAGACAATTTCTATACCAATTATTATGATTTGATGTCCATCTCAGATCTTATTTATCCAGTAAAACACTGGGTCGAAGAAAAGTAATAAAAGAGGTCTTGCTTGTTGAATGATGACTGCAGGTTTATTTTTTTACAGGAAGTTATTGATTTTATCTTCAGCAGTAATGACACTTTCATCGCGCGTTTTAAGGTTTATATTCAAGGGATTTAAATGCTTATGTATCATATTAACATTTTTTACAGTACTAATAAGCTATTTTCGTACAGTATTTCTACTTTTTCGTGAAACCATACAATGAAAATAACTAAAAATGATTTACAGGGTCGATATTTGTTATATCAAAAAAAAAACAAATAAAATAACAAACAGCGCAGCGGAGGATAGGGGATGGCAAATACTGAATATTATACTTCCATTCTAAAGAGGTAATACCAACTTAACACAACCGAAACGAGTCGAAGATTCTCTAACAAAATACAACAAAAACCTTGTTATAACGACGAAAGTTAACTTAAATTAAGACAATTTCTTGCTGTACAGGATAAGACAAAATTGGTTAAACAATAGATCTCGGCTTGTGTATCTTTTAAAAAGAGAATGGGGATCATTAAACCTGATTAATGCCAATTTGTTACCTTTAGAACTGTTTGATAATTCAAATAGAAATGTGATAAGTACCCAAATAATGAAAAATTTATACAGCGTTTTACTAGAAATGCAACATCAATAAATTCTATAGGGATTCTTTTCGTGTTTCTCATGGATTTTCTGCTTGCTTACATAAACTAAACCAACATTTACTTTGTTCTTTCAGAACATTTGCAATATTTGAGACTGGGTGATAATAACATCCACACCATTCCTTCAGAAGCTCTTCGCCGGCTGCACAGGCTACGTCACTTGGATCTGCGAAGCAACAACATCAGTTATATCGCAGACGATGCCTTTGCGGGTTACGGAGATTCCATAACGTTTTTAAATCTTCAAAAGAATGAGTACGTAGTATATACTTAATTTAAATTTAGCTTTAGAGTGCATCGCTGCTGTTCTGTGAAAATATAATACAAAGATAATGAAGTTTTCTTAATAGACCACTATCTTATATTCTCTTGTGTTCTGTTTTCAACGGTATCCTGTATTTGTTTGTAGTATAAAACAACTTCCTGCTTTGGTGTTTGAAAATTTAAATTCGTTGGAAACACTTATTCTACAAAATAATAAGATCATGAGAATACCGGAAGAAGTTATGGAACCCATCGTGGATACCCTTCGAGTTATTGATATTATGGGTAAGTTGCAATTTTTGTTTCGCCACCACAATTTTTAATTTTGGGGAACATTACCCTTGTTAACTTTGATCAAATATTGACCATCTCCTCTAATTTTAATGTTTGTATATCAATGAGTAAAATCTCCAACATCTATTTGGTTAAAACTTTGTTTATGTAATCTTGAAGATTAAATATAGATGGAGATACATTCTCCTGATTCTATTATTCATCTTTTATTTTTTATTGATGTGTAGATAATCCACTCGTTTGCGAATGTGAATTGCAGTGGTATTCAAATTGGTTGAGAAATCTCCGAGATAAAGATGACGAAATGATGCAGAAGAAAAGGACAGTTTGTCTCCACACAGCCGAACACAGAGAGTACAATTTACAAAATTTACCACTACAAAAGATGAACTGCGTGGTGAAAGCATACGATCCACATATGATGAGTGCATCCGGCATTGTTGCTTCGTTATCATCATTGTCGTATTACTTTTGGGCTTTTATAGTCAAAATGACGCTATAATACGCGTTTGATTTTTCAATTTTAGTATTTTTACGCTACTTAGATAAGTAGTCAGTTCAATTTTTAATGATTACACGAGAACTTGTGAGCCGTATTGTTCGATTTTGCGATTAATAAAATAAATACACATATGTAGCTTCGTCAATGAATATATTTGTAGATCTGTAACGTTAAGCTTTTTCGCAGCTGTAATTTCTTAGTTTTTCGAATCAATGTCTTTATGTTTTGCATTTAAAAACCAAACTATACATATCACTTGAGTAAGTTAAATAAGTACACGACGGTTATGTCATAATTGAATACAAAAATTAACTTTAAAAAATATACAAGTCGTAAAATTAACCTTCTTGTTTCTAAAAATTAATTTGATGATATAGAATTATAGAATAATTCAGCTATTTTTCTTCCAAAGTATCGGTGATTATCCAACACTATGGTTTCTATAATAGATCATCAGATAGTCGTAAATATCAGTGCATCACTTTATCTCTTCTATTTGTAAGAGGGGTGAAAACTGTGTGGATTCTTACTAAACTTATGTGAAAATTAGTGCTGATCACGTAGCTAAAACATTAAAGATATTTTTTTAATTTTCAGGAAAAAAATGTTCTGACGCAACCTTGTCGTCTGCTATGATTCCCAAACGAAATTTCAGATGTTATTAAGCTGTCGAGAGACAGCGGGTAGAAAGGCTTCGGGTGTCCAAAGCTTGGAGTGAAAGCTTGAGCTTGTCAAAAAAATGTAACAATTTTCCACATTTTACTTGCTTATGTCGACATACGTACAAATGTTTAAATCTTATGAACTCCAAAAATAAATAGATGCAGATTGCTTCCGAATGGCTAAGTCAAAATAATGAACAAAAAGTTTTGCTTGTTTAACGAATTGTCCTTATTTTCTGATTATGTCCTTTATACCTCCAAATGACAGAAGAAAGTAAAACGTGGAGGATTGTTATATTTTTTCTACATTCTATACCATTGGGCACGTGCAACCTGTCTGCCTATCGTTTTCCGATAACTTTATCTATAATTTCATTTAGTACCCTAGCAGAGGTGACACAATTATTTTAGAACACGTTTATTTCTGCAAATTAAAATTTTTATTGTTAGCCACGCGATTCATTGGTTCCAATAACATTGAAAACGAGACACTGTCTGACGGTCTACAAGTCAATTACAAGTAAAAGGTTGTGAAAAAAAATTGAATTTGTTGGAGTTGACGAAGGTTTTGAATATTAAAAAGAAATTGAAATACAATTTTGACATAACACGTAAGTGATCCGTACACATATCAAATTGTACCCCAAAGTAATTGACTGAAATGTAAAGGAATCGACTCCACCAATCCGAAAAGTTTTGTAAGTGACCAGTTGGGATGTCGTCTTTTTTGAACTATTCAGCTTAACTATCTTTCGGTGTTTCACTTTCTCTCGATGTTGTTCTTGATGTCATTGTATTGGAATTAATAGTGTTGTAGTTATTCACACTTATAGATATCATTTAAATTTTCCACATTATGTTTTTTACTTTATTAGCTTACTTTTTGAGCGCATATCAGCACGAAATATTACGACTTCCCAATCGAGTTACGGATGTGATGGCCTATTTATATAAATATAATATTATACATATCATGGTGGAAGTTGGTGAGTTAATCACATGTGCCGTAGTAATTGTTAAGGTTATATTATTCAATACTTGTACGTATAAAATAAGGTTTTGATACAGTGTAAGGTTGGGAAGCTGGGCGAGACAGAAGGGTCATCTGTTTACATGTGACCTTTGCCACAATTTTCCAACCTAAAGTAAAAATAAGAAAAAAAAATTTTTCGCTTCCACGAAAAAAAAACTTTTCAGTACTTGGCTCCTTTCAATTACAAGAAATTTAAAATAACAAAAAAAAAAAAAAAGAAATTAAATTGTGCACTACATTTAGCCGTTCAACTGGATGTTGAATCGCTATACGCGTACCTAAATAATGATAGCATTAGGATATAAAACTTTTACTAAAGCCCAATCAGTAGAGGAAAAAAATGTAGTTTTTAAAAAACACGACGCTATCAGGACACTGACAGCGTCTTCAATTTGAAAACAATTCATAGTGTAATTCTGATGTGTTTTCCACTCGTACCTGTGGTCCATTCATGTCTTATAAGCAAGAGAATGAGTTTTTTTTTTTAGTTTTTTGACGATGATAACTTAAAAGCCAATGGTGCAATCTTCTTAGCGTAGAGAATGAAGTTTACAACGATTTGAAATATTAATAATTTTTTCAAAAATTCATATCTGTTACTAAGCATGAATCCTTGTTTCGATACTATTTGAGAACAAATTAATGGACCACAGATATGAGTAGAAAACAGTTCAGAATTGCACTAAGGATAGATTGTTGTTAAATTGGTCAGATTCCTACTAGTACTTGTTTTACTATGACATCTCTATTGATTGGCCTACTTTTATTATCATTAATATTACAATTATTATTGCAATTTATTATCAGATAATTTAGAAAATTCGTCACACTTACAAACAGCATTCATAAGTACTGCTTAGTAAGTTGTTCAATTGTGGGGAACGAAGTCTTACTATTTAGAGAACAATTTTAAGGTGTTACTAAGTACCATTTTTCCTTATATAGGTACTGCATAATTATGAATATTGCATACATATTAAATATCTATTATCAATATACTACTAATATTTACTTATAGATAATGAACAAGTTTTTTAGTATGTAAACAGTACACTTGCAATAACCTTTCCGGTGTTAATAAGTAATTATAAAGAAGAAAAAGAAATTGATGTAAGACGTAGTTACTCAGCACTTAAGTACGTCAAAAGTGTTTCAGCTGAATCAACCCCTGACAAAGGGATTTGATAAGCACGACCATTTTCTAGACATATCCGCCAATGGTTGTGTCGTACCCTGCGCTGCTATGCTGCATTACTTAATAACATGCAAAACCGTAATATTTTTTTAAATATTTCTACAAGTGTCAGGTCGTTATCGCATAGGAGCGTAGAGGACAGACCAGGCTTTTTAGAATTTTATTAATAAAAGTGCATACACACGTACATATATTTAAAAAAAAAAGAAAACAAAGTGTTACGATGTGCGTTACATACCTACAAACTACATGTATACATACATATCTCTCTATATCCTCTTTGTCCCCAAAACACACTAACTTGTACGCACCCAACGTCAATCATCATTCTCCCAAATGGCTGTTGTATTTTGTGTAATGATATTCGGGTTATATTATATTCAATGTTTCTATGATGTAATATTCTATATGTATATGTCAGACTTAAATATATATATAAAATATATATTCATCCTAATTATCCGTTTTATTAACGACAAGTGGTTCAGGTAATGGAGGAATAGTTCGACTCCAAACCGGCTAGTAAAATAAATCTGTTAAACAGAACTCTGTGAAATTTTTCAATCGAGACATAACGACTAGACACCTATGGTATTCGCCAGTTTTTGCAGAAGTTGTAATGAGATATTAAACAAAAAAAAAAATGTTTTAGAGACATGTTTTAAACCAACGATATACCTACGTTAGAAATATTGACGACAATTTTATTGTTTTGCCCTCAACCAGTCTAAATAGGTTTTTAGAAATATTTACTTCAGAAGATCCACACCTTCAGTTCACACATGAGAATTAGTTGAAAAAATAATTCTGGTGACATTAGAGACAACTTGGTGTACATTATCAATGTGATGAGACAGTTTAGCTAGCAATGGTCCACATATATATTTATTACTTATTTAGCACTATGTTCTGATTAGTTGAAAAAAATTTGAATTTCGTGATTTTTAAAAACTAATCATTAATTTGTAGTTTTTTACTTCAAAAAAGATTGAACTCGCTGGGCCCAAAAACAATAATCGGGGTATAAGATTTTGCCTTAAATTAGTATCTCGACAAACAGTTTCAGACAAAAAAAACACTAAAAATTTAGGGATATCCTCAAATTATAGCAAGGAATAATAACTGTATATTATAAACAACGATTTTACTTCAATTCAAACAATATTTTTAATTCAAAAATGAAATATCAATTTTAAATGCACAAAATTATAAAACAGAAAACATAATTTTGAATCGATGGCAACAAATAAGTACCTATGAAAAAATTTAGTATACACTAAACTTTAATACAACCTCGTTTTTAAAATCAGTTAAATGACGGCCTTATTTCTTTTGTTCTACACAGTGCATTCAAAAAGTTCGGCGACTAATGTTTTTTAAGAAAAGAAAAAAGAATTTAGAAAAAGGTTTTTAGCCGTTGGCACGACTTGGAGAACATTTCGTCTGGAATGGCTTTTAAAACCTTGACCATATTCTTTTTAATCGCTTCGACATCTTCATAACGTTCTCCCTTCAACGCGATTTTCATCATGCCAGGTGTATGAAACCAATCACCATCGCGGTAAAATTTCGGTCTCACGGATGGAATTCTCTTCGAATGTCGATCCAGAACATCTTAATAGAAAAAAGTAATGAGCACTGTTTTTAATTTTTGACAACGTTGCACAAATCGAGATGGAGGACGTCCTTATCGAAGATTATCATCGACCGTTTTTAAACCTCCCGTACCATTCGAAATCTTTACTTCGGCTTAAATAATCATCATATACAGTTTTCAAAATTTCGGAACAACTTTTTCCTAAATTAAAACAAAATTTGATAGTCGCACGTTGCTCCATCGCGTAAACTGTGACACAGTAATAAAAAAAAACCTCTACTTCGATAAAAAACAGAATTTGCATTGGCATTAAATGAGGTTAGGGCGCTGAAATCTCCCATGGTAATAGTTAAGGAATGATTCCGTCGTTGAATAACAGATAACGATGATTATAAATTTTTGTACACAACTAGCCCAGGAACTTTTTGAATGCACTGTGTGTATCAAAGAATGGCTGCGTTAGAATTGGACATTGAAATTAGTAATGTAGACAGGCAAATAACATTAATGACTTTTGGTCAAAATTTACTGCTCATTATGTGAAATAAACTTCTTTAACAAATAAATTACACTTTAAACCAAACAAAAGTTTTAAATGCATTATTTATCTTACAGACGAAATAAAATAAAACGGTGTGCATAAGGCGCAGCATTAATCGTCATGTTGAAACTTCCTGGACCTCGTTTTGCAAGGAGCCAACCACTATTTAATTATAGTATACTTCTCTGAAACTAATTTTAGCGGTATTTAACTATAAAGTACGAAATGCACTGGTATCGAACATGGACAAATACATTAACGAACAGAGATAGCTATATTAATTTGGTTCATATTTGAATTTTTTTAGAACATCATCCAAAATTCTGAGAAGTGATAAATTGTTGAGTTTGTTTAAAAAACTGATTCTACATGTTACTTCCCGTAAAATATAATACTATCTGGATTATTATCAAATAGCCTAAGAAAAAGGATGAAGCAAACATTTTCCATAGGCAGCAGTGTTTTATGGACATATAGACAGACTGTTGGGGCATAAAACTTAGTTATCGTTGTTGTAACCTCATCCATTCGGTTGCCATATTGAAAACACGAGGGTATGTAGTCCACAGTTTCTCCGTAACAGCGAATCTTACAAAAAATTATGCGTAGCTTGTTTGTAGTCACTTAAAAAATTTAAAATTACTGGTGGCGTACAAAAACTGAATGCTCCCCATTCCATACATTTGTAAGAAGAACATTGCTGCGAACCCAAAATATCAACCCCTGTACTAATTCACTATGATCTTGTGGAGATTAATATACAAATTAATAGATAGGTTTTCATAAATTACGTCCGTATTGCCCTCCTTGGCTTTTATTCATCATTGCCCTTTGTACATACACACATTTATGCTGTATTAATAAACAAACCTTTCGTGACTTCAGATTGTATTTCGCTCTAATTCTGATGAGTGCATTTTGGCTCTAACGAATAAATGTAATGTTCGCAAGTGCTGTTGTATACCTATAATAAGACACAGGTTACCGCTTTTGTTAGCCAAATTGAATCCTGAGCGAGTACAAACACATTATATCCTAACGTTCGCAATTTATTCCCCATCGAATAGTAAATGTTTTGGTCATCTGCCAAGATCTGCCGTCTAGTACAAAATCAGCGTCGACACACGTGCACCAAGGGCATACAAAATTGTACATCCATTAAAAACATTACCGTAAAACTTTGTTGCAACGGTTTTTAATAAATATTCGACTTCATATCGTCAGAGGTAATTATAAAACGAAATAGTTATAAACAGCTCAAAGTTCGAATTATTACGTCATACCTTTTTAAATTATGACACTGAGTAATTGAATTTTACACTAAGGAATTTATACTTTCAAAAAATGCTTCTATTATCTACTGAGAATTCATACATTACGTGAAAATCCGACCTCAAACTTTATGGTTTATTAGGTTCATCTACAACGTAATACGGCATCATTTCTTCTTCTGATAAACTCAGAGCGGCTACAACATTAAATTACACATAAATACCCACGATGCGTTGTGGCAATGAGGAAATATAATTATTTCTAGGCGGAACAGATATAAGGACAATGGTGCTATGAATGTGAATAAAGAAAAGGAACGACAGGATGGTAAAGACTTGAAGGACTAGTTAGAAGGTTATTAGAAGCATAATCAGGGGTAAAGGGGGACTGAGGAGATCTTGATTGGATCACTGTTTGAAAACAATTAGAGTTATCTGGCGTTTCAGTTTTCGGGGAGTATGAAGATCAACTCAGGACAGGGAAAATTATGTGTGTGATGTGTTTCTTCTAAACGAATATATTAATGCAGTGGTGATATTATACCATTAAGAATATCTAAGAAGGGGCATGTACGTCTTTGAAACAAGCCGCATGTCGGAATGGTGGGGATTTCCAAAAGAAAAATGTCGTCTCTTTAGTGCTAATTAATGACTAGAAAATATGTAAAGTGAAATTTTTCAACCGAGACTAAACGACTAGATACGCACCAGCAAACCCTGTCCTAAGAAGGTAAGTACAATGTTGGAAGATAGGGAAGTTGTACGTGATTAGCTGTCAGTTACATAATATTGCCGTTGGGTCTTCCTACATCTGACCGAATTTAAGTGTCGGTTGAAAAATTTCTAGAAATAAAAAACAAATGGTTACGCGTTTGTCGTATATATACAATGTACTACCAAAGGTTATTTTACATAACACCATAACAGCATCACCTCTGTTAAAAACTTGTGACATTGGTCCCTTACCAAGAGGTGATGTGGTTAAATATTTAAATTACTACAAGTTTCGCATTCTGTCCATTTCCAATCTTCTTCCTTTTTTTTTTAATAACTCGACACGATGTCGATATATAGATTTCGTCAGTTATTGCGTAGTCATTAGTATAGCATCTAGCACGGAATAACTATCGTAGAAATAGCTTTAAACAATATGAGAAAACTAACTAGTAAGTAAGGGTTGAAAATAAAAAACTAAAAAAGAAAAAACAACCTTGGAGCGTAGAGGAGGTAAACGTAGGGATGGAACTAATATCAAAGTCGGAGACGTAAAACTGTACACAAAGAATACTTTAGAGAGGATATAGACACAAACCGATTTCGCTGACTGAAACTCAATGTTTATGACATGTTAATTGATGCAAACCGTGTCTCGTTATCTCTAAGCTTCGGAGACACAAGGTGTTTTTGTAAAATCTACAATATCGAATAACCTCTATAATGTTTTTGTGGATGAAAACTTAATTATATGAAAACATTCCCAAAACATAGTTTTACGTAGAATTCAATGGTATTAGGCAAATTGTTGTAAAATTAATAGTTTCGTTGCAAACAATAACATAAACAATAAATTTTTAAGTGGAACACCCTATATATTTTAACATCTTTCCAAATATACAACACACTTGATATTTTTTTTAAACTATATTCAAAATACAGCATTTTGTAGATTTCGTATTTCTTTATTTCGGTAAGAAAGGCGTGAATACAAACCACATAGGTACAAAAATATACATATCTTTAAAATAAAAGCAGAGGAGTTACTGCTATTTAATATTTACATTTACTATAATAATTTCTGAACGTCAGATGTGTTTAAACAGTAAGTAAGTGTAAAAAAACAACACAAAGACATATAACTGCACTAAAATAACAACAATGAGATATTTCCCTTTAAGAGTAGTTTGAACTATTGTCGAGCTTCCTGTATGAAATTTAGATAAGAATTAAAATTTACAGTCAAAACCCCTAAAAATGAATTTAAATTGCGGCAATGTTAGAATTTGAATTTCTAACTCCAATTAAACAAATAAATTTGGCTAGAAACATCAAAAAGAGAAGTCCATCATACAGGAAGCTGAACGGCAGTTCAAACATCTTCTATTGGGATAGTCCCATTTTGTTGCTGGTTTAGTGCAGGTGTATGTTGTATTGTTTTTTACACTTCATTCAGTTTAAAATGATCTGACGTTGAGAAATTGTTAAAGTAAATGTAAATATAGCAGCAACTAGTTTGGTTTTATTTTAAATATATATCTTTGTTCATATGTATTATGTATTTTATATCCACGGCCTACTTACCGAAATTAAACTATACTAAATCTATAGAGTGCTATATTTTGAGGAAATGTTAAAATATATAGAATGTTCCATTTAAAAAATCATTGTTAATGTTGTTTACAACTAAACTAAAAACTTCACAACCATTTAGATACCTAACAGCGTTGAATTTTACGTAGAAAATTGCTTTAGAAATGTTTTCACAAAAATAAAAAAAATTCGCCAGGATATAGTTATGTAGATTTTTTGAAAACGTACATATTCCAGAAAACACTTTGTGTCTGAAACTGTTGTAGATAACGAGACCCGGTTTGCACCAATTAACTTTTCATAAAAGTGAACTTCAGACACGGACGTCGGATTTTCTCTATCTCCATTCTAAAGTATACTTTCCCTCTAAAGGTATCCAAATTGGCCGACCCTGTAGAGGTTCAAACGTGGAATTTTGGCGCGAAAAGGTTGGAAGCGTTTAAAATTTGGTGTTATAAAAGGATGTTGAAAATGCCCTGAGATACAGTTGGAAATGAGAAAGTATTCATAAGGGTAGGAAACAAAGGGCGTTATGGGAGTCAATAAGAAAAAAGGGATATATGAAGATAGAATGCCAGTAAAAAATTCACAGAGCTTTCAATTATAGTATCTGGAATTTCAGTATTTATTATAGTGTTTCCAAAGACATACGTTTCTAATGGCTGTACATACTTTTAGTGCACTTTTATGTGGCATTTATTTTTATTGCAACACCTTGTGTAAGTACTATTCTAAAACATCAATGGCTCCTTAAAATCGTTTCGTCTGACTAGATCCACCGGTTTTATACATAAAATGCGTACAGTACACAATTAAGAGGCATTTTAATAGTTCCCTGGGCAAATACAGGATGCCTTTCAATTGGTTCATGTGCAAACAGAACTAACTAATTAAAGCTTGAATAAGAATTAGCCAAAAAAATCAAAAGCGTGAAACAGCTGAACCCTATTTTAAGAATTCAAAACCAGACGTCGGGATTGCACAAAGAATTCGAAAGTTTGATGTGTATGTGTATAATTGTCTGTTTCGTGCTAGTGATAGTATAAGAAACAGTTTCCTACAAGAGCAGTCAAAATGGTAAGCATTTAATTTTGATTTCCTTTATATACGTCAAAACAAAATTTTTTGCCTTTTAGAGTGAGGAGTTAAGCAAAGAACAAATTGCTCGTAAGTAGTTGCTTAAGTTTTTTCGAATTAATACACAAAATTTTATAAAAGCTTAATAGGGGAAGCGTCAACGGGATATAATTTGACTGTACGTCTTTTATTTACATATCTATTACCACAATTTTAAACTGGAACCTGAGTTGACTTTTAAACATAAACCAGTAGGTATCATTTAAATGGATATAACACAGAACTTCTTAGTGGAGCTTTTGTATATAAAATGGAAGAAAGAAGCATCCCTAAATAAAATTAGCAGAAGTTTTTTTTTAATTTTATTAAAAGCATCTTATTTTATCTTATTTCATAATTGTAATAAAGACCATAAATTTTGAAACAGTACTTCTGATGAAATGCGTAGGTATAACTTACATTTTGAGCGTGTAACTACATTTAATTAGATAGTCTTAGATATTCTTAGCAATTTTTCTACAAAGTTTTAACCGAAAAAAGGTTTCGTAAATATTTCTAGTTTATGTTTTGTTTATCCTTTTAGTAAAAAAAAATTCTTCCGTTATATATTATTTTATTACTATTTTGGCATTATTAAATTTTAAAATATAGGTACCTACGCGTAAACTATCAACAGAACTTTAATACAAAGAAGGCGATCAAAATGTAGGTGTTCCAAATACAATTATACAGGGATGTAAAGGACAGCTTTTTAACAGTTTCGTTTCCTTTGCGGCGAATATGTTACCTTTTTTTTTAAATTATTTTTATTTTTTTAAATCTACCGACATGCAATTAGTTATATGAAATAAAAATTTTGGCCTTCAAAAAAACTTCAGAAAGATTAAGTTTTAATAAAAAGGGAAAATAAATATAATAAAATCAATCAAAGCAAATTTTGGCAATAACTAACAACTATTAATGAAAATAACTTTAATTAGGTAACGGTTTGATTGTCAATTTCGGTTAACCTGATGACGACCAAACTTAGCGGTCGAAACGTTGCCTAATTATCGTTATCGTTTTTGTTTTTACAGTTTAACCTTGAATTTTTTTTAATTCAATCTGTGGTAATAACCATATTTATAGTATTTACTTCTCTTAAGCATTGAGATACATTCAGCTGTTTAGTGTACCTAAATCCTGAGAATAATTAAAGAAATATATATTCGATTGTTAAAGCTTTAACTTGTTGAAACTGATCCATAATTTAAAAATAAAATTACACAAAAAGTTTCAAGAACAATATATTTAATATGTAGACACTACAATTGTCTTTTTATTTATCTTGACATAAAAAAGCTGTGGTACAGAGAAAGAATTGTGGTGTCTACATATTAAATATATTGTTCTTGAAACTTTTTGTGTTATTTTATTTTTAAAAATGTATATATATTTTTTACTCATAAACTGCAGAAGCCAATAAGAATAAGAAACAATGGTGGGCACATTTTGAGAATAAATAGAGTTTGGTAATAGAAAACTGCATTAGAAGGGTTACGCTATTTTTTTTAGTAAAAATTAGCAGACACATGGAAACTCATAGCAGGAATATGTGCTGAATTGAAATCTATAACCAAATTGACCCAATTTTTGCAAATATCTGCGGGTTCATAGCCACCATTTATGTGAGCCCTAACAACTATATATTGAGACAAACCAAAATATGTATATCCATAACTCATGTATTTGACTGTTACTTTTTTTTTCTTTATACTTATAATGATAACCGTGGATAAATAAGCATGCCATAAGTGATGAATAGTCACACATAAAATTGTTACTTTAAAATATCGGAGCATTTAACGGATAAAAGCAATTAAACTGAGTGAAAACTAGTGACAACAAAATACATACATAGTAAAACTTAAATGACAGTTGAAAACTGATAACACTGATAAGTCTTAAATCGAAATTTATAACTAAAAAGACACAATTTTTCACAATATTGTATACAAGTCTATAGTCGCAAAAATCAATTTTTATTAAAAATTAGCTAAAAATTTTGAAATTGATAGCAGTAATGTTACTTGAATTG
The DNA here is from genome assembly GCA_947389935.1 of Agrilus cyanescens. NCBI lineage: Eukaryota > Metazoa > Arthropoda > Insecta > Coleoptera > Buprestidae > Agrilus > Agrilus cyanescens. Next base: position 12,445,561 of record OX376707.1, on the reverse strand, counting down.
AAATTATAACCAAAATTGATAACAGTAATGTGTCTTAAATTGTAATTCTACCTATAATTGGCATTAAGAGTCAATTTTCTATAAATAGCAACAGTTATTCTCATTACGTTTTGTACAATTCTAGTAAACACTTTATTTCATTCGTTACTTTAGTACTTAAAAATGCTTTCGATACATTTGATGTCGAGAAGAAAGGAAGCATCGGTACAGTTATGATTGGAACAATTCTTGGAATGCTAGGGATTCAAACTACTGACAAAATGTTGAAAGAAATTATTGATGAAGTTGATGAAGACGGTATGGTGTTTGAATATTTGTAATTCAACGTTCAAATTTAAAAAAAAATCGTTCTCAATGCATAGGCTCTGGGGAACTAGAATTTGCGGAGTTTATCATCCTGGCTTCAAGATTCATGGTTGAAGAGGATGCTGAAGCACTTCAATCTGAGCTCAAGGAAGCTTTTCGTTTATATGACAAAGAAGGTACGACTTCTATAAAAACAAGTATTTATAATAAATCAATTATGATTTATACGCAAAGGTTCTTTTCCATAAACACATTAACCTAAATGATGTAGTTGATTGGAAAAAAATCATTAATATACGCATTTATAGGCAACGGTTACATTTCAACTGACGTATTGAAGGAAATAATTAAAGAACTTGATGACAAAATAACACCGGATGAGCTAGAAGGAATGATCAAGGAAATTGATTCTGATGGTTCTGGGACAGTAGATTTTGACGGTAACAAAGTATGACAAATCAAATAATTGTAAAATTCTTATTTTTTTATTATTCCAGAATTTATGGAAGTAATGACAGGCGGCGATGACTAAAGTATTATAGATTGAACCAAAATGAATCTGTATTTATAAATTCGAAATGTAAATAAAATTCGTGTATTTAATACAAATACTAAGTAACAATATGCTATTAATACAGTTAAATACTTACCTACGGTAGCGCTAATAACGCCCTCACAAACTCCACGTCGCGAATGGAGCGCACCAAAAAGCTCGGGCTGTTCTAAATTCCATTTATGGAAATATTAGTCTCATTTAGAAAATATTTCTGATAAAAAATAATTTAGTAAAAACAATAATCCATACGCAACACCGAGAATGAAAAGTATTACGAATTTATATAATCTGAGACGACGGTGGCCTGACTCTCCTTGATACGAGCCACCCTATGTAATGGAAATCCCATGTCCAGAAATGGGTGTTTACAAGGTGCTGTAATGTAAGTGCCTTATAACTATAAATAATTTAGGTTAATGTTGTCACAATCATAGATAACGGTCACGATCGTAGCAACATACTTGCTATGACCGTGACTCCAGTGGTTGAGAGGTTGAGACTATTTTGGCTCTAGCTCAGATAACTTCAAATACGTTCGGTCCATATTGTTAGTTAATTAATGCAATATATGGGCAATTGCAGGGAGCCTCCTTATTTATTTTGCGTTAGGGCCAAAAAAATTCAATTACGCCACTTCTAGTATAGGCATGCAGTAAGTTAAAGTAGGTTAGTATAAACAATTACAAATTAATTTTAAACACGGTTTGGCGCATTTTCTCTACAAAATCTAAGGAATCCACAAAAAAAGCGGATTTTCAGATCCACTTTGCAAGTAATCTGTTTGAGATAAGAATGTAAAATCAAAGTCAAATCATAAAATTTACATATTTCTTACGCGAGTAAAGAATGAGCCATGATCGTGAAAGAGAAAAACGATTACGACTTTTACACTTTTATTTATCAACAAAATTTCATACAGGTTTTTTTTAAGACAAATGATGGAAGTCTTCATTAAACTTCGAAATGCGTAAAATATTACCTATAAACGAGATACGTTTGGTACAGAAAAGAAATGACCACCCAATGGTACAAATCTTACAATTATCCACAGAGCGTGACTTTATATTTAATTTAATTAATAATTGAATAAGGTCATATATTATTTTTATACATTATTTAAATAATAGGGTGATATATTTATTGGACGATGCCAAGTTCGCACCCAACGATAATTAGTCCAATATTTAGATGTCTACCTGATGTGGGAATTACTTTGTAGGTGATTAAATTAAATAAATCAGTGTCATGTGTCGGAATGTTTGATTTTATTTTTTTTGTGATTTTGTAAAGCGTTTGTCAGCTTGGGGGGTTGTTCCTTGAACTTAGGAATCGATGGTCGGGTCAGTTTATTGCATGGACCCGACCATCGATTCTTTTATTGGGGTCTAGCGGGTATGCGCGGTGTATGACCGCTTATTCTTAGAATAGATTGTTGTTCCATCCACATTTTTCACCCTCGTCCCTCCAACCCCTCCAAACTAAGCATGAACACTTGAAAAAAAGGACAGTTCACAGTGGTTGTACAGTTGTTGCTGTCCTTCCAACGTTTCAAGAATTCGATCTAGATGTAGTTTGTTAAGTTGTACATAAACTTGTTAATTATTACGACAGAGTTTTATTTAACTTCCGATAATTGAACTAGTCACATAAAATTAATTTGGCGTGTGACGGCGAGATCTAAAAGAACAGTGCAGCAGCATTGATAAATTTGCCACTGTTCAAACAAATTGGTTCTTGCCCCCGAACAATCAGCTTTACCTATATTCCAGAATATTTTCTTTATTTAATAGTTCACTAATTAACTAATTTGTTATAAATTAATCTTATATCGATTTCTAACGTTTCAACATTTGTTAGCAGAATATTTCCCTTTTGAGAATGACCCGCAAGACTCAAACTAATATAGCATGGATGTATAAATATTTAGTAAAAAAACCGAGTGTTTTCTGTTTCCCTAAATTTTTTAATTTTTGTTGCATTTTAAATCCTATGAAATGACCACGTTAAACGCATTGTAACTCAATGACACCCGCCGCTGCCAGGAACGAACTGTGGTGTCGTTAGGAGCGAACTTGGAATATCAATAAATGAAACCCTAGTTAAAAGCACTTACACGGGAACGAATTCGACATATTCGTATTAAAAAATTTTCAAGGGAGCAAATAGTATTCAAGAGTCCTCAGTTGCTTCTAATGAGTTCGGCCCTGTACCATAGAGAACTCCCAGAAGAAGGTCGATTTACAGGCCGCTATTATTATTTACAACCCTTATAAAAGTTAACTAGCATTAATGATTTCAGGTTAACACCACCAAGTTATTTAAACATCACTTTACACGGGAGTCAGGTAAAAACCACCTCAGTTGGTATACCTGAGTTGTCTCAGGTAGACATGATCCCATATCTTTACATTTAAGGTCTGTTTCGATTAGTACACGACCCTTTAAACAGTTAATAAAATAAGAATGACCCACCTAATATTTATTTGCATATGGCTTTAATAATTTTTGAATATGATAAGTGCAATTAACCTATGAAAATATGAAAAGAGCTAAACTGGACTAAGGTTAAAAATTAATCTAAATATAATTCTAAACATCATTGCATCGAAATTTATGACATTCCCTAGAAATATGATTTACTGAATTTCTGATGTTGTACATTGAAGTGCTAGTGATCATTTAGACGTTCGGACAAATAAGTTTGTTCAATCGTGTATTGTAGTAGGTAGGTTGTTGCCCCTGGAATCCCTAAAGGTTATCGTGCCATCTAATTCGAATGCTGCCCTATTAAATGCAATAAGAAATACAATCAATCACGTTACGCTATATAAAATCACATCGAATGGATAATCAAGAAATAGTGCTAGTGAACTTGCTGCAACGTTGTGAAATACAATAAGAAGATGAACAAAAACGGGGTGTATAAACTGGTACTATAATTCTTTACGATTAGTTCGTTTTTATATCTAATAAGTATAAATTGATTATAGGATGAACTTGACAAGGAACAAATTCAAAGTAAGTTTTCAGGTTTTATTTCTAAAAATATGATCAGTGAAATTTGATTTTAAGGTTTTTATTTATTCAAACGATAGTATCTCACTTTCTTATAAAATCCTGCTTATTGTAGTTTTTAACAATATTTTTGGCATATTGATAAAACAATTAAAGCATGGAAACTAGTAAATAATAAATAACCTAATTCTTTTTTAAAATTAAGTCCTCTATTACCTTACTTGAAAGGAAGTTGGCTGTAAAAATGATTTATTTCTGTACAACTTTAACAAAATCCAGTGCTTTCCAATTTTTAAAACAAATTTTATGATCTTCAAAGAAAATTTAAAGGATTTGATAAATATTAGAAGTAATCGTTTTATCTTCCGAATCAAAGCATTAAGTACCTCTCTAAATGCTTTTATACATTGAAGAACTTTTAAATACTTCATCGAATCTACTTTTATAAAATATTTATTCCAGTGTTAAGATCTACTTTTAATGTATTTGACGTGGATAGAAAGGGATATATTGAAACCGACATGATTGGAATTATTTTGGATTTGCTGGGAACACAACTCGATGGCGATGAATTGGAGGTAATTTTAGTGGCAATTACAGTGAATTACGTATTAAATAAAGATAATTAAAATAGTATTCCGGTGTCAAATCATCAAATTGATGTGAATTTGAATTTAAGAGTGTCATTTCTGAAATTGACGAAGATGGAAATGGTGAAGTAAATTTTGAAGAATTTGCTAACTTAGCAGCTCGTTTCTTAGTAGAAGACGATGAAGACACTGAAGCAATTCAACATGAATTAAAAGGCGCGTTTCGATTATATGACAAGGAAGGTACAAACTTTCATGTAAATTAACAGTTAGCATTTCCAATTTTTTTACGTTACACTGCTTTAATTCTTATTAACTAAATTCCCGTGCATATTATAAGAGACATTGCGTAAATCTAATAAGGACCATAGTTGACAAAACGATATTCCTAAATACCTTGTATAACTGGTCAAAAAAAAAAAAAAAACTCTTGTAAGTATTTGGAATTTAGTTAAAATAATCATAACAATAATAGTAATAAAATCTGTATTTTACCGTGCCACCACTTATTATAGAATACAATAAAAGAACAGGTTACTCATACCAGTTTTAAATAGGGAACGGCTTCATTACCACCGATGTATTAAGGGAAATATTGAAAGAATTGGATGAAAAATTAAGTGACGACGAACTAGACAACATGATTGAAGAAATAGATGCAGATGGATCTGGCACTGTTGATTGGGAAGGTACATTTAAAAACTACAATATTAATGCACGTTTCAATAATTTATTCTAAAACGTTCTTGTAGAATTCAAAGCAGTAATGATCGGATAAATCAAACGAAAATCATAACCACAAAAATTCATCGGCATCAATATTCAATGACTGTTTTATACTTATTACGTGATATTTAGTAATTGTTTGTTGTTAATTGTAAACATTTTTGAATCATGAGTAAATAACATCAATTAATAGGTACATATGTATATTATAAGAAGGTAAACTGTTTCTGTTTGACTTCATTTATCTTCATGACCACCTACTGCCACCCACTCGCGGTTGTAATGGTAGGCAGCCCTTGGACTCTATCAATAATATAGGGGTTTGACTGCGGTGGGTTTAGGGGAAAAAATGTTATGAAGAACATGTATATTTGTCTAACATATTCTATTTCCTATAAATCGCATCTAATATATGTATTTTGAGGAGGGCTTGATGTGTCAGGGAATAATTGGTGAGTATTAGAATTTCGTAGAATGTCCACAATATGTTCCAAGTATTTGGAAGATTATTTAGAATGTTGGAGAATAATCCGCAATGTTCTCTATTTTCTAAAATGACTTGATATGCTGGATGATGATCAACTGCTTCAGTTTTCTCTAAAAAGGTTTTAAATGTTCAAGAATACTTTTGAATGTTAGAGAATAACGTTCCAGATTTTTCAAAAATAATCTAAGATGGTCGAAAATGGTATCTGCACGTCTTCACTAAAAAACACAACTTTTGAGAAGGTGAACGTGTTCATGAAATAAAGGATTTCAAAATGCCTTAAGCGCTGTATGTTGGAACATATTTATTTATATTATTTACAAAAAATAGTCAAAATAGGAACCAACATTCATTTTTATTTATGTATCCTTTAATGTAGATACCTACTAACAATTGATGATTATAAATCTTTAAAATTTTATTTAATTTGTCATGTTCGTGTAAGTATTGAGTCTACATTCGTTTCTTTTAAAAGGAATTTACGAAAAAATTATCAAAATAATTTTTGCTTCTATATTTAGAGGATTTGTTGCGTTGTTAAAATCTCTTAGGCTGTGCAACCAAACATATATACAAGCTATGTGTATGTCCCCATCCAAGTCTATTATTATAAAAAGGCATTGATTGACTTTGCATTCGATAAACAAAGTCGTGCCTGGTGCACTGCTCTACTTTTTTTTTGTCAGTAAGCATTCGCAGCCTCTTTCGTGGGATTGGTAAGTAGTTCAGTTTGTAGCATTTTGATAACTTACTACAATAATTATCAAAGAAAATGCTGAAACGAATTATCATTTGTAGGTGACAAAGAAATTAATTGAAAGCTAATTACATTACACCGCGAAATGACTGAGGAGAAAATCATCACTGATGAAGTTAAGCAAATGGTTGATGGTCTTGCTGACAAACTTGCTATGCAAAAAGATCAACTATTAAGTAAGTGCTTTACGTATCCGGTCAAAGTACAAAAAAATGATTACTGAACACTTCACCACTTCAAATAATTAATTAAAACTCGATATGGTTACTACGATGACTCTTATTGTTTTTGATTATTTTTTTTGTATTGAATTTTTTGTTTAACTATTAATAACTCATTGATCTAAAATATGTTCCAGTGCTTTATAGGACATTCGTAGCTTTCGATGTTGATAAAAAGGGTTTCCTGGATCTTGAAATGATCGGTCAAATCCTCGACATGTTAGGACATCAATTAACTTCTGAAGAACTTCAGGTACTTATCGCTTATCAAATCATTGAAATAAAAATTGCGCTATGCTGCTGTTTACAGGCTATAGTTAATGATATTGATCAAGATGGAAATGGTGAGTTAAGTTTCGAGGAATTTAGTTTGTTGGCGTCCAGGTTTGTAGTTGAGGAGGAAGAAGATACCGAAGCAATATTGAAAGAATTAAGAGATGCTTTTCGGCTGTATGATAAAGAAGGGCTTGGCTATATTACAACGGATTTACTAAAAGAGATTTTGAAAGAGTTAGACGACAAAATGACTCCATCAGATTTGAATGAAATGATAGAGGAAATAGACACCGATGGTTCAGGTACAGTGGATTGGGAAGGTACGTGATCTGATAAAATTAGTGTTGTTCTTAAGTTCCTTATACGTGTTCATAACTATTTTTTAGAATTTAAAGCCATGATGATTGGCTAAAATCATACGCATCTAATTTTAATTAATTAAGCGTTCGTGTTACAAGGTCACCTAAGAAATACCAAAGTTTTGGGCATACGCCAAAGCACTGATGAGCTGTACATATTTTTAAGTTGTTTAGATTTTATTATACAGTAAATAATATACTTAAAACATAAAAGGGTTTTATTAAACAACAAATCATTTTGTGAAATTGAAATTTCATTGCGCTAACTACATACATATAAATATTAAAATTATTTAAGCCTTGGAAATCAAATAAAAGTGGGATAAAAATTAACTTGTTGTACGATATAGATGATAGTACAGTGATTCTGAACCACTGTGCCGCGATACTTTTGTGTGCCGTCAAATTTTTGAAAAGTGCTACCAACAACGAAAACAAAGAATGTAACCTTTAAATCAGTAGTTAACCTTTAACAAAAAATCGAGAAATGGACCAATCTTCACGTTTTTTTTTTTTTTAATCTACAGCTCCGAAGTAAACTCAAACGTCTACCCCATTCATACATTTACACCATCCCCTACTCCCAAAATCACCTGCCTCATCTCGGTGACATCCACCTTCAACACCTCCTCCACCCCCATCACCACCCACACCATTCGAGCCACCAAAAAAATGTGGAACAATTTTGTATAGCATTATTTAGAAAAAAATTGTTTATTTCTATTATTGAATAGGTAATAGGTATCATCAATGATAAATTATAGAAAAAAAAATTTTAAATTTGTTTTTGTCAATTTCTTCTTTTTGACATGTAGATTATGGAAAAAAATATGTAAAAGTAATCCGAAATTGTGAAACAATTTCATGAAACTTTTTTTAAATATATTAAATTTAAAATTAAAATAAAACACGTATAGAGTTACAAAATTGTTTATTGTTACATTGAATATGGAGTTACACTACTTAAAGGCTTCATCGATTCTATATTAAATTTTTAATGTGCCGCCAAATTTTGTAAATGTTGAAAGTATGCCGCAACAACAAAAAGGCTGAGAACCGCTGGTCTAGAGTCTATTACGTTCTACAATTATTGTCGAGAATGATTCAGAATATCCGAGAATTATCTGAAATACTCCGGAATCTTTTAGATTTATCTTAATTGTTTAAAAATTTTACAAAAAATATTTAAGATGGTCTAGAATGTTTTAATTTGTTCCAGAATGTTTCCAATTCGTCGATAACGTTTTAAAGTGATCCATATTTTTTCAAAAATGATTCGGAGTGTTTGGGAGGATGATCTAGAATGTTTCAGATTGTTTGAGTACGTATCGTCTGAAATATTAGAGAATATTATAGAAAGTTTCACATAAGTAGTTTAAGTTCTAAACTATTCCAGAATGTCTTTCAATATTTGACAATGCTCTAGAGTTCCATATTTTTCAAGATGATTCAGATAGTTTGAGGTGATTCGTTTCAAAAACGATCTAGAACGTTCCAGATTATTTGTGATTATTTTTGTACAAGTAACATCGATCCTTGCAGCTATTACGTGTATAAACTATCAGTAATGAGTAGGTAAGACAAACTAAAAGAAATGTAAAGACGGGAAACATGAAACATGAGAGCATTAGAACCATATTATTTAGAAATATCAGTAATTGCCAGATTTTCAATCGATAAAGAGCATTAGGTATTATAGCAGGTAACTACAAAAAGGGGTCATAATTAAAAATGTACCGGGAATGGGTGCGATTTCATTCGTTTGATGTATGTGGTGAGGCAGAAATTATAAAAAAATTAAAATGAAATTTTTCTACGGTGACGTTGGAAGCTAAAGCTTTCAACAATAGCAGCAAACGAAACGTCTGCTAGAAAAAAACATTGAGAACCCAAAGCTCATAAATTGGGATCAGTACGAACTTTAACCGTGAAAACTCATGCTGCAATATGAGGAGCAATTAATCCAAATAGAAACACTAAAAGTTCAAAAATCTAAATAGGATTTCAAAATAAATTCTTAAGTGCTCCCCGTACCTGTACGGTTAGAAATTTCACGTCAGAAAAGTTATTCTTGATTGGAATCAAAGCCAGAACAGTGCGACTGACTTGATATCAAAAAGAGAAAGGTTCAAGGTTTCTAGAACTCATCTGTCGATAGCCGCTTGTCTTTTGGTAAAGTAGTGTCTTATTAACAGTTCGCTTTGGCACATTTAGACCAGCACTTTACAACATTATTTTGTGCTAAAAACACATAGAAACTGCATTTGATGAACAAACAAAGGTAAGAAAACTATCTTTTATTTGTTACCTTTTATATTTATGAGATGGACATTTTTGCAAGCACCTAAATGTATATTATTTTTTATATTTTTACTCCAACGTAACTAATTAATTGATTTCGAGTTATGTATATCGAAGGGTCTAACATTTGTTTTAAAATGTGTGCATATCTCAGTAAGTGCGGAAGAAGCCGAAAAATTTTTAGTCGTTTGAAGGGTATATGTTGTACTTATTCATATTCTTGAATCCAGTACGAATTTTAGTTCTTGTGCTTTTAATAAAAACCAAAAGCTCTTGTACATTAAATTATATCAAAAGAAACACCACTAAGAATTAGTTGGAAATATTCCTAACACCACCTCCACCCACTTTCTCCTGCTCGAAGATCACAATCTTCAGAAAAATCGATTTAGATGAAATGAATTTTAACCTTCAAAGTGGAAAAACTAAGTGATGGGGTGTTTTTTTTATAATTGTAATAATTCTTGTAAATCCGCCGTAATATGGAACAATAAAAAAAATTATGCTGATTGGTTCATTTTTCGATTTTTTACGTCCAAAATGCAGGTGATTCTGTATAACTATGCTAAAAAGTTTAGCAACTAATAAAAATTTTTCTATCGATGATCAATCAATCAAACTAATTGATCGAATATGTCCATTTTCCCGCTTTTGGAAAAATATAATTGCTTATTTGAAATTCCGTAAAATGGCGGAGCAAATGGTTTTGATCTTTATTACAATTAATAGTCATTAGTTAGGGAAAATACGAAAATCAATTGCGGCATTTAAATAGTGGAATCCACATCGTATTTAGAATTGGTTTTGCGACAATGAATCAAAGATTTTATGTCAGACACAATGTATAAACATTCTAACCATTGCTACTAGGCAGTAGTTCATTTTCACCCACAGTTTAGAAAACTTATCAACTTTGGACACCTAACAAAAGTTTTGTCTGCTGAACTCCGGAGATTTATTGTTAAAATCAGTGGACGAAAGAAACTGCTCGTTTCGGAAATCTCCACATCAAATCGGGGGAGGTGACAACCCTTTGACTTAAGCAATTTCTCACTCCCTTGCCTTACAGACTAATTTAAGTAAAATAAGTTTTGCTATTACACAAATGCGTTTAACTAAATAGTTATGTTTTTCAATTAGTATGTGATTGTTTTTACGGTTATAATTTCTGTTGTGAGATGCGTATGCAGGTGGCGTGGATCGGAACAAAGAGACAACGACAGTTTTGAATCGAACACAATTATTTGTTTGAAAAGGAGTTTATATTTCAATGGTTATTATTTTAAGAATTTTTTTAGATTCACATTGATAATGATCATAAAGCTTAATGATCGAAACGTCTGTATTTTGTCATTGTTAGATACAATTTTAATTAATAAATGAATGGTTTATATCGATCAACTTCTTCTTAATTATTTGTTTGTTTAGAAACTTTTGGAGCTTTGACAATAACGATCGAACCTAATAGTGACAGGACGCGGGTAACTTTTTGCGCATCTGTTTCACATAGATGGCGTTCTATCTCCCATGTGAGCGGGAAAATTAGAACTCCAACAATTTCTCCATCAAAGGGTTTTAATCTTGCAATCTCTTTTTATTGGCCCTTGTTTTGGTTATTAGTTTAACTAGAACACACGTTCTTTCTCAGACTTACTAAAGCTGTTATTTATAATGTAGCGAACGCTAGCGTGATTGTGTGCGACCGGGTACGATTGTATGCGTTGCCGGCCGGCTCGACTAGCCAAGGCCGGTGTCGGCAGTATGCATTGTATTTGTGTACGTCTGTTCCGTACCTGCCTTCCAGGAAAGTTATTAAGCGGTACGCTGGAAACGTAAACAATATAAACAAACTTCGAGAATTTTCTGGATTGTTTCATGATGCTATAAAAGGGGAAAGATGTTCGACAGTTAGCCCACCTCTCAGACGAATACCAAACCTACTTCGAAGAACTACCAAACACACTAAAATAAAAACATTCACACGATAATACACACACACACATACAAATTAATCCAAACCAAAACAATTTCCCAAACATGAAGGCTGAAGAGGGGAATAGCCTGAGGGGGAGAGGTTTTAGTCGGTAGGTTCGAGGATACCTTCCTCGGGAATCCGACACTACTACAAGTCTTGTATATCTTCTGATGAAGCCACAAAGTGGCGAAACATTGTTAAGACAATAAAAAATGTGGAAGTTTAACATGTTGTTTTATTTATCATAATTTACAAAATGTTTAATTAGAAATTAATGTTTTAATAACTTTAGAGCATCATAAAAAACTCATTTTTTTGCTTCTCTCTCTCACAATTAATATTCATTCTTATATACAATCTCGTATAAATAGTTTCTTGCTTACTAAATTGAGAACTGTTTCTTGATATAATTATACATACATACATACATACAGGGTGTTCGTCTAAACCATACGAGAGCAAGCCTTACGTTATGTAGACAACCTATACGCTTAACAAGTTTACAAGTCGAATATCTTTTTCTTTTTTAATGGAATGATCCACATTACATGCCGGAGTCAAATGTGAAATTGAATTTCCTATCGATTGATTTACGATTGTCCTTACTTATTTCTAATGCTTATATCTAAAATTTCAGTGTGCACAACCAAAATACAAATACTACCGAAAGTTGGTGCATGTTCAATAATCATATTAGGTGCACTTAGAATGATTGTAAGTCAAACCGCATACAGCGTACACTGAAAAAAAGAATTCTTGATTCAAGAATAATTTATCACAATATTCTTGAAACAAGAATAAAAATTCTTGAATTAAGCATAAAATATTCTTGACTCCAAATATAACCTTTTTGCTTTAATCTAATTCAAAAATTATCTGTACATGAAATATTTTAGTCCATATTACTATTTAAATGTCTGTCCGTCTGTCTGTCTGTCTGTCTTATACGTTTTTGCGGACAAATTGCCACACCAATTTTAATAAAATTTGACACGGAGGTAGGTTAGATTAGACATAGGCTATCTTTTTCAAAATCTACCTGGTGGTAGAAGACTGAGGGGAAGACTCCGCAAGTTGTTTAAGCACATCTCCACTTCAAAACTCCATCACATTCTGAAGTAACCATAACATCATCACCAAAGAGGCATCATCTCCACCTTCGGAGCTCCAACATTACCTTCAAACCATCCTCGGAAATTTCTTCATCCATAACACTACCTTCCTCGGAACCAACTCCATCTCACTAGTACCCACCAATAACTATTTCGACCTCAACACCTACCCCACTCTACCTCCAACATTTCACCCTACCCTCGGTCTCCCCAACACCTTTTATCTTCTAAAAAAACTACTTTTTCGATTTTCAGCAGGAGAAAGGGGTGGTTAGGTTAGGGAAAAGGTTAGGTTAGCCTATATCTTGCACTAACTCTAATAACTTAGACAACGTCATGTTCAGAATTAAAACTTAAACTAACGTACGCTAATGGGATAAGATTGGTATTGAGGGAAGGGATAGCACAGGGTGGAATAAGGAGGGATGGTGAAAGGGAAGGGGTTACAGGAAAGAGGTAAGATGATTCTAGAGTGACGAGGTATTGGAAGTGTCACCAGGGTTGATTGAGGTAGGGGTGGCACTGAAGGTGGAGGTACACTTAGCAATGAAGATTGTACCTAACCCTTCCCATTGCTTCCACTCGAAGTTCCCTATAAGCCGCGCGGCTGCGTGGCCGGGCACCAATTTTTTTGTATATTGCGCACAACAATTTTTTTAATCGTTTTATGAAATAATTGTAACTAAAAGAGGCAAAAATCCAAATTTCACTAATAATATGTTGAAATATTTTGAAATATGTCTTTGACATTGAAAACAGATTGATGATAATACGTCAAAATTTTACAGAAATGTTATGTAGAAAGCTAGTGCAGGTACCAGCTACCCAGTCTAACAGGAGTTTTGCAAAATTTTTCTTTTGAGAGAGAGAGCGACCAGTTACTTGATGTTAAACCATAAATTTTTGAAAAAGTATAAATTCTGTAACGACTTTTCTAGTATAACTTATTTATTTAACGGATATTTATTTTACAACTATTTATTTAACACTTAAACACTAATGGAATACTTAAACACTAATAACAATTCAACAACTTATTTATATGACAAGAAAAATGCGTATTTATATCGGAAGCTAACCGTAAACTGACTCTCACTGGCCACGTCAACAGGTATTTATACTGATTAGGCACAAATCAGAAGGTTCCAGAATGACGTACTAGGCTTTACTGGAGTGCTTATTGTGTTCGTCTAATTTATGGCCTTGTTTATCGTCAACAAAGTGCCGACCGACGCCGGCATTCTTTGAGCTCCGCTTTTCTGCTGTCGGATCTCGTTGCCGCTATCGCACACACATACGCTCGTTGCACTGCCCGCTCTCGCACACATATACGCTTGTTACACTGGCCTCTCTCGCACACACATATACGCTCATTACACTGCCCCTTCCTTAAGGGTGATCCGTCCCGGATCACATTCTGCCGTTCCTCCAAAGGATCATGCCGGTACTTGCAATTCTGTCCCCTAAGGCACCCAGTCGTCATATGAAAGTAGCAATCCACCGTCCTTGGCTGTGCGGGATTTCGTTGGAGATTATTGGTGTATACCGTTATTTCGACGCCGCTCCACCGGAACAGGACCTCCAACATGCTCCGCAACACTCTCCAGTTCAATCCATCCAACCCACATCCTATCCTTGGCATGACTAACGTTGTGGTACCTATGGATAGCAGTTGGTCTCTTAGTTCCACCAACGAATTCCATAACGAGCGGTAGGTGGGCTTTTCAGACGACGCCTCCTTAGTAACCAGGTAGTAAATGGATCGGTTCCCGTCCACCAGACTTAGCACTTTCTTTCCATCTCCGAGTTGGTCCCGCAGGTCTGACAAGCGGCCAAACTTCCTCTTGAATACGGTGGCAATACCGCGATCCATCCTCAAGTCTTTGGCCACACAATGAACCAGCGAGTCCGAAGCAGAAAACCAATCTTCGGATCTCTCGCAGGTGACACCGAATCTGGAGTTGGCATATAAGCTCGGCGTGGCCATAAACTCGTCATACTGGGGATCCGGAGAACGAGCTTGCATAAGCCTAATCCGTGCTTCTTCGTGATTGTCACCGGCATATGAGGCCAAACTGTTAAAATGGACAACCTTCGGTTTTCCATTTGGTGTGCGTCGAATCCGGTAAATAACGTCATTTATTCTCTTGACGATTGTATATGGACCTTCCCAATGCTGCTGTAGCTTCGGCGAAAGACCTTTACGGGGCTGTGGATTGTATAACCACACCATGTCTCCCTCCTGGAAACCTCCATCAGTGGCCCGTATATCGTAGGTGTCCTTCATGCGGTCGCTAGCTATCTGCATCCGGGAACGTACTTCCTCATGGATATCGTCAAGTCTTCTGCGAAGATCACTAACGTAGTCTTCTCCGGCAACGTCCTCACCAGGTTTGCAGCCAAACTTCAGGTCACATGGTAACCGTAGCTCCCGACCAAACAGTACTTTTGCTGGTGTTTGTCTAGTAGTTTCGTGAATCGATGATCGATATGCCATAAGAAACAGTGGCAGATGGCGATCCCAGTCTCTTTGGTGTTTGGAGACCCCTTTGGACAAGTACTTGTTAATGGTCCTGTTCATTCGCTTTACAATGCCGTCTGATTGAGGATGCAGAGGTGTTGTCCGGGTTTTGTGAATGCCTAAAGTCTTGCAGATTTCTTGGAACACGGCGGACTCAAAATTCCGACCCTGATCAGAATGAAGCTCCATGGGCACGCCGAACCGGCTGATCAGGTGGTTTACGAGCTCCTCCGCTACTGTCGTGGCTGTCTGATTTGGGAGTGCGTACGCTTCAACCCATTTCGTGAAGTAGTCCATTGCCACCAGGATGTATTTGTTGCCACCATCGGTCTCTGGAAACGGTCCTGCGATGTTTATGGCAATCCGTTCAAATGGACTGCCGACATTGTACTGGCGCATAGGAGCACGCCGTCGTCTTTGCGGTCCTTTACTGGCTGCACAAGTTGTGCACTTCTTGCACCAGTCTTCAACGTCCTTTTTGCAATTGACCCAGTAAAACCGCTCACGGACTCTTCCAAGGGTCTTGTTAACACCAAAATGTCCCCGGTACAGGCAATTGACGTTTGTTCTCAGTACCATCCTGGTTTTCCACTATTCGCTTCAGGAGTCCATCTTCCTCAACAATGGAGTCCCATTGGGCCCACAACGATTTTACCTCCCCAGATTTAGCGGCGATCTCTTGCCAGGTCGGTCGTCTGCCTTCATTCTTCCACTTCCGAAACAAGCTCAGGACCGGATCGGAACCCTGTTCCGTCTTGATGTTATCAGGATGCCATTGTTCATCCGTGACGGTTATCCTGCGGACTTCTCCATGTTCCTCCAGGCGCTTGAAGTGCATGCAGTTTTCGGAACATGGTCTTCTGGATAAGGTATCAGCGTTCTTATGGCTATTTCCAGCTCGATGTTGTATATCGAAGTCGTATTCTTGGAGCTTTTCTATCCAACGCGCGACTTGACCCTCTGGATTCTTGAAACGCAGTAACCACTGTAAAGCAGCATGATCTGTTCGGAGCAGGAACTTCCTTCCATATAAGTACTTATAAAAGTGCTCCACGCTCTTTACTACTGCCAGTAGTTCTCGTCGGGTTACACAGTAGTTTCGTTCGGGCTTGGAGAGGGTCTTGCTGAAATAGCCGATAACTTTTTCCTCTCCGTGTTGTATTTATGAGAGTACTGCGCCTAACCCAACATTGCTAGCGTCGGTGTCCAGAACAAATTTCCCCTCTGGTATCGGATAACTCAACACGGGTGTGGAAACGAGAACTTGCTTTAACTTTTCGAAGGCAGATTGGCAGTCCGGTTCCCAGCAGAATGGTCTACCACTTTCGGTTAGTCGAGTCAATGGCTTGGCAATATTGGCAAATCCAGGAACGAAGCGTCTATAGTAAGTACAGAGGCCAAGGAAGCTTCTGACCTGATGTACGTCAGTAGGTACTGGCCATTCTCGTACGGCTGTGATCTTCTGCGGGTCGACTGAAACGCCGGTCTTCGTGACTACGTGCCCCAGGTAGTTCACTGTCTCCTGAAATAGCTAGCATTTCTTGGGGTTTAATTTAAGGTTGACATCACGCAGCCTTCGAAGTACCTCTTCCAAGTTTTTCAGGTGATCGTCGAAGTCTTTTCCGATCACGATTATGTCGTCAAGGTATACCAGGCAAGTTTTCCCAATCAAGCCGTTCAAAGCCGTCTCCATGAGTCGTTCAAATGTGTCTGGCGCATTAGACAACCCGAACGGCATCACGTTGAACTGCCACAGCCCGGTTCCGATCGAAAATGCCGTCTTCTCTTTGGCCTCAGAATCCAGGTCTACTTGCCAGTATCCACTTTTAAGGTCTAGCGTTGAGAATATTGTCGACCCGGCAAGCGTGTCCAAGGTATCATCGATGCGTGGCAAGGGGTAGCTGTCTTTCTTGGTGACATTATTTAGCTCGCGGTAGTCAACACAGAAGCGTGTAGATCCGTCCTTCTTCTTGATCAAAACTACCGGCGACGTCCATGGACTGGTGGATGGTTCTATTATTCCGTCCTTCCGCATGTCGCTTATAATCTTTTCGGCCTCTTCCTTTTTGGCCAGTGGTAGTCTCCTCGGTCTCTGACGGATGGGCTGCGCTTTGCCAGTGTTGAGTTTATGGACGACGATGTTGGTTCGCCCTTTCTTGCCGTTATCCAATGCGAACACGTCCTGGTACTTTTCGAAGAGTTCCCCTATTCGACGTTGTTCAGGTTGATTACGGTTTTCACCCGCCTCCTTGTACAGTTTTAACAACGCCTCCGGAATACCTTGAACTTTGCGCATCCCTGAACTCAATCTTTTAACTTGTGGCATGGCAGTGTCCTGGGCGTGTGTCAGTGTCAGTGTCACATTCTTTCTCCGGAAATTCAAGCAGAAGTCATATTTTCGGAGGATGTCCAAACCCAGTATTACATTGTCCTCTATTTCTGCCACTAACACGCAATGTTTAAAAGACGTTCTTCCCATTTGGATGTTGACGTAACTTTCGCCCCTGACTACTACTTGTTCCCAGTGGCGGTACGGCGCTTCCATTGCGTTGGCAGAAGTTTACTGGGCTTGGTCAATATTCCGGGCCTTATGATTGTTCTGCTAGCTCCAGTATCCAGCAGAAATGAACACTGCTTCCTGTTTATGAGTCCAGTGAGAAAAAGGCTGTCAGTTCGGTCTTTCATTGTCTTAGTCAATGCTACTAAACCTGGGGCCTCGTGTCCCGGGACCGACGTTTTCCCCGCCGCGTCATCCCTGATTAGTTTTCCGGAACGCGGGGCACGCGCTTTTGAGTAACCTCTTCGTTCTTGCAAGCGCTTCTTACGTGTCCCAATTTCCCGCAGTTCCAGCATCTTATTGGTCTCGGTTTCTTTTTGAGTCTTCCTACTATCCTGCTAACTACTTCCTTTAGTCTGTCTTCGCATCGACCGTCGGATTCCTCCCTTAGCTCGCGCACTCTACCTTGCCATTGCGATGCCTGTTTGACGACGTCATACTCCAGTGCCCGAGCCAACGTGTCAGCGAGTGTTTTTGGCCTGTCCAGTCGAAGTCGCTGTTGTATGTCGTCATCCCTCAACCCATCGATGAAAGAGTCGACAGCCAACTTTTCTAGCGTGTCGTCGGGAGTACCTGGATACGCGAGGCGGACCAGACGAGCGATATCGGCCTCGTATTCTTGCAGGTTTTCCCCTGCCTTCTGACGTCGGTTTCTTAGCTGCACGTGACTGACGCTCGTCGTATGTGTCTGACCATACCGCATCTCTAACTTGTTCACTAGGTGTTCATAGTCGTTCAACTTCTCGGATGGTATGGTATCCATAATCTCCTCGGCATTACCATGCAGCGCGCAGACCAGCTCGGAGGCTTTATTTTCCAACGTCCATGCGTTCGACTTCGCTGCCGTTTCAAATTTCTTAAGAAAAGTGGTCCATGATGTTCTTCCGTCGAACTTAGGTGGCTTCGTATTTGCCTTCGATGAAACACCGTGCCCATTTTCCTGCTTTACACTTCTAGCATCATTATCGATCTGTTCGGACATTGTCGTACATAGAAACCTATCTTCTATTTCTTTAATTTGGGAATCTATTTCTTGAAATTTTCCTGCAAAATTCTGTTCTGTTTCGGCCAAATTTTCTTTAAATTCTTCTCTCAAATTTTCTTTCAGTTCTTCTGGATTTCCTTTTAGTTCCTTTGAATTTTCGGTTAATTTCTCTTCCAGGTTTTCTTTCAGTTCTTCCAGATTTCCTTTTAGTTCCTTTGAATTTTCGGTTAATTTCTTTTCCAGATTTTCTTTCAGTTTCCCTTCCAATTCCATTGAATTTTCTTTCAGTTTCCCTTCCAATTCCTTTAATTTCTTTTCTAGTTCATCCTCAAATTCGTAGGTATTCGGATCGAAACCCTCTCGTATCAGAGCTTCTTCGAGTCGCCCTTGTAAGGTGAGCTTGTTACCAGACGTATCTTCGTCTCGCTCCTCGAGTTCACTTTTCAGTTCGGCAACTTTCAACTCCAACAACTTTTTCGGCATTTTGATTTATTTAACAATTTTTCTTCTAATAGAAAATTCTGTTCTTTGGGGGATCGATTGGCTGAGCACCCCACACTATTTATTTTTACAACTATTTATTTAACACTTAAACACTAATGGAATACTTAAACACTAATAATAATTCAACAACTTATTTATATGACAACAAAAATGCGTATTTATATCACTCGGTATATCGTAGTTCGGTATTTATATTACTCGTTCGGAAGCTAACCGTAAACTGACTCTTACTGGCCACGTCAACAGGTATTTATACTGATTAGGAACAATCCAGAAAGTTCGTTGTGTCTAATGTATAGAACGCGTTCCAAATGTGGGATTTGTAATCCTTAAATATTTAGACGTAACAGGAATTTACCTGTCTTTTTAGATTATTTTATCTACGTCTAACATGTGTATACCTTCAGATTCATTAGTGTAATTCAATGCCGGTAGGGGTATTAGCCCTCGGAGTAGTTGTTTCTCTTGTTTCTAGTCAGTCTTATTGTAATTTTGCTTTAATAATATAATTTCGGTATTTCAAGTAGCACAACACTAATAAATCTGCATTGAGAATGACTCCCACCAGAGGCGAAACGTCAGTTCCCGGTTCTTCATAATAAAAAAACTTTTACAACTTAATAAAATTATCGTTTCAACTCAAAAATTAAAACCGGCTCTGGATAGCCGGATCCGGTTAAGTGTGAAAAAGCTACTTCGTTCGCTGGTCCAGTCTCTTATTTTCAGAAAGTGTTACCAAAAGTAATCTGGGATTTTCTCTGTTAATACAGTGATACAAAAAGAAATGATGCCCTTATGTCTTAATATTACAATTAGGCAAAAGCTACTAATGCTAGGGGCTTCTTCACCCATTAAAAAGTACACATTAACTATAGTCATGCGAAAATCTTTTCTTTATATTATAAATTACTAGAGATATGCATTTCTTTAGTGTTCTTCCAACTTTTTTCGCTTCAAGCGGACTTATGAAAAAAGCTTGGTAAGTTTACTTACTGTTTGCAATTTTTTTTTTTCAATTGGAAGTTACCTATTCGCGGGTTTTCTAAATATAAGCAAAAAACAATAGTAGTGTAAGATGACCGGTTCTAATTCAGAGGAGGAGAGGTTACTTAAGGTCAAATTGATGGAAGGTAATTGACTTTAAACTTGTGTGTATGTAGTGGTCGAATGCTTCACAATGAATTGAAACATATGTACATGTATCGGTAAAATTAAATACGTCTGCAGTCGTCTGAAGTTTACGAATCTTAAATACGTTTACATGATAATGTAGAGGAAGTGGAGAAAAGTGTAGGGTATAGACGTATGAAATAAAAGTGAAGTCGTTATAGTTATCGATTCTTTATTTTGATATAAATGAAGTATGTAAGTGATACAATCAAAATATTGAACAATAAGATTACATTAATAGTACTAACAACTTGTAGAAATACGAAAGAGTCGGTGATATAGCCCTTAGTTATAACGTCTCTGTTTTCATCATCCTTAAGCTGAATCCATCGGCTTTTAATATATCTTCGAAACTGTCCATGTTTATCAATAAATGCTAGTTTTACAGAGTGAAGGTTCTGCACGTTCTCAACTGTAAAGACATTTGTTCCATTAACATTTCTTAAAATAATAGTATCCCAATTTTTCAAGACATATCAGTATCCTTATTAAAATTTTTATAAACATAGGCTTCATCTCCAATAGTATTATCAGGTCGGGAAATGTAGAGGGTATTGTTATACAAATATGTTAAAATCAGTAACGACGACACACTGATCATGATTGCTTATTTCCATAACAACTGAGACATTTAAAACGAGCAACGTGGTTTGTATAATAAGTTCCCCTCCACTGATGCTTATGTAGTGGAAGGGGATTTTACATAAGTTACGGGAACGAGTGAAGGAGCGGTAGATGCATAACAGAGTTGAGTGTGTTTAAGTCAGTATAACATGGAAATCTTTATCGAAAAGTTTAATAATGTCCGGGTGGGTTATGAAGAGAAAGAAATACGTGCTCTGAAATCACTGGAAGTGAATCAAACGTATCCCGTGCAACGCTTCAAAAAGGTGAATACAAAATGGGGACCTCGTCTATTAGCTGATTTATACAGCTTTATCATATTTCTTCCGTGCAGACACGCAGAAGCTTTTACGGATGCTGAAATAGAGGACATAAACAAAAAAATTGTTAATAAAGTGGGTCATCCATCAATTCGCCTTAAAGGATTTGTTGGAAAGGCGGCTGATTTAGAAATACATATGTAAAATGTATAACATTGTATAAGAATATAAAAAAAATAAAAATCTAATTTATATTATGAACGTGTTTTATTTGTTTAAAGGAAAAAAATACAGTCAATTTATGAGTGTAAAGACAACCAATATTTTAATAAAAGAACATTTCTATAACCACAATTCTGTTCAACAGCGGTTGTAAATAAATGACAAGAACACACTTTAACTTTAAAATGAGTTGGGAGTTTGGAGAGAGCTGGACATCCGATATCTTCAATGTTAACAAAGTTAACAGTAGGAAAGGATTTCTGCAACCACATCATCTTTTGTAATCCTTTAGCATATACAACTGTTGACTCCATCAATATGGAGTAAATTCTATCATAAAGTGTAGAGTACGGAAGATCGCCGTTATCCCAAAATAACCGATGAAAATTTCTTGTTAACCAACGATTTTGACTTCTGTAACGAACGGGGAGAGCGTACCATGGAAATGGTGGTTTAAATGTGAAATGATAAACTGGTTCTTCTTTTAGAGCAACAACAGCTACTTCTTTAAAAACAAATCGATTCTCACTACACTGAAAACCTTGTACGTCCAATAAGAAAGTCATCGTGCTCACTGTTCAGTACCGGTAAGAAAACTAAATTGTGGAAGTAATCGTTGTGTTTTATACTTCTTGAACTAAGTTTGTGGACGGATTGTAACGTATCACACGATCATGTATTATTAAACAGAAAGCTGCTGTTTTGTCTGATATATTTTCTTTAGTTTGAAACTCCAGACGGATTTCTATGATATCTATACTACCAAATTTAACAGTTTCATTCTGATAAGAACAGTCTACTATTACAAAAGGAGCAATGACTAGAAATTGTTTAGGATCGAATAAGGGTTCACTTACATTACCATAATACGATTGTTGAAAGTTGGCATACATTTCATATAAAACGGCAAATCTAGAAGTATCAAAATCTAAATTCAAATTATCATACGGGTACATCGTAGATCCTAAGTGAACTTTAAAATTGGTTAGTTTGCAGTGATCGAAGGCACTCATATTTTCTGCAAGATTATTACTTTTATCTGTTTGAAATCCGAAAATAATGAAGCGATGCTTTTCCAATTGTGACGTTGTTTTCACATTCCAGTTGTGAGAATACGATTTGGGAAGTAGCGGATATTCATGTAGTTCCCAACTCCGAAATGAAAGTTCCATATTTAAATTTCGATCAACATAACGCAACAATTTCAAACGTTCAGCATCTGCTACTGATACATGAGGAATTTTCCAAGAAATCTGATCCAAATGTACAAGTACATCTTCAAGTGGCGTTGCTGAGCAATATAAAGCATTATTGTCAGCGCTGCTGCGAACTAGAACTAATTCTTGTCGAACGTTTAATATTATTTTTGGGAAGTCTTCTGCAAATCCAAAAATCATACGTAGTGGCATACAAACGTTGAAGTAACCGTCGGAATCTACTAGTTTCACAGAATTAAACTTAATTCCTTGTAGATCGCTTAAAGCAGGAGGCAACCATCCACTGTTGCTGAGACGTTTACTTTCATTCTCGTTGTAAGATGCGTAAACTTTCATTGTTGTAACCATGCCTGGATTACGGACTCGATCAATAACTTTTCCGCCTAATTCATAACGAATTTCTTCAAACAGGTGTAAAATTCCATTGTGGATAAAAGAAGTGTTCGCAGTTGTCTTTCCATCCTTTTTAAGAAGCAAACGACCTTCTATGTATAGGAAACTACTAGAAGGCAAAGTGTAAACATCTTCATTTTCTATTGGAATACGTATCGTATCATTATTTTTGAAAGTTGAATTCGCATAAGGTTGATGAGTATGTTTATCAGCGTTAACTATAGCGTTATCGAAGACTGCTTTTTCGATAACA
Source organism: Agrilus cyanescens (assembly GCA_947389935.1). NCBI lineage: Eukaryota > Metazoa > Arthropoda > Insecta > Coleoptera > Buprestidae > Agrilus > Agrilus cyanescens. Next base: position 12,422,174 of record OX376707.1, on the reverse strand, counting down.
TTCAGTATTTCTGCTACCATTTTACCGTTTCCTCTTTTTCAATCGCAACCCCAAAGATTTAAGGAACTGTTTATTGAGCGGTGTTAATCGCTTAATGGTTGTAGGCGAAATAAGCATCCGGGATTGTGGTAGTAGTTTTATAGTACTATTCTTCTTTGAATATCGTTGGGGACAGCTATATTGCACTACCATGTTACGCTTTTCGTAAGTGCAGTCTTATTGTGACACGCTCTCCACGGAAATTAACTAGATTACCGTCTTGATCAACTATTTTAAGGGAAATGTAGTCGATGACACGGGTGTTGATTGATAAATAAATAAGATTCGTAGGATTCTCAACAATTTTAAATCCGGGGGGTACATTGGGAAAGAATTGATGTAGTATATGTCCATCTAGTCCTTTAACACCATCACTGGTATGTATGTAGGAGTTAGTTACGAGGTTACACATCACTGAAATCGTGTTTATTTTGAAAATGTCAGCTACATGATCAGACACCTCTTTAAGTGATGGTAGAAGCTTATTTTCAAAACCCAATATCTTTGCGGGGGAATCTGTATGAGCGAAGTTGACTTTTTTGGTGCTTTTTATATATCTTTTTAAGGTAGTATTGTCTCCAAACAATTCAATAGCATCATCAGTATGTCGCAATTTCTCGCGAAGATAATGATTAATATCATCGATTTCATAGGATCCTTCCGGAAGAACAACGACTGGTGGTGTAGAACCTTCAAAGTAGAATTTGTTGTTAGTTTCATCGATATTCGGAATACTGTTATATGCTTCAAAATTTAACAATGCAATTTGATATTCATCATCATCGCTTAAAAAAATTGGCGGACTTATTATCATTTGCAGCTCCGACTTTGTATTAGTCAAGGTAAATGTGTATGACATGTTTTCGGTTTGACGTTCTGTCTACTACAACGAAGTTAGTTTGATGGTTTGTTTTTAAGAAAAGGTTTGCGTAGTCTCATTAAGGAATTGAACAACTAAATGGCCGCAGATAAAATCTGAGGGGTTCTGAACACGATTGTAGTTATAAATGATAGCACAAGGTCCGGAAGATTGTAAATATTGAACCAATTCTTTAAGTGGACGGAGATCTCCAAAACTGTCAAAGTACATAGCTTTGTTATTTCGTTTTACATACGCTGTCCAATGTGTACCAGTTCCTATGTCTAAATCTAAATTAACAATTCCACATTCACACCTTTTAACTTTTCTGGGTAATTCGTTACGCATAAAGATTCCTCGAAAATGTGGAATTTGTAAATAGTTAATGTAATTGACTAAATCCAAATCTGTCAAAGGACGATTAGGTAACTACGAAAAATTTTACGTTTTCTTTTTTTGTTGATAAGGTCAAGGTATAAACCGAAACCTTTACGGAAAGGTTGTACTGAAATATTTTTTCCAAGAGCAATAGCTTCCATTGAAGCGTTATGACGTTTATCTTCTAGCTGTTGTTGTGCTGTTTTCGCATCGCGTGCAGCTTTAGCTATCCCAGCAGCACCGCCAGAGAGAGCTCCAAGTGCTGATAGTCCAGCAAAAATCGGAATTAACGGTATAAAACCACCTGTCTTTGGAATAGGAATGATTCTGGGAGATTTAGATCGCTTTCCAAATTTACGAATTGTATTTAGTGCTGTTTTAGCAGTATGTATCAGCTGGAGAGGTTTCGTTTTCTTAAGAGCAATTTTCGCAGTTGTCACTGGCTTACGAAACGGTAGAGCTCCTCCTTTTCTTGTTCGTCTTCTCTTCTTTATATTTCGCTAAGGAATTAAACCACCAACTTTACGACGTCGCTTTTTATGCCCCATTCCAAGTTTCTCTTTACCCTTCATAGCTGAAGCAATTGTGAGAGCTGCCAAGCGTTCACCAAAAGACGCGTCCGACGACTTTAGTCTTTGTAATGATTGTTGCGCCAAAACCTTATCAGCAATTCGACGATGGGAAATGTCTGGAAAAATTTTGTAAGCAATATCGTGTAATTTACAAGATTCGTCAAGGGGATTTATACCGATATCACCTCGAGCTAATCGTTTGTCCAGTCGATTCCCTGGACCGCAAAAGTTATACCCTGGGAGGTGTAATTCAATAGGTAATTTATCTATAAACCTATTCAGAAAACCTCGTGTCATGGATCATGTGTAGTGTTAGATCTTTCACTATACTGAACGAACTGACTACATAAACACTGTTAACTCTAAATTTTGTATATCCGAGAGCACATGCGCAAACCGTTTAAATTATTGATTATTATTGATTATTAAATAATCAATAAACATGCGGATAGTACAAGATCCATCTGCTCTACCCATAACCAATCGTGACTTCAACATCCCTTCGAAAATAAATCGTCATGGTCCTTTATTACCATCAACAATTAGATGTATCATTGCAGGACCTTCAAATTGCGGAAAAACAAATGTGATTATGGGACTTTTGGAGCAACCAAACGGTTTACGGTTTGAAAATGTATATGTTTATTCAGTCATTGTATCAACCAAAGTATAAGTATTTAGCTGAATTATTGAAACCAATTGCTGAAATTGGTTATTTTCCCTATAGAGACTCTGACGATGTAATTGCCCCATCACAGGCAAAACCTAATTCTGTATTCATCTTTGACGATGTTGCGAATGAAAATCAAAATAAGATAAGGGAATACTTTAGTATGGGAAGACATAACTCAATCGACACTTTTTATTTAAATCAAACATATGCACAGATTCCCAAACATTTAATTAGAGATAATGCAAATTTAACAATACTGTTTAAACAGGATGAATTAAATCTCAAACACGTCTTCGCAGACCATGTCACTACAGACATGACTTTTGACCAATTTAAAAATATTTGTGCGGAGTGTTGGAAAGAGAAGTTTGAATTTCTAGTGATAAACAAGGATTGTGGTATAAATGAGGGAAGATATCGCTTAGGATTCGATAAATATATATTAATGTAAGTGATATAAAGTCAATCAGTTGTTAAAAGACAACCTTGACAAGAGCATGGATGTAAAAGCAAAGAAAGAACTAATCAAAGTTAGGAAAGCGGTAAAGAGGAAATTGCAAATGTTAAAGGAATCGACAGCAGGACAGAATCTCCTGTTGCAGCAAGCATATCAACCACTTACAAAATCGCTTCTTAACTTGAAATCAGAGCTGGGTGAAGAGATCAAAAAAGAATTAAAGCCAGAAGTGAGTAATTGGTCGAAAGGTGACGTTCCAGCTTCGTCAACACCAATAAAAATTAGAAAGCTTGACCCTGCGAATGCTCCAGGTACCTTACTACCAGGTGCTCCTTCATTCTTAAGGGAAGAAAGTGTTTATGAAAGAGACCCAACAAAGGGTCATGAAAACACAGACCAGGATAATGATGACTTTGAACAATTGAAGAACGCGTACATAGCTCTCGATTTGCTCAATATTTGGAAGAATTCGATCCTCTACCTCGAGACTATACAGAAGGAATTATTAAAGACTATGATGGTGACACATTTAACGCTGACGTTCTGAATCCTCGTCTTGATAAAGTTCGATACAAATGGAACACAAATAATTTTTTATTGGTGATTCTGAACTGGATTTTGACAGACCAAACGTTGTAGTCGATGGAAAATTTAAATACATAGGTACTGTGGGATTATACGAGCTACTCTTCAAATTACGTTCTGAATATCGGACATCGATTAAAGAAAGGAAAGACTACGCCGATATATTAAAATGTACGGGAGCAGTTTACAAGTTAAGACAGCAAACATCGAAATTTTCTTAAGGTGGAGGATTGTCGTTGTTGACATACAACGAAAAACCGATCGAATACAAATATTTTGATGACGTTAATGAGTTGTGTGATCGTTAAAGGTTATTGGTTGCTTCTCAACAAGCAGGCAACACAAATCATGAAAACGAAATTCTATCAATTTTAGAAGAGTTGCGTGAGTGCAATATAATCGTATAAACAAATTATTAAGCTTATTAGTTAGACAATGATGGTTGATAAGTTCGGACGTCCGTTAGAAAAAAAACGATTGTTTTCGCAAGCATTCAGCAATGTTCATGATTTCAATCATAACCGCTTAACAAGAACCGGTGATCCTCAGCAGGAGCATGATGCTGTGAATGTGCGATTTTTGGAGAAGAAGGTGCAACGTCTGTTATCGAAAGATGATGTAACCGATATTAGACAAGCATTCGATAAAGTGTTGTATTTCGTTGATGTGGCTAATAAGCGTATTACACATTTGAACGAGCCTACTGCAGGGTTTCATGCAGCTACTAAAATATATGTAGATGAGAAAGATCGGTTAACAAAAGAGCATATCAGAATCGAGTGTGAAAAGGTAAAGGATCGTGCTGTCAGTGAAGGTGTCAGAAGGATGAAGGGTTTACGAGAAGATTTGAAAACAGCTGTCTCCAAAAGTGGTGAAATGATGATGAAAACTTTTAGTGATAACATAGAGTTAGCGATTAAAAATTTGGAAAGAGAACTTGAAAAATATAATACTGACAGGGATAAAGAAATAACAAACAAAGTGAACGATATAATAGAAAAGAATGCTGTCGGAATCAAGGACGTCTTTTCAACAAAAGTAAAACTAGAGCGTAAAGATGTAGAAGCGTTTGTTAGGAAAGGGGATGAAGAAGTATCGAAGAAATTGAAGACGGAAATTGTGCAAGATATGAAAGATGATATAGACGCGAGTTTTGAATTAATTAAAATCACGATTCAGGATGAGTGTAAAAAAGTTAAGGAATTTGCAGAGAAAGAAATTAAACGAACCAATAAAAAGAAAGATGATCTGAAAAACGAATTAGTGGTAATGGTGGAATCACTAAAAAGGGATGCAAAGGAGCTGAAAGTAAGGCTAGATACTCTGCAACAACAAAGAGGAACAGGTAATGCGAAATCGAGCAGTTCTAAACCAACAACGACAGCTCCGTCCATGTAGTTCTTCATTATACGGAAAATGTTAAATGTGAAAGAAGAACTAGTGAAAGAACTGCATAAACCTGCGAGAATTAATTTTACACGTCGTAAAGTGATAGTGAAAGGATTAGATGATCTTCATCAAGCCGATTTAGTGGAAATGATTCTGTATGCGAGAGAAAATAAAGGTGTCAGATACATTTTGGTTGTAATAGACGTTTTTTTCAAAATTTGTGTGGGCTCAAGCAGTAAAACGCAAAACAGGTGAATATGTTGGAAGGGTTTTACAGTTAATTTTCAAAAGAAGTAAACGTATTCCTAAGAATATGCAAACTGACTTGGGAAAAGAATTTTACAACGAACAAGTGAAACGAGTTATGCAAAAATATAAAATTAACCATTACTCAACGTATAGCACCAAGAAAGCGTCAGTTGTGGAGCGGGTAAATCGAACACTAAATTCAAAAATGTGGCAACGCTAATTTGCAAGGATCCTACAAATGGTTGAAGTTATTACCAGATATAGTACAGGAATATAACAATTCGGTTCACAGAACTATCGGAATGAGACCAAGCAAAGTTAATAAACGAAACGAAGAAACACTTTTGAAAAGTATTTACAACAATCCAAAGAAGGTGGATTTACCGGGTACAAATAAGCAAACATCGTGAATTGTTTAGCAAAGGTTATACCCCGAATTGGTCTAACGAATTATTTACGATCAGCTACATAAAATTATCACATCCAATTACGTATTACTTAAAGGATGATAAAGGGGAAGACATAAAAGGAGGATTTTATGGTATGGAACTACAGAAAGCGAAATATCCAGATGTTTATTTGGTGGAACGTGTACTAAGACGAAAAGGTGACATGGTTTACGTCAAATGGTTGGGGCTTAACCAATCTCATAACAGCTGGATTCATAAAACGAACGTTTTGTAATGTATCCCCAGTTTTTTTTTCTGATAATAACGGTTGATGATGTCGAAATGATTTTAAATAAAACAAAGTATAATTTCATGCGACACGACGTATATTTTTTAAAGGAAATGTTAACAAATGGATCAGTTCTAATGCGGGATAAGAAGTTCTCCGTAATGAATGTCAAGAAAAAGTATGTTACATTGTTAAAGTGTGTGGATGACTTAATACTGGATGTAGCTTACTACGCACAACCGAAAAATTTGGAAAAGTGTATTAAACTGATCAACTTGTTTCGGCTTCCGTATACATTAAGTCCAAATATCAATAGTCGTCATCAAACAGTGCTGCAATGGATAGAAGAAAACATTTTAAGAGAAGGAACGGAGAAAGCTGAAGGCTGGCGGAGCGGTCCTGACTCAGGCAAATGGCCATCAAGTAATATCGAAGATTATAAGAAAATTTATTCATTGTTAATGTTATTGAAACAATAAATTGTAACAGTAGAAATCGTACACATGTTATTTGTGAAGTTGAGGAATATATTTCGCAGAATAAAAATAGTAAACAAACAAGTTGTGTAGGAACGTTTTATTATTATTTATACATTACAACCAAAATTGAGGATAAAATATTTACATTGAGTGACATTTCAGCGTAAGCTATACTCCAAGTAGGTATTACAGTAGGTGTTCAAAAATGTTATCTATGGCTTCCTGTGGAAGTGACGAAGCTTCGAAAAGTCTTTTAATAAAGTATTCTCCAATCGTTAAGTCGTCGGTATACGGTTGATGAAAATTTTGTATAAATCGATCAACGGCACCGTCGAACTTTGAAAGGGAACTGTTTGAGTCTTTTATATTGTAATTTCCCCAAGGAAGAGTATTCGTTGTTTTCGGAATTAAGAAACGTTTATCATCTTTGGGAGAGAGGGCTACTTTCGTTTTCATATGGGTAAACATAGTATGCAGATCGGAAACGAAAACATTCATACATTTAAGAATGGTGGCTTCATCTCTAATGACGCTTAGGTAATCATCGATTTGAAGATGTAATTTAATGACATTTTTCTTGACACCTTTCGCTTTTTTAGCAATTTGATCAACGGATTCAACGCAGTAAGCTTTTGCTCCGGTTCTATAGAATGCTTTAATGGGATTATTAGGGAATTCGTCTTTAAATTTGCCAATAACAGAAGAGGTAACAGGGATATTGAAACTATTATTATGGGGATAATTGGAAGTGTCGAAGTGATGAATATTTTCAATCATATCTCTGTAGAAATTTTCGGTGAAAACTTTAAGAATGAAGGAATCAGTATCCATATACATCAAAGAAATATTTTCTTGATATTTTTGATTAAGAAAGCCGTAGTAGAAGTCATACATAACAACTTCTGATAAATCCAAAATAGTGAAACGTACATCTGAATAGCTACGAAATGGGGGGTGAAAATTTTTGAATTTCTGAAATTGGGTTTAGCTATTAAACTTTCAGCACCAAGGTACCGTCCAACGTTTTGCCAATGAGTAACTAACTTGACGTCAACTCGTTTATCAACATTCTCCATTGTTTTTCCGAAAGTACTGTTGTTCATCAATTTAAAGAATGATTTCCCAAACTTATTATTACACATATTGCGTTTTCTAGTATTCAAATCTATGAAAGGTTTCAACCATTGTGACTGTTTAAACTGAATAGCTCTATGCACTTTAAGTAATTTTAATCCGCTCTGGAGAGCTTGTTTAAGCGGTAGGTAATGAACAATATACTTTGTCTTAGTCATAAGGTCCGGAATCAATTTTTTGACTCTACCATTAGCATTACCAGGAGAAATAATATTTTCAACTAACAAGGGAAGATCAGCATGTAAATCGTGTAGGTTTTGGGGATATTGAACGTCAACTTCAAGTACATAACCGTATTCAGAAGAAGCATGTAAATCAAGAACATTTAATTCATCAATTTCAGCATCGGTGAGCCAACGAAAATGGGATATGGGAAGGTATTGACTCATGCTGTGTCCATACAAATTGGTAGCATCCAAATGCATAATGTAGGAAGTGGGAGCAGATGCGTCATAATCAGGATGGTGTGGGTTATTGGCGAAATGCATTCTTTGAACACACTGACTTATTCCTCCGCGTACCCCTTTTTGGAAAAACTTTAACATATCGATGCCAGTTAGAAGTTCTAAATTAACGCGAGTGAATTTTAACATGCTATCCCACGCTAGCCCGGGAGCGGTGTAATACTGAGCGGGGTGCAAGGCGTAAGTGGAAATACATATTTCACGAAACTTCTCGAACACGTCAGCTAACAGTAGGACATCGGTTTTCAAGTAGAGGTCAGAATATTCTCCGAGATTGGAGCAGTTAAAGGTTTTCCAAACGGTCGCAGCTCTTTCATAATCTTTCGGAAATGGGTAGAGATGTTAATTTATCGAAAAAATCGTCTTTGAGAGGGAACGTTGATTGGTCAAGTTTAGTAATATCGTCGACGTAGGAGTAAAGGAAAACCCCTTTCCGTCGCACAAGTTGAAATTGTGTAGGATCAGAAAAATACTTCTTCACTTGGAAGCATTGAGAAGGGTCGAGTTCTTCAGACAGTTTATCGAGGGAGGAAGCCATAAAACGAAAGTAATCGAGAAATCGAATCTTAACAAATACGTTTTGAGTGGAGTTATCTGAAACACCGGGAACAGTATCAACTCGCAATAATTTGGTAAAGGAAACATATTTTTCTTTATTTTGAGCAATTACGCTAAATTTAACATCGTTGACAGCCATTTCTTTTAAAAATAAATGACAATCGTAACCGGAGAGGTTGTGGAAGAATACAGGCACAAAGTTGGGTGGTTTGTAGTTTAAGTTACATCTGGAATGAGCGGCCCCTAATCGAACTTTACCAGTCAAATGACAATGATCGCGAACCTTTACATCATCGATTAGGAAGGGCTCTTCGCAAATATTACAAGACGACGTTTCAGAGAAAAGTCGCATTTCTTCATCAGTCAAGGGTATCATAGGAACCGGGGTCTTTAAAAATCGGTGATAAATATCAGAAACGTCTTGATCAAGAGTTTTAACAAATTGATTAGCACAATCAGGTCCTCAATAAGTTCTGAATATTGAAAGGGAATCGTCAAAAGAGCACTTAATCAAGTAAACAAACGAGTGCGGTTGATGTTCGTGGGTAGGTGTGGTGGAGGTCTTGTTAAGATCGGAAAAGCATGTATGAATGGGTCGCAAAATGGTTTCGAAGTCTGCATAAACAACAAAAGGTACTTTGATACGTTTGTGGTAGTTTTGAAATTTTAAAACGTTATTAGGGATGAGCCTACCCATCTTATCCAATTTGAGATCAGCAGATGGCAGCGTCGTGTAAACGTGGTTGCAATCATTCCGCTGATGACGGTGCAGGTGAGCCACAGAGCTGAAGTATTGCAAGCAGCCGTCACATAGGAATTTGCGATGTTCTGTTTTGGAGAGTTGTTGAGAGAGCAAACGGGACATATCCTTAATCCAACAATAATGATTATTTCCTCGATCATCGTGTAGCAAGAGTAAATTGATGTGCAGCCTTCGTTTGACGGACGAGTAGTAGAGGGGACCAACAATTTCCCAGATCCATTTTCTATCCTTCAAAACGTATTCAGTCCCGTAAACATTCACAGAGCAATGGTTCTTCGTTTCAAACTTGGGAATGTCGTTTAATTTAATAGGAAAATCGATACCGTCATAGTCCATCGTGCGGGAGTAATGCGGATAGGAAGTCGTTCTGTGCGGGTTGGCTTGGGCGGGATACAAAGCTGAGGTTATTACCCACGCAAAGCAGGCTTGGTCATCGTTTCGTACGTTCACAACAGCTCTCTTAAGTACAATTTGTTAGGTAGAGGAATGTAAGATGAAGCTCTAAGGGGATTGTACTTGTTGCAATTGAGTTCTAGGAAAAGGACTCTTTCCAAAGCTCATCCTGTAAGAATGAAATAATAGTAAACACAAGTGAAATATATATAAAGAGAGAATGATAAATTACCTGACTCTCGTTCTTGAAACTCAGAAGCTTTACCCTCAAGAACGTCGAAGAAGCTTTGAAGAATATTGGAAAGATCCGTCGACTGAGTGACAACTTTGTTATTGGTGTTGAAGGATTTCACGTCAACCAATTGTTTAGCATCGTGCACATACCGTCCGAAAAGTTCAAGATTTAGTTTAAGCGTGTCATGCAGTTGTATCTGATTACGAATAACACGCAAGCATTTGTCGAAAACATCGGTGAAAAAGTCGGTATACGGCAGGAAGAACTTGGCGGATGAAATACGAAAGGACACAATTCTGTTAGCGAACGCGGACGAAAGGAAAGTAATTCCTTCCTCAAGAGGAGAGCAGCAAGTTTGTTTATGCTTGAGGCTGCGAAGGTGACCGTTGTAGGAATGTTATGGAACGTAAATGTTACAAGTATCACACCAGCGGTCAGAAGAACCAGCAGGCGTGGCAATTTTAAGTTTTTTCTTCGGCAGAGGCGATGTACGTTGGAGCTGTGCTCGTTTCCGACAAGAAGTTAATCGATGTCTTTTTAAATTATCAGATCGCGTAAAGGAAGCATCACAGTCCGGACAAGGGATCATAGCGGCTAGCGGTAAGAGGTAGATCTCGACAACGACTCAGGAATACTGAACGCGAGGGACAATAAATAGCTATAGGAAAAGGGGAGGGATGTGTAAGGTGGAGATGGCATAAGGAGAGGGGCGAAAGGAATATATACTGAAACTGTAGTGGGTACGGTGTGGTAAGATGAGTGCTCGACAACAGGGTAACGGTGGCTGATATATTGGAAAACTTCTTTCCAAACGATTCCTTCACATCATCCGCTAAAGGTGAGGGGTGTGTTGGAGGTGCTACCGCGGTAACGATGGCAGAGCCTGTGGCTAGCACCTCTACGATGGCGGTGGCGGGAACGAAGTCGATATCGATGAAGCCGAAGAAGCGATCGTACACACGAAGGTTGTCGGCTGCTCCATTCGATTATTCCAAAATAGTGGACCAAGTAGGAGAAGCCATAAATAGTGTTAAGGAGGAAAAGCGGCGACGAGAAGTGATACTGAATGAAAGAGAGACAAGGGCCGCTTCATTGACTGAGTACATGAAGCGGAAAGAGAAGGAGCTGGAGGAGTTTAACAGATCGGTAGTTGAAACGAGAAAGGAGGTACAAGAAATCGAACATAAGCTAGCCAACCTTAAGTCTGCTTTACTGAGTAAATTTAATGACTAAAATTCATTGATGTTTTATATTATATTGTATTATATTACCTAAATAAAATTCTTTTATATTGTATCGTTTTATATTCTGTAATTAAAGAAATAAAAGAGAATATAAATTATAAATATACACATTTTATTTATTTTAGTACATAAAACAAAAAAAATCAATACATCTACAGTTATACAAAAAAAAAACAAATTCAACTGAACGTCTTGATGTAGACCGCTGCCCCGTGGTCCATCGCATACACGACCAGTGTCCCCTGGAAGGAGCACCACGAGAGCTGCACCTCAAGGTGTTGGCAGAAGTCTCCGAAGGGTCTACCGTCGGACACCTTCCAAATGGTGAAATCACCTGGAGTGGTACCAGTAAAAATCATACTGTCCACCCTTATATTCATATCTGTTGGCACGGAGCCATGGAACACTGCAGTATATTCTACCATTTTGTTGTTGCTGTATTACGTTGGGACAGTGTTAGCGATCTGTGCTGAACGTTGTGAAAACTTGAGTATTTATACAATTTGGAGGAGGAGGATATGAGTGGGGTAAAGTTAAGATCAGCACAAGTGTTTGTGCGAAAAAGGAAAAACTAGAAAGAGAAGTTGTTTGAGCTATAAATGACAATGTAAGTTAGAGTGAGGTGTGGATACTTTCTGATTAACACCTGTATACCAGCAGCACTTTGCTCGCCGAACTGTGCATATTTCAATAACAATCATAATAGTTATTGTATTGATTTTGCTGATATTTTATAAATTAAAAATAATTAGTATTATAAGAAATTGTGGCAAGAAAATTCCGAGTTCTCAGGAAATTGATGGTATTCGAAGTCATCCTATACCTACGACGGGGACGTCTTCAATCGAAGGGGGAAAGAGTAATGTCATGAACCTACAGATCGACATTGTGTTTGGTATCATCTCATACACACATAAAAGTTCTGATACATGGCTCATCTAGAGTGTGAACCATTGCTTATTCAGCAAATAGAAATAGGTTACATGTATAGTAATGTCATGAACCTACGGGTAGACATGGTGTTTGGTATCACGTCACACATACATAAAAGTTCTGATACATGGCTCATCTAGAGTGTGAACCATTGCTTATTCAGCAAATAGAAATAGGTTACATGTATAGTAATGTCATGAACCTACGGGTAGACATGGTGTTTGGTATCATCTCACACATACATAAAAGTTCTGATACATGGCTCATCGAGCGTGTGAACCATTGCTTATTCAGCAAATAGAAATATGCAAGAAGTGTGGAGGGAAGGTAGCAAGCGGAGCGTCGTCTCATTCTTCTCTCCACTCTCGTTGTTAGCAAACGTTCCAGTAATAGTAAAACATTAATAGAGTATATTTAAAAATTTATATTAAAATGGAAAACAAGCAAGTAAAAAAACCTGTAGTACCGAAATGCCGGTACGGAAAATCGAGGACAAGTGGTGTAAGTATTAATTAATATTGTTGAAGTAATTGTTTAATTGTTAATTAATAATTTTGTTTTACAGTGCGAGTTTGTGGTCGCCGTGACTACTATGGCAGCTATCGCTGCAGTGTCGACGCCATCTAGATGTTCCGCAGCTGCAGGTGGAAAGAAGCGGACTTTAGGGATGATGCAGAGGAAGCGTCTTTCAACCACCGGAACCACCACGACAGCGACCACGACAGCGAGGAGGAGCACGGTACCGACGCCGTTGTCCACGTCCACGACGGCGGCAACGACGTGTACCTGGACAACGGACGACGACGATTACAACTGCTGCTGCATCGATGTCAAGTGACTGCGGTTCTCCACTTCCGACGCTCACGCCGATTCCATCGCCTGTTTCTCCACTTCCGGAAACTCCAACGACGCCTTCTCAGACAACTCTATCACAGGACATAGACAGTCTGGAAAGCGCCTTTGCGATAATTCCGAAAGTGTGCGAGAAGATGGCGTATTTGACATCCGCTTGGGAAGGAAAGCGCGCTGCGCAGCAGAAGGTGCGCGCTGAAATTGCCCAAGTCGACAAGGCTATCTTGCAACAGGACGACGACGTCGCTAAGTGGAAAGCTGAGATTGCTCAGCTTGAAGCAAAAGTGGCGAAGAAAGAAGAAAATATTAACAAATTTAGAAATTGAAACAAAAGTTCCAAAATATTCAAAAAAATAAATTTTAAAAAAGAAATGTATTATTATTATTAGTTATGTATTATAATTGTTTATTTATAGTTTAAAATTGTAACAAAGAAAATTTAATTTTAAAATGTTTTGAATTGACTGATGCATTTCAAAATTATTATATCATTCTTGATTGCTTTAAAAAAGGAAAATTAAATTTTATTTGAAAGATCAAGACACTAGAGAATTTGTTATTGTAACTAAGGGTTGAGACTTAAAATGATTATGGAGAACAGAAATTTAGAAATTTTTAAAAGAAAATAAATTAAACCAAAAGTACATTATTAATTTAAATTGAAGATATTTGAAATGACTGAAGTATTACATGTGTTAATATGAAGAAAATCAAGGTTTAATGCAAGATAGAAATTTTAAGAAAAGCAGCTTAAATGTAATCATAATCATACAAGAAGAAGAATAAGTAGAAGATGAAGATGAAGTGAATTAAAAAGAAAAAATAGAAAGATTAACGTGGATGTGGAATTGTTTTGATAAAAGCTGATTTTCGATTGACATTGTGACAGTGAGTCAATAATATGTTTCCATAATATAATAGAAAAACTTTTGACTTCGTTAATTTAAAATTTTCATTTTTAATAATTGTTTATAGCTATTAATTAGTTTTAGTTATATAGTAGTATTTGAATTTAATTTCGTTTATAAAGGTATTTGTAATTTTTATATTTTGGAACTTACTCCGAGTTAAGGATTATTCATGTTCTTGAATTCACTAAATTAAATTAAAATTTTATTTAAAAAAATTGTTTTGTTATTATCATATCATAACATATTTAATTAGCCCCCACATCTCATATCATAACAATATATATAGTGTTATACATGTAGTGTTAGTAGATAAGGGTTAGTATGTAAGTGTTGTAAAAAAGTTAAGTAGTAAATAAGGGCTAGTATGTAAGTGCTGTAGTAGTAAATAAGGGTTAGGTTGGGTTAGGTTAGGTAGTGTTAGTTGGCCCCATACAGGAAATGACAAAGAGACCATTGTCGTTCTAAATTGTTATTAAGACATATATGTGAAATTTGGTGAATTTATGTTTATGTTTCCTAGGAGAAGGGGAGGAGCAGGGCGCCGAGGTGGACTGGTGGGCTGGTGGGGGGAGGTCGGGAGGCATTAAGTCCGAGTGGGGTAGTTGTCTGAATTTGATACTTCTGACATTGCCAAGTGGTACCTTCAGTCGTCGACATCAATAGTGAGAGAGGTACCTTTTTTTTGGCACCGCTCCTTATACCTTTAATTAATTCTTGAAATTTAGGGTAGAAATTACTTCCCCCATTACAGACGTTCTCCAAGTTTCGTTGGAAGCAAATTGTTCTTCATGGAACACTAAAGATTTTTTACTCAGACATTTTCTCCCTATCATCTACCCTTCATACACTTTTCAGGGGTTAAAGTATGAGGGAGAAACACGTTAAAAAAATGAAAAGGAGTTTAATGTTTCAATGGTTTTTTTTTCTGATAAATGAGTTGATACCGATCTAAACCATTCATTTATTGACAATCATAATAAATTAATTACATAACACAGACGTTTCGATCACTAAGCTTTGTGATCCTTTTCAATGTGAGGAAGCTAAATCTAGGGGATGAAGCATAAGTAATGATATCAATACACCTTTTAAATTAATCATTAAATAACATGCGGTTAGCATATGAGGAAAGTTTTTTTAAATCACACTATTTTAAAATTTAACAAATAAAAATGAAGGGTAAAATTATAATGATGGTTTAGAAAATTTGAAATAATTAAGGATATTAAATCATATTGAATAAATTATAAAACAAGTTAAGTGGATGTTAACTTGAGGAGTTAACATCCATTCTTTGATAATATAATAATTAATATCCTTAATTATTTCAAATTTTCTAAACCATCATTATAATTTTACCCTTCATTTTTATTTGTTAAAGTTTAAAATAGTGTGATTTAAAAAAACTTTCCTCATATGCTAACCGCATGTTATTTAATGATTAATTTAAAAGGTGTATTGATATCATTACTAATGCTTCATCCCCTAGATTTAGCTTCCTCACATTGAAAAGGATCACAAAGCTTAGTGATCGAAACGTCTGTGTTATGTAATTAATTTATTATGATTGTCAATAAATGAATGGTTTAGATCGGTATCAACTCATTTAACGTTAAAAAAATATTTCTCGGCTTTTCAGGGTGGGATCATTTAGCCCACTGTTCAACTTACATTTTCCAAGAGGAACACTTTTTTTTTTTAACTGATTCTATTTTTTTTTTAAGCTTAAAGGTGACAACTTTTTGTCAACTTTATTTTTTTTTTCAAAATTTTTTTCAGATTCGGGTACTTCCACTCGGGGACCTTCTTCCCACACCATAAGTTATTACCCGATTTCAACTTCTTCTGCTTCAAAAAATTTTCTAAAGCCTCATTTTTACACTTTTACCCCCATCATTTTTTACGCTGAAGTATTTCATTAAATACTTCATTGTCTTCTTATACTACACCTCATTATCCATATTTTCATGTACTAATTTTTCATACTACTCTTTTCCTGCCCTCATAATATATTTTTTTTAATTTCTGGACTTTACCATTATTCTCACCTAAAATTTTTTCCTCCGACAACTGTCTATTAAAATTCATAAACGAATACAACAGGTTCAATAACACATATTACGCCTTATATACTCTTTTAATTACCCCACTCCTTCATTAATTAAAAAATTACTACTACCTAGCGATGCCACCTCATTATAAAAAATATTGCTACACCATCACCTTCGCTACCACACTACTCTATACCACTTCCTTTACATCCCCACTATTCCCCACTACTCCCCCACTCTTTCCGTACCACATACCTTCCTATTTAAACCCTTGTCAACCTGAGAGAGCATCACTTCACCAGAAGGGTCTTATGAATTAACATGGACCTTTCTCGTGTATCTATTCTCCTTTCACCATTCAGGCAAACTGTTAATGAAACCACCTTCCTCCAATGCGGATATTGTTGGCGTCTGCGTGAAAGCTGTACGGCTGAAACAGGATTCCGCTGTCAAGAATGTTTTGACAACAGACCTCTGCTTTTCTGCCACAGCTGCAGATTTTATCATTGCGATGTCGTAAACTTGTGCTGCCGACCTTGCCGTCAGGGGACTCAATCGTACCTCTGCGAAAAGTCGGGCTTTGTTTACGAGATCGATGATACGCAGACGCTGTACTGTATTCTTTGCAATACTTACGAGCAAAGGCGTCAACTCTTCCGATCCATTATGTTTTCATGAACCTACCTTTCAATTACTATGTCATTACCTGTCCCTCCCTCTCCTACACCTTCCTTTTCCTTTTTAAAGACTTGTGACCTTGTCACACTTTCCATATAACTTCTTATTATCCCCAAACTCTACTTTTATCTTATATCTCAAACGTCTACTACCTTTTGCTTCTTTATTTATTTCTTAACACAAATTAATATATACATGTACACGTTCTACGCTCCTTGTACATAACCAAGATTATTACTTATTTCTATTACATATCCTTCTTCAAATACGGTCTTATTTGTGATACGGTGGTTCTCACTGCAAACAAACTCGTACCTGCACATCTCACCACACCATCCGCAGTGAATGTGAACTTCGTCATGGATATACACTTCCAAAATCCATAAATTCGGAACTCGTGTATATAATGACACTGTTCCTCCATTACTTCCCGCATATCGACAGCTCCAACACATTGGTAGGTAGCGAAGATTATTCCTATCACAGTACAGCACATACGCAGAACATGCTGAGAAGTTCGTTTCATATTTGAAGAGTTTTCGAGCTACGTTCCACCCTTTCATTGACCTAACTTCACTTACATACTTCTTTGCTTTATTTACAGTATACTCCTCTGTGTCTACGTAATCTCCTCTATGTAACACAGTGTTACGCTGCGCATCATTCAATCCTTCCATGTGGTCCACATTATTCCAATACTCTACTTCTTTTGTACCACCACAAACTTCATCGATACTACTACCTCTACTACTGCTTCTTACATCCATTCTCAAACCAATCTTCTCAACTACTTCTGCCTTCTCTTCCTTTTCACTACTTTAACGATTGTCTACCTGCTTACAACTGCACTTCTTTCCCATGCTTCCCCATCACAATATCTACATGAATCACGTACAATTGCAATTGCAATAATCAGTGTAAGTGTAACTAAATACCTAACATCATTCCTCGAATAACGTTGCAATGACACTTCAACGGCTGTAGACGTATTTAAAACTTTCCGTCATAAAAATCGTAAACTTCAGACGACTGCAGACGTATTTAATTTCACATTTCCGATACATGTACATATGTTTCAATTCATTGTGAAGCATTCGACCACTACATACACACAAGTTTAAAGTCAATGACCTTCCGTCAATTTGACCTTAAGTAACCTCTCCTCCTCTGAATTAGAAACGGTCATCTTACACTACTAACAATTATATTGTCATTTCTCAGAATTTTTTATGAATATAAAACGTATTTACACTAGTTAGTAGTAGTCAGCCTGCTCCAATTTAATATCAATTTTTTTATGAAATGGCACATGCGCAAAGATTAAACAAAACGGTCACTAAAATTCTCAAGAAAACTTTTCGTATTAAAACCAAGTGGAACCGATTTTTTATCTAAATGAGAATGAAAAACCTAAATAATATTCTTTTGTCCTAAGGTAGTGTAACTATAAGCAGAGGGGTACCCTCACTTTCTAGTTAAAATCAAAGAAAAGAAAAACAAACAAAGTTTAACTTTTCCAAAAATCTTTATTTATTATTTATTCGAAGAATTTGGCTGCGAATGTAAATCGTCTAGTGTTAGGACCTTTTACTTACGTTGTGTTAATAGAATGTAGTAACTTAGATTCTTTTATGAGTTCCGTACAAGTTATATACGCTAACAAAGAAAACACTAGAAATTTGAACCACATGATTTATTTACAAATATACATATTTACAATTTTCCTTGGTATCGGTTCGGGAAGACAAGCACCTTTTTATTTTAACATAGAATTTAGGGTTGGGACAGACGTGCCATCAAAAACATTTAATTGCCAAAGTTATGTGTTGGTACAAAGTTCGAACATCGTCAAACAGTGCAACAACGAATTAGGTAGGAAAAACCCTCGCATGTTCGTCTTGAGCTGGGAGAAGGAAAGTCGTGCAGATCGTGAACTTTAACAGTCGAAAAAGCCACAACCGCTGTAAGCCCATGGACTACCTTGGTAGGCCATGTTAGAATACCTGTTGTCTGAAGATGCCATATCACGGGAGTTTGTATATAGTTTGTTTGTTGGTAGGAATCGGGCACACATGGTAACCACGAAACCTTTATTATTTTGTCGGACACGTCACACATGGTGAACACAGCCCTTTATTTGTTTGGCGGGACACGTCACCTTGGTGAACATAGCCTCTAATTAAGGTGGTTCGAGACACGCCACTCTTAGTGGACGTCGCCTCTATTTTATGGCAGTTCAGAACAACAGAGTATGTCAACTTACTCGACTTCCCTCTCTCTGATCAAGAGTTCTTCAATTAAGAGTTTCGACTAAATGTAGACAAATGCAAATCTGCTATCTTTTTAAACACATCTGTTACCAAGGCAAAACCTTGAGATGCTCAACCAGTGTTAGTGGTTCAAAGATCGAACCAAAACGGATACCTTCAACTGAAAGAATAGATACCGCCAAATTGGTCTAATTACGGTAGCTACACGTTCACCTAAATTAATCGTAGGAGCGTAATCCGTAGGTAGATCCTTCTAAACTCCTGCCGCCTACAGCTTCCGGCCAGTTTAGTCAACATCTACGTTTACGTAATTTTGTAGGTAAATATACCAAAGTTAAAATGATACCATTCTAAAACAGTTGATCAAAACTTCTCAGGTTATACTGATTTAATAAACCAAATTAAAGTGCTTGTCATACACATCACTAGTACCAAAAAGCAGTACATGAATCAGTGAAGAATTGTACATGGTCCAAAAAGGACTCGAATTAGACAATTGAACCTTAAAATTAATGACACAAAATAATCGCAATCAAACAGGATAATATCCATTTAAAACTTGAAAGGTAAAATAAAACAATGGTAGCAATGCAATCCAAATTAAAAGTGACAATAAATAAATCATAAATCTGGGAAAGTTAAACGACCTCAAAATACGAGTCCAATGTCGGTCAGTAAGTTACCCACCTTTGTATTGTATGTCATCTGCATCGGCAGCGTCTGGCTGGGGTTGCGGACGGACGACCGCTAATGGGGTAGTTTATGGTACCAGACAGATCGGCCAGGCGGTGGCGTCGAACGGTACGACTCTTCGGACCATGGTTGACAAGCAGGCGTAAGTGGCGGGGTTGTATACGACTCCAATAAAGGGTGGCGGCGGTAATGAACCAGGTTACGAACACGGGACAGACCGAATTACTCCGATCCCCAGGTGATAATGGGCTGAGCAAACCAACAGCCTTTTAACTCGTTCAATAGAATTTAAATTGCGTTACAGGACCTCTTATACTGCAGGTCGAGATAAGCCGTTTTCCGACTAGCCTCGCAACAGTTCGAATCAAATGTAATGCGTTCAAATGGTTATTTGACCTCTTATACTGCTGATCGAGATAAGCCGTTTTCCGACTAGCCTCGCAACAGTTCGAATCAAATTTCAGAGATAGTGAGCCAACAATATTCAAGCTCTCTATGCAATCCTGTAAATACTCGCGGCTATTTATTCCCAATTTCTACCCTCTCCATCACACGAAACCTGCATCTCGCGAGCTTCCCCTTACGTTCCTACATCCCTAACAAGCCTAACAAGCGACACCACGAGCGCGGATATCTCTGTCTCACTTTTGGATAATTCTCTCTCCTTCGTTCTTATTGAAACGTGAATTCCCAGCGTTCGAAGATATTCGCTTTTTCTCTCTACACCCTCGCCTAACTTCTGACAGAAGGATCAGATTCGCAGACTTTCCCTTTCGCTTCTCTAAGGCCCTCTCGCTCATTCCTATTACCAACCCGACTTACAGGCGCCCTAAGGTGGTCCATTTACCCCCCTATATAAGTTATCCGGGCTGTCTTGTGTGAAAATATATAGAAACTGCTGATGAAGCTCCGTTCACACGGAATAGCTTGATACTCAGTATAATTATTATTATTAGTATTACCTAGAAGCCGTAAGGTTTAATAAGCATTAATTGTTTCCTTTAGGAATATTTTGTAAATGAAAAATCAGTCGTTAAACATATCTCGAACCATTTACAACACCTAACATCTTTAATTGTTTTATTAATCAACGTTTAGGGAATAAACCCAACTAAATTAATTTAAAAACATTAACGGCTCCTTCCCGGACAACATCTTTTTAATAAAAAACCTTTTTTAAAAAGTGACTTTCCCGGCGAAGTAAAATTACTTATACCAGCAACTACCTACAGACGAACGACCAGACCACCAGATTTTCCCTCTCGCTCATTTAACATAACCTTCCGTATTACTCTCTCTCTCTCCTTCAATAACCACATGGTGGTGACCCAGAAACTTCGAGGTACGCCGTTTACGCAAAGTGTAAGTTTCCAGGGTGACATTTGTCCTTTTCTTACTCATTAAGTCCGAAAAATATTTTAAAAGAATTTATTCAATCCTATTCTCATTCCAAATAAAATCAGAAAAATAATCGAAATTAGCAATACGAAATAAAAGAAATATTGAGACGAAGAGACAAAAATACCTGCGATCCAATTACATAGAATTATTATCAGATAAAAACCAACTGCTAAATAAATAAATATAAGAGAATTATTTATAATATTGTAACACCCGGATGCGGGTGGTTACAGTAGACAATTTGATAAAAACAAAGTATTAAAACTACAGAGCAGAAAAGACTTTCGGTAAATACATAGGTACTTACTTATATTACGTTTACATTCGAGTAATTATTAGGCGATATAATATCCGAAAATAGCGAAGTCGACAATTTTAAAACTTTGCCCTCTTTAACTTACCAAATCCGAAAATTATCTTCATTGATTGAACTTTTATATATCTTTAATACAGCTTTTCATTTTGTATCGAAAAATTGTTATATTTTCTTCCACGCACATGGGGGTAAAAATTTTAAAATAAAATTGGCCTGACTTATTCCAAAAAATATAACGTAAAATTAAAAGAGTATTAGGAAAATATTTTACAACTTTTTAAATTAAAAAATTTACCGTAAATGCTGATTGCTTTTTTATTTATTTTGTAATGAGCATATATGTGTGTACGAGAGCGGGCAGTGTAACAAGCGTATATGTGTGCGAGAGCGAGCAGTGCAACGAGCGTATATGTGTGCGATAGCGGCGACGAGACCCGACAGCAGATAAGCGGAGCTAAAAAGAATGCCGGCGTCGGTCGGCGCTTTGATGACGATAAACAAGGCCATAAATTAGACGAACACAATAAGCACTCCAGTAAAGTCTAGTACGTCATTCTGGAACTTTCTGGATTGTTCCTAATCAGTATAAATACCTGTTGACGTGGCCAGTAAGAGTCAGTTTACAGTGAGCTTCCGAACGAGTAACATAAATACCGAACTACGATATATAGTGATATAAATACGCATTTTCCTTGTCATATAAATAAGTTATTGAATTGCTGTTAGTGTTTAAGTGTTAAATAAATAGTTCTTAATAAATATCCGTTAAATAAATAAGTTATACTAGAAAAGTCGTTACAATTTAATAACGTTTAAGTCCCTTTTTTCTTGTCATTTGCTACAGGTTTGTCGAACTCCTATAAAGGAATGCTCGCGATGAGTCGGAAAAGAAGAACAACTCTGAAAAGTATAAATTCTCCGTTCGTATCGAATGAAATACAGCAAAACAGGATTACTTAGGTCCTGTTGAAACAGAAAAAAGAAAAATTTCAAAAACTCGTCTGCAGTTCTAGTTTTATGCAACATGGGGCAGTCTGGACTTAACTGAGGGTATGAATATTTTTGTTAAACAGTGTATTCGTTGCTAATCTGTTTCCATCTTATTTGTTTCAGATGTATCAATCTATGGTGAAGATATAGACGAACCCTTAGAATGTTTTGATATATACATATATTTATTTATTAGGATTACTGCTAACTTGGCATGTTTATTTTTTGTTTATTGCAGTTCTCTCCATCACCTCTCGTTTACCGTATTTCTCCAACATGATTCAATGTTTCGTTATCGGATAATGTTCCTTAATAGCTGGAGAAGGAAAAAGGGAGAGCCTCCTCGAACGACTTCGCCTGGCCATTCCTTTTGGAACGGCAGGATCAGTTATACTGCTGGAACCAATGGACCGACATCCCATCCGATTCTTTAGTCCTATTTCAATAGCTCTGCTAGATTTTAGATTTCAAGTGTCGTAACAAAACTGAAGATATGTACTGTTTTTTTTTTGTTTACATGCCAGTGTAATTCTATTTTCTTTAACTTAATTTGATTTACGCTTAATACTACTTTACGAAATGTAATATTAATATGAGTTTAAACTTTCTAAATTAACTGTGGCCAAAATTGTTAAATGTATATTTAAAATGAACCCTTTAGAGATAAGAAATAAAATCATTATTTCAATGGTTAGATAGGATGCTGTGTGGGGAGATGTGGAGGTCACATTTATGTAATATATCAGTTTATTACTTATTGTAATTAAAAATCTTATTTAGTCATAGAAATGTTGTATAAGTAGGGAAGAATCCCTTTAATTATTGTTTTTTCGACAATGTTATTATGAATGGACTTTAACTTAAAACCTAAATTTGTATTATTTTTAATCGTAGAGTACAAAAATAAAATCAGAGAAATATAACGAAAGTAACTTTTGAGGTGATAAAAAACTAACCTATTCTGGAGTCCGAAAAATTAAATTACCCAAACATAATATCGAAATAGAAATCATTTCGTCCAGAGATGTATCTCGACCGTATTTTTGTCTTCTAATTTTTCAATCAATTCATGATTTGGTTTTAGTTTTTCGAATTCCTATTTTTCAATAAGATATGTGGGTTTCGCTCCAGAATAGGTTGGTTTTTCACTTTGAAAATTTCTTCTATTTCGTTTAAGTTACTTAATTAGTGTAATCTTAACGATTTGTCTAATTTTGGGTTTTATGGCTTTTACAAACTTCAACGCCAAATTTTTATAATTTTGAATTTTGTTGATGATGGTCATAAATTTACGATTGTAACGTACCTTATTCTTCAGTAAGTTGAATGGTTTTAACCATTTTTTTAATTGTTAAAAATGTAAGTAAAGAAGAAATTGCTATTATGTGGTAAGTAGAAAGTAGTTAATTTGTAATATTCGCAATTGTAATCTGTCAAAAAATAGTTGAGGCGTTCTTAATCGTTATTTGTCAACATTATTTTTACTAAATATGGATTAAATAGAAATAAAATTTAAATAATGGTAAAAAAAAGAAATAGAAGTAGTAAATGTACTAAATATTTAACTTGAATGTAAAAATCACCCCATTTACTGTAATTGCAATTTATTGGTATTCTAAAGTATTAAATATAATTAAACAGATATAAATACAGCTTTTATTTCTTGTAGTCCAAAACATACATTAACGTAAAAATAAATACTCATAATTTATAGGATGTTATGTAAAATTATAAGAGTATTTCTAATAAATCCCAAAAATACCTAAGGTTGTTTTATTTACTTATAATTTACAAATTATTTCAGTTTGATACTACTGGCGCTATCGTAAGTTTAAAAGATTAACTATTGTTTTAAATGGCAGCTGGAAACTGTAATCTTAAACGCTAAAAGTGTGAACCCAGAAAACATAACCTCCTGATACTTCTTATGTTCTCCTAATACAAAGACCAGAAATTTTTAAGTTTTCAATTATTTCTTCGTATGTCGACGGGCTTAAAATTTCTAATTTTGTATATTACGAGAGCATAAGTAGTAGTAGATCTAATGCTGTGTTTACTTTTTTAACTTTAGATTACAGATTTCGTCCTCTTTGACAACGTTAATTAATTATGCTACCAACTTTACCGTGGCGCTGATTGTAATAAAAATTACAAAACAAAACTACTGAGCACATTTTCTAAATTTTAAGGCTTTTTTTTATAAACAAATCACCGCATAGATTAAATAGATATATATTTAATTTCTCACAATACTTATTAAACATGAACTGTTAGATACAATAACAGTTAAATCACACCACAATTCCTTACAAATTAATAAACTATGCTTACAATAAGAATAGTAAATACATGTCTTTTATAATTAACACAAAAGTCACATTTCTGTCACAAGAGTTACATATCATCAACGATCCTGGGAAGTCCATTACCTGAAAAAGAAAATACCATTAACAAGACTGATAAGCTATTTTGTTCAAAGAGTTGAATTTGCATTTCAGGAATTTTGCTAAAATCTTATTTAGAAAATAAGAAAATATTACACATCTTTCGAATATCGCTCATAATTTCAATTTTCATACAAAAAACACTGACTGCAGTAATATGACTGACAATGTTTTACACCAGATGATAATAAAATGTTAATTATTCTTATTGTTAAATTCTGAATTGAGGACTTACTGTAATTATGAATGTAAACAACATAATAATTGACATTTTTTCATGTATTTCAATTAGTAAGAAACATGGCAATAAAATAAAAGTGGTTCAAATCTGCGCTTTATATTTAAACTCCAAGTGAATAGTGAAAAAGAAAATTAGAAAAATTACCTATAAAACTGCAAAACAATCTGTCTAGATTTTTAAAATAGTATAAGGATATATATGATCTTAATATGTTAAAACTACTAATAGAAATTGAAAATCATATTGTAGAAAACAGGAGATAAACTACCGTCCTCTTCCATTTTTCTGAAGAGTCATTTCTCACGGTAAATGTGCAGTTTGGATATAAAACGCAGGTTCAAAGTGTTTTCATTTTGGTATTATCATACTACTTATTCGTTAAAATGACTTGAAAAAATTGTGGCGCTTACGACTGGGCTCATATGATTTTTTTGATACTTAGAAATCTTGTAAAATCCACTGACTGACTGACGCATTCTATGGTGTCAACCCGCAAGACACCTCCTCTAACGTTTATCAGCAATAATTGTACTTACGTTATAGTGTTCCACAAGTGTGTCAGAACATCTAACCTCTGAGACATTTCGCTCCCTGGGAAGTTTTACCCTCTGATCATAAATATATCTATATGTATTGTAAGAAATACAATACAATTTTTTTAATTTAAATTATTTTATTTAATTTAAATTGTATTAAATTTTTAATATTATTGAGCATGAATTCCATGAGTTCCAAAAATTAAATTTACAATTTTTTTAATTTAAATAATATTCTAAAATTCAAATCCAAAATAAAACTAATTAAATATTACAAACTTAGCATTAAATTTTTAACTATAAAAATCCACAGTTTTGAAATTAAACTGTGATGAAATGTCTAAGTTCACTCACTTCTGTCTTTTTGTTTTATTTATGAATTTTGACAATTAATGAATGAATAAAACTACCTTGCCTTAATGTCCTAATCTCAATTTGAAAACAGCATCTCCATAAATTATTATAAATTTTTCTTGTTTCTTCTTTTCTTTTAACAACAACCCCAAAAATTTCTTAAATTCCTCGTGTATTATTATACTGACACTGTTCCTTGAACATTTTCAATTATTCCCTAAACTAATTTTTCTTTAAAATACTAGTTTTCCTCACTACTTTTAATATTTCTATTTTAATAATTATATTTTTCAAATTTTTATTTATTTTCTTTTCACTTCAAAACATACGACAAATTATTATTTCATAAATTGTGCTTGATTAGCATTGGGAGGTTGATTATCTTTTCCGAATATTATTTTTTTGTAGATAATTCCCGCAGATTGCGTTAAACTTGCGTATGGCAGATATTTTTATTTAATTAAAGAAAAGCTTTCAAATTGGAAACCAAGAAAATGTACTGTACGACGGATTTTGAAAAACCTGTTATAATATTGTTACAGTCTATATTTCCAAAGTCTAGAAAACGTGTGACGGAAATTAGAAACAATTAAGATGTGCAATTATATCACGGTGTGCTTTTTTCACGGCACATGATAATCAATATTTTATTGGTAATCCTAAACTTGTGTAAAGGTACCTATGAAGGAAGTTTTTTACATAATATTAAGAAAAGAATTTCTATGTTTTATATGTCCCACTTCAATGTTTCAACTTTTCGAATGTATTTACATATTTCCACAATTTATTTAACAAACACTTAACATATGTTTCACCACTTTGTGGCTTCTTCAGAAGTATAAACATTCTTAATTCTACTACAAATATATATATACTTATTTAGGTGTTAGGGGGTGGAGCTTTATTTACATACAAATTCAATAAAGGCGAATTATTTAGCTCTAATTGGTCATTCAATAATACATCTTTGTTTCTATATTTATTTATTTCCATTGATTCTAGTAAATTAAGTTTGTGACTTTTACTTTCTGTATGTAGGACTTCAAATTCTGGATCGAATTTATGTTTATCTAGTAATTGTAACTTTATCTTTATTGTTCTTTATATGTTTACTGAGTGTATTATTTGTTTTAAAGGCTGTTCTTATATTATTTTTATTTAAAAAACTCTTAATTTTTAACGACGGTTGGCCTAAATATGTTATGGTTTCAAATTTAATATTATTCTGGTCTTTATTATTTGGGAAAATGCTCTTTATTGCTAAGTTAAATGAAATTTTATTTAGAAGTTCATTGACTAACTTTGTGTTATAGTTATTTTTATAAGCTATATGTTTAATGATGTTTAATTCTTCTTTAAATTTAGTCGGTTGCATTGGAATTCTGTAAATCATAAAATAAAAAGCTGAAAATTTATGCTGTTTTGGGTGGAATGAATTGTTATTTATAATCGTATCTGTACCTATGTGTGGGCTTATGGTGTATGGAAAATTGGTGTTTATTATTAGTTCTACTAATTGTAAGGTCTAAGAAGTTGATGCTATGGTTGAGTTCTTCTTCAAGTGTAAATTTAATGTTGTCGTGTATGCTATTTACTGATTCTAGGAATTTATCTAACTGTCTGTTCGATCCTGTGAAAGACACCAAGATATCGTCTACATATCTAAACTAGTATAAACACTGTTTAAATAACGACAAATTTTTGATTTTATTTTCTAAATTGAACATAAATATTTCGGCCAGAAGTGGACTGAGGGGATTTCCCATAATTAAACCATTATTACTGCTGTATATTTCATTAAATTGGAAATAATTTTTTTTTAAGGTATACAGAAAGTAAGTCACAAATCTCGTTTACTATTATCGGGTTAGTATTATTTCTTTCTAGTAATTTCGTAAAAATATTCATTACTTCTAAAGGAGGAATAGACGGAAATAAATTCGTAAAATCAAATGAGACAAGTTTACATTTTTGTGGTAATTTAATATCTTTAATCTGATTAACTAATTCTAACGAATTCTTAATGGCTAATTTATTGTTGAAATTACAGTATTTTTTAATCATAGGAATTAAAAATTTAATTAAAAAATTAATTAATAAATTCTTTTATTGAATTTGTATGTAAATAAAGCTCCACCCCCTAACACCTAAATAAGTATATATATATTTGTAGTAGAATTAAGAATGTTTATACTTCTGAAGAAGTCAGAAAGTGGTGAAACATATGTTAAGTGTTTGTTAAATAAATTGTGGAAATTACAAGTTTTTTGATTTCTGAATAGTTAAAATGCGTTTCCACCAAGTAAATGTAGATACAATTAATTGTATTTACATATATTTATAAACAGGGGGCGAAATGTCTCAGGAAGTGAAACGTCCCCGGGCTGAAGTGTCCCACATTCTTTCAAAACATTCCAAATTAACATCAAGGTGTACCAATTCATAAGACTAGAGGACAGAAAATTCATAGTTTTTCCGAGGTTGATTGTCTCTCCTGATCTGAACATTTTCTTCTTTAAAGTTCGACGAACTCTTAGTGAATCTGTATAAAATGACACTATAAATTTTCATGCAAAACATATTTACTAGTCTCAAATAATTTAAGCAACTGCTTTTGATTTATAATAGCTACATAATAAATAGGAATAAAATATACTTTGAAAAGAGACTGGTTGGTCGGTATTTTGTCGGAAATTCCCTGATAAGAGCTAATAAGTTCGAAATCGCGATTGATGCCTGTTGGTTTCGATAGAATACTGATCAAGAACATATTTTGTTCGAGAAATGGGAAAGAAAAATAATAGATTAAAATGAACTGAATGACATTATTTTCTTTAAACTTAGAGAAATAAATAACTGTATGCAAAAGTCGGACTTCAATTTAATAAGGAACTAAAGTAATTTTAACGGAAAAAAACAGTGTCAGCAAGATCGTTATTTTTTCCCTTGAGGGATACAGCACGCTTCCGGAGAAGTTTGTTTAACTCCGTTCATTTGAGTATTTATCTATTTCAATGAATATTTTAACGATATGACAATAATTATTTAAAGAAAAGTCGCTATCTTGACTATCGTCACAATCTACCGCGCTAACGTCATTGAAAATGTTATTTACGTTATGGTTCGATGGTGCCCTCAGTGATATGCTTTCCGTAAACAACCCTATTGGATATCATAATAAAGACCCTAGAAAAAGCCAAGAAAGTCACCAAATTAATAATGTCGGGACTATTTCAAAATCCATAAAGGCAACATTGGACTTGATAAGATCATCTACTAAAATAAAAGTTGAGGGTATGGCGTGCCCTTCTCAAAATGTCGCGATAAGTTACCTACTTTTGCGGAGAAAGTACTATACACAATTTTTTTTTTGCAAATGTGATATTTATTCTACTTTTTACCAGTATACGAGTGCCAGTTCGCCAGTTGTTTGTCACTCGTGAAGTGGTATAATATGCGCTTACGCTATTTCCTGCAATTTGGAAAATATTCACCTGAATTTTGCAATCTGAATAATCTCTATTGCACCATCAGAATTACTTTTTACAAATTTTTGCTTGAAATACGAACGCTATACAGCTAATAATTATAGATACTCGATTATTGGCCGACGTTCTTAAATCACAAATAATGTTGCTTTCTAAAACGTGAAAAATAAAATACGCAAAAGCCAAATAACAACTAAATTAAGAAAACATGTCTTGCCTTTCTATAAAGGTTAAAAGATCAAATAGGAAGTGAAATGGCGTACAGTTAAACTGATACAATATCGTAACTTAAACTAGACTAATTCAACACTTCAGCATTTCCCAAATGAGGGTTTGGAATTTTAACGGCATTATACTACATATACATTTAGCAGTACACTATAGAACTGAGACGAGTGCCTTTAGGGGAATAGTAGATATATATGTCAATAAAAACTACGAAAAGTATAACAACGTAATATAACCTAAATTTAGAAGGGAGCACCGTTTGAGAAACTCCATTTTAAAAATGAAACCTAACCCAACGCAACTTTGAAATAGAAAAAATTCTTATGAGTATTTTAAAATTTGTTTCAGATTGAATTTTCAAAATATACCCTTAACTTAAAAACAATGAAGAGGATCATGCCAAATAAACGGTTAAAAAATTCTTCAATGATGGTGCGAAATCGATTCAAGATCAATAAAAGCCAATCTTGCTATAACCACCGATTTATGATGAATAACTAAGCAACGTTTCAACCGTCAGGCTAATATATTACAACGTCAATAATAACATATATTATTCATACCAACAAAATTAAAATCATATGCAAATAACTGAATTTCTTCTCTCAAATAATTATCAGGATAACTACGGAAGATGGATACCAAGATTGTCTTGTACTATAATCACAGTTTTACCTACATCTTGAAAAGAAGATACCTAAACTTCAATCAGTCTTGATTTCACTTGATGTGGGCATACTGAAGATCCATTATCAAAATTGAAGGATGAATTTTCAATAGACAAACTAAGGCTGCTAATCTTCAATATGGTGAAAAAACACCAAGCCAACAAATCGAATAATTATTATTATAAGAGCCAACACGTTCGAAATCACGATCTGCGTCTGTCTGGTGCTTTACCTAGACAGAATGCTAACAAAGCACAATTTTTGATTTATAATTGTTGAGTTGTTTGATTAAAAAATTGTGATTTTATAGCCCAGTGTTTACTTTGAAACATGTTATTTACGACAACCTTCAAAGAAACTCATAAAATTTTATTAGAGAAATTGATCAGGCCAACAAACGTAATTTTAATTTTTAATCAATTATTGATTAATTATACCGTACAGTATACGCCTTCACCGCCGAGTTATCCCGGATCGGCTTATTTTACGTGGTGATCCCTGCCTTTCGGCTTACTCACCACGACCCTAAAGGCACAGATTATTAGAATTATCTACAAAAAGGTTTTAAAGCAAAAGAAAATTGTATGGGCGTATTAGAATCACAACTGAGACTTTTCCTATAAGTAGATAAAACTGCTTAACTTTCTATACTATAATAATAACAATAGCAATCAATTCCTTTAAACCATGTAGAGCTGTCTATTCAAAAGAAATAGCATTTTCGAGTCGTTTATCGAATTTAATAAATTAATCCTGCATTTGACGCTTGCACTTTAAATTACTGAACTATTCCATAAATAATTTGTATGTACTTCAAGGCTCATGTAGATCAATTTTTAGGTGGAAGCTTATTACTTTGTTAAAACCAGTTCAGACATGTTTATCGCCTTTAATGTAACAGGTTGTTGATGGTGCAATTAAATATTTCAATTATAGATAAAGGGATAGTAATTTTACGACTGAATACCATAAGAAGAAGAATATATTAATTTTAATTTATAAAAACAGACGTGTGGAAAGATAGAAA
Organism: Agrilus cyanescens; assembly: GCA_947389935.1. Lineage (NCBI taxonomy): Eukaryota > Metazoa > Arthropoda > Insecta > Coleoptera > Buprestidae > Agrilus > Agrilus cyanescens. The sequence goes on along the minus strand of OX376707.1, from coordinate 12,390,944 downwards.
GTAATTGAAAACGCTTTAAGAACTGTAGGTATGCAATTCTAAATGAAAGTAGTCTAACAAAATAATAACTCAACACCCATTTCCTATTACATACGCCCCACATCTCTTTAACGCGAAGTTCAATAACGTACTAATATCTCATTTCCTAAATGGAAATGTATACTTATACAGAGTGATTCAAAGATAGGTTACAACTCACAACAATAAGAACAGTGGTTCACGTATGAACTGGAGTTTATGTTTATAAATCAAAAACAGAATGAAAAAGCCTCCATCCATATCATGTACGCGAAATCCCCTTCTTTAAAACTTCACCCTATAAAGCGGCGATTATAATTTAACTCTATTTTGTAATTAAATCTAAACTAAGTAAAGTCCTTATTTTGAAACAAAAAGTTTTGATAAAATATTCAATTTTAAAATTTACAGATGAACGAAGTCCAACTAGTGGCATTTTTAGATTAAAAGAATAAGGTCAATGTTTTTATTGTTTGACTTGAGCTTCCACAACTGCATCACAACGGATATGTCCTTCAGTTCCATTTTCAGGGAACAAATAAAGAAACTGTTCCAATGCTTTCCATAACAATAACTACAATGGTGTTGTCCTTCTTCGGGCGTAGAGGCCGTCGTCGGTTGGAATTGCTTCCTGACGTTTCGCTAGCACGAGTGGCGAGCTTCTTCTGAGGTACTTCCATCTTCGTTGTTGGTAGTAAACTACCAGAAGAAGAAGCTCGCCACTCGTGCTAGCGAAACGTCAGGAAGAAATTCCAACCGACGACGGCCTCTATGCCCGAAGAAGGACAACACCAGCTCATCAACTGGCCGCGAAAGCCTTAATCAATTTGTAATAACTGGAATATGTTGCATGTTTTCAGAGCGGTATGGGGTTTGACATTGTGACGTAGTGCAATGACCTGTCAGAAACTTCTAAATTATATTCAAGAGACGAACATTAGAACGTTACAAGTTTGGAGGGTAGTTCTTGACATAGAATGTGGCGCCTATCCTTTCCTCTTTTTCATCGACGGGTCCCTCGATGAACGTTAGATTAATACCTGTAACGTTCTACAGCGACTATACAGTCTAGCAGGATAAATCTCCTATTTTTGAAATTTAGCATGACGGTGAAACCTTAAAGTGGTTGTTATCAATGATATAAATTTACTGGCAGACCACTGAAATTTGTTACATGGATAGAAAAGGTCTGGTGATAAACCTAAGGAAAACTAAAACTACATTGTTCTCTTTTGAATGCCTCGCCATAGAATACTAAATATTTTTCCCTTCTCCAAAAGTAGGAGTATCTTAATCATGATAACGAAAATGAAAAAAATTTTTTTAGAAAATTTAAAATCGAGTAGTACTTTTTTCCAAAACTAGAAAAGGAATTCATCCTCCTACTATTACTCATCAGAGTAAGATATATAGGCAATGTGTTTTCTTTATTGACTATAAAGGTGACCCAAAATGTGTATCATATAATGTCCTACAAGAATGTATACTTCACATACAAACCTGACCACGTTTCAAATTGTACAAAGCTCATACATGACACTTATAGATAAGACCGTCATCGTATTTTAAGTGTCTGTATCTTCCAATTATAAAGCGAAGAAATAAAAGTGTCCTAGCCAAATCAAATAAAAAATTTTTAAAATAAATAACTTACCTACTAATTTAGAGATAACTATGTACTCAAGAACCGGAAGGAGAATAGTGTGTAGTGAAGTAGCATTATTATCAGAACGCGGTGGGTGAATTTAACGTTGACCTATGTCAAGAAATCTTTTTCATTCTACCGCACTATAAACTGTATATACTGGTTATGACTTATGCCCACTGAAGTATCTTTATGAATTCCTACATAACAGATACGTTTCAAAAAAGTTTTTGGGGCAAAAAAGAGCCTAAATTTTTTGTGTGGTAGTAATTAAATAATTGGAAGTTTTAATGATTCAATCACTACTTCTTTCTAAATGTAAAGTAACTTTTGTTTATTATTGAATTGAAATTATTCATTTAAAATATGACACCCTGTATAGGCTTATGCGAAACGCATGTTTTTGCGAAGTTCCGTTTTGAAGAACATATCTGTAAAATCTGTTTCTTCGTGGTCTAAAAAGCCACATTATACCAAGGAGCTGATTTAATGTAGCTATTTAATTAGCAATAAAATAACATTTAAGTATTTTGTTACCTTCGGCACATTGCGTGAATTTTTAATGACTCCTTATCGAGTTCCTTCGCGCGAGCCTACACTGTTTACTTTCTCCATTCATCAATTGAATGAAAGTGAACGCAAAAATGACCCAGAATAACTTTGATGTACGCATCTTAATGTAATTTATTCTATTAACTGACCATAAATATGCTTTCATTACTAGAATGAGATGTTCCTCCCGTAATAGCGAATTAACCAACACTTTTTACTATAATCTGATTTTTATTTAAGTACATACTTATTACTATTCATAATATAAAAAATGGAATTCTTATGAATTAAAATTATTCTCATTGTTTGATATTTTAGAATTAGTAATGTGTCCCATTTTTACACAGAACTCAGTCAAGATAACAAAGTTTATATCAAACATTCTTATTAATTGAGGTTACTAACTTAAATATATAGGGTCTGTAAAAATTTGCTTAAAAGCAACCCTAGCAAACGAGCTGTCAACATATGTGTTTAGAACACTTGGAAGTCTGCAAAGCGGCAAATATTTTTGGCAAGTTATCAGTTTTGTAATCCAGTAACGATTCAATTATAACTTCAATAATATAATTTGTACACCAACGCTAACCAATCTACACTAACTAGAAAACACATAACATTCTGTTGTTATTAGTGGCCACTTCGTCGTTCAGATAATTCAGTTTATCACACACCACCGTTTTATATCTTTACGAGCATAATTTTAAAACCTCCTTTAGAAACATAATAAGTGGTATTACTTTACTGGCAGGAAGCCACTTTCATCACCAAACCTCGCCTGTAGTGCCAAGTGATATCATATCTACAATATTTCTATATCTGTCTTACTTCTCTCCCATTCTACCCTCTTTACAGGATATTTGCAAAAGTTTCATACAAGGCATTTTGAAAGTTTGCTTCGTTTGCGAGATATATTGGAAAAATTGAAGAAAGCGCGTTTTAACGCCTATCTCCAATTTCTACCCTTACTTGTGTAGCCGCATTTTATTTTGTCATCATTGTAAATATAGTGTATAATTGTTAAGTGTACTTCCTGTATATATCAATTCAAATATTCTTGTAAATTCTGTTCCGTTATCTTTATAAATATTTCTATTTAAATTCTTTTCATCTATACCTGTCTATTGTTTATTACTTGTACTTTCCGTTAATGTCTTTTAGTATTCCAATTTTACTTACTAACCGCATGATGCCTGTCCTCGTTAGTCTCTTCTTAATTGTTCTTTTATAATGGGTTTCTTTGATACGTTTGGGTCATAATATTTTCTTAATATTTTAGGCATTCTTTCTTTCCAAATTTTATTCCTCTCTAATTGGCTCCCTACTTTATTCTAAATACTGTTAGCTCCTCCCTAGTTATCTTTCTAACATTTTCAATTTTCTATTTACTAACACTTCCATTTCAAATCTCGAGATCTTCGATTCTTCCTTCGCTGCCTTATGCTGTAAAATTAAGTTGTGATGTTCAGATGTCGGTTGTCTTATTTTTTTCTTTTTCAATACGTAAACTGAACACGCGTCAGAATTGTACAGTTAATCATATCGAAACTTGAATAGCACTTCGCTTTGACCCATTGACTGATTCCTGCAATAAAAACCCGTTCCTTATTGCCCTGTTTTTTGAGGGCATAATCAATAGCCTATTAGTCCATACGCTAGCAGGTGGTACTATCGGGTCAAATTTCGATAAGTGGCGTTTTTCTTTTCAGAAAAGCTTATCGTAGGTTATAGGTTGAGTTAACATGTTAAGTGAACATTTTAACAACACCTGAATATATACGCACGTCAGGTTTGTAGAATTAATAATTTGCTAGCGCTAGTACCCAGTCATTCAACCTTTCATGCCTTGTGAATTTTTCTGAAAATGCGCAACGCGATCTGGGAAATTTGCGAAATCCACAAAGCATACCAGGTAAACCTTTCACTGTGTTTATTTCCATACTGATACACCTGCATGTATTCGGTAAATAATTCAGGCTGTATTCATGACTATTTCTCTATTTCTCATTTTATTTATTAATTTGTTTCTTCCTCACTTCTGAGGTTTTTGTAGATGAAATAGTTAAAGCTATAGTTTAGGAAATTTTAAAAGTGTAGGATATCTATTCCTCGTGGATTAACATTGACAGAAATTCAACCTAAAAAAATATGTGTATAACAATATGTATGGTGCAAATAGATGACAAAATGATAAAGAACCGCCCATTTTTAGTTGTCAGTATTAATCATTCGCTACCCAAAACGGATGTTTTTTTCATGTGGAAATTGTCGGTGCTTTTCGGTAGAACATGTCACATGTTCGGTTGTCAGTTGTCGTGCGTGTATAAGGTCCACTTACTGCATACCGACAAGAAGTCTCATAATATTGTTTTATAGGTGTGTGTGTGTGTGTATGTATGAATGTTACCTGGTGAGTGGTCAATTTTTCCCGTTTTGGTAACGATGTGGCCTTGGTGGGTGAATGCGACAATATTAGGTGCAAAACGTGAAGAGAACGGAACAGAAACTTTACTTCTTTGGTTATCCGTTCGTTGGTTGCGTGAAGTTATCATGCAACCTCGGTCAGACATGGTAGGTATCTACAAGAGAACATGAACCGTTTTACAAAATCATGCGAATAAACGTTCGTTCGTTTACGCGCGGTATGCGACATAGCCGCTTTTGTTACTTGTTATTGTACCGCGATAAGAATAATAACTCATTACGGAGAATTATATGCAAGAATTTGCGTTGACGTTTGGTAGTCGAGATTTTGTTAGCTGTGTCGAAACTGCCGCTTTCGATCAACTTTATTTTATGTTAAATGGCTTTATCAACTACTAGCCTTCCCCGCGACTTGGTCCACTGTCTGGAATCGTTTTCTAACCTATTTATAATAAATTCAATCATTATGAAAAAATGTTAACGAAATAGCCCACCTTACTTTTTTAGATAACACTCCCTTGATGTTGAAATCGGTTCAGTAATTTCGAAGATAATGAAGTAGCTATTGATAATTCTTTTGAAACCATTTAGTAAAGACGCAAAAAAGAAGTTATTTTACAGGTTATTAATAGAAATTCAATAAAAAGAATATTTAACAAATCCGACTTCAACAGACGTTGGATCCCTTAAAGCATTTCCTGAAACTCGTGGCTAAACTGAGATCAACACTGTCCCACATTTATTCGTGTTAAACTTTTTTTACACAACTTACATACTAGATCAGCACATTTGAATCGAATTCGTACAGATACATAAAGGTATGCGAGGTATTGCAACAAAAGAACCCAAAAATATGGACGATAAAAAGACGTACAATAAAACTAAGGTTCGGGCGTATAGGCCGTGGTAGAAGGGAACTATTGCTTCGCAACGTTTCATCCGCAACTGTGACTAACATCTTCAGTAATTTAGTGCTGACGAAAATGAAGATTATACTTACTTCGTAGTATCGACAGCGACTGAATGGACAGTTTTTTTTTGTTTTCGCGGAAATGGGGAAATCTTCAAGACACCCAGCCGCTCGATGCGACTGGTAGTGTCGGACTCCCGAGGAAGGTGTCCTCAGACCTACTGACTAAAACTCCTCTACCTCAGGCCGTTATAGGTCCAATGATTAGACCTCTTCAGCCGTGTGTAAGTTTAGTAAATTTAGGTGGTTGTGTGGTATGTTGGTGAGAATGTGTAAGGGGGTGTGTGTGTGTGGGTGTTTGATGGTGGGTTACTTAATTGAGTTGGGTAGGGTATTGAGGTAGGCTATATATTCATCTGGTAGGTCGGGAGTCTGGCTCGTGGGAAGGGAATGGACAGTTGGCTGCGCGCTGATATATATTCCGGGCAGCGGTGGTCGTGACACAGATGGGGCAATGCCGGATGGTTCGTCGAAAAGAAAGCTGGATACCATTCTTTACTCAAACGAAGTCCTTTTTCCTTTCTGTTGAAATTCATAGGGTGTTTCTGAAATTCGATGGCTTCTCTATGCAATCGGGGGTAATACTGCTATATAGTAGACAGAACAAGTGTTTGATCGTACTTAACAAAATGGTTGTCATTGTTCAAAATATGTTCAGCTAAAGCAGATTTCGCATGCTTTAGAAGTCGGCAGCTGCGTTTGTGTTCAGCTATACTCGTGTCAATGCTGCGTTTCGTGGTTTCGATGTATACTTCTCCGCAAGTACAGGCAGATGTCAAGGGGTCGTGAGGTATTTAACTCATCTGAGAAGGTTACGTAGAGATCGTTCGGATGTTGTGACGATTGAACAAATTCCCGATGCGATCTGTAACAGTTTTTATGTAGGATAAGGAAACGTATCCAATGAGCGGTGGTTGTGGTGTATGTGAATTTATTTTGGGGTGGACCTCACGTTTGATCTCTTGTGAGATATAAGCGTTGAATTGGAGAGATAAATGGCAGAGCTTCTGTTATAAAAGAGAAGGTTCATAGATTCGATTTCAAAACCGTAACATGCTGCGTAAAGCGTCAGAATCGCTTGTATATCATTTCTGCCTTTGAGTTTGTGGCTCTGCTAAATATGTAGCCATTTTTCGTAAAGAAATCTTCATTTAAAACAATGTTCTGTTAGTCTGCTACAAAATTGAATTCACTGCCACTTTATTCGCCTACGTGAAAAGGCTTTAAAGGACCTTTCGAACCCTATTATCCAAGGGCCTCTGGTTTTAAATCTTATTGCCGTATGATAAAATACCTTTAATAAATGCAGCAAATGTCTTAAATTGTGGGCAACTACGAGTATTTACAGAATTTTAATATTGATGTTGTAAGGAAATCAAAAGTAATTTTTTGTTTTTATGATTATGAGTTTGAACCATATGTGTATTCATGGCATCAATATAAAGCGAAAATATCTGCTTTATGGAATTTAAAAGATCAATACACCGAAATTTTATAGATTAATACACTTCAAATAAACAAATTTATGCAACGTCCCAAGTTTTTGACTTTTCCAATACTCCATCTTCTTTTTTAACTTGCGGTACTACCTTGGTAGATACGGAACCTCTTGGTTTAAAAAGCTTTTATACATTATGGTATCGCAAGTGCTGCAGTAGTTAAAATGATTTAATGATAGTACAAAGTAGAAATGTCCTTAAGCAGTAGAAACTCAACTAATTATTTCATGAAAGAATAAAACAGTCGACACCGCGGTGTTACATTTATAGTAATAAGCATCTCTTACACTAGAAAGTACTAAGTACAAAATGGATTTATTTATATCAACAGGTAGGTTCATAACATTTTAAGTAAATGTGGTCCACCTTTCTGTCATTTTCTCGAGAGGAAAATTAGGTATGTTTCTACATTAATTAGATATATTATGGAACAAAAAAAACTTAATAACTTTGAGCTTGAGGCTTCACACTTTTTTATACATCCAGGAAAATACCTCAAGCTTTCACTAAAAGTAAACGCATGTGAATATCGCGCTATTTATTTACCGATTCTTGATGATGGTAAGGAGATAATCGATTGAAGACCAAATAGGGAATTCGATATCCACCTGAGGTATTCATATCAGTACTCCAGCACGGCTGAAATTAATATAAATTTTTCGGTCTATATATAATGTGAGAAAATTAAGTACATCACAGCCTAAGTATTCAGAGATGCAGATAGTTAGTATATTAAATCTGGTTGATAAAAATATAAGTTTACCGATGGAATTTGAATTGAAACTGATGATTATTTACTTCCATTATTGGCGAAACGATGAAATAGATATATCGTGTACATGAAAACCACAAATTGGATTATAAAAGTGTCTAACTGATTATTATTTTTTTTTTAATATTCAGTATATATTAGCAACTGGCACAAACTTTTAATAACCATATCTACCCCGGAAATTCCAATTAATAAATTTAAAACCAATTCAAATGGATTGATAAAAACATTTATTTTGAATTAGCAATACAATGATGTTTCGTATTTACGGAGTAAGGCTTTTTCAAGCCAATAAAAAATTACATAACGTTGCACTAAATTATATTGTGTAGTAAAATTTGTGTTTTATTTATCTAAAGCTCTAAACTAATGTAATGACGAATAATACCCAAACAAAAGTTAAGTGCGTAGTTTGGAATAATTGTTTTTTTACAACTACTCAAAAATAATTGTTGTAATTTTTTTTTCTGTAAAACTTCACTAACACTGCCTAGGCGCTTTAAATATATTTTCATAAACTACTTTTTGGCTTCTAGTTATTCCATAAGTAATAATACAATCAATTTTGAAATAAGGGCGATCAGATAATAGATTTATTAGCAAGGTACTATTCCAACTGTGGGAAAATTAAATTAAAATGTAATGGTCGGGAAAAGAGTTGAAACTATAAGCTAGGTAGAGTAAAATTTTCCAACTGAGACTTGAATTCGGTCAGATGTAGGAAGACCAAAGGGTTGTACTGTTTAACCGAGAGCCAATAACGTGCAACTTCCTTATCTCTATGCCGATACCTGCATATTTCATAGGCGGACTTGAAGGAAATAGCTAGTGCCTGCCCCTTCCAACATTTTACCTACCTTCTTAGGACGGGGTTTGCTGGTGCGCATCTAGTCGTTAAGCCTCGGTTGAAAAATTTCACAGAACATATTTTGTAAATTCGTCAGTTCAAAATAAGAATGTGAACATACAAAGAAATCGTGACTTCAATTAAACAAGTACGCTGTAAAATATCCGAAAGTTATACGAAAACCTTCAACGAATTAAAATTGATATAAGTACAATAAAAATGTGTTAAGTTTTTAGTACCTACAGTACGTAATTAGAATTAGATTTCACTTTTATTGCAATTTCTGCAGCATTAGAACATACTGCGTTTCTTGATTTCCTTTATTAAAAAATGTTATAATTCAAGTTATTTGCATAAAAAGATAATTTAGTTACATGTTATGGTAAGGGCAATAAAATTTTTACAATTTCTTGGACAACCAGCACAACGACCTAGGGATGGTGTTCCTAAAATAGTGACTACAGCAAAACAACTTTCAAGATATAACACTTAAATTGGGATTATTCATTTTATCTAACACTTATTCATTCAGCAAAAGTTTTTTGTTACTTTGTACCTATTAATAGGTACTATTACGCTATTAGTAAAATGACTCGATTAATATATTAGGTACACCATTCACTGACCGTGATAAAAAACAAACATGAAATACAAAAACGTGCATTTTCTTACATAACACCCGCACAACCACTCTCGTTTATAAACTGTTACTAAGTATATCTCTATTCTTATAAATTTTGTCTCTGTTAAATCCACTTACTGTAAGATTTAGCCAAAGTGCATGTCTATGTACCTACATTTTTCTTTCTTTTCCCATATCCATTAAATGAAAAGCTATATTCACTTTCGGGGAAATACAAGAGGGTCTGACAAAGGAGAGGAATGCAGTGGCGTAACAAGAATACGGGCTAAGTCTTCAGTCACAAATCACAAATATTAAATCAATATGAAACAAAAATAATTTTTGCTTTGCAGAAAAGTATTCCTAGGTTTCAGTTAAAAAAAAAAATACAATTTTGGAAATGTAAGAAGTATTTGCTTATTTTGCTTCTTAATAAGAATCAGTAGTCGAGTGCGCCCCTCAAGCTTGAAATTAAGATTAATTAATATTGGGTCACTGTGTATTACTTATACAAAACATTTGTTGCTAATGCGGCATTAAAATGTATATGCCTTCATATACCTAGTGGGGTGAAAATGAGATGCCATACATTTAATAGGCCATTTTTGCCTCATAATGCAAGTTATTGGTTATTATTATCTAGATAGATATCGTTAGGAATCTGAACGTCTATGATATCAGAAAATAAGAAATTTAGTTTAATAGAGAATCAGCGCCAAGAGACAATAATAGTTGGAAACCGAAAGGAGATTGGACTTATTAAGATCTTATTCCAGAAACAATGAAATATCGAGAAATATTTAGTAGTGGTGACTTTAAATACATTAATATGAATTAAATTCAAGAACCATCTACAAATTACTCCAAATTAAATTAATGCGGGGTTCGAATCACGGCGGGGGCATGATGACAACAATAGCTTTTTCCGTCATTAATTTGGGGTAATTTGTAGATGGTTCTTGAATTTTATTCTAGAAAACGAAAAGATCGAATCCAAAGAGCCGGAAAATATACGTACATGTGTATGTTGAAGGAATTACTACGTATAGGGGAAAGTAGGAGTAAATAGGGACCGCGGGGAATTACGGACAGTTACGTGTTGGTGTTTGAATCTCCAAATTATTTTATAAAGTCGTTCGATTGTAAATAGTATCTTAGAAAACATTAGTTTCAGGTACTTTTATTATCAAAACATTACTCATTTTTTGGAAAATTTGCAATTTATGATTTTCAGCCATTTTAAATTAGGTACTTAATCTCTTATTAGTATTATTTGTATCAGCAATATCAGATCTCTATAGAGTTTTGTTAACAGTATTTCGCTGGACAAAATTGACAAGTTAACTTGGGAAAGGTATACAAGTCTGTTCGTTATTAACCAAGGGTCGTAATTTTCCCACAGCCGACAGTTTTGGTTTTGAAAGTATATAACACTTATGACATACTATTTCAATAAAAATTCTTATTTACACGATAGCCAGGTAATAAATATAAGTATATAATTAATTGGAATTTGACTTTTTGCAATTGTATAAGCATGACTTTCCATTTTCCTTAAGTGTCCGTAATTTTCCCACTCTCCCCTACCTACTAATGACTTTGCTCTTTGCGGGAGATGACGATTGTACTTACAAATTAGCTTTCAATTTTATTGAAAAGCTACAAATAAACCAAATATTTTCGGTTCGATTTATGAGGTTATAGTTTGCAATAGTTCAGAATATGAGCAGTTCAAAACTCAGTAAGGTGTCACTACATTAAAGCATCTCCTCATTCGGGAATTTTCATGTTTATATTTGTCAATTTGTCACACATTTTTCAAACGTTACTTTGATATTTTTATATAGGTATAACAAATTACATAACTAGAAAATCTACAATTTTATTTGTACTTAGACAAACTATTGTGCGCGACTTCGCGTATAATTCGTTTATGTCGCAAAACCCCATGCATTTTACACCTCTAAACATTTAATTTTGAAAAATGAGTAACAAACTGAATGGGTCGTATGACATTAAAACTGGCAGGAGATTTTCATTCATCGTCATCAATCCTTTTTTGTTCATTAACCTCAATTTTTAAATGCGTTTCTCACCCCCTTATACAGAAAAGATGAGAACTTTTATACAAAATTATCTACATGTTTTTAGGCCCAGTTTGGCTGTTTATTGATATTCCAGATCACCCCATTAAACACTGGAAATTCCGTGAAAATTTTTAAAATAACAATTAATCCCGATTCATCCCATTAGGGATCGAGTTAAAAAAAAATTATTTCTTTGAGTTCCACTCATTGTATTCGTGCGACCGTGCGCGCGTAGCGGCGAAAGCTGGCATTTTTACGGCACATGTACTGATATAAAATTAAAGGTAAAAAATGACAATTCGTAAATGTTGCATTATTATTTGTAATAATACATCAAAAAATAGTGATGTTAGCTTTTATTGTTTCCCAAAAAAAACGTAACGTAGGTAACGTATATGGTTAATTCAGATAATATAAGTTTTATTGAAGATTCACATGGTAAGAAAGCAGTCATCTTATCAATAGAAACCTATACCAAGGTAAAAGGTGAGTTACAAGAGAATTTTCCTCTCGTAATTGTAGAAAAATTAATTTAAAGAGAAGATTCGCAAATAAAAATACTAAGAGAATACCGTGGATATAATTTAACACAGCTTGCTAGAAAGTTAAATATGTATAAGTGAAGCATACTTATGGCAAATAGAGAATAAAAAGCGTAAAGGTAGTATAGATTTATATAAAAAAATATCTAAAGAATTAGATATAGATGTTGATTTGCTTCTTTAAGTATAATCTTACTAATAACTATAAATTAGCATAATGCTTGTTAAAAAAAGTTAAAGCAGGCCACAAATATCATATAAACCGGCTACAAATAAAAGTTTTATAATCTATATTATGGAAAATAAACGTGGTATATAGCCAAATTAATAATTTAATAAAACCGCATTATCTTACCATAATAAACCAGATATCTAAATCTAGTTTCTGCCAGATTTTATCACAAGTAAGGATTGGATAATTTTTAAGCTAGCAAGTGCAACACAAGCTCTATCTCCAAGTGATAAACCATAAATTCTAGTTTTATTAATTATCTTTGCACTAATTAGTGCTTGCTCAGGGCAAAAATCTACAATTTTGACGTCTGATAATTTACTAAGGGTTTTTGCCTTACCTTCAATTAAATCCTGCGCTTCGATACAATATTTATAAACTTCAGCAACATTCACGCTTGAGATAATTCCGTCTTTCATATATTTTTTTATCAATTGATTGAAACGTTCTACAACACAGGGTCAAGCCTCGGTATGACACCATACTTGTAATAACCATAATAAGGTAAATTATGAGCCACGTAACAACGCCGGCATGACACCCGAATACTTTGAAAAAATTCTATCCAGACTGATTTTAGAAAAATTGAAGTAAAAAATTAAAGACTATAAGATGAATCTTCACCTATTACCGGCAGTTCCTCATATATTATACTAAGAAAAGTATCTATTTCTTTTTCACCTAATAGTTTTAGAACTTATTATAACCTATTATAATCATTTTTTATATTTCCATCTACTAATTTCATTGCTGAAATTTTAAAATACATATATGCACTTTATATTTTTGTTATCGTTGGTAATTTTAAGTGGTTGTACCTCTGTTAATGATTCTTCTACTGATCCTCAAATAACGAAACCTGCAACACAAAGAAATATAGAAAATTTTGAACGGCTTAACAAAAAGTATTTCCAGAATCTTTTAACCGGTGATTATTTATATCGTTTCCCAGGAGATAAATATAAAAAACCAAAATAATAATAGAGATAAAAAAACCGTTTTTAATATGGCATCCATACTTATTACTTTTATGATTAATTTTACTTTTAATTCAATTTTGATTCACTTTTTACTAGTTGCCCCATTTGACATAATGTATAAAAGTGGCAGTCGGTTCGCCGGATAATGACGCTAAATGTCGCGTCTTTTATGTTGCACATAGCGAATAGAAAACCTTTGTATAAATATTTGTCATTAGATGATTTATTTTTTTTATAAACTTAAAAATGCGGACTTTTTAGGTTCGTCGCTTTGTTACTGCTGATATCTCCGCAGTTTTTTTGAAATAATGGAAAATCTAAACATCTTTTACGTTTTTTTTTTTTCCGAATTCTACTTATTGATCATTGTATTATAAGAGCTATCTAATAATGCGAGCGGCAAATCTCTATTTTTCTTATTAAAGTACCTTTGAACATTGAACCCAAAAGCCACGGTATTAAAATCGTACCGGCAACAAATTGTGTTGCATTTAAAGGGGTTAATAATTGTTTTTGACCTAAAGCTATTACTTGCAGCGACCTTTCCCAAAATGTAACTTGTCTATAAATTATCCAAGTACCTACACCATGTTTCAGTATTATGCGTCGTTAATTCTAATTGAGAGTTCATTAAGTACATTAACCAATTATGTATCAGGTATCCCTAAATTACCTACCAAATATTTAATTGTTTTGTTTTTTCCGTTTTTACACATCCGTATAACTTCCTAAAATAATAAGTACCTAAAACACAGACCTTGTGTTGGTACACAGCACATTTATATTGTTTTCGTTTAGATTCGTTTTATAAGTACCATTGTGACGTGGTTGTAGTACCACCAACACTTGCATAAACGTCTCGCACTTCGACCTTTCACCGATCGCCGTGTTCGTTAGCCGGATTCTGTCAAGATCAAAAGAACCCGTAATTCTCGCGAACGGTCACACAATTTACATTCTTAAAGTACGTGTGCGGAAACTGCTAATTCCTGCTACAAATATTGAAATATCATAACACGCTGTTGTCAAACGTTAAAATAATTTAGTACAAAAAAACGAATGATTTCGTTCCCACTTCCTTTCTGAAAGGAAGTTTTTCTTTAGGCGAATGTTTATGCTAAAAAGTGTGTTTAATTAAGACATCCATTCGCTACCTTCAATTAAAAAAGAGCAGTTGCAAACATTTTCATTTGTAGTCGGGTCAGTTTAAGAAGTCGTATTGGTTCCGGAATTAAAGACAAAAAAGCCAAATTTTGGAATAATTAAGGAAAAACTAAATTTCTGTATGAATCTCCTCTTTTCGGTCTCGAATAAAATTTGATACTTCTTGTGCTACAAAAATGTTACGCGAAATTAACAAAAAACGGTTTCCTGAATGGAAAATTTGGTAACCAGTATTTGCAAGTGTCGTTGGCTTATTTGCGTACCCCTCTATTTAAGATATCACCATAGGAAAAAATCCAAAGGACTCAGGCGTGGACTGCGTGGTGGCCAGTTAACATCACCTCTTCGAGAAATATGCCTATTGCGGAATAACTCTCTTACAGTTTCAACTGAATTATTAAATGTGTGGCAGGTGGCAATATCTTGTTGAAACTATGTTCTTGTACTGAAGCCGTTAAACTGTTGCAAAGATAGAGCTAAAAATTTGAAATCATCTCGCAGTGTTGCTCTGTATTCGCAGTTACTGTTCGACCTCTTCAAAAAAGTAAGGGCTGATTATTTCTTTGGAAGACATCTTGGCCCAAACACTAACCTTAGGGCTAGGAAGCAGCCGTTCATGTTTTTGTTCGGGGTTGTCGGCTGACCAGTAACGACAATTCTGTTTGTTTACATGCTCATTTAAGTGGAAATTCGCCTCGTCACTGAATAAGGTGTTGTCAAAATTGTGAAACTGCTGAAGCATAATTGTTGCGAAATTCAACATGTGAACGTAGTCGATCTCCTTCAATTCCTGCACCAATGGAATTTTGTATGCCTTAAGACGTAAGTTGCGCTTTAAAATCGTATGTAAAGACGATTTTTTTAAGTTTAACGCTTGACTTCTCTTACGAATAGATGTGAGATCTTCACTTATTGATTGTTTCTTCGACTCTGATGGCACGTGGGCGACCGGAATTTCGAATTTTAACGGGGCGGAGTTCAGATGAGCACAAAACGAACGCTGTGCAGTAATGACAGAATTATTGTTCTGATAATATGTCCTACACAAAATGCACGCTGTTGACCGGTAAATGGCCCCATCGCTACTCAACTTCCATGAACCGTCCGCGGACGCGTCTTTCGGTAATTTCAATAATAAATAGCACTCACTATCTGGACAACCTATTATGAAAAATGTATCAATATGGAAAACAAAAGCCACTCTTCTATCCAATCCTTTCTAAACTGATCTCTATATTAGGGGTGTGCGAATAGTGTTCGATACGAAAAGAATCGAATAGTCGATTGAAGTTTTGAATTGGGAATTCTTAGCATCGAGTGATGAGGAATATTGTGAGCAGTTGTAAATAAATCCATCAGTAGGACACTGCTATTGATATATTGAAAGAGTCAACAAATTAGCAATATGTATATTTATGTAGAATTGCATTAGTTTCGCTAAAAAATTATTTTAAAAGTTTTTAAACGCCATCTTTGTGGTTTTGATTATGTTGGTATAAAAAGTATATCTATCAGAAACAGTTTACTTCTCGTTTTTTTTTTTAATTCAGTATTAAATTCACTCAAAATCTACCATATTTGTCTAATATCTTTAAAATAAATAAATGAAATTTCTAAAATAACATAATATGACTTACCAAATTCTCAACATAACTGTCTTGAACCGTCATCGTAAGTGACATCTGGTGACCTCCGGTGACCTTAGCCTACAGCGACGCCGCCTGGCGGAATATATTAACTCGCATAACTCATTCTAATAATCACCGAATGATAATTGTACCATTCGGGTAATCATTAATCACTTATTCGATTATTAATTGAACTTTTCAATGATTACGAAAATTCGAATAGGTACGTACCAAAACTGGAAGGTGTTTTTGGTTTTATAATTGGCAACAATGTAATTGAAACATAAGGGTAACTAATTTGAATAAATACATAATGAAAACAGGTACGTTGAAAGTGAATACATTACCGAACGTTCTTTTAGCGTAACATATATGTATGAACTTATCAACAGATCAAGTCGGCGTTTGTTTGCAACAAATGAAAGTAATCGTAAACATTGACAGACAAGGGACCACATGAATAATGTCGGCATGTTAAAAAGCAGTACTCGGTTACTTACTGCAGCCACATCCGTCCATATAAGAGCTCTTTTTTTCGTTTCATTTAATAATAATTAAAGAAAGCGTACCCAGATGTTGTAATGTATTGTTTAATTACTATTATAGACTCTCGTATAATAAATGACAATAACAACCCTTACTTATGCATCTCATCCGATTATGTTTTATCTGAAAGGTTCCTGTATAAATACGTACAATCGTTTTCTAATTTCGTTTCTTGTAACAAAATAGTACTTTATATTTAATTACTTTCTAATGAGTACGTATGAAGTTTTGATTACCGCGTCAATTATATTGATAAATAATTAACTTGCTATGTAGCCGAGACATAATGTACTTTTCCCTAGCGAAACCGTTAGATTTATTTTAGTTTCTGATACAAAGATAATAAAATTTCTTAGTATAATAGTAACTTTTTTATGTTTTGAAGGAAGTTTCACTTTCCTAATCACGATAACAACAGATCTAATGCGAACTGTACCTTTCTATTACTTCTGAAAATAAAATAACTGCCAAAAAAGTACGCGTCGTTTTCCAACAGAGTAGTAGTTATGAAGTCAAGAAGACACTATAACGCTAATCAGCTGCAATAAGGGCACACAATATTTGATCGTTTACAAGTATCTATCAGTGTTCATGTCCATGGAATTTGATCGAGTGGTTTTAATCATGGGGATTTGGACTGCATAAATTGACTGAAAAAAAATGTTTAAAAATTTCATTAGACGTTTCGCCACTTGTATTGTGCCTTCTTGAAATTCTATGAACATGAACACTAATAGATTAAAACCGAGGAGTCATTTCCAATTCATCGCACACAAAGATAATATACAAACTATGAAGTTACACAACGAGGACTAACAAAAGAAATTCGCATCGCTTACCAACAGAAGACTCTTCTTGCTACAATGTAAGAGTTGCTGAAAAAGCCACAATAAAAGTGGCGAAACGTTCAATGAAATTTTTAGACGTCTTTATTTGAGTCAATTTATTCAGTACACTGCTTTGATTGTTGTTTCGAATCCGGTGTATTGTATAATGATGAATCTATGTTTCATCCATTGATATAAATCTGCGCAAAAAGTCCGCTGGGTTCTTTTTATACAGCTCCAAAGCATGCTGTGACATCGTCATATGGTTGCGTTTTTTTTGCTCAGAAGTAAGGATGCAAGTGCTGCATGTTCTAGTGCGCGTGATTCTTCTTGTGGCCGAGAACATTTCAGACCACCCTCGTATGCTCTTCTTATCGACTTTCACAAGTATCAGTGAAAAAAATAAAGGAAATTTCGATAAATCCCTTGGCTACAAGACTAGAACGGTTCCCTCCTACATGGGCCCTCGCGAATAACTATTCAATGATGTCGGGCGTAATCTGTTAGGCCTTGCATTCTCGATAGTAATTGTTTAACAAAAAAAAAAACGACTTATATTTAGTCGGCATTCTGTCGAAACTACGTCGCGCTGATAAGAGCCAAAATCGCTATCCGAGTCTGGTAACTGACAAATTTCATAGTCAAAGTGATTTTAACGCCTTTTGTATTACGTGGTACACCAGAAAAGTTTTTATTTGTAATTGTCCGTTTATACCAGAATCAATACAGATATCAACATTGGGAATATGAAGCCAGAAGAAGTTGGATATCCTATAACGTGTTTAAAATTGTCTTTCATTTTTTTTATATTATATATTTTACTAGTTTGTCTGTTTCTATATGTCTATAAAGAAGCCTTATTTTATATTGGAGTATTAATTAAAGTTGTGCTTGTTTTAAAATGTGTTTCTTGAAATAGTGTTTATGCTATTGCTAATTAAAAAACTTTTATCTCTTTTCGTGCATATGTCATGATTGACTATTTTACTAAAATAACTAAACCTAGATAATCCATCTGCAAATCCGGTGTAGATTAAGTTTAATAATCATTACGCAGCTTTGTGTAAAATACAATATAGCTCTATTAACGAACCGTTTATCGTTTAAAATTAGATCGTTGTTAGCAGGTACTATTCGAAAAGCATATTTTTTAATTAAAAACCGATCATTGCGACACAAATGAAATAATTACTATTACAGTTAAAGGTATCTACATTTCTCATTTTAATTACTATTATTCCCGATGGTGCTGTCAGTTAGTAATACGTCAGACTAATGTAAAACACAACATGAATAAAGTAAGGCCATTGTCGTTCTGATAAAGTAGAACGATCTCCTTTACGTATTATTGCCATTGCACAGCAGTTTTGATAGTAAATCCAACAGTAGGTATAATAAGTCGAAAGGTATAAGAACTACCGCCCAATGGCTTTCTAATCAGTTCAATGCCAAGTTCCTCATTCAGATCAAAATCGTTTTGTATTGTTCTTTCTATATACATATAATAACACCCGCAATTCACAACTACGATTTAATACTGCACGTCGAAATGATTCTAATTATTTCTTAGCGTATAATTAATATACATAAAAGCATGACCTTGAAAGAAATTATGTATTTTGGAAGGATTTGTGTGTATCATTACATCATGGATAACGCAGAACAGTAAAGTTGTAACTTGAAGTTACCTCCATTTTGTTACAAAATTTCTCTGTGGGAAAAAGGCAATGATTCCTTAAAATGTAAGTCGATAATTTTTGTTGAAAATTTTATATCAAACAACTTTTCATCAGTACCTAACTGCTTTTTACAACGCCAAGCCTTAAGCAAACTCTAAAAAAAAATTTAACGTTCAAGCAGCATTTTACGGCAAAAGCAAAAATGATTAGTATTTCCAACCAAAAATTATTAAAAATTGAAAATAAATCGTCGATACTTCAAGTAAAGAAATACGAAATGCATACTAAAGGAAAGCAGTAAAAAAGTAAGCCACGTATTGAAATAAAATAAGAGTATGCTATTTATTTATGACCTAGCTGTAACATTTATTTTACATAATTCATAAAATAAAATTTCCTCTAGTACAGCTTTAAATTATAATTGTCTATTAGTATTTCTAAATGCAGGCCGTAAGGGATCAACTCATAGTTAGAACCGAACGAAGCGAAGATAGAGGGCTTTGGATTTCAATGATACGCATTTTGTGTCTTTTACAATATTAAAGAAATTATAACTTAAAACGCGTTATTTCAAACGAGCCCCAAAGAAAATTACTAATTTTAGCAGTTTCTTCATAATCGCGATATACCTAGGTAAATACATTAGGCAGTATTATGTTTATGTCATAATAATAGCTGAGTTTTAAATTCCAATTTTGCAAACTATTACCAAGTAAAAATTATGAATTGTTAAAAAAGTAAAAAATAATCAGCGAATGTAGGCTTTCACGGCCGGCTTGTTTGTTCAAAAAGTATCTTCTTTCGGGCTTGAAGGCCGTTGTCCATGGCAATAATATCCCGACGTTTCGCCTGCGGCTGCGGCAGGCATCTTCAGGGGTTCGGTATTGGTCGCCTTGATCGAATTACTCTGCTGTGCTGGCTTGTAGTAGTTGACGTTGCGAGAGTCGCGTCGTTATTTATATCCTCCTGGAGGTGAGCGGGGCCGTTACCAGCCAATGATGTTACGCTTGGTAAGGTTCTAGTCGACTTCAGCGCTGGAATCCAGATGTTGTTTAATTTTATTCCTTCATCTTTTCTGTTGAAATTATCTTTGTGCTTATAGATCTCTATTGCCTCTCTATGTTGTCTTGAGGAGTATGCTGCGGTGTTTGATAGTCGTTGGGTGTCATTAAAAAGTATTTAATGATTGCATTCTCCTAGCGTATGTTCCGCTATAGCTGATTTTTGTATTTCTCCTAATCGACAGTTCCTCTTGTTTTCAGATATTCTCGTGTTAATCGATCTTTTCGTGGTGCCTATGTAAACTTTCCCACATGAACATGGTATCCGGTATATCCCTGCAGATGATCGAGGGTCCCTTTTATCTTTGGCAGATCTTAGTGAATCTTTTATTTTGGTTGTTGGTAAAAATATAGGCTTTATTTTTCGTTTTTCGAGAACTCTGCCAATTCTGTCCGTAACGCCTTGTATATATGGTAGCAATGCCTTTCCTATGTATGGAGTGTTGTCCATATTGTTGGTTCTCCTGCAAGGACTTAGTGCTCGTTCTATTTCTGTGGTGTTGTATCCATTCTTTTTCAGAGCTGTTCGTATATGTTGTAGTTCCTCTTCCAAATGTTGCGGTTCGCAGATCTGTCTGGCTCTGTTGGCTAAAGTTGTAATCACTCCTCTCTTCTATTTTGGATGGTGGTTGGAGTCTTTATGTAAGTACCTGTCGGTGTGGGTAGGTTTCCGGTATACTCTGTGTCCCAGCGTTCCATCAGGTTTTCTAGTCACTAGGACATCCAGGAATGGAAGGGAACCTTCCACGTTCTTTTTCAATGGTGAATTGAATCCTGGCATTTTGACTGTTTTTGGTCATCGTGGGGCCCAACAACGAAAACATCGTCGACGTATTTAAACCAGTAACTGGGTTTGTCTCTTGCGGTGTTCAAGGCCGTCTTTTAAAATTTTTTTGTATATAAAAATTTGCCATTACGGGACTAAGTGGGTTTCCCATTGCGACCCCGTCGATTTGTTCGTAGAATACCTGGTTCCATATAAAGTATGTAGACTTTAGGCAGTGTTTGAACAGTTCTGTTATGTCCTCTGGGATGAAATTCGCCATTTGACTTAGGGCTTCGTCTCTAGGAACCATTGTAAATAGCGAGGTCACATCGAAACTTATCAAACGATCGGCTGGCTGTAGTATGATCTCCTCAATTTTGCTGATGATATGTTGAGAGTCTTTAACGTAGTATTCCGTTTGACCTATGTGCGGTCGTGGTAATCTGGTCAGGTGTTTCGCCACTGCGTACGTTGGGGAACCAATCGCATTCACGATCGGTCGTAATGGTATTTCGGCTTTGTGTATTTTCGGTAGACCATACAGCCTCGGTGGTAGAGTCTTAGATCTTTGTAGTTCTCTCTTAGTTTCTGCGTCAACTGATGAAGCCTTTAAAAGTTGATTTGTGCGGCGAGTAGTTTTCTGCGAAGGGTCCCTTTTCAATTTTGTATATGTTGCCGGATTCAAAAGTTCCTTGATTTTCTTCTCGTAGTCGGCTGTGTTCAAGACTGCCTTTGTCTGCTGGCAGAATTATGACGTTTTTGTCCATATTAAGGCTTTTTATGGCATTTCTTTCTTTGATTTTTAGGTTGCTTAACGGTTGTTTCGCCCGACTTAGGATCCTCGCAGACTCGATGCGAATCTCCTCTGCGCTCTCTAATGGTAATAAGCGTATGCTTGATTCTATGTTAGCTATGATCTCTTCTGTAGGGATCGATTTCAGTGTAATGGCAAAATTACCACCATTGGCTAATACTGGTTCTCCTTCGGTCGTCAAGTTTCTATCCGATAGATTGACCACCGTACGTTTCTCCTCGTAGGCTACTGTAGGTTTCGTTTTGATTTTCCCTGCCAGTTGCTCAAACTTCTTAATGTGTCTAGTTTTAGCCGTTTCGGCTGTATGTTGCATCGTCCAGTATATGATGCGGTCAATCTTAACCCAATCTGCTGGATGTAGGGCAAAGCTGATGTCCAAATGTAGCTTCCAGAGCTTGTACGTAAATGCCTGACGTGTTTGGTGTATCTGTTCCCGTAGTAGGGCTTTTTCAGTTCTGTTGTAGATCCGGTGAGGTTTATTTGAATTAAACAGTCTCTTTAATTCGAGGTATTTTGGGGTGACGTTCGTCTCTCTGCACCGTGGTAGGTAGCTCAAAGATGTTAGAAGTTGGGCTATTTTCTTTTTTTCCCGTTAACCCTCTAGTTGACGGATTTTTCTGTATTGTTCCTCCCCATAGAGGTGACCAATTAGTGAATGTAGGCTTTCACGGCCGGCTTGTTTGTTCCAAAAAGTACCTTCTTTCGGGCTTGAAGGCCGTTGTCCATAGAAATAATATCCCGACGTTTCGCCACCATTGAAAAAGAACGTGAAGGTTCCCTTCCATTCCTGGATGTCCTAATGACTAGAAAACCTGATGGAACGCTGGGACACAGAGTATACCGGAAACCTACCCACACCGACAGGTACTTACATAAAGACTCCAACCACCATCCAAAACAGAAGAGAGGAGTGATTACAACTTTGGCCAACAGAGCCAGACAGATCTGCGAACCGCAACATTTGGAAGAGGAACTACAACATATACGAACAGCTCTGAAAAAGAATGGATACAACACCACAGAAATAGAACGAGCACTAAGACCTTGCAGGAGAACCAACAATATGGACAACACTCCATACATAGGAAAGGCATTGCTACCATATATACAAGGCGTTACGGACAGAATTGGCAGAGTTCTCGAAAAACGAAAAATAAAGCCTATATTTTTACCAACAACCAAAATAAAAGATTCACTAAGATCTGCGAAAGATAAAAGGGACCCTCGATCATCTGCAGGGATATACCGGATACCATGTTCATGTGGGAAGGTTTACATAGGCACCACGAAAAGATCGATTAACACGAGAATATCTGAAAACAAGAGGAACTGTCGATTAGGAGAAATACAAAAATCAGCTATAGCGGAACATACGCTAGGAGAATGTAATCATTAAATACTTTTTAATGACACCCAACGACTATCAAACACCGCAGCATACTCCTCAAGACAACATAGAGAGGCAATAGAGATCTATAAGCACAAAGATAATTTCAACAGAAAAGATGAAGGAATAAAATTAAACAACATCTGGATTCCAGCGCTGAAGTCGACTAGAACCTTACCAAGCGTAACATCATTGGCTGGTAACGGCCCCGCTCACCTCCAGGAGGATATAAATAACGACGCGACTCTCGCAACGTCAACTACTACAAGCCAGCACAGCAGAGTAATTCGATCAAGGCGACCAATACCGAACCCCTGAAGATGCCTGCCGCAGCCGCAGGCGAAACGTCGGGATATTATTGCCATGGACAACGGCCTTCAAGCCCGAAAGAAGATACTTTTTGAACAAACAAGCCGGCCGTGAAAGCCTACATTCGCTGATTATTTTTTACTTTTTTAACAATTCATAATTTTTACTTGGTAATAGTTTGCAAAATTGGAATTTAAAACTCAGCTATTATTATGACATAAACATAATACTGCCTAATGTATTTACCTAGGTATATCGCGATTATGAAGAAACTGCTAAAATTAGTAATTTTCTTTGGGGCTCGTTTGAAATAACGCGTTTTAAGTTATAATTTCTTTAATATTGTAAAAGACACAAAATGCGTATTTTTATAGAAACGCCACTATTTACAAAGCACATTTTCAACAACATTAAATTATTATTCATAAGTACAAATCCGTCTAACAGTACATTACAAAGAAGATTATTTTTGCTAATTTTAATAATACTTTAGGTTGGGGGTTCATTAGGGGTACGCAAATTACGTATCTCCAGAAGGTTATTTGGAACTCAATTTACGCCGACTCCAATTTAAGAAAGCGGTCACGTGTTTCTCTTACGTACGTAGTGAGCAGCGTTTTGTGTTTTTTGTTTAAAATGCTCACAAAGTCACAACGCATGAGTTATTTTAACTGTTACATATTATTGAAGAATATTACTCTTCCTTAGCTGTATTGCCTTAAGTAATCGGTTTTTAATTAGTGTATTTTATTGAATTTTGGGAAAGTCTTGGTAAATAAACAAAATGCACTCATAATGAAAAATTTTCGCCGAATAATAATATTTTCAAAAAGTGCTTGGCAATAGATGAATATTTCTACTTTCCACTTAATGCGATTTGGTGTATCACCTTTTACCTATAAAAGTAAAATTATATCATTAATTCTTAAGTAATTTGATTTCCTTTATTTAACCACTTCCTTAGTTGTAATAAATATAAAGATATTACCGATAAGCTACTAAACAACTGAAACCGTGTGTTTATTTCTTGCTTACACATACCTGTACATATGCACACATTTAGTTGCACCTATAGAATACGTAAATAATACTTTTTCTTCCGGAACAAGTATTTTTTACAATCATGAAGAACCACAATAATAACATGTGTATGTAGAGATATTTCCTCGATTCGAGCTATACATCAAGCAACATGTTATTCCGGGATAAAATGCATCCTATATTTCACGGAGCATAAAAACTGACATGATCCGCACCATTTACTCTTTCTATTGCAAATTAAAACGATTGCGTTGATGGAAATATAAAGCAGGTTACTTCAGTCTCATTTCTTTGAACGGCTAATAAACGTATCTGATGGAATGAATGAATTTTTTACTGTTTTTTATGTCATCGCTAACATTAAAAGCGCTATAATAGACAAATCATTACTGATCAAAAGATAGTTTTTTGTTATTAGTCAAATAACTGCCCTGGTATTTTTCGGTTGAATGATTAAAAAAAAAACTTAATAATAAAAATATAAATGCTGTCACTAGATAAGGTAGATTAATTTGGAAGTGTCGTTAGACGTTACCCTTTAGTACGCTGATGTCATATTTAAAACATCTACTATTGGAAAATACTGATAAGATGGTCGCGAAATTTGTATATAGCAGGTTCAAATTCATTTTCAATGTGCTTTTAAATATGTCGGATTAGGAGGCCAAGGGTGATCCAGGATTGATCATTAAAGAAAGTAACTAATAACTATTAACAATGAAATATTGAATATAATAGTGGCGTATTTTAAATACATTAATATGAATTCATTTAAAGAACCAACTACAAATTACCACAAATTAATGTGGAAAAAGGTATTGTTGTCATCATCGGGGACATGTCAGAAATCGATAAGCAACTTTGAACCAATACACTTTGATTCGGTTGTTTGTGAGATCCGGTCATTTATTGGCCCAGCTCATCCCTAGGTATATGAGGTCAATAAGTTTAGTCGCAGTGATTGAACTCGTTGGACGACTATTAAGACTGCTGTTGTGCGGCCCATCGAGCTCTGGTTTTGGTAAATTGGTTCTCCTGCCTTGTCATTACTGACTAAACTGTTGTACCTGTCACTGACTACGCCGTTTTAATTATCACTGCCAACCCCGAGTGCCTGCTAGCGGCACTACTGCCTCGTCCGACTGTCTACCACCGGCACCACTGTCACGCCCGAGTGTCGCCAGCGCTGCCTCTGCCGACCTGAAGTTGACCTCTGACCCGTCTTGCTGCGTGGCCGCCCGTAAGTTCCTCTTTCTGCCCGCATATGTGAGGTTTTTGAGTTGTCCATCTCCGGCACCTTGCCTGCCAAAAGGCCGCCGACGCCTCCCGAGGTACATTGGTTAGCCATTCGTGGACTCCACCCCCCCCCCTCTGAGAGCGAATAGACATACGCTCTGCCCTGGTTGTAGATCATTATCTTCTATTCCTGCCCCAGGGACTAACCGCCTGGCAACCAACCCCAATAACGGTACCATGTCTGTTCACTCCAAGCCAGAAGTCGCCGAGGTTAGGTTAGGTTACTCGATAGCTTCCCCTCCAAACAAACTATGTGACTCCCACGCAAATGACTACTTCCAACAACAGATATTTTAACATGGCCTATCGGGTAGCTTACCAAGATAGCCCATGGACTTACAGCGCTTGTGGCCAAAACACAGTTATAGTCTCGATTTGCACGACTTATCTTCTCAAGACGAACATGTTAGAGTTTTGCCTACCCAATTCATTGGTGCACAGTTTTGACGAAGTTCGGACTGCTCCAACCACTAAATTTTGGTATTTTTATTTTAATACCACACTTGTTACTACCCCTAAATTCCCTGAAGTGATTACAAGGTGCCTGTCCCCGCCAAGGGTGTTTGTATACACGTACAAAAATGTAAATAAATGATGTGGTTAAAACTTCATGAATTTTCTTTATCAGCACATATAACTTGTACGGAACTCATAAGAGAATCAAGTTACTACATACTAATTATTAACACAACGTAATCGAAAGGGTCCTACCCACTAAGCAAATACTTCGAATTAAATAAATAAATAGATTTTTTTTGTTTGTTTTTCTTTTCTTGATTTTGACGAAAGTAAGGGTACCTACTCCCCCTCGCTCGGTAACATTTGTTTAATTAAAAAAAAAAAAAACGACAATTTTAAATACATACCTACTTAATGCATTCGAAGCCATTTTATACGTTTTTAATATTTTTTTAAACTAACCCAAATTCGGGAACTTAGCTGTTTGGTATTTGGAAATATCGTGAACTTCTGAAGTTTTCACATCGACCTTAAAGAATCTAAAGAAACATACTACCTATAATATTTGCTTCTAGCATATACATACAACCGAGGGGGTACCTCTCCCTAAAACAGTGGGTACCAAATGAGGCAATTGTATTGCCAAGGGGTGCTATTGAGGTAGATGTATTATCCGACTCCCAAAATGGAAAGCTACAGGTAATTAAATAACCATAAAATAACAGCGATATAATGACGGATGTAAATATGAAGTGTAATGTGTAAGACGTGTTTTTCTTGGCTAGAGTTCTTACAAGACCAGTTAAATATGAGGTTATATTACATTCGGGTAGGTTAGAATGTTAAATTAAAGTCACCGTGTAGATTCAAAATAAAGTGTTTGCAATTTTTGTACGCAATTTGAAGTAGACAACAGATGGTCGCAGGTGCAAGCTGCCCTGATCCTCAACATATTTACTACTTGTACACAAATTGGTGAGTTCTTCTAGTTGTACGCAATATGAGTGTACGCAATTTAGAGAACACGAGTTAGTATACCTGTTGCCTCAGTTGGCCATGATTCAACGACTTAATTTTATGATCTGCCCTGGTTGGTAGGTATACTCCTTTGCAACAGTAGCTGTACTGTTTGATTAATAAGGGAAGCATGTATCCATGATTGAATATAAAAAATTGCTGTCATATAACTAAGGGCGTTATGATTTAAAAATATGTAAGCATATCCTCATTACCGGCAGAGATGTGACTTATTTAAGATACAAGATACAAGTATCTGAAATACAGATACAAGATACAAAATACGTATTTTCATCTTGCATCTAAAATACTTTTTTTAAAATTCATTTTGTATCTTGCATTTAAATACCTTTTGTTTAGTATCTTAGTATTTTGTAAATACTTTTTGCTAAAATACTTTTAGTAATAGCAATCTATGAATTTCTTCACAAAATATGACAAGATTCTATGGTGCCATTAATTTTAAATATCAATGTTACCATAGATAAAACTGAACGCGCGGTTAAAACTTCAGTCTGGGACCAAATTGATAGAATTTAATCGGCTATGAAGTCCCCCCCCCCCCACTGACTCGTATCTTTTATAATTATTCCGTATTTGTTTGTGTGGTATTTTGGATGTCTGGTTGTTGTTGATAAATTTAGTCGATGTTTAACTATACTATTTATTTACACATATATACACATAAGACTTACACAATTAGTTTAAAGAAAGTAACGGAGTAAAAGAGAGCTAAGAGAAGAGTAAAGAACGAACGAAGTTATACTGAAGACTTTGGTTGAAGAAGTTCCTCTAGAAAAGTAGAAAAGAGTTTTTAAGGATTCTGAAAGAATAATTTTAGAGAGATGGAAAAGTGGAAATGGTAAAGGCACAAACGGAAAAATATTTTAAGGGTGGAGTTATGAAATGGTAGGAAACCAACGGAAAGGAATGTAGGGAGGAGCTACTCAAGATAAGGAATACTAGGAAATTTAGACGTAGGACGTTGTCACCTAATGATGGTAGAAACCCGTCATTAGGTGGATAGCGGAAGAGGGTAGCTTATTGGTACTGGTGATAAGGCAGGTATCTAGGAAACTCTGAGTAGCACAATAGAGGAAGGTACAAGTAATAAAATTTATTAAGTTGAAGAATAAGAAAGGTTTAGAAGATAAGAGATTAAGTAGAATTTGTTGAAAAGATGTTTACTTGGTCACAATAGGAAAGATATTTGTATAGAAACAGACGTGCACAAGGAATAATAAAATTTGGAGATTTGAAAGGAATAATAAGTTTATGATAGGTAAGGTAGTTACAAGAAAGCAATTATACACAATAGACTGAAATATTTGGAATATGTAAATATACGAAATGAAAGATATTGTTAATAGAAAGAAGAAAGGCAAAATTATGTACAATAAAATATATACAAAAAAAAAAATGAAACAAGAATTAATTTTTTGTGGCGAGTATACGCGGCCACAGTACCCCCTGCCAGTGATTGAGGTCACGAAAGTTGTAAACGATCTGGGAACCTAACATGTCTTCCAGAACGTGTGTAAGTTTGGTTTGATGGTCGGGTTTTAGGTGGGTTGCTCGGGAATGACTGCTTGGGTACCATGACTTTTCCGGAAAAATTGACCGATTCGTTTTTGTCGCTGTCATCACAATCTGCAATAACGTAGGCGGGTTTGAGCCTGTCAATGGAGACAACGACGTGGCGTCCACGGACATCGATGGTGAATGTTTTTTCTGTCCTCTTAAGCACCTTGAATGGACCTTCGTATGGCTGCTGTAACAACCCTTTGGGGCCGCCACGGCGAAGAAACACACTTTCTGCGCTGTTGAGGTTCTTGAACACGAAAGTTGCCTTATTTCCATGATTCGTTCCATCAATGGGACGTAGTTGTTGGATGTACCGACGTAATGTCTGCACATAGTTTGCTGATACGTCATTTGCTACAGGAGTGGTTGCAGTCAGGAATTCTCCAGGTATTCTTAGTGGTTCGCCATAAACCATTTCGGCTGCTGAAGACTTCATATCCTCTTTCGACGCTAAACGAATTCCCAACATCACTGGAGGTAGAATTTCAGTCCAACGGGAATTAGCATGGCACATGATCGCTCCTTTTAATTGCCGATGCAAGCGTTCGACAATACCATTAGCCTGCGGATGGT
Organism: Agrilus cyanescens; assembly: GCA_947389935.1. Lineage (NCBI taxonomy): Eukaryota > Metazoa > Arthropoda > Insecta > Coleoptera > Buprestidae > Agrilus > Agrilus cyanescens. Next base: position 12,361,603 of record OX376707.1, on the reverse strand, counting down.
AGGCGGATGTCCGGAAATGAGTAGTACCAGTCAAGGCATTTAATTCCTTGAAGAGGTTAGACTCGAATTGTCTTCCCTGGTCGGTAGTGACACGTAGTGGGACGCCGAACCTTGAAATCCAGTTTGAGAAGAACGTCCGCGCTACGGTTGCGGCTTCCTGGTCCTCCATAGGTACCGCTTCGGGCCATCGTGAAAACCTATCAACACACGTTAAGCAGTACCGAAAACCTTCAGAACTTGGCATAATGACAATGTCAATATGCTCATGTTCAAATCGACTTGAAGGAGTTGCGAATGTTCGTAGTGAACTCTTGGTATAGCGTGTAACCTTGGAACGCTGACACGCTTCGCAACTTTGGGCCCATTCTCTGGAATCTTTCTTTATCGACGGCCAAACGTAACGCTGTGTCACCATTTTGACTGTCGCCTTTATTCCGGGATGTGAAAGATTGTGCGTGATGTTGAAGACGGCACGTCTGAATTCAGGTGTGATGAAGGGACGTACGTTGTTGGTAGACACATCGCACAATACTTGAATGTTGGTATCCGGCATAGTAATCCATTTCAGCTGAAGCGACGTTGACCTATTTTCGATCAGGATTTTCAGCTCTTGATCACTTCTTTGGGCGGTTGCTAATGCCTTGAAATCCAATACGTCTGTAACCTCGTCAATTCGGGACAGTGCGTCTGCTACAATATTTTTGTCGCCTGAGACGTGGCGTATATCCGTCGAAAACTGTCCAATAAAATCTAAGTACCTGAACTGACGAGGTGTACACTGTTTTTCCTTTTTCTTGAAGGCAAAGGTAAGTGGTCGATGATCGGTGAAAATACTGAACTGTCTACCTTCAACCATGTGACGAAAATACTTTATGGCCTCGTAAATTGCGAGTAACTCTCTGTCGTAGGCTGAATATTTTCTTTCCGTCGTTGTCAGTTTTCGTGAGAAAAATGCTAGTGGTTGCCATGACGAATCGACTAGCTGTTGTAGAACTGCACCAATGGTTACGTCGGATGCGTCAGAGAAAACTGCTAACGGTGCATTTGTTGCAGGATGAGCAAGCAAGGTAGCTCGGGCCAAACTGTCCTTGCATGCTTCAAATGCCGCTGTGGTTGCTGGCGTCCATATTACGGGTGCTTTTCCTTTTGCGTTGCCTTGTAGCAAATCGTTCAGGGCTGCTTGGACTGTCGCTGCGTTGGGAATGAACCGCCTGTAGAAGTTGATCATTCCCAAAAATCTGCGAAGTTGTTTCACGGTGTCTGGCAACGGATATGAACGAATAGCTTCCACTTTCTCAGGAAGGGGCTGTGTCCCTTCACTAGAAACAAGATAACCAAGAAATTTTACCTTTGATTCGCCAAAAACACACTTTGCTGGGTTTACAACCACGCCGTAAAATTGTAGTCGTTCGAATAGCGTCTTTAGATGGTATTCATGTTGCTCTGGCGTTTCTGACGCGACGAGAATATCATCAATATACGCATAGCAATTGTCCATTCCTCGAAGCACCTCATCTATAAACCTTTGGAAGGTTTGCGCAGCGTTCCGAAGTCCAAACCCCATGTATGGAAATTCGTATAAACCGAATGGTGTGGTAATCGCTGTTTTCACGATGTCTTCCTCAGCAACCGGAATCTGGTGAAAGGCCTTTACCAGGTCGATAGTAGAGAAAACTCTTTTGTTGCAGAGCGTCTGGGAAAAATCGTGAATATGACGTACCGGCTACCTGTCGGGTTCGGTACGGGTGTTTAAACTTCGGTAGTCGCCGCAGGGCCGCCACTCATTGCCTTGTTTGGGAACCATGTGCAAGGGGGACGACCAACAGCTTTTAGAGGGCCTGGCTATTCCTGTTTTCAGCATTATCTCGAACTCTTTCTTGGCGATTTTTAACTTGTCTGGTGCTAGCCGTCGTGGTTTGTGAGCGACGGGTGGTCCAGTCGTTGTTTTGATATGGTGTTTGGTGTGATGCCTCGTCTGCTTCACAACACCATCTGGCCGCGTTATTTCCGGGAATTTGGCAAGCAGTTCATGGAAAACTGTTGAACCGGAAATGGTCTTAACACTCGGTAGACTTTCATTTACAGCAGTCCCTCTAGCGGCGATTTGAGTAGTCGCATCTTGAAGTTTTCGATTCCTTACATCTACAAGCAGATTATAAAATGAAAGAAAATCAACACCAATAATAGGCTTTGAAACATCGGCCACTACAAATCTCCAAGAAAATTCTCGACGTAGACCAAGGTTAAGCGTCAGCGTAATTGTCCCAAAAGTCGCTATGGGCGTTCCATTAGCTGCACAAAGTTGGTATGTCGACTTTTCGCACGGTCCCTTTACTAGCGAACGTGGATATACGCACAAATCAGCTCCGGTGTATATCAGAAATTGTATTTTTGTCTGGAGGTCTGTAACGAAAATGCGGCGAGATACTGAGGGGCATGGGTCGTCTGCCGCCATTAACGACTCCCCGCAGCGTTTCCCGCATCTTCTGACTGATATGTACAGGGTTGTGTGCATTTCCGTGCATTGGCTCCGAATTTTCGATGGTACCAGCAATTACCATTAGACGCACTACGATTCCGGAAACGCGGATGTGAATTAGAACGCGATCTTGGTCGGTGTTTATGTTGGCTTCGCAACTCGGACACTTCCTGTTTAATCGATGCGATCTCTCTCTGGAGTGTAAGGGTTAGTTTCTCTAGTTGCGCTGCTAAGTGATCACCAGGGGAAGATGTGGTTTCAGCTATACGAGGGCGATTGTCTGTCGGGTCCATGATCGAGTCCGCTAAGTCAGCTAACTTTTCTAAGGACAGGTCGCGATGTGCGGCTAAAATAGCTTGCATATTTGCGGGTATACGGGCGAACCATAGTGTCCTTAGCATGGCGTCGGGAACAGTGCTGCCTGCTAGCCCTTTTAGATGGCGCAGGAACTGCGACGGCTTACGGTCACCTATTTCCTCCATTTCTAGCAGACGTCTGGTTTTCTGTTCCTGCGAAGTGCTGAGCCTTTTAACCAACTCCGTTTTTAGAACTTCGTATGCATTTCTTTCGGGTTTGTTCACTATAATATCTCGAACTTCTACGGCATACCGTGGTTCTAAGGCTTCTATAACGCAACTGAATTTGGTAGCGTCGGTAGTTACTTTCGAATTTGTGAAGCTGCTTTCCACCATAGCAAACCATAATTCTGGATCAGCCGGGATGAAGGATGGTATGCGAAGCGCGACGCGGTTGATAGATAACGCGGTATCTAAATTATCTAACGGCTGGCTATCACTTACGGTGGAATTGTTCTGAGCCATTTTTCGTCAAATAACTTTGAAAACGCGCACTCGACACAAACGAACAAAAAAAAAGTTTAGTACTTACAGTTTTTTTTTAAGTCCTGAACGCACTACACGACACATGCACGACACTCTACGTCACTTTCCGTCGGGAGTCACCACTTTGGATGTCTGGTTGTTGTTGATAAATTTAGTCGATGTTTAACTATACTATTTATTTACACATATATACACATAAGACTTACACAATTAGTTTAAAGAAAGTAACGGAGTAAAAGAGAGCTAAGAGAAGAGTAAAGAACGAACGAAGTTATACTGAAGACTTTGGTTGAAGAAGTTCCTCTAGAAAAGTAGAAAAGAGTTTTTAAGGATTCTGAAAGAATAATTTTAGAGAGATGGAAAAGTGGAAATGGTAAAGGCACAAACGGAAAAATATTTTAAGGGTGGAGTTATGAAATGGTAGGAAACCAACGGAAAGGAATGTAGGGAGGAGCTACTCAAGATAAGGAATACTAGGAAATTTAGACGTAGGACGTTGTCACCTAATGATGGTAGAAACCCGTCATTAGGTGGATAGCGGAAGAGGGTAGCTTATTGGTACTGGTGATAAGGCAGGTATCTAGGAAACTCTGAGTAGCACAATAGAGGAAGGTACAAGTAATAAAATTTATTAAGTTGAAGAATAAGAAAGGTTTAGAAGATAAGAGATTAAGTAGAATTTGTTGAAAAGATGTTTACTTGGTCACAATAGGAAAGATATTTGTATAGAAACAGACGTGCACAAGGAATAATAAAATTTGGAGATTTGAAAGGAATAATAAGTTTATGATAGGTAAGGTAGTTACAAGAAAGCAATTATACACAATAGACTGAAATATTTGGAATATGTAAATATACGAAATGAAAGATATTGTTAATAGAAAGAAGAAAGGCAAAATTATGTACAATAAAATATATACAAAAAAAAATATGAAACAAGAATTAATTTTTTGTGGCCAGTATACGCGGCCACAGTATCAACAATATCGCCTTTGTGAGATTCGAGATCGCTAACATGGAAACGTAGGTTTTATTTTAACTGGTTTTACTCAAGTCTTTAATTAAAACCCTTAAAGTATAATATTTTGTCTTGTCACATTTGCACGATCAATGCGATTTATTCGTAAATAATTCACGTAAAAAGATAAACTTACGTTCAATAAAATGTTGTTTTCTTAGAAAAGTATTTTATCTTGAAAATGTATTTCAGATACTATTCCAGAAAGTTATTTGTATCTGGTATCTGAAATACTTATTTTAAAAGTATCTTGTATTTTGTATTCCAGATACTTTGTACAGGGTATCTTGTATATCTCTGATTACCGGACAATATTCCTATATCCCGCGGATATGAGTCGTTATGGTGGAAGTATTTACTTTCTTAAGATAGAAGGTAAACTGTTAAAAGTGTCATACAAAAATGTCTTATGCGGCCTCCAACAAAACGTACAACGAGCACGATTAATATGTAATACTTTTTGAGCCATTCTATTTTATAGCCAATTTGTTAGCACATACAAAACTTATTAGTTTGGACACCGCTTTACCCAGCCAACGACATAAGCTGTTTCGCAAACTTTTAAGTTGATATAATTCAATATCTACTATGTGGCACTTTCGAATACCAATCAGTTGCACAGGCCTTCGGATCTTTAATAAATAATATGAATATGTATGAACTCTAGTGTCTGCCTACAAGAACACAGAGATCGATCAACAGGGCGCAACCTCAGTGTGAACACCACGTGGCCGGTCAATTTTTTATGCTACATTTTAGACCCTTTCAATTAATCAAGGTCAATACAAATTTTATTACAGGATTGTATATTTTTAATATTGAACACCAAAACTCATTTGAGCCACATGAAGTACATATACGTGCATTTTTATGTCCCTTGCACCAAATATAACGGTGATTTTATGGCTACCAATTATTTATAAGAATAATTGATGCCTCACATATCGTAATAAAATATTCAAAAAGCAGCCCAATGTTCCGCTGCTTTCTTTTAAAATTGATTTCTTTGTTAAAAATTACAATTTTCACACAATGTATACTACTTAAAATAGGCTCTATCGAAAGAAACAAGTATATACAAAGAAATGGAAACAGTCATTTCGAATATATACTCAAAAGTATTAAATATTAGTCTAATGAGCAAATACTCTTTCAACTTGCCATCACCGCTTGAATAGGTTCACCTTTTGGAGACACCAAATTGACAAGTTTATGAAATAAATTCATTTACGTTAGGTAAATTAACAAATCAGTCTTTTTGTTTAACAGAGTTGTATATTGTAGCAAACCCATGTACCAGTTCAATTTTAATTTACAATTGAAAAGCTAAACCTTTTGAAAGTACGGCACATTTTTTTACATAAATATTACAAAACAAACTTTCCCATTACGTATCTGGAGCTTCAAGAAATTGATTCAATTAGGAGTTCAAGCGTATTAAAGACTTTCATAATATCTCAATTACAATAATCTTCCTTTGGCTAATCAGTAATGTGAAATTTGAATAGAAACTTCTCATTCAAACATGAACCTGTCTAAAAAACTCATTGTATTAAAAATTAAAACGTCGATCTCATATACCTAATTGGTTCAATTTTATGCGAAACATGAGAATTTCCTTAAGTTTTCCTTTATATAATCCTTAATTTAATAATACCTACGCCACCAAACTTCGATTTCTATACTAACTGCTTAAAATGCACAAGGGACTAATTCATGCAATTATGTTAAGGTTCCACTCTCAACTTGGACTCCGTGTTGATCAATATATCAACTTTTGAACGCATTATTCTCTCTCTTAAGAATTGAAATTTGCAAAAATCGTTTAGTATACAATGAATATAATATATGTAGCATCAAATTCTAAAGTAAATGTTTCTGTATCTGGATCCAGTGATATTAATGTGTGTATTTTCTGTGAACAATTTTGAGGTCCTAAAATAATCTTAGAATATGCTCTTGTATTAAACTTTCAAACCCCTTTTCATCTCTTCAGGTCTGATATTTACAAAGATAATGTTGTAGTTATGACCGGACAAGGGAGGGTACCCCTTTCTTGTCAAAAATCAGAAGAAAACAAACAAAATTTATTTAATTTCGTATTTATGTAAATAAATTCAGAAATGGTAGTAATTGTGGTAGGCCCTCATACTTATGTTGTGATAATAATTAGAAATAAATCAGATACTTTTATGAGTTCCGTACAATCAATAATGTGCCAACAAATAAAACACAGAAAATTTATTTACAAATGCCCTGGATACCAATTTGGGAAGACAATCACCAACTATGTATCAGAGAAGTAGAGATAGTAATAATGACAAAAGAATAAATTATCAAAAATTATTGGAAGTTGGTCAATGTCCGAACTTCGTCAAAACCGTGCACCAAAGAATTGTGTAGGGAAAATTCTCACATGCTCGTCTTGATCTGGGAGAAGAAAAGTAGAATATTTTGTAAAGGACACGTCACACATGGTGAACATAGCCCTTCATAGTTTTTGGCAAGACACGCCACCTTAGTGAACATAACCTCTATTTAATCCTAAGGTTGGTCGTGACACGCCACATTTAGTGGACATGGCCTTCTTATTAAATTCCACAGTACAGAGTGTACTAATTTTTGTAGTTTAATAAGTACTGAGTGTTCCTACAACAGTATGTCAACTTATTCGACTTTCGGAATAAGAGTTCTTCAATAGAAAGTTTCGCCTTATAATTAAGACAAAAACTGTAAATTGAATATATACATATTGCGCACCTGTTACCATAGCAAAGCCTTGAGATGCTCAAGCAGTGTTAGTGGTTCTAAAATCAGACCAGAACAGATACTGCCAAATAATACGGTAGCTACACGTTCATTTAAATTGATCGGAATGCAAACGAGGGAGCTCGTTGTAGAGCCCTGGCAGCTATACCTTCAGGCCGGTCTAGTCACATCTATCTTTGCTAAATTTTGAGATAAATATACCAACATTATTGTGAACCCATTCCAAAACAACAGGTGAAGCCTCTCAAACTATACAAGTTGAATAAACCCAATAAAGGTGCTTGTCATGCATCTACCGAATATGAACAGTACAAAAATCAGTGAAAAATTATATATGGCCCCAAATGGAGTCAAATTAGACAATCACATCCCAGATATAATAACAAAAGATAATCGAAATCAAACAGAGTAATGTACTTCAAAACCTGAAGGCTAAAATGTATGCAATGGTAGCAATTGAAGACAAAAGTTAGAAATAACAACAAAAAAACATACGGACAAGAAAATCGGCTCTTGTCCCACATAAACTGCGCAACAGCGACACGACCCGGTATTGCCAGCGTGTATCTTTCGTGTTGAACCTATGATTTATATGCACCATACACCCACCAACGCTACTGCGAAGAAACATCCAAGTCCCGTGTCGACTTTTTGTTGCCGAGCGACACGACAGGACTGTTTTGAAGCCAAATTCAAGTTGTGTGTGGGGTGACATTCTGTCGTTTTCACTCGATGACTGTTCACTGAACTGAATTTGTAGAAAACACGGTGCTTTGGTGGGACAACTCCATGTCGCCTGCTTGTGTCATGTCGAAATCGTGTCGCTGTCGCGTCGCTACTCCTACATCCCTAACACGTCTAACGTTCTAAAATCCCAACAAATCTATAGGTTTACCGTACGAGGGCAAGATTTTCTATTTCAATTCGAAATTAAGGGCGCATGCCGTCCTTTTCTCATTCATTAGTTGGTAAAACTACTTTTAAAGAAAATTATTTAATCTCACTCCCATTTCAAATAATCAGTAAATAGTCTAAGTTTGAACGTTGAAGAAGAAATATTAAGACAAAAAGGCAAAAAAAGAATTAAAACTTTAAAAATAAAAGCTAGGCTAACATTCTGCCGAAGCTACCAGACGACACTGTACTAAGCTTACTCTTAGTAATTTGCTCCGATTTTTAATAAACACCCGACAAAGCTTTTCTATAAATAAAAGTAGAAATATCTGTAATTTAAAATCATCCGTTTTTCGAGTTTAATTACGGCAGGCGACACTATTTTCGATAAACGTAACTCACCAATGGTTTCATTGAGTAGGTTCTGTATAAGCATCAAGATGAAGGCCACAAAATCATGTGCTTTATCCAAATTGTGAGATACACGGAAAAGTAAAAAAAACACAGCTGCTCTAAAATATGCTAAGGTGTAATTAACCAAGCAGCTGATTAGATTGACGATAAGATGGAAATAAATGTAAAACATACATTTATTCGAGGTCAGATAAGCGGAATTAGTTGTTACACATTTTAAACTTACAGTAATTACAGAGGTGAAAAGTTGTATGAGAAGTTCACAAATTCCATATTGTTTCCGATTTTGTGTAGTCCACAACAAAGGTATCAGTCTCAGGGAATCTCGGAAACAAAGGCTAACTCCCCCTCAATCGCTAAGAGTATTGCTTTTGGCACTAAGCAAGAGTGTCTTTAGCAGAAGGACTGCAGTATCCGAGATTTACATTTATAAAAGAAAGACTGTAGTTTTTTATTTGTCAGTCTGCCGTCTTTTAGAGGTATGGGCCATCACACTTATTATTTCACATTATGCAGTGTTCGAAATTCGATCCTCGCCATTGGGATTTTGCTTACTATTTAAGCTGAAAATAGGTTAAATGGGGAAAGATGTAGGGTATTTCAAAGTAACTTTAATGCCGCATTCAAATTGCCTATAGATCTTTTTGCTGTAAAGATATTATCGAAAGTGCATTTTTTTTTTAAACTACTATACATCTTTAGTTTGACCTATAGCAACTTTTTGATGGGTACATTATCAGGATACTTTTTTTAGTCTCCTTCTCATGGATTTTCTATCTTAATTTGTTTTCGAGAAAATATAACAAACTTTCTTAATCTAAAAAGACAGGTAAATTCCTGTAACGTCTAACTATTTAAGGATTACAAATCCCACATTTGGAACGCGTTCTATGCAATAGACAGAACGAACCATAAGCCATATCCTACTGCCAGCGCCTACCTGATGAGACCCAATAGGTCGAAACCGGTTGTAGGATATGGCTTAAGGTTCGTTGTGTCTATTGTATAGATCGCGTTCCAAATGTGGGATTTGTAATCCTTAAATAGTTAGACGTGACAGGAATGTACCTGTCTTTTTAGATTATTTTATCATTTATGTTCCTTCAGATTCATTACTGTAATTCAATGCCGGTAGGGGTATTAGCCTTCGGAGTAGTTGTTTCTCTTGTTTCTAGTCAGTCTTGTTATTCAAGTAAACTTTCTTTTTCTTATACAGGCACCATATTGGATTTTGCCAAAATTGGAAAGAGTTTCTTTTTCTTTCTGATTATGTATAATAACTCGAATTTCGGACACACTGTATGTTCTAAAAAATAGCCCTTTTTTGATATCACTAATCAGATTATATAAAATTAAAATAGATGAAAAAGCTGGTTTGGAAATATAAAGTTAACGTAAATTTACAATTTGCTATTACTGTTTATACTTCGTCTTACGTTTGCTTCGTTCAAGTGTTTCTACAATAATGCCGAAGCTTACCACTAGATGAACGAATGCAGGTCCAATACCAAGTTGATTCCCTTTGTCTAACTACCTGGTAATAGAATAGCAGAAAATGACCCAAATACACAAAAATGTATTTTTTTTAAATTGGCGGTATTTGTCAGGCCGCTACTCTGATAATCTGAAATAGCCGGCGCATAACATACAGTGCATGTGGAAAAATATAGTCCAAATATTGTAAATCTTCTACAGAGTTTGGAATTTCGGAATAAAAAACAGAAATATTTTCTAATAAATTGAACAAATATGGAAATTCGTATATTGAAGCGATGAGATACTGTAGAAGATTGCAGGAGACTGAGAAAGAAGATGATCAGAGACTCTCTGGGGCTGATTATTTCATCCGGGAGAATTGTCGCTTGAATTGTAATTGTGTTCCTGAGGTACAAACATGCATTTAGTGGAGTGTTCTCAGTTTTATATAAAAAAGCAATTTAATGTTAATCTAGGAGTTTTCCGTTAGGGGGTTTTTCAATCTTTGGATTTGTCTGTAAATATTATAGGAAATGTCTCTTTTCGCAAATGGCTGAAAGTGATAGGAACACTTCATCATAAATTTAAATGTTTATTAAATACCTACAAATCGTACTTTAATTGTAAATAATTTATTTTATTTCAAAAATTTATATAGTTAAATCATGTAACAGAATAATATATTTTATTAGTTCCATTCAATTTTAAGATCACGTGAAATAATTCTTAATGTACTGCTTCTGCATTTATTAGTTCATTTCGAAAATTGAAACTTAGTAATATGAAAGTTTAGAACTATATCAAGTAAATAAAACTGAACTGGAACCGTCAAAAAATTTGTAATTCCTAGTTCTATAAGTGCAGAATGAAGTAGCGCTAGTATCCTACTTTTTAATACCTACCTACTGACAGACAAAAAGACAAGTTGCAAAATGATACAGAGTATAAAAGTGAAAACAATTATTACACGGCCAGTGTCAATTTTGCAAAAACATTCTTGTGCAACACCATTCCTTACCAACCGAACTGTTTGAAAGTTTGGTGTTCTTGACACCTGCTACCTCCAGATAGAATATCCGTGTTAAGTTTTAAAACAGCAAAAACACAACACTTACTAATAAATCAAAAATTTGTGTGTTTGTAGTTAAGATAACTTTCCAACTTTCCAGGTTGTTTATTCTATGTCCATATATCAAAACGACAATTTAGAAAGTAATTCCTGTTACGTACATGCAATTCACAAGCATAGCATTGTGATTGTATTTATTATGTTTATTATTAAGCAAATATTAATACAAGAATTGGTAAAATACCACAACGAAAAGTCAAAGTCGCACCTCATCCGAATGTATTAATAGTGTCTCGGGACAGTGTGAAAACAGGATAATGCAAACACCTCATAATGAAAACAGCTTGACCTACACTTAAGAAAACTCATTTACGATAGTATAAGTTAAAAATTTACAAAAAGAAATTGATCAGCTATTTGTTTTATGTAAACTTTACTAACGGATTTAAAAATTTCCTTACTAATCGTGTACAGTGGTATACATAATTAAGCAATCTCAGTATGCACATGTGAAAAAGTCTCCAAAGAAAGCAAAGAGGATGACTCTTCATGAAAAATCGCTTGTTATTCAAGGGGTAGACAATGAACAAAGTTTTGGAAATTTAACCAACATATATGGTGTGGCCCAGTCAAAGTCAAATAACACAAAAGAAGGAAATACATTATTATGTTGATTATTATGTTCTGAGTTTACAAGCATTGAAAAATTGTAAATAAAGTAGAAATTTTATTTTCAATTATATACATTTAAGTTTGTTGGTATGAATAAAATATTCTAAGATCAGTAAAAGCTAATCTTGCCAATAACCAACGACTGTTAATGAATAATAAAGCAGGGTTGTTTAATTGCTCATTAACAGTTGCGCAATAATTGAGCAAGCAAACTCATTTCTTTACAAACCAGTGGAAGAATGTTCAGCCACTGAAATACATCTTCAACGGTTTGGAATCACTGTTTTAGCTTAGTAAGTAATAAATTAAAAAAGGAAGCAATTGGAATCCACAATTGTATCTTTTCTAATTTACTCGTAATTTATTAATTAGTAGAAGTCATTCATATTTCGTATTTCTTCGGATTCACATTGAAATTTATCAAATCCAATCACAACCACGAAACTAGAAGGAATAGTACTATTATAACTATAATTAAACTACCTACTTATTTAGTATTTGGAAAATATGACAAGAAAAACCAAAAGTTTAAATGATCTCATTTTGCCATTTGTGAATGTTTGTTATAAACACCTTAGCAATATTGTAATATTGAATAAGTATATTTAGTAACTATTTAATATAATATTTAAAATGTAAAAATTATGACGTCTTAAAATTACATACAATTATTTGTACAGTGCACTTTACACTAAAAATATAAGTAAAAGAAGTCGGCAATTTTAGAGAAGAAGAAATATTGGGTTGGCAACTAAGTAATTGCGGATTTTAAATAAGAATGAAAATTTCAAAATGTTTGCTTAAAAATATAGCTTTATTCAACCAGGTACTACCCGTTTTTATCAATGACCTTTTGCCAACATTCAGACAATGCCATAATTGTGGGTTTCTGAAATTTCCGATTTTTGATGTAAAAAAACTGAATTAAGTGTGTTTTGACATCATTAACGTCCTTAAAAAATTTACCAATTAAGGAGTTCAACATAGAACGAAAAAAATAGTAGGATGAAGGCGCAACGTCAGGACTATACGGCGGATGTGACTACACATCCCAACTCAGATTCAAGAATTTTTAGCGAATTATCAACGATGTGTGGTACTTTTCATTATCATAGTGGAGAGCAACACCTTTACGATTTATTACTTTTGGCCGCTTTGCTTGAATTGCGTCGCTCGGTTTGGCGAGTTGGTGAATTTGAATTGATCCTTTGGTTGTTTGGTAAAAGTACAAAGTGCATAATTCGTTTGTTGTTGTGAAAATCTGCTTTTGATGTCGTCTGCGATCATCATTGATCACTCGCCAAAAATTATTGGATCTGGGTTGGGATGCGTTGCTTACATCTGCCATATAGCCCTGACCTTGCGTCTTCAGACTACTATTTATTTCGTTTCATGCAGAATTCCTTAAATTGTAAAATTTTTAATGACGCTAACGATGTTAAATCACACTTAATTCAGTTTTTTGATAGCACAAATCGGAAATTTTATGAAGGTGGAATTATGGCACTGCCTGAACGTTGGAAGAAGGTAATCGACAAAAACACGCAGTTATATTTGTGAGCAAATATTTTGAATTTTCATTCTTTTTTAAAATCCGCAATTACTTGCTGCCAACCTAATATTTTAAAAGTTCGCACTTAAATATTGAAATACCAATCCTAACAAATTGCTCAGTGCCAAACCAATTTTAATTTCCATTAGTTATCTCTTCAACGCTATTAATCACTACGTGCAGATACGGAATTTGTTTGCAATTTGTAAAATTGGCTGCGATTTAGTTATCTATATTTCAGAATACAATGCGAACGTGATACTGTTCATAAAGATACAAGGTTTAATAATTAACTTCCGGTAACCTTGGAAGACTTGTCAAGTGGAAGTAAGTTCAATGAGTAAGTTGGTCAATTCTAATCACGCACATCGGTGATTATCGACCGTGGTGGTAAAATTTAAAAGGATTAAAATCAGATTGCACAAATAGTTACTTCATCAAATATTGCAGCCGGAAACGTTACTGAATCTGTTTCTCACCAATTAGAAGAGATAGCCTGCGAACTGATGCATGAAATAATTTCATCATTCTTTTTAAACGGGTAATGGACTGTCGTATATTGACTAATATTGTTATCATAATTATAAAGTTAATAATATTATTATAGTAAATGTTAGTTTCACAATGACCGAAACTGACGGAAGAAAGTTTGTGTAAATAAAATTGTTTTCATCAACAGTTGCTGATTATTGGCTAGATTAACTTTTATTGATCTTATTTTATAAGTTTCATTTGCAAGAAATAAAATTAATTGAAATTGATTAATTAATAAACATTTTCAGTTTTTGTACATATTCAAAGGTACCTACATATAGGTATACAGGGTGGGCCAAGAGTTCGCGCACGAAATTGGTTTAACTTTTAAACAGTAACTTCATTTTCTTGAGTAGAAAGATACACTTTTTTGTGCACTAGCAGATACAGAATTTAATTTTCTATAAATTTGATTAATGCATATCTATATATCACCGTTTCTGAAATAACCGGAAGTATGTTAATTTTTAGCGTTTTCAGAGTTCCATTCAAAAAAATTTAGTTAGGTAGCGCTCAGGCAAAACAGCACGCCCTGTATATTCCAAAACCATTTTATAGTGTAAAGGAGTATATTTTCTGAAACTTTTATTTGAATTATTTGTTTGAAAAACTAATATTCCGTGCACGCACTGTTGGCCCAACCTGTATATTAGTCCAGTTTAAACAGCTTGGAAATAAATCCATTCAGTTTTTTTTTTTGATACATTCAGCTTTAAGTTGACTGTTTTGAATTGCGAACTCGTCACTAAGAAATTTGGAACAGTTTCAGACTAGTAGGAATTTTTTAGTTAGTTATTGTTGATTTTGTGTTAAATTCTTGAAAATTTCTTTCTTAATTAGTTAACATATTGTAATGAGCGTATGTGTGCGAGAGCGGGCAGTGTAGCGAGCGTATATGTGTACGAGAGCGAGCAGTGCGGCGAGCGTGTGTGTGTGCGATAGCGGCGACGAAAACCGACAGCAGATAAGCGGAGCTCAAAGAATGCCGGCGTCGGTCGGTGCTTTGATGACGATAAACAAGGCCATAAATTAGATGAACACAATAAGCACTCCAGTAAAGTCTAGTATGTAATTCTGGAACTTTCTGGATTGTTCCTAATCAGTATAAATACCTGTTGACGTGGCCAGTAGTCAGTAGTTTACAGTGAGCTTCCGAACGAGTAACATAAATACCGAACTACGATATACAGTGGTATAAATACGCATTTTCCTGGTTAGATAAATAACTTATCGAATTGTTATTAGTGTTTAAGTGTTAAATAAAGAGTTGTAAATAATATCCGTTAAATAAAGTTCTACTAGAAAAGTCGTTACATTGGTGTCAGGTGTGGGGTGCTCAGCCAATCGATCCCCCAAAGAACAGAATTTTCTATTAGAAGAAAAATTGTTAAATAAATCAAAATGCCTAAAAAGTTGTTGGATCTGAAAGTTGCCGAACTGAAAAGGGAACTCGAGGAGCGAGACGAAGATACGTCTGGTAACAAGCTCACTTTACAAGGGCGACTTGAGGAAGCTCTGATACGAGAGGATTTCGATCCGAATACCTACGAATTTGAGGATGAACTAGAAAAGAAATTAACGGAAAATTCAAAGGAACTAGAAAAGAAATTAAAGGAAAATTCAAAGGAACAAAAAGGAAATCTGGAAGAACTGAAAGAAAATCTGGAAAAGAAATTAAAGGAAAATTCAATGGAATTGGAAGGGAAACTGGAAAAGAAATTAAAGGAAAATTCAATGGAATTGGAAGGGAAATTGAAAGAAAATCTGGAAAAGAAAATGGAAAACCTGGAAGAGAAATTAACCGAAAATTCAAAAGAACTGAAGGAAAATTTAGAGAAATTCGACGCAAAATTGGCTGAAACAGAACAGAATTTTACAGGAAAATTTCAAGAAATAGATTCACGAATTAAGGAAATAGAAGAAAGGCTTCTAAGTACGACAATGTCCGAACAGATCGATAATGAAGCTAGAAGTGTGAAGCAGGAGAATGGGCACGGTGTTTCATCGAAAGCATATACGAAGCCACCTAAGTTCGACGGAAAAACATCATGGACCACTTTCCTTAAGAAATTTGAAACGGCCGCAAAGTCGAACGCATGGACGTTGGAAAATAAAGCCTCCGAGCTGGTCTGCGCGCTGCATGGTAATGCCGAGGAGATTTTGGATACCATACCACCCGAGAAGTTGAGCGACTATGAACACCTAGTGAAGAAGTTAGAGATGCGGTATGGTCAGGCACATATGACAAGCGTCAGTCACGTGCAGCTAAGAAACCGACGTCAGAAGGCAGGGGAAAACCTGCAAGAATACGAGGCCGATATCGCTCGTCTGGTCCGCCTCGCGTATCCAGGTACTTCCGATGACACTCTGGAAAAGTTGGCTGTCGACTCTTTCATCGATGGGTTGCGGGATGACGACATACAACAGCGACTTCGATTAGACAGGCCAAAAACACTCGCTGACACGTTGGCTCGGGCACTGGAGTATGACGTCGTTAAACAGGCATCGCAACAGCAAGGTAGAGTGCGTGAGCTAAGGGAGGAGCCCGACGGTCGATACGAAGACAGACTAGAAGAAATAGTTAGCAGGATAGTGGGAAGATTAAACAAGAAGCCGAGATCAATACGATGTTGGAACTGCGGGAAATTGGGACACGTAAGAAGCGCTTGTAGGAACGGAGAAGTTACTCAAGAGCGCGTGCCTCGCGTTTCGGAAAACTGCAAGCACTGCAAGCGCCTGGAGGAACATGAAGCAGTCCGGAAGAAAACCGTCACGGATGAACAATGGCATCCTGATAACATCAAGACGGAACAGGGTTCTGATCCGGTACTGAGCTTGTTTCGGAAATGGAAGATTGAAGGCAGACGACCGACCTGGCATGAGATCGCCGCTAAATCTGGGGAGGTAAAATCGTTGTGGGCCCAATGGGACTCCATTGTTGAGGAAGATGGACTCCTGAAGCGAATAGTGGAAAACCAGGATGGTACTGAGAGCAAACGTCAATTGCTTGTACCGAAGAGCCTGGTAAGGGAAGTCTTGAAGTGCCTCCATGACGATGCTTCGGGGGGACATTTTGGTGTTAACAAGACCCTTGGGAGAGTCCGTGAGGGGTTTTACTGGGTCAATTGCAAAAAGGATGTTGAAGACTGGTGCAAGAAGTGCACAACTTGTGCAGCCAGCAAAGGACCGCAAAGACGACGGCGTGCTCCTATGCGCCAGTACAATGTCGGCAGTCCATTCGAACGGATTGCCATTGACATCGCAGGACCGTTTCCAAAGACCGATGGTGGCAACAAATACATCCTGGTGGCAATGGACTACTTCACGAAATGGGTTGAAGCGTACGCACTCCCAAATCAGACAGCCACCACAGTAGCGGAGGAGCTCGTAAACCACCTGATCAGCCGGTTCGGCGTGCCCATGGAGCTTCATTCTGATCAGGGTCGGAATTTTGAGTCGGCCGTGTTCCAAGAAATCTGCAAGACATTAGGCATTCACAAAACCCGGACAACACCTCTGCATCCTCAATCAGACGGCATGGTAGAGCGAATGAACAGGACCATTAACAAGTACTTGTCCAAAGTGGTCTCCAAACACCAAAGAGACTGGGATCGCCATCTGCCACTGTTTCTTATGGCATATCGATCGTTGATTCACGAAACTACTGGACAAACACCAGCAAAAGTACTGTTTGGTCGGGAGCTACGGTTACCATGTGACCTGAAATTTGGCTGCAAACCTGGTGAGGACGTTGCCGGAGAAGACTACGTTAGTGATCTTCGCAGAAGACTTGACGATATCCATGAGGAAGTACGTTCCCGGATGCAGATAGCTTGCGACCGCATGAAGGACACCTACGATATACGGGCCACTGATGGAGGTTTCCAGGAGGGAGATATGGTGTGGTTATACAATCCACAGCCCCGTAAAGGTCTTTCGCCGAAGCTACAGCAGCACTGGGAAGGTCCATATACAATCGTCAAGAGAATAAATGACGTTATTTACCGGATTCGACGCACACCAAATGGAAAACCGAAGGTTGTCCATTTTAACCGTTTGGCCCCATATGCCGGTGACAACCACGAAGAAGCACGGATCAGACTTATGCAAGCTCGTTCTCCGGATCCCCAGTATGACGAGTTTATGGCCACGCCGAGCTTATATGCCAATTCCAGATTCGGTGTCACCTCCGAGAGATCCGAAGATTTGTTTTCTGCTTCGGACTCGCTGGTTCATTGTGTGGCCAAAGACTTGAGGATGGATCGCGGTATTGCCACCGTATTCAAGAAGAAGTTTGGCCGCTTGTCAGCGCTGCGGGACCAACTCGGAGATGGAAAGAAAGTGCTAAGTCTGGTGGACGGGAACCGATCCATTTACTACCTAGTTACTAAGAAGGCGTCATCTGAGAAGCCCAACTACCGCTCGTTATGGAATTCGTTGGTGGAACTAAGAGACCAACTGCTATCCACAGGTACCACAAGGTTAGCCATGCCAAGGATAGGATGTGGGTTGGATGGACTGAACTGGAGAGTGGTGCGGAGCATGTTGGAGGTCCTGTTCCGGTGGAGCGGCGTCGAAATAACGGTATACACCAATAATCCCCAACGAGATCCCGCACAGCCAAGGACGGTGGATTGCTACTTCCATATGACGACTGGGTGCCTTAGGGGACAGAATTGCAAGTACCGGCATGATCCTTCGAAGGAACGGAAGATGTGATCCGGGACGGATCACCCTTAAGGAGGGGGCAGTGTAATGAGCGTATGTGTCCGAGAGCGGGCAGTGTAGCGAGCGTATATGTGTTCGAGAGCGAGCAGTGCGGCGAGCGTGTGTGTGTGCGATAGCGGCGACGAGAACCGACAGCAGATAAGCGGAGCTCAAAGAACGCCGACGTCGGTCGGCGCTTTGATGACGATAAACAAGGCCATAAATTAGATGAACACAATAAGCACTCCAGTAAAGTCTAGTATGTAATTCTGGAACTTTCTGGATTGTTCCTAATCAGTATAAATACCTGTTGACGTGGCCAGTAGTCAGTAGTTTACAGTGAGCTTCCGAACGAGTAACATAAATACCGAACTACGATATACAGTGGTGTAAATACGCATTTTCCTGGTTAGATAAATAAGTTATCAAATTGTTATTAGTGTTTAAGTGTTAAATAAAGAGTTGTAAATAATATCCGTTAAATAAAGTTCTACTAGAAAAGTCGTTACAATATTGTTTAGTGTGGCAAGTGTGAATAAAGTTCCCTATATAATTATAAACATGCCTTAATATTAATAAATTCCCTGGTAATTCAGACGATAAATTTCAAATAAATATATGTATGTACTTGTAGTGGTTATGGCAGCTTCACTCAGTCAGGCCTAGTATAGTGTGGGAGGAAAATAATATTGCAATCAATTTTTTTATTTCTCCTGTTTTTATTATTTAAAATGATTTATTATAACTAATAAAAAATTCTCTAATTTTTAGCTTTCGTTTTGACACGTTTTAAATAGAAGCTGTTAAATTCTGTGGCAATTGTGTGTAGATATGTGTGTATCTCATATCCGCTCGAAATGTTGCAATTTAGGAAATCAACGAGTCTAGAATGATGTCAAAATTAAATAGATCAATTACGACTACCTGATGCAATTGGAGGTAATGACTATTAGGTGAAATTGTTCAGGAGTTGTGTAAAACGCAATCGCTACATAGTTTCCAAAGCAAGTGAAACCTTTAACCAGAGAACGCATACGTTCAAGATACATGCACTTTTATGCTTACATGTGAGAGTGGTAAATTCTCTACTTCCTCAGGAAAAATAGTAATTAATAGTAATAGTAATGGTAGTAAAATATAAACCGATTACGCGTGACCTAGCGGGGATTTTTTTAATTGTCACGTACGTATGTATTCTTATTCAACAAATTTTAACATTGCTCGTGAACTTTCTTATTATGCCGTTAATGACAATAATGAATAGGTTAAATAAATTTGGATATATTCCATTTGAGTGAATTTATAATTAAAAATTAATAGTTTAGTGGCGTTATTACCACAAGGCAAGTAAGCTCAATGCGTTGAGGAGGAGGGCACTCGTCCACGCATTATTAAAAAAAAAAAATATGCAAATACAGTGGTACCTCGGTATACGAGTGCCGTGATATACGAGTGTTTTGAGTCACGAGCCGCCGAGCGAGCGATATTTTGATTTGAGATGAGGGCAAGACTCGTTTAAAGCCAGTCGGGGCTGGTTTGATAACTTTAGGAAAAGGACCGGAATTCACTTCGTCGACAGACGTTTTCAGAACTGATAGAAGCCAATGGATACATCCCCCAGCAAGTCTTCAACTATGACGAAACTGGGCTTTTCTGGAAAAGCATGCCGAATAGGACTTACATAACGGCAGAAGAGAAAACAATGCCAGGTCACAAACCCATGAAGGATAGATTAACTCTAGCACTTTGCGCCAATGCGAGTGGTGACTGCAGAATCAAGCCTCTGCTAGTATACAATTCGGAAAATGTATTTCAAGTAGTTTCTGAGTTTTTTTCAACATAGGGACACATTTATGTAAAATAAAAATTGCTTCGTGTTTAATTTTTTATTTAGTATTAGTAGTAAGAAATATTTACTTTACAATAAGTATGCGCAGTGCCACCGCGTCGTTAGGGTAAAGGTTTAGTTTGAAAATAGCTCAGGGGCACTATTCAGTACCGGAACTGCAAAGTGTAATAATATTCTTTTATTTAATATTAATTTACACTATTAACAATATACTTACAGGGTTTTTCACGCAACCAGCACACAGGTTTTGTACAAAACGTTTAACGAACAAGATACGTGAAGAACCCTGTTTAAGAATGAAATGCTTCAATTTCCGTAAGCGTCCCCTACAATAATTTGAAGTGAGTTTTTTCTATAAGCTATTAAATGTCCATTTTTTAATCAAGGTTGTCTTAAATAAGAAATAACAATTGAATAATAATTTTTATTTGATAAACTTCTGTTATAATAATTTTATTTTGTTGGTTTTATTAAAATATATTGTAAGATCAAGATTTTTTACTCCGTAATGTACTTATAATCCACATGATCAAATATTTTCAAATACTAATGTCAATACTGATTACCGATCAAGTGTGCAATAGTAATAAATTGAAGTACAGGTGGTGCTTAAATAAGCAATAAATGTTCCTAAAATCATAATAACAACTAACGTTAAAATGCTCTTTCTGCTGGAGTACAACTGCTTAGGTGGCAATTACGAGTAGTGTTTATATGCTCAAAAAGTTATAATATCTCATTAAAAGCATCAGTAATCTAAAATTGCAGTTACCAGCTTTATAAAAGTTTTATGCACGTATTTGCTTTCCAACTGTAGTTAGAATGTAAATAGATACGTGTGCAACAGTAGAATTAACCTATTCGAAAATAACAGATTATTAATATTCGTAGGGAAGATATTAGCCTCTGTTATTAAAATAACTGCAACTCAAAGTCGAATACTAAATGAATCTACAAATTTAAGAAAACAAACTCTCATTAATACTAGGTAAAAATCAAAGCCAATTAAGGGGCAAATAGTTTAATTGTTTAAAAAACCAACGCACCGACGTTTCGCCTAATGTTTATAGGCTTTATCAAGGCTAAAAAATATTTTTTAAAAAACAAATTAGAAACGTAAACATAATGATATTCCTCAAAATACTTACTGTAGGTTTAACAGTTCAAATCATATAGTTAAGGGAGGAATATAGACTGGTGCACAAAGGGTACATAATTATCGTGCCCCAAGGTAACATACAAAACAAATAAATGTAAAAAACACAACAAAAATTAAAATGTTGATAGAATAACACAGTTAAAGTAATAAATAATTAATACATAATTTAAAATTGTGTTTAAAATTAATGAACCACGTGGAAACAAAAAAAAAGGACGAACAATGACATTACTTAAAGATATAAAAAAATTTCCCACTTTAAAAAAAAAAAAAAAAAGAATTTAGGTTGTTTTCATTTGATAATTCTTCTTCATTTTAAATTTATTGTATATGTTGTAGTAATTGTTTACTATTAAATTATTTTCCAGGTCTGGTCGTAAATTCATAGTTTTATTCTCATTAATCAAGATATAAGAGGCTTCTAAAAATAACCTTTTAAAATAGTTAGATTCAACGTGAACAACTCTACTATTATTAAACTGTGGCTTATGACCAGTCTCAATGCTATGCCTTAAAAGAGCAGTCCTATATATTGTGGTCCTGGTAGTTAGACATTAATACTATCGTAAAATTATATATATAGCATTTAGCGTTTTTGAACTTTGCTTTCATCAGCGCGCTATACGAAACTTCTGCAAAATACCGACCAAAGCGTAACCCCTGTTAACAGGTAGATCAACAAACTGCTATAGATAGCAAGTGAAACGCCATCTGCTGGGATTCGGTGTAGTGTTAGGCTCATTAATGTCCAAAGAAATCCTGGCTATTTATTGAACTGCATACACGCATAACCAACTTGGTGGTAAGTATACACAGCACCATATATGAGACAAAAGCTATTGGCCATTCCGAGTGTAACTCATGTTAACACGTGGATTAAAAAATTACCATAAACAGCACGCGAAACATCATCGCATTCCTCACTACCAGCATAAATGAAACGAACTTTGACGATATCTAAAGCTCTGCCGTCTAAACCTAAAGCCTTGCCTTAGATTCATAAAGCAGCCTATCCACTTAATCCCATTGATAGTACCGTACCATTGGATCTCCTACTTGCGAATTTCTTCAGAAAATTTCTACAACTTTACGTTGGTGTATGTGACTCTTTTGTTAAGGAGTCCACTCACTTCATTAAAAAAATAAAGTTTCTGAATTTACAACTTCGAGATCCCTCTTCACCATGGCCCCTATTATGGATACACTCGATTACATTTAGCAGATTTCCTCTAAAGGATATCGCTACTTTCTTAATAATGAGTTTAAACAGGAAAGAAGGACTTCGTTTGATACAAGCCCGGACCATAGTTTTATTGTGGATTCCAGCCTGTGCTCTTATCATCCAAATCATTTTCGAAGATGTCACGAACACTGTAGAACACTGTTAAAAATCTTAGGTCAGAGATTATCCTGTAATTTTGTGGAACATTATTTAACATTTTTGAATATTCTGAAATGTTATAAATAATCTCAAATATTCCTAACCCTTACTAGAAAATTTCGATTATTTAAAAAGATTCAGATGTTTCTCCAACAAGCTGGAATATTTAAAAACATTCTGAAACATTTTGGAACATTTCTTAAAATTATATGTAGAACGTTGTGGAAAATTCTAGTACATCATTGTTACCCACTGTCAAAATGCCTTCACGTTTCTGACGGAGAAAAGTAAGTGACGGCAAAATTCGTTTTTATAATATGTGCATATTGAATAGAAAGGCACAAAACACAAAAGTTTAGATTTTATGATCACATATAAAATAAAAATAGATTAATAGATTTAAATTGACTTGTGTTCTTATCACGTAACGTTACCTTTTACTATTTTTGTAATTTCTAACTTCTTTCAACGAATTTAAATTAAAAACGGCGCAGAGAAATTTTTAATGATCCTGCTCATTATATACCTATCTACATACTAAATTACTCCAGAAGAAAGCTATTAAGCTTTGTTACCAATTATTCGTATTAAAACAGCCAAAGATTTAAAATCGATTAAAATCGTTGCTATAGTCATACCCCCTTTAATTTCTAATTGAAGAAAAAAACAACGTACAAGTACCTACAACATTACTTTCACTCTATTTCTGCATCATTTCCGATAGAGAGAATATCATGAGTAATTATGTAGAACTTGAACTTTCTGCGATATTGTCCAGAACACTAAATAGTATATGTGAACAAAAATCGGTTGCATAATAATGTGTAATGAATGTAATGAACTGAAAAGAATTATAAGCACAAACGGGCGGGGCAAAATCTTGCCTGTACCATGATATAGTATTGAGTTAGCACATGTTGGTATAGGTACTTATATACAGACGTGGCTCTATGTAGGTATACATGGTACATTTATTTATAAGAAAGATAAGATGACCTCGCCCGCAGAAGTAACAGACCACAATGTGTTTCCCTCTGACGTTTACTTATTATAATGAAAATAAGAATTTTAATTAACGGACTGTAACGAATCGGTAGCCTTACTATCTGCTGTCGATTTTTAACGAAAAGTGATTGTAATAGTAAACAAGAATGCGTTTTGTAATGCAAATACTACATTCATTCCGTATCAGATAAAAGGTATTGTTAAATAAACATTAACGTATCCAATTATAAAGTTTTTTGGGAAATAAGGAATAAAATTTGCCATGAAATCAAACTATTTAGAACAACAGGTTTCGAAGAGCAAATATTAACCAATTACTGGCATTTGTTTTAAATATTGCCGCACGATTCAAGATTTTTTATCAAAACTCTTGTTTACCATAAGGGCGCACGGGTTCAGTGTCCAGAGATCCCGAACACAGGGACCCCGGAAAGCCGATATACATATTTTCGCTTGCAAAAGTAAAGGAGTAATTTCTTTTCTACTTCTAGATAGATTTCTAAACCAGCCTAAACTAATACATACAAAAGCGACATTGGGAAATGTTGATTCCAAATTAAATAAACAAACAATATTAATCATCCTAAGGGCTCAATATTTCTTCTCTTATTTATTGGTTGAGTTCAATATGAACACTAGCATGTACAAAAATAAACTTATTTGAACTCTTATACACTGGGTATGAACTTTAACATTTTTTAAATTCAAAGAAAGAGGGATATTTTCATATAAGAGTTAAAGTCCTCATAAACGCCTTTCTTGCTGAAAGCTCGAAAAACCTAATCATGCATTTTCGGAAAAAAAAAATTCTTTAAACGGAAATTTTTGCCTTACAAAATATATACTTTCGTATATCATGTTTAATAGCCAGTTTGATGGGCCCCTCTCTGAGACCTGATGACCTAAGCAATTGCTCACTTTTCTGACTAATATAAAAAAAATGTATATATTAAAATTACACCTAATATGCACATAAGTTCTTTGTTAAATACCTATTGTCAAAAAATCGGCAAAACGTTTAGTTTAGTTTTTACCTATACTACTGCCCATTTATTTAAAATTAAATTAAATTTTTTCTAAAGTATACTTAATATGTTTCATATCAAGATTTCTAAATGGTAACTTTTACAAGAGAATATGAAGTAACCAATATAGTGGTACGTTCCATAAGTCACTTACATCATTTCCATTGTCAGTTTTTACTGATTTAATTCACTCACTCTAAAAAATGTGTTTCCAAAGATTAAATATCCAAATAGAAAAGTTGTAGAAGTGTTTATCTAACAGGTTTCAATATCAGCCTTCGTACAGTAAAAGCATTTCGAAAACTAAACAAGGATAAATTTTTGCAAGTTTTTGCTTTAGCTGCGTTCGTTCTTGTCACGTAGTCAAGCACTTTTGGCAAGCAGCGCTCAGTGTTCAGTTCCTTTCAACTCCGTCGATTTACCATTGCTTTGTTAAAAAAGTGACATTTAATTGAAAATTAATCGACAATCGGAATCGCCAGAAGTTTTGCAACGACTGCAACCCAATCGTCGAACGCAACGCAAAAACTTAAATGTGTTACTCAAGCCGTTAAAAAATACTGTAAGGAATTAAACATTGACTTAATTAGTTACAGGTCATGTTCGTTTTTATTTGAATATCACATTCCGCGGTTACTTTAATTAAAAAATTCTGTATGCGGTTTTTACTTGTAATTCAATAAAATAAAATGTTTTGCCCAAAGAAATGAGTGTCTAAGCACTGATACCTATTTCCGTTTCTTTTGTTGTTATAAAGTAAATAAGAAACCTTTTTATGAACGTTTTTATAGCTACATACATACAAAGAGAACGTAATATTTAAACCAATCAGAAATATTTTTAGTAAGGATATGAAACAATTAAAAATCCATTTAGTTTACAATCCATCAATGAACAAATGCAAAAGTGTCTAGTATGGACATATTTAAAATAAATTCAATTCCATCGCACAAAACTTCTGAATTACGGAACTTCTAACATTGATTTCTGGAAGAAAATATGATGATATTCCGAAATTATTTTGGGAGAGCTATTATATTATAGAAACTACTATACCGGATTAAATTTTTAACTGGAATAAAGTAACTTTGGGGGTAAAAACCGCCCACAACTTCTTTTTTTCAAATGTAAAGGTATGTGTTGTTATCGATCGTTGGAAAGGACCTACAATTAAAAACTATTTACTTCTGCTAATCTAGAAAGCTAGAAAAATGGAAATATTTTTTTGTTGTTATGGTTGCAGCCGTATTACAATTGTTGCTTAATTTTCGGTTTCGAAGAAGTTAATAATTACTGATATTTTGTGCTGTCTAAATCGCAAGAGATATTTTTATTGCCTTTGATGACAGATCGCGTACTCAAGCAAAAGTAGCAGCTTTGTTTCATGAAATGCACCTGATTTACCACCAATAGCCCAAAGCACAATCAGAAAAGTTAAAGGCTCTACTTTAGTACATGTATAGACAACAATACCCAGAGATCTCATGCATATACTGCGCACCCTCAGGAGTACAAATATACAGGTCGTAATTATTGCGGATCGAAAAACAATTACTTGGTCAAATTTTAAAAATATTTATGTAAACTAATGACAAGGAGGTGTCCATCAGTTGATATTGTTCATAACGCGATAATAATTATAATCAGTTGATATTAGGATAAACTAATTCATCCTTTTGCTCTTCGCTCAAGCTAGTTTTGCCTAGGAAAACCTACTTTATCCTAAATTCGAGTTTGGCCATTGACAATATGTTTAGTTAAAACTGGATGATATTTATTAGGTCTAGTTTTGACTAGGGAAAACTGTAATTGACTGAAAACCGTAGTTAAAACTGGTTTTTCATAGACAGGTCAGGTTTTAACGGTAAGGTTTTTTTTAGGTCTGATATTACATTAGTTGTGGTCCAACTAACGCGCAGAAATTGTTTATACTATATCACATGTTAGCGCGGTTTTAGGTGCGATAATTTTATAAATTTAGTCTAAGAACTATTTAATCACACTATTTAAATAAACCTTTAGATGAAAAAAAGCCATAAATAGAATAATTAATTTCTAAGGCAAATATTTTAAGGCCATAAAAGGTGGATAACAATCAACCATAAACTTTTTACGAATCATATATAGATAAGCACGCATTAATGCTATAACGACCTACTTCTTGCACTAATGGTTACGGTAGTATTGAATTAACTTGATTCAATATTATCAAAACGATCAGTTACTAAGTAAATCTAAATCTTGGTTGGAAATGTAATTTCGTTGAGAATTTATCATTTGAGCAACAATTCTTATATACACAAATATTTACGCCAAATATGAATCGAACACAGTATCAATATGAGCTGCAAGAATTACATATATGTATAATTGCAAGTGAACGGAGGGTAGTTCAAGTTTTTTTTTTTTTAATATTGTTTTAATTACAATCTGTTTAATGTTTAATTTAACAATAAGTAATTTTGCTGTTTAGTGATTTTTTGACGTGTTGTGTTGGAGGTTAGAGTTTTTTGAGAACCTTTAGGTTTTCACAATATGAATCTGTTGGGTAGATCTAATGGCTTGTATTTTTTTTAAGTCTGTTGGTTTCGTCGCCCCTGTTGAGGATTGCTGGTACCAGTTGATTTGGGCGATTGTTTAGTCTATCAATACATCTTGAACTGAATAGATGAATTTGTTGCTTCACTGTACTCATGCAGAACCCAATAGCTGGATACCATAGGTCCATATTGGTTTGATGATGACTTTATAGATTAGTATTTTATTTTCTAGCGATAGCTTGGAGTGTCTACCAATGAGCCAGTACAATTTTTTGAATCTGAGGTCCAATTCTCTGCGTTTTGTTGAAAGGTGTTTGTTCCAGTTGAGTCTTGTGTCGAGGTGAAATCCTAAGTATTTAATCGCTGATACTGTAGGTAGTGGTTGATTGTAGAGTTCGACTGGTGGAAATAACCCTGGCCTGAGCGTAAATGTGATGTGTTTGGATTTTGATGTGTTAGCTTTCATTCTTCAAGTTTTCAGCCATCGTTCTATTTCATTGATACCTGTTTGAAGTTGTTTTGACGCCTCTATTGGGTTGTCATGTGTATGTATTAGAGCTGTGTCATCAGCGAATGTTGCCACCATGATTTGATTAGGCGTCTGGATGTCAGCTGTGAAGATGGCGTAGAAAGTAGGTCCCAGGACGCTACCTTGAGGTACTCCTGATAGAATTGTGTAGAAGTTTGAGATATGTTGTCCGCTCTGCACTTGTAAAAATCTACTGTTAGGTATGATTTTATCAATAGAAAATATTTAGGTAATAAGTTTTAATTTTGAACAGTAGCCCAGTATGCCAAACCTTATCGAATGCTTGCTCGATGTCGAGGAAAACTGCGGTGCAGTATTTTTTTGTTTCAAGGGCGTTGGTGATGACCTTAACCACCCTCTGTATTTGTTCGATTATTGAATGGCTATGTCTAGTTTATTCTTTTTAGTAAAAGTTTTTCGAATAGTTTGGAAATGACTGGCAAGAGGCTGATTGGTTTATATGATGAAACTTCTGTAGGAGGTTTTCCTGGTTTAGGGATGACTATGATTTTTGCATATTTCCACATAAGGAAATTTAATGCAAAATTCTGTTTTTGCCTAATTATTCCGAAGTTTTATTTCTGTATTTATTCATCTACAGTCTTCGTTCTCGTCGTTAACACAGTCCCAATGCAAATGTCAGCCGCAGTTGTCGACGAAACGTCTGGATGTAACAGTTTATATAAGCTATTGCCTATAAGTCTGAACCTTGGGTAAATATGGATTCCGGCCGTGAAAGCCTTTGTTCCTATAACGAAAATAACCTTTGGTAGTCACTGTCGGTGGTTTCCAATGTTTCCCGATCTCAGGCAACTTATCATAGTAAATAAAATCACACTTTCATTGTGGCATTGTTTAACTGATTTTATGCTTCTTTACTCATACAGTGGTTAAACAATTAGCGGGTATCTACTTTATAAACCAGATTCAATGAACAACGTTGACGCCTATTTTGACGAACTGCTTGTGTTCACTGGTTTGGATTACCCAAAATGTTGTGATGATGAATAACTCTTGTGAATTTTTAAACTATTTTTTCAACAACTTATTAATATGGTTCACAAACAAAACACTTTTTCAAACCAGCAAAGAAAAACTTAAAATTAAGAATAATTGAGAGTGGACTGTAAGTAATATTGTTTACACGAATGAATGGACCGGTACCGAAGGATGACTCATCAGATCGAGATCTCTGTTGCAACTCCCGATTTTCCTGCTTTTTGGAAAAGTTACCATTTTTTGGTAAAGTGGAGGAAACATTTAAGGTGGAGTTTCGGACCATTTTTCAAGTAGGTAATTGGTTGAAATTATTCAGAAAGTTTTTGATTCGTATCCAGGGGGGTGAAGAGATAGTGGGTGTGTGCACCCGCAAAATAGTAGGAGTACTAACAGGTACTACTGAGGTTATCACGTGAACAGTAAGTGATTGAAAATAGGCAGCGATAAAACTCGACCGTCGACCCAGCTTCTGAGAAGCATAATAATAGGGAAAAACACCAATTAACATTATTGGGGATAATTCTGGATGAATAGTCAAAACTGAAAATATGTACCGATCCACAATAGAAATTTACACAATGGGCAATAAAGTTTTGAATAGTTCCGAATAGTGCGCAAACAATAATTTCCAAAGAGCCAATATACTAATAAAATAAACATTCCTAAAAAGATAATAAATGCCTATCCAAAAAGGTACAATTTGTATAAAAATAATATTGATACGCAACATACTCCCCCCGTTGAGAGCTTATTCGATCAAGTGATTTAATTGGAAATATGAATACTTATTCACTACTAACGTCTATTTCGCTGTTCCCTTCCTTAATTCTAACACTGTCACTAGCGTCTATTGGTAATGGTACCAACTTTTTAACACATCTTTTAACTTCACCAAAACTCGTCCGAATTGTGGCTGCACGGATTACGCTGTCTTTTCCGGGATGCACTGCTATCACACGACCCAAGCGCCACTGCAGCGGAGGTACGTTGTCATCGCGTACTGGGACCATACAGCCTGTCTGAATGGGATGGGTTCCTTTGAGCCATTTACGCCGAATTTTTAATTCATTAATATACTCCTTGTGCCATCTGGTCCAAAAGGATTGGTTCATCTTCTGTATGTGCTGCAAACCGGACAGCCGATTGTCAGGCACATTGGAAACATCTAACTCCGGTAAACTAATAAAACTATCACCGATAAGGAAATGCGCAGGGGTTAGTGGTAATAAGTCTTGCGGATCAGATGACATAGGGGATAAGGGACGCGAATTGAGGATGGCTTCTATTTCAATGACGAAAGTGTTGAATTGCTCGAATGTGAATAAAGTATTTCCGCAAACTCTGCGAAAATGATGTTTAAATGCTTTTACGGCCGCTTCCCAGATTCCTCCGAAATGTGGAGACTGCGGCGGAGAAAATCGCCATGCAATTCCTTTGTTGGCTAAGTATTCCTGTATTTTCTTGTTGTGTTCTTCGGACATGAGTAATGCTAGCGTTTGCTTCAGTTCCCTGTTTGCGCCTACGAAATTAGTGGCGCTGTCGGAGTAAATTGAAGTACACAGCCCTCTTCTTGCAACGAAACATTTTAAGGCTGATATAAACCCTTCAATAGTAAGATCGCTGACTACTTCTAAATGTACGCACTTAGTAGACAAGCAGATCAAAACAGCTACATAAATTTTAACCTTGTTACGATTTCGGTGTCTTTTCTCCTTGATGTAGAACGGCCCGCAATAATCAATGCCTGTGTTCGAAAAAGGACGGACTTCCAAAGTCCTTACTTCCGGAAGATTGCCCATTACGTAGTCAATTTTGGGTTGATTAAAATGGGTGCATTTCACACAGGATCGAATGACATGTCGGACTTGGTTTCGACCATCGATTGGCCAGTAATGTTGGCGGAGCGAGTATAAGGTTGCTTGTACTCCACCATGGAATGTAATATCATGAAAATGTCGAATAATGAGCTTTGTTATGTAGTTTGATTTCGGTAACAAAATTGGATGTTTCTTATCGTACGTATATCGAGAGGTCTGCAGGCGTCCTCCTACGCGAATGATTCCGTCCTTATCTATAAAAGGGTTGAGCGTCAATAACTTGCTTTTTTCGGATATCATATGCCCATTCTCTAGCTTCTTCATTTCCGCGGAAAATTCTACTTATTGAACTAGTTTTAGTATCCTCTTGCGATTATTTTTTATTTCTTCTGCAGTTACATTCCCTTTATTTTTCGAACAGAAACGAAGACAAAGAGCGACTACTCGTAGCGTGAGAAACGATGAGAATTTGTATAATATACGAATATCCATGTTACTTATCGTCAAACATTTTGGCTTTTTCATTTCGAGCGACTGCTCTGCTTCGATGACAGGTTGATAAGGCCAACAATCTGGCGATTTCGTCAACCAACTTGGACCTTCTTGCCATATTGAAGGTTTTATGAATTCTTCAGGCATCTGTCCACGTGATAAAAGATCCGCTGGATTATCTTGAGTAGACACATGCCTCCAGCAGGCAATTTGCGTTTTTGTTTGAATAGTGGCAACTCGGTTGGCTACAAATACTTTCAACAAGTGCGGTGGTGTTTTGATCCAATTCAGAACTATGGTTGAGTCTGACCAAAAGAAAGTTTGATCTATTTCAATTTGTATTGCACTCATAATCGAATTGTACAAATCAGCCAAGAGCGCTGCCGCGCAGAGGTCTAGTCGGGGGATCGTTTGGATATTTTTTAACGGTGCTACCCTAGATTTAGCAGAATATAACCGTACACGAACTTCTCCAGATAAATCTCCGGATCTCAGATACACGCATGCACCGTAAGCTCGCTCACTGGCATCGCAGAAGCCATGCAATTGAATTTCTTTGGAGTGTTGACAAAGAACCTTTCGATTAAGAAACGGAAGTTGATGTACAAATTTGTTCCAACGACTATGAATTTCAGCAGGTAGTGATTCATCCCAGTCCAACTTTAGCTGCCATAGTTCCTGCGTAGCAAGTTTAGCCGTCACCACAACTGGATTCAGAAGACCCAAAGGGTCGAATATCTTGGCGATTTCGGAGCAAATAAGCCTTTTTGTTGGTTTGGCTGCTTTGGTCGATCCAACTGTGTAAATTATTGCGTCATCAGTGGAATTCCAATGTACTCCCAAGGTTTTTAATGCTACGTGATCATTCTCTTGTAGCAATAGATTAACATTTTTATTGGGAATTGTCTGCATAACCTCTTCGGAGTTGGAAGCACACTGTCTTAGATTAAATCCCCCACAGGATAGGAGTTTCGTGATTTCCTTACGAAGTCGATTCATTTCTTGAATGGTATTAGTGCCGGTCAGCAAATCATCGACGTATAGGTCGCGTTTCAGTATTTGTGCCGCTTCCGGAAATTTTGAATCTTCATCGTCCGCAAGCTGCTGCAAGCATCTGGTGGCTAAAAACGATGCCGGTTTGAGCCCAAAAATTAATCGATTAAATTGATGTTTCTACAGATCCGTTTTCGTCACGCCATAGGATGCGCAGAAAAGATTGATCTTGGGTTTGAACCGATATCTGCAAATACATTTTCTCGATGTCTTCAGTCAACACATAGTTATGTAATCGGAATCTCAAAAGCAATGAAAAAATATCGTCTTGGAGTATTGGACCGCATAAAAGGGCGTCGTTCAAGAAAATGCCTGTGCTTGAACCCGCTGAAGCATCGAAAACAACACGGATCTTTGTAGTCATGCTTCACTCCTTTATGACAGCCTGATGAGGAAGATAGTATCCTTTGGCAGAAGTAATGCTTACTTTACCCATATAACCTAGATTCAGGTATTCATTGATGACCG
This sequence comes from Agrilus cyanescens, assembly GCA_947389935.1. Classification (NCBI taxonomy): domain Eukaryota; kingdom Metazoa; phylum Arthropoda; class Insecta; order Coleoptera; family Buprestidae; genus Agrilus; species Agrilus cyanescens. The sequence continues at coordinate 12,328,860 of OX376707.1, read as the reverse complement.
CAGAGTATTGTTTTTTAAGGCCTGGATTTCTGGCAAATCGTCTTTCCAATGAATAGAATCGCTTTAACGCCATGGTGTAGGATTCACCTAGTTGTTGCTGCTTTTCGTTGAATGGCAAGGCAATTGTGTATCGTCCACCCGGCTGACGTGTTACAAATTTTGTGAAATGGTCTTCACAAGCTGCTTCTTCCGCCGATAGAAGTTTTCTCGTTGACCCGTCTTCTAATTCTCAAAAGCGTGATATGTCTGTTTCTAATTTCAATAAATGGCATCTGGCCCTTTGCCCTTTTATGTATAAAGGTAGACTACCGCCAATTATCCAGCCTAGTTGGGTTTTTTGTAACACAAGATCGGGCTCCTCTGCCGAGGATAACTGAATCTGTCCAATGCACAAAAGGGATAACGACGGTCCCGAACCAAGAAGAAGATGCACAGGAGCAGGCTTATCAAATGAAGGATCTGCTAAATGCACGTTTTTTGGTTGGTTAAACAATTGGCGATCTATCAATTGGCTGGGAACTAATGAAGTTATCGATGGTATCGCTAAAAATTCCAACGTTTTGTGATATCCGCTATGTAAGGATTTTATAGTAGCAATTACGGAATACATGGACGATGTTGTCATGTCGTTTAGCGCGTCGATTGGAACAGCTTTACTGCGTTTAGCTAATTGCAATTTGTCTGCTAAATCATAGGTGATAAAATTTCTACTGGATGCTGTGTCTATAATGGCCCTACAAGAAACTTCGAAATCGTCTTTGTCGATTATCTTTACAAATTCCGTGGGTAAGATATCTTCACAGCCAACCGACTTCAACAGAAATGATCTGACGGAGTTTTTCTTTAATAGTCAAGATGACGTGTCGTCCTTTGATGATGTAGCACCTTGCTGAGACGTTAATAGTGCAGAGCTAACGGCGACGGAATTCCTGTTGTCTGAGTGTAAAAGTGAATTGTGTTTTTGGCCACAGAACCGACAATTGCTACTTTTACAATCTCTTAAACCGTGCCCAGATTTTAAACAATTATAACATAATTTGTTATTGTAAGTTGCTGATCTACGTTCTTCCGAGGACATTGCAAGAAAACGATCACACTTGTAAATAGAATGCGACTGCTGACATATAGGACAAGGACTAAAAACCCTTTTGCCTGTTTTTGTAAGAAAGGTTTTGACCTTATGTGGACCAGATTTATTGCTACTTTTTTAAGGTAGATGACCTTGTTTATCAACATCCACCTTATGACTGCGATTTAGACTTAGATTGCGATTTGGGTTTCGTTTTACCCTGAATTAAACGAGTCGCGTCTGCTATCACTCTATAAAAATCTTCTTCGATTTTCTCGATTTCGACATCCTGCTCTTCTTGAACTGCGGCTTCCAATCCCGTGGTCTGCTCGTACACCTCGTACATATTTGAGAAGTGTGTTTTGAATGTCTCAAGTTTAATTTGAAGTAGTTCTACGTCTGGAGATTCCTGATTTTTACCAATGTAATTGCGAAATCTGGTTGCACGTTTTTTCATATCGGTTTGTTTACGTTTGAGCAAATCGAGCGTAGCCATTGTTTTAAGATTGTATTCGAAATACGCCAGGAAAATAGGATAGGATTAGTGATAGTTTTAACTTAGCTTACCCCAAACAGGCTCCGGTGGCGATGAGGAAAGCAACGATGGTTGTAGTCCTGGACTCCCTGTTGTGAAAATTAGTAACGCGTATCCTTATCCTTGTCGGTTCGCTGTGTTTTACTGTTCCGATGTCCGTCGGCTGCTTCGTAAACTTAACAGTTTTTGAATGACACACTGAATGATTCGCTCAGAATACACTTGCGCACTTTTACTGACCCGTCGGCTGCTGCTGTCCGAAAAGTTGTTTCGTAAAATTTCCAATTAGAGGTAATTCAGTAATCTTTGAATTTTTTCACTTGCGCTATTTCACAGTTCCGCTGGCTGCTGATGTCCAAAAACGGCTGCTTTGTAAAATTGCTTGTATGAAGACCAATCCGGCTCGAAGGACCATTTTTTTGTGTTGACGCCTATTTTGACGAACTGCTTGTGTTTACTGGTTTGGATTACCCAAAATGTTGTGATGATGAATAACTTGTGAATTTTTTAACTATTTATTCAACAACTTATTAATATAATTCACAGCAAAACACTTTAACAAACTAGCAAAGAAAAACTTAAAATTAAGAATAATTGAGAGTGGACTGTAAGTATTATTGTTTACACGAATGAATGGACCGGTACCGAAGGATGACTCATTAGATCGAGATCTCTGTTGCAACTCCCGATTCTCCTGCTTTTTGGAAAAGTTACCAATTTTTGGTAAAGTGGAGGAAACATTTAAGGTGGAGTTTCGGACCATTTTTCAAGTAGTTAATTGGTTGAAATTATTCAGAAAGTTTTTGATTCGTATCCAGGGGGGTGAAGAGATAGTGGGTGTGTGCACCCGCAAAATAGTAGGAGTACTAACAGGTACTACTGAGGTTATCACGTGAACAGTAAGTGATTGAAAATAGGCAGCGATAAAACTCGACCGTCGACCCAGCTTCTGAGAAGCATAATAATAGAGAAAAACACCAATTAACATTATTGGGGATAATTCTGGTTGAATAGCCAAAACTGAAAATATGTACCGATCCACAATAGAAATTTACACAATGGGCAATAAAGTTTTGAATAGTTCCGAATAGTGCGTAAACAATAATTTCCAAAGAGCGTAGACATCCTGTTAAAAGGTATACAAATATTGAGCCAATATACTAATAAAATAAACATTCCTAAGAAGATAATAAATGCCTATCCAAAAACGTACAATTTCTATAAAAATAATATTGATACGCAACAAACAAAGTTACTGAAGGATGCAATCACGAGAGCACAACAGTCGTATAAATATAAATATCATTGTGTGGCTGCAATTAGTTATTAACATATATTGTTTTTCCCATAATCTACATTTTTAAATGCCACAAACATATATCAATCGCATGGGTGAAGGATACAGACAAATCACATAACAGTTGCGGATTTATAACATTTCATGGTAGAAAAAAATGAGCGTCTTTTACGCGAGGTGACGCGTGGATCAATTCATTATTTAATCAAATAAAAAAGCTACTGGGCAATTATTTATATTAATTAATCGATTGATATTGTTCAAATGATATTTGAATCAATTAATTGTCCTTTTAAAGAAAATAAAACAAGTAATAAATCTTTTAATGGGAATATGTATACTGCCCCAGAAATGTCTAAATTAACTAATGGCAGTGTCGATGAAATAAAGGCAGTCTTGTTTGAACAGAAAAGACAATATTTATAATCAATAGAAGCTAATATCGCTAGTACCATCTAACAAAAAAAAAAAGACAAAAAGAAGTAAAACCACGAAAGGTTATTCCAACAATTATGGTGAATGGTCAGATGCTCTAATTTCGCTGTTTTCTGAATCTGCATTTATTTTAAGTCTTAATAGAATTCTTTCGCTAACACAGTAGCTTCTTCAGGTTAAATGTGATTTTATTTCCTATTATGAATTACTTTCATAAAGTAAAACCCGATTCAATTTCATATTAAACCAAAAAATTAATAAACGAGATTTAATCTTCCACTTCTAGAGGTCAATTCTTCTTCAAATTTAGATGGAATTAACCTCGTGATGTAACCTATTAAAAAAAGTACATTTAAATCGAGAAGCCTATCTCCGTTTTTAAACTATATTAAAAATAGAAATTATTATAGCTCGACAGTTTAAGCTTAATAGAATTTATTGTTGTTACTTCTTTTCATTTTTATTGCCAGATGAAATTCTTAATTATTTTTCTAAAATAATATTGGTGTAGCGTCGTAGCAGCTAACACGTGTAGGTGCGTGTTGCGAGGTTGGTTCTAATAAGAACCGTTGGATGTGGAAGCCAATTTCAGATTCCAATGATGAGCGAGTCAAGTCAGACTAGACCAGCTTTATTGAAATAAATTACAGCTATTTATACAAAAAATATTTACATTGATGATATGGATAATGTGCCGTCAGCGGTCTACGCTAGTGTGCGTATTTTTTCTGACCTAGTTTGTGGCCAGAACTGCCGATGTTCTCTGTCAGCAGAATTTAGGTTCTGCTGTACAGAGTGTACTAACTTCCGTATTTCGGTATGTACGGAATGTTCTCACAGGACCCCCTTCCCTTACTTCTAAACATAATAAATTTTCAATAAAAATACTCATCTAAGAAAAGTTTTCCTATTTTTTCTGTAACTGAGGGGAGGGAGGTACTGCTCCGCAGAGACAACAAACCATCTAATTACCTAGCATTCACTACAACAAGCAGCTGAAGAGGACGGAAATAAATGAACCTAAAAACGGCCTAGAGTAGTTAAGTTTTAGGGGAGACACATTTTTCTCGGTAATCCAACACTACGTGTTTGTGGAGATTTCCCAACTTCAAGAAAACTCAAGGAAAACTGTGTACTTTACACGAAATATTTCGTTTTATATTTCGATTCTTATACAAGTTTGTTGAAACGTTAGATGTTTAATTACCGTACCTGTATATCCAATAATTTTAACGACCAATATTTATTCAAGTAATTACAATGATTTATTTTTTATTGCGACACTGTTTAGTTCAGAAATTGACTTCGTATCAAATCTTCAATGTAATTAATTACTCCTCTCAGTCTTTTAACAACCGCTTGTTAAGAGATAACATCCTTAATGGACGAATATTTTATTTTAATGCTTACTAAATATTACACTAATTTGTTACATCTGTATGCTAATAATACTAATTCCCAAAAATCGTTATGATGTTAATTCCAAATTAACGTTTTAACATTCCTAATCCATTCAAATGACATTCCGGATTTTAACTGCCAGAAATTGCTACTAATTGGCAACTAATGTTGTAATAGAGACATCCGAATTGCATTACTGGAAGATCTTGTTTCACAGGTATATAAAATTGATTTAAAAATATAGGCAAGTATTTTCGGTAAGAAAAATTCATAAGTGCATCAAAATAAAACCTTTTGATAATTCTCGATGATATTTTGTATTAAAAGTTTCTTTATCTGTTAATCTGTGAAACGAAGTGATCATTTGTATAATTGAATAGTAATTTAAATTATGGTAGGTGCCATTTAAGCACCTACGATGAAAAAAATCATACATGATGGTGATGATTTAATGTCTTTGATTATAAAATATTAATGATACGAAGTCAAGGGATTGACTATCTACAATACACATGAATGGAAATGTAAAAGGCGACAATTAGAACAAGATTGGATTAATCTAAAAATCGATTTTTTAGATCGACCTGAACTACCAGCTCGATTCATGAACCTCCTCGAATCAAACGGATTCACGCTATATTAATAAAAAAATAAGTAACCGACAATATAATTTATTTAAGTCGTATGTTAGTATCATAATAATCACAAAATATGTTTGTATTTAAAAATGATACTAAGTACAAAATATAATTATTTTTTTTAGGTTACTTGAGAACCTCTAATTGATTATTGTTAAAGATAATTAAATTGAAAGAATTGGCAGAATTTCATTATTTATATCAGTAAACAAACATAATTTGCCTTTTATATTATTATTTTTTATTTTAAGTTTGTACACGAAGGCTACTTTACTAATTTCTGAACTGAGTTTTTGAAAACATTCAACTTTCTTAGCGGAGAGTTACAAATCAACTTATGATTCGATTAATCGAGAATCGATTCTAATGCGTTCAATTTTAATCCATTCGAAAGTCGATTTTTCAGAATGAATTGACATACCTACAGAATACCTTTTAATGGAACGTTACGGCACGTAAGGGCAGGGGTCATCAAATGACGGAACGCGGTCAAGATTCGGACCGCCGACCTTTTTTGTGCGGACCCAGAAAAACAAAAATTTGTTGTATCGGGCTTTGTTATTTTTCGCATAAATATCAGGTATATTTGTTTAAATGTATTCTTAATAAAAAAAACATTCTGAATTCTATCCTCTTTATTTCTCAATTGATATTTTAAATCTTTGTTGTTATCATCTACCAAATGGACTACTGCAGATATATATCTTTTTTAAAATCCAACGAAACTAAATGGTGATTCTTGCCACAGGCATTCAAAGGTTAAGTTGGAAAGACAGCGGAAAATTTTTTAAAATAAAATATCAGGTAAGTGAAGCCTTGGAAAAATGTGCTAATTTAGTTAATATCTCATTCATTAAGTATAGGAAGATATGTCTGAATAAATTATTTTATGTAAAAGCTTAGGTTGGGGAACCTCTAATATATTATTGTGAATGAGTGGAGTGAGAGAGGGAGAGATGATAAGTAAGTTGGGCGCCAGACATTCATTTCATGAATATCAACAGAATAAATAAAAAAAATTAAGTTTTTTTTTTTAAAGAACGAAAAATTATATTGAAAATTGTCAGTTGTTTAAATATCTACAAAATTTGATACAAGAAAAACATGAAATTCCTTAACTCAGATAGTGAGTTCAAATAAATAAATTTTTAGAAATACCAAAAATGAAATGTTATTAAAATTACATTAAATAACCCTAATCTTCCCTAACTAGCTAAATTATCTACTAAAGTTTTAAATATAAAAAGAAAACAACAATACATCTCAATATTTACAAAAGTTTTTAAATTTTTAACTCACTTTGACGTCCTAAAAGTCTTTCCCTTGATTCCTTAAATTTATTGAATTTCTTTGGCCTTGGTAGTGAATGACTACACAATCACCTGATGTTTGTTGTTGGTGAATCAGCCAATTAAGTTCAAGACATAGATGCACACACTTTAATTTACTCAATTAGTTCACTTGGTTATGTTTAAACAAAATAAATTTCACTTATTTTATTTCCAAACAAAGTCACTTTTTGAATCTAACAATATTTAAATGTTTAATCGAGGTAAGTTTTTCTTTCTGCTGAAACACTTTATTATTATTTCATAATTATTCTAGATTTATTTTTAATCGAAGTAATTTATATTTTTATTTTAGATTGGTTCTTTGAAGTATAAAATGTCTTTTAATTTTATTTTCTAATTATTATCCAATTAGAATAATTTTAAGATTAATTATTATTATTTTTGGTTAAAACATAACCTTTAATAATTTTGACTTCAGTGTTTGTACTGGTAAGTATCCACGTTCATGTATTTCACTTTTAAATTAATATTTATTTTTCAATGTTAACTTCGATATTTTAATTAATTTGGAGCACAATACGTCTTATCTAGACCAAATCTAGACGAAACCAGAACACCTACTGTTTTAAGGAAATATCCTTGGATACCACGTAAAATTCAATTGTTTCTCATGGATACGAAGCAAAATTTCAAAGACTACAAATGTCGAAATTAAATACAAAATTTTGAATATTTTCCAAAATTTTAACCAAACTAGGAACTGCTTACATGAAAAGAAAGCTCTTTTTAAAATAAAAAATTAACTATGAATTACTATTTTCCTTGAAATTACTTCATCCTTTTGAAAATTTTAATTGAAAATTCTAATATCAAAACTTTCTTTAAATTTATTTGTTTATTAAAATGTTGGTTAATTTCAACACTTTAACATATTAAATCCCCTTATTACAATAAAATGCAACTATTTACATATATTAGGTACACATAGTACCTAATTTTTCTCTTAACAGAAATTACAAAAATATAAATGACACAAAATGTTGATGTAAATTTGAACTAAATTTCAATATAATTTAAATTTTTGAATTTATTATGATGATTAAATTGAATAAGAATGTTTAATAAGCAATTCCTGAACTAATTTAGCAAATTCAAACTCAAGACTAAAATATAGAACTTCTCGACATGACCAGAAAATATTCCCTGCAATGAATATAAAACATCTAACTCTAATGCCAGATGATAAATTTTGAAGTAAACATATCCTTTTTCAAAATGATTACATAAAATCTACAAATTATACAAATTTAGAAAAGTGAGTAGCAATCGTAAAGTGTTTCAGAAAATCTTCAAGTATAAAAAAAAAATTAATCTTTCTAAGCTTGAATTTAATAATAAACAATTAAATAAGGAATATTAAGTTGATTACTAGTAATTTAAATAAGTTAAATCTCAAAATTTAAGAAAATTCTACAAATTTTAGTAAAAATGTGTATCATAAAAGTTTGTATTTGTTTAAGTATGATTTAAAGTATTTAGTTTTGACTATTTCCTTTATTAAGAAAAGTGATCATGACAATATATAGGTATTTTACTAATAATGATATTTCGCGTCATCCCCCCAGTTCATTATTCGGAATCATTTTAATGTCAGTCACTCCCTCAATTAATTAAAAGACGTTTCACTCATGTGTGATGCTTTTCAAAGAAATGGTATGTCACAACACATTTTGAGAGTTGTTCCAAAATTTAATTTTGTAATTCTTGGAAACGCAGAATTTCATATTTGTATTTTTGAATTTTATTAACAGAATTTTACCAAATGAAATTTGATTTTCATGTGCATGTAATATCTTGTATTCAAAATCTTAATTGCATAATGTTTCGTTTCCTTGTTCAAAGAATAACGTTCGGATGTTTATGTGAATTTGAATTGATTTCTGAAACAGGCAATGAGCGGGTATTTTCTTCATGTTCTTTTCCCTATGAGTCCCAGCGAACATGACACATTTTCAATCAAATACAAAATGATTTTAAATCACTTTTGCGTTTGTTTGATTTTGAAAGTATACGAGATTTAAGACCTAAATTAGGGACACTACAATTGACAATATTTCGGTCTTTTAAGAATAAAACGGGGTGACATAGTACTAATAAATGTATGATTGATAATAATTATTAAAGTTGAGTTAGGAAGCAGGGCTCGTCTTCTAGTTCAAAGAAAGCACTATTTATAATAGAGACAAACTTCTAATTTCTAATCATTAAATTGATTTATATTGCATTCACGCTATCGTTGACCTGAATTATGTACTTTCCTCATCCTTCTTGAGTAATGCAAATGAATAGCTCCGACGCCGCCGTGAAACACACGCAATTATTATTATGCCCTTGAATATTACCCATGATTATATAGCAACTTCAAGGAAGGATTAACGCTTAATAAATTCTTCGAGATGATTTATAGTACAGTAGTTGCTTATAGCTTCGTTCGCATAGGATTTTCTGACTTATTTTTACTTTCAATTCTATTCTGATGATGATACACAAAAAAGTCCAGACAAGTGCGGGTTTCGTTCACGTAAAAGGGAATTCCATACGTTTTTACTTTCACTGAAGTTATTTTAGAAGAAACTGTAATTAGCTCTATAAAGCAGAGGATTATATTCTCATTCGATTTTGCTAGTAGAGAAGAGGATTATTCCTTCAACCTCTTTTTATAGTTTTATTTACAGAGGTGCATTAAAAACTCTTTTATTTTGTTTTTCCTTTTTAAACCCAAAAAATTATGCTTACCTGCGTAAATAAAACCGACACGTATCTTTTTGGAAGTCTATTATTTTAGCCCTTATTACAAATGCACAACCTGTATTTTCTACAAAATAGTGCTACCACAATTAAACAGACGCAAATACCTTCCTTACCTAAAATGTACTGAACTGAATTTAGTCGACAAAACCTTGAAGTCAAATCTCCATCTCTCTCGGTGCGGACACGACATTCCACTCTCCCTATTTCTTTTTTATTGAAGCGATTATTGCTAGATGATTACAATAACGATTTAACATTTAATAGTCGTACGATTACGATTGCAATTAGAGTAAGAGATTTTTAAAGCTCTCAAACGAAATGATAACTTGTAAGAAAGAGAAAAAACATAGGTATTTTTCACATTTCCTACCACTATTAATTCTGTATCGTCAACCAAATTAAGATTGTTTTTTACATCACCTGAAAAGGGTACAGAGCAACTCCCTAATTACTTTATTTAGGTGAAGACTGAAGAGGTACATTTAGGGACACATTTAGTGTTTTTTTTTATATTATATGATGTAAATTCTATTCCGCTCTATAAAACAATGTAAATATTTTTCTTGACGACATTCTCATTTTACTGCTAATTTTGGGTAAAAATGAGTAATGACCTTCCTGAAACTGCACCCCTTTCCGAACAGCATGACATTTTTAGATGTTCTAAAAATTTAGCACCATTTATGAGGAAAGAAAACTATTGATGAGGAAAGTTCAAATGTCTATTAAATTTATTTTTAATCTTTATATATTTATAAAAATCAACTGAATGTGTGTATTTCACTGAATTCTTCCTTAACGGTTGGGCCGATTTTGATGAAACTTTTTATGTGTGTTTGAGTTGAGTTTAAGATGAGATGCTTTAGATTCACAGTTGATTCCAGTAGGTTACACCGTATTAGTATATATTCCCGAATATTCCCTTTCTAAATATTTGAGGTTAAGATACGTCAAAGTGTATAGAAATTGTGTGATGTACGCAGTATAATAATACCTACACCAGGATTTTGCCACCAAAAAAAAATTTATGAAATGAAGTGATTTTTAAATTATGTTTTTTTTAGTTTGTTTATGGCCTGTAGATATTGTTAAGTATAAGTCTGTTGAATAGTCAAAATTTATGAAAACCTTAACAGAAAGTTTAACGTTAAACTTACTGTCAAAGTACTAATCCCTTTTATCTAAGAGACGACATTGCTTGGCTGTTATTCTGTCAGAACGACCTACGACGCGCTGACGAGAGCCAATTAGCTCGAAATCGCGATCTGTGGCTTCGACAGAATGTTAACTAAGCATTCATTTTTAAAATAATAATGAAAATATTATTTATGTATTTTAACTCTTATGGTCTAATACAAAACAGGTTTCTTCTAAGAAAAATGTGAATCAACATACGTATTTCTAACGTCCTAAAATACTTTTGAAGCAGAAATTCATTTTTGTTGAATTCGGATCGTTGGTTATTCTTAAAAAATAAGCGCACCTGTAGAGCTGAACATGAGCCTGCCCTTGTCTGGACTAATTTGGAGCGATATTGGTGTGCCGACAAAATAATGCAAAACAAATAGTGAAAGACTACTTGTGTCCAATTTTTACTGAGACGGCAGCGCTTTTGTGCAAACTTGTCCCAACGAAATTACGCCACCTTTAAACGTATATGTACATAACCTTGCATTTGATGCCGTCTTACACAACCGAAAATTAAATTGTAATGGAATGTTTTGTATTTTGAAATGTAATAAGGATGTAGGAAATGCATTTTTCAAAATTAAACTAACAAATAAATTACAGCTGAAACCTGAAAATATCTTGTTAAAAAAGTAGAACATAATTGTTGCCCTTTTTTTCTAAATGAGCATATATTTATCGAATAAAATTTTAAAGGAAGCTTCTAAATGAATCATTTTCATTTTTTAAAAATCAAACATTATTATTGTTGGTTTTTTGTATAATAAATAACCTTTAGCGTATATGGTTTCACCTTATTTGCCATCACTAATTAAGGGTGATTTTGATAAATAATTTAATGGGTAGTAATAGTTTCTTATATTGGGAGTGAGATATATGTACCACTTTAATCAAAACACTAAAGGTCGAAACGTTGCGTAATATAGTCGTACTCATCAACAGTTGTTGTTTATTGGCTTCTATCAATCTTACAATATTTTATTCATACCAGCAAAATTCAATTCATATAAAGATAACTGTATTTTTTTGTACCAATTTCACTTCACCCTCTAACAAAAATAAACTTTATGTATACTTTTTTTAACAAGACAAACAGTAACACTCATAGAGAACAACTTAACACCCTTTCTTAACAAAAGCTGCAAAAGTGCATGGCAAGTTTACTTATAAAAAGGACTCTCTGGAACAGAAACAAGTTCTTGGATAATTTTCAATTTTAATGTGGCATACACGAAGTATAGCTAAAAGGAGGCCGAACGCAATGTTAAACGAACGGCCAAATTTCTGGTGCAACATCCTTGACCGATAGGGCGCGCAGCGGTTCAAGAAACCTGCTCAAATTCTTGCGTATCATATAATTCTGATAAAAAATATTTAAGCAAATGTAAAATAAAATCAAATCTAAAAGCAACTGATATAAATAATATATAATATAGTAATAGTAAATAAAGTAAAAAGCAACTCCTATTTTTTAAAAAAACGAAATAGGCAGAACTTTTTTCAATTCCTACTATCAGCACATGTAAGAAATGTAGGTTTTTTTCGCTTTTCTCTCATTATTATTTAAAATATAAATGTTTGTGATGAAAACTTTGATAAGGAGAACTCAAAGAGGAACATTTGAAGGTGTTTGAAATTCGTCAATTTTTTTAAATAATTTTTTTTGTAATTTTGAAGGCAAGAATTTGAAAAAAACACGGTATGGTTTAAGGACAAAATTAAAAATAACAATCAAAATTTATATAATTAAAAAAAAACATTTATTTCAAATAATTTAAGAAAATATTCACATAGGATTAACAAAATCTAATCTTGCCAATAACCAACAACTTTTTATTAACAATTAGGCGAAGTTTCGACCGTCAATTTCGGTCATCGTCAGGCTAAACACAACATCAATTACTTTAGAAGTAATACATTATGACATAGTAAAACAAGTCAACATGTGATTAGATTTTATTGATGTTAAATTATTTTTTGTATACCAACAAGATTAAATTCATTCATTAAAAATTATCACATAAATTAACCATTATTTAGTAAAGACAAGGTTTGGTCTTGTAGGTCGTGGTCGGTGGTTAGGAACTATTATTCCTAAACGTTTTGTTAACAACTTGGACTGATATTTTTATATATATAGTACCATCATGCAGCACTTTTCTACTAGTTTTAATTACATGTTCCGTGTTAAAATGCTGTTCACAGACAAAGCTAGTTTGCTTTAGCTCCTGATTAATGGCACTACTCCATTTTCTTAACATTTCACTGTTCTGTTAATCGAAGGAAAAAACACTACTTTATGTGGTAATATATTCAAAAATATATCAAAAAGTAAACCTAAAAAATTTCAAACTTTTGCTTTATTATTACTAAAGTTGTTAATAATTTTAAATTCGGTCACAATTCTATAAATTTATAAAATCAAAAAAAATATTTTCGATATTAGTTTGAGGTTACTTACTTTGGGAGTTTTAAACAACGAAATTTTCTTGATTTGGCCGATTGTATTTCGCCCACTAGAACAACCATTTATTGAACAGAACTACCTTTTTTTTCTTAAATTCCAACGATTTAAAAGTTTTTATTAATTTTTTTCTAAAACACTGTATCCCTTCTCTGACGTTTGTTTACAAACAATCAGTCAGTACTCTTTTATACCAACCGTGGCGTCCGGGTTCGCTAAATCGAGATCGTGTAACTGTTTTTTGTTAGAATTATATATGTAAAACCCTATCCCGTTCGGACTCCTATCTATACTTCGTGGTGGCATACAACAGCACACATCTTTTACTTAATAAATACTCCAAAATGGAGGGCTAATTTCGTTGACAAGAAGAAGTATTCTCTTACAAAAATATTTGGATGTTTTTCATCGCGGCACACGATAGAACAGGCACAATCTAGCTTGTGCCGGTTCGTTTTAGTTATTTAATAATTTATTAAGTAATTCATGAAACTTGTTCAGATATAAATTCCAAAATACTTTTATTATGTAATTATAATGAAAATACATTAATTACAAATTTATTTAAATTGTAAAAGAAGACACTAAAACTAAAAAGTAATTATCACTCACAGTTATTTAGTCAATATCTTCCCTATCCTTTTTAAATATACCTCACAAGTCGCGTCCTTTTCTTCCTTGGTAATTTATCAAGTTTCCAGTATAGGTATTCTCCCTCGATGTAACCTAACCTAACCTAACCTTTCTTTCTATCTCAATATCTGCCTGCTATATCGTAAACAATATAACGAATAGATCCGAATAGATCCGTTGATCTATTAACTTCCTTTTATCCAAAATGCAAAAAGTGCGGAATCAACTTCAAGTAGAAGATAGTCCGTCTCAAAAAAATGCAGTCTTGGTGAATTGTTTTGACCCAACCGGCAAATTGCATTCCACATCGGGCACAATATAAAACAATTTTTTTAATTAAAAATTCACTAAGTGCGAGGCCAACTTCACGTAGAAAAAAAGGATCCCTTCACAAAAATTATAGTTCTTCAATAATCCCTTTGTTCAAAACGCCACTTAATAAAAGCACACATTGGGCACAAATCGGCGTAACTTTTGGCCCTCTGTTCAGATAATCGCCATGGACAAGAAAACCGCAATGTGTAATGTTTTCAATAACAGTATCTTCAAAAGATTACCGGAAAAACTTTATATGTTAGAGAAATAAGCAAAGATATAAGAGAATTCTTTGGACTGGAGAATATTAACAGTTGAATGCATAATAGGAGGAGAGAATAAAATGCACGTATAGAGCGAACGGGACAAGATGGTCTAGTAAGAAGAGCTAGTCATCGAAGTTAAAAACGTCCGAGAAAAAGATAGAGTGATGATCTATGTACGGAATAAGTAAAAGCTGCATCGATGAAAAACAGACTTTAAGCCTACTTTGTGGTCGCCACAGTCGCATCCATTTAGTCGCTTGTTCTGATGGCTACTACTTGGTCGCAACCGTGGTGGGAGCATTGTATGGTGTGCCAACGCGCATGGTATAGTTGTCCTTGTCACACAGTAATGACGTCAGCTTGGGACCAAAAACAGTCAGAATACAGGAAAGATACATAGTGTCCTACACATTTTCTACACCATATTGTCTGAATTTGTTATATCTATTCTATGCTAACCTGTAGCTGCTATTACTCGTTCAATTTTACTTTACACTTTTTAAAATAATGCTACCTATACAATAATGTCAGTTGAAACCACCCAAGACAAAAAAGTTAGAAAGCAACAATCCGCGCTTCGTTATTAACGTGTGCACTTTGTTTTCGGACAAGTTATTAGTTCACAATTAACAAATTCACTACGTTACATGTATTTTTAACAATAAAATGGTTATTAGGACTTTAAAAGTACATATAAAAAATTAAAAAATAAAAAACAAAGGAATTCAAATATATTTGACATTGAAAACGAATACAAAAACTACATTTATGATTAAAAAACGAACAGGTAGGTATTTAACAGCACTACTGTTTGCATGGGTTATTGGTAAATTTAGACATTTTCTTTTGTAACTTTTTTTTGCAATTATCAAAGCTAATCCTTTTATTGATTGCTCGCAACCTTATGTAGGTTCGAGTTCGCGACAAGCAAGCAATTATATCAAAAGGTAAGCTTGCTTCTAAGGGTAACTTGGATAATGTATGATCTGCAACTCGCTTAAATATCATAGGCTCCAAAGAAAGGGAATTTCCATGAATTTCCGAAAAAACTTTATTTAAAATTTTTGTAACGTTTAGTAGCTGATCACTAGGATACATGAGGTGCCCTCTTGATAAGAATTCAATCCAATCTATAGGCTTGTTATTTGTGTCTATTTTGCTTGTTTTCGTCCCTAGATCAATAGCTGGATATTTTGATTGAAAACGATAAGCAACATAACCCGCTATATACTTTAATCCCTCATCGGATAAACATTCTGAAAATTCAAAGTTTTTCAACAAATTTTCAAGTGTTGGGGTTATTCTAAAGTCGCTAGTTTCGTATTCCGGATAATCTGATTGTACAAAGGTGTAGGGAACAGCGAATTCTTCTTCATCAGCACATGCATTATTCTCAGACTTCTCATTTAGGCGTGTTAGCAGTGATTGCGAAATACATAAACTAGCATCGCTTTCTATAATGTGTGCACGAAGGGGCTGAACTAGGCATGTTTCATTCATGTTTTCCTCCGTATTTTTACCCATTGTGAACACGGCGGCAGAGTGTTTTCCAAGAATATACCACCTTAGGCGGTACATAAAGTTCAATGGAGTCGGATGGTCATTCGTTGCTCCCATTCCACGTATATATGAAAAAAAAATTTCTATTACATCTTGATTAATCCTATAGGTAATAATGTAATCTATATTATACATTCGTTTAAGATACTCATAACATTCAACCAAGGACCTATTGTTTAAAGCAATTCCTTTCTGAAAGGGCAGCATTTTGGAATGCTTTCCGACTGTCATTGTTGAGATAAACTGAGACATATCTTCTAAATTTTTTTTCTGGCTTTCTTGATGAACACCAAACGCATTTACACCCGGATGGGATCCGTACTTAGCAGTAGCATTAAAAATATCGAACCAATCATTAAATAACTGAAATATTTGACTGTTTTCTTGCCAGTGTGTACCCTCGAGTAAGCCTCTTTGCCCACACCAGTTGATAGCTTTAGCGGTAGTTGCAGAAAAAAGTTGAACCGCAGGTCGTACTTTTTGCCTTTCAGATCCCCGCACGTTAAGATGGTAACTGTTCACTTTAGGTAAAATAGTCAGATCGTTTGTTGATGCAGTTACTATTCTTTCAACGCACGTTCGATTTATAACTTTGTCTTTGTAATTAAATCCCCCATCTAATAAATGGTTTCTAGCTAATTTTATTAGATGTGGAGCGTCAGCAAATATAAATATTTTCAAATTTGAATTTTGTGGATGATTAATACTGCATTCTCCCACATATGATATTTTTAACTGAGACCACAACGATTGATTTGAACTGCCCATATCACAAGTCACCGAAACTACAGGAAAACCGATGTTATATAATTGAGAAACCAAGTTTAGAAGAATGTCTTTGGTCATGGGTTGATCAAATTTGTAGTATATCGGTTGTTTCCATGGTGAAAACAAACCTCTAGCTACAACAACTTGGCAGCTCTTATGAGGGCCTAGTACTTGCTGAGTTCTTGGTTCAATACAAACTTGGTTTGATATATATATTTCATCGAAACACAGGGCCGTCAAACGTTCCCTATCGTTGAAACATTTACCCTTTTCTTTCATAAGAAACATAACGTCATTAAGTAGTCCTTGTTCTAGACGTAATGATAAGGCCCATCTCCGTAATGTAGATAATGCTGGATAAGGATGACCTTTATTTCTTAGGTATCTGTAACCTCTAGGGCTTATGGCACGCAGAGATATTGCAGAAGCAATATCGTCAACACTCCACCTTATTTTCTTCTTTGATGGATTTAAAATTCGGCGCACCTGACCTGCAGTAAAGTACTTAGATAGTGTACCATTTATGATTTCTTCTTTGGTTGTATTACAGTGTTGTTGTTGACGCAATGAAAAATTCTCTGTCTTCAAATGATCATTCTGTAGCTGCAGTTCGGTATTTTTTTGTTTCAAATAGGCAATTTCTTCTTGTAGCGAACTTCTAAGATATTTAAATAAAGTACAAATAATATTAAGGCAACTTAAAATTAATAGACACCTACATATGTAGTGGATTTTGAGGTACGTTCTTTTCTATAACTATATCATCAGAGATAACAGTACTAGAATTCTGTTCATGATTTGGATTATGATCCTTTTTGGGTTGTTTTTCATTTAAAATCTGTTGTACAATATCCCGCTGATCTCTTGTTTTCATCCTGATATTTCTGTTACTTATTTGTTTGTTATGCTGCAAAGGTAAATTTTCTGTGGGAATTGCATCTGATTTTAAATTTCTTGCAGTTATTGGCGTATATTTTAATAGTTTCTGTCGGAGAGGTATACAATAACTGTTCTGGTTGAAATGGATAGAGCAAATGCGAGCTACAACAAAACAAAAACAATATCTGTTCAAAATATACATAACTACTTATACATGAATTAATTTAAAATTTTACGTACCATTGTTAGTATTAAATTTGTCCTGTCGTTTGCATAAGGTAACCCATTTCATACGTATATTTTCATCTTTGGGAAAACTAAAGTACTTTATGTTTGAGCCTTTGGTTTTTTTAGCACAATTGTTACACCCATACACTGCACACAGTGGCATATTTCACAATCTTGCTATCAATTACTTTAAACAGAATTCAAATTCTAAGTAATTTTAAACAAAAAACCGTTATTGCGTTTAAACGAGCCCAGAGCGTCGATTCGTGAGGTTAGGTTAGGTTGATGACGTATATGCGCCAAACGCGTTCAATTTAAACATGCACATTAGCACACCATACAATGCTCCCACCACGGTCGCAACCAAAAAAGAAGCCGGTGGACGCCACCTTTAATTAGTTGTTTGGTAGACAGGTCCGGTCTTTATTTTAATCAGTTCTTATACAAACGTTGCCATGGAAACATTTGTTACACTTCTTGTAATGTGTTGGGTAAATAGACTATTTTGCCGCTTTCTTTGAGTTTATTATAAGTTAGCATTTCCAAGGACTTTATAGTGTGGAATTTGTGCTATTCGTCACGTACATTTTATTGCCAAATTTCCCTCTGCTACATCCCTTTTGGGACAATGGCCGATTATCTGAGGATGGTAACCTTGACATTGGTATTCGAAAGTGTGTTGATTGTAATAATCATTTTTAGTTCTACTATAGACTCGCTGAAGAGAACATTATCTTCTCAATACCATATCCGATATCGTTTCGATTTTAATCACTTTATATTTAGTTTTCGGTTTAAGAGTTATTTTTAAGTTTAATTGTAGTAAATTCGTTTAAATTAATGTTTTAGTGATTATACGTTTAAAACCATAAATTACGTGGTTTGATCTCATTTGGTACTTAGTACACCCGTTATAGCGTTTAACTAAAAGGAGCGAAGAGAAAGGGTACCTCCACGACGCCACAACGTGGAATGGAGTGTGGATCCCTGATCCTTTAGAAGGTGTGTGATGGCAGGGTTGAGACACTGAGGTGTACAGTGCTGGGGCTAGTTAAAAAGCTGAAGAATGTCCGGGGTGTTTACGGGAAATGAATGTCGTCCAGTGAGGTGTGCTCCGGAGTAACCTATTGGGACCAGTTTTACCTATACTGTTACTTTGGGGCGGGGGTGCCCAGAAGTTACCTTCACTCCTCCCAACGATTGGTGTACTCAAGGGAGCAGTAGTTGAGAGACCGCATGCTGGGTTGGGGGCTGTACTGCCGGGGTGTCCACTCCATCACGAAGTCCCCGAATGCAAACGTACTATAAGGGTTAGATAGGCCTGAGCTGGGAGTTACTACCCTCGTTAGCCTTCAGTCGCCTTTTAGCTTCCTGAGACAACCCCGTTCGCGGGAGAGAGAGACCTCCAGAGAGTCATTCTGGCAAGTACTACATGTGTCGGTATTGCGTGCGAATAAGCCCTTAACGAGCAACAGCCGCACGTTAAATCTCTCGTCTTTTCCTGTGGTGTTATAGTTAGTTCAATGAGATGTTCTTCACAACATTATTAGAACGTCCTCCGACACATTCTATGGACATTTCATGACCTCCTTAGCAGTAATCATACATAGCTTGATTAAAAATATAGCTATTGTTTATAATTATATATAAGGATAAACGACAGCAGTGTAGATAAACTAACAAGAAATAGAACTAGGTTGTACAGGAACTATGGTAGAATTTTAAATTTAGCCTATGTAAATAGAATTTATATAAGCAGCCAATAAATTGTAAAAATAAAAATCAATCTTTGTTCTGAAATAGGAACATAGTTTCTTCTCCTGATCATGAAACATCATTTGTACTGGACTATTTTCTCTCCAGTGAGATCCTGAAATAGGGATTTTATTTTATATGTCCACATCTCTCACGAGATGATTCGTAACGTCGGTTATACCATAAGGATGTCCACAGCTTAAACTCCTGATGATCTGATAATTAGTAATCGAAGGTATATAGTAACTTAATTATTAGTTATAAAAACAATAATCATATTAATCATTACTTCTTTTAAGTGCGCCAGCGATATGTTAACATTAAATGCAACGGAAAACTATTGCTAGTTGTAACCACCCGCATCCGAGTGTTACAATATTATAAATAATTCTCTTATATTTATTTATTTAGCAGGTGGTTTTTATCTGATAACAATTCTATCTAATTGAATTGCAGGTATTTTTGACTCTTCCTCTCAATATTTCTTTTATTTCGTATTTCTAATTTCGATTATTCTTCTGATTTTATTTGAAATGAGAATAGGATTGAATAAATTCTTTTAAAATATTTTTCGTACTTAAAGAGTACGAAAAGGACGGAATACTTCTTTAAAACTGGCGTTTTGTGACAACTTTCGTACAACGGAATTCCATCTGCGGCCATGTGTTTAGCCAGAGGGTGTGTAGGGACGTAAAGGAGGAAAAGGGATGGTTTCGACCACAGTCAAGTCAGAGGAATATAAAGTTGTGAGAGTCTACTATCGGTGGGTTGAAGTAGAAATATCTGTGTCTTTAGTTTCGAACGATAGGTATCTAAGGGATGTAGAGAAGCCAGGGGAAGCTCGCGAGATGCAGAATCGTGTGTTGGTGAGGGTAAAATTTTGGTATAAAACACCACAAGTTTCAATAGTATCGACAGTTTAAGTCAGAGGGTGACAGCCAAATAGTCACAGTTCAACAGTTACAGTCAGACAGTTACAGTTAGGTTTCAGTAAAGTAGATACGAAGGGTTATCCAGAGTTACAGTTGAGTTACCGCCGTAGAGTAACAGAGTTAAAGTTAGAAAGTTAGAAAGTTAGAGAAGTTTCAGAAAGTTATAGCCCCATGCGGTCAGTTGAGTAGTGTTCTAAACCGATCGGAAGTGAAGTTCAATAGGTATTTATCAAAGCCCATATTTTGTTTGGAATTGTTCGTGTTTGGTTCCGTGTTCGCAATTTGGAACCTGACCGCCACCACCCCTCATTTGAGTCGTATACAACCCCGCCACTGGCGCCTGTATCTCAAACGTTGTCCGAGAGTCGTACCATTTGACGCCGCTGCCAAACCGATCTGTCCGGTACCATAAACTACACCATTAGCGGTCGCTCGTCCATCAACCCCGAGCCAGACCCTGCCGATGCCGATGAGATACAATACAAAGGTGAGTAATTTACTGACCGATATTTTATTCGTATTTTGAGGTCGTTTAACTTTCCCAGATTTATGATTTTATTTATTATTACTTTTAATTTTGAATTGCATCGCTACCATTGTCTCATTTTACCCTTCAGGTTTAATGAATTTATACTGTTTGATTGCGATTATCTGGTGCCATTAATTTTAAGATTCAATTGTCTAATTAGAGTCCTTTTTGGACCTTGTATAGTCCTTCACTGATTCATGTACCGCGTTTTGGTACTAGGGAGGTGTATGACAAGCACTTTAATTTGGTTTATTAAATCAGTATAGCCTGAGAAGTTTTGATCAGCTGTTTTAGAATGGGTTCATTCTAACATTGGGTATATTTACCTACAAAATAACGTAAACGTGGATGATGACTAAACTGGCCTGAAGCTGGAGGCGGCAGGGGTTTAGAAGGATCTCCCTATGGTTTACGCTCCTATGATTAACTCAGGTGAACGTATACCAACCGTATTAAATCAATTTGGCGGTATCTATTCTTTTAGTTGAAGGTATCCGTTTTGGTTTGATCTTTGAATCATTAACACTGGTTGAGCATCTCAAGGTTTTGCCTTGGTAACAGATGTGTTTAAAAAAAAAGCAGATTTGCAATTTGTCTAAATTTAGGCGAAACTCTTAATTGAAGAACTCTTGATCAGAGAGAGGGAAGTTGAGTAAGTTAACATACTCTGTAGTTGTGAACTGTCATAAAATAGAGACGACGTTCACTAAAAGTGGCGTGTCTCGAACCACCTTAATTAGAGGCTATGTTCACCAAGTGTGACGTGTCCGACAAAAATTTATAAAAGGTTTCGTGGTTACCTAGGGTGCTGAATTCCTCTCACCAAACAAACTATATATACAAACTCCCGTGACATGGCATCTTCAGACAACAGGTATTTTAACATGGTCTACCAAGGTACCATCGACGGTTAAAGTTTACGATTAGCACGACGTTCCTTCTCCCAGCTCAAGACGAATATGCGAAGGTTTTTCCTACACAATTCGTTGTTGCACTGTTTGACGATGTACGAACTTTGTACCAACACATAACTTTGGTAATTAAAGGTTTTTGATGACACATCTGTCCCAACCCTAAATTCTATGGTAAAATAAAAAGATGCTTGTATTCCCGAACCGATATCAAGGGCAGTTGTAAATATGTATATTTGTAAATAAATCCTGTGGTTCAAATTTCTTGTGTTTTCTTTGTTACCACATATAACTTTTACGTAACTCATAAAAGAATTTATCTTACTACATTCTATCAAAAGGTCCTAACACTAGGCGATTCACATTCAGAGCCAAATTCTTCGAGTTAATTAAATAAATAAAGATTTTTGAAAAGTAAAATTTTGTTTGTTTTTAATTTCTCGATTTTGACGAAAGTTGGGGTTCCCCCTGGCTCCAGTTATATAGTGTAACAGGAATCAATTTTACATTAAAAATTAGATCAATATCTAACGATCTAAAGTTACTGTTTAATGATAAGAAGAGATCGATTAAATTGATAAAATACAAAATACGGTAATGATACAATTTATGTACCTGTATATTTTTATCAATAACTCATAAATGTAACTTTTATGTCACAATTCATTTATTAGAGATTTGTTATATGTACGTATATCCTTAATCTTCTCTTATTTGTTGTGTTTGTTTTTATTTTTTTGTGCATTATCTATTACAGTGGAGTTGTCTCTCAGTATCGTAAATATCGACAAGCAATTATACTATTTATTTATATAATTCATCATATAAGGCTGTGGTTAATATAAGTAATTAACTATTCTTTGATAAAAAGGTGCTAGTGATTAAATTGTGGCAATTGATTCTTGCAAGCACAATATGAAATTGGAATGTTTTTATGGCCGAAAAAAGGTTAAGTAAAGCAAAATATGTTCTTAAGAGTTTATGAGACGCGGTGTGCTATTTCGGAAGTTTTGGTCCTCATCTTTGCGCATATCTGATAGAATATAAACCAATGTAAACCTTTCGCGTTCGCAGGTTGTTTAATAAACTGCTAAAAATGGCAACGGGAACACAATCGGTTGTGATTGCTTTAAAAACGGATTAATGAAAATTATAGAGGTAGTGACATACTCCCTTGATTCTCATCTTCCCTATACATGGTGTAGCACATTGACTAGACAGAATATTTCGAAAACAACTTCGATTTTAATTTAAAAAATGTGTGTAGTAACGCTATTGAGTAGGATCTCCTTAAAAAAAATAAGGCAATTTATGAAGCACCTCCGGTTATACGGGAAGTTGACATCAACTTCATTATTTTAAATGGAACATCCTATGTATTATTTCGGTTTTGAATTCTGCTTTTTTTGGCAGTACTTTGTTGTAAGGTATTCAAATGGTGACATTTTGAATTTATTGCTTATCCATGGAGAATGTAGCAAAATAGTAAATAGAACTTGCAAAGTGTTCAACGAGAGGTACCCTCATTTACCAACAATGAGCAGGGAGAAATTAAGAAAAATTCTGAAGAACCAGTTACAATATGTGGTGGTCTACAGATAGCAACAGTAAAATGAACAAATAAAAATTAAATATGAGAACGTGAGACACCCTGTGTAATACTGTAGAAATCCTGTTTACGCACAATATTAGGCAGAACACCAACGCGTATATAACAAACAGAAAAGTCACATAGAGATGTGTCCATAAATTGATTGTATAAGATGTTTGATCTTACCAATGGTAATATCAGTTATTGTGCGATAGGTAGTAATTATAATCTCAATATATTGATGTTGAGGTAAAATAATCAAGTATTTCACACGCAGTTTAAAGTAGATTTGAAAACCAATTAAGCAGTAAATAATTTATTCACTCACTGCCTCGTCTGCGTGTTTGCTTTGCGGTATCATACGTTCATTTTGTTGCGCAATGCTTCTTGAACTTTGAACTAATTTCATTTCCGTGAGATCTAAACCGACGCTGAGATCTGAACCGACGCAAGAATGTTTTCGAAAAAAGTGATTTATGCACATTATACGTACAATTATTACAGGTATAATACCAACAGTTACAGTCACGAATCCAACAGCTTACTTAGGGCAAACGATATTTCAACTTTGTTAATAAATAGTTGTCAACGTTGTAACTATAGACAGCTAGGGAGGGACAAGGATGGGCACTGTCCACCATACAAAACTCATTGCCCAAACTTATTATTTAAAAAAAATCAATAAATACCATTCCTCGTAAAACTATTATATCATTCTCCGAACTCTTATTTACCAAATATTATTAGTTTTATTCTATTTATTGAAATACTCATATTCAACTAATTAATATATCTTACTAAATTCCCGGCGAAGGCGTGACAAAAGCAAAAATTTTTCCTTGTACATTAAGGTAACCTGCAGTGGGTTTAGATTAATTTATTCATTAATGTAGTCATAAGGATATCTTCAACCTCTCAATCAGAACATCCTCCAACAGATCCAATATATAGTCTACATCCCAATGCAGTTAATATTCTCACGTAGACAGAATTCATAACAAGACAATCACTCTGTTAGAAACTATTCATAAATATCATATCTGAGGAAGGAAGTGCCAAAATCGTCGACATTATGACCACCAATGATATTGGTTAGGGTCAAATTTTCGTTTTGGCATATTGAAGGACACTGATTAGGGATATATCATACAAGCTGTTTGACCTCCGGTTTAGTTCTTCCGCCATTATTACCACGACCTTCCCACCATCTGGCTAGATCGTCCTGGTGCTTCAACGACTACCGCGACTTATTTTCTTGGGCAACCACTAGATTGTCACTCACCTCTTTGTGTATAATGAAATGTAACATGTATTTCCCAAAAGTATTACAGTAAAATCAACTTGTTCTTTCGAGGTGAAAGTAGGGACGCGAATATAATGCTATCTAGATTTTCTTGCACCATATTTTAAACTAACAATAACCGCATTGTCTGTCAATTAAATGATGGAATGGAAAACGCAGTAAATTTTTCTTAAGTAGTTTTATCAGAAATTCATGAACGTGACTTTCATATAAATGATGACAGTCATTTGTATATCTTTATTTGGGAATCATTAACAATTATACATTTTTAAAAACCTTAATGACTATTAAAATCAGTACATTTCAATTGGAAGTCACTGGGTTTTCCCGTGCAAGCTACTACTTTTGACAGTATTTTGAAGAGTAATGCAAGATATATCGAAATCTTTTGTTGGAGGACAAATCACTCAATTACTCACATAATCAACAGGGATTACTGTACTGTAGTTAACAGAATAGTAAAAAGTACCTGCTTTATAAGTAATATTTCTTAAAATTCTAGTGGTACTGACCGATCCAATAGAAATTTCATGATTTTCTGTGCAATAGCTATTCAATTACAAGTAGGTACAACTATTCATAATAATGACCCTTGTTGACGCTGACAGACGTATCGAAATCCGTGTTCAGTTCAGTTCAGTTCAGTATATAGTGCAGTAATATAAAGAAACATAACGAAAGTGCGCAGTAATATAAAGAGTGCGAAATACAGGGGTAATATAAATAACTAAGTAATATAAATAGTGCTTTGCTTTGTACATATTAACCTATAGGTGTTTGTGTCTTGTTTGTTTTCTGGTTGTTAATTTAGACTGTTTAAAACTAGAAAATTCGTTATAACTGGTGTCACGTGTGATGTTGCCAATTATTGCAAGCAATTCGAGGAAGCGGCAAGAGTTAATGTCTGGACATGTCACGAAAAAGCCACGTCACTTACCCCTCGCTTTTTGTGACAGTGACAGTGAAAACCTTCCACTTCCATCGGAAGAGTTTCTTGACTACCAACAGCTAGTAAGACGACCGTAGCGGTCGAGCACATTTGCCAATCGTTTGTCGAAACTACCACCAGAAGGCAGGGAAGTACGAGGCCGACATCGCACGACTGGTACGTCGGATGACACACTGGAAAAGCTGGTATCGATGGATGAAGGGACGAAAATGCACAACAAAGACTTCGATTGGAGGGGCTAAGGACTGTTGTTGACCTATTGGATCATGAATTGAAATTGGAATTCGTCCAGCAGGCTTTGCAGCGACAGGGTAGAACGAGGAGGCTAGTGGATAGGGGCCCAGACGCGGGAAACGGCGAAACACTGGAGGAAGTGGAAGAACGAATCGTTTCCAAAATGAATGAGAAACCTCGGCTACTAAGGTGCTCGAACAGCAGGGAGCTCATGTTAGGAGCGCATGCGAGAGGGAAACGCAAGCCGAGCGCGCAAAAAAACTAGTCAGGGTCGGCGCGGCGGGGCAAACGTCGATCGCGGAACAGGAGGCCCCAGGTTTAGTTGCACTAACGAAGACTATGAAAGACCGAGCTGGCATCCTTTCCCTCGCGGGACTTACAAACGTCAAGCAATGTTAGCTTCTACCAGACACTGAAGCAAGAAGGACAATTATAAGGCCCGAAAGTAAAAGCCTAATAAGCTCTTGTTAACTAAATGGAAGCTACGTGCCGCTACCGAAAAGTTGCTAGTAGTCTATGAAGAAAGTTATATCAATATCAGGATAGGAAAACCCTCCTTCCAGCACTGTATTCTGGTGGCAAAAATAGGAGGTAACGGCAATCTTGGGTCTGGACGTTCTAAACTTTTGCCTGAATTTCCGAAAGAATGTTTAATAGCGAAAAGTTTGAGTAACTTGCACAAGAGGAAGTTTTCCCGCAAGTAAAAAGAAGCAGGCAGTGATAAAGGCTACCCAGGAGTTCTTTAGCCGGACAGGCGGGGATATAGTCTTGACGAGCGAAATCAAACAAAGAGACTACTAGAATAATGCCAGGACGTGTTCCAAATGGGCGGTAAGAATGGAAGAATCAACATCGTCGTTCATAAAATAAACACGGGCGAAGCGCATCCTATTCATTAAGAGACCGAGAACACTACCGTACGCGAAGATAGATAGATAGATAATTTTATTTTATGTACAAATTGTACAAATTAATACTTACATAATTTGTATTACATAAATAGTTCAAGCATTTGAAAAATAAATATATGTTCTCTCATTGGAGTTATATTTTAAAGTGAATTAAAGTATAGACTAAAGAAAAAATTAAATTAAATTAGAGCAAAATATGCTCTCAGGTCAGTATTCTGTCGAAACCACCATACACGGATCGCGATTTCGAACTGGTTAGCTCTCATCAGCGTGCCTTTCACGCAGTCGTAGCTATGCGTAGGTCTGGTTCAACAAGCATTACCTTAATGAAAAGGTGTCTTGTTGAACACAACAGTACCTATTATTAAATAGCGTTGACCATAGATGGCGCTCTAGTGTCATCTTTGGTCTTTATTAAATTAAATTAAATTGAATGGCATATAAAGCATCTTTTTTGTTAGGTCAAGCATAAGCTAAAAATTAATTAAAGCATATTTGCACAGTAAGCAGTGGAAAAATAATGAGCAAGAGCAAACAAAAGTGACTATAAAGTAAATATAAAGTAATATTGAAACTGACTTAATTTAATTGATACCAAATTTCTATTTTCAGTAATATGCAAAATCATTTTGACGGCAGGCCGCAGTGTGAAATAGTGTTTGTAGTTGTTGCCAATTTACAGATGTGAGCGGAGTCGTACATGCCCATCATGCAAGGATAACAGACAGTGTTGGAGGTTCCTCTCCATCCGCATGTAACAGAGACGAAGATGTCGGATGGGCTCTGGAGGGTTGACATGGCTGAGGAGTTTCGAGTGTTATGCTGAAGCGATCGATGTTGACCGTTCCTCTAAAAAATCTTCTAAGTCTTGTCTTGAGCAGATTGCGATCGCAGTTTCTCGTTCTTCTTCCTGACATAAATACAACCCTCCTTAACGAAGGTAACAAAATTGAGGGCCTTATTTCTTGATTTCCTATAGGCGAGTCGTTTCAGGTTGTATTGCTCCTTAGACATATACTGGTTAATGTTAATGTAGCCGGGCAATCGGGTAGTGTCAAACCCGCAGATGTAGCCAGATCCTGATTAAACTGTGATGTGGTTAACTTTTTCCACTTGATTTTGGCATCAATGACGCCCTTAGCTGTATGAGAGTCACGAAGCAGGACTATGATTGATACGAGATTAATGTTGTATCCGAAGCTGGCCGATGAGCTAGTATTTGCAGCGGTGCGATTTGCTGGCGAGGCACGAGAGTTGAGGTTATCATTAGATACCTTCCGGCGAAGTAGACGTACTTCTTGAATCCTATCATCTGGGAACTCAGGTTGGATTGTTCTCAAGACCGAGAGGGCTGCAAGTTTGAGATCCACCTCATTGTGGTAAGGAATACCACCTATCACAACGTCGGTGACGTGTGCAAGGTGCTAATGTTTCATTTTCAGCTGTTGTACTTCAGCTTTCAAGGTTTTGTTGTTTGTCTCGAGTACCTGAATGCGCTCCATATCTTCAGCGTCCAATGTGGAGTCTTCCATGCGTTGCTACATAGCTGAATGATTAGCTTCAAGTTCCTTGAGTTTAGCTCTAGTCGATTCAGTGAAAGCTGTCTGCTTTTCCTGTAAAGCCTGAATGTCCTCTTCAGCAGTTTCAAGTCTGTTACCAAAATCTTTAACGTTTTTGTCGATATCTTCGACGCGATTTTCGACAGATTTCAAGCGCGTGTCCATAGAGTTGACTTTGGTTACAATGCCATCTATTTTAGATTCCATTCTTGATAATTTTTTATTAAGTTGCTCAAAACATTCATTTGTACTATTGGAGGTTGGAGAAGTGGCCCTGGAAGAGCTGTTAGAGCTAACTGAGGCAGATCTGCTCTTCGTCATCTTATCATTCTCTTTATCCTTATCACGTACGGTGCTAAGTTTCATGCACGAAGAGTGATAAATTTTGATTCAGCGCTCACAAATTTGTGGTCTTGAAGTTGTCGTGATGACTTTTTCACATGCTGCATACTTGTCCATGATTTGACTTGCTTTGAAAGACCCTAAGTACCGAAGCCCTGTGTGACTGTAACCGGAATTAGTTGCTATGAGTTGCCGTGCACGAGGAAGTACAAGGTGACTTTTCGATTTGGCACTTTATCAGTTCACAGCAACAACGTTGTCTTCTCCAGCAACAGTTTTCTTGTATCGAAACAACTTTGCAGATGGTCGTGAGGAATTTTAATTTCACTGAATATTTTATTAGAAAACACATTAATGCCCGAAATTGCTAATTAATTTGAATTTAATTAATTAATCGGCAGAGAGAGAATCATAAACAGCTGAGGTAAACGTTGTACGTACGTACATATGTACCGAGAGGAAGAAATAGAGAGAGAAGTGGCCGAGAAAGTTATAAATGATATGCTGAAGGATGGCGCAATAGAGCTATCAACCAGCCCTTGGACATCGCCGGTTGTGTTAGCCAAGAAGAAAGACTGTGTGGACTATCACTAGCTAAACATCATGACAAACGAGGAGAGCTACCCGTTGTCGACATTAGACCTCAAAAGCGGATACTGACAAGTGGAATTGGATCGTAAAGATAAAGAGAAGACCCCTTTCTCTATTGGGACAGAAATGAGGCATTTCAAAGTGATGTCGGTCGCTTCAATGCGTACATCAAGTTAGGAGCTTCTTCGGACTCTGGACCGATTACAGATGAATTGCTCCCGGATTTACCAACATCTCCAAGCCCTTGACATGTCTTAGCAAAGCTAATAGATCGTTCCGCTGGAACAGAATTGCCAAGTTTATTTTAGAAAACTCAAACAAACTCTCAGTATTATCTAAACTGCACGACGGAAAGGAAAGTTTAGTTGTTACTTCAGTAGAAAACTGTCCAAACCTAAACAGAAATAATTATTAGCAGGAGTAAAGAGTGTGGAGCGTTTCTTTAAATATTTGTACGACAGAAAGTATTTGCTCCGGGTCGACAATGCCGCCTTGAAATAGTTTTTAAACTTTAAGAGTGCCGAATAGATAGAAAGGCTGCAAGAATATGACTGAAATAGAGTATCGAGTATCCTGAAAACCATATCCTGAAGACTGCAAACATTGTCGGCGTGTAGAGAAGCTGACAGTTGCAGAGGGAGAGCGGCAAGCTGACATTCTGAAGGTCCAACAAGAATACGACAGGAGGCCATAACATTAACATTGATTTGACAATGGTAAGAAAGAGGACCCCGACCAACCTGACCGGAAGTATTTTCAAACTAGCCAGAGGTAAAATCCTTGTAGGTCCCATGGGATTCGAGTTTTGAAGATGGTCTTTTGAAGAGTGTAGTTAAAAACCAGGACGGTACTGAAATCAGATAGCAGCTAATTGTGCCAAGAAGCATGATTAAAGGAAGTTTTGCGGTAACTTGCGCAACCAGTGAAGAAGCCCGTTTGAGAGAACGGATGTAGCAGGACTATTTACAGAATCGAATTTATAGATATAAATACATCGAAGGACACTTATAACATAAAGAAGGTCTTCAAGCGAAGAAACGACGTTATTTACCGAATTCGACGCGTAACGAATGGAAACCCCAAGGTGCTACATTTCAACCGATGGGCCCCATATGACGGCTACAGCTGTTATGATGCTCGGGTCAGGATAATGCAGGTTCGTTCTCAAGATCATCAGTATGAAGAATTAATGGCCGTGCCTTCCGAAAAACCCCGAGATTATTCAAAGACGCGGATATGTGCCGCGGACTAGCCGTGGTTTTCAGAATAAAGTTTGTCCGGCTGCCGGTGCTGCAAAACTAACTCAATCATGGAAGGAAAGTGCTGGAGTTGTCGAATGGTGACAGATCCATCTACAATCTCGTAAACAATGAGCTATCGTCAGGAGAGACCACCTACACAGCCTTATGCGAATCTCTAGTGGAACTAAGGGAACATCTGCCCCCCCCCCTTACACTCTTAAGCTTGTCATTCCAAAGATAGGATTTGATCGGTTAGACTGAAGGATTGTGCGAAGTACGCTGGCGATTCTGTTGCAGTATTAGTGGTAGAAATACTGGTTTACACCGGAAATCCACGGCGGAAAACTTCATAAACCAAAACTGTGGACTGTTATTACTTGACAGAAACAGCTTGGCCCCTAAGATCTCGAGAGAACGGCGCAAACGATACACAGCAAGCGCATTTGGAAGGGAAAAGATGCAGTTTACCGCGTGGAATTTGTGGCATATCTCAAATCGGGTCCGTATTGTATAAGTAAACTCACCCCACGGTGTCTTAATTGTATCGATAATATTTACAGGAAAACTGACGTTAATGCAGCAGATTTTAACTAACGTTTGAAAAGATTTTATCCAATTCTATTTAATAATACCTATCATCATAGTGCCTATATGTTGGTAACATGACTAATTTAACGGTAGTAGAAAAGCAGTTTGGGCGCTATGCAGGTAAAGAATGGATTAAATGAGCAATGTTGTATCAAATAATATGTATACATAAATGAAAATTAGCCCTTAAATTTAAGCTTGTTTTCTGATAATAAGTGGCGAGTTTATATACACCCCGACATGTCTTCACCAAAGTTCTGAGACAAAATCAGTTGTCCCCACTACATTTTCAGCTATGTCTATCGCGCATCAGTTTCTCATCGGTGGGGGTTAACATTTCAGGGGCCAAGCTGTTTCTGTTAAGTAATACTTCTATCTAAAGGCCAGAGCTGCTGGTATCGACATGATCTTTCCAATGGACGGAAGGTATGATCCGAGGCAGATCATCCATAAGAAGGGGGCAGTACTGTTAGTGGAAGCTGCGGGCGATCGATATTTGACGGCGGCGCCCTTGAATCGGTTCTCGGAACTACGTCGTGCCTGCAGGGCAAATACGCGTTATCGGAGTTATAAATCAAAAGCAGACTTCTCGTGAAACTTGTAAGAAAAGAATGCTCTGAATTTAACAAAATATTTACTGGAATCCTCTAGAAAAAGGTTTTTCGGTAGTGTCGGGATGCAACATCGGACGTTCATTTCAGTTTAGAACATAGTCCTTGCGAAAGTGCAAAGCAATATAAATACTGCGATATAAAATGTACGGGTAATTAATATAAATAGTGATTTAAATTATTGGTTTGTACTATTTAGCCTATGCGTATTTGTGTCTTGAATGTTATGGTTGTTAATTTAGACCGTTTAAACAAATAGATTATTCAAAACTAGAAAATTTGTTACACTTATCTCTAGTTCCTCCCATCCAGGGTATGCCTTGGAGTTCTGGTAATTTACAAATTCATAACTCTAATTGCAATAAGGAATCCCTCCATTTATTTATGACAAAATGTTAAACGTGCTGGAAAAACCATTCTAAATTTCACCTTGTAGCTACATAGTTAAATTGCAACCATACTTCAAAATCTTTCTCTATTGTTTCCTACAATTATATCTCATTGAGTCCAGGGTATCTAAGGAATTGCCACTAACATTACAAGTACAAGCGAATAATTTAACTTCATTTTTAGATGATAAAGATGTATTCACCAGTAGAATACAAGCGGCGGCAAATCTATATACAATTTAATGATGAATCTGGTAATATAAAAAAGATTATCGGTTATATTAGAAAACCAATCTTATGGAGAGTACCTTATATACATATTTAATTCCAGCTGAATCAGTAAATATACTTAGATAAAATAATTGCTATATTATTTGAATTTCCTTTTGAGTTGCAAGTAAAATTTTTGTACTGTGAATCAAATTGCGTGTTAACTTATCTTATCATGTACTTCGTCAAAGAAGTACTGAATCAAAGTTATAAAAAGGTAAATTATTTGTTTCCATAAACAATTGTGTAAAAGATTTAGTTGAACTTTTAAGTGCCTATCATTTGAGAAACTGATAAGATTAGTATAGTTGATTGATATTTGAAATCGTCATGAAAAGACGTCTTTACTTTGGATTTGAATATTCCGTAACTTATTTGTGATAAATATGTATTTACAGTCTGTACAAGAAATCAATAGACAAACAATATTTTTTCTGTAAGGATAAAATTGGAAAAATATATTTAAAAAAAATATAGGATATTAAAATAGCAATTCGTTACTACCGCACTTCACCACAACCGATTTTATTTACGAAATGCATTTATGCATATTTCAACTACGGAGCTATGAGGCGCTCACAGCGCACAGAATTCGTTAGAAACGGCAAAAGTGAGATGGACTTGGCGATCGAAATGCACAGAGTAATCAAAATTTGTAATTCTCAACAAGGAAAACCAATTTCCTGGCAAAACTAACGTTTTTATATATTTTATTAAAATAAATGTTATCCAACTAACAACAGGCAGGTGTATTTTTATCAGCGTACCTAGGTAATTTCTAAAATACTTATCAACGATTTTTAAATGTTAATTAACTATTTCTTTTGATTAAGGTATGTTGGCGATTGTTATAAACGATTCATAAATAAAAATAAGAGTAAGAATTACAAATACGATTGGGAAATTAAAAGCATTCTTATTACAACTATGCATATTAACGTATGCATTGAAGTCAGTCAAGCT
This sequence comes from Agrilus cyanescens, assembly GCA_947389935.1. NCBI lineage: Eukaryota > Metazoa > Arthropoda > Insecta > Coleoptera > Buprestidae > Agrilus > Agrilus cyanescens. Next base: position 12,295,412 of record OX376707.1, on the reverse strand, counting down.
TTATTACAGTGACGCCGACTGTACAATAAATACAAAACACCTCAGTGTAAATAGATCAATATCTTAATATACCGGTCGTTGTGAGTACACATAGTCACACAGGAATGTGATTATGTAAATTTTATTAATATGCCAGATGGAATATTTAGAGCACGAAATTTTTAAATTACTTCCGAACACCCACGCGTTAATACAATATCACGCTCGGGCTTGTTAAAGATATGAGTCATTCGTTGTATACATATAGAGGGGTAATGTGATCTGCAGGGTGTCCATGGTGACGAAATCAAATTGACGTATATTATGTAAAAAAATTAACAGCAACAGCTGCAAACTCAGTGCAAATGTAAAAATGCTGGGAACATTTCTTAGAGACCTTATAATTTAAAAGTTTTTGAATATTTTCCAGCGTTTTGCAGGAACAAACATGGAATTTAACTCTACAAAAGTAAGAGTAAGTGCCTGAATAATGTATGTGCAGTGATCCTCCTTTTAGAACCACATCTACCACAACCTACAGTCCAGTGAGAGCAGTACCACCGAGAGTAAAAGACCTAAGAGTTTATATGTGACATCACTCACGCAGGTCAATCTGGGGAATAATTTTAGTCTAATAAACAAGGAATTTAACATTCAAAAATCTTTTTCATAGCGGATTCTTGTAGAGGTGAATTGGAGAGCATGTGTACATAATTTTAACACTATAACATAATTGTTATCATTATGTATTAATACTTTAATTTTTGCAAAACGCATTTTTTGATCTTTGTAAATTTCATGTACAAAGCATAATGTGTTTTAAATTTTCTAAATAAACAGAATTTGTTGCTGATAAACATATTGTTGCAGCTTTTTCCCAATTTTTTATTTATTTATGCCTAAAAATTAATAAATACTCTTCTACATAAACGAAAACAACCCAAAACAACATTAAACTACAACCCAATTACTTTAACAATACAATTCTCTCTTCAAAACCACTAACTCTCTCTTCTCTACTTAAAATCACTAACTCGTATTACTGTCACTAATCAGCAGATTACAATCCCTCCACCTTCAACAGCCACGGGAAGTCACCCGGTACCAGTGCTGCCCGGAAACTCCCAAGATGGTTTTGTCTCAGCAATCAATCTTAACCTGCCACCCTTTGCGAGTGATTCACCCGAGTTATGGTTCGCCATCGCCGAAGCAGACTTCACTGCCAACCGCATTACCAGTGATAGTCAAAAGTACAGCCAAACGCTCAAGGCTCTTCCTCTCAACGTTTCCAAGCAACTTTGGGATATTATCAGTGCACCACCGGCGCAAGATAAGTACCTAACACTAAAAAACACAATTCTTACTCGTTTCTCTGACTCAAGACAGGCACAATTACACAAATTACTAAGAGATATGACCTTGGACAACAAAAAACCTTCCCAGCTCCTTCGCGAGATGCGCGACCTGGCGCGAGGTTCCATGGAGGATGAAGCGCTACAGCAGCTATGGAAAGAGCGTCTTCCCACTTGGATACGCCCACACCTACTTGCCTCAGACAACTTCAACGATCTCAACAGCCTGGCCGAGCTCGCGGATCGCCTCATGCAATGCGCAGCAAGCGGCTCCGTATTTGCGGTGCAAAATCGAGATTCCCAACAAACGAGCTTTCCTCAACTGGAGAAACGTGTGCACGACGCTCACACAGCTCTCAGTAACTGCCAAGAAGAAATCCATAACTTGCAAATTGGTCAACAACAAATGCAAAGACAACTACAGGATATCCAAGCACAAAAACAACAATTAACCAACAACATACAACATAATCTCCAGTACGAACAAACTTCCTACGGACATCGCCCTCGAGGTAGATCAATCACACCTAATCGCAGTGGTTATTGCTACTATCACAACAGGTTTGGTAAAGATGCACGACAGTGCACCCAACCTTGCAAATTTTCACCCCATCAACCAACCAAACAGGGAAACTGAAACCGCTGTCATCGGTTGGGGCACTTGGTGACAGCGACAATAAACAATTGCCCAAAGAATTAAGACTACACATATACGACTTCACAACCAATCGAAAATTCCTGATTGATTCTGGGTCAGTAGTTTCGATTATCCCTGTTAACCATTTCATGTTATACGCTGCCAATTCATCAGTCATCAATACTTATGGTCACAAAACAATACAATTGGATCTCAATCTACGCAGAAATTTCTCATGGACGTTCATTATCGCTGATGTACAGACAGCAATAATTGGTGCTGACCTTTTAACTCACTTCAACCTTCTCATCGATCTAAAAAACCAAAGACTCATTGATCCTCTCACATCACTTTCAACAAAGGGTGAAACGTTGGGTACAAACACATACAATGTCTCGACTGTGGATTCATCTCTACCACCAGAGTATGCAGAGCTACTCAACAAATTCATCGACATCACCAAGCCCATCTCGAAGCCCAATTTCACCAACCTCCAATACGCTCACTGCATCATAACAAAGGGGCCTCCGGTCTCAGCACGTTAGCGCAAACTTGCCGGCGAAAAGGCAGCAGCAGCTAAACAACAAATATCGGAAATGCTTGAAAAGGGCATCATCAGATCATCCAGCAGTCCATATGCTAGCCCAATACACATGACCAAAAAGAAAAACAACGAATGGAGACTTTGTGGTGACTACAGACCGCTTAACACAAACACCGAACCAGATATGTATCCACCACCACTTATCCAAGACCTTTTCGCACGTCTAACCGGAACCAGCATTTTTACTAAGCTTGACCTGGATAGAGCTTACTATCAAATACCGATGAACCCTGACGACATTCAAAAAACAGCAATAATCACACCCTGGGGACTATTCGAATACGTTGTAATGCCATTTGGACTGAGAAATGCCACACAAACATTCCAACGATTCATGGATTCTATTTTTCGCGACCTTGACTTCGTCTTCATTTACATCGACGACATTCTCATCATGTCAAAAGACCCAATGGAACATCAAAAACACCTACAAACAGTTTTCGAACGCCTAAAGGCCCATTCACTCAGCATAAACATCAATAAATGCGTGTTCGGCCAACCACAGGTCAACTTTCTTGGCTATTCCATAAACTCTCAAGGCTACACACCGATCAGTGAACGTGTCGATGCAATACTTAACTTCAAAAAACCCGAAACCATCGAAGAACTAAGACGTTTTCTTGGAATCATGAACTATTATAGACACTGTATTCCACAGATAGCACACACTCAATTACCACTCAACAATTATCTCAAACATTCCATCAAAAAAGACAAATCAAAAATCCTTTGGACACCAGACGCTGAAATGGCTTTTGAGAAATGCAAAGAAAAACTAGCTGACGTCACGCTGTTATCTTACCCATCATCAAACGCACCATTATCACTCACCACTGATGCATCTTCCACTGCCATTGGAGCGAAACTCGAGCAGTTGATCCACAACATCTGGCAACCAATCGGATTCTTCTCACGTAAACTGAGCCCCACGGAACAGCGTTATAGTACCTACGACCGTGAGCTGCTCGCCATTTTTGCTTCAATCAAATTTTTTCACTTTACTATCAGAACAGACCACAGACCACTCATCTACGCTTTCAAACAGAAACTTGATAAAGCCTCAGAGCGACAACTGAGACAGTTGGACTACATCTCGCAATTTTCAACAGACATTGTCTATGTAAAGGGTGAGGACAACACTGTGGCCGACGCCTTGTCACGCGTAAACACAATAAACATGCCAACTCTACTAAATCCAGAAACAATTCACGACGAACAGCTCAACGACACCGAATTACAACGACTACTTGAAAATCCCAAATCATTAAACCTCCAAAAACTCCAAGTTGAAACTGGTATCGAAATTTACTGTGACATAAGTACTGGGGTTGTAAAACCATACATCCCAATGTCCTTACGAAAGGCGGCTTTCAACACCATCCACAACGTCGCTCATCCCAGCGGCAGAACTACCTCAAGACTCCTAAGGGAGAAATTCTCCTGGCCAAAAATTCGCAAGGATGCAACTCAATGGTCACGAGAATGCACAGCTTGTCAGAAATCCAAAGTCACGCGACACAATAAATTCAAACCGAACCATATCGTAGTCCCGGATTCCAGATTTAATCACCTACACATAGACATAATTATTTTGCCAAACATCAACAATTACCAATATTGTCTCACCATGATCGACCGCTTCTCCAGGTGGCCTGAGGCAATTCCTATTAAAAACATGACAGCAGATACTATCGCAACAGAATTGTTCAATCATTGGATATCACGTTACGGTTGTCCAATCACCATAACTTCGGATCAAGGTACTCAGTTTGAATCGGTCCTCTTCCAATCCTTGACCAAACTCGTGGGAGCTAAGAAGACGCGCACAACAGCATACCATCCGCAATCAAACGGCATCGTTGAGCGCATGCACAGAACGCTGAAGGCAGCTCTTATGTGTTCAACAAAACCCTGGCCTGACATATTACCTACGGTACTTCTCGGCCTTCGGACTTCCTTCAAAGAAGATATCCAGGCTACCCCTGCAGAAATGCTATACGGCACTTGCTTACGGATACCTGGAGAATTTTTCACGTCAGCGGATTTCTCTCCTGATCCCCAAATATTCATTGAAAAACACCGCGAATACATGCGCGGCATCCGTCCTACCCCTACGGCGCATCACAACAAAACAAGAATCTTCCTGTTAAAAGATTTGGACACATGTTCACACGTTTGGTTACGCAGCGACCACACCAAAGCCCCTTTGGAGCCCCCATACCAAGGACCTTACAAAATCATAGATCGTTTGGACGACAGAACCTACAAGCTAAACGTAGATGGAGAAGAGAAAATTGCATCCGTCGAAAGACTAAAACCCCACTACATTAGCAAAAACGACAACAATCTGCCCGTGGACGACCCAGAGACTCTCCAACCAGTCCAACCATACCGATGGAATTCTACCATGGATCCACCCAGACGAACGTACACGCGCAACGTGACTTTCAAGCTACCCGCCGAAAGCCACTCGGGGGGGAGTGGTTGTAGCGTACCTACATCTGTGGTAATCGCGCAACCAGGAAAGCAGACCATAGAGTAGTGATCCATTTAGCCATTCAATATATTCAGTCACTTCGTTACATACTCTATCATACTCATAGAATTCCTTAGTCACACTAGTCACACTTCAGTCAATAAGTTAGTTAGCTATGACATGTATATTATCTTAACGTGTTGTGTTATGAATGTGCTTACGAGTGCGGGAATGAAAAATAAAGTTTATCTGTTAACATTGCTACACCTGGATTGTTATTTAGTGGTCTATCTCTCCGGAGTAGCCACAAAATCTAAAACATTTAAACGTATAACATTAGGCTTTTTAAATTATGTTAAATACTAAAATGACATTAAATGACATATAATTTCACTTTTAAAAGGGCATCGAAAAAAAACACTAAATTGGCAATCGTCGCCGACGTAAATATTTTCATATCAAATAAAAAGAAATTGCAAAACAAAAACACCAACTGGTACAAAATAGCAAGCAAGCAAAAGTGTGTTATTGTCTAATTCAGTTCTGAAACTGTTTTTGAAACAGATTTTTTGGAACAGGTAGGTACTTTTTAAAAGTGAAACATGTTGTACCTGTTTTTTAAAAAATCCTGTTTAAACCATCTCTACAACCACTGCTTGCAGAATTGGCAACGTTAGAATAGGTTAGTTGACACTGTTAATAATAAAACATTAAAAAATAAGAGTACGACGACAGAAAATGTCACAAAACCTCCAGGTTGGTTTATGATTCTGATAAAAAAATAAAAACATTATTTAGAGACCTTTTCCTCGGCTTGATATGATAAATCCAGCACATCCTTTGTATACGAAAGTTATTATTCCTTCCAATGTTACAGTTATGTCATCCTGTTCCTTTAAATCTAAACTCTTTCCGGCAGAAACTTAAAAGTACCTATTTTGTAAGTTATTGTCGACAGTTCGATATTAGTAAAGTGAAACAGTCCAGAGAGTTGTCGGTAAGAGTACACTCAAAGGGATCGTTTCGTTAATTTCTGATGTAACGAATGCTTGCACCAAGAAACCACAGTACACAAAAAGTAGAAATGGCTTTTAGTAGCTCATTTTGAAGTGGAAAACGAACTAAAAGAAGCGATCTATCACTCTGCAATGGCTAGTCGGGTGTGACAAATACAAAAGAACTAGAGCTTGAATACTTTTTACCCCAAGAAGGTGATAACCATTTAGAATATTTTCTCATAACAAATTAACAGAATCTGGTGTAAAAACTGTTGTTAATTGTAATAAAAAGTTAGGGATACCACGAGTTTACTTCTAAACAAGCAAAAAAAATCTGGCAAACGGAGAATTTATGACTTCGATTCAATTAATTATAGTGAAGTTTTAAACAAAAATAATTACAAAAGAATAACATCATTCCAACATCAATCGTATTTCTAAAAGATGAACGTTCTTTAATTAAACGCTATATTATAAGCTGAGAAAAAAAAACATGAGATCCCTTTCAAGTAAAAAAAAAAAATGTTTTCATAATCTACACGATATGTAGTTTATTGATATGTAAGAAATAAACACCAATATTTATCATCAATAATAGATGCCAATATCACCAATAACCAACAAATATTAAAAATCGCTTTAATTAGGCGACGCCGACGTTTAGACCGAATTTGACAGTCGAATTAAAGTGATTTTTAATAATTGTTGATTATTAGCTTGTATTGATTACAAATATAACAATTTAGCAATAAAATGCAGATTATGTAGATTATACAAATGACTCGTCTTTTTGAAAAGGGTCTTATGTTGTTTTTGCCTAAACTTGGGGCTCACTATCTAGGCTTATCTTTAACCCTTAACGGAAGAATTCGAATCTGCCATCTACTTAACGTTACTGTTACCGTGTCTGAAAAAAATTGTACAATAGCTTACTCTTCACAATGCGTAGTTATAATTTTTAAAGCTAGGTGCTTCAAAATTTACTTCACTCTCACTAACATTACATTTTAGGTTTTATATTTCAAATTCGTGAATGTCACTAAAATATATACTAAATGTAAATATTTGTGAATTCATCAGTTTTTATCGCATGATACAAAATAAGATTCGCTGTATTATCTTTCATTTCGAGTAGATACTATAAGTGAAAATACATAATACTCAAAATTGTACATTGTAATCTCTTAATACTTTATTTTTTTTTATAAGACTTCAATTCTGTTGGTATGATTAAAATATATTGTATAATAAATGAACAATCTTACCAATAACCAACAATAATTGGTTAACAATTATTGATTATACTTAAAAATTAATTATACAAAAAATTCTGTCTGTAGTATGGTAATTAAAAGAAAGGTCAATAACATTTTTATAACTATATATAAATGATATTAGGTTTATTTATTTATTAAACTACAAGTAAAAATAAAAATAGACTTGCAAAAGAGTAGTAGAAATGGAACGCACTTATATGATGGTTTGCACCATTACGATCAAGACATGAGAAATCAGAGTCCTGAGGAATACCGCTACAGATATCGCTTTGCAGCCCTCCAATAATATTTATGTCTTCCAACGTCCAGTTAGAAGCAACTCCATCTGATAAAAATATTAGAACATTTGTTGCGCCATTTTGGATCACTCCATGAATATTTCTCAGGGTAATGTTGGATATTTCAAAACCAGGAGTTGGAATGCCTGTGGGCCCACTATTCACATAGTCTCCCCGAATAACAAGTCCATACTCCGTAATATTCCCAACCGTTACGTCTTCATAAACAACATTGGTTATTCTTCCGGTAGTATTGTAATGCGTCTTTACTCGAACCCCATTTGATGAATTGACAATTGTACAATTCTTAACAAAGAGATTATCCACTTCGTTTTGATTATGGTTTCCAATCGACCCAATCGATATACCATGACCACCCGAACAATAGTTGTTTGTAAATACAATATTACTTCCAGAAGTTACGGCTAAACAATCATCCTGATTGTAAACGACACAATTGGTTATTGTAATTCCATTTGATTCTGAAGTACCAAAGGCATCCGTATTATGACCACCTTGATAATCACCATCCAGAATATCTATGGTTACGTCCCTAACAGTTACATTTCTACTGTTCGTAATAGAAAAACAATGTTTGGGACTATTCTTTATGTTTAACCCTGTGACTATTGAATTAGTAACACCATTAAGTTTCAAAAATTTCGGCTTACGTTTGCCTCCATTGCCTCCAAGACCATCCCACCATCGAGATCCATTGCCGTCAAGTAAATTTCCAGGATATCCGATAATTTGCAGATTATTTCCTCTTATCGTAATAAAGTACCCTCCCCATTCATAATACCCAAAGGTTAGATTACCTGCAAAAATGATTGTAGCACCATCTTGCACTCTTAAATCCATGTTTCCTCCAGCAGGAACTTCGAGATTCCTTATAAGTATTTCTTTGCAATTAGATCTTATTGAAGCAAAATTTCCCAAGGAGTTACCAGTAAGAGTACAGTTGGGAGCTATATTTTCAATATCTTCAAATGCAGCAAGTGTTTGAATCAAGAAAGTGCAACTTACAAAAAGCAGAACTAACGCCATTTAGGGTATTACTTCAATTAGTTTGCTGCACGAGACATTTAGGAATTAATAAAATTTAGGACGTAAAAGTAAAGAAAAAACTGTTCAAACTTAAGAAGTAATGTATACTTGGTTTGTTACGAATACTAATCGCAAAAATACCTACAAACTGTTCGTTCTTGTTATGTTGCACTATACAGAGATAACTATCAAAAAATACATAAGTAAATAAATAGATTAAAAATTTCGATACATCATCGTCAAGATATAGAACACGACTTGATATGCTTCATGTTTTTCTAATAATGTTTTTAATTGCATTAAAATAACCCAACATTAGCTTATTTAGTATTAAAACTAATGCCAAAATTGAGTTTCTTCTACAGCTTACATTACTACGTTAAGAATTTTTTTTTCTGTAAAATTATATTTTTACGACTTTTTCCAACAATTTATTTTATGATAACTCCAATACAAACAACCCTCTTAACTCTCTACTTAAAATAACCATTTCAAAGGTTGCCTAGTCCGTAACAATATTTATTTATAGAAAATCTGGTACTTAAGTCAAGTTTTGCATTAATTGTAGGGCCGGTTTTTTCCATTACTTCACTGTGAAAAATATCGCCTCATTACCTACATTTTCATTAAAAGACGTGACATTGATGAAATTAAATTTCAAATAGTAACAATTGGCGTATTGATCCGAACCTAGCCAATTTCATCAAAAAATGGATGCTTGTTTGCAGATGATGTGGTACGAATTTGTCGCTCAACCTCTTCCCACAGGTTCTGTTTTTCAGGTCATTGTTTTGCTGAAATACAATTCGCAAAAGCATTTCCCACTCAGCTAAAGGTAACACAACATTTTGGCATATGCAGCTGCCCCTGTGTAGACAAATCAAACAATTGGCCCGTCTATAAAGCGTAATGGACGTACTGCACTTAATGAAAAGCAACCCTATAAAAATACAACACCCTTTGACGGTGTACAAATTCAATCCTGGCACGGCGATTTCTTTCGACAACAAGCGGTTTCTTGGCTGGGCGTATGCAATGGAGCTTTCGCTCAACTAATCTTCGTTGAACAGTCACTTACTTCTAGTTCAGGAATTTTAGCAATTATTCTTAGTTCTGAGAACTACGGATCTCGTTGGCAAATCCTTTTGATTCTTGGCATCTTTTTCACATGTCCCTGTTTATTGTAGCGTGAAATTATTTAAAAAATACTCTATTTATTATTAAATATCAACGAAGTGTTTTTCTTAGATGAAAATTGTTTATCGCCAGTTGCTGTAACCAATGTTCCCTCTAATTTTTATTTTGAGTGCGCGGAACAAAATTATATAGTTTAGAAAATTTTAAAAACGTATGCCAATGTGCAAGCGGGAGGGTAGTCCGGTAATAATTTTTTTAATAATTACTTTTTGAAGTATTTTAATTAATACATGAACACGAAAAGGATTTCTACATTACAGTTTTATCTTGTCCATATTTTCGTAATCGTTTAATTTTCGTTTAGAGATTTTTATCTAAACTAAACAATCCCTATATGCAAATATGTGCCTAATTAAGGCGAGCTATTATAAAATTTATGTTTTAAAATTTACTTTTATAACAACGAAAAAATAGAAAAAAAAGCCAGGAATTTTTGCTAAAACTTATTCGATAGCCTCGACAAATTTCTGTATTCCTTTTTAAATGACTTCGTTTGGATCGAAGCAAATTTGTCGAGGTTATCGAATAAATTTTAGTGAAACTTCCTATGTTTTTTATTTTCAATTTTTTCATTTTTAAAATGCATTTTCACAAATAGTGCTCCCTTCTATGTTTATGTTTTATAAACACAACTATAATAGTAATAAAAATATTCTATGTATTTATATAACAATAATACAGAACTATTGTAGGTTTCCGGGCTTTGTGGCCGTGGTCTATAGGCTGGATTGTTGCCTAACGTTTCGCCGACTTCTGCGGTCAGCATCTTCAGAGGCGTTGTGGACGGCGGAGTAGAGTTCTGTCGCGTAGACAGCAGACAGCCGAAGAGAACTCTACTCCGCCGTCCACAACGCCTGACCGCAGAAGTCGGCGAAACGTTAGGCAACAATCCAGCCTATAGACCACGGCCACAAAGCCCGGAAACCTACAATAGTTTAATTGACGCCAGCCGTGAAAGCCTACACAACCTCATAATACAGAAATTCGACAAATTGTTGCAACAGTTTACCTTAAAACTTCAATATTTGCACTTTTGAGACAACCTACAAAACTTATGATGCATACAAAAAAGCAATGTTCTTTAACTTTGTAGGCGAGCCTTAAGAAATATACTTTCTTTGAATGTTTTTATAGGGTAATATACTTTAAACTTGTCCAAAATTTATGGTTTAACATCTGGTAACTGACCGCACTATCTCAAAACAAAAATTTTGCAGAATTCAGAATCCCGTTCCTGTTAGGCTGGGTAGCTGGTACCTGCACGAGCTTTCTACAACCCTCTTGTAACATTTTTAACTTTTTTAAATGTCAAAGACAAATTTCAAAATATTTTAACATTTTTTTCTGAAATTTGGATTTTTGCCTTCTTTAGTTACAATTATTTCATAAAATGATTAAAAACATTGTTGTGCGCAAAATACAAAAATGGCTGTGCAACTTTCAAAATATTGATGCGCGGCCGCGCAGCCGCACAGCTTAGATGGAACATTGGCTTTAACTCCGAACGGTTTGGTTTACTTATCTTTCGACATTCCTATTTAATGCTGAACAAATATGAAAACGTTTAATGGCTAAGCCTTAAACATAAATCCCTTCTTTTTAGGAAAAATAAACAACTTAGTTTACTTTTGTCGCGTATATGAAATTTATTTATCATTTGAAAAAGGTTCCACAGAAGCCTAGTATATATTTACCTTTAAACTGGGGCCCTTTTAATTTCCGCGGTTAAAAATTGGATTTTGGATACACAAATATTTGATTTTATCATTGCTTCAGTTTTGCAAATCCCAATTTGAAATAAAATAAAAAAAGATCGTAAGATCAAACAAGTTGTGATCGAACTAAAAGCTCTCATGAATCACGCACAATAGGAGGTACTAACCTATTCTTTTTACTAAAATAACAATGTAAAATTCAAGACACTGGAGAGTAGTTCACAATTTTGGAAGTGGCCTTTAGAAATCCTTTAACGAATGAGATCTATCGTTATCACCGACGGTACGAAGGCCCGGCAGCTTAACGTATGACGTCATTCAGTAGGGAAAATGTGAAGAACTGTTAGAACCCAAAGGATTTGTCGTGTAAAATTTTTTTGATCGCGGATTCATGTAGATTTCGATAAGAAAAGCAATTTACATCTTTTTAAGAGTGGCAAATAATTGTTAGTAGTGCTTATTTAATGTTAAAGTGTTGTTGAAAGATCTCTTTACTTTCTGTCGTATTTATCAATTTTTGTTACGTTAGCGCCGAAAGGTCAAAAAACGGATTTTGCAAAACCTTCGCATTAAATAAACAACAGTATCTACCAATTATTTGTCAGCAAAAAGAAAAAGAAGAAGAAGAATTTGGGTTGGAGGTTTTTTTTAATGTGATTATCTATTAAAATAAAAAACCTACACGCGCTAAGTTTTCGCGCCTTCATATTCTCGACGGTTACGGTTCGATACAACAGATTTTCTATAATCATAGGAATTTTTTTTTTAATAATAAATATAACATCTTGCATTTTTCTTATGATTTAATGCAAGTTAATAACCTTATCCACATGGTTGCTTTTTCCAATTTATTTTCTCCTTTTCTCTTTACTAGCAAGCAATTACTTCGCTTTACAACCGTAATCGTTTGAGATCACCTTAAACACAGGTTGTGTTAGTGTAAATTTATCGCAATTGAATCACTATTGTTGTTATTTCGTTCAATTTCAACGTTAACCAATCATTTCACATTGACTCGATTGCACCTGCTACAAACGAAAAAGTCATTAGCGGTCAGAGTCGAGTCGGACGATGCACTCGCTTTTATTACACTTTACAACGTTCGACGACCAAACGAAGGCAGTGTAGGTAATTGTACAATTGAATAATTAATCGCCTTCGACACGGTAGGATAGACACGTTTACAATCACGTCCGAAAGCTATCATCCTTATTATTACCGCGCAAACATATTGTTCTTGAGGTACTGCTGAAGAAATCGTTATCGTTAGCATGGTAGTTGAATGGTAGATTTAGAGATAAATCTGATGTAACTTGTTAATAAAACTGAACGTAAATTTCTTTGTAGACTTATTTACCTTTCGTTAGCATATGTAAAATGAAGGACTAAATGACATTACTTTAAAATGAACTGAAATTATTTATTGTTACTTGATTAGGTTTCATATAACATTGAAACACAAAGTGGTTGTAGAAGGTACAACACATTAGAAACATTAGATATACAAGGGCAAAGGATTAGTGTGTTTTGCAACAGTTAGTATTGTTTTTCCAAAACCCATTTCGTCAGCAAGAACACCATTAAGTTCCTCATAGTCTAATTGTAAGAACTGACTACAAATATGTGAACTGATCGAAGATGATGGCGATTTTTCCTCATAAGGTTGCTATCCTATGACGTCTTCTATGCAAGAGACCATCTTGCAGAAGTCATATTTGCTGCAATCAACGGGAGAGAGGGTTAAACGAGCAATTTTTACCGCAAAAAAAATTTCGAATATGGTTCTGCATGAGGATCAGCACAGTTAGAAGAACTTGTCCTGGGCGTTTTCTCGTAAGATTTCACCCCCTTTCGCTTGGGATCGGGGTTGACACAAATAGCCCGATGTGGTTGATCACCTAAGCACTCGCTGCTTATTCTTTTTAAGTTATACATTTGTGTATTAGTATTGATGTAAATTTTTTATTTAGTCATTTGGTTCGTGATTATCAGTATTGATTTTTTATATTTCCTTTATGTACAGCGCTCTTATGTGAATTTTATTATGTTTATACAGTTTAGTGATTTTTAATCAGTTAGTTTCCGGGGGGATCTAGCTATCTCTGCAGAGTAGGGTGAAGTAAACACCAGCGATTTTGACCGTGATATTTTAGGAGGTCCAGGTCCAGTTATTGTTATAAGCCTTATGAAAATTTCCTTAGTTTTAAAGGATTTATTTATATAAACTGAACATCTGGAGGGCATCAATTGTAGGTACAGTGACCTCCCCCCTTATGTTATTCTGGCTCAAGTTTTCATTTTTTGAACTTTTGTTTGGTGAACAGTTTTTTGGTTCTTGCGGCCCTTTTAAGTTCCTACAAAATTTGTTGTAGATATTCCTTCGGATCCCCATCTTTTGGTTTAGGTTTTGTTTAATTCATTAGGGACACATATTTTGATGTACCTAAGTTTTCTGTTTAACTTCTTTTGTTACTGTCAATTTTAAATATAACTTGTGAAGCTTTTATATTGTGTACTGTTTATGAGAACTTCGAGCTCTTGTCCGAACAACAACGGTCAGGAACCCCTAGTTGTGCTTACCCGTGGTTATTTAGTGTTTCTTTACAAAGGTAAAGTGGAGCCCGAGTTTAAATTGTGGGAAGCATTTCCCCATTTTGGTTTGATTCTCTCACAATTCTGTTTTCCTTGTTTTCAATCAATATTATCTTATTGTAACTACTATTTTACTTTGTTCAAAATTAATTTATTATACTTGATACACACAAAGTTGCAGAAGTATATTTTAAGTTGGCCGATTTCGACCCATTCGATACCGCTTTATCGCTTCTTGGAGAAGCTAGTTTATCATCTACACTTCTGGGAACATTTTTGTTTAAATTCTATTAGCAAGAAATTGAACTGTATACTAATTCTATTATATTTTTTTTGCGATAAAAATTGCTCGTTTAACTCCCTTCCCTCCTTGATTACTAAAAAATGTCTTCTGCAAGGTGGCCTCTTACTTAGATGACGTCATACGAACCTTATTAGAAAAAATCGTCACTATATCAGCTCAGCTCACATTTTTGTACCCACCATGGAGAAATAAATTCACACAACTAAACGAATAATCACTTTTATTAATTCAATTACATTAAAATGAAACAATTACATTTAAAACATATGTTCAGAATGATTTCCTTTGGCCGATAAAGGTCGTGAAGTCATTGATTGTAATTTCATCCCAGTGGCGCGTCAGAGCCGTTTTGAATGCTTCTGCGGAAGCGTGGTGTTCCAGCAATTTTTTGATCTAAGTTGGACAACATGAAGTAGTCTATCGGATGGAGGTCCGGTGAATAAGGCGGTCATGAATCATGAACCCCAGAAGTCCGAACATAGCTCTTCACAGACGGCGATTGTAGAATTGGCCTCATACGCTGTCTTAATAAAATGTAAATAATGTAGCTTCACCAAAATGTTGCTTTGTCCATATTTGCAATGAATCGTGGAAGACACGCTGGTAGTAGATGACGTCGTTGATTGTGAAGTTGCGCTCACTGAACGTCAGTGTTCCCGGTGTTGCAGATCCCGGTTCATGCCTTCAACAGGACTGGAAAATGGCTGTGGCCGGTGATCCTCGCAAACAACAATCTTTTGCTGGCCTTTTTGCGGCTGTGCATTCGGCGAAATTTCTCGATTCGTTTTTGCCTTCATCGTTTAGTTCAGAAAATGTACGCGGACGATCTTGTAGTTCCGTAGCTGTAGCTTTTAATTAAGAATTAATGAAATAGAAATCTGGCTTGGCTCTTGGTGAAACATGTTTAATAATAAGAAAACAAAACACTTGGTATTTGTTTCACAAATTTTATTGAAATACTGACAATATCGTTTCGGCTGTTATGCCATTATCAAAATGAATGAATATTACAAAGGTTAAGACCATTTAAATAAAAGGAATGAAAAGTAAACATCCTTACAGTAATAAATACAGAACATGCCTATGCATAAAATTATTGGAGTGACCCGATGGTTAATTTTAATAACGGGGAAAGCCCAAACTCCGTCTTGTCATTTGTAACCTGTTTTTTCTGTGATATGGCTCTATTTATTTCTAAAATTTCTAACATGTTTAGGCGTTTGCCTTAGTCACAATTATGTAAATTTTTTATACTATTGCAGTCTATGGAATGATTTTTATTTATACAATGCTCGGCTAGGCCTGTGTTCTTTTTATAATTTGAAATGTATTTTTGTGTTCATTTTTAATGAACGACCCGTTTGACCTAAGTAAATAGATGGACAATCACAATTTATTTGATAGACTCCATTTTTATCAAGCGTACGTTTTTTATCTTATTTATTATTTACCAGTAGGGAACTTAAGCTGGTTTTGTTAAGTTACCTTAAGAAGATGTTTACTTATCATCCCTTGTATTTAAATGGGCTTTTGTAATATTCATTCACATTGATAAGGGCATAGCAACCGAAACGATATTGTCAGTATTTCAATAAAACTTGTGAAACAAATACCAAGTGTTTTGTTTTCTTTTTTTACTTAAGAATATTGCGAATGCTTTTTATATCGATACAGAGATTCTATGCCAGTTTTCGCATAGGCACCACTCGAATGCGACGAATTCGGCAATGCACCTCGTTGAGATTCTTTAACGTGATCATCATGGTCTTTGAATGACCACTCCGGGGAAAAATATAAACGGTTCTTTGCTTAAAGTCAATCGTTCTGATGGGAGCTAACCTAACGTATCCTAACCTTACCTTGCTCGAATAACCTTTTTTAATAATAATAATTCGCGTGACGAGGTTGTACTCGGAGTCGAATTACTAATACTAACCATCTAAGCACTGAGGAACTGGGCTCTTATAACTACTTAGAAGAACTTGAGAATTTTAACTACTACCCAATATGGGAAAAGCGGTATAGATTTTAAAAAATGATTGACGCAAGATCAGGTCGCTTTTTGTGAACACGAAATGACTTCCCATTTTCCATTGCTTCACTTAGTAATGGTTCATTTGGTAAATACCAACTTAAAATTGATTAACTGCTTATTTCTTTTTAAAGACTAAACAGAAATCAATCGTTTCTCTGTTTTTTGACACCTGATATCCGATATGAAAGGTCAGTGCATTTCTTTAAACGTTAATTGGTCGAAGCTGTTTTAATATTCTATACGACTAGACAGGTGTAGCATTTTCTTATTGCATGTACAATAAAGGCAGAAATAGGTGTACGGTTAGTCTTTAATAGCAGGTTTAGGTCAGTACAAAAGAGCATTAGCGGGTACTATTATTTGCAGTTACGGTGCGTACCTACTGAGACGAAGGCCTTTTGCAATAACAAATCTGAAAAACTGTTCTTACGATACTAAATATGCAACGGCTTTTGCAGATAAAATCTAATCTGAATTTAGTATCATCAACTATACAGGAATAACTAAAAAGTTAGGTACGTTTTACTCGTTATTTTACAGAGACCATTGTTATTTTCCATTTGAATAAAGATTCGATACGGTTGAACGAATACCCGTTTAAAATTAGGCAATTCAATATATTTACAATAATAATAAGAGCGGCGTTGTTGGTCTTCTGTTTGCCTTAATTTCAAGTTAATGACAATTCGCTATCTGACTATTTCCTAAGCAGATCGTTTGCTGATGAAAAAAATTATGTAGTTAAATTAGGGCTTAGGTACCAAACAGGACTTCTATAGCCATTCTATTGTAGATTTTTAACGTAAAGTAAACGAAAATCGTAGCATTGCACTAAATTAAACAGCAACCATTTTAAAAATAACTCTGACTTTAATTTTTAGTGCATCCTCATAGTCTATAGGTACTAAATTGAAACTGCAATACAGAATCGTAATAGTTGAAAAAGAAAGACGCTGATTAAATAACATATTATATTCCAAATAAAAAAATATGTCTACCTATTTAAATGTAAATATGTTTATGCCTTCTTCGAGACAAAATGTGAATATTTTCGATAAAAATGTTATACTTTACTTGAACATTTAGAATAAAATATGTTCTTGATCAGTATGTTGAACTACCAGGCGCAGCGCGGTTCACGATTGCGAGCTGTGGTGGTCAGTGATCACTACAAATACTTGGTTCAAAATGTAAGGATCCTTCCTTGTTGAACTGAATCTGTGCATAACGGCTTGCGTCTGGTAGTTTGTTCTATATAATTTCGATATGCGTGTTTACTACTAGAGTTATTCTATACGTAGCGTAGGCGCAATAGATTTAGTAAATATCAATAATGTAAAAGAACCTCTCGTTGAACTTTATTGGATTTATCATTAATTATAACGATTACTAAAGATGGTGTTCTTCTAACCATCTGGGGTAATTTTGTGTTTCAGTATGTGTTATTTTAATTTTACTGTGAGATGATAAAAAATGATGAGAATTTTGAGGAGAATAAAGCTTTCGCAGTTGCCGTTCAAAGTAAGTTTGTGGTCTTGATTTGATGACCGGAGCATCTCTTTGACTGCAGCGAAGGATATAACTAAATTACGTCCCAGCCCCTTTCTCTGAAAATACTTGCCAAAACAATTAATACAACATCGTAGGGTAGTTTCCATCCGATTTGTTAAAGGAGGAGAGTTATTTTTTTCCGATTCTATTATCTATTCTATTCTATTCTATTATCAATAAAGTTTAATGAAAATGAATTGCGTGGAATCAAAAAACACGACGCTGTATCAATAAATGTAAACATTGAAGTGCTTTGATTATCATTTTCTTAAATAGTGATAATGTATCTAAACCAACTAAGTATAAAGAAAACAAATAACGCCAAAATACTTGCTAGAAGTAGTTTCATTATTTTATAAATGTGTAGCTGCTGTTAGAAACCAATAATTGTTAAACTATAAAAGCCAATAACTGGCAATATAAAATCTCTTTTAAGACATATGTATTTAACATTGCTGTAATTATGCATTTACAAAAACATTGCTTCATTTCTCCGAGGAAGTACCTATTCGTTACAATTCCTGTATATACCTAAGGCTAGAGCAATGGAATTTTAACTAGGCATACCAATATACGTACATATTGGGTGTATATAGTAGTCAAAAATTAATTAACTTGTGCTTCTGTCTATTACAAAAACCCATGTATAATAATTATACGCAGTGAGAAGAAATTGAAGGCTTGTCGATTCTATGAGAGAAAACGATTTAAAAAAAATCATTCTAAATTTGTAAAGCCTGAAGATTTTAATTACAAAGGCCAGGTTGCAAAATGTGTTCTTACTTTCACGTGTCTAGGTATGCATTACAAAAAATCAAATAGTTTTACAGCTCTATAGTTACTACAGGCGCTCGTCATGAAAAGGTAAAGTATGATCACTAAAGTCTTAAGTATTTTATTATGTATTATAGCTGTTAGTTATATTTAAGTCGATTTTAAACTCTTTTTACTAACAATGAGCCAACTACCTTAGAATTTCATACAGTCAAAGAAAATGTTCCCGATGTCAATCACGAAAAGATAAACGTAGGGAGAGGTAGTTCAGAAGATCATTAGAAATAACTAAAAATTAATACACTCAAAACCGTTTACAACAACATTGCTTAAAACGACATGCCGGTTATATCGACCAAAATCATATGTCCCAGCTGAATGCAATATGATCGTCTTTTACGACATTGCGACATACCTCATTAAGCGATCACATTTAACAAATATCTTGGGAGAATTATACCTGTTACAACGACCAGCAATCTTGTTAACAATTTGA
The DNA here is from genome assembly GCA_947389935.1 of Agrilus cyanescens. Classification (NCBI taxonomy): domain Eukaryota; kingdom Metazoa; phylum Arthropoda; class Insecta; order Coleoptera; family Buprestidae; genus Agrilus; species Agrilus cyanescens. The sequence continues at coordinate 12,276,100 of OX376707.1, read as the reverse complement.
ATATGTAAAAGTATCCACATCTGAGACAGTATAAAGATCAAGTACAATTCAATGATTAATGGCAATTAAGATAGCAAAGGCAAACAGAAACGTTTCGAGTCAATTCTCAGAAACAAAATACACGTACATACAGTATAATCAAAGACCACTTTTTCATATCTCTTCCATTAGTTTGTTACTTAAATGTATACAGGACGCACCAAAACATATTTTATACATGAATTAATTAATCGTATTAACAATGCTAAATAAAAAATTATTTTGTACCTCAAAAAAATCACCGGTTATTAGGGCTACCGGTTTTTACGACCAAAAATGAGTGGTCCCTACGATGTCGTTATAACTGGTTTTGACTGTATATTAAAATGGTAGGGTGCTATAGGAGAATGACCGAAATACCGTAAATAGAAAAACATAAAAATGGGAAGGTATCAGAAGATGCAAGTGAACAATGTATGCTGTAGAAGTCAAAAAGGAAAAGGAAAAAACATATATCCGTAATGCTTTTCCTAGGTTTTGCGTGAGGATTGTGCGCTGTCGAGAGCGGGTTTCAGAGATTGAGACGAGAGTAAATTGGAGCAGAGGGAGACTTGTTTGCAAATACAGTGAAACCTGGTTAAGTGGGACCTGGATAATTGAGAAACCTCTATTATTGAGAGTTGCAAGGAGGTCCCGGTTCTTTTTCATTAAATTACCTCTATTAATGGGACTTTTTGAACCTGGTTAAATGAGATTTGGATTCTAAGACTTTTTCGATGTTTACCTCTATAATTGAGACTCTGTAACTCAATTACCTGTATAAGTGAGACAAATTAACCAGGTTTTAACACGTTTTGACATGTTTGTTTACATACATTTCGCCAATTTCGCATCGTCTTTCGCGCATGCTTTGTTTGTCAGGTTTTGACCTAAAAACAAGGGAACAAAAGTGTACAAAAGGTCCAAACGTAAATATAAAACGTTATCAGTATCTGAAAAATTAAAACTTCTATCAGATTATGATTGTGGAAAGTCGCGTGATGAACTGTCTAGGGAGAATAACATACCAAAGTCAACCCTGTGTAGAATTATTAAAAACAACGAGAAAATTCGGATTACCGATTACTTTACCGTATTGTTTTTATACATACATACATTTACATACATTATGTATGTACATTCATTTCTACATTAAATTCAAAACACCAAAAATACGCATTTTTATTAACATTTCCACCTCTAAAAATGGAATAACGGCACATTTCGACCTCTGTAAGCGGGGGCCTCTGTAAATGAGACAACTATAATTTTAAACCTGCTTAATTGGAAAACTGGATTATTGGAAACCCTCAATAATTGGTACATATGTCTTGGTCCCTTGAGATCCCAATTAACCAGGTTTCACTGTATTTAAAGATTCTGGGTTATTGGTTCAGGGTAGGATGATGTGGACGTTGGGTAAGGTTCGGATTCAAATATAATGATTTAAATAAGTTAAGGGCATTTATACGTACGTTGTCCTTGTTGTAGCAGTTGTACTACATTGCAACTAAGATAGATTTATTTTTTACCTAGATTGCATTAAATTCTTTCTACTCCTATTTTTGTTATAAATATCTACTCAGTAGTTTCATCGAAATGAAAATAAAATGTGTCTTTAAAAAAAAAACACATTAAAGTGAAACATTCGATATAACAGTTACTGCACTATTATTCATGATTAATTACACGTTTTGCATAGATATTTGTTTTATATATTAATACGTAGGGATAACAAATATATGCCCCAATAAATTTACATCCACAACATACAAACTTTGTCATTTAGCAAGATCACTACCATTTAAGAATTGTACTTCATGTTACAGAATATCTAACTTGTGCACAAAAAAGTGGTTCCGCCCGGGATCGAACCGGGGACCTTCTGCGTGTAAAGCAGACGTGATAACCGCTACACTACGGAACCGACTGTCGCTTTAATGGAAATTATATGTAAAAATGATATATTGTAAGTATATTTTGTATTACACATATTTAAATTTAGAATATACTTTTTAAAACTACAATTAAATAACAAATGCAAATTTTTTTCATTAGACAGGAATCAACTGCGAAATTTATGACTTCTACTAAATGCTTTTTAATATTTTTTGTAAAATTACCGGTGTACCGATGAAGATACCACTAGCATACCTATCAAAATTACAATTTAGTAATTGGTAGCTGTCTTTTTAGTACAAAATTTCCAGTTGTTTGTGTCAATAATTGCTACGTGTAACATTTATTGCTAATACATTGGTATAATATTTTTTTAAATATTGTAATATATTGCCTTGAAAAGTTACTGGCGCGCGCTAATGAACGACGCGTGTTCAACTCACATTACAAAGGAATATCACACCCTGTTTTTTATATCATTGTCAACTGACTCTAGATATACTATACAAACCTGGACTGTTCTAATTACACTTCGATTTCGTATTAAAGAGATATGAATTCACTGTGATAAGTATTTTTGCACAAAAATATGTATAGTCGAAATAATTTTATTGTTTCTACCTGTTTTTTATTTCAGATATGAATTAAATTTCATTTTTATTTAATTTAATTTATTTTGCTTTCACATCAGAAACAGAAAATATATTAGTAGCTCTAATTTGACTTATTGTTTAGTGCATATTTTTATTTAGAAAACAAAAAACACTTGTAAAAGTGAATTCAAGCTCCTTTAATGAGAAAACAGTGGTAGTAACAGCTTTTAGAATTTTAGATTATATGACGCACCAATGAGAAAAATTCACAACAATTCATAAATTACGCGCTCAGTATAAGATTGAGCAAAGAATATGGAAGTGGCAGCACTAGTTCCGTAACGCTTACTTCCGATTCTTCACTAGATTTTACTCCCTATATTTATCCTACCCCTGGACTTATATTGATTTATAAGCAATTAACTCCAAAAAAACAAGATTGCGAATATTTACTCTTCCATAACCGATCAAACCCTCAATGATGTTCGTAAAGTGTTTCCTAAACTATTAGGTATTTAATACCTCCCAAAATTTCGTGCGTTCTTTAACTTCTCTCATCATGTACACGATTCGCCCGCTACCATTCCTAATTTTAGAGGGGTAGGTATAAGAATAACTAATGGAGTAGGTACTGTGGAACTTCACTAAACAAAATAAAACTAAGAAGCCCTAAATTCCACAGAACGTTTAGATACCTAAAACGCATTTCGACACCCAAGGTGTCATCCTCAGTTAGAGACTAAACTAATCCTAAAATTAAAACTTAATATATAGTTTTGATCCCTCTCCAAGTACTTCAACAAAAAACCAATGAACGCGAGTTGAGATTAAACTAATTACATAGGGATTAATACTGGGGGTGGGAATTTGTGGGAGGTCACACTAGTGAAACTAATTTTGGATAGGACAGCAAGAGTAAACGTTCAATACCAAACACGAAATAAGCTGTAAATTGTACATGCTTCGTTAAACCACCCCTGAGGTAAAAAATAATGAGGCGGACGCCTAGATCTGCAGGCAACTGAAAACCTTTATGGTGGAGTCGTTCAACAACTAAATACGATAATACGGAAATACGATAAATTAAGAATGAACCGATTATTTAGTAAAGACAATTATTTTTGCTAAATTTAAAAATTGTAGGTAGTGCGCGCCCACCAGCGCACATTATGACCAACCGCCACAGGTTGCGGCACACTTATTGAATGTATCAATAGGTAAATCGATAATTATTGATTATTGATACCTACTATATCGGTAGTTATCGATACCTATCTAATTTTTAATTGCTATTATTGCAGTCCTTGTCGAAAATTTCGATAGGTATAACAATAACAACATATTTTTGCTTAGATTAGGGTTTTTAATTTTTATTCTAGACATGGATGAAGAGAAAGACGGAAGCCATGACGATTTGTTTTACGTAGATTACGCACCTACTGTTGAACCCCTTTCTGCCCAATCCCACAAATCAACGTTTGGTTACGACCTTGTCAATATGCAATTTTATTAATTCGTAAGTCAACATAAATAGGTTATTTGTAAACAGTAATAAGATCCGTAGTGAATTATGCAACAATTTACGCTGTTGTAAATTTTTCCGATTACAAATTCAAAGAAAGGAACTTACAATAACGTCCTGTTACCTATTTAATTTACAGTCATAATCATACATTAACAAACTCAAATCACGTTAACGATCTAATTATTTAGCACGTAGGTTAATGTTTTGTGCATTTGATCACATTCAACAATGAATTCAATTCAATAAATTCTACTTTTACAATCGTTTGCGTGGGAGTAACAAGCAAGGAAATTGCATACAAAATTATTCCTTATGCGCTATGATACGAAGTACACCTGTTGTTGTTGTACGTACAAGTATAAAAGTGAACAATGAACCAATGCCATTCGAGCTATAAATAATTGTCCGCCTTTTCGCATGTTTGTACAAGAAGAAACCCGTCTGCATAACTTCTACCTTAATTGACACGTTGTAATCGAACATCGGTCACATTTACCGACAATTAATGTACTTGTCTATCGGGACAGTAAACTTGCGTTGAAACGTGTCAAATTACCAATTTCGACATCATATCATAGAACTGGAAGTGTAATTAAGAGACCGCTAATCGGAAATTCTCTATTGGGTAATTAAACCAACCAGTTGCAAGTCGAGCTGGACGTACACCAAACGAGACAGGCCATAAAATTAAAGCCGTGGGATGATGTGGAACTGAGGCGGTTTCTGTCTGACTACTGTCTATCCTGAGGACACATTAAAACGAAGGAAGTGAAACTTCGTAGTGTGGAATTGGGAAAATCACAATAGTAATAGTATATATACTCTCAGTCTCTTTCTTTTTCTCTTCCTCTTTCTTTTAATTCTCCTTCCTCAGTGGCATTAAACGACCAACGCAACCGATACAACGCTCTCGTCCCCCCTCCATAGTAACGTTAAACGTTTAACAAAACCATCGTGGAAGTAGCATTAGAAGCTTCACTTCAAAAATTTTGCGTTTGGTCGTTTGGTAGACGGCGACTTTAATTGAATGTTCTTGCAGCATCAGATGTATCGCATCTAGTTCTATTAATTAAAAACTCTAGTATTTATATTAAAACTGTACATAAGAGAACAAATTTTACATATGTAAATTACCTCAAATTAATGAGGATGAATCTACTACTGTTATCATGGCCGGTTAATACGCCTACCTCGGTTGGTAATACTTCTGAGAAATAAACTAGCCTCAGTTGACAGTGTTTCAGTGAGAGCCGCCTCAGTTGGTATATGCCCGTCGGGTTCTTGAGCTCTGTGAACTTAGGATCCGAACTACAAATACAAGAATTGAAATGGTTCCGTTATAGTCTAAGGGTACACTGAAAAAACGGAAAAGACTGACTTTTTGTCATATTAAACGTAGGTGATTATTGAATAATATGTTGATGAAAGCATAGATAAATGGAATAATTGCAGTGTATTCAGCAAACTTTAATCACAGAAATACAATGTCAAGATGGAGTTAAATGACGAACCCCTTCTCTTGACATACATTCCAATTGATTAGCACAGTGTACAGAATTTTGTAATACAAATGTAAACAAAGGGTTTGATCAAAGTAATAGCATAAATTAAAGGCTAAAACAATTTCTGAATTAAATGTTTTATGTTTCCTACTTTTTAATTGACTATGGCTAAATTATTTTATAATATCTTAACATTTATATGTTGTAGCTCAATTTTTCTTTATTTGACCTGTGAACCACCCTATATTTACAGTGGGTTAGGTTAGGTTACGGTACTCTGCCTAAGAACCTTTTTTAACCACAAGGTCAGTGAATTTAAAATTTTATAACACTATGTCTCCTATTTACTGGCATATTTGTACTTTATTTAAGAAACGATTTCCTATTCGTGTCAGTGAACTATTTATGTAGATCTATGTGCTTATTTTATTTGCCCACATTATTTCAATAAGCAATTAATTAAAAATATCGGACTGACACGAAGGTAGACAGACAGACAGTAGTGCCGTGATAATGAGGTTGAATAAAGTAATATTTGTATCATATAGCCTTAGTGATTTTCATACTTCTAGTTCAGTTGGTCAAACATTAGTAAAAGCAAGATAATTATTAATATTAATTATACTTTGATATAATTTTAAACGATTTTGTAATTAATTATGTGAGATTATTTGGCCAAGGAATCACAGGTACAATTTTTTCGTATTAATTACCTAATGAAAATTATTTAATGCTTTAAGATTCCAAGCGAAACGACAATGTTATGGACAATTTTATGACATAATAAATACCCATTTCCATACGAAGCAGTAGGTATATTTTAAAAGGGAGTACTCGAGTTGGCTCCCGTTTACCTGCTTTTAATAAAGGTTAAAAATTTCGGTAGGCCGAATTGGCTCCTAATGACTGTCGAATTGGCTCCCGGCGGCGGCGGGTAACCTTGAGTGCTAATGGTCAATAATAATAAAATAATAAAAATAATAATAAAAACGTTAACAACTAAAGACATTCAGTATGTTAAACAAAACTTGTATCATGCCCGAAGATCTTCCCTACCTGTGTTACCACAAAATGCTGAGCAAGTGCATAATTGTTTGAAGACATATCCAGTAAAAACTAACAAAAATGAAGATTTTCTCATGGTTAACGACCAATCTAATAATATAATCATGTTTTCTTGTGAAACAAATTTGAAATTTTTAAGTTCTTTGGAAGTTATTTATGTGGACGGGACATTCGAATATTCTTCTAAATTTTTTACTCAACTATTTACTATCCATGGTCTACAAAATGAAAACTACGTACCTTTAGTATTCTTTTTATTGGCAAACAAATTAATAACAACATATACAAAAGCATTTGAGCATCTTACGAAGGTTGCAAACCAATTTGGGTTAGGTTAGGTTAGGTTAGGTTAGGTTAGGTTAGGTTAGGTTAGGTTAGGTTAGGTTAGGTTAGGTTAGGTTAGGTGACTTCGCCGAGTTTCAACCAACCCATAAAAAAATTGTGGAATTTTGTGATTATTTAGTAGACAATTACATTACGGAAACTTCTAAATTTCCTCCTAATTTGTGGGCAGACAATTCGTCTAGCGTTTTTAGAACAACTGACGCGTGTGAATCCTTTCATGCTAAATTTAGCAAGTGTTTTTACTCCGCTCACCCGCACATTTTCCAGTTTATTAGTTCACTATTAGATGTTCAATGTGAAATTTCAAATATAGAATTTGTAAAAATTATAGGTAATCACTTCAAAATTGCGAAATAAATATATTTTATGAAGACAATTTTTATTTTCTTATCGTAATGGCCTTTAAAGTAATTATCGAAGCAGGTATAAACGGGAGCCAACTCGGCCAGTACCCCGGAGCCAATTCGGACACCTCAAATTTACATTAATCACCTTTGGGAGCCAACTTACTATCGTCCTTTTAAAAGCTATATCTACCTTTTTGGAAACTTTTATGAACATTGTAAGTTTAAAATAACATACGGGTCGTTTTTTCCTGTTACGAATATAACACTAGTTTTCATTATCTGAAGTACATGTTAATCAATTACAAATTCTAAATGTTTTAAACAACGAAATATAATTTATCTATCTAATCTATGCTAAAATCTACATCTTTTGATGTGACACAACCCATATAAATTCAAGAACAATTTTAAGAGTGAAAACATTCTAGGTCTCCATGACCCAAACAGTTGCGTGTGAAAAGTCGGCCAACAAAGTTTATGCTTCAGATTTCTGGGATAAATATGGGATAATTCCATTAGATTTCTTGGAACAAGGTAGAATAGTTACAGGAACAGATTAAAGTGAGTTACTCATTTTATTACGCAAAAGAATTGTGAAAACTGACGCGTAAAACTTCCCAAAAGTGTTATTTTTAACCCTAATACACAGGCGGGGTGAACGATTTCAAAAATCTATAAAACGATATTGTAGATGCGTTAGTTAGATAATGTATATAGAACTTGAAGTCTGAAATAGACAAATCAGGCTGAGATGTCAAAATTGGTTTAGAAAGTGATATAGACACGAATCAAGACTAACTAGAAACAACAGAAACAACTACTCCGAGGGCTAATACCCCTACCGGCATTGAATTACACTATTGAATCTGAAGGTACATACATGTTAGACGTAGATAAAATAATCTAAAAAGACGTAACAGGAATTTACCTGTCTTTTTAGATTATAGACACGAATAATGAATTGAACATTAGCCTAACCTAACCTGACCACACTCTAGGAAGAAACAATGACTTTACCAATGAAATCTAACCCTTTTCTAAAAACCTTAAAATGGACAGTATTACGAAAAGCAGTGATAGTTACTGATCGTGTATTCGCTTTGAGTCTGTTACTTTTTCACCTTAATTAAATATGAAATGCTCAGTGGATATTTTATGTCTATTATTCTTTTCGACAAGAAACTTTAGGTACCTATTGAATATTATTTCTGAACCTTTCAACTTTGATGTTACGATACTGAATGATAATAATAATATAGTTAATAGTGTTTTTTGATAGTTGTATCTATCGCTTCTGAATTGGGAAATGGGTAACAGGCGAATAAGTTTGTTCCATTTCCATTTTGTTTAGAGAGCTCCAAATCCGTCAGCACCTTCGGCTTGTATTTTTCTTTTGCGTGAAGGTTATGTTGTAACGGCCAATCTATCAGGCCGATAGATATCTCACAATGACGCCATCGAAGTCGTAGCGTGTGGCATTCTTGGGCAAGGATATACGTACTATTCTTACACGCGCATTTATAAGATAATAATATGCTCGGTAAAAGTGTAACAACGTTCCTTTTATCTGCCGGTGTGGCGCGTTCAGCCAAATCAGTCGTTCACAACTTATGTAATGAGAATACATATATGTATAATTCGCCTGTCGCAAAGTCAATTTTCTCATTCTTGAGTGGATTATGTCCTGGCCTGAAGGAATTTACAATGACACCATTTTTATTACAGTACTGCTTAAGACTGCTACTTAAACTTGACTAATGTATCAAAAGCTCTTTAAAGGGAAAGGATTACGATGAGGATGAGCAGAAGAAATTCATATTTGCAGTTTTCAGTTCCCTATAAAAAAAAAACAACGAAACCTAATAAGAATGATCCAATATCCGTCTGTCCATTTCTCACACGAAATATAATTAAACATCTAAAGTTGGCGAACTAGTGGAATTAATAACAAATCTAAAACCGCTTCAATATGATATCACAGACAACATGAGAACGCCATCTGCGGGAGTTAGCCAAAATTTAGGTTCAACACCAACAATGATTCTTCAGTATTTTTCTTCTTCAGGTGCCCTCTCCACTAAGAAGATTTTCCACTATACTCAGCACTTCACCGTTTGTAATTCTATCTACCCAGCTTATTCTCAACATTCTTGTACTTATATGCCCACATCTCCAAAGATTTCAATCTGTAGGCGATATTTTTCTTTAATGTCCATGCCTCCATCTCAAACAATAGAACGGAACACACGTAACACCTAAAAAGTCTGATCTTTAGCCCGATAGTCAGATCTCTATTGCTCAAAATATTTTTCATTTTATTGAATGCGTTTCTTGCTTGTCCGATCTTTGATTTGATTTCTTCAGTGTAATCGTTTTCTTCGTTTATCATTGATGCCAAATATTTCTATTTTCTGACTTTTTTTATTAGTTCTCTATGGATTATGAGGCTCTCTTGGCATTGTTGTGATTTTGTGATCACAATAAACTGAGTTTTTTTTAGTATTAAGAGTTAGACTTCTCTCCTCACTCAGTTCCACCACAGGGTCTAGTAGTTGCTGCAGATCCTCAAGACATTCCGCTATTAATACTGTATCATCCTTCAGTATACCCTATATATATTTTGGCCAACTCCCGCAGATAGCGTTCCCATGTTGTCTGTGGTATTATATCTTATAATTAATATTATCTCAGAAATTTAGCGGAATTGGAAATGAATTACAAATGTAAATTAAGAAAAGGTACCGTCCTTACAAAAACTTGAATTTGCAGAAGTCCTGTCGTTTCAGTCACATTTTAGGAACGGGTAAGCGATATCGATTAGAGGTTGCTAAGTGTTCTGAAATTAGGAAAGTAGAGACAATTTACCTAATATTATTAAGGTAATCATATCTCTAGTTATTACGGCATATTTTTCTCAAGAGCGTTTGTTATTTAATGTTGAAAAAAATTACATTACAAGGGAATTATCCAAAACATGTATTTGTATAATTGTTATTAATTTCCTCTAAAGTTACCAGATTTAAACGTATTTGCGTATGTTTGGGGATAATTAGACAGACGACTTACAATTTTTTTAACTGTGCAGCTGGTATTATTCTTAATATTGAAACAACTAACTAAGTTTTTATTGATGAACTATTGAATTATTAGTTATGTGTATGAAGACTTACGTGACCCACTCCGTATTAATACACAATACTCAAACACTTTTATGTGGGAATTTGGGAATGGATATTCATACCTGCTAGAAAAAAATCCTTTTTAATGTAATATACTGAGTTGGTGACGTCGGTAGGAATAAATTAACTATCAATAATTCAGAAGCTGACTGTTTTTATAATATGTAATCAATAGAAAGTCGAGGGTCCGTTGTTCAAAAGGTACAAAACCCAAAAAAAAAAATCTTTTTGTCACCTCTTGAAGTTAGGCGGTGGTTGAAAAGAGTACATCGATTAATATAATAGAAAAACCTTCCAGCCATGGTTTAGCCTTTACAAACTCGTTGGTATATCACACATTGAGTGAACATCTAGAAAGTTTCTTCACCATTTTTAATTTTTACAATTTTGGCGGTACTAAAATTCTAAGAATAAATAATTAATAAATATTTATACCATTATTATTATATATTCAATTATTGAAAGGTTAAATGAAAAACGTTCCATTTGTTTATTTCTGTAAATGCCTATTGGAATCTGAATCGAAATTTGTCATGTGCCAAGACAATTTGATAACTGTATCATTTTTCAACTATCTGATAGAGAAAGTAACATTTCTCTTTATTTAGTGATATAGTTATATAGTGAACGTAATTATAAAATGATTAAAGAAATTAAATTCCAATTCCCAGGATTTTAAAAATACAACAATTGAGTTAACCGATAGATTAAGCTGAATTAAATAGTAATTTTTTAGTAATTTCTAACTCATTAACTAATTTTAATGCAAATCTTTAAGTCACTAATTAATAACATTGCCGACAATCTTTACGAAAATACATGGTTACATTTAAATTAAATTAACCTAAAATAATTACAGTATAATTTATTTCTAGAAACAAATTAATTTTTAATAGAAGTTAAGTACCTTAATTTTCAAAGGTTGTTCATTTAAAACCCCACTGGCTATCTTTAAAGAATATTTTCTAAAGTACCGAATACAAACATAATTATTTCACATTTTAATAAATTAAAGCAAAAACAATTATTCCAAGTAAGTGATTAACATAAAATAAAGCCTTTCAAATTGTAATTAATGTAAACGGAGGAATTTTAGAGCTCCTAGTATATTTGGCGAGACATAGGACATGAAATGGGTTGATATTTCGATAATTTTATAATAAAAAAATGATGACGTAGATGGATGTGTTTCTCTTATTATTATTGTTGTTGGTCTTAGGGAAAGATGAATAGATGTCAATCTTAAACGATAGTTTATTCTTCAGCGAATTAAGCTTAATATCTAAAAATTCTTCTGGAGAGAGGGTAGTAGTATTCCCACTTTGCTCGAACAGGTTTGGTGGTGTCGGTGACTTAAAGACGCGTGGTGCCCTCACGAAGGTGAGTACAGCGCATCTAGGTACCATGTAGGAGCAGGAAGCGCGCGTTATGTTACAATTAGTATTATTAGTACGACTATTTTAGAAACCATTCTTGGCTATTTATATAACAGTAACCTTGTAATAATGATTTTGAAGTTCATTATAAGATGAAATTCGGATTCTAAATCGACATTGTCGCGTCAGAAGCGCCTTGGATCTTTAGGGTCGTCAAAAGCTCCTGCATTCAAATTTCTACCTGGCGGACCGCGATATAAGCACATGTGGATTTACGTTCGAAATGTACAACTGGTGAAAATTAAATTTACTGGATGTTCTATTACTGTAATTTTCCCTCGCACTTTTAGAATTTAAGGCTCTATATGCTAAGGGACTAGCAATTTTTAAAGTTGCAGAAAATTATCTTCGTCAATTCGTCCTGTACATGCATTTTTGGGAAACAAATCCTTATAAGTAAAGTTGACAAAAGAAATGGCTGGAAATTATTCTCAAGTTCGAATTTGTACCGTTAAGTGGCGTAACTGCTAACGAGAAATGCATTCATGTCATCTCAGGAGGTTGGGCGATGAGCTACAAATTTTAAAACATGAGTTGAGAATTTGGGTGGTACCGCATCTCTCTGACATTTTTTTATATCTATCGTTATAAGGAAGGGGAAGGCCGATGTATCTCTCAATTTTGACATTTTAATATCTCCTGAACCTTTCAACCGATTTGAATATTTCTGTACTCACTTTAAAGAGCATCCAATGGTCCTTTCAAATAAAGGTTTAGTTATAAATAGCAGAACTAGAGGGTGTTTTTTGCAGTGATAGTGTATTCTCGTGATATTTGCAAAAAAGTTAAATGCAACAGTACTATTTGGATGACAGACCCTTGGGAAGTATCACGTCACCTAAATTTTGGTGAAAACCGCATCGCGATATCTCTATCCGTTCTCGATTTAAACGAATACCTAGTTTGCAATTGTGCACCTAAAGTGTCTAAAGGATCAAAATATATAAATAATTTATTTTTACAAAACTTCATCATGTAGGTGATTTTCATTAACTTCATTTAAACCAAGGGTAATGCAAAAATACGACAAAAGCAATAGAACTGATTTTGATTGAAATCTTTGAATAAATCAAAGATTATGTTAGGTTAGGGTATTATCGATGATAACAAATTATTGATACCTACTTATTACCTAAGAAATTTACGGGGTAAAGCGTGGAATTTGCTTAGGGTTTCTAAAAAAGATACTGAAACCTTAAAGGAAATTTACTAACTAAATATTAGAAGGTCACTAGAGAATTTACTGCAAATCTAAAATGACTCACAAAAATTTGAATTTCATACACCACACGTATTTTTAATGTTTCATTTAAAAGAAGCTTGCGAGTGTCAGTAAATTGATAAAGGTAATTGATGTTTTAATTTAAACATCTAAATGAAAATTTTCTTTTGCAAACCTTTGGCTTTCAAAATACAGTCACACTCACTTATTATATGGACACATGGTTTTTACGGAGTTTAATTTTTGTTTTATCACTAACCCAGTTAGGATTTCCTTTCTTTGCCGCAAGCTACAATGGAAACTAGAGACGTATTTCACATTGCAGCAAAGAAAGCGCGTTCAATGTATTTTGATTACTAATTAGAGTTGCTGATAGTTAAATATGAGGTTAAAAAATAAATGCCTTGCAATCAGACGATCGGGTGACATACTTTTCCGATAACATTTTTGTAACAAGGTTCATTTATGACGTTATAACGATAATCAGGGATCTTTGTCATAAAAGAAAACAATTGGTTTAGAATTAATTGTGTTTAAATTATTTCTAAATATCGATATGTCAGATTTTATCTTAACGCATAAAGCACTTTTGATGATATTAATTAAGCAAGATTTTCATCTATAAAGCAGTAAACGTGATCTTATAATTACCTTACATGGCATTTGAAGTGATCATTATACATACTATAGGTCCACCTTGTAGGAGAAGTAGAGAGCATTATTATTGTAACACTCCATCACTAACTTTGCAGTACATTTTTACTGTAGTGTTCTAAGAAGAAGAACTAATTATTCGGAAATTACTATTTTCAGAAGATTTTGGTTCCAACTAGCCTGTTTTCCGCTTTTTAAAGTTTTGTACCATAAAAAATGTAAATTGATCTTCTAATAGGGAAAACCTAAGGGCTGTAAAAACTGATTAAATTTAAATTTAATTAGCATTTTATGTAAAAACAAACCAACTCCTATTTCTACTGCAGTTTTGCCTTTTTGCTTTTCTCCTAATGTTCCCTTATTTCTAACACTTACTTTCCACCATATCTTCATCATTCGTCCATAACCCCACATTTCAAAGGCGTTTAACTTTTTTGCTGCACGTGTTCAGGGTTAACAGTTTCCGATCCCAAAAGTGACTTCATTTATTTAAAGCCTTCAATTTAACAGCAGAAAGGAAAAAGTGAAAATGTACTCGTATCTGAAAGATGAACTATCATTTACAATTTCTGAACCATTTTTAGATTTGTCTTTTGTAATAGCAACACATACTACTTAAGGATCCCCTAGATTTATTTGTGAAGGACAATTATTGTGAGATTTTCGACTTATTTATTGATGTTACTTACTACTTTTACACTAAAATATAATGAGATTAGTTCGTTTAGTATAATTAGTTGAACTAAAAATTTGTTCAACGTGGAATATTTTTTGTTTTATTTTTTTAAAAGGACATTCAGCATTCTGGAATTTGTTAATAACCGATTGGTTTATCCCTTACGTCAGATCTACTGGACTAACTGCTATAGACATCAGCAAGAACATTGCGTAACATCTAAACCGCAACCGATTCAACTCTGTCGAAGAAGAGATTGCGATGCATAATAAGGAATTGGCAAACTAACAACCTTGGTTTTCGGTCAAATCTGCTGCATAAAAAGCATTTCAAGCAGGTGCTTCGTTTGTATAGCGATTTCTCTAGTTGAACTTGATCATGAAAACCGAATTTACGAGTCTATTTTACTCAACAATAATAATTAATGACTGTTTAGCGGCTTTCTTCTACGAGCTGTATTGCTTAAACGAAATGGTTTGTTCTAAATTAGTTTTTCTACTAAATAACAAACAAAAGTAATCAAGACAAATTAGTAAGCCGACAGACAATTATAAAAAGGTTTCGATACAATTTAAACAAAACGTAAATATAATTAAAAGCACTTACAAAACCATTTATTTATGTAATTAATATTAAGAAAAATTAAATTAGTTCTTCGAACATATCCAAAAACTACTATGTCTGTACATATATTTATTGTATTACAGATAGTAGGAGAACAAAAAGCGAAAGTTAATTAGGAAATTGTTTCATTTAAATATGTATATTAGTAGATTTACCCTCTTCTTCAACACTAACGACTGTCCAGAAATCATTTCATAAAAGTACAATTTTACATTCACTGTGAAAAGCTAAGCATTTTAATTAATTTTTGTAATAGTGCAGTACATTTTAAGTAAATTAATTATGTAATTGTAGGATTTTAATAAAGGAAAGATACAGTATTTTCAATCGTAACTGTAGATATATGTGTATATATGTAAGTAGGTATACATAGGTATGATGTACACACTACATAGATTCGACTCGATATATATTCCGTAGACCTAAACAGATCAAACAGGTGAACCACAAAAAGTTAAAAGCAATTTAAAGTAAGATATTAACTAGGATTTCTCTTTTATGACAGCGCTTATAAGGTATTTAGGTACTACTGAGAAGATTTGCGGGTTTCTATAAGCACATTCTACTATAATAATGATTAATGGAATGAATAGTACTATACACTAACAGTTACTTTTATAAATATACAACTATTTCCGATCCTTATTAAGATTACTCGCTGTACCTACAAAATTATATTCAGTCCCTTTTTAGGAAGCTTATGGGGGGCGTACAGCGATTGTAACTAGGACATGAATTCGCAGTCGTGAATCAGGAAAATATTTTATCTCTACGGATTCATGGTCACACGAATGTGAAACAGGGTCCAATATTGGCGGCAGGTGGACGTGGGCTGGTAAATTAATTTTCAGAGAAAGTGAAAGCGAACTGAATAATTTAAAACCTTTCATTGCGTCTCTGTCTTGAATTTGCGAATTGAATTAGACACACATTAGTATCGGTAACAATGTCAGATTTCTATCACAATAAACTGTTAGTTTAGTCGACAGCGCTTATCATTTATTTCGTTTTTAAAAATAGAATTGCTGTAGTTCTTCAGAAGTGAATTTGGAACTACAATGCTTGGAGACTGATTTATAATAATATCGAAATTACGTAATAATGTCAGCCATCAGCAAGACAAAATCTGAATCTTTTGTAACTGCTGTCAACAGAGTTTGGCTAAGTTTTGTTAATTGTTGCTTGAGTCAACTTTCAGGAACATTCCAGAAGGCAGTTCGATTTTTAGCTTCGTTATATCTGCATCGTAATATATACAGAGTGATTCATAAAGAATGGGAAGCCTCTAAAGTTAAGATGCTAGACACCAAAATATTAGATCAAGTAATTTTTTAAGACTAGTATTACTGTTTTTAAAAATTGGAGTGTCTAATTTTTCGTATTGACACAATGTCTTCTACGGTTTGAATAATATTTTTGTGTCATATCTAAGGAAAACTAGTACAAAAACGTACAAAAGTAAAAGAGAAATACTTTACCCCATGTCTACTGCTATTGAAATGTAGGCTGAGACGCTCACATCATGTTTTAACACTTAATTTTCTGCATTTAAGAATTCTATACGAGAAGGTTCAATTTCTAAATTTATACCATAAATATGGGCGCCAGGATTTCCCCAACATCAAGATTTGCTTGTACCTTAATCTAGAATCCTTTTTTCAACGGTTGGAAAGTTATATTTAAAGAAAAAATAATTAATGACTTCGCGGTAATAATCAGTTAATCAAGTTGTTGGCTACTGGCAAGATTAACTTTCTTTCAGTTATGTTTTTTCCATAAGGGCATTTGGGGCACGAGTCGAAATCCTCATCCTGGTGGGGGCATCGAAATACCGTTAACTTTGTTTAACTTGGTCGTAAAATTTTTGTAGTCATTTTCATGTCAGGTTGCAGTTACTTGTACTTATATTTTCTCTCAATTTTTTCTGGTTTTCTAAAAGTGTCCCAAACTCAATGTGCCCAAGGGACCCGGCAAATCCATATATCGCCTTGCTTGATAACATCAACAAACTTATTGTATCCTTCATTTCTCTGAAATAATTTTAACGATTGATGCGGATTAAACAGAGATGACAATTTCAACGTTGAAAATACATTATTACTGGTAAAGAAGGAATTTTACGTGAGAAAGGTTATTTTTCTAAAACCTAATTAATGGATTGTAGAATATTAATTACACATCATCTATGTTTCATATATTCTTTTCAACACACATTTTTTTTAACGGTCGTAAATGTTATTTATTATGGTAATATTTTATGTTTTCCTGATAGCAACTGATAATACGAATATATTATCTATATCATCTCGATCTAGACTAGCAAGAAACTCGTTGCAATTAGATTTACTAATTAGCATGTTAAATGGTAGATTAATTTCTGACATTGATCGAATGCCAACTGCTTAACTTCAAAGCCAGAAAACTAAAATAATCTGTTCTTTGGAGATTTACTAATTTTCTCTAATAAAATTGATAAATCATGAGCACACCCACTTTCAAAGCTAAGAATCCCTAAATCATTTATTTTTTAGTTGAGGAGAAAGGCAACATATGTATACCTTTTAAATCAAATATTTTCGCGAATAAAAATAAAATGTTACGTTTTTATTCTGAACAATATTGTTGCCTACCGTTTGTGTGATTCGTCTATACTTTTTAAAAAGTGAAAACGTTTAACCAAAGTTCTCCTGTGTCTCGTAATAAATGCAGACAGGCCGTAATTTAAAGAAGTGTATTAGAAAATACATAAATAGTTTACTAAAAAACGAAGCAGACTATTTTTTTTGCCAACTATGTCGTTAAAGAAAAACGGTGCTTTAACAACATTTCGTTAGTTCTTGTTCCATTAGATGCGCCCCTGCATTAGGGTTTATCTTGTAATTGTAAATGAAATGTTCGCAGTTGCAAACAAATTCATGAGACACTACTTTTATGAATTTGAATATTTATAGAATTTTTAATTTTGGGTCGCTAATTGTATTGTTTATAAATTCGCTTTTTTTGTAGTAATCCTTTTGTCGTATATTATATTCAAAAGTTTACATCTTCGTTGTTTATTTGGCATACTTTTATTAAACAATTTAAGAAATTGTTACATTTGTATGTGGTAAAGCCAAAATGTTACTGTTCAGTAAATTATATTTTTTATAATTTATATTACATGTTACCTTAACCCTTCACACAATTAGACGGTTGTAAGTAGACGATTTCTTATCGCATGAACATAATAAAACACAAACGGCTAAAGTTTAGTTTTGGTTTAAGAGGTTCGAACACACACTCTACGGCATTCCGCTGTCTATTGAAGATTGGTTCTTCCCACTGAAAACAAAAAAAAGCAGTCTTGCGCCAACTTGGTATTTTCAAAAGGAGCGAATTTGGCAATGCTATTTTATCACTTATTAAAGTTGGTTGTTTCTTATCACATAATACATTGTATATTTGAATTCATTTGGCTTTTGTTTTAAATATAATTACATATTTATGAATTCAAGACAGTTTTTAAATACGTCTACATATCACCCATCTTTTACTCGTCGAATAAATTTCTTTGAATTGAATGAAAACCACACTATTTATTGGTTAAAATTCAAAACGACAAAAAAAAAACTTCTTTAGGCTGGTTATTCAATTTTCATAGGGAATTAAAAAGTATATTCTAGCTAGTTATCAAGCGGGCGCGAGACCAGGTGACAGCGAGTCCAGCCGGCCGTGTAACTAAACCAGCTCCACCGCTAGACCGGTGAGTGCATACATAAACAGGCGCGCGCGTAAAGGCTTATGTGCCGTTTACACGAATAGATTGCAATCTATAGAGGAATTACCAATTAAAATAGACAATATATGAAGTCTAATCGAAGTGCGCATACTCTGATTATTATTTCTTTAATAATTATTTTGATTATTTAATTGTACCGTCACTGTGCAGTACAAAGCTGAGTTTTAAAAATGTTAATACTTATACATAAATGACAAAAACAACATATTTATTTTTTAATGTTTTCAATATTTGTATCAATATTTGTTTTTAGAAATGTTTTCTATGTGTTCCATATTTTTTGTCGCGGATTTTAAAATTTTATAATAATTTGAAATATTTATAAGTTTAATTTACAAATAAAAAAATTTTTATTTTTGAAATTACAATTAGGCCATATTTTTAATAATCTTGCTCATACCCTGACTATATTTACTTTGGCTTTTATAGAACATAATTCAATGTGTTGTCTTTGTGCATATAGTTTACTGCTACATACTTCAAAATTCAGATGTGACGTGTTAGTAGACCTTGCCCTGATCCCTACTGTCCCATCAATAAAAATAGTAGTATGTATAAATGATCTAAATTAATACAAAGCTACTGAAGTATACGTAACACGTTTCCAATGAGACCAAATACTGCTGTCTTCTAAAGTTTTTCCTCGTTTTTGAACATCTCGTTCATGTATTCCCTACACGTACTTATGTGCTGGTACGGTTAACATGAGACCACAATGTTTCCAAGACCATCTCGAATGTTACGGCAGCTATTCTATTATTACCTGTATAGTATATAATGAACTGACTATTGCATGTATGGTACGGAGCAACTAAATAAGCGAGTAAGTATCATGTCCGCTCATAATTAGGTTCATTGTAATGATGTAACAGCACGGCATGTAATTGTCACAGAAGGACCAGCCTCTGTTAACCGCTTTCGTTTATTTTGGCGAATCTAAAACATCGTGAGTTACATAAAAGACTTTTGTAATAAGGCAAAACCAAGATTTTTGACTCACTGTATGAATTAATTATATTTAAAGGTTAACGCTTTCCTGCTTTATTATACCTACCTATCGATAAAAGAGAAAATAAAAATTTACATTTTTATCTAATTGGAAAATCCGGTAACTAAATCTCTTCTAATAATTAGAATATTCCAATCTCCAGTTATCTCGCGCTTAGAAACACTACTATTTATGACATCTAGTCTTAATTAATCCTTGTAAAACCTACCTTATTACATTCCTCAATTTCTTCTGATTATTGATTGTACGTCAAAGGCAATAACGTGGTGCAGTAATACCTAAGGTTTGTTAAGTCAAACGGTGCAATGCTAGATCACTTAAAAATTATTTGTCAGTCACAAATTACTATTACCGTCATTGTCATTCCATTAAAAGATTTTTATTGATCTCCTTACACTCTTGCTTTGATGTATTTGAACAACTTACTGAAGACCGCTAATAATTGATGCACCGTCCCTAACCTTTTTAATTTATTTCTTAATAGTTGATGATTTTAAATTACTATCCTGATTATATTTCGTACGAAATACTTTCGTTATTATTATTAAAACACTGCATACCAATGAATCCGCGTTGTACTTCCAGGAAGTACCTACTCTATTTTCAATAACCTTTAGTGGTCAAATGGCATACTGTTTGTTCTTCATTGATGATGTTGTACTCAAATCTTGTCTAAATTTTGGGATACATTGTATATTTATTTAAGTTTTTTGAATTCCGAAAGCAATGTATATGGTTAAAGTATTTTCAATTTACAACACCTGTGTATAAAGTATTATTACAAAGATGTTTTTTTTATAAGTTACATTTTTATAGCACTCGAGCTTAAACTGCTTTTTATTCAGACGACCTCAATCCACATATTTTTTTTAACGATATCCATGATGATGACTGTTGTCCGAATAATTGTTTTTTTGCAAACCGTGCTAGATACAAAAAAACGTAGACATTTTTTTCTAGAGAATTTAATTTTCTACAAAATACAGCACCCCTCAGTTTTTAAATTTCATGATTAGCTTATCGGAAAACTTTTACTGCAATCTAAATAGGTAAATAGTAAAACAAATAATAAATATTACAAAAAAATACAATAAAATATTTTAATATTATTAATAAATTCTTATATTCATAAGCGTTTGTATTAATATTGTTTAGTTTATATAAAAAAATGTAGTATATCAAGTCTAGTTATTACACATTTGTACAGAAATATAATATAGTCGTCTCAAATAGAATAATTGTTGCTATAGTTACAGTTCTGTATTTACAATAAGAGTTATTTTGCCTCAAAGACGGATTAGCGAAATGTTTATGCATGTCTTTGGAGTGCTGTATGTTATTAGCTGCAGAAGACATAAGGATGGTGTTCCAGACTTTTCTATAAAAAAATATTTTTCACATCCTTTTTTATATACCTCGGTTTTCGCTACGTAAGTACCGTAAAGTCAAAAACGCATTCTTCAACGTCAACATTAAAAATAAAGATTATTCGTCAGTATTACAAATTTGCACAAATGCTCTTTTCATCGATCTCTACAATAATTTGCGATCAAAATAATTTTTGTACGACACATTCCCTGGCTACTAGACTATAGTCGTAAATGGGTTCTGGACAATCGCCTACCTCTACCGTCAGAGCTATTAGGCGTCGTTTTCTTGTAAGTAACGCTCCTTGTCGATTATTCCATTTCTAATATAGTAACATTCGAATGGTTTTGCGATGTTTTCCGATAGTCTTATTGCAAGAAGCTAATGAGGGACAATAAACTACCTACTAAGTTGTGGCTACAATTCTACGAATTTACAAAGAGTATTCAGGTATAATTTGCAAAAGAGCCCTTATGACAAAGTTTGTAGACAGTTAATGATATATTATCAAAATTTAGAAATAATATCAAAATTTCATTATTTGCTTTTAAGAAGTTCGACCCTGATTAAGCCATCAGAAGAAGGTCGACCGCTGTTATAATTTACAACCCTACTATAATGCTTTCAGGTCAACACTGCCAATTCATTTGAACAATACTTTATATAAAACGCCGAAGTTGCGCGCATTTCAATGACATCACATCTTTTGATGAATTTTAGTAATTAGTGTAAGTGCAAAAAGAATAGATAATATAATTTGTGGCCACAGATTTCAACATACAGTTGAATCTAATCGTTCAAAATTAGTTTTTCCTATTTAAATAAATATTTCATTCAAAAATGCAAAAGTTTATTACCAAAAATTTAGTAAAACATTAAAAGTAAACGTAAGCAAAAAATTAGAACAAACTCCGTTCCCTGAATACCAAGTAAATAGCATTTGTCTAGTTAATTTGAAAAATGACTTGCTTCATTCAAATTTAATAAAAATGTCACAAAACAAAGTGATTTGGTTCAACTGTCGGTATTAGCTGAATTGTATCTGGTATCAAAAACATTTTCACATAGACGTTGGTTGTCTACGTAGAGATGTCAATCGCAAAACTAAATTAAACTAACGTATGATTTATTTGCCAGTCTAGTGTTATACCATGTTCAAAAAATAAATTGATTCACTTCAAAAGACAAGCTACAACATAACCTACCGCTATGTAAAAGAGCTTGTTAACCGAATAAACTTGTTACCGTAACAAAAACAATGTCTTTTTGGCAGTTGCTTTACATATACACGTGTTTATTTAAGAATATAATCGAGCGGTTTTTTTTTACGAGAGCGACCCACAGTTTATCATTGTCACTGATACTCTCTGTAAAGCCAATTAAGATGTTGTCCTAGATAGTAAATCGAATTGCAACGCCCAGATTGAACAATAATTGTGAGAAATTTGCAATCGCTTATACTCCTTTATGAGTGCAATCTGGATTGGTAATGAAGAGAAAACTAAATTTAAAAATTTCTCAGGTTTTAAAGTTACAACGGAAAGCGGAAAGCTAGTTTAAAAAGAGTGTTCATCCGTGTTTGGTAATTGCTTGTTTGTGTTTGCTGCACACTTTCATTAATTATAACTTTCGTTATGTTTTATTAAATGACTAAACATTTAAGCTATCTTCGGTGCACTTATTGTGAAACATGGTTAAATATAATGTTAATTAAAATAAAACACACAGTAGATGTTTCACACTTTATTTATGTCCTCGACATATGTTATCAAGAGTAACGATGATACTAGAATACAGAGCGAATCATTTCAAAATTTATACCTAAACAATTACAAAATTTTGCTTAGCAGTAGAGGGGATGCATTGTGTCCTAATTCTATTTGGTTGTTTACTAGGTTTAACTTATTGTCTAAGGCCTTCTTAATCTCTAGGTTCTCCAACATTGTCAACTTTCTGCTTTTATTGATGTTACTATGGAATATCTTAATGTTATCTAAGTTAACAGTATGATTAAAAATTGTACAATGTTCAGAAATGCCACTATTTAGTTGTTTTTTATTGATGCTGTATGTGTGTTCTGTAATTCTGGTTTTAATAGATCTACCAGTCTGGCCGATATATGTAGCATTAGAAGAGTTGCAATAAATTTCGTAGATCCCACTTTTTTTTTAAATTAATTAATTAAACAATAATAAGGTGCATACATGACTTTAAATACACTGTTCTTTAGTGCAATGTCTTGCCTACAATGATACTTTAGGCTATCACTGGCACAAAAGTGTGCTTTCATTTTTTCTTTTTTATTATTATTTAGCAGGTATTGGCCGAATTCAGTTAAAACATACTTGTTATAAACGGCAATAAAGACATAATACGGAGTTGGAATTTAAGTAGTTCCGTTTTAAGTAACAAAATGTAATTGTATTCTTAACGATAGTTTTCAATAAATTAAAATGATAACTGTTTTACTTTATTTTATCGTAAATGTGCTTTGTAGAACTTCCATAAATAAAAAATTTAAATAATTAGTTGAAATTGAGTATCAACACATAGTCGCAGTCATTCCAGATTGTACTTGAGTACAGTGTTAAACAATCTATTAGTTAGGTTCCGAACTTTTCTAGTCGACACATGCTCTCTAATTTTATTGATTATCAAATTAAAGTATGAATTGCACAATTTAAAAACTATTTGGTCTACAGTTCTTATATGTTCTACAACCACAAGTAAATAGTTTGTCAAACTTGCCTTTTATTAACAACACAGTTGTAGTTAAATATTTGTAGTGAGTATTGACTATAATTTGTTTTTAAATCTGCATTACTGGGATTCTTCTAGTAGTTAAAACTGAAATTGTAACATTAACAAAATATATTCGAAAATATTACTAAAATCGGTTGTTTCATGTTTAGTGTGGAAAGCGCACCATTCATTGCAGTGAAGAATATACTGTAAAGGGTAGTTGATTTAGCGATTTGTTATTGCCACTTCGACTATATTTATGTAGTTATTACACCAATTTAGAAGTGTCGAATATGAAACAGTTATTTGCATTTTCTCAAAAACTTATTTGCAGTAGGTACCTATACAATATACATACATCTATGTATAACTTTTATAAACTAATTTCGGCTAGTTTTCAAATGTGTTTTTTAAACATTGGTTGGAATGGAACAACAACGTCATCGACTCCCCAATCCGAAAATGGGATGGCGATCGCATGTAAAAGAGCAAACTAATTATTATACAGTATTAATACAATATATTAATAACGGAGTTACAAGAATTAAAAGCTTCGTCGATTACTTATTATACAGTATGTTATGTATTAGCCTGACGATGACCGAAATTGACGGTCGAAACGTTGTTTAGTTATTCATTAAAAGGCGTTGGTTATTGGCAAGATTAAATTTTATTAATCTTCTTTCCTCTGTGTTATTAAATAGAACAAACAATTTAATATAAGGGTAAAATAGGTACATAGTCACGTTTTTGAGGTAATAGACATCTACTTTAGCAGTTTAGGACGATTATTATTTAATACTTATTTTGTTTTCGTTATTATAGAATTAAAACATTAATTATTCCATGAGGAAATTAGCTCTGACGTTACGCTATTATACTATTAGTGAAGTTGCAGTTTATCTTACTTATTCAGAATTAAATGGTTGTTTAAATATTTTCAACTTTTAGAATTCACTAGAACATCGCAATCATTCAAATTTGCTGATTTGTCATTTACTTAAGCTTTCAGGATGCAATCATGTTCGTTACAAGTATCAAGAAAAATTACAATGGTCTTCATTATCCTCAGTAAATTTCAAAAAAGTAATACACAGAAGTTTGTATTTCTCTTACTTTTATCTTTTAAGAAAGTATTTAATGTATCCTGTTAAGTAAATAAGTATTTGTTTTACATATAGAGTTTCATAAATGGATTATGTGTTGCTTTCGAGCAAGTTGTTTTTATGAATAAGTTTCCAGCAAGTTGAAATTTAATTGTTAAATTCAAAAAACACTTTTGTTAAACTTTTTATTATTTGATTAAAACTTTAACAATACTATTTTGTGAATTCGAGATTATAAATTTATTAATTTCACAATCTAAAATTGAAGTATAGACAATATATTTGATGTAAACTAGCTAATACTTGAAGCATATTTAACTAACATTTCGTATAGAAATAGCAGTATTTTTTTGTTATACTCGAAATGTAGTATTGCACGATCAACTACAGAATCTCGTTAATAACAAAAAAAAATCCTTTCCAATTTTACAAAGAAGAATAAGATATTCAAGGAGCGTTCGTTGTTAAAAAGACAAAATGGAATAGTTAATTTTACTGCAATGTCCTTCTTAATTAACCAAATATTTCTTTGTAGATTTAACTACAAACCTACTTGTTAAAATTACTATAAAAGGGTGTGAACCTGTGGGCACACCCTATTTGTGTTAAATTGACTACAGATTTTTTACTGTGTATGGTCCACTAATTTCTTAAATACAAAAAAATACCAAAAACTAACCGTGTCCGAATGGTTGGTAGGTAATTTATTAATTTTTAAATGTAAATCAAGTGAAATAGATTCTTTTATAGTTTCTCCATTATTCGGCTGTTTTCATGCACTCGGCCGTTCCTGGTCATGATTGCTTATACGTATATTTATATTTTTTTTTATTTAATTTTTGTTTATTAAATATTAAGATTTTTAACAGTAAACTTTGGCTATCATTTTAACGCATACTTACACATATCTATAAGTTACGTCTAGAAGAGGAATCCGTGTTGTTAGCGCCGCGACCCTTTTGCGTGCAGTTATCGCCGCGAAGTAAGCAGGTAAAATTATAGCGAGTATGCCATTGGTGTATAAGCCTATGTACAATGCTTTTGATTAATATTTTATAGTAAGTGAAAAGGAGTTTAATATTTCAATGGTTATGGTGATAAATAAGATGCTAACCGATCACCAAGCTTTACTACTTAATTACACTAATTAATTATTTTTAGATTTTATCATATTTCACATTGAAAAGGATCACAAAGCTTGGTGATCGAAACGTCTGTAATTATTTTGTTATGATCTCTAATAAATGAATGGTTTAGATCGGTTAGCATCTTATTTTATAGTAAGTTTATCGTTTATGTATGTATTCTGTTTTCGTATGATATTAAATTTTAATTCACAAATTTTTACTTTTCTTCGAAATTTAATCCAGGCTTACGACCGGCACTTTTATTTAACAAAACAGGCGTGTTTAAAATAGTCGTTAATATTAATGGACTAAGGGGGTTACCCATCGTTAAATCCATTGCAAAACTAATAATCATTAACAAAACCGAAATTATTTTGGTCTAAGTAAACAGTAAGTAGAGACATAATCTCATTTGTTATGATCGGGTTGATATTATTACGTACCTATATATTTTAATAATTTGCAAATTATTGTTATCCGTTAATTTGGTGAACACGCAACCACTCATCTGACAGACAATGTGCTCACAATAATTACGATATTATAAGGGTGGTAAGGGATTGCTTCTTATTCATTGCTATGGTTGATAATCGTTTATCTGTTTATAAAAAATTGTTTTGGATAACTATTATGTCGTTTAATATTGTTAGAATAAGTTATTGCGTTAGATACATTTAAATCTATTCAGTCTAAAAATTTGTGTTTAAAATTTTATACGAAAACAGAATGCATAAACTTAATATAAGATATTACATAAAACCATTGTACATAGGCTTATACACCAATGGCATATTCGTGGCGCTAAATGCACGATACAATTTTACCTGCTTCCTTCGCGGCGATAACTTCACGCAAAAGGGTCGCGGCGCTAACAGCACGGCGCTAACAACACCACACCTAGAAGAGATACAATGCAACGACTACTTTTCCTTGGCTCTTAAACGTATGCCGAGATGAAAAAATGTATGTACAATATATTGTATACGTAAAAACCATGTATGTATACAAATTATATATATACATTACTTATTGCTTACTGGCAAGATTAGCTTCTATTGAACTTACAGTATTTTATTCATACTGTAACCAAGCGTAGGGGGGTACCCTCACTTTCTAGTTAAAATCGAGAAAGAAAAATAAACAAAATTAAACTTTTCAAAAATCTTTATTTATTTAATTAAATCGAAGAATTTGGCTGTGAATGTGAATCGTCTAGTGTTAGGACCTTTTAATTACGTTGTGTTAATTGAATGTAGTAAGATAGCTTCTTTTATGAGTTCCGTACAAGTTGTATGTGCTAACAAAGAAAACACAAGAAATTTGAACCACAAGATTTATTTACAAATATACATATTGACAATTGCCCTTGGTATCGGTTCGGGAAGACAAGCACCTTTTCATTTTACATAGAATTTAGGGTTGGGACAGATGCGCTATCAAAGACATTTAATAGCCAAAGTTATGTGTTGGTACAAAGTTCGAACATCGTCAAACAGTGCAACAACGAATTGTGTAGGAAAAACCCTCGCATGTTCGTCTTGAACTGGGAGAAGGAAAGTCGTGCAGATCGTGAACTTTAACCGTCGAAAAAGCCACAACCGCTGTAAGCCCATGGGCTACCTTGGTAGGCCATGTTAGAATACCAGTTGTCTGAAGATGCCATGTCACGGGAGTTTGTATATAGTTTGTTGGTAGGAATCGGGCACACATGGTAACCACGAAACCTTTATTATTTTGTCGGACACGTCACACATGGTGAACATAGCCCTATATTGGTTTGTCGAGACACGTCACCTTGGTGAACATAGCCTCTAATTAAGGTGGTTCGAGACACGCCACTCTTAGTGGACGTCGCCTCTATCTTATGGCAGTTCAGAACAACAAAGTATGTCAACTTACTCGACTTCCCTCTCTCTGATCAAGAGTTCTTCAATTAAGAGTTTCGCCTAAATTTAGACAACTGCAAATCTGCTATCTTTTTAAACACATCTGTTTCCAAGGCAAAACCTGGAGATGCTCAAACAGTGTTAGTGGTTCAAAGCAAACCAAAACGGATACCTTCAACTGAAAGAATAGATACCGCCAAATTGGTCTAATTACGGTAGCTACACGTTCACCTGAATTAATCATAGGAGCGTAAACCGTAGATAGATCCTTCTAAACTCCTGCCGCCTACAGCTTCAGGCCAATTTAGTCAACATCTACGTTTACGTAATTTT
Source organism: Agrilus cyanescens (assembly GCA_947389935.1). Classification (NCBI taxonomy): domain Eukaryota; kingdom Metazoa; phylum Arthropoda; class Insecta; order Coleoptera; family Buprestidae; genus Agrilus; species Agrilus cyanescens. The sequence goes on along the minus strand of OX376707.1, from coordinate 12,247,666 downwards.
GTAGGTAAATATACCCAAAATTAAAATGAACCCATTCTAAAACAGCTGATCAAAACTTCTCAGGCTATACTGATTTAATAAACCAATTAAAGTGCTTGTCGTACACCTCCCTAGTACCAGGAAGCAGTACATGAATCAGTGAAGAATTATACATGGTCCAAAAAGGACTCGAATTAGACAATTGTATCTTAAAATTAATGACACCAGATAATTGCAAATAAAACAGAATAAAATATATTAACCCTGAAGGGTAAAATAAGACAATGGTAGCAATGCAATTCAAAACGAAAGTAACAGTAAATAAAATCATAAATCTGGGAAAGTTAAACGACCTCAAAATACGAATAAAATATCGGTCAGTAAGTTACCCACCTTTGTATTGTATGTCATCGGCATCGGCAGCATCTGGCTCGGGGTTGACGGACGAGCGACCGCTAATGGGGTAGTTTATGGTACTCGACGGTCGGTCAGGCGGTTGCGTCGAACGGTACGACTCTCGGACAATGGTTAATAAGCAGACGCCAGTGGCGGGGTTGAATACGACTTAGATCAGGGGTGGCGGCGGTCAGGTACCAAATTACGAACACGGAACCAAACACGAACTATTCGACTTAAAATATGCGCTTTGATAAATAACTATAGGACTTCACTTGCGATCAGTTTAGGACACTACTCAACTCTCCGCCTGGCGCAATAACTCTCTGAAACTTCTCTGAATTTCTAACTTTAACTTTGTAACTCCGCGACGGTAACTCAACTGTAACTCTGTTTAAACCTCAGTATCTATTTTACTGTAACCTAACTGTAGCTATCTGACGGTAACTGTTGGACTGTGACTATTTGACTTTCACCCTCTTGCTTTAACTGTTTGACTATATCCTCTAATTTTAACCGTCTGATTTCAACTCTCTAAAATCAACTGTCGGAATTCAACTGTCGAAATTCAACTGCCTAAATTCAACTGCCGAAATTCAACTGCCTAAATTCAACTGCCGAAATTCAACTGTCGAAATTCAACTGCCTAAATTCAACTGCCGAAATTCAACTGTCGAAATTCAACTGTCGAAATTCAACTGCCTAAATTCAACTGCCCATCCTATTAAAACTTGCGGTGTTTTATCCCAAAATTTTACCCTCACCAACACACGATTCTGTATCTCGCGAGCTTCCCCTCGCTTCTCTACATCCCTAAGATACCTATCGTTCGAAACTAGAGACAGAGATATTTCTACTTCAAAAAACTGATAGTTAACTTTCACATGTTCATATTCCACTGACTTGGCAGTGGTCGAAACCATCCCTTTTCCTCCTTTACGTCCCTACAGACCCTCTGGCTAAACACATGGCCTCAGATGGCATTCCGTTGTACGAAAGTTGTCACAAAACGCCAGTTTTAAAGACGTATTCCGTCCTTTTCTCACTCATTAAGTACGAAAAATATTTTAAAAGAAATTATTCAATCCTATTCTCATTTCAAATAATCAGAAAAATAATGGAAATTAGAAATACGAACTAAAAAGAAATATTGAGGCGAAGAGACAAAAATACCTGCGATTCAATGAAATAGAATTATTATCAGATAAAAACCACCTGTTAAATAAATAAATATAAGTGAATTATTTATAATATGGTAACACCCGGGTGCGGGTGGTTACAGACGCCCCTGCGCTTTGAGACGATTAGGTCAGAAGAACCTAGAGGAACAAAGCGAACATAGGAAATACATCGGGTCAACGATGTTAAGGATGTAAATTTGGACTAATGCTCTGCAGTGGACGAATTCACTAATGCCATAATATCGATCAATTAAATCTCAACCAAACCTTACGATGGACGAATTTTCTAACACCCCGATTAATCAATTAATTAAATTTCTACTAAACTTTCCTGTGGACGAATTTTCTAACATCCCACTTAATCAGTGAATTAACTTCAACTAAACACTCCTGTGGACGAATTTCCTAACATCCCACTTAATCAGTGAATAAAACTTCTACTAAACCTTCCTATGGACGAATTTCCTGATGCCACATCAATGATCCCCCTAATCGGTGCCATAAATGAAATATTTAGAACTGGCGTTTACCCTAAACCATCAATAATCAGCACCACAACAAAGCACAACCCATAGAGGGTATAACTTACAACACTCGTCCGTTTGGAGACCTAAGACATTAGCAGAGACCCTGGGCACCCAGATAACTAACCGTATCGATACCACATGGTTTAAAAGAATGCGAGACATACTTGTTCACTATCAAACATACGAAGACGTAAATAAACCAGGGGACGAAGGAAAATACAAAAGACAAGAAACATTGACTAATCGGCATAAAAGGACACCATATGAGCAAAACAACCACCTACTACTTAACAAAAGCTCGTCATAAAAATCAGACTTCGTTCATTGTTGAAAACCATAAACCTCTCGTACCTTCAGAACATAATTCCTATACGCAATGAGTGACACCCAAAATTTGTACCCACCTTTCACAAACGAGACACAATGCTATAATAGTATGTACCTAAGAAATTGTCCCCTATAAGTGTCAGCTGACGCCTAACTAGTACGCAACTTCATACTCTAATTCGCAATCGCAAGTCAATACCTGGTTGATACACTCCTAAGAAAATATTTCTAAACAGTTGTATGGCGCCTAATTCTTCCGCCCCTAATCTATGACTAATTGGCGCCTAATTAATCCGCACCTAGTAAGTCAATTCGCTAAACGCAAGACGCAACCTAATTAATGTGCACCTGAGATACTTATTCCTAAAACGTTAAACGCTACCTAGTTCATACGCCCCTGAATTATCTAATCTCTACCTAGATTTATTCGTGTACCGAGTGTTCGCAAAAACGTTGGCGACAGAAAGAGACGCAACTTTTTCGCTAGAACGAACGCATCTGAAGAAATGTGACCGATGTGAATGACGAAAATGAAAATGGGAAACCCACAAGTGACATACAATACAAGGATAACCCAAAATTTAAACAAAATTTACAATAATCTCAACATTGCTGTGCATAGCTACCACGCTTTCCTTAAATTACTGAAGACTCTTGATGGTTACTTCTAGGCGATTACTCCTTGGCGGTTTCTAGGATCAGGTGTCTCCTAGGTGGATGGCAAAATTATTGAGAGACTGGTTTCCTCCAGGGGTCGAACATCTCCTAGATGGATGGGTGACAATCACTGGAAGGTTGGCTTCTTTCAGGGGTCGAATATCTCCTAGATGGATGGATGACAATCACTGGACGATTGGCTTCTTGCAGGGGTCGAATATCTCCTAGATGGATGGCAATTACTGGCATGTTGTCTTCCTTCAGGGAGCAGACTTTCATTTGGCGGTTTACCTCAAACAAAGCAGTATCAAAAATAATATTTAAAAGTTGGTTTCCTTTAATTAGCACGGACTTGTACGGATTGAATGACTCATAATCCTGGTCACGGCACCACTGTAACCAAGCGTAGGGGGGTACCCTCACTTTCTAGTTAAAATCGAGAAAGAAAAATAAACAAAATTAAACTTTTCAAAAATCTTTATTTATTTAATTAAATCGAAGAATTTGGCTGTGAATGTGAATCGTCTAGTGTTAGGACCTTTTAATTACGTTGTGTTAATTGAATGTAGTAAGATAGCTTCTTTTATGAGTTCCGTACAAGTTGTATGTGCTAACAAAGAAAACACAAGAAATTTGAACCACAAGATTTATTTACAAATATACATATTGACAATTGCCCTTGGTATCGGTTCGGGAAGACAAGCACCTTTTCATTTTACATAGAATTTAGGGTTGGGACAGATGCGCTATCAAAGACATTTAATAGCCAAAGTTATGTGTTGGTACAAAGTTCGAACATCGTCAAACAGTGCAACAACGAATTGTGTAGGAAAAACCCTCGCATGTTCGTCTTGAACTGGGAGAAGGAAAGTCGTGCAGATCGTGAACTTTAACCGTCGAAAAAGCCACAACCGCTGTAAGCCCATGGGCTACCTTGGTAGGCCATGTTAGAATACCAGTTGTCTGAAGATGCCATGTCACGGGAGTTTGTATATAGTTTGTTGGTAGGAATCGGGCACACATGGTAACCACGAAACCTTTATTATTTTGTCGGACACGTCACACATGGTGAACATAGCCCTATATTGGTTTGTCGAGACACGTCACCTTGGTGAACATAGCCTCTAATTAAGGTGGTTCGAGACACGCCACTCTTAGTGGACGTCGCCTCTATCTTATGGCAGTTCAGAACAACAAAGTATGTCAACTTACTCGACTTCCCTCTCTCTGATCAAGAGTTCTTCAATTAAGAGTTTCGCCTAAATTTAGACAACTGCAAATCTGCTATCTTTTTAAACACATCTGTTTCCAAGGCAAAACCTGGAGATGCTCAAACAGTGTTAGTGGTTCAAAGCAAACCAAAACGGATACCTTCAACTGAAAGAATAGATACCGCCAAATTGGTCTAATTACGGTAGCTACACGTTCACCTGAATTAATCATAGGAGCGTAAACCGTAGATAGATCCTTCTAAACTCCTGCCGCCTACAGCTTCAGGCCAATTTAGTCAACATCTACGTTTACGTAATTTTGTAGGTAAATATACCCAAAATTAAAATGAACCCATTCTAAAACAGCTGATCAAAACTTCTCAGGCTATACTGATTTAATAAACCAATTAAAGTGCTTGTCGTACACCTCCCTAGTACCAGGAAGCAGTACATGAATCAGTGAAGAATTATACATGGTCCAAAAAGGACTCGAATTAGACAATTGTATCTTAAAATTAATGACACCAGATAATCGCAATCAAACAGAATAAAATATATTAACCCTGAAGGGTAAAATAAGACAATGGTAGCAATGCAATTCAAAACGAAAGTAACAGTAAATAAAATCATAAATCTGGGAAAGTTAAACGACCTCAAAATACGAATAAAATATCGGTCAGTAAGTTACCCACCTTTGTATTGTATGTCATCGGCATCGGCAGCATCTGGCTCGGGGTTGACGGACGAGCGACCGCTAATGGGGTAGTTTATGGTACTCGACGGTCGGTCAGGCGGTTGCGTCGAACGGTACGACTCTCGGACAATGGTTAATAAGCAGACGCCAGTGGCGGGGTTGAATACGACTTAGATCAGGGGTGGCGGCGGTCAGGTACCAAATTACGAACACGGAACCAAACACGAACTATTCGACTTAAAATATGCGCTTTGATAAATAACTATAGGACTTCACTTCCGATCAGTTTAGGACACTACTCAACTCTCCGCCTGGCGCAATAACTCTCTGAAACTTCTCTGAATTTCTAACTTTAACTTTGTAACTCCGCGACGGTAACTCAACTGTAACTCTGTTTAAACCTCAGTATCTATTTTACTGTAACCTAACTGTAGCTATCTGACGGTAACTGTTGGACTGTGACTATTTGACTTTCACCCTCTTGCTTTAACTGTTTGACTATATCCTCTAATTTTAACCGTCTGATTTCAACTCTCTAAAATCAACTGTCGGAATTCAACTGTCGAAATTCAACTGCCTAAATTCAACTGCCGAAATTCAACTGCCTAAATTCAACTGCCGAAATTCAACTGTCGAAATTCAACTGCCTAAATTCAACTGCCGAAATTCAACTGTCGAAATTCAACTGTCGAAATTCAACTGCCTAAATTCAACTGCCCATCCTATTAAAACTTGCGGTGTTTTATCCCAAAATTTTACCCTCACCAACACACGATTCTGTATCTCGCGAGCTTCCCCTCGCTTCTCTACATCCCTAAGATACCTATCGTTCGAAACTAGAGACAGAGATATTTCTACTTCAAAAAACTGATAGTTAACTTTCACATGTTCATATTCCACTGACTTGGCAGTGGTCGAAACCATCCCTTTTCCTCCTTTACGTCCCTACAGACCCTCTGGCTAAACACATGGCCTCAGATGGCATTCCGTTGTACGAAAGTTGTCACAAAACGCCAGTTTTAAAGACGTATTCCGTCCTTTTCTCACTCATTAAGTACGAAAAATATTTTAAAAGAAATTATTCAATCCTATTCTCATTTCAAATAATCAGAAAAATAATGGAAATTAGAAATACGAACTAAAAAGAAATATTGAGGCGAAGAGACAAAAATACCTGCGATTCAATGAAATAGAATTATTATCAGATAAAAACCACCTGTTAAATAAATAAATATAAGTGAATTATTTATAATATGGTAACACCCGGGTGCGGGTGGTTACAATACCAACAAAATTAAATTTATATAATTGAAAAGTTACTGCTATTAATTTAAGTTAAATAATTAGTAGGACTCAAAATTCAATGTCATTAATACGTTCTATTACTGTTACTGATTTTCACATTTAAAACATTTGAAATGAAATGGAACAATGCTTTCAAAAACTTTTTGCTTTATTTTAGAAATACGTACGCAGCTTTTTCTGCAGTACGTTTACAGATTATGCTTTTTTTTTCTCACAACAATTATAAATTAATTATTCTTTTTTAACTAATAGAACAGTGATACCTTATCAGCAGCTTATCATGTATTCAATTTCAACATTCGTGAGGTGCCTGAACCTACTATGTCACTTATCAAGAGAAATCGTCTGAGAACCTCCTTTTGCTTTTGTTTAATAAAAAAGAGTTCCAATTTCCCTTTGAATTTTGACAAGGGAGAAAGCTGAATTTACGCAAAAGTAACCGAAAGTAATTGACGTACGAAAGTGTAAGTTTTAACAACAATAACGACTGTTCCCGATGTATAATAATGTTCATTAAATTAATAACCGAAAATCCTGTACGATGAGTTATTGAAGGCACTTATTTTTTTGACATCCGTATAAAAGGTGCGTTAAATCTTTAAGCCGGTTTTGAGATTGAAATGCATTACGTGGTTCGTCTCATCAATTTTTCTCACTCGTGTAATTCTTTATTTCGTTAGTTAAATTGCTGTCGAAATATACTTGCATCTATATATTAAACTGGTATATTTATGTACATACATTTCTCAGTAAAATGACCCATGTTTCGTGAGATCGATTTCACAAAAAAATAATTCGTTAAAAGCCTCCAATACACAATAAATAAGATTTAAAGTGTATTCGTCCATATTTTTAATTAAGTCGTTAATATTACCTTACTTAAACAATATATGAACACTCATACCTTAAGAAATAAAAAATAGGATATTTTGCGACTTACCGATGCAGAACACTTCCAGGATGCAGACGAAAAATAATGAAAATCAGAAATATAGACAAGTTTGAAGGGTTGTATTAATGGAACTAGTTTTAAGAATCATAATGTATGTTATCCATCCCAAATATTTTTTTATTTCTGCGGATTTCAATTAAATTAATCAACCAATATTTGTGTGGGTGTTGCTCGCAGCATCATCGTAATTATATAAATTCAATTTATTACATAGTAAATTGTTAATGTATAATCTAAACCTTGAGGTACACTTCATCGATTAGGGGTTAGATATTCGAAGCGACCGTGTTTGATGTTAAATGCGACCAAATGAAAATCGTGTGCGACACGACCACTTCTAGCTTAGGAGTGCTCTAAGTGACAAAAATGTAATTTCCCTCGCCCTAACCTAACGTAATCTTAGCCAACGATGATAAATACGATACCCACTTATAATCCAGATAAGTTTCCCTATTGACTGTTGAATCTGTTATGCAATGTTAAGTCAGTTTTTGCTTTATGAATAAAACCTCGTACACAAAGATTTTAACTTATTAACTTATACAAAATATTTGGCTTTAAATTTACTAGGTTTAAGAAATACATTTTCAAATAAAAGTGGTAAGAGAAACTTATACGTGGAATGTTTTGGTCACTTTGAATACACTTAAACTCAAAATCAGTCGCTTCGAGCACGACACCAAGTCATTAAAGAAATGAGTCTTCGAAGTTAGACAGCTCAAATGAAAATTGTGCATGGTAAAATTTCAAATCTGGGACACTTCGCAACCTGCACATTTCGCACTGCTATACATTTCCTACCCTGCCCAATGACCAAGGTAGTTCCCGATGGGGTGCCGATTGGGTCATTAAACAAACATTATCATGTAGAAGATAATTAAATACTGAATAATTTGCAAGAATAATTTTATAAATATTGTGGAAACCGATATTTCATATGTACCTACCTATTAGGAAACAACACTCCTTCACACTATTCATAGACTTAGGACTAGACATTATTTTATACTTAATTTTAATATAATGCCTAACCTAACCTAACCTATTATATATTACCTACTTATATTATACAATGTTATTCACATGTAGGTATCTGACCACGCAGGGTGCATTTCATTGGTTGTTTAAAATTAAATACATAACAATATTTTATCGACAGTCCTAATGCTATGAAAACTTGTGTAAAGCAGTGTTGTTTTATAATACGTAGATAAGAAATATCGGCTCCCCAATATTTGCAAATATATACTTGTATTTCTTCAGTATTTAGTTATCTACTTAAATGCGAAAAGTGCGAAATGTACGATGGTTGTTTAATGACCTGATCTGCACTCTGCCGGGAATTATCCTAATCATTGAGCAGGGCAGGAAATGTATAGCGCTGCGAAAAGTACAGAGTGCGAAGGGTCCAGACACAAAAATTTCAGTGGGCTATTTTCCTACCCACATTTTTAACGAGGAGCCTAACTGAGGATGAAATATCTTCCCTTACTTGCAAGCCCTAACGAGCGACCTAACCGTGTAACCTAACGAAATCTCAGAGGGGACTAACATTATGGAAAATAAAATTCCAAATTTATACTGACCTGGATTTATGTTAATATCTTATTAAGTATGTATTTTACATAAAAACTACATCACTAAACTTATGACTAATGCATCTAACAAAGTCGTACCTGCAAATGTTGCATGCATATTCCTAATTTTGTCCTCTATGAATTCTGGTTTGCTATTTATTGAATTTGTCAATTGATCTATATACATTACTGACGGAATTCATTAAAACATTAAGCACATTAATATTGGCATGTGTGTAATTAAAGCTCTTATCAAATCTTGTATAAAACGGTCTGCGTGCGCATGTCGTTCTAAAAGTACTTCTCTGCAATCTGCTCAAATACTTGGTGGAAGAAGATTCTTCTATTCTAAATAGGGGAAATTGAAATTTCAATTGTTTTTATCCCTTTGTTATACCTACCGATAGGTACCGTTTATCTTGCTTCTATTATTGTATAATTATCACTCTGTTATTATAATTTCAAGAATAATCTTTAAGAATATTGTTAGATATTGTTTGTATTATTTTGTAAATTTGTATGCTCAATTCGCAAACAACATTTGGTATCAATTGATTTTATGTTCCTGTTGTTGAATAAGCATGAAAGATTATACGTAGATCTCCCGAAGTGTAGGTTTCATCAGCAGATAGGTCGCAGCGAATAACCCTTCTTAATTACCTTATTACATGCTATATACTGTAACGAGCGTATATGTGTGCGAGAGCGGGCAGTGTAACGAGCGTATATGTGCGAAAGCGAGCAGTGTAACGAGCGTATATGTGTGCGATAGCGGCGACGAGATCCGACAGCAGATAAGCGGAGCTCAAAGAATGCCGGCGTCGGTCGGCGCTTTGATGACGATAAATAAGGCCATAAATTAAACGAACACAATAAGCACTCCAGTAAAGTCTAGTACGTCATTCTGGAACCTTCTAGATTGTTCCTAATCACTATAAATACCTGTTGACGTGGCCAGTAAGAGTCAGTTTACAGTTAGCTTCCGAACCAGTAATATAAATACCGAACTACTATATACAGAGTGATATAAATACGCATTTTCCTTGTCATATAAATAAGTTGTTGAATTATTATTAATGTTTAAGTATTCTATTAGTGTTTAAGTGTCAAATAAATAGTTGTAAATAAATATCCGTTAAATAAATAAGTTCTACTAGAAAAGTCGTTACAATATCATTCATATTGAAATGAACATTCTTAAATTTTTAAGTTTGTGATCAAAGTACTCTTTATCAGTGCTTAAGTTTTCTCAAATCACTGTCATTTTGTAAAAAATTAACTGGGGGATTAAAAACAACTCTTATGGGTAACACTTTAGAGGATGACTTTTTTAACATTTCTTAGCATCTAAAAAATACTGTATTTTCAGAGATTAAAAAATTCCTGTTTTTTAAGATTCAGTATAAGTAATTGGAAAGTTAAAAAATGCAGCTCAGGGGTAACGAGCATATGTTAGAATATTGAAAATTGTAGTGAAAACCGGCAATAAACAAAACGGATTAGCATCACAGATATCCATCTATCTTTTTTCGGTAAAAACATCCTCATTATACACCTTTAAATAACAGCTGCGAAAACAATATTTCAATAAACGTGAGAATCTGAATGCAGTGATTAAAACGTATCCGCAACAAGAATTTCCCTGTTAGGAAGGAATATTTTATCAAACGAGATCCTCGAATGGAAGAATAAATTCACCAGGAAATGACTGTCAGTTCACATGATACAGTTATACATGCATAGAATTTAAGGAAACAGTAGAATGCGAAACCGTACAAGCCTTAAAGACACGTAATCTGCCATTTCAGCACTAATAATTTATACGTACAAGGGAATCCAAATAAGATGACAATATTTATGAGTTATTTTGTTTGTTGCACAGCAACCATTTCGTATTTATGGTTCAAAGAACTGATTCTAAAAAGAAGCTCTGCTATATTAACTGCCGGTATTACAACGATATGGAGTTAAGAATAATTCATTAAATAAATTATGAATCTCTTTCAGATACGAGATGCAATTTGGATGCGTCAATTAAAGACTGCGTCATCATTCGGTATGAGGAAGATGACTAGAACTTGCTAGAACGCTCCAAATGGAATCTAATGGAATTTAAACTGCGGTTACACACAAACTAGCCTCGTCTACGAGATAATACGAAATCGTATCCCGGACGGAATTTACCAAAATCTATTAACAGGAGACGCGATTTACGTCTACCGCTGTCAACTTCTTCGGTCAGGTCAAAGTAATACTGTTGGAAGCAAAGAAAAGCATACCTATAACTGAGTTGTTAGTGTAAATACTGAATTATTGGATCGAATTAGTGCTATATGCGAACAAATGAGATTTAGGGCGAATAGCAATAATTAGCCTTGGGTTGACTTAGGAATTAATGTTTCATTTACGAACAGACAGAATGTATTAAAAATTTTCGATGTGTTAATCAATTATTCTGAGCGTTTTAAACACCGAAACTGTTATGGAAAGATGTACGCTGAATATTGTTGAGGCGTCCAAACTTATAGGTAGGTATGATGCAAATGTCAGTCAAGTCAGTGGTGTATACTGAAACTCAGATTTTATTTTATTTTTTTTCAAACTAGCTGGGGTACTCGGAAGTTTATATAAGATTGTGTAGTACTTGTAATAAAAGGATAAACTTTAAAATATAAGAAACAAAAAAAATTTTATTGAAAACATATTCTAACTAACCTAACTACACTTAATTAATTTAAGTTAATTTAATACTTAATTTAAACTTAAAATAAACTTAATTTTTTAGAACATTTTACATTAATCCCGAAAAATCGAGAACGTTCCAGATTATACAGTAGTGATTCAAAACTTTCTCTAATCTTTTAGAATATTCTGGGACAATCGAGATTATTCATGAAAAATTTTGGAGATTATAGAACATTTTTCTCCATTTTAGATCTAACTAAAAAGAAACTCGGAAACATTCTAGATCATTGTTAAAAGTCTATAATGATTCTGGAACTATTTTAAACACTGTAGACCATTCAAAAACATTTCTAATCATTCAAATCAAATTTTTTGTGTGTGCGTGTGTCTTTGTGTGTGACGAAACTTCCATCCCTAATATCTTCAAAAACACGTCAATCAGTTAAGAACGAAACCCTTCTTGATGTATGGCGGATAAAGGGCTACTACACCATTAAATTCCCCTGATCGTACCGGGACTCGGTTGTGAGTTTCAGCTGCGCGGACATTGTACACATTATTTTGTTATATATAATGATAATGATTTTAAGATTATTGGTTGGTAATTTATACGAATTTTGGATATAATTAATTACATCGTTTACTTATGACTAAAACCAGTTGCAATTTTCAAGGGCAACTGGGTCTCATTGCGGGTATTTTCAAGCAACACCAAAATGTGATTGTTCGCATCTAAAATGTTCGCGAATAAGACAATACGACTGGATTACACACATCCACTTGAATTTATTTTCGTATTCAACTATCAAAACTAAAACGTCTAACATTTAACTATTTGCCAACAATAACGTTATTCTACTTTTTCTAATAACCCCTAATTTTAACTCTTTCTACTTTGTTAGCATCATTCGCATAATACATGAGGCCACATCTCAAAAACGCTGCAATTTTTTTACTGTGCTTAAAAAAATGCTATTCGAATAGGTTTTCGAAATTTCATATTTGTATTACATAATTATAAAATCATCTCAATTGAGAGAGTGTTATAAGCGAATATAGAACTTCAAGTACATTAAATCAAATTGCCGTCAAAAATTGGGTGGAGTAAAATATTCAACTATTATTTACAGTAACAAAATATCGAACATATTTTTTTTTTTGAAGTACGTACGGACTTTCTACAATTTATGTAGATCATATCGAGTCAATGAAAAAATTTAAGTCGAGTTTCTGTCGTGAACTTTCTCGTGTGTGGATTTGCCGGATACATTTTTCGAAAGGTCTAACAAAAAATGTTTCACGCTACATTAACCTTCACCCAATTTTCACATTCAAGGACATGCTAATCTGATGAGAACAATTTTTAAAACTAGATCAATGTTGTGTGAATCTCAGATGGCGATTTGAGTGCTAATTTGAAATCGAAATCAATTGCTCCTCGAACTACAAAATTGTATGCATATACATACGTACCTATACTGTACTTACTTACGTACGTACGTACCCTACATAGTGCACGATCTAAAGAGGAAATAATTCTAAATCGTTTTAGATAAAACGTTTATTTACAGCATATTCGTGTTGTTATTATTATTATTGGGTTTGAAAGTATTACATGAACAAGTTTACTTTCTCCGTATTCCAACTGAACTACAATATCTTACAAGTTAGTTGCCCACGGCGGGGTGAACGCAATTGACGAAATTGTGGAGGCGTAAGGGCCTCGCATTTGCCGTAAATTGCTAATTTTTAAATGAATTGGATAGAAAGATGAAAAATGGACAACAAGAGATTTATTAGTTATTTAATAAGCACCCCAGCCTTTATATGACTATACAACGTGGGCCAATAGTGCGTACACGGAAGATTGTGTCGTTAATACTGGTTTTAAGAAAAAATGATTCAAATATAAGCTTCACCGAATAAACTTCTTCACACTCTAAAATTATTTTTGAATATACAGGGTGTATCATTTCGACTGAGCGCTACCTAACTTCTTTTTTTTAATGGAACACCCTATATATTATTATAGTTTTGAATTTCCCGTTAAGAATAAGGGTCACTTTGATAACCATATACTGGGGCTAATTAAGTGGCACCATTTCGGCACTATTTAGCATTAAAAAAAAAGAACGTTTGCAGCGTTTCATAAAAAATCGTATTTCCAAAACGAAACAAGATAGAAGATCCGGGTAACACAATTGCATTGAGAAAGAAATTTCCTATTGTCTCATATCCAAATTTAATTCAATTCGGCTTTATTAAGATCAAACAGAACAATTTCAATTTTTAAAATTTTTAACATCAATAACAATAACAATTTTTAAATGGAATGGTTTACATTTATGGACAGTAGCGGATACAGAATTTATTGATTTTATTAGTAGATATTAGGCTCTCTCTGGCTGTTTCTGAAATAATCGGAATTTTGGTATTTTTTCACTGTCTCAAACGTATTAGATCGTTAAAAGCAAATGATTCGCATGATACTTGTTAAACTGATTTGGCGTTAAGAAATTGTTATACTAAATGTAAATGTAAATATTAAATACCAGCAATTGGTACTCTGCTATTATTTTAACAATATTTTTTGTATGTAGTTTGAATCCAGGGCCTACTTGTCGAAATTAAGCAATACGAAGCCTATACGAATGCTGTATTTGGAGATTATTTGAGAAAAATGTCAAGTGTGTTGTATATTTGGAAAGGTAATTTTGAGCACTCTTAAACCGAGTTAAAATATACAGGGCGTTCCATTTAAAAAATGACTATTTATGTTTTTTACAGCTAAACTATTCACTTTACAACAATTCGTCTAACATCGTTGAATTCTACATAAAAAAGTGGTTTTTCGAAAACGTACATTTTCCAAAATCACCCTGTATCTCTGAAAGACAACGAGACGTGGTTTGCACCAATTAAATTCTAATAAAAATTGAGCTTCAGGCACCGACATCGGTTTTTGTCTATCCCCTCTTTAAAGCAAACTTTTTTGTAAAAGTGTCCAATTTGGCCCACCCTGTACAGTTGAATACACATACTCAGTATATACCTATTAACTAAAGTGTGGTTTCCGTTATCCCCTCTAAATTTTTGTGCAGCAAACCGTACTAAAAATTACACAACTCCCACTAAACATGCCTTTCCATAAAACAAAAATATGACAATAATTTATCTTGGTTTGGTGGTCAATCACGATACACTTGTAATTATTACAAACTTCCACAGAGCAAAATATGCTTAGTAAATAATTAATTAATAACTATGAGTAGGCTTTTGTAAAATGACAAATATATTCCATGTAATAGTTGCAAAACCGGCGACATTATTTATTTACGGTTCTCCTGTCATGATCTATTTCATTACCTCAAGGGAAGAGATAGCTATCTACCTATCTATCACTGGTTGACGCTAATTTAATTATGTACTTATTGATTTTAATTGACTGCGAGTCATGAAAATTCATAATCTGTGACGCTGTCGTTGTTAAGAAAAGTTTATGGATGGTTTATGGTCTGACATATTACTTACTTAACTCTCCTTTATCAGCACTTTCGGTATAAAATTTTCTATCATGATGTGAGAGAAACTCTGTTTGTCCAATGATTCGGAAAATTATAATTAAGCACCTATATACTTCTGAAACATGAAAACTAATTGGCAATTTTTCATGCATATTTAACCGCATTTGTGTCATTCTTGTTTCCAATAGGTAGTGATTAAATACGAGTTTTTTAAAAAGGCAACGAAATGCACCAAGTTTTGTACGAAACGGTCAAATAAGATTAAATAAGAAACGAAGAAAAATAAAAGAGAAAAAGTAGATGATGTTTCAAATTGAATTAAGATAAGAAACAATTTGTTAATTGCAAAGATTTTTTGCGTTAATTTCCCTTTTTGCTCCCCTTTGGAAATTTTCTTCTTTTCTGCTATTTGTGACAAACTTCGCTTCTTCTAAAAGTTACGAAAAACTTCAAATACAGATACAGCTTACATAAGACTAGATAGGAATATCCGAATTTCGTAATTGTTTTGAACGGGGAATAACCTTTTGTACCATAACCAACTTTAATTCATTTCATGTTTACGTTTATAAAGCGATAGGATTTTCCTTGCTTATTATAATGGTAAAATTCAGATGTTGCAGTATTTTCTTTTTTTTTTTAATGCGAAATAAACCAGTAATTTCGACTCAATATTTCATATAAAAGTCATCTTTATTTGGTAATTATGCTCAATAGCTTACCCCCTTTAGATTTTTTTTCTAAAAAGGGTAAGTTGTGCAGTTCGTCATGCTGATCAAGAATATATATTTTTACGCCGAATTCGAATAAAACGTAAAGTTTTAAGGTAAGTTTGATAACCAACTTGTACATTGTACACCTACGATGAGCGGTTTCCGAGATAATTTAATTAATAGACAAAAAATCGCTACCGCAGCACAAATTATAAAAATCATAACTTCCACAAAATATGACTAAGAGTGTAGCAAAACGCTTTGACAAATTTGAACTTAATAATTTATACAGGGCGTTTAGAATAAAATTCTAAATTTCAAAAGCTTCAAACACGAATAACTTCGTTTTTTTCAAATGGCATCTACCATATTTTTTTTATTCGATTCCTTTTTTTTATCCTCGTTCGGTCCACATGGATACCTAATGTTTTGATTTAAAATTTTTGAATAATTTTGAATTTTTAAAATAATAGGTAACTTCATTAATTTTGGCGTCAAAAGAATGTGCTTTGGACAATTGACAACTAACGATAATTAATCAAAGCAAAATGACACCAAAGACTTTCTTTCAATTAATTTCTGTTAGGAAGAAGTTCGAGAAAAATGTTTATAATAAATACTTCAATTAAAGATGCGTTTTTGGTTGTTTTTGTAACATAAATTAATAGATAGAACGATTTTCGGGTTGATTTTGCATTTATTGACGATGATTGTCAATTTTACAAGGCACACCTTTTCATGCAAAAAATATTAAAAATGCTATTTTAAGTAAAAAGAAAGAGGATAAAAGAAGGATTAGATTAAAAAAATAAAATGTGGTAAGCGCCATTTGAAAAAACGAAGTTATTCGTGTTTGTAGCTTTTGAAATTTAGTATTTTATTCTAAACGCCCTGTATAAATTAATAAGTTCAATTTTGTCATGGTGTTAGCTCTGAAATTCAGCTATCACAAGTAAAAATTTCAACACAACAATTATGGTCCCGCTTTCAAAAGAAAATTTTGACAAAGAATTGACAATAATAAAACAGATTGCTTTTAATAATGGTTTTAATCCAAATATTATAAACAAAATTTTAAAAAATAAAAAACGCAAATTGATTACGGAACATCTTTACAAGGCTTCTGTTTACCCCGTTATAAATTTTTCAAAAATCAAATACAGTTTTATTAATTATATAAAAAAGATTGAATATAAAATTAGTAACCATCTCCTCAAATTGAATATATTTCCAAATTTAATGAATAAAATCAACTTTTAGTTAATACTAAAACAAAATCAAATTTTCTAGAAAAAAAGCGGTGTTTATAGAATTTCGTGTAAGGATTGCCTTGTTTTTTTACTTAGGACAATCAGGCAGGGCTATTAAACATAGAATAAATGAACACCTTGCTTCAATAAAGAAGAACAAAATATATAAGGGATAGCGCAACATTGTCTAGAACTTAATCATACATTAGATACTAACTCAGTAAAATTATTACATAATGTACAAAAAATCTCAAATTAAATTTGTTAGAGGCTTTAGAGATTAAGAAAGCAATTAAAAATGAAGATAACATAGCTAACAATCAGGTTGAAATAGTCACAATAAATTCTCCGCTATTATGGCTGGATTTTCCCAATACCTAACCACCCCTTAGTAATAACTAAGTTTAACATACCAATCACATTTATAAATAGCATTGTAAAAAGTTTTAATTTAAGTAGTAAAACTTTCTCTCTTGAGAATGGCCTGAAAAGGTAGAAACAAATTTGTCGAGATTTTAATAAATATTTAGTGCAACTAAGCCCAGTGTTTTTCTTCTACTCATCTTCTTTTATAAAATAATGTTCGGTAATGCTCAGACAAAACGGTACCTACACCCTGTGCAACCTATTATATTTTATAATACGAATGAACTCGTTTGGTGGAAGTTTCATTTCAGTCATATATTATTGTAAAGGCATAGATATAAAGATTCAATTTTTATCTATGTATTAATGCATCACCTAATATAATATTTACCTATCGTTAATGTTTTTATATGATTGAAATGGACTTTCAACTAAACCTGTTCCGATTAATAGTAGTAGGTATGTCTGCTATTTACCATCTATTAATAAAGCATGTACGTACTTTCTTTCAAAATTATAAGTCAAATACACAACGATTCAAATCCTACTAATTATAGCTATTTTTGTAGTTTGGAGTTTTTATTCTCCGTTTAATTTCTAGAGAGCTCATCACGTAATCAAGCGAAGAACCCTAATTAATAATTCCAATTACTTGACGTTGTTTGAAGAAATTTTAATCACATTCTTACATTACATTATGATAAATGACTGTTTTAAATAAAGTGTATAACATTGTATCTGTTGCTAGTATGGTGAACGTTGTTGGTTTTTGCAGAGGATGACAGCTAACAATTAATTATCTGGAAAGAATACCAAAACGGCATAAGTTGGCTGCGTTCTTCAGCTGAAAGCTGTCTCTTAAAAAGCGAAAAAATGCACTTGGTTGTACGCCTTCCACTCCGGATAATGCAGATAAAATTAATGAACTCGTGCAACAAAATTAATCGATAAAAGCACGTACAGGTAGGTAGGTGTCGTGCTTGTAATTTGTTAAAAGGGAAATTAACTAAAACAATTAATTGATCATGTTTGAATAATGGATAGCGAATGTAGAATGTGCGGGGACAGTAAATTAACTGCAACAAAAAAAAATTTTCGTTCAGGATATTTACGTGATCACAAATAAGTAGCATACTGCTTGGAAACTAAACAAAAAATTGTGGAGATAGCAATGAAAGTTAACGGTGTTTAAAAGGTACAATTTATGTACATATGTAATGTAACTATATAAAATTTCTTCCCTAGTAGGATGAACCAAAAAAGAAAAAGAGGAAGCCAATTTGAGGTGAAATTTTTTATTTTAATTAAGGTAAACTGAGATGTCACAATGTAACTATAGTCAGCGCAGTGAAATATTTAAGTAATTTCTCACTACAATTAATTTAATAATTAATTATTTTTATTTTAATACGTTTTTTAAATCTTGATTTTAAATATGTTCTTGTGTCTCTTAAATTAATAGTTTTTAGAAATTACTGTGTGAACTACAAACCTCATGCATATTAAAAAACTCTCATTTAAAGTGCAAAATCTTTACTTTAAATTTTTATTTGGAAATAATTATTTTTACCAAAAATTTTTTTCTTAGAAGGCCATATTTTGGCATTTAGATATAACTTAATTATATCTTTATAAAATTTTGATTAATTTTCTGAAATACGGGTACTTTACTTTCATACATCTTTGATATTTTAAATCCTACTCTGTATGACTTGCAACCATTTTAAGTGCACATAATATGATTATCGGAGATGCACCATTTTTCGAAAATACGTATTTGCATTTTTGCTGCGCAATTCATTAAAAAAAAAATCCATATGTTGCACACTAAAATGGCTGCACTGTATACGTATATCTCTCACAATTCGATTCTTAACAGGATTGAATTTTTTCTGTTTAAGAAACATACATTCTTTTTATTTACAGTACCTACTTAACAAAATGTGAAATATACTCCACCGTATATGCATATATTCCTCTATCTTATCTAACTGTTTTTAAACTGGTTGTTTTGAATCTGTATTATCTATTTATGAATCTACAAACTCTTTACAAACAGTGCAAATGTAACCTAAGTCAGAGATTTAGTAGGTATACATTATCCTGTATCCAGTGCAAAAAAATGTTTCGCAAATTATATTTTCTTACGCAATACAAAAAGGTGTCCAAATATTTTTTATATTACATAAGTTGCATTCTTATATTTTATGTAATGTTAACTGTTGTATTACTCGCGGAAGTACATAATATCGAACCTGAAACTAGCCTTACATGTACGTATAAGTCACGAAAACATTATTTGTTATGCGATGCCATGACATTTTTAATGACACTGAAATGGAGGCACTTATCGGTTAAAAACTATAGATACAATTCCATTCCACTGCGATTGTAGCACTAAATAAATGACAATTAGGTGCGAATTAGACCATGCAAAATAAGTTATTATTAGCATAACGTTAGTTAATAATTTTTAAGAAGTTTGATTGGCAGAACAATTAATTAAACAAAAAGTAATATTATAAATGTATAAAAATGTGAAAGTAATTGCAGTTTTTAGTATCTGAAAATCATAATCGCTGAACAATTTAAATGTGTTATTATGATACATTTACTAATCAACTTTTTATCACCTGCAGGTATTTATCACATAAAGTTAATAATTGGGAATGCTTTTTCTAGTTGTTATATATTTATGAAATTTACAAAATCTACTAACTTAAAGCAACTAATTCGCTACAATAAAATTGAAAATACGAAACTATTTAGGAATTTCACATTTTAGTGTTTATTCGGTTTAATTTCGTAGCACTGTATCTTTCGAAAAGGCGTTTAATGAGATATGAATCGGATACAAACAAGGGCAATTACAGCTACTCAGAACTTCGGTAATAACGATAATTATTGTACTCATTAACGTAAAGAACTATTACCATTTTGATAAATTATTAGATATAGGAATAATCACAATTGAAAAAGATTGTGAAATATTAAAATTTACGGTAAAAATACCCAAATTATTTGAACTAAAAATTTCTGATTTAAAAAAATTAAACAGATTTATCCATAAAAACAGAATTTTTTTATTTCGTTAAAAAAAATAAGCGAAGTCGATCAGGCAACATAGAAAAAGTTATAAACAATTACTCTTTTGTGAAACATATTAGAGAAAAAATAAATAAGGTGTGGGTTAAAATAGGTACTGTAGGTAAAAAAGGGATACTCTTTGCATAATTAGTAATTAAGAGTCTAAGATAATAATTTTTCAGTTATTCTGAAGGACAAATGCAAGTTCATTAAATCTTGTTTTCAACGAACCGTCAACTGAATATACCGCAAAGAAATATCCAGTGCAACTTGAAAAGCTTTCTTTAAAACAAACACTATTGGTGATGCCATAATCGAGTGGTTAATTTCAATGACAATAACTTGCCGAAGTATATTTTTTTAAAGAATATTAGTATTAGATAGCAACTCTGCTGCATAATTTGTCCAAATTTGAAGTGACAAAGAACATTTTTCAAGGCGGGATGCAATTATAACTTTGGGATGCAATTCGGATGTGGCCTAGCAAACCACCAGTACTGTTTTCATTTACCTCCCTTATAAGTGACAAGTACTTCTTGAAATACTACTTGTATTATACCTAGGTACCCAAACAAAAACGCAACTTTGATTTTATAAAATGTATTTTTATGCAAGCCGTATTTTCGTAAATACTTCACCAAAATTAATGATTGGGATATCATTTCGACGATTATGTTCCCTGCTATTGACAAAAGGCAAATGGAAAGTATAGAATTAGTGTTTTCGTTAAAAAACTTTACGTAAAAGATTTTTAATGGCAGTGGAATGCTCCTCTTAATAGACAACCAGTTTAATTAACGTACATAACAGCTGTTGGTTGCTTATTTGTTACTGAAATACATTGCCATGCAGATAGGCCGGTATCCGTTTCGATCTAAAATATGAATAACTTTAAAGAGATACTAACACGAGTAGACCTGTAGGCACCAAATGGTATATCTTGTAAAACCTTATTGTAAGTAGAGAAGTTACTATGGAACGTTATTAGGTATATATGTAAACTTCGTTTCCTTTAACGCCTTGAGGAGTGTGGTTTAAATGTACTCCTGAGAGGGTGCTGTGGCCGGAAACCTGGTATCCTTTTTCTTGACAAAAATCGTTAAAAAGAAAATAAAGCAATTTAATATTTCAAAAACTGCAATTTGTTTATTATAATAATATTTAATTCGAATAATTTGGCTCTGAATGAAAACGTCCGGGTTTAGGACCCTTTTTTAATTATGTTGTGCATATAATTAGTAACTTAGAGTTCCGCACAAGTAATAATGTGGTAACAAAGAAAACGCAGAAAATTTTAACCACATTATTTATTTAAATTTTATACATATCTAATATTGCCTATGGCATCAGTTCGGGAAGACGAGCATCTTTTATAATACTTACATACCAGAGAACTTGGGGTTGGAAGAAATGTGCCATCAAAGACCTTAATTACCAACATGATGTGTTGGTATAAAGTTCGAACTTCGTCAAAACGGTGCAACAACGTGTTGTGTAGGCAATACTATATCAGGTTTGCCTTGAACTGGAAGAAGGAAAGTGGTGCTAATCATGAACTCTAACTGTATTTAAAGCCACAACCGCTGAAAGACTATTGACTACCTTGGGCTGTTGTCTGAAGTTGTTATGTCACGGGAGTTTGTATATAGCTTGTTGGGGTTGGAATCGGCCACAGTTAATTAATCAGAGTTCACACGAGGGAGCCCCTTCTAGGTCCCTGCTGGCAGTTCCTCCCTCCGGCCGATCTGGTCACATCTACGTTCCCTAAATTTTGTAGTAAATACACCAAAGTTATTAGAAACGAAAATTAATTTAAATGTAATTATTCAATCATTTCAAATAATCACAAAAATAATCGAAATTTGAAAGTACGAAATAAAAGACATATTAGAACGAAGAGACAAAAATATCTGTGATGAAATTATGTAAAATTAACCACCCGAGATAATTATTAATAATACTGTACCACCCGGGTGCGGATGGTTACTGTGCTCAACACTATCTACACATACAGGCGGTTCGTTGTCTTTCGAATATTTTCGTAACTGCATTAAAACAAACAAAAAGGTCCGATGTTAATTAAGCTTAGTACGCTGCAGTACTATAGTCAACAATAAACAGTAGAATATTTACAGCATATCTGTATGTTTTGGTACAACGAGCGGTTGAATAAACCCTCACTTCAGTGTTCTGATGTAATACTTTATAAGCAATCTTATAGAATAAATAGTATCGTAAAATAAATAAATATACAGGTACATATTTATTCGCTGCCTTCTTACGGTGCTCAATTTTTTTGCTGCAAGCAGAAATAGAAAAATTTGTTCTCAAGCAAAGTTTCTATTTTTGTTTCTGGCTTTGTTGGACTGATTTCACCTTTCTTTTTTATTGTTAACTACTCAATAATGAATGAACGATTGATAACCGCACCATGTTGGGATAAAATATTTACTACGCCGTTGGAAACTCCATTTAATATAAATAAGATATAAAATCGTAGCACATGTTACAAATGTAAATTATACAATTCACTTATTTATAAGTTCGAATTCGAATTCGAATTACTTTTATTAAACCTTAAGTTAATACAAACAAAAAAAATTTATACATTTAATTCAGTCTCGTCTCTCTAGACGTGTGACTACTACACTTATAATAAAATAACAAAATCCATTTGCCTTATAGCTAATAAATATAAATAAATACATGCTGCGATCTCATACAAAAAAAGAACCAAATAAAAAGAAAAAAAAAACAGCAGCAAAATATATTAATCCTCCCTAGTCCACCCCATTCACCACATTTAATCATAGCCTTTTCTAGTTTTTAAATTATTTCCATTCCGTCATCCTTCCCCTCTAATATTCTTTTACACTCATCTGAGTCCTTCGTCTCTTCACATCCACTTATTACGTGTAACACCGTCTCCTCCATCCTTTCACAAATCCTACATACTCTTTCTTCCTTCTTCAGCCAGTACTTACATCCTCTACTTTCATTTCCCACCCTAAACCTTGCTAATACGCTCATACCCTTCCATCCGTTCACATATTCCGGCATCCAATCGCTCTGCCAATGTTCCCAAAGTAACCCCTTTAAGTATTCCGCATACTTTGATTTATCTATTTTTCTTAGGTCCTCTCCTCTTATCATCTCTTCACTTCTTTTTCTTATAATTTCCCCTACATTCTCTCCCATTCTGATCCACTCCCTATATTGATCCTGATTAATCTTTAACATTTTGAATATTTCATCTCTGTCTTTATCATATTGTAACCAGTCGTAGGGGGGTACCCTCACTTTCTAGTTAAAATCGAGAAAAGAAAAACAAACAAAAAAATTTACTTTTCAAAAATCTTTATTTATTTATTAACTCGAAGAATTTGGCTGTGAATGTGAATCGTCTAGTGTTAGGACCTTTTAATTACGTTGTGTTAATTGAATGTAGTAAGGTAGATTCTTTTATGAGTTCCGTACAAGTTATATGTGCTAACAAAGAAAACACAAGAAATTTGAACCACAAGATTTATTTACAGATATACATATTGACAATTGCCCTTGGTATCGGTTCGGGAAGACAAGCACCTTTTTATTCTACCATAGAATTTAGGGTTGGGACAGATGCGCTATCAAAGACATTTAATAGCCAAAGTTATGTGTTGGTACAAAGTTCGAACATCGTCAAACAGTGCAACAACGAATTGTGTAGGAAAAACCCTCGCATGTTCGTCTTGAACTGGGAGAAGGAAAGTCGTGCAGATCGTGAACTTTAACCGTCGAAAAAGCCACAACCGCTGTAAGCCCATGGGCTACCTTGGTAGGCCATGTTAGAATACCTGTTGTCTGAAGATGCCATGTCACGGGAGTTTGCATATAGTTTGTTGGTAGGAATCGGGCACACATGGCAACCACGAAACCTTTATTATTTTGTCGGACACGTCACACATGGTGAACATAGCCCTATATTGGTTTGTCGAGACACGTCACCTTGGTGAACATAGCCTCTAATTAAGGTGGTTCGAGACACGCCACTCTTAGTGGACGTCGCCTCTATTTTATGGCAGTTCAGAACAACAAAGTATGTCAACTTACTCGACTTCCCTCTCTCTGATCAAGAGTTCTTCAATTAAGAGTTTCGCCTAAATTTAGACAACTGCAAATCTGCTATCTTTTTAAACACATCTGTTACCAAGGCAAAACCTCGAGATGCTCAAACAGTGTTAGTGGTTCGAAGCAAACCAAAACGGATACCTTCAACTGAAAGAATAGATACCGCCAAATTGGTCTAATTACGGTAGCTACACGTTCACCTGAATTAATCATAGGAGCGTAAACCGTAGGTAGATCCTTCTAAACTCCTGCCGCCTACAGCTTCAGGCCAATTTAGTCAACATCTACGTTTACGTAATTTTGTAGGTAAATATACCCAAAATTAAAATGAACCCATTCTAAAACAACTGATCAAACTTCTCAGGCTATACTGATTTAATAAACCAAATTAAAGTGCTTGTCATACACCTCCCTAGTACCAGGAAGCAGTACATGAATCAGTGAAGAATTATACATGGTCCAAAAAGGACTCGAATTAGACAATTGTATCTTAAAATTAATGACACAAAATAATCGCAATCAAACAGAATAAAATATATTAACCCTGAAGGGTAAAATAAGACAATGGTAGCAATGGAATTCAAAATGAAAGTAACAGTAAATAAAATCATAAATCTGGGAAGTAAAACGACCTCAAAATACGAATAAAATATCGGTCAGTAAGTTACCCACCTTTGTATTGTATGTCATCGACATCGGCAGCGTCTGGCTCGGGGTTGACGGACGAGCGACCGCTAATGGGGTAGTTTATGGTACTCGACGGTCGGTCAGGCGGTGGCGTCGAACGGTACGACTCTCGGGCAATGGTTAATAAGCAGACGCCAGTGGCGGGGTTGAATACGACTTAGATCAGGGGTGGCGGCGGTCAGGTACCAAATTACGAACACGGAACCAAA
The DNA here is from genome assembly GCA_947389935.1 of Agrilus cyanescens. Lineage (NCBI taxonomy): Eukaryota > Metazoa > Arthropoda > Insecta > Coleoptera > Buprestidae > Agrilus > Agrilus cyanescens. Next base: position 12,222,229 of record OX376707.1, on the reverse strand, counting down.
CACGAACTATTCGACTTAAAATATGCGCTTTGATAAATAACTATAGGACTTCACTTGCGATCAGTTTAGGACACTACTCAACTCTCCGCATGGCGCAATAACTCTCTGAAACTTCTCTCAATTTCTAACTTAAACTTGTAACTCCGCGACGGTAACTCAACTGTAACTGTTTAAACCTCAGTATCTATTTTACTGTAACCTAACTGTAGCTATCTGACTGTAACTGTTGGACTGTGACTATTTGACTTTCACCCTCTTGCTTTAACTGTTTGACTATATCCTCTAATTTTAACCGTCTGATTTCAACTCTCTAAAATCAACTGTCGAAATTCAACTGCCTAAATTCAACTGCCTAAATTCAACTGTCTAAATTCAACTGTCTAAATTCAACTGCCTAAATTCAACTGTCTAAATTCAACTGCCTAAATTCAACTGCCTATCCTATTAAAACTTGCGGTGTTTTATCCCAAAATTTTACCCTCACCAACACACGATTCTGTAGCTCGCGAGCTTCCCCTCGCTTCTCTACATCCCTAAGATACCTATCGTTCGAAACTAGAGACACAGATATTTCTACTTCAAACCACCGATAGTTGACTTTCACATGTTCATATTCCACTGACTTGGCAGTGGTCGAAAACATCCCTTTTCCTCCTTTACGTCCCTACACCCTCTGGCTAAACACATGGCCTCAGATGGCATTCCGTTGTACGAAAGTTGTCACAAAACGCCAGTTTTAAAGACGTATTCCGTCCTTTTCTCACTCATTAAGTACGAAAAATATTTTAAAAGAAATTATTCAATCTTATTCTCATTCCAAATAAAATCAGAAAAATAATCGAAATTAGAAATACGAAATAAAAGAAATATTGAGACGAAGAAACAAAAATACCTGCGATTAAATTAAATAGAATTATTATCAGATAAAAAACCACCTGCTAAATAAATAAATATAAGTGAATTATTTATAATATGGTAACACCCGGGTGCGGGTGGTTACAGACGCCCCTGCGCTTTGAGACGATTAGGTCAGAAGAACCTAGAGGAACAAAGCGAACATAGAAAAAAATACATCGGGTCAACGATGTCAATTTGGACTAATGCTCTGCAGTGGACGAATTCACTAATGCCATAATATCGATCAATTAAATCTCAACCAAACCTTACGATGGACGAATTTCCTAACACCCCGATTAATCAATTAATTAAATTTCTACTAAACTTTCCTGTGGACGAATTTTCTAACATCCCATTTAATCAGTGAATAAACTTCAACTAAACCCTCCTGTGGACGAATTTCCTAAGATCCCAATTAATCAGTAAATAAAACTTCTACTAAACCTTCCTGTGGACGAATTTCCTGATGCCACATCAATGATCCACCTGATCCCCTTATACTTGTCAACAGTCTAAGAAATGTCACAGAAACGATGCCATAAATGAAATATTTAGAACTGGCGTTTACCCTAAACCATCAATAATCAGCACCACAACAAAAGCACAACCCATAGAGGGTATAAATTACAACACTCGCCCGTTTGGCGACATAAGACATTAGCAGAGACCCTGGTCACCCAGATAACTAACCGTATCGATACCACATGGTTTTAAAGAATGCGAGACACACTTGTTCACCAACAAACATTCGAAGAAGTAAATAACCAGGAGACGAAGGAAAATACAAAAGACCAGAAACATTGACTAATCGACATAAAAGGACACAATATGTGCAAAACAACCACCTACTACTTCACAAAAGGTTCGTCATAAAAATCAGACTTCGTTAATTGCTGAAAACTATAAACCTCTCGTACCTTCAGAATATAATTCCTATACACAATGAGTGACACCCAATATTTATACCCACCTTTCACAATCGAGACACAATGCTATAATAGTATGTACCTAAGAAATTGTCCCCTATAAGTGTCAGCTGACGCCTAATTAGTACGCAACTTAATACGCTAATTCGCAAACCCAAGACAATACCTGGTTGATACGCTCCTAAGAAAATATTTCTAAACAGTTGTATGGCGCCTAATTCATCCTCCCCTAATCTATTACTAATTGGCGCCTAATTAATCCGCACCTAGTAAGTCAATTCGCTAAACGCAAGACGCAACCTAGTTAATGTGCACCTGAGATACTTATTCCTAAAACGTTGAACGCTACCTAGTTCATACGCCCCTGAATTATCTAATCTCTACCTAGATTTATTCGTGTACCGAGAGTTCGCAAAGACGTTGGCGACAGAAAGAGACGCAACCTTTTCGCTAGCACGAACGCAGCTGAAGAAATGTGGCCGATGTGAATGACGAAAATAAAAATTGGAAACCCACAAGTGACATACAATACAAGGATAACCCAAAATTTAAACAAAATTTAAAATGATCTTAACCGCACTGTGCATAGCTACCACGCTTTCCTTAAATTACTGAAGATTCTTGATGGTTACTCCTAGGCGATTACTCCTTGGCGGTTACTTATTGGCGGTTTCTAGGATCAGGTGTCTCCTAGGTGGATGGCAAAATTATTGAGAGACTGGTCTCCTTCAGGGGTCGAACAGCTCCTAGATGGATGGATGACAATCACTGGAAGGTTGGCTTCTTTCAGTGGTCGAATATCTCCTAGATGGATGGATGACAATCACTGGACGATGGGCTTCTCTCAGGGGTCGAATATCTCCTAGATGAATGGCAATTACTGGGATGTTGTCTTCCTTCAGGGAGCAGACTCTCATTTGGCGGTTTACCTCAAACAAAGCAGTATCAAAAATCATATTTAAAAGTTGGTTTCCTTTAATTAGCACGGACTTGTACGGATTGAATGACTCATTATCCTGGTCACGGCACCACTGTAACCAGTCGTAGGGGGGGGTACCCTCACTTTCTAGTTAAAATCGAGAAAAGAAAAACAAACAAAAAAATTTACTTTTCAAAAATCTTTATTTATTTATTAACTCGAAGAATTTGGCTGTGAATGTGAATCGTCTAGTGTTAGGACCTTTTAATTACGTTGTGTTAATTGAATGTAGTAAGGTAGATTCTTTTATGAGTTCCGTACAAGTTATATGTGCTAACAAAGAAAACACAAGAAATTTGAACCACAAGATTTATTTACAGATATACATATTGACAATTGCCCTTGGTATCGGTTCGGGAAGACAAGCACCTTTTTATTCTACCATAGAATTTAGGGTTGGGACAGATGCGCTATCAAAGACATTTAATAGCCAAAGTTATGTGTTGGTACAAAGTTCGAACATCGTCAAACAGTGCAACAACGAATTGTGTAGGAAAAACCCTCGCATGTTCGTCTTGAACTGGGAGAAGGAAAGTCGTGCAGATCGTGAACTTTAACCGTCGAAAAAGCCACAACCGCTGTAAGCCCATGGGCTACCTTGGTAGGCCATGTTAGAATACCTGTTGTCTGAAGATGCCATGTCACGGGAGTTTGCATATAGTTTGTTGGTAGGAATCGGGCACACATGGCAACCACGAAACCTTTATTATTTTGTCGGACACGTCACACATGGTGAACATAGCCCTATATTGGTTTGTCGAGACACGTCACCTTGGTGAACATAGCCTCTAATTAAGGTGGTTCGAGACACGCCACTCTTAGTGGACGTCGCCTCTATTTTATGGCAGTTCAGAACAACAAAGTATGTCAACTTACTCGACTTCCCTCTCTCTGATCAAGAGTTCTTCAATTAAGAGTTTCGCCTAAATTTAGACAACTGCAAATCTGCTATCTTTTTAAACACATCTGTTACCAAGGCAAAACCTCGAGATGCTCAAACAGTGTTAGTGGTTCGAAGCAAACCAAAACGGATACCTTCAACTGAAAGAATAGATACCGCCAAATTGGTCTAATTACGGTAGCTACACGTTCACCTGAATTAATCATAGGAGCGTAAACCGTAGGTAGATCCTTCTAAACTCCTGCCGCCTACAGCTTCAGGCCAATTTAGTCAACATCTACGTTTACGTAATTTTGTAGGTAAATATACCCAAAATTAAAATGAACCCATTCTAAAACAACTGATCAAACTTCTCAGGCTATACTGATTTAATAAACCAAATTAAAGTGCTTGTCATACACCTCCCTAGTACCAGGAAGCAGTACATGAATCAGTGAAGAATTATACATGGTCCAAAAAGGACTCGAATTAGACAATTGTATCTTAAAATTAATGACACAAAATAATCGCAATCAAACAGAATAAAATATATTAACCCTGAAGGGTAAAATAAGACAATGGTAGCAATGCAATTCAAAATGAAAGTAACAGTAAATAAAATCATAAATCTGGGAAGTAAAACGACCTCAAAATACGAATAAAATATCGGTCAGTAAGTTACCCACCTTTGTATTGTATGTCATCGACATCGGCAGCGTCTGGCTCGGGGTTGACGGACGAGCGACCGCTAATGGGGTAGTTTATGGTACTCGACGGTCGGTCAGGCGGTGGCGTCGAACGGTACGACTCTCGGGCAATGGTTAATAAGCAGACGCCAGTGGCGGGGTTGAATACGACTTAGATCAGGGGTGGCGGCGGTCAGGTACCAAATTACGAACACGGAACCAAACACGAACTATTCGACTTAAAATATGCGCTTTGATAAATAACTATAGGACTTCACTTGCGATCAGTTTAGGACACTACTCAACTCTCCGCATGGCGCAATAACTCTCTGAAACTTCTCTCAATTTCTAACTTAAACTTGTAACTCCGCGACGGTAACTCAACTGTAACTGTTTAAACCTCAGTATCTATTTTACTGTAACCTAACTGTAGCTATCTGACTGTAACTGTTGGACTGTGACTATTTGACTTTCACCCTCTTGCTTTAACTGTTTGACTATATCCTCTAATTTTAACCGTCTGATTTCAACTCTCTAAAATCAACTGTCGAAATTCAACTGCCTAAATTCAACTGCCTAAATTCAACTGTCTAAATTCAACTGTCTAAATTCAACTGCCTAAATTCAACTGTCTAAATTCAACTGCCTAAATTCAACTGCCTATCCTATTAAAACTTGCGGTGTTTTATCCCAAAATTTTACCCTCACCAACACACGATTCTGTAGCTCGCGAGCTTCCCCTCGCTTCTCTACATCCCTAAGATACCTATCGTTCGAAACTAGAGACACAGATATTTCTACTTCAAACCACCGATAGTTGACTTTCACATGTTCATATTCCACTGACTTGGCAGTGGTCGAAAACATCCCTTTTCCTCCTTTACGTCCCTACACCCTCTGGCTAAACACATGGCCTCAGATGGCATTCCGTTGTACGAAAGTTGTCACAAAACGCCAGTTTTAAAGACGTATTCCGTCCTTTTCTCACTCATTAAGTACGAAAAATATTTTAAAAGAAATTATTCAATCTTATTCTCATTCCAAATAAAATCAGAAAAATAATCGAAATTAGAAATACGAAATAAAAGAAATATTGAGACGAAGAAACAAAAATACCTGCGATTAAATTAAATAGAATTATTATCAGATAAAAAACCACCTGCTAAATAAATAAATATAAGTGAATTATTTATAATATGGTAACACCCGGGTGCGGGTGGTTACAATATCTATTTTTTCCCCCATTTTTTGCGACTTTCCTTTTCCATAATTCCTTTCTTATATCCCCTTCCCGCATCTCTTCCAATTTCTTTTCATAGTTTGCTACTCTTTTCCTGGTTCCCTCTACCATCTTTCCGCATTTGAATTCCCTTCTAATCACATAGTCCGGCGTATTTCTGTCGAGGTTCAGTACCCATTTTATATATTTCTTATGTATTTTTTCCACCTGATTTTGTTCTTTCCAACCCCAAATTTCTACCCCATATAGTACTATACTCCTAATTATAGAATCAAATAGCCTTTTCCTCCGACTCCAGTCATCTTTACATAATTTATTTCCTATTCCCCATATACTTCCTAGTAAGGCGTTTGCTTTTGCTACTTGTGCATCAATATGTATTTTATCACTATTGTTCTCCCCCATAAGGTATCCTAGATACACGTATTTTTTAACTTTCTCTATAACTTCTCCTTTCCACATTATCTTTTTAACTTCTTTCCCCTTTCTACCTCTAACTTCCCCAAATTCCATATATTTCGTCTTGTTTGCGTTTAGTATCAAACCTTTTCTTTTTAAGTATTTTTCCAGGGTCCTCATCATATCCACCATCGCACCGTGGCTTGTCGCTATTAGTGCTATGTCATCGGCATACGAAATCGTCCATATTTTCTTTCTACCTATTACTATCCCCCCCTCCTTTACTTTACTAATCTCTTTTTCTAAATCACTTAAATATATATTAAACAGCTGTGTACTTAATTTGCATCCTTGTCTTACCCCTGTATCCATCCAAAATTTTTTTGTCTCCCTGCCATCAATCCTTATACACCCCGCAGTTTCTTTATATATTTCAATTATGCTATAAATCAGACCTTCGTCAATTTTACTCTTCCTTAAACTCTTTATCAACTCGTTTCTATTTACCGTATCATAGGCTCTCTCCAGATCCACGAATACGGTGAATGTCTTTTTTTTTGCCTCCATAGTTGTTTGTATTATATTCTTTAGTAAATAGATCGCGTCGACTGTACCTCTTCCTTTTCTGAACCCAAATTGAGTTTCATTTAATACGCTATTTTCAACTACTTTCTCCTCTAATCTATTTTTAATTACCTCCGTATATATCTTATACCCCGTATCCATGATAGTAATGCCCCTATAATTGTTTATGTTATCCCTCTCACCTTTTTTAAACACTGGTACTATTGCCCCACATTTCCACCCTTTTGGTAAACCTTTGCCCTCGTACATGCTTTTAAATAGGCCATATACCTTATCAGATATCAAGTCTATTGCATAAATCCAAGCTTCCCCCGGTATCCCGTCCCTCCCACAAGCTTTTCTCTTTGCTAACGATCTAAAACCCTTCATAATCTCCTCATTCTCTACGTCAGTTATCTTTCTTTCCGCCCTGTTTACCTCTTCTATACCTATTTCCCATACACTCCTCTCCTCCCTACCACCTAACCTTCTTTTAAAATGTCTAAACCATTCTTCTTCATTTATTGTGCTACTTAACCCTCTATTTACCTGTTTTTTTTTAAGCGTATTTACTATTTCCCAAAATTCTTTTGTTCCCCTTGCCTCTTTGAATTTCCTTATCATTTCATCGCTATAATCATATTTACTTTTCTTAACTTGTTCCCTGTATTCCCATCTCTTTCTTCTAAAGAGCTCTTTCTCGCATTTATTTCTTCTCCATAAACTCAACGTTCTCATGTACTCTTTCCGTTTCATCCCACATTCCAAGTTCCACCATCTCTCATTGTATCTCCACTTTCTTACTCTGTCTTGTATCATACATTCTTTCATTAACTTTATCAAATCTTCCCATGTTTGTATATCATCATTCATTCTTTCCTTTAAATTTTGCCTATATGTTATAATTGTCTTTTCAGTCCACATAATCTTTGCTCTTTTGTCATACATCTCCCTGTCTGTGTTCACTACATTTTTCCATTCTACTTTTATAGGTAAATGGTCTGAGCCAATTTCTTCCAAGACTTCGAAGCTTTCTATGTCAGTCCAAGCTCTACCATTTACCATTGCATAATCGATAACTGTTTTTCCCCGCCCTATAAACGTGTGTTCTCCCTTTAAATCACCTTTAATTGTACCATTTAAAAAACCTAGCCCATTCCTTATACTCCACTGTATTAATTCTTTTCCCTCCTTATCTATATGTCCATCTTGTGAATTTCTATTATTTACATCATCGTCTACTACAGCCCCTATTTCTCTCCCAATTCTTGCATTAAAATCCCCAATTATCATTACATTACTATTTTTATTTAACTCTATCTATAACTCTATTTATAAGTTATATTATCAATTTATTTGTCAACCAAATATAAAGTACTTTAATTGATCTCTCTTCATTTTACCACATCGCGCATTGCGCTTCATAGGTAGGAAAATATTAATTGAATAGGAAACGTAAGAAATCATTTGCCGATAAAAGATGATACAGCAATGACGCTGCATTTGAGTATCTTCCCGTAAAAGGCAAGATGTATTTTTATTATAGATAAATAAATTATTACCATTGATCCACTTTCAGACGAAAGCTGATTACACCGCAAATACTTACAGGCGCAGCAGAAAAAAGAAATCGAGCTTAAATGTCCGTTTGTCATTGTGAATTGATTATGGTAATAATAAAATGAAAGTATTATTTATTGGCTACTCTAGTTTTAAATTAAATTTACGCAAAGTACGCAAATGTTCTGATGAAGATCACGGAACAAAAGTAAATCGTTTTCGTCTCAGTAAACTTGCATCGATTATGGAAGAAGTACATGTAAGATCACCTACCGACATTTATTCACGGTCAGAACAACAGTAAGTAATCAAAAGTTCACTAACGTATCAGCTGCATGATGATCTAAAGCTCATTGGAGATTTCTCCCATTTCGAGTTAATCTTCACAATCCCCAAAAACTAACCTTAACTACTCTAAAAGAAGCGCCTCTTAACAGCACCACATAAACAATCCAGGACCAGAGTCTCAAGAATAGAGTCTGCCCACTTAGAGAAGGGGTTGTCACCATGGTGACCGTGGACGTAAAGGTTCTCACGGAAGAACCTTATAGTGCCCACATTCAAAATCCAAAACTCAGTGAAAAAGAAAACTGACTGCTATATGGGCAAATTCATGCATATTTCGAACTTGTAGCTTTAGAGGGACTTTGGAAGCCACCTTACAAGTGAAACTCTTCTAAGTCAAGCCATTCTAAGGTCATCTCATCAGGTCCCCTTTAGTCGCACGTGTTTGTAGAGTGTTAAAATGTTAAGGGAATGTTGCCAGGAATTCCTCTTCCTTAAGGGTGGACATTCGGATTAGTGCCAGAAACTTTGTAGGGAAATAGGACACTTTATTCGTGAGTTATTTTTTAGGGACGATGGGAAAGAGTCTTTGCAGAGATTGGGTTAGGTTATTTGAAGTGATTCTTTTAACGAATTTGATTTAGGAGAGGCCTAGTTTGTCAAGGGTAATTTTACATTAATGTAGTAGTAGAGCAGCTCAGGGGCGAAAACAGCCTTTGTTCTTTTTCCAGGGGAGTGCTCGTCAAACTTCATATTTTAGCAGTATGCTCGACTCGAAGAAAGTTTGTCGACCCCAGACTGGGACACAAAATGGCGTAACTAATGATTAAGTTTCGTTGAACGGCGCGCTTGAAACTAACGACGTGAATTACATCCATAGATAAAATGTAAGAAGGGACAACAGTTGGTAAAAATACAGCCAGCAACATTTTGTACACAAGTTGCCCAATTCTCTGCCCTAGGTGCTCTAACCAGGACCGACAGTAACCCCCTTCCTACCGTTTATGTGGAAAATAAGTGGAAAGAGCTACTCTTATTCTCTGCTACTGACCTACGTTATAGTACAAAGCTTCTGATTCCTAGGACACTATATCATATATAGGGAGACGTATACTCACTCTAGCGTCTAGAATTTCTTTTAGAAATCCTTTATTGACCTACACGGAGAGTATCTGATTTAAAAAGTTGCAGTAAGAAATAGTTGTCCAGATTAAGTTTTTGTTACTCAAACTTCTTTAAATTAATAATTAAAATATTTCTATTTTGAAACAAATTATTTAATAAGGAAATTTTCGAATCTAGGTTGTATACTTAAATCCAGTTGTAACCCAAAATGTCATGACAAACAAAAAGAGATTTGTCAAGGCTAACTTTCCAAAATCTGACGACTTATAAGGTAAGGCTGCATGTAATTTTAATTGTGTTTTTATTAATCACGTTATTTTAGTAGATTAATCTATATACTCTTATGTTAGGTTCACGATTGAATTAGGCAATTATTTTATTAATATTTAGTTTGGATACATATAAAAATTGAAGTTCCTAGAATTATTTTGCCATTAGTCATTTTACAATTTAAGAGATAGTCGTTCAGAAACATTAGCAGGGTTGAGTTAAATTTCCATAGGTTTGCAAACTAAGGGTTGTCGAATTCACAAATAGAAAACTAGTTGAAACTATTTTATGCTGGATAATCTTATTATTTACAGAATAACCCAATTGTAACTAGAATTGTTCAAAATTGGTATCACTAATTAAAACTAGTTTTTAACTAGAAAAATTCAGTTACAAAAACTAGAAAATGCGCTTGGACAAAATAGTTCAGTTAAAAAGCTTAAACTGGCGAAAACAGAATCTGAAAAGCAAAAAAAAATAAAACTTTTTGCTCCAAATATCTAAGCTCCAAAATTAATGCAAGTTACCACTTCGCGATCGACGTCGACAAACAATCGTGACAGAAGTTTATAAATTTTTTTGGTTTATTATTCATTCAACTTAAAATTTTGGTGATTTGGTAACAACTTACATTTGGTTTGAAAATTCGTGATTAGGACTGACATATGGTTAATTTAATTTTTCGCTTTTGAATTCCTTTTTTGTCGTTTTGATATTTTGTAAAAAAGTTTTAGTATGTTGTGCTAGAATTTGTTTTCCGCTAATAATTGAATAAACCCTAATTTTTTATCTTAATTTGACTACCCCAGTATATATTTATACATTGTTACGTGGTAAAATAATCTATCAAATAATGATTAACAATCAATTAGACCCCCAGGAAAGAATTTCTTTTTTAACCGCCTTAGAGACTGATAAAAAATACTCAACAAAATCGGTAAAAGTTATGCGTGGTGATGCAGCTAGTTTGAACTAGTATGCATTCTAAATAAAAATGGGTTTCCATGGTGGTGTAGGTAGGTGTACTAGACCTCATATCTTGCAGTTTTAGTGGTAAAAGAATGCGCTCAAATTGGTTGGTTCACTTTTAAATTTTTTATTACTTCATAAATAAATTAGAATTTAAAAGGCAAGCATTTTGAGAAGGTTCGATATTTTCATCCAACACTGATGGCAGAATGGACACATATTTACAAACGTACATATTACGAAACACAGCGTAATTTGAATAAAAAAAATTTTACTGTATTACAACATACATTGTTGAGACTATTAAATTAAAACAGAACGCCAAATGTAACAATCACTATAAAAAATCACCCAAATAATGCTAAAGTGAAGGTAATAATAATGAAAGGTGAATGGATTACATACAAGTGTAACTGCAATGCAACTCTTTTATAATAAAAAATTAAATAAGGTTTCTGAAAAGAATTCCATAATTATAGGTATAGAATATCCATAGTCAGTTGAAAATATTATAAATTCAGCGTCTCTGCCAGGGATGCTCGTTCCCGTGTCTCTTTGTATTTTAAAAAGGCACACAAAACAACGTTTTCGATATTTTTTTCCCCTCGTATCTAAGAGGTAGTCGGCTAGATGTACAATTGCGTCGATAACTAACTCTGCATAGGTGTTCGAGCTGCGACAATCTCATATTGTAAAACGAGCAGGGGCGTGCATAGGTGTGCTGCACGGGGATTTCATTTATATAAGAACCGTAAGTTTGACTGCGTTGTCTGCGTCACATACTATGTTTTCAACTATAATATTTGCTTCGTATAATATTAATTACTAATAGGTACATAAAGTATTTTTAAAATATCGTAGGGCGCGTATTGCCTTGAAAACTAACGTGCGCGCGCCTATGGATTACATGTGTTTACGTTAAGGAAATACCGCACCCTGGTTTTTTATATCGTTTACAATTGAGATTAGAAAAACTATACAAAAAAAATCGAAGTCATTTACCTTACGATTCAAAAGTGTTTTATATGACATTTGTCCACAATTATTAGACAATGTTGAAATAGAAATGGAACGGACTCTTAAATTAAAGGTTCTATTAATGTCAATTTATATTCGTATCAATATTTGATTAATCGAAGTTATTAAACCTACACAGGGTGATTGAAATTGGTCTGTTTTGATAGGGAAAACGTATATAACAACATTGATTAAGATCTCGTGGGTGGGTGAGGAATTTTTAATGGAAAAACCTCATCTTCAGTGTTAATCGAGATATAGGTACTTTTGATTTTTCGGCAATATCAAAAAATGCCCATACTTTTTATTTCGCAGAATATTAAAATTAAGCAAAATTATTCTTGTGGGATAAAATTATTTTTTAATAGATAACTTTTTGCTCTCCCTTTATTAAAACTAACATTATATTCATTAATGCGAACTACATAATTCGGTCAACTACAAATTACCTCAAATTAATAACAGAGGAATAATCAATCGTTGCGATTGTAGCGGGGGCTGAAGGAGTTAGTCGGTGGTTTGATTGCTAGAACGCGAGAGTGGAGAAAAAGACTTTAAGGGTAGAAGGCTTGTATGATGTGGGCATTACTTACAGACGAAATTTAAAGTGAAAGGAAAAAGTGAAAGACGTTGATAGTTTTAATAACGTAGAACTATTGTATAGTTATTATATAGAGTCTAAAGAAACAATAAGGGAAGTGTTTTATGAAAATGTTTATTAAGGAAGAAAAGAAAAAACACCAAAAACTAAATCGATTTTACAGCGAGAAACGCAAAGTTTTATTCTTTATGTATTAACCGTTGCTTTCGTAATTATAATTAAATGTATTTTAAATATATTAATGTGAATTAAATAAATTAAAAAAATCATTGTTAAATTTATTTTAATTCATCACGGTGTTGAAGTTATTAACCCCAGACAAACTAATAAAAGCCTAAATTCTTGAGTCACTTTTTTAAGAACAATCCAATGGCACATTCTTCATAAAATACATGTTGTACGAAATTGCCCAATTCAGTTTTTGATTTATTTTTACCCGAAACGCCTTGTGGTATTTACGGTTATTTGTTTAATTGTTTTGTAAACTAACACCTTTAAAATATAATACAAATGAGTATGACCATATTTCTTCTATGAGTTCTTTTAAACTTTGTCAGAAAGAAATAGTGTGGTCATAGGTATCCCTCAACAGATCCTTGTTAGTCATCCGCGCTGCATGCCTTACGTTCTCCCGATATTATCTGCATTTTCTGGTACTTATTGTGTTCAGAATTCTTTTGGCGGTTATCGGAAGATTCCATATTGGCTATTAGCTCTTATGTAGAAATTGATATTGCAGTAATCGCAAAATTGGTTCTTCTTCGTGCAAGTTTGGAATTATTCACGTATCGCCTATCCCTCTAGTTGGTCGAAATTCCGTATTTTGCATTGTAGCGTTCTCTGTCTGCTGACCATACTGTCATGGAGTTAATATATCTCTGTAATTTGTACGTAAATCTCAGTGTAATCCATACAAATTCCGTAAATCCATTCAATCTACAGCAGTTAATGATTATTTAGTAAAAAAGTCAATATGAAACCAACGCAACAAGGTTCACTGCAATGTTGAGAAAAGATATCGCCATTTAAACCATATTTGAAAATAATTCTCCGTAGGTACCTATATATTATCGAAAGGGGACAAAACTATGGGTTTTGTTTAAGACATGTAGTTTATTTCTGATAGAATTGACGCAACTGCAATGTTATCAAAAAGATGCTTAAAGAAAATTTACATAATTTTGATATTCTGTGAAATAAAAGAGTTATGGGTAATTTTCGACATTGCTGAAAAATAAAAAGAGTTCTGTATCACAGTTATCACCCAATATAACGTCATGAATTGTATTTTTCTATATTGAACATTTCTCATAAAGCACCTCACGAAATCTAAGTCGATTTTGCTCTATCAAGTCAGGAAATACGTGTCCCCTGACAAAACAGACCAATTTTTACCACCCTGTACAATAAACAGCGCAGTAGAATATACTCGTAGCACGCTCAGGCGGCCCATGACTATTGATAAAATAACGAGGAACGATTTTATAAAACCTTTTTCGTTGATTAGTTCGGTAGGTACCTACCTTCTATAAGAAAAAAGTGAAGGTACGTGTCCAACTAGTCATTAAATTATATCGAAGTCCCTGTGGTAATGAACTGTTTTCGTTTAGTAAAATATAAGTATAATGGACAATATAACAAAGTACAATTATTTTTGATGAATTTTCGCGTGCGAAGTAGGGCGAGCCGTTGAAGATACAGTTGATTGCAAGATTCAGCTGTAAGTTCTACTATTGTTAGACTACTGTAACTGAAAAAGTAAAACGAAGTTTTTTGGATATACACACACCCATTTTTTCCTGTTGTATTCGTGTACATTTTAACAGTTTGATGTAAAAATTGATGGGTTGATTTGCATGAGGGCTAGTTATTGTTTTTTTTTTTTTAAATTTTATCCAACAACTAAAACTAAATACTTACAATAACGCGAATTAAGATATTCAACAAGCTACAAATTAACTCAAATGAATGAGCAAAAATTGTGATGGATTTTAATTGTGAATAATATCCTTCCATAAAGTATGAGATTAATTTAATTGCAATCAGTGTTTATTGATTGTGTGAAGACTTTCGTGACTGGCTGCATATTCGTACAAATGTATCCCAATAATTACAAAGTATTTTACATTGCAATTTAATATATTGCTTTGTTTATAGCCCTCCTTATCCCGAGTAGCATTTTAAGCAGTTTACACTTTCCATCCATTTCCTTGTCATTTCCACGCATTTGATAGCATTCATTTAAACTACTAAATGTTTTATCTGAATGGAACTAATCAGTGAAATGGATATTTTTTTTAAACCACCGAAAAATGAAATCTACTAGAGATATATCGGCACTATACTGTATTTTTTTCAGTCTTCTTGCTACTTAATATAAAATAATAAATCCTATTTTCAAAAGGCCTGATTTTATAAAAACTAACCCTTCTGAAGTAACACTGGGAAGAAAACAATCCAATGTGCAATTAAGCTTTGATACTATTTATCCAACTAGTTAGACTCTTTCTAAAGATAATTTTTAAAACTTATTCCGAATATAAATATACTTCTAAGCATGGAATACCTAAGTAGTAGTAAACTACTTAAAATAATAAACAATTTTAGAAAAAATCTGAAGATTTCCATATATTTTCCATTCACTTTTCAATAAGAAACGCCATCCAAAAATCTTCATATCTACAGGAAGTGAGGGAGCATAAACAGACAACTGTAGACGGTGCTTTCGTTGGAAGAGGAAATTTAACATTAGACTGGGCCTATCAAGCCTGGACAGCAATAACTGTCCCCATAACACCAGTTGAGAAAGCTAAGCCATTTCATAATTTCGTGGACATAGCAATACCATCAGCAACTTACTTCGCAATAAGCAATTCTGTTTCTGATCAGTATAAATATTACTAAGAAAGATTTTCAGTTTCAAACAGCTTTAATACGATGTAAAATTTGGAATTGAATAAAATATTTATTTTCGGTTTTTATATTTAAAATATTAAGAAGTCTTCACCCTACTTGGACATATATGTATTGTCAAATTGCTCTTGTTTCATAATTTAAACATTTATATTAATAGTGTACGTGTTTTGTTAAAGTAAATTTTATGTTCGTAGATTTTCAGGCAATCTTGTCACTACCGGAAGGTTAATACTGTCAACTTCAGTTCTGCAGTTCTTAGAAAAAATGTTCATATTTTATAGATACGTTTTTGTGAAGCCTATCGGTAAGTGGATATGTAGTGTCGAGGAATTGGTTCGATGTCTTTGGCATTTACTTAAAGTATATGGAGTTATCATGTATTTAATATTTATGTTTAACCCAATACGAATGTGCCACCCTGCTACTAAATTTTTTGTTTATTTAATTCATTCTATCTATGTTACTCTATTAACATAATTTCCTTTCTCTGAAACAGCATTGGAAGTCATCCAATTAATTAATATAAGTTATATTTTAAGGAATAAAAAGATAAGTTTCGTTTACAAATGTTTTATTATTAAAATGTGTTTCCAATAAGCATACAGACTACCTAATATATCAAAACCTACCTGTTGCTCTTAGTTTGACGCTACCGAAATTAGAAGGGAGCAAATATATAAGACTGCTTTTAATAGTTCTACAATAGTCCAACACGAAAGAGATCTTTTTTTGTGGTAAGCATTGTTCGTGTATGAACAATTCACTTCTAAAGCAACTTCCGACTAGACACAAATTCTAGGTCACTTTTCCAATTAAACATTTTAACATTCATACCCACTCATATACATACACGCGAACGTAATGGTATGGGTTAAACAGCGTATGAGAATTAACTCTTTGTCTTTTACTCTTTTACCTGGTGACGAAGCATAATGCTACTAATTTCACTTGTAAAAAAAATAACTGCAACACAATGAGTTGCATTACAAGTTGGATTGGCATATTTGCAATCAACTATTTCTGTATAGGTAATAATAATTACAATTAAAATGCCTGCTGCAAATTAAATCAAATATTGTATTACAATTAACACTAACTGCGTAATTGAGGAGGACAGAAAGTAAGATTGGAAAAAAAGCTTGGTTCTAAAAGGGGTGGCTCCGTTTGTTTGCCTAATATTAATTAAAAATATAAGGGAGATTATATTGTGATCCAGGGCGTTACTGTGCAGTGGGCCTTGCTTAAATTAAGAACGTTTTGCCTCAGTAGTTTTAGTGCATTAATTATCGTGGTTAGATACTTGCGCCCGTGTTACATAAAGTATTAAATTGTTATACGAATTCATCGAAACCAATATCATTTAGAGTTCGATAGTGCCACTATCCATTTTTGTCTATATGTAACTCCTTTGTTATACCTGCCTTTCCGGCTGATTGAGGTTGGACTTGTAGTGGCAGAGTTTGACCATGTATGCTAGGGGAAAGGCAACGTTGTCTCGTCGGGGGAGCGGCGTATCCACTCGGGTGCTTAGTCTGGTAGGGATTAGATAGGTCCCGCTCGCACCAGTGGATTCCGGTGGTCTTGCAACCACTCGGGTGTAACTTGTTGTGGTTGATTTTGGTCCTCCATGCCCTGATTGGACATATCTCCGCGCCTTTGGAAGCTGTGATGAGTTAACTAAAAGGCAAGTATCACCACGTTAAACAAAAACCCGACTCTGGGTGACCCGGTGGCTAGGAGGTGTAATCGAAGTTTCTTCAGGAAATCCTTCCAGTTCTGCAAATAATGGAAAATACTTCTCCTCTTTTCTTCTTTGTTTCCTCATCTATTATTGCTTTTTTTACGACATAAATGGTATATTTAGTTATTCTATCTTTTCTATACCCTACCTGTGTATGCATCAACAATTCTTTTTCTTTTATTGGTTTTTCCAACCTATTTCTAAGAAGTTCAGCGTAGCTATTGCAAGCGGTATCCATTAATCTGGTTTCGCTTTAATTACTTCTTTCTTTTTCCATTCCTCTGGGACTCCTTTGCCTTTCAAAATATTATTTATTTGGTATTCTATCTTCACCTTTTTCTTCTTCATTTTATTAGTTACTTCTGCGGTTCCTAATAGTCATTAAAATTATTAGTTGAAAGCTCACGTTCTATTTACACTTATACATGTTTTATCATTATTAGTTCTGAATTGTGTGAATTTATGTATATAGAAAGAAAGTTAAGAAAATCGAAATGAGATCTTTTCACAAAATATAAAAGTTGATAATTTACTTGACCCCGATATGACCCTTAATAAAAATTAATTTGAGTGTCAACACAATAAATTGCGATCTAACTAAGCAGACATAGCGTGTTTAAGGTTGAAGTGTACTTTTTTACACCAGGAAAGTGGTGAATGGGAAAACAACAGATCAATTTTAATCTATGCAAACGGTTTCATTATCTTATCCGGCCGTCTAACTGTGCGAAAATCGTTCGGTAAGTATAGAAAGCCCATATTAACCTTAAGAACAAAACATTGCGTTCACAAGGTACTTCATCTAAAGGAATTTGTTATCAACCTGAATTGGCTGAGAACTTGCCAGAAATAAAAAAGTAGAGTTATCAGCAATTCTTCTTTGTGAGAAAATCACGAACTAATATTAAAAAATTGATATGAGAACTCGTTATACAACAAACCAGTTTACTCATAGAAAGTAAATTGTAACTAGTTCAGGGTAATTCAGAGCACGCCATTTTAACTTAAAAAAGACTGTTTTAAAATTCCTCACTCAAGAAAATGAAAATAAATATATCGTATATTGACGAGGTTAAGATTATACCAGGAATGCCTATTAGCTAATTTTATTATTAAAACCTTTTATACATTACCATTGATATTTGAAACAGAGACCAAGTAATTTAAATAAACGAGTTTGCAACTGTTATTTCGAGCTTTTGCAACACAAATCGCCTCTTTATTGAAGTGTTTATTAGAGCAATATTTCATCTTAATCTGATAGAAGGCACATTGTGTGGAAACTGTTTCAAACAAACTTTTTTTAGTAGCAAATAACATTGAGGCTTGCTAGCCATGGTGGAAACAAACGTTAACGTTAAGTTTTTTGGCGGCAATTTAAGGTTATAGGTAGCATCAGTGAATACTGTCAAAACTTCGTTCACGCATTATTAATTTGCAACCAGCATGAAACGGCGGATATTAACTGACCATTTTAACCACATCTAACAAGTTCAAATCTTAATTCCAATCGTAAGATCTCCACGTTCATAATATTTTGATGCAATAGTGCATAATTTGCGCCTGGCGATGAGTCCACTTCAGATTAAAAAAATTATTTCCTCAGATTCCAATGTTTGTTTTCAGCGACAGATCAATTACGGTATGAATTAGATTTTCTTTACTGTGTCATTATTCAATCTTATTGTTAAGTTGAAGTAGAAAAAAAAACGATCAAGCTGACCTCTACTAAAAGACAATCATAACTCACTTAATTTAGGGGCTGTTTCTTCTTCTGAAGATGGCTTCGCAGATCGAAACTTGTTAGGAATTTTAATAAACTAAGTGAAAGTATCTTGAATAACATTTCTACCTAGAACACGTTGTGGTGGTTACTGTTATGGTAAAGAATTTACTCCAAACGCGGTGCTGGTGTTCGGGGTAAAAATTTCGGTTGTTGTTCAAATTCCACAATTGAATAGATTTGACATCTGAAAATTTTTATTTTACGAAAAAAAAAGCAATTTTTTTAAGCGAGCAAATTGGTAGGTGTTTATGTAATACTTTTTAGGTGAGTCTATGCATATTGTCTTTCACGATTAGGTAAATGTTGGTATTAAACAGATTGTTAAACCATAACCATTCATTTTGTACAGATAATGTTCAAAATGTTTTCTTGAAAAAATTGTTATGTATGCTAAGGATTTCAACTTACAATTAGTTGTAATAATTATAATATGTATTTCTAAAGCAATACGTATGATTTAGTTTACATTTGCTAATTATGCAGTAATTGTACAGAGCAGAAAGATAAACAAAACAGGTTACCCTTGAGTTAAGTGCATGTAAATGAAACTTAATCCCATTACTATCATCTATGAAAATTTTGTATACTAAAGTGATAAGGTAGGAAAATATAAAGAAATCTCAAATACTGCACATACTCCTTAGGTATTCTTCCCACACAATTCGTCAAGACTGTAAGTACTTCTCAATATACGGGGGGATAGACAGAGAAATAGAGGCGGTACGGCACTCAAAAATTTTAAATGGAAATCCCTCTTTCATTAATTATTGTCGAAAACGATATATAAACCTTGCAATTGAAGTACCTACATCGTAGTTGCATGTCTCTTACTGTTTCAAAATGGAACCCAAAAAACTATAAAAATCAATTCTTTTTGTTATTTACGTTCGATAAATGTGAAAATTAAAATTTCACGGTAATTTCGAATCAGAAATTTAAATTTAACATCATTAGTTTAAAAAAGTTCGTGCTTAGCAATGCTCTAAAGTCACATAATTTAATTGTCTTTCTCAAATTGCTATCTCCTATCCACTTAAAAAAATCTACTTTGAATTGAGAATCCCTCGTGTAAATCGTGTAAATGTTGATATTAATGCATGTATGTATGAAACTAATCAGCAGTACCGGAAATTTCCGTCTCTCTGAAGCCCTGATTGTTATCCTTCTCAAATTCGTAGTTAAAACCATTGTCAGTGAAATTTCATATAGGTACTAATAGGAAATGACCGCTGGTAGTTTATTCAAGACCTTTCTATTTGTGATATAAATCCGGAATATTCCACAATTTTTTAATATTATACTGGCGACAAGTAGAATTTAACGAACGTTATAAATAATGTTATCTATTCCAGTTAATGCATGTTGCAAGTATTACCGCAGTCGCTGAGAAACCTCAGCAAGCGCCATGGAATAATAATTTATTGATAACGAACGAACTTAACGATACATTTGTCTACACCTGCTTATATAAAATTATTGCATGTTTTGTGTTGTGCAGCACCAAGTCCATTTGCAATGAGAATGAAGAAAAGAAATGTCCACTTATTAGTTATAGGGTAACTAGTATGCCCGTTAATACCTACCTATTTCAAATGCGGAATTCATACTTAAATTAAATCAGTTACTGTGGACATTACATTATAGTTCTCCAATATGTAAGAAATGTAAAGTAATCTTTGCCAGTTGTTCCTGGTTTAAGCAATTACAGCAGAACTTAGAATCAGTAGAAATCGTTTATAATGAGTAGATGATTTGACGAAAACTGGGCTATAGCCAGCAAAATTAAGATCAGAATTCCGATAAACAATCCAAAATATTTGCCGGAAATTAAAGAAATATGCGTATATAATGAATTTTCTAGTATTAAATAATGTATTTACTTAAACGGTTCGAATTAATAACTAGAACACAAACACTCTGTAACTAGACGTAGGGGGGTACCCTCACTTTCTAGTTAAAATCGAGAAAAGAAAAATAAACAAAATTTAACTTTCAAAAAACTTTATTTATTTAATTAAATCGAAGAATTTGGCTGTGAATGTGAATCGTCTAGTGTTAGGACCTTTTAATTACGTTGTGTTAATTGAATGTAGTAACTTAGATTCTTTTATGAGTTCCGTACAAGTTATATGTGCTAACAAAGAAAACACAAGAAATTTGAACCACATGATTTATTTACAAATATACATATTTACAATTGCCCTTGGTATCGGTTCGGGAAGACAAGCACCTTTTTATTTTACCATAGAATTTAGGGTTGGGGCAGATGTGCTATCAAAGACATTTAATACCAAAGTTATGTGTTGGTACAAAGTTCGAACATCGTCAAACAGTTCAACAACGAATTGTGTAGGAAAAACCCTCGCATGTTCGTCTTGAACTGGGAGAAGGAAAGTCGTGCAGATCGTGAACTTTAACCGTCGAAAAAGCCAAACCGCTGTAAGCCCATGGGCTACCTTGGTAGGCCATGTTAGAATACCTGTTGTCTGAAGATGCCATGTCACGGGAGTTTGTATATAGTTTGTTTGTTGGTAGGAAACGGGCACACATGGTAACCACGAAACCTTTTATATTTGTCGGACACGTCACACATGGTGAACATAGCCCTATATTTGTTTGGCGAGACACGTCACCTTGGTGAACGTAGCCTCTATTTATAAAGTGGTTCGAAACACGCCACTCTTGGTGGACGTCGTCTCTATTTTATGACAGTTCAGAACAACAAAGTATGTCAACTTACTCGACTTCCTTCTCTATGATTAAGAGTTCTTCAATTAAGAGTTTCGCCTTAATTTAGACAAATGCAAATCTGCTATCCTTTAAACACATCTGTTACCAAGGCAAAACCTTGAGATGCTCAAACAGTGTTAGTGGTTCAAAATCAAACCAAAACGGATACCTTCAACTGAAAGAATAGATACCGCCAAATTGGTCTAATTACGGTAGCTACACGTTCACCTGAATTAATCATAGGAGCGTAAACCGTAGGGAGATCCTTCTAAACTCCTGCCGCCTACAGCTTCAGGCCAATTTAGTCAACATCTACGTTTACGTAATTTTGTAGGTAAATATACCAAAATTTAAAATGAACCCATTCTAAAACAACTGATCACAACTTCTCAGGCTATACTGATTTAATAAACCAAATTAAAGTGCTTGTCATACACCTCCCTAGTACCACGAAGCAGTACATGAATCAGTGAAAAATTGTACATGGTCCAAAAAGGACTCGAATTAGACAATTGAATCTTAAAATTAATGACACCAGATAATCGCAATCAAACAGAATAAAATATATTAACCCTGAAGGGTAAAATAAGACAATGGTAGCAATGCAATTCAAAATGAAAGTAACAGTAAATAAAGTCATAAATCTGGGAAAGTTAAACTGACCTCAAAATACGAATAAAATATCGGTCAGTAAGTCACCCACCTTTGTATTGTATGTCATCGGCATCGGCAGCGTCTGGCTCGGGGTTGACGGACGGGCGACCGCTAATGGGGTAGTTTATGGTACTCGACGGGTATGTTCGGCGGCGGCGTCAAACAGTAAGCCTCTTCGGACAATGCAGGCGCCAGTGGCGGGGATGTATACGACTCAAATCAAGGGTGGCGACAGTAGGAAACCAGGTTACGACCACGGGAATAGACTGAATTGTACCAATCCCCAGGGGATGTTGGACTGCGCAAACCAACAGCCTTTTAACTCGTTCAATAGAAATTAAATTGCGTTACAGGACCTCTTATACTGCAGATCGAGATAGGCCGTTTTCCGACCATGACTCGCAACAGTTCGAATCCCAGCACAATCGTAGCAAATGCTTATTTGACCTCTTATCCTGCAGATCGAGCTAGGTCGTTTTCCGACCAGGACTCGCAACAGTTTGAATCAAACGTAATGCGTTCAAAAGACTATTTGACCTCTTATCCTGCAGATCGAGCTATGCCGTTTTCCGACCAGGACTCGCAACAGTTCGAATCAAACGTAATGCGTTCAAAAGACTATTTGACCTTTTATCCTGCAGATCGAGCTAGGCCGTTTTCCGACCAGGACTCGCAACAGTTTGAATCAAACGTAATGCGTTCAAAAGACTATTTGACCTCTTATCCTGCAGATCGAGCTATGCCGTTTTCCGACCAGGACTCGCAACAGTTCGAATCAAACGTAATGCGTTCAAAAGACTATTTGACCTTTTATCCTGCAGATCGAGCTAGGCCGTTTTCCGACCAGGACTCGCAACAGTTTGAATCAAATGTAATGCGTTCAAATGACTATTTGACCTCTTATCCTGCAGATCGAGCTAGGCCGTTTTCCGACCAGGACTCGCAACAGTTTGAATCAAATGTAATGCGTTCAAATGACTATTTGACCTCTTATCCTGCAGATCGAGCTAGGCCGTTTTCCGAACAGGACTCGCAACAGTTTGAATCAAACGTAATGCGTTCAAAAGACTATTTGACCTCTTATCCTGCAGATCGAGCTAGGCCGTTTTCCGACCAGGACTCGCAACAGTTCGAATCAAATGTAATGCGTTCAAATGAATATTTGACCTATTATCCTGCAGATCGAGCTAGGCCGTTTTCCGACCAGGACTCGCAACAGTTTGAATCAAGCCAGAGATAGTGAGCCAACAATATTCAAGCTCCCTATGAAATCCTGTAAATACTCGCGGCTATTTATACCCAATTTCTGCTCTCTCCATCACACGAATTCTGCATCTCGCGAGCTTCCCCTTACGTTCCTACATCCCTAACAAGCCTATCAAACGACACCACGAGCGCAGATATCTCTGTCTCACTTTTGGATAATGCTCTCTCCTTCGTTCTTATTGAAACGTGAATTCCCAGCGTCCGTAGATATTCCCTTTTCCTCTCTACACCCTCGCCTAACTTCTAACAGAATGATCAAATTCGCAGACTTTCCCTTTCGCTTCTCTAAGGCCCTCTCGCTCATTCCTATTTCCAACCCGATTTACAAGCGACCTAAGATGTTCCCTTTACCCCCTATACCAGCAACTACCTACGGAAGAACGACCAGACCATCTGATTTTCCCTCTCGCTTATTTACCAGAAGCTACTGTATTACTTTCTCTCTCCTTCAATAACCACATGGTGGTGACCCAGAAAGTCCGAGGTACGCCGTTTACGCCAAGTGCATGTTTCCAGGGTGAAGTCTGTCCTTTTCTTACTCATTAAGTCCGAAAAATATTTTAAAAGAAATTATTCAATCTTATTCTCATTCCAAATAAAATCAGAAAAATAATCGAAATTAGAAATACGAAATAAAAGAATTATTGGGACAAAGTGACAAAACTACCTGCTATTAAATTAAATAGCATTATTATCAGATAAAAAACCAGCTGCTAAATAAATAAATATAAGTGAATTATTTATAATATGGTAACACCCGGGTGCGGGTGGTTACAACTCATAGGCTAATATGTATAAAGCAACAATTTAAATCACTATTTTTGTTACGACTATTGGTATTACTCAGTTATTTTATATTGCTCCCGTATCTATTTCGCACTATTTATATTACTTCGCACATTTGCTTTGTTCGCATTCGCAAGAACTGCACTGTATATTCAACTGAACTGAACTGTCTGATGTCGCATCCCGACACTATACCGTATTTCCGTTTTCTAGAGAATTCCAGTAAACACCTCGTTAAATCCCGAGCATTCTTTCCTTACGACTTTCACGAGAAGTCTGCTTTTGATTTATGACTCCGCTAATGCTTACTTGCCCTGTAGTCGCGACGTCGTTCCGAGAATCGGTTAGGAGTGCCGTTGGCGATACCGATCGCCTGCGGGTTCCGCTCGCAGCACGTATTTGACAATGTTGACGATGACAAGAGTTATATGATGTATTTTACCCATCGTAAAATAGGGGTGGGCTTAAGCAACACCCACCATAATAATTCTGGTATAGGCCTCTCAAGATCGGATCGAGTAAGCCGTTACGTCATTAACAGTGGGCCAACTTTAATAAATAATTGAATGATAAACAACTAATTTTAATTAATTTGCTTTATTTCTTGATTTCTTAATTATTGTTTTTAGCATTGTTATTAAGTGCTGTATTCCTAATTACAAAAGCAATTACAACAAAGAAAACAAGGGGACTAATGTATATTGTGATAGAATGGAAGATACTACACACGCAATTTTAAAAAATTGCCACTTTAGTTGACAAAAAGACGTTTTTCTCCTTGTTAAAAGATATATGATATGAACGATGACTTTTGTTAAAAAAAAAATAAAATGTGTACTGTTTACCATGTGGACAAAAACGAGTAAAGAAGAAAGGAATTTCATGACAATGAATTCAGAGCACAATAAAAATCTCAAATACATTTCTTTCATCATCGTTCATATTAACAGTGTGTTATACACGGATTTGTTAGAGTCTTTCGAAATCTAAGGGATACAGGAAGTCAATACTCCTAAGGAAGAAGAAACTTTTTTGAACACAAGTTTGTATTCACGTCCAGAAAACCCTAGTTTGCCAAGAAGAAGAACGCGGTTATTAAACTAATATGGTTGTCTCAGTTCGATCAGCTTGTTGGTGCAGGGGGAAGAAGGGGTCGGGTTAGGTTGTGACGTAGTTCACAATGTACGAGCTAACGGGCGACTTAGTCAACGCCAATAGCGTGTCTTCTACTCGCTTGTAGTTTTATTTAATAATAGACTACTTTTAAAATACCATATTAAGAGTGTTTGATAAACTGAACTACATTTTCAATATTATATAATTGCGATTAATAATGACGCCAGTAATAATAAAAGTAATTCAAATTAAGTAATGAGTTATGATCACTTTTCGAACTCTCAAATTGTAATAAGTTTTTAAAAATGATTTACTACCTACATGCAAATAAAATTATAGCTGATTCTATTCTAACTGGCAACTATTTATGTAAAAATTAAGCTACCTACTAAAAATTATCTGGACAACAATTTTTCTTTCTGTAAAATAATGCAATTATGAATGAAGCTAAGTTATCTTCAACTTGTACACCATTTGTAAAATGGTAGGAGGTGGAATACGCTGTAGTGTCGGTTCTTGTAATAAGAGCCAACAGGGAAAAAATAAGGACTTGTCTTTTTATTTTCATTCCCAAAAGATGTTCAATTAAAAAAAGAATGGATAAATCGAAGTCATCGAGTCGATAAAAATAATGTAATAAACGCCCGGATTTGTAGCCTGCACTTTTTGCCTTCAGATTTTGAAGGAAATTTGAAGGCAGAACTTCTAAACGTTCCCTATAGAAAAAAGTTAAAATTTCATGGTAGTTTTGTCTCGTACATTGGTCAAAATTACGTAAAATGTTAAAAAGTTGATTTATTATACAATATTTGGAACCCTTTAATAAATTTCACGGAAACAAGAGAATTAGGGGTGGAAAGAATATTGCAAAAATAGCAGTACGTTTTCTTTTAAAAAAATGCGACACAGCTGATTCACGTATCATCCATGAACTTAGCCGTCAAAGAACATTGATAAGAATTAAGAATTTACAACTTCAGGAAAAATCTCTAAAACGAAAAATAACAGCGACAAGTTCGAAGACTAAAGAAATTCAAGCGAATTTTCAATTAACGTAATTACATATTATTAATAACATACATAAACATTTTCTTCAAAATACATAAAAGCACCTACTTAAGTATATTTTAATACGATAGAATTAATAAAAAAACCGGTAAATTTAAATTACGTGAAACATTCTATTTCATGTTGCATTTACTTCGCATATCTTTCCTCTACGCTCTACATTCTGAGATACGTCATCAGCTAGTGCGCTCTGATTGGTTGGCGGCAACTGAGGCAACCCTATTCGTTTAATAACCGTGGCCTGTGAATACATTGTCTCCATTAAATGATGTCGATCTATAACCACTACCACTTATCTGCATCTCTTCATGGAGGGAACACAGTATCAAGCCCTCTTTAGATGTGATAAAAGAAAGAAGATCTCAACTACGTCATTTGGTAGTGTATTCGTTTGAAGCAGAAACCAATACTGGGTCATCATCAACCGCCCCTTTCTATAGAAATATTTATTGAAGAGTCTAACATTTGGGTTTGCCATTAAATTTTTAAATTTTTGAGAATGTGAACTCTCCTTCTTATTAACTCCTCCATGCTTAAAAATATGGTTTTGTTATTTATGATAAGTATTTTTTCTTTTTTTTATCACCTTCAACCGTTAACGTTTTCTAGTATATTTTCATACAGTGCTTTACATTTTCGACTAGTTTGCAGATGAATTGATTGGAGTTTGAAATGTGACAATACGCCAAAGTAGTGTTAATTAAACGAACACATTAAGCAACTTTTTATGTCTTCGTAAATACAGGGCATACGAACCTCTGTCAGTTTTTCATGGTACAGCTATTGACGACCGCCTCTTGGCATAGCTATGATATTGGATATTTGTTATAAAAGTATTGCTCTCAGGAGTGTAATACGAAAAATTTATTCCTATAGTGCCTTTACCATAAAAGCTAAATTAAAGTAAGTAATTAAATTCTCGCGTAGATAAAACCATGGTGAGGTTAGTCAGCATGTATTTTTGTCTGATGGTAGTACGAGGAATTACTTTTACATATATGAGCAGTGAAAAAGTAGTAGTTAGCACAAAATGGTAGAGTGAAATACATTTTTCCTTCACACATAGAAATATATAGTTATCACATTATAGACATACCTATAAGTCCTAGTTATTTGCGACAGTTCAGTTTCTAATTACTTTCCTAAACCAATACTTGAAAGAAGCCTTGATGAAGATATAAGAATGCCACCCTAATCCTATTTCTTAATACGATTTAATATTGACGTACTTTACAAATGTGGTACCTATCACGTCATATTTATTTGTGTTAATCAAACATTGTCAGTCTGTTAAGTAACATGAGTGCGATAAAACTAATATTGTAAATTACACTATATTCATAATGCATTCTTATAATTTAGGTACTTTCTTTGGGTAAGAAAACCTTTATCTGCTTTTTGTTTTAACAAGTTCTTTTCAAATTCCGTTGTGGCGTAATATCGGATGATTAGTGTCTTTAGTAGAGGTAAATAACTATCCTCATACGATAATTGGCATATAACTGACGAGACGCGCCCGTGACCAGCATATTACCTGATGGAAAGACGAGAAGGGACATAGCGATGGAAAAGTATTTTTGTTTCAACAGCCACTAAATGCTTTCTCTGTCAAAATAATTTATTACCCAGAGATGTACATCAGAATAATTTCAGTATACAAAATATTTAATGCATCATTTGAGAGTATTCAATACAGCAAAAGGTAAATCCCCGAGTAGAAATAGTTATACAAGTGACCATTCTAAGTGCATGAGTGTACGGATTAAAAAATCTTTATATTGCGTTAACCTAGTAAACAATATTCTATGCCAATTACTGCTCAATACACCATTTTAGAACAAGTAGAAAACTAAAAAATTTAAACTTGGAATGAAAGTCCAAAAATTCTTCATTGTCCGAATTATGATTAAATAGTTTTGCTGTTATGAAGCTATCCAAACTCTCAAAATGATGGTAGCCTGTAGAAGACAGATCAGGATGATATAGGAGAAGGAGTAAGACCATGGCCATGCTTCTACAGTTTCCTCACGATTTGTGGTTTATCGCGCGGAAAGGGGACTGACTGAACACCTCTTGAAAGCGAGCGTTTTAACATCAACTTAACGACTCTAAATGTGCGTTTCCGGTCAGCCACTAGTAAGAAAGATACCCTTGACAGTGTAACGAATTTTTTAGTATTAATCAATTATTTATTTATGTAATAGTCAAAATTACACTAATCGGCTAATATGTACAAAGCAACAATTTAAATGACTACTTATTTTACATATATTTATATTTATATTACACAGTTATTTATATTACTTCGCACTTTCGCTATTATGGCTTTCTTCGCCTTCGCCACTGCACTTAAACTGAACTGAGCTCTGCCGCATCCCGACAATATTTATACCGTACTCCATTTCTCTAGAGAATTCCAGTAAAAATCAAGTCCCAGAGCGTCATTAAATTTACACGTTTGAAGAAATGCCTGTTTTTGATTTATGATCCCGATAACGCTTGTTCTTGTTGTTCCGAAAATCGATTCAAAGGCGTCGCCGCTGATATCCATCGAATGCCTACTCCTTAAGAATTATCAGTCCCGGATCATGTTCTGGCGTCCCTTGTAAGGATCATGTCGATATATGCAGCGTGGGCCTTTGGAGCATCTGGTCGTTACGTAGAAGTAACAGTCCACTTTTTTCGCACGTGTCGGCTCCCATGGATTTCCGGTGCAAACCAATATCCGTACCCTCGTACACCGAAACAGGACCCCCAGCATACTTCGCACTATCCTCCAGTCTAGTAAATACAACTCGCATCCTACCCTTGGGATGGTAAGCTTCAGACTGTCAGTTACGAGCATCTGTTTCTTTAGTTCCACCAAGGATTCCCATAGCGCTCGGTAGGTGGACTTTCCTGATGAATGTTCTCTGGTAACGTGGTAGTAGATCTATCGGTCTCTATCTGGCAACTCCGATATTTTCCTTCCCTGTCTGAGTTGGGTTTTCAACAATGGTAGCCGGTCAAACCTATTTCCGAAAACCACAGCGAGGCCACGGCACATATTCAAATTATCTTCAGATCTCCCTCTTTGAATCCTCTATCGTTGGTATTTATGTCATAGGTGTGCATCATCCGGTAACTGGCTATATACAAATGGAAACGTACTTCTTTATGAACATCGTCAAATTGTTCCTGGAATTCGCTGAAGTAGTCTTCTCAGGCAACTTTCAAACTAAAGATCACATGGTAGGCGCAGCTCCCTTCAAAACAGTACCTTTGCGAGTATTTGGCCAGTAGTTTCATGGTACGTAGAAGGAGGAGGAGGGGGAGAACGAACAATGGCAAATAACAATCCCGGTCTCTCTGATATATGGAGACCATTTTGGATAGGTACTCGTTAATGGTCCTGTTCATGCGTTCTACTATTCCGTCTGATTGTAGATGTAGAGATGTCATCCAGGTCTTGTGGATGCTCAAAATTATACGGGCGTCTTGAAGCAGTCCAAAAGAACAATGATGTATTTATTTCCATCGTCCAATTCCGGAAATCGTCCTGCTTCATCGACGGCAATTCTCTCAAACGAACTTCCAACATTGTACCGCAGAACATCCTTTACCACACTTGTTGGTTCGATTAGTTGCCGTTTGCTTTCAGGACTGTCCTGGTTTTCAACTATACGCTTCAAAAAGCCATCTTCAACAGTCGAATCCCATTGAGTCCACGACGATTTTACTTGTATCGGCTTTGCAGCTATCGTTTGCCAGGATAGTTGCGCTCCCCCTTCCTTATTATGTCGAATTATTTAAATGTCGTGTAAAATCCTGTTGGGCCTTCAGACTGTTAGATTGCCACACTTCGTCTGAAACAGTTAGCATCTTGACCTCCTCCTGCTCCTCGACACGACTTCAATGTTTGCAATCTTCAGGACATGGCCTTCGGTTTAAAGCATCAGAATTTTTATGGCTAAATTCCGCTCGATGTTCTACTTCAATGTCATATTCTTGTAGCTTTTCTATCCAATGAGCTACCTGACCTTCGGGACTCTTGAAGTTTAACAACCATTTCGAGGCGGCATAGTCCGCACAAATATTTGTAGAATTGCTCCACACTATTTACCACTGCCAATAATTCCCGCCTGGTTACACAGTAATTCCGTTCAGCTTGGAATAGTGTTCTGCTGAAATAGCCGATAGGTAACCTTCTCCTCTCCATTTTGTATTTGATATGTCACTGCGCCTATCCCAACATTGCTGGCGTTGGTTTCCCGAATAAACTTCCCCTTAGAAGAGGATAACCGAATGCAGACATTGTAGCGAGAGTTTGTTTCAATTTCTCGAAGGCATCTTGGCAATCCTGTTCCCAGCGGAACGGTCTGCTAGCTTCGGTAAGTCTCGTTAAGGATTTGGAAATATTGGCAAATCCGGGAACATACTGTTTATAATACGCCCAAAGACTGGTTCAAAGAAGTCGCCGCCGATATCGATCGCCTGCGGCTTCCCCTAACAACAGTAGGTTGTTCATATATAGAAGTGAGCTGGGTATATATGTTCCAACTCCTACATATGTTTGTAGGCTGTTATAGTTTGGAATGTAGTTAAGCATGAGACTACGCGTAATGAAAAGTACGTTGAAAAGAATTAGTGAACTTGCTTGATATAGGAATTTTTGAATAGGCGCGCTTGGTCGATGGATATCTTACGTATGCAGAAAAATAAGGGGAACCCCGCGATGCGTAGAACTCGCGTAGTAGAACTTACCTCTTTTGTGCCACTTTTTACACATTTGCAGAAGAGACAGGTACTGGTCGCAAAGACGCAAAATTCGTATTGATTTTTTCTAGAGAGTAGTCTCTTCGACAGCCTAATGTTGAATTCTCTATGCCTATGCTCCTAATTATAACTGGGTAATACTAGTCGTAATAAAGGCATGCAGTCTAAACCAGTTTCAGCTGAACGTTCTAACTAAAAACTCGTTTTTAATTTAAATTAATATATATATATATATATATATGTGCTACCTTTTTCGAAGTTAGTTAAGGATGGTTGTAAAAAGGGAATTATTTCGGTTTATGTATGTACATAAAAATTACCGTAATTATATAACAAAAATTGCTCTAAATAACTAACAACGTAGAATTAAATGAACACATACTGCAATTCAATTCATCATAATTCTACGTATAGAATCAACAAGCAATCTGAAATCAATCAAGAATGGTTGGTTCTAACTTAAAACATAGGACAGTTTTGGATCTGATAGATGGCGCTGCTATAGAGTTCTAAAAAGAATTTTGTACTTCCTTGAATTTATTTTTAATTCTTCGAAAATTTTGAATCTGCAAATACATACAACCACAAGTTACAACTTCCCTATACCGCCTCCCCCCCTTCCTTGCAGGCGAAGCTGCAACGGGTTAGCTGGTACATTATAAAATTTGTAATAGGTAAGCAGTGAAAGCTTACATAGTGAAATTTAAATAATCGTATTATCGATGTAGTCAGTCTTGAACTTGTTCAAATAATTCGTTTAATAACTTCCTTAGAGAATTACACGGCATTAAACACACGCTAAATATATTAAAATCATTAAATGCATTGCTTGTTTGCAACACAGACCGATAAAGTAGTAAAAAGCGAATGTTCATGCAAGCATGCGTGCATGCCTTACCGGTCAGACCAAGAGTAGCGTGGAAATTGTTACGAACGACTTTTACTTGATCCACAAAATAAAAATAGAAAGAAAGCGACTTTGATTCAACTGCATCTATTTTAACAGCTTAAGGCAGTTATTTGAACTTTCAAGAACAATAAAATAACTTAAGCTAACCCACGCATACAGAAGATGTCGAGAAATGAGAGCTAATTACGAATAACTCTAAATCACAGTATTTACGTGTGGAAAATAAAACGTACAAGGGGAACATAAAGAATATTCGAGAGCTTCCTACATTAGTCATTGCCATAACATTGACATGATTATTATTAATAAACTGTCTGAATTATAATGATTGCCTCTTTCGCAGATTGTGTACTTATAAATACTTCTAAAATTTATTGAATGAAATTTCATTATTGAACAAAGTAACGCGTATTAGTAGATTTTCACAATTCATTTATTATTTAATAAATACCTTAAACTGTTTCGCTACATACTTGGTTTTTTAACCCTGTAGCCAACTTGCTGTTAGATACATATGTTCACCTTAATAGAAAAACAATTATTGAAAGAAATGTTGAGTTTACAGCGAATATATTCATTAGTTATAATCAAAAATCCAAAGACAACGGTGTCTAAATTTATTTATAACATTCCACTTTAGGGGCGGATCCAGAAGTGTTCTTTAGGGGGAGCAATAATAAAATAAAATAATAATATTTAATAATAATAGTAATAACAATAATAATAAAATATGATGTTCTCAATAAATGCAAGAAACAATTTTGAAGGAATAAGTATGGTCACTGTTTATTAATAAATATTGTAATAACAATAAAATCTTGCTAATGACCAACGACTTTTAATGAATAATTCAGCAACGTTTCGACAGTCAATTTCGGTCATCGTCAGGCTAATTAATATACAACATCAATTACTGTATAATAAATTATGAGAAAGCAAAACTAGTCAATATGTGACATTATACAGTAATTGATGTTATTTATTAGTCTGACGATCGAAACGTTGCTTAATTATTAATTAAAAGTCGTTGGTTATTGGCAATTTGTTAATTGAATATTAAAAAAATAATTTCTTTAAAAACAAGGGGAGTAACGATGAGCTAAGGAAATTCGCTACAAATTTAGACAAAAACAACGCAAGACCCTTTCAAAAAAGAAAATTGTTTCTAGAATCTACATAAACTGTATTTTATTGGTATGATAGAAGTTAACACCAATAATACATTTCACAAGTAATATATAAGCTGTAAGTATTAGTTTAAATGCCTATTTTCAGGAAGAATAACTTGTTACTTCATAAATTGTCTAATAGAGCCTAACCAAACCATAACATTGAGTGCTAAAAGAATTCCTTTTATGTGTACTCATTATTTAATAAATATTCATTTTTCTCGAAAATAGACGTTTATTGCTAGTAAAATACAATATTGGTGTTAATTTTCTTCATACCAATAAATTACAGATCATGTGAATTACTCATGCGGTTCTTGTCTACATTTGGAGCCGATTTTCTTAGCTTTTTGTTACTTATTCCTTTACTTTATAAAATAAAGCTTAATCTTCGTTCACTTAAAATAATTTTTTTTTGTACATTTAACAAGAGGGTTTTAGAAAACTCGTGCAGGTACCAGTTCGACAGAAATTCTGTGCAGTTTGTGTCCGCGATTGAAGCTATCCCTTTAGAACCCCAATTTTCAATTTTATTACTGCTATAAATTAAAGACAATCAGCATCGGATCCGTACAAACTAATAAATCTAAAAGCTATTAATTAAAAATAAACCATCACGATAACCCCAATTAAAAAGCAGCCTTCATAAAATATTTTATAATAAGTGTAATTAATTAATTAATTATAGTTGATATTAATAAAATAGGGTTCACTAATAAACACTGCATCGATTCTAACATTATCTTTCAATTCTTAATATTCAAAAGAACTTCATAAAATGCAAATAACTTGATTAATCAGGTACAAGTTTTCTTACTTCTTTTGTGCATTTTTAAGTAGAAATACCGTGATGTAGTTGACGAATATTTCAACCTTCATTTTTTAATTTTTTGTTCTTTTATACTCTCATTGAGTTATGATTAGCATAATTATTTTCCATTCAAACAAACCACCCCTTGGCATAACCTGGTGGTTTCATTTTTGGTTAGTCTACAACATGATACCCTTTTTTAAATTATTTATACAAATTCTCTTTGATCCTTTTGTTTTGTTATCCTTAACTGATATTGTTCGAAACTGCTCTCCTTTATTCAGTCCAGTAAAACATTATGGTCATATTAACAAAACAATTCTGGTGTTTTTACTTTTTTTACAAACTGAGTACCAAATCAGATTAGTAGGTAACTAATATCAAAAAATTATAGAAATGCTCTCTTCATCAACCTCTACGAGAATTCGCAATAAAAAACATTTCTACTTCTACTTTGCTCTCTATTGCTGCACGTTAAAAGTCCGAGTGGTTAAGGTTTGTCGACGCAATTCTCGTTATGAGTCTAAGTTCGCCAGAGTCAACTCGGGTATAGAAGCGTCACTTCAAATTAGTATTACTTTATTTACAGAGTATATTAACGAAACTTTTTCGAATCATGTAGAAAATTTTGCTAATTAGGACCCCGCACACTGGACTTTTAGTCGGATATTTAATCAGTGAGAGGATACATATATTTGCATGCGTAGGTATGGAAATCCGCTGTTAAAAAAATTTAGGTGAACTGACCGATTCCCTTTCAACTACAAAGTCGGTTAACTACCGGTCGACTGCTACTAATGTACTAATTAGAACGGCGTGTCGCGTGCAATACACACAGACTCTCTGATTTATTTATCATAGTGCTACAATAGACATAGTGTGGTTGTAAATCTAAAGGTACTTACCATTTAATTAGAATTATACGCCCTCCAACCGATAGCCACAATAAAAGTGGTGTGCTGATCATGATTTTGCTCATTAATATGTGTATTGTTATTTCGGTTCTGTTTGATTTAAGCTCAAATAGATATACGTATTTATAGTCTTCCAATAATTATGGTGCGGTTGTGAACTACCTTCGGTTATTTTGTTTACAGCTGCTTATAATATTGTAGCAATAGCAACAAGTTCATGATATCTTCATCGTATTTTTCTTTGAATACTTTAAACAAAATCGAACTAATTATATCCAAATGAATAGGAAAATCAAGGTCAGCTAACTACTTTTCTTGTTGCTCTCAGTTGGGAGTTCAATAATTCCAATAAAACAGTAATTACCCTTATATGTACAACCGCATTCTATCTACTGGAAGACTATATATATATATACCTCAGTTACCTCTAAACAGCACGAACAATTGGCATTTTGCAGTTAATTTTGTCATGCAGGAATCACTACCCAAGAACGTGTCTCCCGAGTAAACAGCTGATTAGCTCTAAGGATTAAATGCCGTACTATAAATTAATATCATCACTTTCATGTCAGCAGTTTTGGTAGTAGCAAAATTAATTTTGAATTCCTGCCTTTCATTCACTTCTTAAGAATTTGGAATACGGTGCAAAAGTGGTTCATGGTTCATGGGTCAAAGGTGCTGACATAGATTGTCTATACTACTTAGAAGTAAACTCCGTATCACGTTAAGTGACGGGTCAATCAAGAAAACGAGAGGAGGGTCCGACCTTTATTTACTTAATGGTAATTTTAAGGAGCAAGAATCCTTATTGAGTCTGTCAACGCAGAAACAATGTATTATAGACCCCCTGATTTAGCTTTCCATAATATATAAAACGTGTTTCGTATGAATTGTTTATACCATAATAATGTAATTCCAGCTGGGCGTAAAAAAGGGCAGTCACTACATGGCAGTTTTATAACCTGATTTGCAACTTTAGGAGGTGATGAGTTTATACTCTGTAGTTAGGCTCTCAGTATGGATATGTCAGGGCAGAGGAAATTTACCTGTAGCTCGACGTTCTAAGGAAATTTAAAGCCAGCCTATCATGGAAGACGGTTTTTTTTAAATAAAAACTCATGCAAAATATAGGGAATTTTGAATATTTGTGAGACGATGCAAAAAAAGAACGAATGTTTTAAATGCGTCCAATCACTACCTTTTAAATGAACCCAGGACAAAGTTCAGGATCTAAAAATCAGAGACTTAGTCGCTGAATAAGTCTTACTTTTGGTCTTGAGCAAAAACGATGACAAAACATTTACGTGGTGTGCTAGTATATAAATGTATGATATCCCTGCAGCAACATTAGGTTAAGTATTACATTCGATACCATTAAAAGAACAAAAACATTCACACTCTTCTAATCTACCAATTATATCGCTAGAGTCACAGTCGCTGGTTTATAAGTAGTAAGCTTTATTTATTACCCATTTTATGGAGCAACAATTAAATAACGGCATTTAAATTGTTGCCCACTTTTGCAACTCTTATGCAAATTTGTCGTGTGTATATTAATCTCCCAAAAAAAATTGTTAGAATACTTTTGGGGAATTTTAGGTCAGGTTATATCAGCCTCTCTTTTCTAAAACGTAAAGAAGATTAAGTAATTTTGGTAAGTTTTCACCCTTCGGAACTACCACTAGATAAAAAACACTCATTGTCAGTAGGTCACATATTAGAAGAGCATGCATCAAAAAAAAGCAACTTATAATCTACGTAATAATTTAAAACTCTATTCTACAGTTAAAAATTACGTGTAGAGTTTGGTGGAGGTGCTCAACAGTCCTTTTTTATTTCTAGCGCATGTTTAATGAACAAACACAAATTATTTGAGTGGATGGTTCTAAAAGAATTAAACTACATGGAATTCGGACAAACTCTCGAAGCTTATCATTAGTAAACTGACCTAAAGGAACATGTGACTCCAAACCGCATACTTATTAAGAGTGGACGTAGACGCAGTAAATTATAGGAATTTCTTCGCCTTTTTACAGGCAAACTTCTAATGAGCAAGGCACTAGTTGAATATAAAGCGGGTGTTCAACAAGTCGGAACGTGAATTATACGGATACAATTTTTTACTGAAAAGCCAGACGAAAGTGTTGTATTGCTTTATAACATTATAACCACGCAAAAACGAGGTTGATTATTGAAACAGGTAGTTTTTTGCATGGCCATAAAATAGATATGTCCAAATATTTATTGAAAATTTAACTAGGAATGATGCAATGGGTCGTACCACAAATGGGCACAAAAATGCATTTCTATTACACAACGCGTTTCTTAAATAGAAAGGTTTCTTCCTCTGCATACTACGTTTAATACTACAGAAAAACTAATACTCTTTACATGCTTTGCAGTAAAGATTAATACTATTAGGTATTCATAGGTTTACCGTTTAATTGAATCAGTTTCACTATTTTTAATTTATTTAACGCACACTTTAATGCAGTCTGTTAAATAAGTTACGAATAACTGTTCTTTTATCATCAAAGTATGGGGAGATCGGAGTAGGTATTTTGCAGCACCTTTTTTTGTTTTTATTTTTTTGTTTGTAATATTTTTGGTATAAAACAAAAAAAAAACGTATTATCATACAACACTCTGAAGTATGTGTAGTATATATTGATAAAGTAGACAAGTTAATAAATAGCAACAAAAATATACAATAAAAAAATCATGTAGCAATATACGCAAAAAAACCTAATCAGCTCACCAGTGACAGATTTTCGGGAATCCCTGGGAGCCGCCACAACGAATGTCAGATGTACTGTAAAGAGAATAATTTTATTAGGTAGGTTTCATTTAAAGAATGTTTTTGCAAAATTTAAGTCGAAATTTGTGTGTAAGTCCTCTTTAGGAACTCTTAAGTTATTTAGTTAAACAGAAATATTTACTAATGGGGTATCGGGTACTACCGGGCTGTTTTGCCATGGCCCAGGAAATTTTAGTATTCCAGACATTTCGCCGTACCTCGCTAATGCCGTCTTCAGTGTTAACTCATCATCAGTCACTACCTAATACCTACAAAGACTACACTAATTCCATGGACTACGGTAAAACCGTCCAGAAATAGACCACGTCTATGAGCGCCAGCCGTGAAACGTGAGAGCCTAAAACATGCTCAGTTTTTGTTGACGTATTAGATTATAACAATTAGAAATATTTTACATTAATATGTATTGTAAAGGGTATCTTCCGATGAACTCAACCTTTCCAGAATTATAACGTAGCTATTATATTTATAGTTTGGTAGGTGTAGTTTAGCAGCTACAGAACTTAATGGCCCTGAATTTTTGAAAATTGAGAGGATAAAATAAAATATTGGGTTTTGTTGCTTAGGCCAGTTTAGGATAGCTTCTTCTTCATCCTCCTCCTACTTATTCCCCCACAAGACTTCGTATCCACAGTATAATGGGAAAGGATAAAACTTGAAGTGAATATGGTATATTTTCTATGAAATAAAATATGTAGATATTTTTGTTCAGAATGACGTATCCCACACGATCGTCACAATATTTTGAGACCAAAAAACTGCTTGAAATACTACATACTACAAATTCAAAGCCATCGGAGATATAATTTCCAAACTACAAAATGGTGTAGGGAACATTGGTGGATTCCCCTACAAATTATTTATTTTTTTTCTATAGTCGTATTAAGGAAAAAAATTTACTGATCTAAAAAATACAGATGGACAGCTAATAATTTAGTTACACATTTTTTAAAATTAGAAATTAAAGTAAAAACGGGTAAATTAGTTCTTTCGGTACTATTTTTTATATTAATTTATCTAATTCTAACCCAATCTAAAAAAATGTATTTTATGACACTTTATAATTTAAGTGTTTGTAGAACTCCAACGTCTGGCGTGACCACTGCAGGTGTTTTGCGCTAGCGTTGTGGAACTTTAACGTGAAGATACCGCTGGTTCTTTATGAACAGGTACAAAATATATAAATAAATTTCTAATTGTTCGAATGAATTTACTACACTAACTAAAAACCATGACAATAGAAAACAACAACAAATGTATGTAGTAAATTAATGAATTCATAAGCAAGAATTTTTTGAATTTTTGTGCACATGGTAAGCTACACAAACACTTTCGCTGAATTTTTAAAAACCAACGTGTTCATTTCTCTAAATAGAAAGCAAAACTAAAAAGATCAAATACCATATTAGACTGATGTCATTTGTGAGCCTGTGTTAGGTTTCTTTTGGAGTCAATTAGCTGCAAATTCATTAACTAGTTTAGTAAGCAATAAAAATTGTCAAAGTCAAAGTCAAAATATGTTATACCACGGAGGCAAAAAAGGAACTCTCGGAGAATTTCACATGTTAACATCATTTTTACTTATTCCTTAAAGCAATAAGACGAAAGAAAAGTCAATTCAGTTTTTGATTCGTCAGTGCTCTTTTGACCCAGAATTTACAAAACTTTGCTTTATTAATAGGGACGGTTCTGTACGATAAATATGTATATCATACAAATTTGTTTTAGACCAGACCCAAGTTTGGGCACGAGTACGATACCTTTGGCGACAAGAAATGATGATGAATTTATGTAAAGTCTATCTCGCCTTGATTTCGTGACTTGTTATATTGATGCAAATTATGATTTCGGATTTGAAATAAAGTGCAGGGTAGGGTTTTTTGTATATTATTGCGTAATTGTTGGAATTTAAATATAAGACATAAAAATATGGATATATCTAAATAAAACAAATAACTTAGACAACAATAATGTCAAATAAGCTTTATGTTTGATTGTTAACTGGACAGAATTAATTTATTGTCAAACAATTTAACAAACCTAAATTTTAAATGACAGTATTCGAAGTATTCGATTTTCTATTTTTATAAATATATGTTTTGAAAAAGAAAACAAAAATGCATTTTAATCGAATTAAACCCGATTTTCGTATTGTGGTGTTATAGACCGATTGTTAAAATACCTTGAATATAAAAATAAATGAAGAGGTGTGCAAATAGGACAATAATACACATTGTGATACATGAAAAGCTAGTTAGAAGTATATTATGGGTAGAAACAGGAGTATTGAGAGCCGAGAGAGGACTAGCTTAAACTACTGTTCACAATGATTGTTAAGGATGTTAGATGTTTTAATTTTCAGGGGATAAGTTTAACTCAAGAAAACAAGAAATTGAAATGAATTAAGGTTAATAATAATGAGATTTCCTTTCATCTTATTAATCTATTGCAGAAATTGGCCCAGCTAGCTTGTTCATTATTGCAGACTTCGAGATTCGACATCTAATTATGCAGTAGGTAACTGCATACTTGTTTTTATAAACGAACAAGCGCAGAAACTGATCCTCAAACTGAATTGGAATGCTTCTTATTTTACGTAAAGTATTTTCTTAATGATCCTCGTGGTCGTGCTACTAATAATTAGGATCACGTATTGATCGTTTCCGCAAGTATCCGATACCAACGAGCCTTTAATTACGTGGCGCAATTGTAAGCAGTTGGTGTTCGACTGAAATTTATATAATTTGCTCGATATGGAATCGAAAACGAGACCTCATCAAGACTTCTATAAATCCAAGAACCGACAAACGAATTACCTGGCAATACTTTTCACAATTTAATAAAACAAAAAGGTCGTTCACATTTTGATTTTACATAACTGTGCCGAATTAAATATCTATTTTATAATAAACAACGATATTATTATACATAACGTAACGCCGAAGACTAAATATTTTATTGATCATATGAAGACCTTAAATGATTTTGTCTACTAATGAATATAAACCAAATTTCCATAAATTAATGTTTTAATTGGTTTTCGTGTAATGCCTTAAAATCCTCTTTAAAAATGTGACGGTGTGACTGTAACACTATCACTCATCAGAGTCATCAGTCCAAAAATCGTTTGCACACACATCTCCACTTGTACACATTCAAGAACTGTGCCCCTTGGACAGAATTTTCAGTCTTGGAAGCAGCCAAAGGTTGCAAAGGGCTGTATTGACAGTTTTTCACATCTCTGAGTGATTTCTAAGCGAAGCTTTTTCTATTTTATTGTTGGCAATTTTGGAAAAAACTTCCACGCGAATCATTCCCAAATTCTCAGTTAAAATTTTAAAAACAT
The DNA here is from genome assembly GCA_947389935.1 of Agrilus cyanescens. Lineage (NCBI taxonomy): Eukaryota > Metazoa > Arthropoda > Insecta > Coleoptera > Buprestidae > Agrilus > Agrilus cyanescens. The sequence goes on along the minus strand of OX376707.1, from coordinate 12,181,045 downwards.
TCCAAGGTATTTTTTTGTCAAACAACAATTCTCTTAATAGTACCGTGTAATCAATATTTTTTGGTGTTATTGCAGTCAAAGGTCGGTCAGAGAGCGGGTAACCACTCTTGTACACAACAGAAGTCGCTTAAATGTTCTAGTGTGGGGTTATGAAAGCAGATTTATTAATTTTAAAATTGTCAAACTTGGTTTTCTCAAGAGTTAACCTTCTTTTGTTTTATTTATTTTTCTATTAATTTATTCTGTATTAGATCCTTCGGTTAGACATTCGTTTTACAGAAAATATCTTAAAATTCGAAAATATTCGTTTAAATATACCTCTGTGGCGAAATAATTGTTATAAATAGCTCTAATCACAATGGAAAACTAAATAAACGTTATGGTATTTTTATTCTTGTTTCGTCACTTCGTGATTCGTCACCTAATATAATTTTACTAATCCAGTCCTTTTTCTGTGGTGCGTCACTGGTTGGATTTAAATGAAATTTTCTGAACACATTCGTTTGCAGCATAGGGGCTAAGGACGGATTTTGCGATAATTGTATTTTGTAAGGAGTTGAAATACGAGGTTTTTCTACTTTGAAAATTCAAATTCCCGGATGTAATCGATTTTTCTGAAAATTGAGATTGAGTAACAGCAAAAAGGGTAGAGGTGGTGCAGGAGTTAGGGAATTGTGGAGTTGGGGTGGATTTAATGTTACTGAAAGGGTAAAGGTTTTGGATAGTTCCGAGCGTGTTTTTTTGGATTGGAGGTTGTATCACATAGCGGGCAAAATTGTGACGGTAACGTAGATCCAAGAAATATTATATTTTGATAAACTTTTGAAATGATGGTATGTACAATTTTATAACCCTTCTACAACTGCCTGTAATTACAGATGCCCTTTCTCTATAAACAGTGAAAGGAGACTAATCACGAAAGAAAATGGTCCTCTGAAGGTAAAATTTTATAAAGTAACTAAACACAAAGAGATGGAACAGGAATAAATCAACTATTTCGCTGATTCTTGTTTACAGGTTCGTTTTAAATAATATAAGTTTCTATTCAAGTTATTCTTGATGTTATTTTAGTAATTAAACAGCAATAACAACATACTATAAATTCATCATTTAATTAACTATGCTCCAACAAATTCTTTGTATTAATGGTAAATAAATTACAATAAATGAACGTTTAATATAAAAACTACCGCCTCCCAATTTCTCAAAAGTTCGTGCACAATAGGTTATAGGTACATTACAATCACATTACAGTTTCATATCCTCATTGTTTTTCCGTTATCTATTGGTCTATTATTATGTTATTTGATTTAAGTATTCATTAGTGGGAGGTTAAAAACCATTAACATTTTTAAAATACTTGGTACCTTCCTTTTATCGCTTTTAAATAAATCTAAAAATTATTAAGTAGCTTATACAGGGATCTTAAAAATGATTGCAACTGGACTTTCAGAAAAAAGTAAAATAAACTTGAAACTTTAAACACGAATAATATGGCTTTTTCGAATGCCATCCATTATCTAGGTACCATATTTTATTTTGTCACAAAATTCCTATTTTTATTCTCTATCGATCCTTTTGGATGTTTCCTATTGCAGTATATGAAAAAAAATTAGTAATTTTCGGTTTAGACTTCGAATAGCTTATTTCGTTAATCTAAGAATAACAAAAATGTGCCACAGATATTTCAAATTCCGAATACCACTTATAAATCTCTTATTGAAAATTAGAACACCCACAAAATTAATGTATCGGGAATGTATATTCTACAATGTTCCACTATGGTACAGTGTAGTAACTATAATTTATTCGTTTACTTATCACAATCTTATTGTCAGTTAAAATCGGTTGTTTCTTATTTAGCAATGTACACGTAACATGTGAAGCAAATAGTCGGGCAATAATTGTGCAGTAATATTATTAGAAATGATAGAATAAAGATAAGAAACCTACGATTGTTAGATAATTTGTTATCTGTTTTACAAATAATAACTGAATTATAATACTATAATACGTATGCATAAGTGTGAATGTAGATGGCTGAATAGCTTTGTGTATAAAAATACATATCCATTTAAGTAGAACTAAACTATTTGTGATGGAAGATTAAGCACAAATTTATACTATTTATGTAATATCCCAACAGAATTCAAAAGCGAAAACGTTTTAAATCATGCTTAAAATATAAGAAAAGTAATACACGATTTCCTCTATATTACTTTTACTTCTGATTAAACTCAGTCTACCGTAATTAGTGCTTTGTTTGTCCGGCGCAACTTAAATATAACACGAAACCAATAAAACGTTGTCGAATGTTTTTAAGTATTCCTTGTTCGAGGATGATCCGAAGTATTTCAGAATTGCCGAAATTTTGATGCTCTTAAATATTGAAAAGTAGTCTAATCTAAGATGTTCCAAATTTTTCTGAGAATGAGCTAAGAGAGTTTTTCATGTTAGTCCAGAATGATTTGAAACGTTCAAGAAAATGGTCTAAAATATCCTAATGTTCCAAAATTTTTGAAAATGATTTAAAATGTTCAATAAATATTGAAAATGTTTTAAATCGCTCAAGGATGGTTTGGAATATTCGAGAGAATGGTACAAAATATTGAAATAATCCAGACGTCCCAAGAATGGTTGTAAAAATATTCCAGAATGTTCAAAAATTATCCACTTCTTTCATAACGACTTGGAATGTTCAAGAATAATCTAAAAAGTTCCAAGAGGTTTCAGAATGTTCTATAACATTCCGGGATGATTTAGAATATTTGCCAGGCCTTTGCGGATAATTCCTAGGTAATTAAAAATGGAAATGGCACAATTCACACACAAGTTTTCTAAGACTTAATGGATAATAAAACCCGTTGTGCAAATGATGCGAATGGTGGTGCTGTTTTTTAGGAGAACTGATCACATAGTACCTAACCTACTACGACATAGATTCAAAATCATTTCAAGTTCTATTTGTCGATAAAAATACGATTTAGATACTATAGCTTTGGTTTTGCTCTTGCCTAGCTATGCAAAGTAATTCACACGTCCTCTATGTAGATTTATTTAGTTCCTCCAGAGGAAATTTTTTCTTCATTAAAATATTCTTCTCAATCTATCATTATATGTGGGGGGGATGAAAGTTGCTGCATCTTTTAATGTAAAAAGAAGCTTTTCCAGTTGGTACACCCTATTACCTTATGTAGGCCTAGGTACTGCTAAATGTTCAATTCGGTTTTTATCAAGACGAACATTTTGAAGATTTTAACGTACTAATAACTTCTTCAATAATGTACTTTTCCTGTTCCCGAAGTGGTACTTTTACACTAACTTTTGACGCATATAAATAACCAAATCTGAATCAGAATCTCTGTTCCTTATGACCAAAGCGATATTTTTCAAATAGTTTACATTTTAATAATGTTACATAAATTATTCAGAAACCGTAATTCGCACAATCCCCAAGGATTAGGGTAATTGTATAGATACGCCTCCCCCGAATCGATTTTCCTGAAAATTGAATATGTTGTAGAGTTCGTTACTCTATATTGTTGATCAGCATGACGAACTCTAAGACGTACTTTTTTTTCAAGAAAATCAGAAGGGGGTAAGCTAATGTACATAATTACCAAAAATACGAAAATTGACAAAATGGTTAAGGCTTTCGCGGCCAGTTGATGAATTGGCGTAGTCCTTCGAAGATGGAAAGACCTCTGAAGAAGCTCGCCACTCGCGCCAGCGAAACGTTAGGAAGTAATTCCAACCAACGACGGCCTATAGACCCGAATCAGGACTACGCCAATACGAAAATTTTCAAACATTTTTGTACTACTTCATATCAGTGTTTGTTTGTTTTCATAAGTGTCAAGGTTTTGATTGTAATACCATTACCAATTAAACAATCGTAGCCTTGAAGTGAAAAAACCAGCTGATTCATTCGCGGAAGATTTATTACTCCACATTAAAATATTCCAATAAGATGTTGCGGTCTAATTCAGATGTAAGTGAATGTCAATGAATATAGTGGCATCACATCGCCACCTTTCTGCTTGGACTTTAAATAAATTGTTTATAATAGCACTCATAACATTAGCTTATTACACATCGGAATATTTCTTATTCAGAAAAAAAAACTATATTTGAAAAAAAAAAAAAGAATGTTGTAGAGTTCGTCATGCTGATTAAGAATATAATATGTTGGGCGCGGAAACCACCCCTTCATGGTGTTTTTCAGCTTCTTGATTTCGTGTATGTGTCTTCCATGTCTATTGTAAAACGCGATCAGTAGTAGTGGTTTGTTGATTTATTCTTATCTAGCGGTGATACATGATACTGCTTGTTTGTTTTAACTTTGGAAGCGGTTATTCTTAGTCTTTTACGAACACAAATGTTGGGAAAGGTTGAGGTATGGGGTGTGGGGTATGTAAATGTAAACGCACTCACCCTCAACCCTAACCTATTTCAATTCACACGGATGTCTTGGAGATGAGCTGTCGAAATGTTAATTCCTTCACAAATTCTTCTTTCAAATTTCTTAGTAAACCAAACTTAACCTAACCTAACTTTACCATATATTTAAGAAGGAGGACGCCGTTAGCTCTTGGTGAAACTTTTTAATTAAATAAAATAAAATAAACCACTTGGAGATGTTTCATAATTTTTACTTAAACTCGAAACATCTCCAAGTGGTTTATTTTATTTTATTTAATTTGCCATATATAAAAGAGTGGTATATCCACTTTGAATTATAATAGTTAGCAGTCATGTTCACTAAAGTTATAAATATGAACTAAAGTAGTATCAAAATAAGGTTATGTGTAGACGAAATAGACGTTGACATACGACACGTTATCTCTTTCATTCCATTTCGCTGAGCACCTGAGCACTATACAAATCAATCAGAAAGTACTTTAGCGGTGTATGAAGTTAATTACGCCTTATGCTCCACTTAATTTGTCTGCAGTAAAAAAGATGTTACCTACAATTGTTGGACGTAGCCCGATTCGTATTTGATTTATGGGTGGTTCAGTAAACTGTTGCTAAATTCAGTAATTAGCTGTAAAGATTGTTTGTCTGAATTGTGATGCACACGCAATCTTAAAATAATGCCACTTAATTTTCATCTTCATGTATTTTAATATTAGTTCCGAATTTATAGTAAATAATCAATGCGGTTACTCAGTGATAAGTTCAAAACATTATACTTTTGCGATAAAAAAATGTTTGTCAACTTTTTCATCTGAAATTCGTTAGCTGTAATGCTATATGAAAGCTCTTGAATTTATTCATAAATTTTTTCTGTTGAAGTACATAGTTAGATACTCTAAATGTTTTGTTGGTAGGTAATTGTATAGATACGCCTCCCCCAATCGATTTTCCTGAAAATTAAATATGTTCCTAAATAAGTGTTAATAACGTTTTTACTAAAACATCAGAGTTACAGTTTCGCCCAAAATGCTTCATCAACAGTTAACACGCCACGTATTTTTTTTTTTTAATATAAAACGCTTACATAAGACATTCTAATTAATAATGCAATTAAATCTGTTTATTGGACTCTTGCTTAAACTTAAAAAAAATGATTCGAACCATATGCAACGTGCAAGTGAGTGTAAAATCATAAAATGCTTATTTGTTTGTCGACATTGCAACGTGCAATAGACAATATGTGAAACTGTTTCATAAATCGTTAAAAGTAAAAGTACCTACACACTGTTAAAAAATTAATTACCAAGACATTTTAAATAGAAAGACATTATAAACAGATTGTAAAGCGGTAATTTCAAAAAAAAAAAAAAAATGTGGCTTACTAAAGAAATGTTTTCTTTTAAAATTGCTTAAGTACCTTTTCCTATAACAACTGTGCACCTAATATATACATACATACATTCTAAATATCATGAAATTACTTTTTGTTTCCACTAACACATTTTTTCTGTTCATAACTTTTACATAATATACGTTATGTATATACATTATTTCTAGTCATTACAATTACCTACCCGATAAAAAAGTTTACAATAAATATACCGTAAATTAATAACTAATCGAGGTTATACTTCTAATGTCTGCTAATTAGGTTAATGAGCTAATATTTGATTAACACAGGAGTTTCCAGTTGCTAAGCAAGTATGCTATACTGAAAACCCCTTTTTGATAATTCAAATTTGAATTTGTTACATATGAGTATCATCTAATTATGTATAACTACAATTTGACGAAGGTAATGTTTGGATTTTGGCAAATGAGTCTCTTCAAGGATTTTCAAAGGTTCACTTAGACATGTGACGAGTACATACTTCATGAACTCTATCCTTTCGAATATCAACTAACTTAACCAAATCTAAATGCGTTGCACGTTTAATTATATGTTATCTGGACGAATTTAGATATTAGTTGAAACATTTTCACTGACAATGAGCCAATTTGTCTAAACATGTTTCGTTTAGTCAAAACTAATTTTAATTTTAACTGGTATTAATTTCAGAATAGCAATAAACTGTAGTCCTAACTGGATAATTCTAGATGTAAGAAAGGCACGGCGGAAACTAGTTTCAATTAGTATAAAGATGTTCTAAGCAAAATGGGATTTTCCTGGGAAAGATGTAAAGAAAATGCAAAGTAAGTGTAAGATGACAAATAATAAATAGAAAATTTTCAATTATATGGATTTTGCTTAATTACTGATTAACAGTCATTCTTATCGACAAGATTGGCTTTCATAGATGTTACAATAAATATAAAAATACTCATTAAAACAACTTTTCTGATTCGCACTTTCACTGTACGTAAATATATGTCATATTTGGGAAGACTAATGATTCGTAATAACTAAGTTGGGATTATTGTGACGATATTCACTTTACTAAATCGTTGAACATGCAAAATATTATTCCACATTTTTTAGAAATGCACCTAGTTTGCACTAATCAAATACATATATAATTTATTCAAAGCATGAACACCGATCATTAAATAATACTTAGGATGCTATTAATGAAACCGCCTGAAGGTTTAACATGAAACTTTCTCATTTGCTTAAAATATAAAATTTTGAAAACTAACTTCTATGCATAAAACTAAGGAAACAAGTTATCCTTGTGATAATTGCGCATTAGTATACGAATAACAACAATTAATTATCTACATACATAAAAGAATAAAGTGATTGTAAACAAGCTTAAATTCCAGGATCTAGAGATTTGAAAGCTCCGTATAGCATGTGGATAATCACTAATAAAGGATTTTTTTAAAAGGATACACCCCAAATCGTCAAAGACAGAAAGCTTGAAACTTTGCTTAATGGTTTTAAACAACGGTATCATCCACATCAGCACCCCCAAAAGAGTGATGTGGGAATTAAAAAATTGAATATAAAGGCACATCCTAAAACTCTTCTATAGAATCCTAAAATTTTTATAGAGGTACCTTATACAATACCAAAATAAAGCACAAAATTCAAGGGGGTGAAACAGGATCTCTAATCTAGAAATATGAAACTGTGCGCAAAAGTCTTGTCTATGTCACCGTGAAAGACCGAAATTGGAGAATGTCTGTTAGACGCGAGTTTACCGCAAGGGTAAACAACTGCTTACACATCTACATTGGGAGTATATTGAACAAATAAATTACCATACCTACAATTTAATTATTAACGGCTGATATCTCATTTTTACTAATCATTTGTAGTTTTAATATTGGTATCTATAGACCAACACATATTGTAACTGGTTTCTCAGAATTCTTCTTAATTTCTTCTCATTGCTAGTAAATGAGGATATCTCTCGTGAAACACTTCAAGTTTTATTTATTATTGTGTTATATTCTCCATGGATACATAATAAATTCTGAATGTCATCATTTGAATTACTAATCGTCAGTATTGGTGTATTGGTCTTTGAGTGACAACCAATAACTCTTGTTTCCCAAAATTCAGTAAACAATTTCAGTTATTTTCACAAAGAACACTAATTAAATTGAGGACTAGAGCGGATTGGTATAGGGGACATGGTACCATTCTAAAGAGTATAAAATTTTGCATAAAGCTACGAAAGCACATACAGGGTGTTTCATTTTTGAAGTTAACCAAATCCGCCGCCAAATATTTAACACCCTGTATGAAATTAACCTACATTGAAAGTATGGACGAGAAGTTTGATGGTATAGTTACAGGTAGCTCTCCTAGGAATAATGCTGCTCCTACTTTCTTACTGTAAAATGGACATTCATTTTCGCCACTTACTGTTGTATGTTACTTTTTTTACAAACAGTTAATTTGTTGATTGTGGAAGCCTTCACTTGTTGAAACTGATTCATACTTAATCAAATTGAAAAAACACACAAAAAGTTTCAAGACGTATAATATAAACACTACAATTGTTTCGCTTAACATAAGCTTCTTCAGGTGAAGATATAACGAAAACAGAACAATGAGCAAATTTGCGAAACAATTGTAGTGTTTATATTATACGTCTTGAAACTTTTTGTGTGTTTTTTCAATTTGATTAAGTAAAAACAGTTAATTTCTCGAAAATAGTTTTATAAGTAGGAAAGCCTTACGAAGGTATACCTAAAATCATAAGTAGAATTCAGAACCGTAGTAATATATAGGGTGCTTATGTCAACTTCCGGTATAAACGGTAGTGTTTCATAGATGGAGTTGTTTTAAATAAGAAGAGAATACCTAATCACGATACTGCCTAAGTTTTCAAACTTAAAATCGAAGTAGTGTTCAAAATATTGTAATAAGTGGTCTCCATGGGACAGCTTGTATACAAGATACGCCAACTTCACTAAAGACGCCAAGGAACTAAAATATATTAATATAAACATTTTCAAAATTTCAACGAAACTGAAGTTTACCAATAACCTAATTTACTGTTTCGTTTGCTATATATTAATAATCACTGGTGAGTGTTGACATTCTCCAGGTTTAGGTTTCTCACGGTAATATGTACACTGTAATACAGGTAAACGATATTTTCAAATTTCAATTCCTAAGGGGAAAAGGAATGCATTCAAAAATTGATATGTTAATTCAACACGAAATCTAAACTTCCGAGACTGGATACGTAAAATGTTCGCTGCAAATTATAAATTTCCAGGAAAAAGGTAGTAGGTGAATAAAGGGAATTTGTAAAAGATGTATTTTGAAACCACAAGTAAGGTTTGTGTAATAGTGTTATATCCTTTAAGTGTTTCAAGTATTTTTCAAAATTGAACCCCCAAAGATATGATATGAGGTTTGCGATTCAACGGAATTCTAAGTGGTTGAAACTCGGCGCCATAGCTAAGTCATTTACCAATTCTATTGCAGAATCTTTCTCTGTTTGCTAAAACAAGTGGAGTGGGTCTTTAAGGAAAATTGAGTTTATACATATTTATGTAAGTCACGGGTTAAGTTAAGTTAATGGGGAAGAGTTTCTTATGTGCCACACAATACGCTTGCAAATGTTTAATAGTACATTGCTATTTAAATAATAGTAAGAGTTAACAAACAACAATTGATTTCAGCTATCAGTTTAATTAAACTTGTTCTGGCGTTTAATTACATCACAGTTGGGTTTATTCCGAAAAGAAAGTAATTCATTATTAAAAAATAAAATTTATGAACTGAAACCAACAATATACTTTTAAAATAGGATTTTTTACTTACTCAAACTACACAAAAGAGTAAAGGTTTTCTTTTTGAATCATAATGATACCTGCTAGGTAAACTGGAATTCTACTTGAGTATGAAATATTAATCAAATTATGATAATTAGGTACCTTTGGTTACTTTTGGTTTTACCACGTATTAAAATGTTCACCGCATTTGGAATAATTAATTAGGTGTGGGAATTATTGTACTTTAATGACATTAAAAAAAAATCTTGCAAGAACCAGCAACACAACCGTAGATCATTTTTCATGTCTTGTAAAAAACAATGATGAAACCGGAAGAAAACAGCATATGTAGAAACTATCTTGAGATACAAATTAGGTGTCCAAGAAGATAAGGTTATTGCTTGATTCTGAAAATCGCGGTCAGCATCACATGGCATCTATAACCGGCACTTAACCCGGTTCTGTTTTGTCGGACGAACACCGTAAACTGTACGATGTCTGTTTAGATCTGGCGATTATAATTTATTGTTGTTGGTCTGTTGGTTGGGCATTGGAACAACAACCAGCGGTCGCTGGTCGTGAATACCATCATCATCATCATTACCATCATCCAGTTGTTTAGAATAACGGTTTAGAGCAGCTGATCTAGCATCACGTAAGCGTCCTTGATGGGAGTAAGTACGTCTGCCGCGACGTCGACCACGACGGGTAAGTAAGCAGGCAGGGCGTTTTTCCGGAGGTCCGTCGAATCCGGAAGGTCCGTGACCTTGGCGCTGCCCCGGAGCCCAAGTACCGAACGTTTCGAATCACCCTCACCAGGTCGCGCTCTCACTCTCGCACCAATCAAATGATAAATGGAAAGGTGGAGCGCGAAGTCTTAAAAGGCCGCCGTGAACGCTTACAGTTCGGTACCGCGGCAAAAATTTAGAACAGACAGACTGTCTTAGTTGTTAGTAGTGATTGTGCGAGTTTAGTAGTGTAAGCTGTGGGTACAATGGATCTCTTACAACGGTACCTATTATTGGCCGTCGTACTTATGACAGGGTGTTTTTTGGATTCTGTTAGCACAGTCCGAGTCGGAGCAAAAAAAAAGAAAGGTGAGTGAGCTTGCGAGGATTTTCCGTTATCAACGTTTTCATGTGAAGGATTATTTACTACATGTGTCAAAGAAAAAGTGTTGTTCTGCGGTGAGGGATTCTGTGACTACCTTAGTGAGCGATTAACCGTTTCGTTATTGCGGAATATTTTCTTCGGAACCCCTTTTTTGTGCTTTTTAGAGGTTCATTCTTGTCCTACGATTAATGCATGTTTTGTGACATTTGCGGAGAAGGTTACCTACCAAACTCAATGTAACCGTAAATTTTTTTCATCTTTAGAAACTGTTACAACTCCATTTTTGTTAGACGAAATTTTTAGTTTTAATCATTTAAAAAAAAAAAATTGGAAAAATGCTAACAGATAATTAAATTAGGAAGAACTATCCACGATATTTTTGGCTAATCAGCGTCGTCTGTAAAAATTTACAAAACTATATAAAAATTAACTTTCATTAAAAAAATTATGAAGTCATTAATATTCTCTGATTGGTTCGACTGGTTGAATTAATACAGATTATTTGGAAAAACGAAATGTATTAAAAAATTGTCCCTTAATTATTTATAAATGGTCGTATATTTTCTGAAATTTTTTAATTAAATTGAAAAATAGTATTAATTGGAAATCCTAAATAATCAATATTTCCAGATAAAAAGGAAATTTTGCAAAGGGGTGGTGTAAGAAGTTATTTTAAGATTCACAATAATTTAAATAAAATTTCTCAATGTTACACCCTTTAGATTGATGGATTTTTCCAAAGTCACTTCTTAGTAATTGCGGTATTTTTTTCGTAAGGTCAGATGCAACACTTAAACAAAGCTGTACCAGTTTCTGCTGCTTTGTGCTCATTTGGGTCAGATCGTGAGAATTTTAACATGATAGCTTTTAAACTGAATAGTACACGTAATTCCCTCGCAAAAACAAGTTGCATACTTTCGATTAGACAAAGAACTTTTGTTATGTCCGCTGCTGGTGTTGTCTCTAAGTATTATCTGTCCGACAAAATATTTTCACTTTTTCCAATCTACAACGATTGTAGTTTACCCACTAGAAAGTTATGGAAATGTTAAATAAATAACTATCAAACAGACTAAATTTCACAAACAGGAATAGATACTTAAAGCTGCCCATCGTCTAATTAAATAGTTAGCAATTATAAGAAAAAAGAAAAGAGAAGAGCGTTTGTGGTGTAGGTACATATTTAAAACACGTTACTTTCACCTATACGTAATTGTACCCTTATTTTCTAAGAGAAAAGTAAATAACTTATTATCAGTAATACATTTGAAAGATGAGCGTATTCACAAAATTATTTTACAAATCCTTTCATCTTATACCCTTTTGGTGGCAGTTAACATATCCAGTTGATACGCTTAAATTTCGTTTCTTCATTAAGTGCAATCATAGATACTAATTTTAAATTTCCGCGATAAATGTGTGAATTTTCTATAAAATCTGTCACTTCCCTTAAGCGAAGTAGAGTGATATCCGATAAGTAAAGTGACTTTCTTAATAAAAAAATATCAGACTCCGATGACTGGTTTTAAATTTGTTCTTCAAGTAATCACATGACAGATAAAGGCAGGTGTTCACGTTATTGCATTTTTCTTATAAGTTTTATTAAACCTTTTCCTGTGAATGTGGATAAATCAATACACCTTTCACCCATAATTGCAGAAAATTGAATTAATTTAATTGGCTTGTTCTAGTTATATTAGTACAATAAATTGTTAGAACTCCAGTAATAGCGAGCGGTATTGTATAGAATTTCCTTAAAATTACACGAAAGGACTTCAGGAAGTGCAAGTACACAATTCGAGATTGTGAATCAGTTTGGAATTAAAAAATACAATTGTATCGAGAATAACGACTTTATTACATTGGGGTTTACAAGTGCAATTTCGAGTTAGATGACCTGCAAAAGTAACGAAACGTGGCCAAGTTTTAATAAATTTCACGCTCTAATACTAATTCTAATTTGCAACTTCATGAGGAAATTTATAAGCTTGTTTAAAAAAAATTCCTTCATTCCTAATTTAGACGACAGAAGACACTGTAAGAAGAAAATGACCCTGAAAATTAAAGTATTTTAAAACTGAATACATTTTTATTAGCATTTTACATCAGACCAGAATCATTTTGGTCTTTTCCAACACCAAAAAGATGGTATGTAGATAAGTCTAAACAATTAAACAAAAATTACAAACTAATCGTTCTCTCGTTACATAACCACACGCAATGATTAATATTAAATAATTATATATTTATAAATTAATTTTGTTTTAATTTAAAAACTACTTTCACATTAACAATTGCTAGAGGAATACTAGGTATATAAGTATCAGACCTATGGCACAATCGACTGTAGAATAAAGAACACGTGTTACATTTTTTTAATACAGCTGTTCCTTGATAATTTTAAACTGTTATGTTAAGTCAATTACATTCTAAATCAATTATATTTTAAATTCAGCCTTGTCGAACATGTTGCGACAGTTTTGATTTGGTTTTACAATTGTGCCAAAAAAACTTTGGTATTTTTCGCTAAATGTATTTTTTGCTGTTATTTCCTATTTAAAATTTGCCATTCTCTAATGTTGCGCCGTAATAAGGCCCTATAGCTTTCAGATGCAAAATTGCATCAAAATGTATTGTAAAAAAACTTCCGGAAATGTTTTTTTTTTTTTTAAATAGACTCAACTATGAGGAACAAAAGTGAACTAATGCCTGATTGGGATTGTTACGATGGATGGTGCGTATAATTAAAGATCGTTATTGATTAGTGAGAAAATCTCACGTTGCATAACATTACATTAAGATAACCGTTTGGCTACTTTCTAAATTAATGGATTGCAGAAAACTGCGATTTTGCCTTATTTGTTACCCCCAATGAAATAGAAAAACGCGCATAATAGCAATTATCGTTGCACAGGATACAATGGTTGGTGTTATAACCGCTGATTAGTTTACACCTTATTAGACTAGAACAATTCCTAGCTAAATTGTTTCAGAATATGCTACAGTACCCAACGATGTGAGAAAAGAATTTTCGTTAACGTTCGATAATATTCTGTTTTATCTTCTGAATGTGTTCTTTAAAAGTATTTAAAATTAATCAGAGAAATTTTCGAAGATATTAAACAAATTATGAATCAGAAACACTTCTTCGTTATCTTAATTTATAACAATTTATTATTAGCAAGGGAACCTTAATTAGTCAAACCTAATAAATTAATTTCAAGTAAATATATTTATTTATTGTATGAGGCTTAATTTGAGTGTTAAATGATTACATCTGCTTTCTACTCGATGAAATATTAACCGCAAATTAAGACATCAAAATTAACAAATAATGAGCAAAGATTAATTTATAACACTAATTAATATTTTACTTAATTAACATGCTATGTATCCATTCTTCAAAGTGTTCAGTAAGTTGATAATTAATAGCAGAAGCATTCTGCCAGAAAGTGAAACAAAAAAAAGGTGTAGTGTGGTATCTTTACAAGACTCAAATAACTATGTAAATTAATTGCCTGAAGATGGAAGTGTTAAAACAATGGATGAGATGTAAATTACATATGGTGCAGATCAGTTTCCTAACCTTTTTTGCATTAAGCCCCTTTATATTAAAAATAATATTTTCATGCCCTCCCTCTGATTTTTCCAAAGTAAAAAACAAAATTTGTCGAGTTATAAAACATCGATTGTATGAATTAATGAGTGATATTTTGATGTAAAATAGACTTTCGTATGAAACTGTAAACGGATTACACCCCCTCTATGACATTAGGAACCCCTGGTGAAGGAATTTTTATTTACAGTAAGTGTTTTATAAGACTGATTAAAACTAATGTTTTACCCAAAACAATAGTTTAATGCAGTGCTCCAATTTTTATACAATTTGCTTTTTAATTTTGTCAGAATCTATAGATGTAATTAAAGGTGCGGTTATTTATCTACTTTCTTATCTAATGTAACCTAGCGTAAGGGGGTACCCTCACTTTCTAGTTAAAATCGAGAAAAGAAAAATAAACAAAATTAAACTTTTCAAAAATCTTTATTTATTTATTAACTCGAAGAATTTGGCTGTGAATGTGAATCGTCTAGTGTTAGGACCTTTTAATTACGTTGTGTTAATTGAATGTAGTAAGATAGATTCTTTTATGAGTTCCGTACAAGTTATATGTGCTAACAAAGAAAACACAAGAAATTTGAACCACATGATTTATTTACAAATATACATATTTCCAATTGCCCTTGGTATCGGTTCGGGAAGACAAGCACCTTTTATTTTACCATAGAATTTAGGGTTGGGACAGATGTGCTATCAAAGACATTTAATAGCCAAAGTTATGTGTTGGTACAAAGTTCGAACATCGTCAAACAGTGCAACAACGAATTGTGTAGGAAAAACCCTCGCATGTTCGTCTTGAACTGGGAGAAGGAAAGTCGTGCAGATCGTGAACTTTAACCGTCGAAAAAGCCACAACCGCTGTAAGCCCATGGGCTACCTTGGTAGGCCATGTTAGAATACCTGTTGTCTGAAGATGCCATGTCACGGGAGTTTGTATATAGTTTGTTGGTAGGAGTCGGGCACACATGGTAACCACGAAACCTTTATTATTTTGTCGGACACGTCACACATGGTGAACATAGCCCTATATTGGTTTGTCGAGACACGTCACCTTGGTGAACATAGCCTCTAATTAAGGTGGTTCGAGACACGCCACTCTTAGTGGACGTCGCCTCTATTTTATGGCAGTTCAGAACAACAAAGTATGTCAACTTACTCGACTTCCCTCTCTCTGATCAAGAGTTCTTCAATTAAGAGTTTCGCCTAAATTTAGACAACTGCAAATCTGCTATCTTTTTAAACACATCTGTTTCCAAGGCAAAACCTCGAGATGCTCAAACAGTGTTAGTGGTTCAAAGCAAACCAAAACGGATACCTTCAACTGAAAGAATAGATACCGCCAAATTGGTCTAATTACGGTAGCTACACGTTCACCTGAATTAATCATAGGAGCGTAAACCGTAGATAGATCCTTCTAAACTCCTGCCGCCTACAGCTTCAGGCCAATTTAGTCAACAGCTACGTTTACGTAATTTTGTAGGTAAATATACCAAAGTTAGAATGAACCCATTCTAAAACAGCTGATCAAAACTTCTCAGGCTATACTAATTTAATAAACCAAATTAAAGTGCTTGTCATACACCTCCCTAGTACCACGAAGCAGTACATGAATCAGTGAAGAATTATACATGGTCCAAAAAGGACTCGAATTAGACAATTGTATCTTAAAATTAATGACACCAGATAATCGCAATCAAACAGAATAAAATATATTAACCCTGAAGGGTAAAATGAGACAATGGTAGCAATGCAATTCAAAACGAAAGTAACAGTAAATAAAAGCATAAATCTGGGAAAGTTAAACGACCTCAAAATACGAATAAAATATCGGTCAGTAAGTTACCCACCTTTGTATTGTGTGTCATCGGTATCGGCAGCGTCTGGCTCGGGGTTGACGGACGAGCGACCGCTCATGGGGTAGTTTATGGTACTTGACGGTCGGTCAGGCGGTGGCGTCGAACGGTACGACTCTCGGGCAATGGTGGATAAGCAAGCGCCAGTGGCGGGGTTATATACGACTCCGATAAAGGGTGGCAGCGGTAAGAAGCCAGGTCACGACCACGGGAACCGACCGAATTAAACCAATCACCAGGGGATGTTGGACTGCGCAAATCAACAGCCATTTAACTCGTTCAATACAATTTAAATTGCGTTACAAGACCTCTTATACTGCAGATCGAGGTAAGCCGTTTTCCGACTAGCCTCGCAACAGTTCGAATCAAATGTAATGCATTCAAATGGTTATTTGACCTCTTCTA
Organism: Agrilus cyanescens; assembly: GCA_947389935.1. Lineage (NCBI taxonomy): Eukaryota > Metazoa > Arthropoda > Insecta > Coleoptera > Buprestidae > Agrilus > Agrilus cyanescens. The sequence goes on along the minus strand of OX376707.1, from coordinate 12,164,458 downwards.
CTGCAGATCGAGGAAGCCGTTTTCCGACTAGCCTCGCAACAGTTCGAATCAAATGTAATGCGTTCAAATATTTATTTGACCTCTTCTACTGCAGCTCGAGGAAGCCGTTTTCCGACTAGCCTCGCAACAGTTCGAATCAAACCAGAGATAGAGAGCCAACAATATTCCAACTCCCTATGAAATCCTGTAAATACTCGCGGCTATTTATACCAAAATTCTGCCCTCTCCAACACACGAATTCTGCATCTCGCGAGCTTCCCCTTACGTTCCTACATCCCTAACAAGCCTATCAAACGACACCACGAGCGCAGATATCTCTGTCTCACTTTTGGATAATGCTCTCTCCCTCGTCCTTATTGAAACGTGAATTACCGGCGTCCGAAGATGTTCCCTTTTCCTCTCTACACCCTCGCCTAACTTCTAACAGAAAGATCAGATTCGCAGACTTTCCCTTTCGCTTCTCTAAGGCCCTCTCGCTCATTCCTATTACCAACCCGACTTACAAGCGACCTAAGATGTTCCCTTTACCCCCTATACCAGCAACTACCTACGGACGAACGACCAGACCATCTGATTTGCGCTCTCGCTTATTTACCAGGAGCTACTGTATTACTTTCTCTCTCCTTCAATAACCACATGGTGGTGACCCAGAAACTCCGAGGCACGTCGTTTACGCAAAGTGCATGTTTCCAGGATGAAATCTGTCCTTTTCTTACTCATTAAGTCCGAAAAATATTTTAAAAGAAATTATTCAATCTTATTCTCATTCCAAATAAAATCAGAAAAATAATCTAAATTAGAAATACGAAATAAAAGAAATATTGAGACGAAGTGACAAAAATACCTGCTATTAAATTAAATAGAATTATTATCAGATAAAAAACCACCTGCTAAATAAATAAATATGTGAATTATTTATTATATGGTAACACCCGGGTGCGGGTGGTTACAGACGCCCCTGCGCTTTGAGACGATTAGGTCAGAAGAACCTAGAGGAACAAAGCGAACATAGGAAATACATCGGGCCAACGATGTCAAGGAAGTAAATTTGGACTAATGCTCTGCAGTAGACGAATGCCATAATATCGATCAATTAAATCTCAACCAAACCTTACGATGGACGAATTTCCTAACACCCCGATTAATCAATTAATTAAATTTCTACTAAACCCTCCTGTGGACGAATTTCCTAACATCCCAATTAATCAGTAAATAAAACTTCTACTAAACCTTCCTGTGGATGAATTTCCTGATGCCACATCAATGATCCACCTAATCCCCTTATACTTGTCAACAGTCTAAGAAATGTCACAGAAACTGTGCCATAAATAAAATATTTAGAACTGGCGTTTACCCTAAACCATCAATAATCAGCACCACGACAAAAGCACAACCCATAGAGGGTATAACTTACAACACTCGCCCGTTTGGCGACATAAGACATTAGCAGGGGCCCTGGGCACCCAGATAACTAACCGTATCGATACCACATGGTTTTAAAGAATGCGAGACACACTTGTTCGCCAACAAACATACGAAGACGTAAATAACCAGGAGGCGAAGGAAAATACAAAAGAACAGAAACATTGACTAATCGACATAAACGGACACAATATGAGCAAAACAACCACCTACTACTTCACAAAAGGTTCGTCATAAAAATCAGACTTTGTTCATTGCTGAAAACCATAAACCTCTCGTACCTTCAGAATATAATTCCTATACACAATGAGTGACACCCAAAATTTATACCCACCTAAACTAATTCATAAAACAAAAACCAATGCTATAATAGTATGTACCTGAGAAACTGTCCCCTATAAGTGTCAGCTGACGCCTAATTAGTACGCAACTTAATACGCTAATTCGCAACCGCAAGACACTAACTGGTTGATACGCTCTTAAGAAAATATTTCTAAACAGTTGTATGGCGCCTAATTCATCCTCCCCTAATCTATTTTAAATGGGCGCCTAATTAATCCGCACCTAGTAAGTCAATTCGCTAAACGCAAGACGCAACCTAATTAATGTGCACCTGAGATACTTATTCCTAAAACGTTAAACGCTACCTAGTTCATACGCCTCTGAATTATCTCAACTCTACCTAGATTTATTCGTGTACCGAGTGTTCGCAAAGACGTCGGCGACAGAAAGAGACGCAACCTTTTCGCTAGAACGAACGCATCTGAAGAAATGTGGCCGATGTGAATGACGAAAATAAAAATTGGAAACCCACAAGTGACATACAATACAAGGATAAACCAAAATTCAAACAAAAATTTAAAATGATCTTAACCGCACTGTGCATAGCTACCACGCTTTCCTTAAATTACTGAAAACTCTTGGTGGTTACTCCTAGGCGATTACTCCTTGGCGGTTACTTATTGGCGGTTTCTAGGATCAGGGGTCTCCTAGGTGGATGGCAAAATTATTGAGAGACTGGTCTCCTTCAGGGGTCGAACAGCTCCTAGATGGATGGATGACAATCACTGGAAGGTTGGCTTCTTTCAGTGGTCGAATATCTCCTAGATGGATGGATGACAATCACTGGACGATGGGCTTCTCTCAGGGGTCGAATATCTCCTAGATGAATGGCAATTACTGGGATGTTGTCTTCCTTCAGGGAGCAGACTTTCATTTGGCGGTTTACCTCAAACAAAGCAGTATCAAAAATCATATTTAAAAGTTGGTTTCCTTTAATTAGCACGGACTTGTACGGATTGAATGACTCATAATCCTGGTCACGGCACCACTGTAACCTAGCGTAAGGGGGTACCCTCACTTTCTAGTTAAAATCGAGAAAAGAAAAATAAACAAAATTAAACTTTTCAAAAATCTTTATTTATTTATTAACTCGAAGAATTTGGCTGTGAATGTGAATCGTCTAGTGTTAGGACCTTTTAATTACGTTGTGTTAATTGAATGTAGTAAGATAGATTCTTTTATGAGTTCCGTACAAGTTATATGTGCTAACAAAGAAAACACAAGAAATTTGAACCACATGATTTATTTACAAATATACATATTTCCAATTGCCCTTGGTATCGGTTCGGGAAGACAAGCACCTTTTATTTTACCATAGAATTTAGGGTTGGGACAGAGGTGCTATCAAAGACATTTAATAGCCAAAGTTATGTGTTGGTACAAAGTTCGAACATCGTCAAACAGTGCAACAACGAATTGTGTAGGAAAAACCCTCGCATGTTCGTCTTGAACTGGGAGAAGGAAAGTCGTGCAGATCGTGAACTTTAACCGTCGAAAAAGCCACAACCGCTGTAAGCCCATGGGCTACCTTGGTAGGCCATGTTAGAATACCTGTTGTCTGAAGATGCCATGTCACGGGAGTTTGTATATAGTTTGTTGGTAGGAGTCGGGCACACATGGTAACCACGAAACCTTTATTATTTTGTCGGACACGTCACACATGGTGAACATAGCCCTATATTGGTTTGTCGAGACACGTCACCTTGGTGAACATAGCCTCTAATTAAGGTGGTTCGAGACACGCCACTCTTAGTGGACGTCGCCTCTATTTTATGGCAGTTCAGAACAACAAAGTATGTCAACTTACTCGACTTCCCTCTCTCTGATCAAGAGTTCTTCAATTAAGAGTTTCGCCTAAATTTAGACAACTGCAAATCTGCTATCTTTTTAAACACATCTGTTTCCAAGGCAAAACCTCGAGATGCTCAAACAGTGTTAGTGGTTCAAAGCAAACCAAAACGGATACCTTCAACTGAAAGAATAGATACCGCCAAATTGGTCTAATTACGGTAGCTACACGTTCACCTGAATTAATCATAGGAGCGTAAACCGTAGATAGATCCTTCTAAACTCCTGCCGCCTACAGCTTCAGGCCAATTTAGTCAACAGCTACGTTTACGTAATTTTGTAGGTAAATATACCAAAGTTAGAATGAACCCATTCTAAAACAGCTGATCAAAACTTCTCAGGCTATACTAATTTAATAAACCAAATTAAAGTGCTTGTCATACACCTCCCTAGTACCACGAAGCAGTACATGAATCAGTGAAGAATTATACATGGTCCAAAAAGGACTCGAATTAGACAATTGTATCTTAAAATTAATGACACCAGATAATCGCAATCAAACAGAATAAAATATATTAACCCTGAAGGGTAAAATGAGACAATGGTAGCAATGCAATTCAAAACGAAAGTAACAGTAAATAAAAGCATAAATCTGGGAAAGTTAAACGACCTCAAAATACGAATAAAATATCGGTCAGTAAGTTACCCACCTTTGTATTGTGTGTCATCGGTATCGGCAGCGTCTGGCTCGGGGTTGACGGACGAGCGACCGCTCATGGGGTAGTTTATGGTACTTGACGGTCGGTCAGGCGGTGGCGTCGAACGGTACGACTCTCGGGCAATGGTGGATAAGCAAGCGCCAGTGGCGGGGTTGTATACGACTCCGATAAAGGGTGGCAGCGGTAAGAAGCCAGGTCACGACCACGGGAACCGACCGAATTAAACCAATCACCAGGGGATGTTGGACTGCGCAAATCAACAGCCATTTAACTCGTTCAATACAATTTAAATTGCGTTACAAGACCTCTTATACTGCAGATCGAGGTAAGCCGTTTTCCGACTAGCCTCGCAACAGTTCGAATCAAATGTAATGCATTCAAATGGTTATTTGACCTCTTCTACTGCAGATCGAGGAAGCCGTTTTCCGACTAGCCTCGCAACAGTTCGAATCAAATGTAATGCGTTCAAATATTTATTTGACCTCTTCTACTGCAGCTCGAGGAAGCCGTTTTCCGACTAGCCTCGCAACAGTTCGAATCAAACCAGAGATAGAGAGCCAACAATATTCCAACTCCCTATGAAATCCTGTAAATACTCGCGGCTATTTATACCAAAATTCTGCCCTCTCCAACACACGAATTCTGCATCTCGCGAGCTTCCCCTTACGTTCCTACATCCCTAACAAGCCTATCAAACGACACCACGAGCGCAGATATCTCTGTCTCACTTTTGGATAATGCTCTCTCCCTCGTCCTTATTGAAACGTGAATTACCGGCGTCCGAAGATGTTCCCTTTTCCTCTCTACACCCTCGCCTAACTTCTAACAGAAAGATCAGATTCGCAGACTTTCCCTTTCGCTTCTCTAAGGCCCTCTCGCTCATTCCTATTACCAACCCGACTTACAAGCGACCTAAGATGTTCCCTTTACCCCCTATACCAGCAACTACCTACGGACGAACGACCAGACCATCTGATTTGCGCTCTCGCTTATTTACCAGGAGCTACTGTATTACTTTCTCTCTCCTTCAATAACCACATGGTGGTGACCCAGAAACTCCGAGGCACGTCGTTTACGCAAAGTGCATGTTTCCAGGATGAAATCTGTCCTTTTCTTACTCATTAAGTCCGAAAAATATTTTAAAAGAAATTATTCAATCTTATTCTCATTCCAAATAAAATCAGAAAAATAATCTAAATTAGAAATACGAAATAAAAGAAATATTGAGACGAAGTGACAAAAATACCTGCTATTAAATTAAATAGAATTATTATCAGATAAAAAACCACCTGCTAAATAAATAAATATGTGAATTATTTATTATATGGTAACACCCGGGTGCGGGTGGTTACACTAAGATCTACAAACCCAAGTAACATGTAGTTACGAATTAATTAATTCAGTAATTATTGACTTTGTTACTCAAATTTATTGATGTCTTATCAACGAAATTAAATTAGCAGAAACTGTTTGAAAAAAGTGACAAATGTAGTTTCAATTTGGAAGAATTAAGCAATTAAGAAAAAAAGAAAACATGTACCTAATATGTTGTTTTTTTGAATTAGTAGATGCGTGTAGGATTTGACTAATAACTTGTAATTAATCAAAGAAGCAATTAAACTTAAATAAAATAAAAAACTGAATTAGCACAATCCATTGTTTCTGCGTACGTGGGTATTTCCTGTAGGATCAAAAACATCTACAAAAAAGCAAATATCTAGCACTGATCGGTTAAGAAGTTGTTTACAACACAATTTTGGGTTTCCAAATTTACAATTACGAATTCAGAGATTAAAAAAGACAGATTTGGAAGAAAGATACCGAAAAGTAGACTGTGTCTCCGCTTTCGCAACCCGTACATATCCCCTTATTGTGTTGACAACAACAACTGTTACTGCTGTCATTTCGAAAGTTGGAAAAATTTAGTACTGGGACTTGTGAGAGGACCAGTCATTTGTCAATCACTTTCTGCAGGTGCAGCATTACTATAATTGTCTAGAAATATTCAAAACGTAATCCTCATACGCACAACACACAACATTTTTAGGTTAGGTTACCTTTAGTAATCCATTTTATAAATAAAAAACGTCTAACAAAACACCGAAGAAGACTACTTCAATATTTTTATAAGGTAATTCTCAATGAACTAAAAATTCTCTACTATTTGATCTTAACTTCAAATTTTATTTTTATTCCAACAAAAAAAAAAACATTTTATTGGTGGTTCGTAAGCGCAGCTTTTGTTCATAAATTTAGCATTATCTCTTTCATTTGAATAAGCCATTGTGTTAGAATGATTGTTGTAATTATAAACAAGATTAAAATTAAACAATTTTGTGTAACTAAGTATGTAGGTTATTATTTTTTCATCAAAAATAATTAGGATTTAATTTATTTACAAAGTAGAATATTTACTAGTAAAAGTTTTTGATATTTTCAAGGAAAACCAACGCCGCAGGTATAGAAAAATATTTTTTCAAAATAATTATTATACAATAACATACATAATTGTTTATTAATGTTTTGTAAGTTATTTACAGTATACTTTCGAGTAGGTACATAGGAACATAAAACATAGTTTATGTAGCATTTCCTAAAAGCAGCATTATTAGCACATTATTAACGATACCTACGATATTTCTTTAAATTGTTATGTATAAATCGTTTTAAACGAAGCAAATATCAATTTTACATTACCAGAAGGTTTCCCGTTTCACTGATCATTAAAGTTTCTTTTCGCGAAACAGGAATACGACATTCCACTATACAATTTACATGCGAAAAACATAAATTCAATGCCACTTTTCAATCACATATTAGTCGGTTCACTTTCATATTACTACTCCCTTTTTTAAAAATAATTGTAAATATTTTAATGAGCTGCTCGATCGTACTATATACTAAATATAATTACTTATTTCTATGAAAACGAAGAGGTAATTTCAACCGATTAATCAGGTCGTTAAAGTTTTATCGGGCCAATTAAGGAAAGACTAAAATGGTATTTAATAAACAATTATAATTAGGGAACCAATTAATAGTTTATAGGTATAATTTACTTAAGGTAAATAACTTTCGTTAAATAGAGTATAATCAAAATTTGAAATGTGAAAATGAAAGAATTGGCGGATTTTTGATAGGTATATAGGAAGTCAGAAGACCCAACCACTGTTAATAAAACAAAATCTTATGTGTAAAATTTAAAACTCGAAAATTGTTTTAAAAAAGACGTACCTACTTATACAGTGCCTTCATAAATGTCTCAGAGCCAGGTGACTTCCGTTTTTAGGCAACCAACAAGTATTGAGCCCACCAATACGAAACCGTTATAAATTAAAATGAATAATACGAAAAGGCAAGAAGAATTTACGATTTTATGATCTTTAATCGAACTTAACCAAAACTCACAAGGACGACACTGGCATTAAGTTGACAGTAGCTTTAGTAACCAACTAGCATCTTATTTCAGTGCGCCAATCCCAAATCAACATATACACTGCAGGTTACCAAAAAGTGGGTCACGTGGCTCTCGGAAATTTAAGAAGGCACTGTATGTTTTGAGTACGGCTCTGTAAGGGTTGGGAACGTGGGCGGTGGACGTCGCGTAAATGAAAATTAGTGTGCAAAGGCTTTCACGGTCCGGTGTCCAATTTACAAAGATAACGGCCAGAAAGCCCGAAACGAAGCAACCTAAACATAAATTAAAATGATGAAGGCGACTGGAATGTAGTGTTATATGAAAATATCAAATATTGAGGGGGTTAAAGAAAGTAGCAGTAGAACAGAGGGAGAAGGTTGGTAGTACACCTTAGCATAAAGGGTTACTTCGAAAAATTTTCGAGGCAGAAACAGGATTGAGGAGGGGCAGAAGGAGCCCTAGATTAGATTATTGTTCGCAAATAGTGAACCTCAGTCCCTGAAGAAGCCATCTTTATCACCAAAAGGGGCACGAGTAGGATTTCCGTGGCGCCGCTATTTGAGCATGCCATTTTCTAAATCTCGCTTCGTTTTCGAATTAACGATAGGTACCTACCTACTTGAAGTTGAAAATTTGTTTTTGTTTTATATTAACAAATATTGAGTAAAACATGTAATTAATGATAAATTATTTAAATATTATCTTTAAAATGTCTACTTGATTATTATTGTAACAAATTGGAACTTATTGGAACGATATTGTAGCGCCATCTCTTGAGATTTAGTTTTACTTTCTAGGGACTTTGCGAAATCTTGTGCCGGAAAAAAAATTAAAATGAATTTTGGACTTGTATTGACAGATTTATTAATCATTTATTAACTAGTTGAACCCGTTCAAATTTGGACGGTGCTGAATAGCATTTAAAATTTAATAAGAGGGACATTTTCCTACCTTAACCGTAATCTCGAAAACGAAGCGAGATATCCAAAAATTTTACTCTTCATTTTCGACTTATTTTGGCTCAATTAAGCTAAAAAACGTCCAATTGTGGCGCCACGGAAATCGTACTCTCCCCCCAAAAGGGCATCGGACTTTTTGGTCTCAGTTCTTGCGTTGGTGATTATGAAAAGAAATATTCTTTCGATTGGCAAACCTAAAATTTTCATTATCTTATATAATATTAAATTCCAAAAATATCACAATTTTTGACGAAATGATTATAAATGGATAGTATTGCGCACTGAAAGCGTATAATTGATTAAAATGTAGGTACTTATATGTAGACACAATTTTACACCTATGTAGGAATCAAGTAATACAACAGTCATCAACAATAAATAGCACCTAATAACGATAAAGCTCACTGAAAGCTCTGAATAGTTACACATATTATCTGTACAATTAATATACGTATAACGTCAGTCGTAATAATGCACGATCGACGACAGGTCACATCCTACGCACTTGGAGAGAGACAAAACAAAGATATTACGTATTTCGAAAGCGAACTTGTGACAAGAAAAGTACTGTTATATAAAGTTAGCTGGCCGAGTTTCTAGGTTCATATCTCCGGACAAGAATCTTCACTTTATACAAGTCGGTCACAGTTAGAGAAACTTGAACGTTTCGCCAAATTGCCTACATGCATAAATAATAACGTCGACAAAAGGCACAATAAACCGTTATATGTCAACATATACGACATCATACACCCTTACTATAAATCAAAGAAGCTCACAGTCAAAGCGTCATCTTGTCATAATGTCATTTTAACTAATGCCTTTCAAGTGTTGTCTAACAATTCTATTTGCAAATGCTGGGCAATCCCAAATTTTAAAGTATGACTGCTTATAGAAAAGGTGTAATCATTTTGTGAGAAAATTTCTTTGAATCACACTTCTAATGTTCTATTAAAAAATTAATTCAGTAGGTATAAGGAAGCTTCAAAAAAGCAATTTTTTTTCCAACGATAATATTTGTATTTCAGGTTAAACTATTTTAAGATTCCAATCCAAATCCAAAATTAACACATTGCTTACGGCGCCTTTAGTAGTATATCTTTATCACCGTAGTAGAAGTGTAGCAGATTACATCTAATCCGGCCGTTAAATACTTTCAAATTTTGGGAGTTATTACCCGTCCTCCAATCTCGTCCATTTTTCCCTACTGACTACTGACAAATAACCAAAACACATTTTTAGAAGCAAAGGAAATTAGTAAATTACTTTTTTTTCTAAATAATTATCTATTTTGCAGTTACTTTTTGAAATTGTTCAAAATAAACTTGACAAATCTTCATTTATTGATTTTTTTAATCATCAGATCGTCACTATAAGGGTAGTTGTATTCATTAGAATGGATGAAAGTGAAGTCTGGTTCTGAATGTTCTTTTTTTTTGAAGAATATTAATTATTTCATAGTAAAAGTAATATTATTTCTATTTGTAAAGCAAGCAGTTGAAAAAGAATTTTCCTTAATCTAAAATTAAGGAAAAACTTCCGTATTGGAAACTTTTTATAATGTCTTTTTTGGAAAACGGCCCATATTGTGAAAAAAAAATTAAAAGTTGATGTGGGATAAGACTTTTAATGGTTTTTATAAACTCATCTGGAGATAGAGGAGAAATGGTCAGTTTTATTCCATTTTCTTAAGTAAGCTTCAAGCTATTTATTTAAAAAAATGTACATTTGAGACCTTCACAACATTGATATGTCACACGATACAATTGGCAAAATTTTAATTTAGCTTTCTTTTTTGCCCTTAAAAGTGGCTCCCCCATGCTCAAAATTCTTTATTTAGGTGAAACAAATCCGTGTTTCGATTGCAGAATTTGATACCGTTTCTCCATTGGAACCCAAAAAAGTGACTTAAATCTCATTGTTCTTAAAAAGTAATCAAACGTTGATCTAACTTCCAGAAAAAAAAATTTGTTGAAAGGGAAGTGTAATTGTCTCTTTTAAAAAAAATAAATAAATAAATAAAAAAAATCATTAGATTATTTCTAAACAAAATAAAAATAGAAACTTTAAACACTTCAAAGTTATAAATAACAGATTCAATTAATGTACAAAACCAATGCAAATGTTACTATCCGGGGGTGATTATAAAAATTAGATTTGCAGATATTAAGCCTCTGACGACTTAAATATTTTTTATTCTTTGCTTTGTTACTTTATTTAATCAACTAATCTCTACTTTAACAATATGATACTACAAAATCATATTGAATATAGCTTTGAATTGAAATAAAATATCGTGTTTGCTTCGTCAGAAAAAATTTCTATACATCTTTTTTAAAAAAACAAAAACTTTAAGGTATCGCCATCAATCACTGTGACTCGTTGCTAATCATTTACAATGCTTTTATGATTACAATAAAAGTCTGTTCCACAATCATTCAGCAGATGACTTGTCAGTCAGCGCTTTTCACACTCACAGCATTTAATAAATTCTACAAAATCGAAAGTAACACTTATTCAATAAAACCCTTTTTTGTTGTTTTCTAAAATGCATAAATTTTTATTTATTACAATGTCACACGTCTGTAGTTAGGTCACTTTAATAAGAGAAATTGACATGTAAAAGGTATAAAACAGTGAAACCGTTTTCAATTTATTATACCTACATAAATTTAGCAATCTGTCGTTGACACAAGTACCTACAATTTCTAATACATAAGTGAAAAATATAAGGTGTGTTCATATTGAATCCGAGTGTATCAAAACAAAAATGTAAAATAAATTGACTGACTAGAAACAAGAGAAACAACTACTCAGAGGGCTAATACCCCTACCGGCATTAAATTACACTATTGAATCTGAAGGTACATACATGTTAGACGTAGATAAAATAATCTAAAAAGACAGGTTAATTCCTGTTACGTCTAAATAATTAAGGATTACAAATCCCACACATTGTTTAGGACGCGTTCCAAGTGTGAAAAAGTAAAATAAATTGTTGAAGTTTATCGTAAACAATGTCAGCAGCGACTCACTATATTAAATTTGTTGATTTTTTGTGCGATGTTTTTGTTACTTCAGGGCTATTCAGTAAATCGTCTGCAGGTAATACCTGACATTTCAAGATATTTCAAGCTTGCTAAGTCAGAGAGGGACATAATGTGGGAAACTTCTAAGCCAGTGAAGGAGTAACCACATCATTGACGGTAGCTGCGGAAGCACACAAAGCAGGTTTAACATTTTCATCAGAAATTGATTGAAATTTGAAAATATAAATCTGTACTTCCTAAGGTGCTACAAAGCAGGTGCATATGCGTACCAGCAGCAAAAAAAAGAAATAAAAAAATTCATAACTTTCACCCTGTAATGAGGGGTGCAGCCCTAAAAATCTAAGAAGTACTTGGATTGCACTAGCATTAGTATGAAATATTTCCCTAACCCTAAACATTCAGTTAGGTCTCTGGATAAACATTTGAAACTAGAAACAATATACCTTACAAAAAGAAATGCAGTCCCTCCAAATATATTTCATGTGTGAATTAGACGCCAAGACTGACAAGCTCATAATGCTTTTATCGTTAAGAAGAAATCCAAATGCAATGAAGAGCCAAACATTTAATTTAACAAAACCTAGCCCTGCATATAAGCCCTATATCCATGCCAAAAAGTATGGCGTGTCCGTTTCGTGACTCTAGATCACAATCCCATGGGTCTTGCGGTAAGAAATTAAGTCATTGGTCTTTATACTCTATCTTGTAATGTGGTAGCTCCATCAAACGTCTAAGCCAGACTTTATGACCAGAATGTAGGGTTTTAAGAGGGCTTTGCGGTATTTGAGATTTGATAAGTTTTCAAAAGTGAAAGTGTTTTGAGATTGTGAGTATAGTGGTACCTATACATCACAGAATTGGTTGGTTGGTTCCCCGAAAATCTACCATCTGACATGCCCTTCACTACTTGATAACAATAATTACGATATCTAGATCTCCATGTACCTTACGCGGACTCTTGTATCTGCTTCACTTCTCAGAATATGTCCTAACTCAATTATCTCTCTTTACTGACCTCCATGGCGTTGTCCAACAGTTTTCGTCTGCTTGTTCATTCAACCCATTCTATCTGTGGCAATTCATATATTCGAATCTTCAGCCACATTTTCTTTTTTCTCCGCACCTATCGTCTACTTCCTGTTTCTCTCTATTTCACGATTAATGACCTATTTATTAAAATTTCTAAGGTGTCATATTTACTCGATACCCTTCTACATAATAGTTCCATAAAATATATAAAGTGCTAGTGATCTATTGTGTTTCGAGACATTTTCCTGTTCACACACTTACCAAGCCTATAAGTAATGAAAAAGAAAAATGTTCACCACCTATACTAAACACGCATGTGGTATGTAAGTTATTATTATACATATGGTCAAACAGACAACACATTCATGTTTCAATCCTCTGTAAAATTGCAATTACGCCGTTTGGTGTTGTGTTGTTCGTTAGTTAGTTGTCTTCAAGAAAACAAGATCTAGACTCTCGTGAGACTCCAGTCTATTACAGGCAACGTTAAATAAAACCCGTTTCAAATAAATATATAACTGTGTTGCTACACATCGAACGGTAATTGAATTTTATTTTTATGAAGCTGTTACAAGAATGAAGGAAAAACGCTGAGATAATTCGTTTTCGTGCAAGGATACAATTGTAAAGCGAAAGCAATTTGACATATATTCCGTATACTCAAGTCGATACATTTAAGGACGGTCGTAATGTATCGCAATTAATTGTATGTCTAACAAAAAACGCCGACAATGAAAAAGATAACTTTTGAAACTGTTCATGTGAGTTGATAATTTAAATGGCTATTGGCTACTTCGTATTGCTTAGTTCAGACAGACAACATACATCTTTTTGTACCGAAATTTAATAAAAAATAAATGATGCGACTATGTTATTGTCTGTAAAATAGTTTGGCTTCTAGGAGTAGAAATTATAAACTACAATTCCTATATCCGACAAGAAAATGATCAACTCATAACAGGAACTAACGAAACGGCTCTAATCCACTCCTCCCCACTGCTCCAACCTCCAATCTCCCACATTTCTATCGGATCGCTCGTTTTAGACATGAGTGACACAAGTAAAATGCCCCAAAGCCCATAGGGATGTCGCAATTAGGCAAAAAAACTAAAATCAAGTGATTTCCTTCGAGTCTCAGATTAATTATTATTGTAGCACCCCAGTCGAACGATTTTTAAGCAAATATTCATTGTAATGAACTGTTTGAACAACAAGAGACAGAAGCGATACCTTTATGGTTAATTTTCATATTTATCTACCTACCAATATTTATGAGTAGTATGTCAACAGGAAACCATAACGTTCAGTATTATCTTTTCATCAGCATATAATTTTTTAATTAAATATAACGCAAGAAAGTATTTTTGAGTCTACTACTTTTGTGTTTACTACCCACTACTTTTTATTTTTACATAACCTCAAATTATTTGGCTGAAGTTCCGAAAACCAGAACCCTCAGAATCGTATAAAAATTTGCAGACATATTCAACCACACGTAAAACGAAAGCACCGACTCGAAAGAGTAGGGGTGAAAAAACTTTTTTAAACCCTTCTTATGGCATGAAACTCTTAAAAAAGCGTATAAAACAAAAGAATTTAAATCATTTATATCTACATTATTAATACCCCCCCCCCATCACTCCTAACCTAACCCCTTGGGTGGATGGGACTGGTTAGGAGGGTGTTAATAATGTAGATACAATTAACTTAAATATACATCTATATAATTTATATATATACGCTGTTTTTATAATTTTTAGACTGTAAAAATAATCATAAAAATTTCTTTTCACTTTCTTCCCTTTCGAGTCACCAAAAGTTCTTTTAGGTACTGTCATTTAGTGTATAGTGGAGTGTTTGGTAAACAATTAAAGCCAATCTGAGGGCTCCTGTTTGCTATTATTACGCTTTTCAAATCGCAAGAAAATTAAAAACAATTTCCACTGCGATTCTTAGGGTTCCAGTTTTCGGAACTCCAGCCGTGCAATTTCTAAAATTTACTCATCATAGAAATTATGCTTATTTTCACATTACCCTGTTACATAATAAATATAATAATCTTTTTTTTGTTAATTTAACAACTGGAAGACATTTTTATCATCATTTAGTTTATGTGGAAATTATCTGATGGCTTTAATAGAGATTTAAACAATTTTTTTAAAGTCAAGTTGTATTTCATTCATAAAATTCGATTTCTTTGGATTTCAACTAAGGAATGGCAAACTCCATTTCATATATATTGATATTTTTGTCACTTATATCTATCAGTACTCTACTTTCATCAGATGCGGTAGGTAATTAAAGCCAATTAACACATTAAGGAAATTCTTTAAAAATTCTCTATCCACTTCTTACACACATATAACATATGTACCTACAAGCTATAGTAAGAATAAGAACTTACCGATTGTTCAATTCCACATTGCTCATGTAGGATTGAAAACTTTTTTACAGCTTTCATTTGCAAATTGTGACGCAATAAAAGTACTTACGAATAATCCCACTTCAAAGGTGTATACCTATTCATAAATCACTTTTTCTTTTGTTATTATTCTAATAAATCCTCTGCAAAATATCTATCTACCACGCCTATAATTTGACCTCTACTTAAAATACCTACTTAATCCCATATGCACTACGTTTATCATTTTTAATGCTAAAAGGCAGATGAAGTAGTAAACCTGGTTTTAGTTGGTGTGACCTTTAAAAGGTGAATGATAGGCAACAACAAATCTAAACCCATTTAAAATTGTAAGTTTTAATTGCTATACGATATTTAAATACGTCAAAATTTTTGCGAGTATGTATAACTTTGAGTGCATGATTCAGAAACATTAAAGCGCAGTAGTCTTGCACCTTTAACCTCGTTTCATGACATAATAGAAGATTGCTTAACCTGACCTACCATTCAAAAAAAATACACGTTGATCCTACGTACTAGCATTACTGACTATAGGTATGTGTCTACAAGATTTGAGTACCTATAAGTTGAGTAAACAGTAAACATGCACATTGACGACCGCCCTTTGGAAAATGTCAGTCAATCTCTGTTATTTACGTTATCTTTGTAGATCATCGAATTTAATCGAGTTTGCTTATTGGAATGCAGTTTTTAGCCTTCCCGTGTCAATCTTCACAACGTTAGATAGAGACAGAGAGAATTAACAAATAAAGAAGATTTAATAAAACGAATATTGATTTTCACTTTTTAATTTTTAACACTACCTACTTAACAAATGTTTCACCCTACAAGGGCGTCTTCAGAAGGCAACAAAACAAATTTATTCATAATTATAATAATGTAGGAGAAACATTCTACTAATTTATTTGAAATTTAATTCAAAACATACATTCATTCGTACCTGTTAACCAAGCATATTTGATTTAGACCGCCCTACGCCGCACTGATGAGAACTAATACAAATGTTGACTATTTACTTCTTTTTATGTAAATAACCTTAAGTGAAAAAAAAAAGGATTTATTGGGCATTGCTGAACCCATTACGTACATATAACAAATCGCCATGGGTATATAGTGATCATTTGCCCTTCTATGGTAGTTTGATATTCTGTTAGAAATGCCTATGGCTCGTTGATTACTACTAATAATTTCGAAATCGCTTTCCGCGCCCGGTAGTTTTGAGAGAATACAGACCAAGCACACCTTTTTCTATAAATTGATGAGTTTAAAATTAGTCAATTTTAATTTTTTCGATTTTTACTACGCCGACAAAATCTATAATAAATTAATAAATAAAAAGTTATAGAACATTTTAAGTAATGTTTCTAATTCTGTATTCTTTTTGCAGGTCAGTATCCATAGCTACTATCACAAGAGTCGGTCACGGTGCTGGTGAGTTAAGCTAAATATATTAAACAACTAAAAAATTAATTATTCTATGGAATACGTTAAATAACTATTTCGTAAAACAAGAGCTTGATAAAAAAAGATGAATTGCCGTAATATTATTAAAATAATCAACATTGTGTAATTTGACTATCGGTGTTATTTCACCTTGCGATTCCTATTAGGCATTAGGTAGGTACTGTTATCGGTACTTAGCGTAATATTGGTTTATATTTTAATTGAAACACATTCCTATGGAGAAATGAAATTATAACTTCCTGAACAAATAACTTCAAAGGACGGTCACGAATTTTTGGCATTCCTTACGGCAAATCTTAATTTAATGTAATGTAAATTGATATTTTACATTAGTCAAGCCATTAAGAGCAACTTCCTTGTGGAAAGTAAGCGCACAATAAAGTAGCGAACATTTCAATGACATCATGACTTCGATAAAACAAGATCAGATAACATCTGAAAATTGCTAGCAGACTACAGACTGAATTTATAATTTTCTCAACAGCGAAGAAATGTTTATATTAAACCATTTATTTTTGTGAACACAATGTTTTCAGAAGTACTTATATGCTCTTTAACTAAATTTTAAAAAAAGAAAGGAAAAATTTGATCACGATTTAAAAAACTGACTCAGAAGCCATTTTTGAAAATGTAATCTTTAAAGGGGTGAAATGAGATGAAAATTTGGGGTTTCTATTAATACACAATCGAATAGGCTACATAAATATGGAAACACGTGATTTTATATAAAAGTTCTTTGCATATGATTTGCATATGTGTATACAGTAAAAGACACTTGCAAATTTTAGTTGCTAAGGGGGTGACAAAAATGTTCAAAAATTGAAATACTTATCTGTTGATCGACCTGGACAATGAGTTCTGGATAACAGCTGATTTTAGTTATCGATTATCGATAAGCAAAACTATCAATATAGCGATAAATCTATAACTGTCAATGGTTATCAGTTGCTATTATCGTCATCGATCCATCGTTACAGATAACTTTTGACGTACCGAATTTTTTAAACATGACTATGTCAGGTTTAAATTTTAGATCAGCTCTAGTTATTCTAGGCGATAAGAGACTTTAGTTATCTATTATCGATAAGATAAAATACAGATAAATCGATAATTATCGGACTGATCGATATATCAATATTTATTGATATGTTGACAGTTATCAGTTGCTATTATTCGTATCGACTTATAGATAAATTTCAATAATTTTGGGTGGTATATTATTTTAGTTATGCTTTATCGATAAGCAAAAATATTGATGCATCGAATGTTTGATAATGATCGATAGTTGACAGTTGCAGATGCGGACCATTCAGAGTTGGTTTTTACAGTCACATATACATAAACAAATATCCAGAGGTTTCTTATAGAACGTAAATATTCAGTTAAAAAATGTTAAATAAGAGTGGGGCATGTAGTCGCAATTTATTTGTACCCCAGAAGTGGAAATGGGGTTTCAGACACCTTAATTGGCACATGTATGAACCTTTGTTGTAAATACATTCTTTTTGCGCTCAACTATTAGTTGGTACATTGAATTTGTTAATATTTTGTCATATTAATTATTTCCCAGTCGTCCTTCTTAAACGTTCGTTAGTAATTATTACTTCATTCAATCACATGGTTCCTTGGCGCAATTAAATGTGACATTCTGACTAAAGTCGTAGCCTGATTTGCTCATTAAGATTAATTAATTGCAACTTTATGCTTTCTGATCAGAATAAACGAACACTTTACCTATTAGTATTTCGCAATGCATACGAAAAACTTTGGAATAAATCCGAAAGCGACAACAACGTTAATGTGCCCGTCCACTGCGATACATCTAGTGCGTGATCGAGTCGTTTAAGCAATGAAAGAGAAACACCAGAACTGTCACGGTTACTAAATTAACAAAACAAAAAAAAAATCGGAAGTTTAAATTGATAGTCCACTGTTATTTTACAGTTAATTAAACATTTTTTTCTGTTTAAATGTGCTACTCATTTTTTGAAATTACAAATTTCTGTAATACTTATAAATATATGCTGCAGCTGAATAAGCGGATTATTATTAAATTAGATTGCAAAGTTTTGTAAAAAGATACAGTGCAGAATTTCGAAAATTTGTTATAGAGGTATATTTTACTGAATATACTTTAACCTATTCTATACAACAGTCCCAAGTTAGTACATTTTTAGTTTAGCACCTTACATAATCTTAACATCAATATTCAAAAGTTTAAATCAACCTATCATATTATGAATTAAATAGACAACGTGGCGTCAAAAATCGACCAGAAATTTTCAAAATCCACCAATCGATTCAAGGAGCAATTCCCTCCATTAAATCCACTTCGGTGTATAAGTTAATAAAGGAACGTAATAATTTCACAGGAAGATCAATAGAAATTAATTCTTCATTGCCAGGCTAACGTATAATAACATCAATAACCGTAGTCGCGTTTATTAATTTTGCAATATTTAATTCGTACCAACAAAATTAAATTTATATAATTGAAAAACATTTTTTTCTTTTTCGTACATCATTTCAACGTAAAAGTAAGGCAAGACATTAGTTACAAAAATCAAAGTTATAATACTCTTGATACATGCTTTACATGATGGTCTGTATCCATACTTACATATTATAATTATTAAGAAAGTTCATGTTAATTAATAACTAAGAAGGACTTTCACGCTCATAATTAATATGCTCCGGGCACACCTGTAAGTAATTGTTTATCATTTATGTACCCAGATGTTATTATAAACGTTAATATTAATAATATATAGAATATAGAAAAATAAAACGTATGAGTGAAAACTTTTGAAAATGATTATATGTATGAAACATTAGTTAATCTTGAAATATTACTGGCATTTGTACAAAAGGAAATATAAGACCCTGCAGAAGTGACGGACGAAAGTTATCATTTTAACTAAAACAAAATTAAGAAAGGAGTGGTAATGCAAGAAGAAAGGTGATGATCATATTATTACCTATGTCTATTTGTAACTATTTCGTTTGAATAAGAAGTTGACAAATCAGAATTTCCAGAAAGTATGGTAAGGGAAAGTGCAGTACAAAGTAATTACTTGAGCAATTTTCTATAACGAACAATTTTCGTTTAATAAAGAAACTAACAAAATGTTGTCCTGAATTAATATTTAATATGTCCAGTGACTTAAAATATAAAAAGCACAAATTCGCTATACTAAATACAACGTTAAGTATTTTTTTGTAATAACAATAAAAACATATTGATTCAATTGACAGGTGTGATTCACTTCATTACGTATACAGTGGATTACATAATTGGATCAACGTCTTTGTTTCACAGAACTATTCTTTATCAAAGTAATTCGTTATACAGGTTTTTTGTTAATGTACTGAATAAAATATATAGAATTTAGCAAAGGGTACTTTACGATGAGGGCTGAAAAGAGGTTATTTCAAAGGACTTCCGGAACGTCTGGTCAATCGATTCTTAAATCAACTAAGTGTTGAAAACCACAAAACTACAGGCATAATAATATCCCAGTATATGTATATTTTAAATAATAATAAACAAGAATAATTTTTCTAATATCAACAACCTATTTAAATCAAAAATAGGTCATATTAAAAAAAAATGTAAACGTTACAATATCGCCTCGAGTATTTTTTTTTAAATCATTGAGTAAGGGTATAGGTTAGGTTAAGTTTGTCTGGCAAGTGCTGCCGATTTGTTGATATATTATTGAAAAGACATTGTGTTTATCAGCTACAGAAATCTAAAATCCACCAGAACTCGCCTCGATTTTAAAAATTGCTACGTTTTATCATACTTTTTAAAAATAAGAGGTCAAAACTTGGGATTTTTCGATCCGTGAGTTGTTACAATAAATAAAGTGGTGGAACCATTTAACTTTCATTTAATTCTATTTTCGTTTATGTTGTTTATTCTTTCATTTAGTTACGTTTTACGAAGCAATATGTTGACCTATTACTTACTAAGAAGTCGGTTGACTGACAGGTAAAGTTTAATGCTCCAACTTGTACAAATTTCAGGCTAATGTCCCGGTAATTCCTTAAGTAACCTCTTTGCAGCCCGAGCGGGAAGCCCATGTTAGAATCAGTACTTTGGTAATAGGAAATCCTATTGCGTCATCATAAGTCCTTTGTCTTATAAATATCATGAAATCAACGATGAGACTACTGCGCATACTCAAAGGGTTTACGCGCATGCGTATAAATTCATTCCGTTAAAGCACGGGTGGATTGCAAAGTGTTTCTGTCGAATTATTTTCGGGTTTGTCTTCACTAATACTATAAAAGATAACAATTACATATTTAGTAGATTTAACTCAGTTCTTGTCAGATTTAGTTTTCAGTAGAGTGTCTGAGTTGTGGAATTCGAATTGCATTCGTGACACGTCTTAAAAGAAAATATGCGCGCTGACCATCACACATTCTAGTAGACAGCTGGTGGTACAAGGAATCAACGTACGTTTATTATTCATAAAATTTTACTTTCAACACGATTAGCGTTCGCGCGGTTCATTAATAACACCGTTAACCACAACAGAAGAAATTGTGATAACTTATTAAAGCAGCCACTTTCATTCTGATATAATAATGAAAATAGTATTTACTTGTGTGGAACGACCGCTTTAGTTCCGGTAATGGAATCGGTTCTTCCTGTCTGTCAGTCATAAATAATAAAAAATATGCATCACTAATTGATTTCACTTTTGCAAAAACTGATTTATTGTAATTTATGACTACAACGGAACTAAGTCAACGAATTTGTATGTGGGTTTATTGGTACCAATACAAATACTGTAAATGCTTCTTTTTAAAGGAGAATTCAGGATTAAAACATCTCAGTCAGAGTGATATTAATCTTTCAGCCTGATGATGACCCGAATTGACGTCGCCTTAATAAACCCTTTTTTATTAATTGTTGTGGATTGTTGGCAAGATTGACTTTTATTGATTTTGTAATATTACCGACAAAATTACACTCTTATCAATCAGTCTTATATTTTTTGTCTTGCAAAATTCAAAATTTGATTCTCTATTGATTTAATGGCAGTTATGTGAGGTTAGGTTGAAATAAGAACAAATCGATTATTAATGAGGATCTACAAATTTCGTTTTCAGTTGGGTTGGCAGAAAAATTCTCTTAATTGTTCCTTAATTAATGACAGGTATCGCCTAATAACAGTGAGACTTAGACGTCCTTTCGCAATATCCTACTTTCTTTGCCACTGCTAGATTATTTTTAATTTTTCTAAATTCTGAAATTCAAACGAGTTTAAATTTCGAAACGGTCGTTATCGGAGAAATCTTGTCTCGAACGGCTCATGTTGTCAATATTAAGTTATTACGAATTTAAATAGAATTTTTCTTGGTCTTTCGTGAATCTCCACCTGCAATCTAACTACGCACCATGTACCAAGTAGGTATATATTGTGAACTACTGATTTGAATAACTTTAGAAGACATTCATTGTAAAAGTAATTAAAATTAATGAAATATTCAGTAAATGTAGCAAATGGAGAAAGTTTTAACGCGCTGCTGGCGTCCTTCCAAATAATTCTAACAGAAAAATTATTGCTCTAGATTGTAGTTCAAATAGTGCATACAATATAAATGAAGCTTAAGTGTTTATATTTACTTTCCTTTTTAGGAAATTTCTCTGGTGACAAGCTTTGTGGTATATTCTATTTTCCAAATTTTACCACTTATTTCATTTAATTAGAAATTATGTATAATACAAAAAAGAACTTAATGTTCTGTCAATTGGCTGAAGTGTCTACAAAACATAAACTTTTATTTTAATTAATATGGAGTTAAATGTGATAACAAATGTTCTAATAAAATCATGCCATATAAAATCACTTTTATTTTGGTACCAACGATTTTTCATTTTTCAGATATAGAAAGTTATTGTAATGTAGACACATATTAAAACAGAAAAGAGCAGTGTCAAATACATATTTCTTCAAAATCGCTTTAAAAGCAACAGCAAATCAGTTTCTTTTCACAGCTAAGTGATATCGCAATACCCTTGCATAATGTGTAAATTTTTTGCAATTATTACAGAAACCTCGCAACCTTAAAAGTCTCTAGTTATGTATTTAATCTATTGCTTGTAATTTTTGCTGAGATAAGAAAGAAAAGTTCTTGCATTTATATTCTTTTGTATTTTTGATTCGTAACATCAATTTTGGATTGCCTGCATTAAAATTTCCAAATTGTAAAAACTAGTAAAATAAAATAACTCCTTTTTCCATAATACGTAAAATACTAGGCAAAGTACATAAGAAGTTCCAGTTTGTAGTTTTTCAGAGGCTCTTTTTATGTTTTCATGGAAAAAGGGAAAATTTCGAAAGCACCCGGTCGTCCGGACTCTGTGTCTGCAGAATGTCTAATAGTTTTCAGGGAAGTCCAGATTTAGTGAAAAAAGTATGGAAGGGTGGTAGAAGATTTTATTCTTAGGTTTCGTGTAAGCCTCAGCGGACAATGGAGAAATATTTTCGCAGAGATTGAATTGTTATTTTCGATATGTCTTAATGGAATGGAAGCTCAGTCTTGTAGGAAAATATAAGAAATAATTAGCTAAAATTTCAAACAAAATTTTGTCGTCATTATTTTGACTTTTTATACTTTCAATAGGCAGATGCTAAAGGAGCATTGAAATTTTTTGTGATTATCCACAATTTCGAACCTTCATTCCAAACCTGCGGGTACATGTACCCGTTCTGTCCATCGTTTTCTGATAACTGCTTTATCTAGAATTTCAATTTGTAAGTATGGCAAAGACGACAAAGTTTTGTTAGAACATGTTTTCTGCTGCATATGCAAAATTTATTTCGCTACACAATCCTGATCTAATGTTCATACGATTGTGTTCCACAACATGGTATACGTCCCTGTTAAACACAGAAGAGAAAGTGAAGCTAGGAAATCTACAACTATTTTCAGTCTATGTCGAGGATTACCGTTAGCTTTCAATTAAATCAATTTTTAAAGAGGGTGGTATTTTCGACCGTTTTTATTTAATTTCAATTGACTTTTACTCACCAAACGCAACCTTTAGATACATTGAAAGTTTTATTACTCGTACTAGTAGTTACTCGTCTCGCAGTTTATATTACAACCACCTCACCTAGAAAAAACACCCTCGGGCCTATCTCAAACAATTACTACATTGATAACATTTTACCCCCACCCGCAACATCCTAACCCATTTACCAACCCCACCGGTCTAATTCCTAAACGACCCCCACCCTCTCACCACTTCCACCCCTTTTATTCCCACTCCAAGCTATCCATTTTCGAAAAAATATATTTTATTTAAGGAATTAGAATTTTCTAAGTGAAAGAATTATGTGATTCGGTGGTTTCCACGCCGAAACTAAATATATTCTTGCTCGGAACGACGAATACTACATATAAAATTTGAATCGAATCGGTGGTTTGGGGGTAAAAGCGTAAAATTACTTTGTATTCAATCTTTTACAATGTGCTGACGAAATTTCATTCAAATCCGACCAGTAATTTCGGCTGTGCGTTAATCGTTAATGAGTCAGTCAGGACAAGCTCCTTCATAAATATAGATTGCAGCCACTTTGAGGAACTTATCAAACTCACTGTCGGTCTTCGAAATTGATTGTTTTATTTTTAATGTGAAACGCGGACAAAGCACAGGCATTTGTAAATTGACCTGCAATATTAATTTCATCGTGTAAGTGTTTTAGATCTCTGAACGGCTTCAGAACCGATTGCTTCTGTTCTAGTATATAAGTTTCGTGATTGGGTCAATTATCTCCCACAGCACTTCAATTCACAGTTCAATGAATATTTTTTATCGCCAGTAACACATGAATACCTTCCAGCTTGTTAGTTACATACGTATACGTATACAAATGCAGGGTATGCACATTCTCAGAAATATATATTACGTGCTTTCATTTCTGAAACAGAAAAGATGCCTCGAGCGCATTTCATGCACCAATAACTTTTTCGGTTTATATTTAATATTTTATTTTGTTTATTTAACGTCTTCTTGACAATATCAAAAAGGACACTTACAAGGAACACTAATTTTTAGAAAAAAGTATTTTTTGGTTTATATTCACGGAAATTCGTAGGTTTATAAATAAAAGAAATACCTATATAAAATTTGGCTAACAATTTTTCTATTTGCGAGTACTTTGAAATGTGTTATGTTAATGAGCATTTCCAGAGCTGTAGAGGAACATGTCCTAATCGTCCCGGAAATACTCTTCAGAACAGTATTTAATTACTTCCAGTACTATAGGTGAGATGAACAGGTTGGCCCTGTTCCACCAGACCAACGACGAATTCGTTAGTCTGGGTTTCAGTACCGCCTAAAATTCCACTTCAGGGTATTAAAAATGTCTAGTTTGCCATGAGCCATTCTTGTGAGCCATAGGAATGCTGTGAAGTTCTTGCTCAGATGTTCTAGACTTTTTTTCCAAGATAGTTTGCTGCCCAAGATACTTAACTGGGTTGTCTTTTTTCTTTTTGAAGTTCCTGTCCACTAACCTGAATGGGAAACTTTTATCCCACTTTTAAATATTTCTTGGTAAACACTATGCCTCAGTACTCTTCGGGTTGACAGAAAGCTCATAGTCAGCGCGCCACCGTTCAACAAGCGTAATGAGATGAGTATGTAGGGGTATTGAGAAGTGGATTAAGGGCGTTAATATCTATATCCTTTTAAGAGGTCTCATGCGCATTACGTTGTTTCTATACCTACACCTATCCACAATTAATTTAATTAAAAGTAGGCCAAATAAATTCCATAATGACGATTACTCTTTTCTGATCACCTCCTTCAAAATTATACATCTCGAAAAGATGATTTAAAATTTTATATATACCTACAGTTAAAATGAAAGTTTCAAGTCAATCATATAAATTGTTTTTGTAAAGGTAAATCAATTATTAAGCTAACATGAACTAAAGCTCTTCCCTTCACAATTTTATTCTGATGCAGGCAAAGCGATATACGTATTTGTGAAAAAGTGAAAAATACCTTCAAAACAAAGTTTTAAATTCTCCTTACAATTATTCTGTGATACAATAGTAATGGCTTTTCTGTTGCAAAAGTGACAGATTGCCATTGTAGACAGTGCCTTTGTGAAAGTCGATGCACGTTCGATTCAAACGGTCCAATTGTGCCAATCTTCAGCGATATCTGTTTAAAGAGAAAGCAATGTTTCATCCACAGGAACTACCGAATTAGATGGATGGACACGCAAGTGACCGCACCGGGGGTCATAAATAAGCTGTCGTATCCCATCATCCGAGTTTTTTTCTATTAGCAATAAAAAACACATTAGCCTTTCAAATTCCAAATGCTTTTTTTTGGGAAGAATATAACAACTTAGGCTTGGTAATTTTATTGATTTGATTTTAGTACCATCTTTGAGCAATCGCGAACTTTGTTTTTAACTAAGTAGAAGAGAGAATAACATTAAATTGTTGTAAGAATTTAGTTTTACAACCATTAAATTTATTGCTGGAAGTAATCGTTACCAAAAGTCAAATTGTGGCATTACATCGTTTCTAGGTTTGTATTCTGTTAATCATCCTCTTTTGGAAGTGATATTTATAACAGAGATGAATTGCTACTAGTATCTCACAAAAAATATAGATGTTAGGAACAAAGTACGAAAACAGCCATTGACTGGAGTTTTGACTAATTCTAGGAGTGGACGACTCATTACTATCAAAGTTCAAAATGGAACTTTTCTACGAACTTTGGACTTTTCACTTAGGAATATGCATATTGAACATGATTGAAGCAATGATTTTCAACTTTGGTCGCATGGCGACAGCCATTCTTAGAGTTGTGCAACTCGAGTCCGTCTCCATGTCAGTTGAAGAAGTATTTCAGAGTTCATTCGTGGTTATTTAAATATCTTCATTGAACACTTTCTTTGTCATTTTTGAAAATTTCAAATGGCACATTTAATTGGATAGGTGTACCTACTTAACTTAATCTAACCTCAGTTATTGTTGTATCACACTCTGTAAGAGCAAGCAAAATACTGTAATTTGCTTGTATTTTTGTAATTGTGGATAAAACTGAGGTTCTCAAGTAATAGGCATATTGGACGAACACAGTGCACCATCATAAGGGTGGTTTGTTAAAAAAAATCGCTTTGGTCATGTACTAGATGCGTACTGGTTTGGTCAGATTAGGTTAGGTTAGGTTAGGTTAGGTTAGGTTAGGTTAGGTTAGGTTAGGTTAGGTTAGGTTAGGTTAGGTTAGGTTAGGTTAGGTTAGGTTAGGTTAGGTTAGGTATATATATGTACATGCATCCAAAATTCATACAAGTACAAGTTCCATTTGGAGTTTGAGTAGTATTAATATTTGCTAGAATCTATCGAAAAATGCAGCCAATAGCCGTTTGTAGACATTGGGCTGAACATAAATATTACCACATTTAAGTATTTCAACGAAAATGTTGAAGGTATAAAATATTCAATAAAGTTAGTTTGAGCTTTACCAACTAAGGCGAACCTCATCCAAACTCTATCAACTGAGGCGGTTTTATTGCTAATGAGTATTTATACTTATACTAATTAAATAACTTCTGTGTATAAAAATTCGTGCCTTTACTTTTTGTTTCGTACTCTATTAAATAGTATTACAGACACGTTTCTTTAACCTTCAGATAAGTAGCAGCAATTCAAAAAATTGCAGCTATTTAAAGTGTTCCACTAAAATTAATGCAATTTGTTTTCATCACGATCTCCAAAGATCATCTCGATTACAATTTTAAAGTCGTATGGTTTGTTCTATAGAAACAATACAAGAAACGCTGGCAGGTGGTCCATGTTTCACAAGCTTCCTTTTAGTAATGGATTTCTTAACACCATTGTTGCCTTTACATTAAAAATAGCCTTTTTTGGCGAAGGTGTTTTTAATTGGTGCATATTCTGCGGGTTTACATCTTTAATTTTGGCAAATTTTTTATGGACAAATCATGTTTTGAACAATTTAGTGTATCTATATAAATGAACTAAAATTTTATAGTTTCAATAAATAGTTATTAATTAGGAAGTTACAACGTACCTACCTACTTGTTGATAATTCATGTAAAAAAAATGAATTAATTGATTCTATGGAAAAACGAATTAACATAAAATATTGAAGAAATTAAATTTTATAACAGAATTTATAAAAAAATATCTAATTTATATTATAAAAATACTACGTATTGCCGCATGAGTATGCATTACACTATATCGTGCTGTGGAAGTTAGTAGAACTAGTGTTTGATAGCTGTAGCTTTTTTCTCCCTCATCTTTCCCTGCATAATCAGAAAGATCTACAAGCCGAAATAACGATGACGACACTACTATTTTTTTTTACTTTATGAATAGTATAACTACTTACCCTGTATACCTAATGTAATGTAAAAAAACATGCAGAAAAAACAATTTATAGCACCATGAACCTTCATTTATATGTATAACCTAACGTAACCTACCCTAACCTACATTAATTTGTTGCATTAGAACTTTAGTTTAGACCAAAATAATGTGTAAAACATGTTTGTTGTAGATCGGTTCCGATTAGGTCAGTTGTTTTACGGTTTGTGGTTATTTATCTATTATACACATAATACGAAAATCGTGGCGAGTTTTCGATGGTGGTTGTAAATTTGTCTATTGGATCGTTTCTGATTCTAGACAAACAAAATGTATCTTAATGACAACTTAAAAATTTTACGAAATCCACAAACGCGTTTCGTTTACTTTCTTATTCCATTTAATATGTAATTTATTGTTTCAAAATTTACACAACCTAACCTAACATAGCATAAGTTTCAAGGCTTTCTTTAATGTAAAGTTAACTATATTAGAGATAGACAGCTACACACCACAAAGTTCCTATTTTTCATTTGCGTTATATAAACGGCGACTGCTAATTATTTACAACTATTACACTGTAATGAGACTTCCTGAGCCGTTATACCATTATTGGCTACTTGTTTTCCCGTTCTATTAAATAACAATCGATTTAAACGAAGTTTCACTTGGTCTAAGTTCCTGTCCTTGCATTTCAACTTGCAACTTGCATCTTAAAATATTAATCACTAAATGGTTAATAAAACGATTAAACCATTGCCGGATCTATACAATTACCTATTTCAGGATCGAGTTGAATAAATTTGTCTACACTTACACTTCTAAATCACCATTAATATTTGCACGCATGTATCACTTTAAGTATTTCGGTTCGCTACATAACAGGTAAAGTTAAAGCGGTACAATTCCAAATTTTTTGGTAAATCCGGTCTGCGCATTTAGGTTAAACAGACATTTGTAAACGGGGTCATCTAATTATCGAATAATTCTGCAGTGTTAATTTACCTTCATATAGTTTTTACACTTTTCCTTTTATTTAGTATCTAATATTAATTCACGTGATTCGTATAAGCAATTTGTGTTCTAATTAAAAAAAAAAAGTATGTATCATTTACATTCGTCATACTGAATAATATGATGTTTGGTGCTAAATAAGTTATAATACTAGGTAACTATATACGAGCAGAACAAAAGCTATTAATAAATTAGTTAATTAGCATAAGAGATTAGGTACTTCTATTTCAACTAAAGTTAATTAATGTATTTCAAAATTAGAGAGCAGAAAGCCGCCATATTTGTGCAGAAAATACATGAAATTAGTACAAATTAACAACTTCCGTCTAAACAATGTTTACATTTGATTTTAGCAAAGATAAAAAAATTAGCTGTGAAATTACCTGAATTATAACTAATCGTTCAGCTGGTAATACCTCTAGTCATTCTCAAGTGCAATTTGATGGTAAAATTATAGATGTACTTAAATCCTAAATTCGTTCTTTAACGAAAGACCATGAGTTTACAGTAAACTATCTGAATTACTGAAATAATTGTTATATGTAATTCTTAAATCCTGTATAGAATTCAACTGCTTATGTTTATCTGATTTTGATTGATATACTAATGATATCGATTATTTAACGAAAGTAAATACAGGGAAATAAATTGCAAGGCAGGCAAAGAAAATGTTAGAATATAAGCGGCTTGCGCAACTGCGAAAATAAATCGTTTCTTATAAATTAGTTGCATAAAGTAAATGTGTTTTCTAGAAGCTATTTAGGTACAGTGAGATAAGGAAAAGTTAATTAGTAGCTCTCTTTGATCCTTTTTTTTAGGATTAACTTATATTTTGTACTGCAGTTCGTTCAGTTTAACATTGCCAGTATTGAAATATACAGGCAAAATTCAATATCTTCTACTTTAATATCTATCTCTAGCATAACCCCTCAACTAGTCCCCATACCTGACCCTGAAAAAGAAAAGAGGGCCCTTGCCCTTTTGGTTATTGAAGGTAATAATCACCGCAGGTAATTTTTACACGATTGCATCTTCCTTTCCAAAAAATTACAGTGGCGCAAAATTCTTAGCTGACGAAAACGGTTATAGATGCAAAAAAAATACAGATCCTTATTTTGTAAAGAATTACATTTTCTACAAAAAAGTCTGGACAGCATCTTTCTTTCTCTCATAGTTAAAAAAGTGTAGCCTTCCAAATACCCCCTTAAAGTTTTTTACAGTTCCGGCAGAATGTGCACTCGTGGCGTATTTAGAACGCTGCACTTTTTTGTCTGAAAAAGACAGAGAGCTGGTCTCTCAATTTTTTTGTTACAAATTCAATTCTCTACAAGAAAGGTCTGTACACTTTTTTGTGTCTAGCTACGTTCATATGTAAGCATCAAAAAATGCATTTTACAAAACTTTGACATTTATTTAAATATTAACAACATTATTTCCCAGTCTTAAAAATTTTGCACAAATGCTCTTCTAAATCTTTATCCGAATCCGCGATTAACCACTAACAATGACGTCACGCGTAAACTGTCAGGCCTTGTTATATTATATTCTCATTTGTTACGAAATAACACAGCAAAGGATTTACAATTTTCACTTCGTAGTCCAAAATCGGCAAATTAAGTTAAACGGAACGGGTATTACATTTAGTATCCAACGTCCTCTTAATATGGACAAATGAAGCAAAGTAAACATTTCCGCAAGTTGTAAAATACGATAAAGCACCAAAAGCATCGATTTTCCGCCTGTCAACTTGATTCAGATAACAGGTGTTGTAGGTACATGTATCTGTATGTATACAAGTGCCCTCTAGCGGTTATGGAGGTAGTTAGACGATAAAAAAAGTAATATAGTTCGAATCTATAAAACAAACAGTCGTGACTCGGTAAATAACTGTGGGCGAGGTTGCAAGTGCTTTTATACGTGAGCGAGTTGCATTTATCCTCTGTTGTAGTTGCCGTAAGGTGGATAAGAAATGAATGCATTATCTCCATCGTTTAAGGAAAGTGAACGTAGTCGGAGTCAGTACCAGGAACTACATATTACGTACATACGTAGTACCAACCGTGGTACACGATCTCTCTACTTGTGACGGAAACAATAGTTTTGCTCTTTCCGTTCCTACGTTATTTGAATCACGGCACGTTTGCTTTCAATCTGGAAACTTTAACGGTAGATTAAGAGAGTCATTCTATAGTAGATATTATAAAGTAAAATTTTTCAACCGAGACTTGAATTCGGTCAGATGTAGGAAGACCAAAGGGCTATATTAGTTAACCGACAGCCAATTACGCGCAAATTCTCTATCTGTATGCCGATACCTGCATATTTCATAGTCGTACTTGAAGGAAATAGCTAGAGTGCCTGCCCCTTCCAACATTGTACCTACCTTCTTAGGACGGGGTTTGCTGTTGCGCATCTACTCTTTAAGTCTCGGTTGAAAAATTTCATAGAACATTTGTTAATACACAATGCCTTATATTTCACTATTAAACGAAAATAGCAATACCCCCCTCCCCACATAAGGTATTAGAAATAACTTTGTAACAACCCGGAAATCAGGAAAACGGCTACACCCCGCCACCCCAGTCATATAAAGTGATTATGATTAAGAGTAAGTTAACGCCCTCTGTGTTATTTAGTTACAAAGTCCAACCAACAGGATTCTTTTGCTTCACCAAGCATTAATTTATGAGATAATTTAGCTCACTCTGTTTGCTCCATCCGACAGTGGAATTCCTTAAACCAAAGGATCCTGTTAGTGCTGAACCTACTAACTAAATTGTACAGATGGCGCTTATGTACTGTCAAAGTGTTAAGGCTAGTCCCTTTTCTCTAAGAGACGACACTTTTTATTCTAAATGATTACGGTTAATTTTGTAACAACCCTGATAGACAAGAAAAGCAACACTCCTCTAACAACATGCTGCGATTAACTAAAATAATCTCGATTCGAGGGAAGCAACACCCCCAAGTAAGAGATTATGATTAATTTTGTAACTACGCGGAGAAGAGAAAAGCAACAACCTCCCCCTCATTTAGAAAATTAACTTGGTAAAAATCTTTCTACTTTTTGTGTCAAGCACATGTGAGTGCGTAGTCTGTCACACAATTCAATAAATTACTACCCTTAATAAACATTTCCCAGTCTGACAAAGAATTATTTGTACCACTTGTACTCCAAACCAGTTTCTAATAAATTGCAGCCATCACATCTGTTTTCTACCAGATCCTCTTTTGCCACCGGTCTTACCAGAAACGAAAAATGTAAGAAAATAAGTTTTCCCGACCGGAATCCATAGTAAAACTAAGGTTGCCGACGAAACGTTTGGACACAATAGTTCCTATAAACCACGGCCTACAGACTCGAACCTTAGTTTTAATATTTCTAGAAATAGTTTCAATATCATGTCGAAGGACATGACGGAGATATGAGATTTTTAGATGTTTGACAATTCCCAGAAATTCTCCCTCAATCCCAGCTCGCGTAAATACTTCCAGAGGCAAAAAAGCAACCCCTCCTCCCATATAACACAATAGGATTACTTTGATTAAATTTTACAACACCCCAAACTTTCTGGGTTTTGCTAATTAGCATTGAAAAACGTTAATTTCTGTCATTCAGAAAAAAACACGTTTCTTGATAAAGTTATATTAACATTGTGCCTAAAAAAATGTGAACCACTTCACTAAATTCGTTCCAGTTTTTAAATAACCTCAGGATAATTTTAAATTAAGTATTATAAAGGCGTTTACTAATCTAATATTTACATGACACATCCTATAATTTAGATAGTTACACCAAGGGGGGTTGAAATTAAAAAAGAATAACATTTTCATTCGGCTGTTACTTTTACCTACCATTTTCAGGCATCTTGAGGCGTCTGCCATATTGGAATTGTAGTGGGCAGGCAGCACAAAAAATTATTTTCATAAATTAGAATCTATTATTTCTAACTATAAATTAACTTAATAACAAAAAGAAAAAATTGATTACCGAATCCAACCGCTCAAATAGACGAAACAAATTTAAAGTCCAAATCTTTATTTCCGAGTTTACCTACGCATCTAATTGGGTACATACATTTTAATAAGAAGTCATTATTTTCATTAGTTTAAAGTATGAACGTAGTTTTAGTTACAAACTTTATGTTTTAATAACTACTTAATTTTCACTATTTCGCAATCAAATTTTCTATTTTGTATATTTGCCAAATGTTACACACCTGCGAATTTCTGCTCCACAATCTAGTCATTAATTTCCCATAAATTGATTTTTATTCCAAAATTACCTACTAATTACGAAAAAAACTAATAAATCGATTTCTAAAGCTAACACCACCTCATTTCAAATTTGTGACATAATTTCGCTTCCTCTAAGAAAGTAATAAACCACCATCAAGTATTTATTCTTTAATTAACGTTTGGAATCGAAGCCTATACGCAAACTGAATTGGTAACATTATTTAGATTCATTGAGTTAGATCTTTAAATCGCATTATTGTGCGTATTATTTCACCGTCAAAACAATAATATAAAGACTAGGTAAGTATTATACGCATAGAAGAATGCATATCCTTTTCATATGGGTGAGAATCTACAGCCGAGGCCAGACGTTTAATGAAGCTTACATTTTTTAAAGGTATTAAAGAACAGTTCATTGGTGGTTAAATGGTTATGCTTAATTTTTGATTTATTAATCCTAACTGATATAGTAATATCATTACCTATACACGCAGGATTGAATATGAAAGCTTATTATTTAACGACTTGAACAAAAAAAAAACAAACTGGTTAATTGGAGTGCTTCAATAAGAATTTGATAATCCCAAAAGAAACGTTATAATTATCATTAAGTTTTTAGAGTAACAAAATATAAAGTACACAGACATACGTAGGTATATACATTTTATGATGTTTTAGGGTTACCTATACAGGCATTCCAAAATTCAAATATTTTTTAGAAATTCTCTGATTGAATTTTGATCTGTGGTTTTTGGCTATTTTTTTATCACTTTTTTACTGCATTCATAAATTATCTGGAGCTTATTAAACTGTAAAAGAAGTGACTTCTAAAAGAACGCCCTCTACATGTGTAATGTAGTATTCAGAAAATATCCAAGAATCGTCATTCTTCTCGAAGATAGACATTTGCAGTTATCATTACAGCATATCATTCTTATATAGTTTTTGCCTAAATTTTGAGCCGATTTCATAGTTTAATGTTACTGGTTTCCTTTTATTAACTTTATGCGACAGGTGGTGTATTTTTAAGACAAGCCGTAGAAAGCAACGACAATACGAACGCTATTGAGATTTTCTGAGCTTTAGGCGAAAGCAGAAATGTGCCACTTGTAGTTCACAATATGTCACTTGTCTTATAAAAACTAACAGATAGCTCAAATAATTTTGAATAACACACATTCTGCTATGCAGCATTTCCTGACCTCTGAACTTTCAGAAAGTGTTAATTTTTTCAAATAATATAATAAACTCGGCAATTTTTTAGAAGTATTATTTATAAAGGCAATATTGCTATGGACAATCACTCAATTTCATTAGTGTTAGTTTTTTTATTGGTTCAAAACTTGCATAAAGAACATTTGCATCATCATGAAATATTTTTCTGTATTTCGTATTGTCTATAATCAATTTCACTAAAAGTTCTAGATCAGATGATTTGCATTTAAGGTTGACAAAATGCAACAGTAAGTTAGACCATAATTACGAACAGTTACAGTAAAGAAATTCATAAAGAAGCTGATTACGATCAATTCGTTAATCATTTCTCACGAAACACGTATCAGGGTTTCTCCTGTTTTTCTTTTGATAGAAAATGATTTCTCTTTATGCCAAAATTTTCCAATTTCTTGCACTCTTTTTTACTAAAATCGCCTTTTCTTTTTTTTATGTCAAAAGCCTTAACTTTGTGAAAACCTTTTACCAACACTGCTAGTAGGTAGGTCAACATTTTCGAATAAACGAGTTGGTATAGTACACTTCCACTACGATTATAGATTGAAACGCCCTTTCACATGGTGTAGACCTCGGCCTTGAATCCCAAGTTAATAACAGCAGTTCACAACGAACTTGATAAACGTATTACTCTTATTTATACATTATTTTTCCATTAATCTCATTATAATAATTATTTATTATTAGCATTTTGTTCAGTGCATATTTGAAAGGAAGTTGATCTCTTACGCAACTGGTTGACCAATCTTTACAAAATCAGCAAGCACTAGACAGCTAAGAAATTTTGATAATTTTGACCCAACTTATAATTATAGCAAAAAACAATTCCTAGTGGTTACATGTCTGCCCGAAACAGCTTGTAAAGCAGATAACGGTTTTAGAATGTTCAAATTTAATGATAAAATTATCAATTAACTATCGATAATAATAGAAATACTTTTTTGGTGTAGAAATAGATTTTAAAAAAATTAAAACCCGTATGTAATTTCTTTTTTTTCTTGAACTTTAAAGCAAGGTATAATTACATAGGTACCTAATATGCAGCATAATAATATTTCTAATTAATTGCACAACAAAAATATAAATATTTCCGAAAGTTGGTGCTCGATAATTATATTAGGTAGACTTCGAATGGTTGTATGTCAAACAGCATACAGGTTATGACTTAAAGTATAAAAATTGTATAAGAGTAAAGTACCCTCATTTCATAAAGAAAAGTTTAATTAATTAACAATACATAATTAAAATTTTATGGCACATTATTCATCAAAATCAAATCAATTTCGTATAACTTTGTTTGAATTCAAGCATAATTATAAAACTCAAATTTTTAATATTTTAGGGAACCCAAGCTTCATGTTTGTTGCAACGGTATTAAACATATCTTAAAAATTCCGCAAAAATTCTTTTTAACGATGTAAGACCTGAGTAATGATAGTACTCATACTACAAAACTCTCATTAAAAGTGCAAAATAATTATTTTAAATTTTTATTTGGAATTTTTTACAAAAAAATTTTTTCCTTAGAAGTCCATTTTTTGATATTTAAACACAACTATTAATTCTCAACACCTATTCTTTATAAAATTTTGTTGCATTTTCTGAAGGAAAGGTACCTACTTTACTCTTATGCAATTTTTATAATTTAAGTTCTACCCTGTATGCGGTTCGACATGCAACTATTCTAAGTGAACCTATATGATTATCGAACACACTGTATAAAAAAGCTGTTGAAATTCATTTTAAATAGCGTTTTATTCGAGCGATATAAAAATGTATTTCTTTGTAAAGGTCCATTTATAATTATTTTATAGGCAGGTTTTCACTGTACGACTC
The DNA here is from genome assembly GCA_947389935.1 of Agrilus cyanescens. Lineage (NCBI taxonomy): Eukaryota > Metazoa > Arthropoda > Insecta > Coleoptera > Buprestidae > Agrilus > Agrilus cyanescens. The sequence continues at coordinate 12,128,147 of OX376707.1, read as the reverse complement.
ATTTTTAGTCGGCATTATTAGTCGTCCTACGGGAGCGACACCTATTACGGCTCCAATGTTACCCTCGCTCTAAATAGTACCAACTTTGTGGATCTAGACGTCTAACCCCAAAGAGAAAAAATTTTGTTCCCCTATTGAATTTTCTAGTTAATTCAAAGGATTATTTTTCTTTTTTTTTTTTTTTTGGGCTTGATAATCTTGAAATAAAGTATGTTTAAATTATAATTTGTGTATGTTTAAGAAACATGACTGAAATTTTAATTTTAAATGATAATTCATCTACACTAATACTATAAAGAGAAAAGATTTGTCTTTTTGTATGTTTCTGGCGAATAACCTAAAAACTACAGGATCGATTTCAAAAATTCTTTCATCGTTAATTCTTTCATACGTTAACGCTGAGTAACATAGGCTATATTCATTACTAGAAAAAAAAAATAGGGATGCGTACTACCCGTGCGAAGCTGGGACGGGCCGCAAGTTCTGACAGAAAGTTAAGAGAATTCGAAGACTATCCAATGTTTGAGGTTATAAAATAGTTGGACTTAGCATCAGAGTTAAAATTTGCTTTTTTACTCTTACTACTATAGTGGTACCGCAAATACCTACGTTGTTCTTTTTCAGTAATACCAATTTGTTTTTATAGAATGTTCGTTTTTAATCTGACTTTAATTTTGTATATTGAGGCCTGTATGTTTTCAGTTAGTTATATGGAAACATTTTCTATAATTTCACGTATTTTTAAAATCTGATGGTGAGGCACAAGAAAATAAATGGTTTTCATAAAAGGAATAACAATAAATAAGCATTTTAAAGAAAGCTAATCCATGTACGTTTCTACAGCTTTTACTGAATTTCCAAAGCCATTGGACAGAGGACAAGCGTACTAGCAATGTGTAACGCACATTTTCAACTCAGAGCCACATAATTAACCCACATTTGCACCTGTTGTAACCGCAATTCCAATATTATAAATCCATGCATTTGTTTTTATCTTTGAGTTATTATTATGGACTCAATACTAACGAAAAGTACAGTAGAATATAATCATATACTTGCACTTACATACGTATGTACATGCGTGCATGTAGTCGAAAATTGTTTCATAATTGACACTCTTAAAAAAATCTGTTGCCTTGCAGTAGACAAAGATAGTACGACGTTGTAATTTACAGACAACACAATTATATGTTTGTACGTCTGTATCATTAAGCATAGCGAAATACCAAATTGTATTAAAATTCGGTAAGGTTACAAAATCAGCCCATTTATTCGATCAACGGTGTAGAAAATTAGATGGAACGAAAATAGTTCAGTACCATCAGACAATCGGTTCAATTCCATTCATCCTCTTCATTTCCACATTCCCCGAAAACAAAAAGATTCAAATGTTCTTAATCACTGCGAATAATAAATCTATCTTGGTTTCTGCCTGCCCTTATTTACTACTGTTTATGCCTCTAATATGTCTGTAACTAACCCTTTATGCCTCAAAAATTGATCCATCCTTCTGTTTCTCTATGCAGTATTACTGATTACCATTGTGCTCTTTGCACCCTTTGTTGTCCTACTACAACGACCCTACCATGTCTAACATCTTCTATCCACGATATTTTCATCACATTCACCGTCCACGTTCCTAATAATAATTTGGACCGTTCGCTACCAAAGAAATAATTTACATATTTTCATTAAAAATGGTCCAACCTGGTACCAATCTTTGTAATCAAACATTCTTAATCACTGCTTTAAAAAATTATATTAAACGGGAAATTACTCAAGTTCTCAAAAAATAGTACCATCAGGTTTCAGTTTCGTGACTAAAATAGATAATAGGAGACTGTGGTAGCAGAATAAGAAGAGATCTATTCTTAATTATGGTAAACTAACGAACACATATTATGAGGCGGAACACGCTAGTTAAACTGCCTTTGAGGTAATCAGGATGAGTTTTACTTGATACTTTTTTTACAGTCGTTATACAATTTTCTATTGATTGTGATATTGTCTTTATTATTTTCTCATGCAATTTTCATCGTTATTTTTTTCACATTGTTACTAATGATTTCATTTTTTCAGGTCAGTGAATTATCTCAGTACGGTGAACACAGTAAGTTTTAAACAACCATTAGATAATAGGTAATTAATTTTCGATTTGCTCACTTTACAACAATTTTTGCAATAAAAGCATAATATACGGAATGATATCTACTCCATCAATAGAATGTTTTATATACCATTCAATTGAACAGAAAATATTTGACTACTGAATTCATCATTTTAAGATTTTTTATCAAAATTACCTACTTTGACAATAGTATACTTTCTAATTTTGTACAATCCTTAGCTACTCGGAATAGGTATATATCGTAATAAATATCCATTAGAAGTGTGCATTGGTTCATTAACTTTCTATATCGTTTATTTTCGTTATAAGATGACAATGATACAAACACTTATTTGCATATTCCTTGCTCCAATTCACACATAATGGACGCCCCCCCTACAAATTACTGATATTATTCGCAACATTAGAGGCAAAAGTGAAATGTGGATTAGCCGATGGAATTTTGCGATAAATTAAACGATTCCGGAATAATATTTTTCAAGAAACCACGGGAGAATGTCTAGGAAATATGGTAGCATGAAATTTTTCTTCGAACGAGACATTATGAAGAAAATTTATCGATACGAACGAATTTTTAATATCACATAACACAACCGGTATTTAATTTTTAACTTTACCCACACAGTCTACTTAGTTAAAAATTGAAATAGGTTAAGTAATTACCAGAACATGGAAAATATCACCGCAAAAAAATTGGTTTTAATAAATAATAATAATAAAAGAGCGGTTATTTTTTGTCTCAAAACATTAAAAGGAATGGGGGCATGAAAATACATACTTATTATTAATAATCCAAGAAGGCTCAACGAAAGAAAAAGATAGAGAAACCTTGCAGTGATTTTCTCTTTATTAAAAGTATCGTTGCTTTTCTCTTTCTATGTAAGAATAAATAAGTACCGGCTTGTTACCCCGTTTGATCGCTATTAATTATAACAATTCTGAAACACGTAATTTTCATATTCACAAGTTAAAATTCCATTTTCTCATAATTTAAGTAAAACATTCTTAACAAGCCGTACCACAGAACTAATTAGGAAATATAATTCATCTCTCACTTGTTAATCAGTATAATAAGCAAGAGCTAAGCATTTTGTTTTATAATTTATGCGTAGGTACGCTTTTTTAATAAGAATGAAGCTAATATATTTAATGAAGCTAATAATGGAGCGTTTTTAAAACCTACACCTAGTTGCCTACTGTTTTAATTTTGGGTTGTAAATGTAAGTAATTGGGGATTTTAAATGAATAACATTCTAAATTTCTACTTAAATGTATCTTATTAAATTAACTATTATCCGTTTTTATAAATGACCTTTTTGCCTCATTCAAATAGTGTTATATTTCTACATTTGTAAAACAAAAACTGGATTTTACATCACTGTCATTAAGCGTTTTACCATTTACAAGGATTAAATAGTAAATAAATGGAAATCTGTTGGTGCAAAATCAGGACTATATGGCGAAAGTGACTACTCTTTTCAACATACAGAAAATAATATTTAGGAATTGACCGAATATGTGTTAAGCATTCATCATCATGTTGTAAAACTGTTCTTGGGTTAGGTAACTCGCAAAACTAAATAACTCATCAATATATATTGTGAAGGGCTAATTATAAACATATTAAAGGCAGAAACAGTAGTAAAGAGAGCAAGAGGAAAAGCTAGATTAGATTATTTTTCGCGAATAGGAATGTCAGAATTTGGGTTTCAAAATATATCCGGGTTGGCTCACGACAAAATAATTGAAGGTTAAGTTAGATCTTCTCTATTGTCTAATGCTTAGCTTAAATCTTTTTGGAAATAAAGAAATATAGAAAACTGCCTTCTAAATGGATAAGGAAATAATTACGCAAAATTGCCAGCTTCATCGTTTTTTCTAATACAATGTTATGAAACACAGTAGTAATCTTAATTTCAAAAATTTCCAGTTTCTTGTTTTTTTTAGTACCCAACACCGCAGGGAAAAAGACTTCCCTTTATTAGAGATAGGTTTACAAAAAAATACCTGCAAGTAAAGATTAACAAATTAGTGTGTAAAACAGTGACAATACTAATACACTAAGAAGAGAAGTTGAACTATATTTTTACATTACTCTGTATTACAATCCCCAGCAAAAGCTTAGAAAGATACCTACCGTCTTAAACATATAATAATTAAAAATTATTGTAAAACAATGTCGATATTTACTATTGTAGTGCTAAATTCACGATCGGTTTATTTTAAATCTAATAGGTAATATATGCGTTTACATTAAATAATTTTTTGTCGTTATGTCCACAGAAATTATGGTTTTATAATATCTTAATTTTTTTGCCATGACAGCACCAAAGAATTTTACTGCTTCTTTCGCTTAGTTAATTATAATTACCTACCTCTAATAGTTATTACTTTTCTTAATTTTAAAGCTCATTGACAGACAAAAACAATAATTTCATAATACGGGTTGTTCGCAAATCACTATGGTAGATCTGAATAATTCGTAATCTAAAAAAATACAGAGCGTGTTTACTTCATAATTATTAATAAATATAATTCTTTGCGTTATAAATTAAACGAGCTTGACCTTTGACCTTGACTTCTTGGAGATTATCGTAACCTTCAAGAGAAGATGAAGATATTCAGAAAGTTCGATAAATAGTCAGAAAAGTCGTAAAAGAGAAAGTGAGAAAGCAACAAGATTAGAAGCACATGTTTTTTTATGGTGATAAAGATGTTAAAAACGTGTAAAGTAGTTGCGGTCAGGCCGCAATTGTGTTTAACGGAAAAACGATACTGTACAATGTTTTTATTGTCATTCACTTCAAATTAAGATTCACAAAAAATACATAAAAAAACAAATGTTGCAATTACGTACGTGGTATCTTTATTTTATAGTTATAAACTTGCCCACCCACTTATTCGACGGTATTAAATTGTAAAGTCAAGTTCAAGGTAGATTCAGCATAGCTACTACATATAGAAATATTCCTTTCTATGAGCTGTAGTAACTGAAATGCTAAATAAAACTTATAAAAGAGTGTTCAACGAAATGAAGAATTAATTTAGGTAGTAGACAAAAATGAGTATTTAAAGTTGTTTACAATTTACATCAATCTATTGTAATCTAAATTTATAGAGCAAATTACCAATTATTAAGTTTCCGTTAGCACTGTCTTAAATGACTACCGTTTTATCCAATCAAACTAATTTAATGCCATATTTCCCAAGAGAATGAATGAGTTTCTCCCATATATAACTGAAACCACGCACATTCGTAGCAGCTTCATTGTTCTCACGCACAAGAAATGACGAAAATGATGCATTTCTTTAAGTTTTGAAACTTATAACAAAAGATTCTTTTCGTAGATATGTACGCCATGTGCGGGTCACTAAAAGAGGTTACAGTTTCTATTTTGGCGCCTAATAGTGGAATCACATCTCTCACACTAGACTGACTCCAAAATATTTTTTTTTATAATTTAAAAATATCATCAGAGGTAGAGTTTATTTAATTTAAGCAATGTAATTAACATTACGTAAAAATGTTTTTATTGATTTTAAACGTTTGAATGTATTTTATCATCGATCTGTACAAAAATCCGCGATCAAAAAATTTTTTGCACATATACCTATCTACAACTACACTAAAAAGGTTCTCTACATCAACCATTAACAATAAAATGACGTCACGCGTAAGCTGTTAGGCTTTCCTTTTCTTAAAGGTAACAGTATAATAACGACTTAATTTGAAAACGTTATATCCGGCGCCGAGCCGGTACTGGTTTTGCCGGAGTGTGTGTAAACGGCCTTACCATCAATGTCACAACGTTCATCACCGTAGAGTGAGATTTTGGAACCGAGACTTAAATTCGGTCAGATGTAGGAAGACCGAAGGGCTGTATCACTTAACCGACACCCTATCATGTGCAACTTCCCTAGCTGCATGCCGATACTTGCATATTTCATAGGCGTACTTGAAGGAAATAGCTAGTGCCAGCCCCTTTCAACATTATACCTACCTTCTTAGTACGGGGTTTGCTGGTTCGCATCTAGTCGTTTAGTCTCGGTTGAAAAATTTAGCACTACTTATCTATCAATCAATCCATTTTGTTACCTATTAACTTATAATTAGATCAAGTCAAATTATCACGGAGATCATATTGTATGCAGCTGTTTAGTTCGCCTTTCCTAGATATAAGTATAATTTGTATTCAATAAAAAAACTTTATTGATATTACTATGCAGCTATTGTATGTTATTCTTTTGAAAAAAAAAACTTGTATTTATATAGATCATGAGTTGTATTTTACATCTCATAATGTCAGGCAAAAGGTCAAAGTATCTATAATTTATAGCAAGCGAAACGGAGCCATTTAGTAATAAGATGTTAATATAAATTCATCGACTATTTGTTAAACGCTTATTTGTCTGTCATTACTAAAGAGAAAACATTACTACTACATATGTTAAACGATAAGAAGTATAGGAACAAAAATACCTTACTTATAGTTAAAGACATTCGATTACTATTTGTATGGAAATTTTATTGGTGTTACATCTATCTTAGCTCACGGTTTGTGGAAATGATTAGGTGATTGCAAATGAAATAGCTAATAGAAATTGTTTAAGAGATGCGCGCGTTATTCGGTTTATTAATTTTAATAGAATATGCTTCCATGATGTCACCTACATTGGCTCCGTCGTAGAAAAAAGGAAAGGAAAATTCACTGTCATCACCAGATGACACTAAGCCCCATTGTTGCCTAATATTACTCTTGAAAATGGCCATTCGATCGAAACAATTCTTACTACCTACTGTTACAAACCATTGCAACAAGCAGTTAGCGCCGCGAGAGAAGCAAGTAAAATTAAAACGTGCATTTAACGCCGAGACCTTGCCATTAATATATAAGTTTATGTATAATACTTTTATTTTGTTTTATATAGTTTACACATTCTGTTTTCGTATAATATTTTAAGATGTGTACATTAATAATAATTTAAAAAAATTTAGAATCCAATAGTACTAAAGGGAATGCGTTTCTACTCACAGTTTGTTAAAATCAAAATTATTTCAGATTTGAAGACAATTGTTGGTTTTACTTTACTAAACTTTTAAAACATATCTGTAAGGGAAAATTACAACTCTGAGTACATAACAATTACAATACAATGTTAGTAAAGTTGAGTTGCATGTTTGTAAATGTACAATTGAAAGTTAAAAGTTTTTTGTAATTTTACTAATTGTATTGTACTTCGAAGTATTGTAGCATAGTACCTAGCTTTATCACGCCTGTTTCTTGAATACAATACATTATACTAAAATTACCAATCATTTTCAACACAGTTTATTTGATAGCTGCTTAGTAAATTTCAATATACGTTTTGTATTTTTTAAAAAAATCACAAAACTGAATTCTACTATTATTCTATTGATGTGCCTAATAACTTCCAACATTGTTTTGTAAAATTACTACAGAAATATGCAAGCTCCTACCACAAAAAAACATTTATAATAAACTAATAAATAAAATTAAAAAAGTTACCATAAATTAAAGTGTGAAGGATAATAAAAATTTTTGTTTAAAATCCAATACGAAAAGAGATTTACAAAGCCGCGGCGCTAAATGATAACAGTTTTCTTTGTCGGTTATGGTAGTAATTTACTGTTCAATTTTTCAATCATCTTCTTATCTATTTAATAGATACGTATTACTTCGGTTCTATCTTCGCGGCGCTATCGGCACGCGAAAAGGTCGCGGCGCTATAAGTACAGACTTTAGAAATTAAAACCGACTACTAAAGGAACAATTCAAAGTTAAAAAAAATTATAATGGTATGTTGTCATAATGTCGCTTCTTCTTACAAAAATTAACTAAAACTGATCAAAGTAATAATTAAGTTTTAAGGTAATATCCGTTTTCAAAAAAATGTAAAAAAACGCGTAGGAATGTCCTTGACCGTGTAAAAAGGTGTTCATCGGTGAAGGTACGAAACTTGCTAGACGGTTCCAGAAATTCGGTAATCGAGTTCTTTCGTGACTTTCGATTTTGCTTCTGTCTGCTATAACATTATTAAATTCACGAAAACACCTGCAATTGTTTACATTGTCTGAGAAATTTGTGGTGTCACGGTGAAACAAATACGAAACGCTCTTTTTTGCTACGGATTGGATCCTATAATTTTATAGAATCACATTGAACCACAAATATCGAAGTCCTTCAGAAGAAAGTTAATTAGTTTTGTTATTGGCACACAGATTTACCCATTTTCCTTAACAATATGATTTGTTGCTTTGAAATTACCAGTAATTTAAAATCAGATAGAAATGTGGATAATACACGTTTTTGTCGCTTTTGGTCGTCGTAGAACAAAAGCTACGTTGCAGCAATGGATGTCTGTAACATCGCATTCACAACGTGGAAACCAACAATTTCAAAAACAGCATTGTGAAATTTAAAAATAATTTGCTACTTACGAAACTTTAGGGGCTTACGTTTATAAAGCAATTCGAATGAGGAATATTCTCATGCCATTAGTTTGGTATTATTTGCTATTATAATTTTCTCATAGAACCCCTTGACCTGCATTATATGACTTAACAACAACAAATTCGGTGTGAAACCATAGAATTATCAGCCAATTTGGATGAAATTTGGATCAACTTCTGTAAATACCAACATAATTTAAAGTTTTGGTCGATAACGAATTCAAAATGTAAAAAAAAGAACAAAAGTTCCATTACTTCCTTTATTCAAGTAAAGAAAAATCGTTTGTACTCATCCACCGAAAACACAGAGGCATTTCTTTAGCACATTCAAAAAATTGAATAATTAACAATTTTCTTTTTATAGAATGGTAAAACAATGAGAAGTGCACTTAAAATTAGATGAAATATCCTGATACCTATTAAAAGCCTTTTTTACCGACTTACTTCAGTTTATGATGCATGATTTTTTACGCAAAATACGTAATATACTATGGCTTATTACGATACAGTGGGCTGTGTAAGTGCTCTACTACAACCCATTATTTACGCCAAAAAGAAAATTTTATTTCCCCTGTCTTTACTTAAAGTACTCTACCGTTTCTTTCTTACAAAATCCCAAATGATTACACAACAGCAACCTTTTGTTAACTCCATTCGTAACCTGGCACAGTTTTCGCCCAAAAATATACATTTCTTAATCAAAGATGATTATTTTGTAAAGCCCGCTTCACACGAGGCAAGTTTACCCGCTGGATTTGCTGCTTGATTTCGCTGCTAGGTTTCAAGCGTGTGATGATGCTAGATGTCGTGATGGTTTTTTTCATTGTTGGCTTCACACGATGCAAGTTTTGAAGCTGGATTTTAAAGCTATCTGGTTTTGTTGCATGCGCAGTGACAGCTCCAATATAAACAAAAACACTGATTGAATACTATATCATCTGTTATTTTATGCGCATGTCAACCACGTGATAAAATACTGCTTCCCGATTGGCTCTCATTCGAGTCCAGCAGCAAATCTAACTCGGAAAATAGCGCATGTTCTATCCGTAAAATCTAGCAGGATCCCAAGCAACCAAGCCCGCAGTGACGTCATTTTCTATCTCCTCAGCCAGCTCAATTGCCGGTAGAGGTCCCAGCAGCAAATCCAGCGCGTAAACTTGCCTCGTGTGAAGCGGGCTTAATAGTGTAAACTAAAAATTGCTTGCCTTAAGTATGTAGATCACATACTTATACATTATATACTTCCCATTCGTAATATAATTGATATGATTCAAAAGATTTCAAATCATGTCAACAGAATTAGAAGTTTTGATTAGTTAACCAAAGAACATAATTACAACTGTTTTTTTCTGGTTTTTATTACTGAAATCGGATTTTTAATAATAACATATCTAAATAGTTCGTTCAAGTTGTTCATGTGCAAACAAGTGAGGGTTGTTCTTTATAAATCATATATCGTTTCAGGGATCAACCTCTCACAGGAATTGCTTTTTTTCTGTAATTTTTACATTATCCCAATCGAATTGCACTATAGCATTTTAGATCTCCGAATTATACTGAATCAACATTATTTTACCATTGCCGATAATTTTCATTGGCCTATGTAGATGGCGTGTCGCGTTGAACGTATACAGCCACTTTTTTCGTAGTTCGCAGCTAGAAATTTAAAAGCAGGCGCTTTTGTCATATCACCCCTAAAGGCCAAAAGCGTTTTTGTCCCAGGCGCTTTCGACTTATGTAATTAATTTGGTAAACTGCATTCGTTTCATTTTCTTTTTTATCTTTATCTTTACCCTTAACCGTGATGTTAATAAGTTTATTATGAACTATTAACTTCATTAAAATTTAAAATTTTTAAAATCCTACTTCCGTAGTTGAAGTTGTGATTGATGTTTGGTATAATAATCATCGGCCATTAATGTTATTTTCATCAGCAGTTACTGGTTGTTGATCTATATCAATTTTTATTATTCATAGAAGTAGTTCTAAAATTTATTCAAGTGTGTATATATTCATTTTAAAAATTGAATATGAACTGTAGCCGCATTAAGGACGTTGAATTTCCAAAGAATATGGTAGTAAACACTTTCAAAAATTTATAATTAATTATTTCAAGTTTGTGAGGTAAATACATAACTTAGGTATTTAATGTATTACTAACAAAAATGGTTTGAAGACAAAATTTGAACAAATAGAATCTAAAATTAAATGTTCAACCGCTGTAAATTGCTTCAAGTTCTCCAAAAGTACTCCGTTATTCGCTATTGAAAGCGACAGTATAAAAGTATATACTAATCACTAATCAGAAATGAAAAAAAAGAAAAATGTATGACCATTGCAGGTTACCATTTTGGGATGCGAAACCCTCGGTACGAATCTAGCTCAAACTTGGCCGGCCGGTTTATTTTAATTCAACGTTTTCGCATTTTTCAATAATGACATACTTCTACGCCCGAATGAAATACGACTTTGGAGCCGTTTACTTAGCGATTTTGTTGTGACACCATTGCAATTTTTTTTGCTTTTTTTGTCACACCTGTTTCTTTCCTACGTCCACATTCTAAATGAATTGCACAATCTTGAATGGATTTATCAAACAAAAATATAAACACTTTCAATGACCTTTTGTTACTCGGTGACTAATACCTACTACTTTATTACAAGAAAAATAGAAAAACTGACTAAAGGAAACAATTACATGACAAATAATTCTGCAGCAAATACGAAGTGAAAGTTTTGTGACGGAGAGCATTTCCTTTAACATAGATACATTCATAAAGTGTTTGTATAAAGTTTTCCATAGGTACACCAGAAAATTAACATGATACATATACCTAAGTTACGCTAGAGCATAGGTAGGTACCTCTGAGGACTACTTATGAGGTGTATTCTTGTTTCGTTTCTTCGTGTTTCGTCACCCAATAATAATTTACTTGCAGAGATCGTTTTTGTGATTCGTCACCTACGATACTTCCTTAATAAAATCATTCGTGACTCATCACCTTCTCCTGCCACTGTTTATGGATAGAAATTGAGAACGAAAGGGTATCTATGAACTAAAGATTTACACTTGTAAATAATATTGTTTTAATATTTTTCCTTAATTACATAAATAACACATTTAATTATATTAAATAATAAGTAATAGAACGTTCTAGGATAAAAGATAATAATTTCTGGACTACTAGTCAACGCATAAGGACCTACATAAACAGAAACAGGTTTATTTGCAGATTTAAAAGTAAGGGTAGCCTAATATTATTATATCATTTATTTATCAATCTGACTAGGTATTCAAAAGGTAAGTCCCAAGAGGACTCTGCAGAGGATACAAAAGTTCCCGTGCGGAGACCTAGCAATATTCAACGAGCTTTTTACTCACAATCAGAGTCTTTGTTTTTAACTTTTTTGTTTTGTCAATCTTAAGCCAAGATGATTTTCACCCTAGTGACTATTAACCAAGGTGACGAATCACGAAAAAGAAAGACCTCTGCAGGTAAAATTTTATAAGGTGACGAAACAAGAATAAATGTTTTATGTACCTACAGGTTATCTAACACCAGACTCAAAACTAATTTCGGAAGCTTTTTTGTTAAAACCTTGAAGCCACCATTCTAATTTAGCGTACAAGGGAGGGATCTTAAAAGTTATGAACATGTGCATTTATGGATAAGAAATCGGAAAAAATTAAAAATTTGTAATTAAATACACAATTGTTTAAATTAATGCATTTTGCATGCAGCTTACTACACAATTTCTAGGGAAATCACATTTCGGTATTAAACAATTACAAATTCATACAATTAGCGAATCAGATCGTGCTTTCGTTGCTGCAAGCTAAAATGGTTCAACTACCAGATGCGATTCTAGTAGATACTAGCAGCAATGAAAGTACCGACATCCTGATTCCTTAATTACTTAAATATTGTAGGTATTTTATTATTCCAAACGTTGGGGAATTATAAGGGAAATTAATATCTTGCAGTTTTTCAAAAAATCGAAGTTAAAACGTTGTCGATCTTTAGTGATCACCGAGTCATAAAAATTCTAGTAATTGCATTCATTTTTGCTTGAACTTCAACTAATTTTACATAACACAAGCGGAAAGGTTACGGTAAATGGTGCTGTGTTATTGTTTAATTACGTATTACTAATTGCAATTTAATATCGGTTGAACCTATTTTTTACAAGGCGTTTCTGTTTGTGATACATTGCACGATGACGTGTCAGTTTTGCAAGTATTACATACAATTCTAACCTTGCATTGTTTTTACTGTTATTGTAACATTAGAAACACTTCAAAAAATTGTGAGAAATTTTTGTTTCTCCATTCTTATTAAAAAAAATATATATTTATTTTCTCCAACTACACAGAAGCCGAAAAAAATTGACATTCTAAAACACTATGCAAACTTTAATGGAACAAATAAATCAACAACTTGAAAAATTGTTTATTGTGGTATTTTAATTTGGGTAAACCATTGCAAATAATTTACATTAATAAGGAACATTTTCATAAAGTAATTCGTTGTAATTAACATAGGTATCAGCAAATATTATGGAAGCCACCTGGTGAAATTTCATCAAAATTTAACTCTTCGGTGGAACAGTCAAACCTGTGTGTATAAAAATTTTGTCTAGAGCTTAAGATGTTCATTTAATCAAAGCTCTCTTCAAAGAGATGGTTTAACAACACGATACCTATTCTCTATTCACAAAACAAATAGAGCCGCTAATATGTCAAATCCTCTCCAAGATAATGAATCAACAATTTATCGCATTTTGTGACTGGAAAGTACGAGACTTAAATAATTTAAATTACTAACAATTTCATTCATCAAAAGATAAATTTGTTACTCATTCACTGTAATTGTCAGGTGTTCTGCCTGTTTCTATAATTGCCTAACAATAATGCAATAGTTAGGTTTTTTTATATAAACAAAGCATTAAAAGACAGTTTTTGAGTGTTTGGTAAGCTAGTAACTATTACGGTATATATTTGGCACGGTTGATTTGCGGATGACTTTCATTTTCTCTGCGACACAATAGCATTTGCTACGTGGAGCATAACAGTACATGCCCAGGTCAAAGAGTAAGGTCATGAAACGGAATAGACTGAAATTGATTTAATTTAAAACTTACTTTCACCGTTTAATGAATAAATGATTGACTTAAGCCCCATTTTAATTACCTATTCAATATCTAAGTACTTATTGCAACATCAAAGAACAGTATAATTAATATTTGTACGTATCATATCGTAAATTACAAATTTTGGGTTGAATTCGGTAGAAGAATTAAATTTTCATATTTAAAGAGATCAATTATTCCACATTATGTCATAGATCAATAATAATTAAATCTATAAGTTTGATCAGCTCATTCTATTGCTGACTTTTGTATTATTAATCAGCAGAGTTATCCCCGCTTCTTACCGAATATGAGCTGAAAAATTATAGTTTGGAAAATTGTATATCATTTTCCTCATTTAGGAATATTAAAAAAATTTTGATAGCTTTGAAACATTTTAAAATGCAACTTAAAAACTTAAAACTTTTGGAGGATTTTTTTAAACATTAGGAAACTTTCTAAAAAATCCTGAAATATCATTAAACACTGTAGATCACTCTAAGCCGTTCTTCACTTTTGAGAAATATTTTATAACGTTCTGTGTAACATTCGGGAACATTTCTGAACATTCACTAACTTCTTGGATAATTCCATAACTTTGTTACATTGTGAGACATTCTGAAACACATTGAGAGACTTTCGAATGATCTTGAAGTTCAGTATCATCTATGAACACCTATATCTTCATAATTAACCGTAACAGCTTCAAAATAAATCCTTCATGGATAGGGGATGAAGGACTATCATACTGTATAACTCCCATAGGGGGAGTGACCCACCCACATTATTAACTACTCATTAGAGAATGTTAATCCAGTTGTGGACGAGCTTCCTAAATGGCTGATTGTCACTAAATCTATTAATTTATAATGCTTGTTTTTATCATCAGAATGAACCTTATAAATTTTGAGCAAAATTAGAATTGTTTCATAAATAAAAATATTAATGTAACTCAAATGCGAAAAATGCTATTTCTTGTCGTTTGTATGTACGTATAAGCTAATTAATAATAGGTAATAGAATGTGCTAATTAACGAAAAATTATTGTTGTTTTATCAATACTTTGAAACACGCAAATATCGTTCCAGGAGGTTGGTATTAATTATATAATAAATCCTTTTTATTTATAAACTCTATTAACCAAGCGGAATTATGATACCTATGTACCTCAGCAAAATGTTCGAAAAAGTAGTTATTCATGGTGCATAGTGTATTAAAAGTAAAAACCGTAGCTAGTGAGGGAATTTCAAAAGTGATGATTTTATTAACATATTTATTTATCATTATTTTACAAGAGAAATAAATACAAAAATTTGAAAAGGTATATAATTTTCTCTGAATCATATATCAAATACTTAAACAACCTAAACACTGTTTTCGAGTTATGGGCATTATGAATATCTTAAAGTGTACTATAATCAATTTTACAATCTTACAAATTGGGACCAACTCACAACATGGTCAAGGCTTAAATTAATTTAAAAGGGAAAATGTTATTATATACGACTATAAAATTATTGCAAGAGACTATATTATATAAAATTACATAAAAAGAAAATTGAAATATTTCATTTTTGTAAGAAATTCCAATCGATCGATCCATTGTGCGTGGAAGTTATGACAGAAAGTTAAACTTTTTTCCTGAACTTTGCAAAACTGATTGCGCTCAGTGCGACGGGGAAGGTCACTGTTATTGTAATTAGTTCTTATGTAACTTTAATATAAACACCACTTCTTAATGACCTCGTAATAGAAAAATTATGAATATTCACGACCTTTCCAATTACAATTTTTCCCAGAGTGCTTTTTTTAATGATTTAATAGTAGTGTTGCTAATAGTTTATACTAATTATTTATTTATGTAGATACCTAGATATTTATTTTCATTTTAAAATAAACGAATCATTTACATTCGAATCAACAATAGAATAATTATAAAATTACTTTTGAGATAGGATTAGCTAAAAATTTAATAAAGTAAACGCTAAAATACCATAAATAGCAATAAACACCACCTGTTTCCGGCATATAATAAATCCATATATGTTTCTTATTGCTTCAATAACCACAGTCTTCTTTTCAATTTCTCCTAATTTTAGCTCTTTAACTCTACCTAATAAGGACCTACTTTGGAAGTAGCGTTTACACGATCTTAAAATCAAAATCTAACACAATCTGGCTTCTTATCGTGCTAGGTTTTTGCAATATAAATAAAAATTTTTGAGCACGGATTCTCATAGTAATTAATAACAAAAACATTTGTATAAATTGCAAATTTTTAATGGTGGAATATTTTGCATTTAATTTTTTTACGTTAAAAAAATACCATTAATTTAAGTCATTGAAGTTGAATTTTAGTTCATTAAATATTTTGACAATAAAAAATAATTATGAAAAGTATTCAAAAAAGTTCTTATTTTCCTAATAATTACCTTGATTCCATAATACTAAAACGGATAGAAGTGTTTATTTTTACATTCCTATCCTGCTTGAAGAATTCATTCGTGAACGCGAAACGTCCATGGAATGCAATTATTCGTCAGTCAGACCTAAGTTCTAATTAAATTATCAATATTAATTTATTTTAAAACCACAATCAGTTTGTTAATTAGAACAGAACTGTTATAAATTACGCGAAACAAAAATAATTTACGAAAACTACAAACAGATTCAATTAGTTACCTCAGCGTTAGAGGAATTATTTAATCATTTGTTGCAAAGTGAATGGTTATAGTAACAACACATAGTATTTATCTTACATAGTTGATTACCTTCATAATAATAAACCATAGTTTATCATTGACTTTGAACTAATTGTTACATTTATAACCACCTTGTCCATTATACACACGTTTAATGTAAACCTGTGAAGGTATTTCCATCAAGGTACGTTCTGTGAATTGGTAGGGACAACAATAAAAAGACGAAAGTCTGAACAATTCTATAAGGCTAGTCATACTTTGACGTCATATTTGAGTTATTGATATTAATTCTTGTTAAACTATTGGGAATATTTAGAAATATTAATTTATTTGTGTTCGTAGTATATTTATCCTGAAGTGTAAACCATAGACATTTGAACAAAAAAGAGTCAAGTTTCAAAGTCGAGTTTTGGAATTTCGGTGGAAGTTTGGTCACTGTTTTGGAGTTTCCACAAAAACACATTTTAACTATTTATTTATTCGCAAAACCTTAAAAGGTCTCAGTTAGTCAAAAATTATAATAAATATTAAAACAAACCCCGAAGGGCATGTAGTCACCACAAAGAAATAGAGGAAAAGTATACAGGGTGGATCAAAATTGATTTTTTTTGTCAGAGAAATCCTATTTCCGGAGTTGACAGAGCAAAATTTTGAGAAATTTTTAATGGAAAACCGCATGATGTTATAGTTTCTGATCTTATACAATTTCTCCTGTTTATCTTTTTTCAATGATATGATGTGGTTGCTTATTTTCAAAAATAGCGGAAATATTAGATATCTTTTCTTTGCAACACAGTGGACTTTGTTGAGTTGGTTCTGTATTGACTTTTTTAACTTAACATCATATCTACGACTAGTTGAAATAAATCGTTTTCTCTTCACTTTAATTTATTAATCATCATAATTTAATTTAAAATCGTATATTAACTCTTAAAACAGACCAATCTTGACCACCCTGCATGTAAGTACCTATATTACTTAGGTTTTATAAAAGTGATGATCTGCCGTAAATTTGAAAACTACCAAGACCACCTGTTCAGCTTTTTATTTTAATAATTGTTGTCTAATTCAAACCAGTTCAGAATTAATAAATGATACAACTTGGAGAAGGAGTTGAAATGAGTTCTGATGAAGAAACAGTAGAGTGGCAAAGCGTCCAATAAAATTTCTACATTTTTCTTTAAAACTTAAGCTAGTTTAACCAAATTTCTATATTATAAATTTTAACCATATTAATTTATCCAATCGTCTGTCAAAAAAAAAATTTTGTTTAATGTTTGAACATATACAGACATAAACTACTTGTATTAATATAAATTGAAGTCTGCACTAAATGCAAGTTGACTGAAAGAAAGGTAGTTTATAACTATAACGTATAACGCACGGGGAATAAGCTTACGTAACATGTAGAAGAATTGGAAAGAAATTTATTGCAGTCCGCCTTCCTAAAACGACTCTTAACATATCCACATAGTCTTTCCTGTCATTTGTAATAACTTTACTAGTGCAATTTTATTGACTATTATTACAATAGTCATATAGGCACAACTTTTTTCACTATATTTCATTTCGTCTTGTATTGAATAGTGTTAGCTTGACTTCCAATAACATTTTACTGTATTTACCTGCCTTAACCGTAAATGTTATCTAATTGTGTAACAATTACGCTGCTAATTTTTCATATAAATCAATCAATCTTGACACATACATAGGTAAATATAACAGGATTGTCCATAAAGCTTAAGCCAACATTTGCAGGAACAATTTTTTGCTTTACTCGCCCACAGTTTTCAATTGAAGAGATTTATGTATAAGGTTTCCATATCATATTATAGCGAGGTCATACTCTTATAGCTAACATACGAGTTTTAAAATTCTATGTTAATGCTAAAAAGTACCTCATCTATAAATTTTGAAGAGTGAAGAGTTTTTTTTAATTTCTATCTAATAATTTACGATATTACAAAAAAATATATCTAATTGACGTAGTATGCCTATTTTCAAACGTGCCAAAAGTATCCTTGTAGTAGTTTTTGCATAACTTCAATGTAAAATTGCTCCGCCTCATTTTTTTTATAAAACGGACTCTGAACCCAACGCAAAATAGATCAACGCGGGGCCGGAATCGAATTAAACGGTGTTAGTAGGGGGTTAATGACGTTTCGTTCAGTTTCGATCGCGACCTGATCAATGTGAGTTAGGTATTTAGGGTTGCAAGTTATATCGCAGGAACTCACTATTAAACTATTATTTTAATGTTATTCAAGTTCCATTTTTTTGACATAGACTAAATTAAAATAAATGGGTGTGCCCCTGAGTTCATTTGCACCAGCTGACACACTTTCATAAACACTGAGAACAATAAACATTTATAGCTGCTTATTTATGAAAAAACTGCTAAATACCTATAACTAAAATGCATAACGAATTTCCGGTAAAAAAGCTACACAGGATACAAACATCAAGTGTCCTTAGCTTCCTTGAAGTTTAGTATCTTTTTAAAATAGGTTAAACTTAAAATTGTCCGTTTATAACGGATTTAATTCATGATGTGTTAATTAGTTTCTGTTAACAAGTTCACGGTGCATGTGGAACGAAATATTTTTTTACACTTTTTAATTCCGCAATAATAACAAAAACAACCGGATATCACGATTTGTACCTATGGTATTTAGGTAGATTTAATTGGTGGAAATCTCCGTTTTAAAGAGACGTGAAAAATTCAATTAACTTATATAGGAAGGAGATAATTCTTAACTGACAGAACTCCGTAAAAATATTAACTGTAGAAACTCTTCGGTTGTTCGAAATTTATTGTTCTAAAGCGTCGGTGAAATGTCTGATTAAGCAATTATTGAAAAATAAAGTAAACTGCACGCTGATCTTAACATGACAAGACGAAATGGACCAAGGTGATACATATAAATGAATTTGGTTATATATAATTACAATTTAAAATAATGTATCATAAATATAACAGTGTTAACTAAGGTGTAAGAGGGCTGAACTCAATCATTATTTCATTAAAATAAATTATTTTTTTGTCGATCGGTATAGTACAAGTTACTTTTGATAATGAACCTAATACGTATACTTAAGTTAAAATAATATTTGTAATTTTTTAAAATCAAAGCTGTTGAAGCAGCATGTTCATTTCAATGAGATGTCCATGTTCGAAATGTAAGCTCACAATCATCTCATTTCAGTTCAATTTATTAAACCTTTTTTATGTTTAAGATTTTTAATAAATTGGATACCATTCTATTATCCTTAGTTAGATTAGAATCTCACCTCTTAAACAAATCCTTGCGAATTCCAGCTAGGTAATTTGATTTTGTATTATTCATTTTGTTCTTACGTTATAGTCATTTTGCTTTTTGTAAATGAAATTAATTAGAATCAAGGAGGTTCTTTAAATTGATCAAACAGCAGTTGAAATAAGCTGTATTTTAAGTGGAGTAACTAATAATGAAATATATTAATCCCATATTTCATTATTATTTCCTAGCTTTAATAACGAAAAACTTTAATCAACTATTTCTTTTCCGACGATTGACCTAATTATATTTGCAGGAATTGAATTAAAATTATTTAGTTATGATTTTATAATTAGAGAAGTAAGTACTACAAGTTTTTCACACAGTAGGCAATCAGTTTAAGAAGTTATACAGAAACCCTTAATTTACCTTTAAATTAATAAAAAAGTTTAAAACTATTTACAAATAATGCTTGTTTTGAAATAATTTGATTAATGATAAATATGCTTAAAAGTTACAAACCTCAAAACACAAAATAGGTGATAAATTGGACTCGAACGTGGTATTCTCAGGTTTAATCCCCGTAATGGTTGTGATTTTTTTACAAAGAAAAACTTGAGGTTAGCCTAGTTTATTGGTTGAGTTTAAAGATCCATTAAATATTTTGACGATAAATTAAAATCGCAATTAAGCAAAAAGACTACAGTTGGACAAGCAACAGTTTATCATAATCATCACAGATATCGTTAGAGAGCATATGCATGGGCGATGGGCGTAGTTAAGGGGTGAACAGGGCCCACCCTTTAAAATTCATTGTTACATTAGAAAAATAGGCAATATGTCGTTTTAATTTTTGTCATTAAAAAAAGAAGATTATCGAAATTAAAGCCTTGCACTAGCTGATCAATTGGTCTGCTAACACCCTAATTGCGCCACATGAATTCTCTCAATTATTTTACTGTATAGTAGGTATGTTCTTTACTGGTTTATATCTTAGGAAATCCAATCTAGTTTCATTGCACCCATAGGTTATTTCATATTTAAAAAATAAATATGATTAATTTTCCAGCCAAGTGAAATTTCATTAAAATACAGAGTGTTAAAATCAATTAGTCAATCGAACCGTAGCATTTAATTCGATAATCAGTGAAGAAAGTCTGACTATGAAATTAAATTGGTCTATTTAAATAAAAAAGGCGATGCCGACATAACATGGGTGAAGTTCGCACTTGCAATTAATGGTAATGCTTTTTCTTATTAGGTATACGCATTAACGCACAAGATGAGTGCAAAACTAAATTATTTGCATTTTTATATTATTTACCCGTTATTTACTTACTTATCTAGATGAAATATGAAATTAGAAAATGTTCACAAGAGTAGTTTCCAACCGGTGTAAATATTTCGTTAATTAGAGTTTCATTAAGAATAATTTAATTATAATAAATAAAAGTTACTAAATAGAGCTGGACGGTCTTGTGATATATGACTAATTGCATCATGAATTTTAGTGCTATTTCTACGACTATTTAGAGTATAGAATTCGTGGAGGGTTGACATCAAACTTGACAATCTTTATTATCTATTACTCGGGAACAACTCCACAAAATTTTGACGAATATTATGTCAAAACATGAGAGGTACCATTACCAGGGCTGCAGCTATAGAGGATATCAAAATCGAATCAAATCTCAGAGTAAAAATGCACATCTGAAATTTGTTGTACCTTTCAATTTTTTTTTTTTGAAACGACTTCACAATAAAGTAATTGAAATTTGCACTTATTCAATATAATACGCCATCTGTAAATAGATGACCTTAACAGCACATGCATTCAGTTCAAAAGAAAAACATATTTATTATTTATTACGCAGGTGATTTGAAGGAGACAAAAAATGTTAGAGACGTGGTCGACTTGATACCAGAAACATACACCTGTGTAAAGTACGACAGTTGCTCTGGAATTAAATTTCATAGTATATAAATGAATTTATTGACAAACGTAAATAATCGTAGTCTATTTGGTTGTACATTTTTCGTGACAGAATGGCTGAATAGGAAAATTACTAAACTTACGCTTTCTTTCCTTTAACGCCATTATCACCTCATAAAGTCACTGGAATGTCTTCAAAACACGTAACATCATGAATAGGAATGTAACTTTGTCAATCAGTCAAGTAATACAACAAAAGTAAAGCATGTGTTAATAGAACGCGATATTTTATAAATGTGAATTCACATAATTTTTATAAAACGGTAAGAAAAACACCCGACTATTTTTCGTTGACTGTTTACCGTCACGTTCATCATAAACCACATGTATCCTATCTTAACACAAAGGCCACAATACATGTACAATTAAAACAGATTATAATTACAGATGTCATCTGTTAACGAAAGGATACAAATAAATTGTTTATAAGGCATCTACAATATTTAAAGGACTCATTCGAGTCACTATCGCAAGGCTTTGGTAACATCTGTGTTAAGCCGGTATTACACCAAGGCAACAATTAGCAACATGTAGCATGCAACCGTCTTTCAGAATGTCGCCACTCGCACAAACCAATTTATTGCGACTTAAGTAGCATACGATGAACCATTTATATCAACGCAATTAATTGCCTTCAACATTTAGTACTACAATATTTACATGTCGGATGCAATAATTGCAGCTGCGGCCTATCTCGTTTTGGCCTAAGTAAAAAAGCGAGAAAAAAAAACGAAGGTGGTGGAATAGACAATTGTTTGCACGACGGAACCTATCCCAAAAAAGTTTTTGGTCTCTTGTCTATGGTCTCAAAACAAGATAAAAACTATTGCAACAGTATCCCTGCTTCAGTGAGATTATTGATAACTTTAAGGTTTCTGGCTAGTGGCGACTCATATAGCTTACATTACATTTTTTTTCGTTTGACTATTCCATCACTACACCAAAAATATTCGAAAATATACTGGAAAAAACGTTTGAGATCGCACAAATAGTTGCCTATTTTTCCACTTATTGTGGATCGACAGCAACAGGTCGCAACGAGCAAAATTTTGTAGCGTAGTCGCATGCGTCATTGGCAATATTTAGCAACATGTAGCGTGCGATGACGTCGCACGCTACATGTTGCTAATTGTTGCCTTGGTGTAATACCGGCTTTAGAGACCTAGACAACAACGAGCATAAGAGGTCTGCAAATTCGAAAGAAAAATACTTTCTTCAGATCACATAACGCTATTACTGATAATAATAAAAGATATTAAATGCTGAAATATAAAAGCGATCCATATACTACAAAAAGTTGCAAGAGCTGGATAGTTTGGAAAGAAATTGGTGGGAAATTTGTAGTGTAATTTTTAAAAATGTGCCATATTAGTACTTAATTGTGGATATAATTGAAAATATATTACCACGTCAATGAACAGAAGACGAAATTCTTCCAGTTTTTTACAATACATCAGAAACCATAATTCCCATGACGTCTATTTGAATCTTAAACAAACGATGAACTACAATATAAAATTGACTTTCCACCACTAATTGAAAGCAAATGAAATATTTTCATTATATTTATAATTCAAGTTATGGACTGTCATGTACAGACTATTTTATCAATTTTGAATTTATTGATGTTAGTTGTTTGTCTGATGATGACCGAATTAGACGGTTGAAACGTCACATATTTAAAGTAATTTTTAATAATTCTTTGTTGTTGGCTCTATTAGCTTCTATTGATTATAGTCAATTTACCAACAAAATTTCACCCCCCTTACGAAAAGTTAACCTAAATCTGTCATAGACACATCAGTTCAGCGTTTTAGCGTTTTCCATAAAAAGTTTTGTACATCTTTCTATCCCAGTAGGGTTTTAGCATTTCCAATATAAAATTTCGTTTCCCTTTTTATTCAGATTCGAAAAGAATTAAATACGCTGTAGCTAACTTGCTATCTGGATTTTTTGGATAGACTTGCTTGATGTGATTCACGCAATTATAATTATCGGCGCGACAAATAATAGAAAATAAATAAGAAAGTTATTAAACTTACGATCTCTCCATTTTACACCATTATCACACTTATCAAACCACTAGTACTGCCTTAATGTACGTACCTATATTAGATTGAGATGGAAGTAATTTCAACAATCAGTCAATTAATATAGCAAATTTTATAATGTTATAACGCGATATTTTCGTAACGTAAATTAACATAAATTCTATAAAGTAGTAGCTCAAATAGACGACCACAAAGTGTATATTTTTATATTTTTGCTGACCACCACGTTCAACTCAACACAAAGACTATAACATCTAAACATAATTAAAGCAGAGTATAATAACAGATGCCATCTCTTAACGAAAAAGCATAAATTAAGTAAAATACATATTTATAAACCATCTATTATATTTAAAGGACTTATAGGAGAGATTCTTTAGCTATGTTAGGGACCTAGTCATAAAAGACACGCGAGGAGCTAAAAAGCAGATATTTACAGTTTATTACTTTAACAGAAAATTTGTTTCTTCAGATTAGGTAATAATAAAAATTAAAGGTGTTTTTCGTTCAAATACTCATGACTATAGGCGACGTAACGTGATATTCAGTAGGTAGTGCCGCTAATGGTCAGAAAAAGGAAAAACTGAGGTAAAAAAAACACAGTTAAGTGTTTATAAATTACTAGATCCTTTAAAATAAAAATAAATATTCAAAGAATAAATTAATAATAGCATTTAAACTTCTAAAACGAGGATTTTTTTTGAAATGCTTAACAAACTACATGAGTATTTTGCGAATTCCACTGTTTCGTAGGTACTGATTTTTAATTTTGTTTAATTTTTGTTTTCTATATCTCAAAAATAAAAGATTAACGGAAGTAAAAACTGTACACAAAATATTAATTCCCAATGGAAGTAAGAAAATTTTTTCACACTGTGATTAAAACTGATGAAAAGTAATTTCAACTAAACATGAGAAAAACTATTCTCTTATTCTCCTTCGCATTCTCCGCATGTATTCAAACTACGATACCACAATCATTTTACATAAGCACAGCAGCACCCTGTTGATGTGAGTTGGGAAGTAAGACCGTTTTTCAGTATTTTTTTTAATGTAAATTTTGTATCTTCAAAACAAAAATTACCAATGCCATACACATTTATTTCTGATTATTTATTTTTGATATACTTAAATAGGAGTACGATCATGAGTTTTCTTCTGTGCCTTCTACTAAACTAACAAGAGTGGGGTGGATTAGTCTAGTATCTGTATCTTGATAGACTTTCCTCTGATTCTCCATTAGATAAATTGTAACCACTCATTTATGATGCTCAATTACATTCTTATGTTTTTGCACATGCATAAAATAAATATTAAAGAAGATGTGTCTTTATTTTCTCACTACAATCAAACGGACATTCCATATACGATGTTAAAGATTCCAATTTCCGCTGAGCACTAAATCATAGACAATCGCTACTGGAAACGGAGAACATCAGCCAAACATCAGCCATAATTAGAGATAATTTAGTATCTAGTGCGTGTGGTTAAGCTGCTATGCAACCAAGATCGTTTTCGTATCGAAGAAGGGCAGTCACTGCAACTAAACGATTCGTTGTGATTAATCATAGTACGTCAGTCGGTACGGTGATTCTGTGAAAGTCAAATAATAGCAGCATACCTACCTAGCTGACGGACACATAAAAATTATGAGCACACGCCATGTGGCTTTTATTAACTTCTGCTTCCTTTATTGTTTTTCTATGAAAATTAACGCAACCATCGGATAGGAGATATGTACCAATTAACTATATTGGCAACGCGTACCTAATAAGAGAAAACAACAATAGAATATTATGAAACTTCAGAAAACTTTTTATTTTTTTTCCAAAAATTAGGACAAATTGTCATATTCCTAACTGCGAGTCCGAAGATTGGTTGGAAATACGAGTTACTTCTTTCTATCCTCAGCTAACCTTCGTATTGCAAGATAACTAGCCCTTAATGTTTCAGAAGGTGTTGGTTGTACCATAACGTATTTCCTTTTCCATATTAATTCCACATAGCGCCCTTTGATATGCGTGCGTGCGTGCGTGGGTGTGTGTGTGTGTGTGTGTTCTTGAAAAAAATTATTAATACTGTTGGGGTGAGTGGTGAGGTTGTAGAGGTTCTAGGAGACGGCGGTTGCAGGAGTAGGCTTGCAGGTAGTCTAAAGAATACAAGAGTTGGAAAGGTTAGGTGCCACCCTCAAAATAGCACGCCCTTCATACCCTCATCACCAACTCCAACACCACCTTCACGCTCGGAACCACCTCCAAACCATCTAAAAAACTTCTGAAACAATTTTCTAAAGGACCATTTAATAATCAATCGAAAAATACACGTTTTTTAAACATTTTTTTTCAATTTCGTCGTTTTTTTACAGAAATTCTTTTCTTTGATCATTTGAGGTCCAACAACTACCAAAAATATTTATTTCTTTAATTTTCGTAATTCTTATAATAAATTCGCCGTAATATGGAACAATTTAAAAAAAAAATATGCAGATTGGTCCATTTTTCGTTTATTTACGGCCAATAAACCAGATGACCATGATTCTATACAATTACCAAATTTTCTTCTAATTCATTGATTTATGTACTGAGAACGAACTATTTCATTACAGAAATTAATGGAATAGATGAGGTTTCACATAATAAGTATATCTTTAATACCTAATTATTAATGAACTAATTGCAGTACGGCGCTTCATTTTAATTTGCAATATTCCTCTGAAAGAATTTAATGACTATTAATTTTTGATACTAGGAATTCCTCACATTTATTTAATAATAATTAATAGAACAGATATCAGAAAAGTGTCCAGTTACTAATAACTTTTGGCAAGAATTCTTTTTTACATTTCAGTAGCAATTTGAATGTTATTTATTAGCAGTATTACTCTACCATCACATGTAATAAGCAATTACACCTTTACTAAATAATATTTCGATTCAATCAAGCCGAATTTCGTAAGAGAACTTTTATTTAATTAGGTCTGGCAAATTTTATTGTTAACTAAACAAAGGAAAGAAATCAGTGCATGCGAATTTTAATTATCCACCAAGTCGGTACGTCGCTATCTTTCCCATGAAACTGTGTGAACTGAATGAGTAATATTGAAAAATGGCAAGTCAATTCACATTCTTCAACTATAGGTATAGGTGAAAAAAATCCCGTGTAGGTATACTTAGGTGCGTATTTTCTGCTAGAAAAACTACACAATAATTTGCCTAACTAATAGATAATAATCTGCGTAACATTTGAATTGTGGCGCTTTTACATTTCAAGAATATGCAACAATTACATTCACTAAAAAAAAGTACAGCTATATTAAAATACTAAGCATATGTCCCAGAAAACAGAAACGCATAAAAAAATATCATAGAATATACGGGTAGAAAATGTGAGAAAATACTGTTTCCTTTAACAATTTAAATCACGCTTTCAAACTTTATTAATGCTGATAATTATAGCAGTTCGACAGACCATTTTGAAAAAAGCAAATTAAAAATGTAGAAAACATTTACTATGCTAATTATTCCTGATTTTATTATTTTCGGATTGATTGCGTGAAATGCCTTTTTTTTTGGCTTCCTGTTTTTAAAAATTCCATTTTTTCTACATAAAAGTACGTTTGTTACAATTAGTTATAACAACTATTTGGTTCTTTTCCTTATTGGCGAGATTCAAAATAATGGAGGTTCTAAGAATTCAGAATTTGTTTAGGACGGTTATTGGAGTTCGTAACTGATGTTGTTGGTTGACACAAACCTGGATCTTAAAAACGTATATTAGGCCAATAAAAGTCTGAGTTTTTTCCTTTAGTATAAGAACAAATATTTTCCCCATTTTTGAGATAAATAAATTTGTTTTTCCATTTGCCTTTGTCAACATTATATTCTAACAATGTCTTCGGAGCCCAAAAAATTTGGCGTACAATGATGTAAAATTCGCACTACAGGTACTCTATTTTACCTGTCGACAAATTTTCGGTACTTTATGAATTTTGCTTTTTTTATTCTTGCAATATCAGGCACTTCAGTCCAGGCAAATCTGTCATTCAAAATATATCGTCCTTTCTTTAGAAATTTTAGATTCGCTTTCGGAATTATCTTCCTCTATAGATATTTACATTCATGGTAATATGCAGCGTGAGCCACGGTGGATAACCTAATGCTAGGAAAATTTTAAAACAAATCACGTAGTAGTTATGGCATATGACCAATTTTTTTAAAATATTTTCTATTTTGTAGCACTTGCGGTTATACCGGAAATTGATGCCAACTTTGTTGCTTTAAATAGAATGGTATATTTTTTAAGTTAAGTTTGATAACCTCGCTGTACACCCAGGGTAAACAGTTTCTGAGATAACTTCATTTATAGAAAACAAAGTCTCAGTGGCTACCAGAATTATTTAAAGAAAACACAACATTCACCAAAAATGACTTAGGGTGTTGAAATTTTTACCAGATATAGTCGAGTCTTAAGCCTAATTTATTATCAAAACTGACAAATAACTACAATCAAAACAAAATCAAACCAAAAACCGTTCTTTTAATTAATTTATGTTACAAAATTATCAAAAACGAAAATTTCAATTGCAGCATTCACGATAGATTGTTTTCGAATGTGTTCGTAATATTAATTAATCCAAACCAAACTTACCCTAGAATTTCGCGTATTATCTAAATACGACGTAAAAAATATGCCATAACTTACCCTAGAATTTCGCGTATTATCTAAATACGACGTAAAAAATATGCCATTCTATTGAAAATAACAAAGTTGGCATAAATTTCCGATAAAACCGGAAGTGCTGCTAAATTGAAAATATTTTAAAAATGTAGATCATACGCCATAACTACGTGATTTTGTTCAAAATTTTTCTAACGTTAGTTTTCCATACACTTCTAATAAGCCATCCACCGTGGCGTTTTACTAGCTATAGGGGCGCAAGTACCTACCCCTAATGAACAAAATTAAATATAACAATGAATTTAGAAGAAGCAGAGGCATAAGACATTTAAGAGCATACGTGTTGATCTACAAAGAAAATAAGATAAATATCTGAAAAAATTATAAAAACGAAATTTTCTTGGTCATCTTCAAAAATGTATTAAGTATTTTTTTATCAAAAGTGTTAGTCAATTCCACATCCGTTTCTTCAATTAAAAATCAAATATAGGTACCTAAGGTTTGCCCACGTGTATATAGGTACCATACAATATACGAGACAAATAAAGAAAGGAACTGAAAGTGGTAGGTAGGTAGGTAGTAAAAAAATTCCGAACTTTACATCGCAGATGACGTTAAGATAACGAAACTGTGTGGATGAAATGCCATAAAACGCTTCCAAAGGAAGTCTCACATTATATGAGAAACACATGTACCCTGTATGTACGTTGCAACTAAACGTGTCAATTTACATACTTCGCCGTTCCGCCCATTGACGCATATTGAGTATTCATAGATTTCACTGTAGAGCAAAATAATCTAAATAGAAGGTAAAGGCAAATTATACCTTTCTTGAATGTGTTGTACATGTTGTGGGTCATGCTGAATAAGGAATGAATGGACAAGTCGATTGCGTAATGCGTACATACTCGTAGCTGTCCGTCGCCTTCGTCAGAAAATAGCAAAGCAAAAAGTAGAAAGTTTGAAAATTGAATTAATTTAAGTACAGAATGAGAGGCTTTGATAAAAAAAGTAATTGAATGATGTCATTTTTATAAATCGCTTTTTAATTCACACTTTCACATCACTATACATATGCATATTATATGTGTGTACGTACCTAGATGAAATAGACTACATATTTCACTTTTACATCAGTAGGTGATTGAGGGCATTCGATGTTACGTGAATTACCATAAAATTTAGAATATAAAGTCATTTAACGCTCCATGTTTTATGTATTGAGTGAAATGGTAGTACGAATTTTTAATTTTCGTTTTTATAGCGAACCTCTTGTGTATTCCTTGCAGGTGCTCATTTTTAAATTAATTTTCTAACTCCATATGCTTTATTTAAACCTAAATAGGGGAAAGTTTCATAAAATTGTTGTGATGTAATATAAAACGCTTAGAACATCTTTTGTTAAGAGGTAAAAATAGTAACAGTGATAACGGACACACATCGCAAGAGGCATCAGAATAAAGCTCAATTGCGTATTAAAGCAATGCTTAAAGTTAAGGTATTGTTTTTTTTTTGTACATGAAACTCCAAATTATTCACTCATTTGTAAAGAATATATGATTATTAGTAATTTATTTCTATAAAATTGCTCCATTTAGTTCATTATCTACAAATGAACTGGTTCAATATGAAAAACTTTTCTGTTTACGACGATGATGAACATGGTCATCAATCAACATTTAGAGAAAGATATCAAACGATACATAGAATGAAATATTAATGATAAATCTCTTCTGTAGTTGCAGATCAAAATACCGCAGCATCATGGTGGCAACAAGATGCTCTGAATCCGCCAGACCTTCTTGATACACCGGACCTGTTCTCGTCAACCCATGGTCTGGTACAAACCCATCCAGGTCTCACCCCCGGCAGAGGGTCGGTGAAATTCACCCCTGGTGCTAGTCCGCTTAATGTTAAAGGAGGATTTAGTCATAGGCATTTAGATTTCCGATCATCGGCTACGGCAGAATTAAGAAGAAACCCATTGCTATCAGCACCCGAAGAATGTGCCAGGGCTTGTAGAGAAGGAGAGCCTCCGAAAATTTGCTATTATCACTTCACTTTGGAATACTACACTGTACTTGGAGCGTAAGTTTTTCATTTTCGTATTTATCTTTGTGTCTTGATTGAAAGTATTGTCGATGGTTTCTTTTCTAAATTATGTCTCAGTATGCTCTTTAGATGAAATAATATAGAAACAGACTAAATGTTTTATGTTTCTACAGCTAAATCAAAAAATATGTAAAAGAATGGAATGACCGCTTTGCTTTTAAAAGATACAATGTCATGAGTACCTAGGGAATGTTTAGGTACAGCCTATCATTTATTTAAACTGAAGGAGAAACATTTTCTTTTCTAATTTAAATTCTGTCAGAAGGAATTAGATTAAACAACTTCGTCGTCGAATGATAAAGCACATATTCCTTTAATTTTCTCAGTTCTTTCTAATACTACTACTAGCCAACAACTTAAATTCAACCGATCAAATCAATGTAACTTCATGTGTAATGGATATTTTTGTTAATTAAATCAACTAAATTGAAAAGTTAATTACGTTTCTGTGTTACTTGTAGGAGTTGAAATGAAAGTATTATCACCATGATTGGCAAAACTTATTAGATTGTATTTTATCACTAGGAACGTATAAAAGCGTTAACGTTAAGACAGACAAATAGTTATAATCCTTTTAGTAAAGAATTTACTATGCCCACGCTAATGGTAAAAGTTAGTAATACTTTTATATACTCGTACCTATTTTTGCTAATTGTAAGTTGACAATAATTCCGCCTAACCTACTCTATAAACAAGCATTAGGATCTTGAGATCAATAAAAGCGAATCTTGGCAATAACCAACGACTATTAACGAGTAATTAAGCAACGTTTCGAACGACAATCTTTTTGGTCGTCAGGCAAAAATATACGAACCCAGAATCGTATCGTTTAGCTCAGTCACCTTTTGCAATAATGTGTAGAAGTGAAATGTTTATTTTCAGGAACAAAAGAAAAAATCTACTTCATCTAACCACACATTTCTATTAACCATAAATTTAGGAAAAATCAATACATTTTTAACAGAATGAAATAAAATCAAAAATCACAAAATGTTTATGTGCCAAATGATCTGATTCTGGGCTCGTAACAACATCAAGTCAATATGTAACTAATATTCTTATGTCATAATTTATTATATAGTTAATAATGTTGTTATATGTTAGCCTAACGATAAGCGAAATTGACAGTCGAAACATTGCTTAATTACTCGCTAAAAGTCCTTGGTTATTGGCACGATTAGCTATTATTGATTGTACAATATTTTGTTCATACCAACAAAATTAAATTCATATGATTAAAAATTAGGATTTTGATATCAGTCAACTCCATTTGATCGGTAACCACAAAAATGGGTCCCTCAATAAAAAGTCAATTTGCTAAGGAATTGCAGTAGGAATCTGTTTTCTTTATCAGGGGTCTCAGTTACTGGAATAAAGGCATATTAAATTAAAACGATGAAATAAGAAAGTGGAAACACAAAAATAAAATAAGCATTCTAAGTCCTAATAAATTCAGTGGATGAATAATTATTAATTAATTATCCCCAATTTTCGTACCTTTAGGGGTGTTTTTTCAAATGGGGCATACTTCAAAGTATACTTATACTCCTTCAAACAGTCATCACAGTCAGGTTATACAGCACAAAGTTAGGAATAAAAATTTAGTAGGTATATACACAATAATTCTTCAAAAAAAAAAACTATTAGTATGGAGTATTCAGATTTTTTCGACTAATGAAACGTTTGAAAGTAATTAAAGTGCGAAATACACTGTTTTTGAGCTCATAGGGCAAAAAAGTCTGAGGGCATTGCACCTTCTAAAACCACGGATAGTATACAAATTCAATGCTTTTTTACGAATTGAGCGCTACTTTTTGAAAATTTTATTGGAACCTACTATCTACTAAATTTCTATTACTTTCAGTAAGTGGCTTGTAATTTTTAATCAGAGATCGTTAATAAATATTAAATATAATATTTCAATAAGTACATAATACACTTATACATACACACATAATATTAATGCGAATGGTGTAGGAGAGGAAGTGTAACCCTTTCTAAAATCGAAACTGTACGGTAAACTGGCTACTGACTACTAACATGCAAGTTTACATAACGTCTGCACCTGATATTAATTAAATAAGTAATTACTCTTAAGTCTTGGAGAGAAAGTCTACTCTAATACAACTAATAAAAGCTGTGCAAAATAATAACTGATTGTGAGTGTGCTTTCTTTCAATGGACAAATTAATATCAATAAATTGAATAAGACTGAAAAGTACTTAATCGTTTGTTCCGGTGAAAAACCGGATGATGTTCTGCATTGTTTGACGTTTAAGGTATAAATTTACTTCGTATTATTTTTCTCAGTTTACTTTCGTTCTGTCACCAAGTAAAGATACCTTACGGCTACAACTTTATTGGAACCGTTCGTGACAAATCTATCGGTCACACGATAAAATGCATTTGCATTTCCTAGGAAAGTTCTTCTTTCCTGTCATTGCTTTTAAGTTAATAAAGTGCCATCTTTTTTTGATAACAGTCGTTAAGTAATAGCAAAGTTGCAGTCTCATGTCTCAAAAGTACCATTAAAAGTACTCTCTCAAGTTCTAATTTTATACGTACAAAATTGCACTTTTGAATGGAGAGAAAACAATTTTCCAAATAACTAACTTCACTTTTGATAAGAGAAATTACATTGCATTACCTTCGTGATTTGATCACCTGATTATCGTTTTGATTATTTGATTTAAATCAAAATCCCTAAGGTGGGTGGCCCATAATGTAAAAAGAATTACCCTCCGAATTCAGGACAAACTGAATAGCTTCTCTAGTTTTATTTTTTACTTTGATTAGTATTTACCTTCAGGGTGAGTAAATTTCGATGTGTTCAACCTACTGTACAAATATTATCTTGAATTAATTATTATTATGTATTATTTTTTAAGCAGTTTTTGATGCTTACCCTAAAAACATGAAATATTGTGATATTTGCGCAAAATTAAAACACAATTTATTAGATATAAGAAGAAGAAAACATTCATTAAAAGAAAAAATCATCCGTGAAAGTGGTACAGTAAAGTTGGAGTTTTCATATTTGTATTTAGAGAGTATTTTCTAAACCGATTGC
Source organism: Agrilus cyanescens (assembly GCA_947389935.1). Classification (NCBI taxonomy): domain Eukaryota; kingdom Metazoa; phylum Arthropoda; class Insecta; order Coleoptera; family Buprestidae; genus Agrilus; species Agrilus cyanescens. The sequence goes on along the minus strand of OX376707.1, from coordinate 12,094,555 downwards.
GTGAGTTGTAAAATATTGTGAGAACGAACATTATTCATTTAAAAATTTAAGGGTGTATCCTAGAAATCTGCTTTGACATTGAATTTTCTAAGGAAGCTCTTCTGATGTTGTCTTTCACGCTTTACGACGCAATGTTACATAATAAGCAGATATTTTTTGATGTGTATGCAATGAGCTAATTGAATTTCATCTCTCGTACACCCAGGGTCGAACTGGGCCTGAACGGCCCGAGAGGAATTATGTTCTTAATGTTTCCCGCAAGCCTGGAATAAGAACAGATAGAACAATATTAGATAATATTGAAATCCAATTTGTTGATAAGGCCAGTATTGTTGAAGAAACTTAAAAACACATCGAAAACCTCAATAAATAATAAGAAAGTGCCATTTTTTTTTATTTTTCAACTCAAAAAGCTCAATAACACACAAAAGGGTTATATATATAAACAAGAAGAGCTCAATAATTAGAAACAGAAACATTTTGAGCTCGAGATTAGCAGGAAATTTCAGGGATTTATGAAAGACTGGAGGTAAGTAAGTAACTAAGTATGGTAAGGGCCCGCTCAAGCTAGGGCCCGGCTGGCAAACGCTATATACCACGACTATATGACCAGTCCTAGACTGCGTACATCAACTGAGGCAAATCATAAAATTATAGCCCTTAGATCATGTCCAATTGAAGCAACGCGAGTATACCGACTAAGGCTACTTTTAATCTAATGAAATCATTACCTACTTTTTCCTGAAATTGTATCTGTTGAAATTCAGATTATGATAACTAAAATTGTATTAATTAAATTTTGCTGCTGTTGAAAATGCTTATATGAAGATTTTTTTACAGTAATGTAATGTAAAGTTATGTAATGCATTATACTAAAAACATTCGTGGAAAAACATGTTTCAATATGCACATAGTATTTACCTCCATCAGTCAATAGATCGATGGTATTTTATGATCACCTCATTATTCTTCCATTTCGGGAGCTTCCATTGGTATTAGTACTCGTAAGCGATTAAATTGCATCAGTCTGTAATTTTTTTCTAAGGCATCCCCTCAGCTAGCAAATGCCCATTTGACATTATCGCCCTATATTTGAAACGCTTCCATTTTTTCTTTTGAGCAGTTAACTTAGTACAACAATAGTATTGAGTAGTTTTACTATTGCTTATTATTTTATAGCTACCTTTCCTGGTAGCTAACCGTTACAATGTTCTCCCGTTTTACAATGTGGCAATTTGACCAAATAAATTGCAATAAATTAATATCACGAAATAGCATTAAGATTTAATAAAAGCGAATTTATTTATGAAAGCATGAAAGCGGTATAGTTGTGGAAACGAGTTCTGTAGACCGATATGTTCGTTGCAACTAACTTCGTCGCAATGATAGCTATTAGATAAAGGCTTTACTTTCGAATGACTACATGTGAACGAACAAGAAACTTGCATTTATATTAGCAAGTGCAATTTGTGACCAACATGATTTTAAAAATGTTTTCTTGCAATAGCAGTGACAGCAAGGAAGTGCGCTTACATGAAGATTAACTAAGTATGCTAACTCCACCTTGCCACAAAACACAGTAATAACATTTTCTGCATGACTGCTAAAATGTATCATTAACAACTAAAACAACAGCAATAAATAGTAATAATTTCTATAACTTTAAACAGCCATTATAGTAAGGAAATCCTGAAGTCACAATTGCGAAACGGAAAGAGCATAATATGTACATGAAAACTAACCCAGTTTACATTCAAGATTAATTAGGCAGTACACCCCTTTGATTTAATAAAGATAAATATTTGCAAAATTTTCTTCCTAACTAGTTTGAGTAGGTCGTTCCATTCTTAATGACTCCTGAATATCAAAAAAAGCTTCTGTATCATATAATAAATGTTTTCAATTTCTTTCAGCGCCTGTCAAGTATGCACACCAAATGCTACTAACACCGTTTGGTCATCGTGTCAATGTGTCTTGGCTGATGGCGTTGAACGAGGAGTCCTGACTGCAAACAGGATGATTCCTGGTCCTAGTATACAAGTTTGCGAAGGTGATAAAGTGGTTGTGGATGTAGAGAATCATATGGAGGGAATGGAAGTTACTATCCATTGGCATGGACTTTGGCAGAGAGGAACACAATACTACGACGGAGTACCTTTTGTAACGCAATGTCCAATTCAGCAAGGAAACACATTTAGGTACTTAATAAAATTACTTATTACTGACCGAGTAATCTCCAATTAAAGATATTCGTCTTTACAGATATCAGTGGATTGCAGCTAATGCAGGTACCCACTTTTGGCACTCTCACACAGGTCTTCAAAAGTTAGATGGTCTCTATGGAAGCGTAGTCGTTCGTCAAGCACCCTCTAAAGACCCCAACAGTCACCTCTATGACTACGACTTAACAACACACGTAATGGTTCTGAGTGATTGGATGCATGAAGATGCTGCAGAAAGATTCCCAGGAAGATTGGCAGTTAATGTTGGACAAGGTTAGACTTCGTTGTCTTCACTTTTCTATATAATCTAATTCAATTTGAAACAAGTATCAGCAAAGCTGAAAAACCTATCGCGGTGTTGTGAAACATACTGAAGGTTCCATGATTTTTCATCCCCCGACATAATATCTCCGACAAAATATCCCCGGACAAAATATCCCCGGACAAAATATCCCCGTGACAAAATGTCCCAGTGACAATACATCTCCAGACTAAATATCACTAGACAAAATATCTTCCCCACTCTAAAAATCGCTATAAGAATTTTTTTCCAAAATTTTATTCATCACTAATGCCGTATTAAAAATTTTATATTGAAAGTATATAAATATATATTAAACTATTGTTGACATAATATTATAGTTTATATGTTAAGATGAGATTAAGGAACGGTTGGCGAGGAATTGTTTATATTTATACTAGCGTACTACGTAGGTTATGTGGTGTAGGCGTGGACGTGTGCATTTACACGAACCCACACCTACTACCGCATAACCTATTAACATATTATTTATTGGAGTATCGGTTCGATAATTTATTATCGGGGCTTTTGTCACGGGGATATTTTGTCTAGGGATATTTTGTCACGGGGATATTTTGACCAGGGATGTTTTGACAGGGATATTTTGTCCGGGGACATTTTGTCGGGGGATCAAAACGCCTGATACCGTACTGAAGATTTTAAATCTAACAGCCAAAACTTATACAAATAGCACTTTTTGGCAAGAAAGTTACCTACTTTTAGTACCGAAAAATGCTGAAGACGCTTTTGGTAAGCTTTGTCGTTTTGGTTTGAAGTCTACAGTACGCTGAATTATTATTTTTATAGTTTTATAGTACAGTTTTCCTTTGAATACTATCTTTTCTTATTTCGTATGAACTCTTTTAAATTGTATAGTATTGCAAATGTAGCAAAATTATTATTTTGATGCTTCGATTCCAGATCCTGAAAGTTTACTTATCAACGGAAAAGGCCAATTTAGAGACCCCAACACCGGTTTCCAAACCAATACCCCACTAGAAGTATTTACAGTGACCCCAGGAAGACGTTACCGATTCAGAACAATAACGTCGTTAGCCACAGTATGTCCTGTTCAATTAACAATTGAAGGACACGACCTGACACTTATTGCAACCGATGGAGAACCCGTACATCCCGTACAAGTTAACACCATTATATCATTTTCCGGTAAGTGTGTAAATGCGTTTATATCTTTATTGTTCCCTCTGGTTACGCACTTCTCCGGTTTAAAATTTAAATTGATTAGAGAACATTTAAATGTGACTATTGTTTGCTTTACCAGGAAACAGAATTGCCAATAAAAACACCTACACCTTTTAGTCAAAATGTCAAATGTCTGTCGTTATTAGTGTTTAGATTATACTTTTCTTTATGAATGTGTGGAAGGAGTATTGATGAGGACAAAATCAATTTTTCTGGTTTGCAAATTCCCCATTTAACTGTCATATTTAAACTAGGGATTTAACTAATTTAATTACTTACTGCTTCTTCGTAACCCCAAGTCTCACAATCCGTAGGATTAATGATATAACTTATTTGTGATAACGAAAAAAATTGGGGAAATTATAAATATGTGAGACCCTTATTTAATATGTCACATAGCACAGCTTGCATGAGTTTTTTCAGTAGACGTACAAAATCCTAAAGAAAACCTAACCTAGCTTTTGTATTCGAACATCTGTGATAAACCCAAAAATGGTTATAAAATAGGAAGCTATTTTATGAGCATGTCTACAGAAAATTATGTACCTAATTCCTGTGGTACTCCCTCTATTAAAAAATATAAATGTTCGTAAAAAATAATGCGTAATAGGTAACGCTTTCTTAGGTATGAGTACCTAAAGCAATAATGTTTCGCATATTTGATGTAATTTTATAAATTAATTCAATTTTCTTAGTCACATAGGCTTGTAAATGCATGCAGCCATGCATTAAGAAATCCCCTCGTGCGAAAGAAGAGATTTCAATCTTTTTCTATTTTTACTTCATTAAACTCTAATTATTATGCAAATGGCTATTCACATGCCTATTTATTAGCAAGTGTAACCTTCTATTATCTTTATGGTAGGTACTTTTTGAGTCAAGCAAGAAATTTTATATTCACACACGTTAGGTTCGATTTCAAGTATTAAATTTCGAAAAAACTGCATATATTTCAATCATCAATGCAGCTCCATACCTACGTAGTTGGCTAATAAAACGACCTGTTATAAGAAATTTATCTTTTTCTTATATTCGCTTAGAAGATATTTATTTCAATCTTTTAATAAAGCGAAGGTAACATTTGAACTTTGTATTAGGACATTCAATTACTCCTAAACCTGAATGATAAAAGTTTTATGTCGTAGCCCTATCTATGCTGAAGATCTGGAAAGTAATCTTCTGTAAACTCCTTAAAGAATTTAAAAAGGTTTTTGATACGTTCAATCGTAATTAATGTTAATTAACAGGGACTCATGCAGTTGATATTTTTCAGTACCATTATACAAGTGAAAGTATAGTTAGGTACTTATAACTTTGCATAGAATAGCGCAACGATTTTATTGGTGTTTGTTCCTGTATCTGTTTTTTTTTTTACTGCGCGTACCTGATTGAATTATTATTACTATTATAAGTTATTTGAGTCTTTTTTTTCTTAATTACGTACAAGTACCTAACAATTTTAATGACCATGAAATGCCGGCTTTAACAACTGGTTGAGAAAATCTATATTAGGAGTATTAAAGGTAATACAATTTTTGTACGTAATTGAAAGTAAACTTTCATAGAGTAAACTTTCATAGTCTACCCAAGTTCAAATTATGTCATATTCAAGGCTGTAACTAAAAATATTGTATAAGTTGCAAAAGAATCGTATTACAAATATCCGTTCATAGGTTTTTTTTGTCACATTATTACTACTTCTCTGTTGCTTAACGTTATATTCTTGCACCTGTAATTGGTGTTATGTATTAAGCTGAAGAAAATTTTCCCACGACTTGATTTCTATATCGTTTTCCTTTTCGGGTAAGACCAATCCTATAAGCGCTTCATTTGTAATTATGAGCAATGAGGAAAATTTTACTGGTTGTAGACTGGGTGATAGTAACACATTTGGATCCACGATTCTCTTACCCACCCTTCCGGGAGAACTGAAATGTATCTTAGAGGTGAATAAAATAAGAGGAACTTTGACCAATCCTCGTATGGCTTTTCCATTTCTAAAGAAATAAAAAAAAAAAAAGAAAAATTTGATCTGAGACGATTTTTTCACTTCTATCGCATTCATAAATCGATAGGAAGGTATCAACTTTATGATAAACAAGATTTGGACAAAAAGGGCATGAATGTTATCATATTACAAATATACTTAAAGAATTAGTAAAAGGTATAATAGCTTAAAGAAATTAACCGCAGGAAAGATGGTGGAAAATATTACGAAAATTTTAATATATTACGAAGTCAGCATACCGGTTAGACGTGTCTCAATAAAGGCATAAGTTATAATGTAAAAAGATTTATTATTTTGGTATTACCCAAATCCCGGTGCTATAAGAATCGCGAATTCAAAGCTATTACTTTTTCCCGGTCTGTTCGAGCTTGATTTAAAAGGGCGTTTAATTCCGTGATTATCAGAAAACAGAATCGAAAATGTACGCAACAGCTTGATTCTCTAAAGTGTATACGAACATGTATTACTCATATTTTGTGTCAATAAACTCGTTATTATTTCGAAATGCGAGGAGGTATTGATAAGTATCTGATCTACTATAAAAAGTCACAATATATTTAAATTCAAAGTTTAACATAATCTCTGCCTTTCAAATGTTTTTTGTGTTTTTGGAATAAATGTCAGCTGATGAAGTTCTTGCTTCAGTTTTTTGAGACAGACATACCTGTATACTCTATTTTTCTTAAAGAAATTGATCTTTATTATTTTCCACATCCTTGTTTAGAAAGTCATGCTTTTATTAATTTTGTCATTAATTGCAAATCATACATGTAGTACTTCAGTAAATGTAAAAAATCACATTGGGCGAAATTTATCTTTTTAAAATGCAATTACCCTCCTTTCTCCTTCAAGAAATTGAAATATTCTTCGAATGAACGAACGATTTATTTAAGGTGGATTACTCTTTCACGGAAGCGGAACAAGTATCTGTCGCTTAATAGTTCCTGTTACGGTTCCAACTGTTATAAATACGTTTTTTTTTTTAAGTCATGTGTCACAATAAATATTTAATTGGGGAAACAAATGCTACCGTGCCCTGACGCTTGGAACCACTAATTTGTTCGATGTGGTCATGCACTTCCTTTTTTGCTCGGAATAAAGTAAAAGAATTTGTAACTCACATCTCATGTATTATTAATGACTTCGCTGGTCTATTCGGTCTACTTACCGCAAATTGCAAGGTTATTTGGCAGTTTAATTTACGTGAATAAACTTTTAAGAAGACCAATTATGGTAAACAGGCGGATAAAATGGGATTCGATTTGTATTAGCAGATATGTATGTAGGTTTGGAGTGTTCGACGTTAAATACTCTCAATAAATATGCGTAATCAATTTTTTTCATGAAATTCTATTACATTTTTAAACACTTTAGGATTACATGTATTCTAAAACGTACAACGGAACGTTTGTATAATCATCACGCATCTTCCGTCCGTTTTCGTTAGGCACAGCACCCACTGCAGTAGCGTGGCATGAAACAAAATTTATAAAACCCTGGCCGTCAACAGCGTGTCGACATAAGGTGTGACAAGCGTGTGTTCTATTTATTCGACGTGCTATCTGACAACAGATGAACATGAGAGATGATTGCGATTTGAAAACCATAGACGGCTTGCAAATGCCACCTGTGGGGATTGGATAGGATTCTGGCTCAATGTCAACTAATAAGTTCAAAGTCATTTTGCAGAATTATGACCAACTATGTTTTATTAATTTCGTAATATTTATGCTTGGATTGTATTCTGTCATTTATTAATCATTTCAAATAAGAATGTACAGACACTGTAGACTCATTGAACTCGTTTAGTATATCTTACGCGCATCCATTGGCGAGTCTTTGCAGTTCACATGGCTCATTCACATGCTGAGTCTGGAGGAACCATCACAGAACTAAGTTTTCCATTGATTCGGGCCCTATTTACTGACAATTGACGGGAACTGCGCCGATGAAAACTGAGTTTAGGTACTTTTTGCCACGCCACGGGTCAGAATGGCTGAACCACGCGCAGCGGGAAGCCACCTTTAGATGTTTAGCGAGTGCGATGTGACGATCATGCGGTATTCACGCGTTTGTCACTTTATATACTAGGCTATCTCGGTGAAGTATCTGTCTTAGATACCATTTGACATACATTTCTGCCAGATACAACTGAAGTTGAAATAAGACAATTCTCAGAGATTTACCCAAACTTTACAGGCAATTTACGGCATCAACTTAAGGTTTTACATTTATTGAGAAAATCATCATTTTATATATCCAACAATAAGCCTATCTGCCCTACATTTTTTAATATACCTAATCGTTTGTTTCTCCAAATCTTTTAAAGAATTGATTAAAATTCTTTATAATGTAATAAGGAGTATATTCGTTAGTTTTGATTACAAATCGCGTTTAGGTGAACGTTACGACTTCGTCATCAATGCTGATCAAAACATCGATGCTTACTGGATTCAACTTAGGGGGCTTGGTGAATGTGGTATTCGAAGAGTTCAACAGCTGGCCATCTTACGATACGCTAGAGGACCATACCAACCAAGCACTCCTGCTCCTACTTATGATGTTGGTCTGCCCCAAGGAGTGGTAAGTTATCACTACTGCTTGTATATAGCAACTAAATCCATTTTAAATTTAATCATTCGAAACATGTACATAAATTACTTTAAATATTTTCGAAAATTTATAATGTTAAAGACTTCAAGACCAGCTTGTGTGTATAGAGCTAAGAAATTATTCTTTGCTTGTAGATATCATATTTTCGTTTTGGCTACAGTATACTGCTGTAAATATAATATAAAAAGTAGCTACAGTGAGACGAAATCATATTTTTTTAAATTTCATTTTACTTGATAATTATTAATCGAGTTGAGCAATTAGCAACAGAAATTTCGTCAGAATTGCCGAATAATTGAGTTCTAATTGGTACAAAAAACGTAAGTCGGTTTCTTCTTCTGTCAGCTCTCACTACTGTACATTTGTACATACATAAATATACAATCCAAAATGCCATGTAAATTTGTAAATACGTTTCATAAACTTTTATTGAGTCAGCCAGCTGGGAAACGGTAGGTCCATTGATAGTTTAGCCATAGCATAAGACCTTGTATATTTCAACTGAAACTTAACTAGGTTTTAAATCCGCTCGACGCAAGATGTAATGAGGCTAGAACCGACGCAATTTGTGTCAATCAACTGAAAAACGCTTTGAACATTGACCCAGGAATTTTACAAGAAAGGCCAGATGTCAAGATTTTCTTGCCTTTCCGGTTCCACGTATACACTCCTGAAGATCTGTTTGCACCAAATACGTACAACAGGCACTTAGGTACGTACACATTTTTTACTATTGTAAATATTATAATATACACAACGGTTCGTTAGTCATTTTCAAATATTTTAAACAGTATTACCAACAGTTAGCAATATTTCTCTTATAATCTCGGTAGTAAACTCAATAATTTTTTTCATGACTAGCGCAACACCGTGTATGTTGTAATTATATTATTATTTAATGGTAATAAGTACAAATCGATGTGAAGATGTTTAGTGATTAGTGTCTTAGGTATAACACTTTCTAATTTTCAAAAAACACTTATGTTACAGTCGCTCCAAATGGAGATCACGTAATAAGTTTAATAGATGAAATTTCGTATATGGCGCCACCATCTCCACCACTGTCCCAATACGATGACATTAACCCTGAGCAATTCTGTAATGGTGATAATAGGCCAGCAGACTGTGGGCCTAACTGTATGTGCACTCATAAGATCGATATTCCACTCAATGCTATTGTAGAAGTCGTTCTGGTCGATGAAGGTAATTGTGAATTGAAAAATGTTTAAAAATGTAGAATTTAAACATAACATTTTCCTTTTTCAGTCCAATCACCAAACCTTAGTCACCCCTTCCATTTACACGGTTACGCCTTCAACATAATTGGAATGGGTAGATCACCCGATAGAAGTGTTAAAATTAACCTCAAACATGCTCTTGATTTGGATAGACAAGGTTTGTTGGACCGTCATTTCAACCTTCCACCTGGCAAAGATACAATTGCAGTACCAAACAATGGTTATGTCGTTTTGAGGTTTAGGGCAAGTAATCCAGGTTTCTGGCTGTTCCATTGTCACTTCTTGTTCCATATAGCTATCGGCATGAATTTGATTTTGCAAGTGGGCACTCTCGGAGATTTGCCCCCTGTTCCTCCAGGTTTCCCCAGGTGCATGGACCATTTACCGGAAATTTCTCTCGATCCTAGTAGAGTACCTTAGCTCAAACGTTTTGTTATTCAATTCAAGTTAATTGTTATTTATCGCTTATTTCAGCCAGGTTAAGGCTGAAACTTGGTAACACCAGATACTGAGGATTGTGGTTAAAAATGAAAACAAAACGTATTTATTTATATATATTTGTCACTGATCCTCCTTCAGTATCTTTTTGCCAAATTTCGTCTTTATTTCTCTTGCCATTTCAAAATTTAATTAACGCCACTTCATTTTCTAAAGATCAGTATTATCGCGTTAACATGTAATTGCTTCTCTCTTTTTCAACGTAGTTGTACATTTACATTTTGATTTGTATTTTTTTTTTTAATTTTATTTCGAATCGGCGATTACGTAAAAGCTTGTCATTTGTGACGCCATTTTAAGGTAAGTTGAAAGTAGTCATTAAAACAATTTCTCCCTCGTCGAATCTTCATATATGTAATTGCTGTACATCAATAAAGGTAAATATTTGCAATTATACATCACTTGTAAATAATTGTATTTATACACATTCCGCATGAAAAACTATGAATATTACTGTAACAATAATTATTATTTAAGAATTGAAAATCCTCCTGTTTCCTTTTTTCTTCGTTGCAATTGCAAATTAAAATGACGTGATATGGTTTTATTTTTTTTGTCATATGCGTGCGGAAAGTTCGTCCTTTTATCACTCATCCATGAGCAGAAGAACTGCTGTTTCTGACGTATGTAAACAGTACATCGCTCAATAATTTGTGATAGAATATACGTACACTACAGTTCGCTACAGTAGTATAATACAATTAGGCGCAGTAGTATCGCACATATTTTACGTCAGATGCAAAATAATCTCGTGTTAGATAATTAAATAACGACATTTCTACGCGAATATGACTAAAAATAATGTATGCCACGTCAAGAAAGTGTCTTAACAATGACCTAGTGTTTGCTACCGTCACCTATTAATTATTTAAAATATATAGTTAACAGTAATATCATCTGTGACAATTTGTGAGTTAGTCTGTTCCTCTTCCTTTTCTCCTTTAAACCCTCATATAAAAACTTACGATTACAGTATTTTTTTACACTGATAGTTACCTTTCCTACGCCAAAATCAAAGAAATGCCAACATTACCTGCTTAAATTGATCCTGCCTATGTAATTATATGTAAAATTCGCTCAAGGAAAAATAGACTCGTTATTGTTTTATATATACTAAACGTAACACAAAAAGCGTAGGTACAGCAGCTCTCTTATTTTTCTATTATATTTTTTTGTTTGTGTATCATATACAGCGTAATTTGTATTTAATTAATGTAACTGTAAATACGCATGTGTTAACTGATGTACCAGTTTTGTATAAACAATTGTACATGACAGTTAACAACATTAAATATTATGGAATATAGACTGCTTTGTTTCTTGATTTGCTTGTTTTTGGAACCTCCATCATTTCCTTGTACATAATAAGATAATAAGACAACAAAATAAAAATGTGTATGTGTAAATACCTGTATATGTGTAATAAAGAGTGAATTATTGTAAAATTTAAATTTAAAGGAATTGTTTTGCTTCAATCAGTTTACGTGTTACGTATGCATGGAATAGTCAAAGCGTTGACCGTGTGTTTTTATTGGCTCGACCGTCAGCATACATTTCGCGCTTCCGCCCTCTGGTTAACTTGTAGCAACGACTAGTGGTAGTCACAAGGCATTGGGCATATTCATCATGTATTTTGTCTTGTTTCAATGTAAGTTTAAGTGACCATGTTCGAGTTTCGAGTCCTAAACTGTGAAGAATGGCCAGTGTGTCGTCATATAGTCACCTCCGCCGGAACACACCATATGACATGCATCAGCCATTACTTACGTTACTCTCGGAAAATAGAAAGGTTAATGTGGCTTGTGACCGCGGTTAACTATTTGTGATTGTAACTGGAAATTGCCTATAGCCTTTTGTGACTGAGTCTAGTCGCTTATGACTACGACTAGCGGCTGCGTCTAGCTACTTGTGATTGCGACTGGTGGTTGCGTCCAGTAGCTCGACTAAGGAACTGGTGGCAGCACTAGTCGTCATCGGTTGCACAAATGTTTGGCCGTTCCTGGTACAACACGCAATATAAATTACCGACAGTTTTGTCGTCTCAAAGCAGTCCCAAATATCTTAGAAGCATATGATGAATTTCAATGTTATTTGTGTATAATCCGCCCAACTTTAACTGGGAATTTTATTTTCGTCTGTAAATCTCCAACAAATTGAAATTAACTTTTCTTATAAACCTAAATGAACTGTGCTTATTTATGATGCATTAAAAAATTTACCTTTTCATGTTCTAACTTGAAAAAAAGGAACCAAATATAACTCACAACTGGCAGATACATGTCCTATCTGGTTTTTGGAAGCCTATTAACACAATTTATTTGGGTTTAAATAAATAATGAATATACATAATTCAGAACCAAAATAAGATTCCCAGCTAAAATTGGACGCACAATATGTTGGTAATATGCTCTTAATTGTTTATAAACGTCTTCATAAGGACTCTTTCACAAAAAATTGTCCTTCATTGCATTCTTGCGAGATTACCATCGGCAAACATCTCAAGTCAGAAATAAAAACTTTACGAGACATACTCCAAACAAGTACAAGCAATTTTATTCTTGATTAATTTATTGTTATGCTCACAGGTTCTATTTTTAATTGCCTACTGGATCATATTGCACATGATTACATCAAATTGTCAATATTTTCTATTGTTTACGAGATACGCACTGACTTTCTTTATTGAAATTCTTACCTTATTAAAGGTGATATTAATATTTTTTAAATAATGCCCATTAAAGATAAAAGTCTGAGACCTACTGCTCTCTATGTGTGTACTGAAACTATATAAAAACTAAAATTGCAGGGAACGTTGTGTTCTTGTACCTTTTGTACAAGATGTTTCAAAAAATTGTGACAAATAAATCTTACTTTTTTTTTTGTTAAAATGACTGTTGTTACATGCTTAAGTGTTTTTTTTGTTCAATGTCATTTTCATAAGGGTCTCTATTATCTATATACCTACCGTCTTAATATACAGTTGTGTATATTTCTTTGAAATGGTTTTTGTGGTAGCTGGAGTACTGTACTTTGAATACAAAAGCGTATCATTGTAAGATCATTCATGTGCTTATGTGTCTGCCTCCGCCTGCTTTACAGACCTTTTCCATTAATTGTACATTACTCAAAATTGTATAATACAAATGCATAGAGATAAAGCCGATAGTGAAATTCAGAGGGTGTTCTTTAGAGGAAAATTCAAACTTCTGAGTTACATGTCGATTTTTGAGTGTGTGACAAAAAAAATGAGGCGATGAAACAAGGAATATTGATATTCATCGATTGTATTAATAAATTGATGTAAAAATACTACGAACACTACACTCTAAAAACTCTGTATATTTTATTATGAACATTGTACTGTATAAAATTTTTTTTTGCAATAAGATTAAGTTGCTAATGTAAATATTGCAATTGCATATGCTGTGTAAATGCAGTGGTAGCAAATATGTTTATAGATACACGATATGGGTAGGTAGGTAGGTATAAGACATTTGAACAATTTGAAAATACACTAACTATTTTTTCTCTAGGTTCTTAATCCTTTAGACGCAATTTGCAATAAACCTCGTAAGGAAGCTATTTGTGTGAGTCAACTAAGTAATGCTAAGAAAGTGGATGCTGGAATTCTACAGGAGAGACCTGATATCAAAATATTTTTGCCATTCAGATTTTTCACTTACACTCCCGAACAATTGTTTCAACCTAATACATACCACATATTCTTAGGTGAGACGACAGTTAAAAGTTAACACAAAAATTAGGGATTTTAACACGTTAACGACCAATATCAAATTTTGATAGTTTACCTCTGGACCAGAGTAGTTTCTAGTAATCAATAAATCTAAACTCTTGTCGAATCAAAAAAATATAGAATTGAGATCTATTTAAGCCCGAACCTCCAGGATGTTACCAAAAAGAGCTCTGTTGCATGAATATTCATTTGCAGTGTCTAGGATGCATAAGCAAAGATCCTGATAACTAATGAGACAAAGTTCCGTGAAGATGAAGAAAATATTTTTAAATATTCGTTGATCTAATTATTACCATAAACCGTAACTGCAGTATGGTTGGGCAAAGTGAGTTAAATTTCAACAATGAAAATCTGAATTGAACTAAGCTATCTGGTACCTAATTTTCACCAAGAAATCTTTTTTTAATCAGTTATCAATTAAATTATAAACACTTCAGAGATATTTATACCACATAACTCTTCTCCGCGACTTCCCGGAGGTTCAGACTCGCAGGACTTCCCATTTAGTGGCTGGGAAATCTGAAAGTTTGGAGTTCTTCGTCGAACAGTGTCTTGATTTGACCTTATGCGTGTCCTTTTTGTTCGAATTTCCGGTTCGGTTTCCTCGTAAAAATATAGAATATTTGATTCCAATTTTTAAAGCTTGTAGATAAAATCATACACCATTAGCGAAATATTCCTACCAATTAATTTTTTGATAATACTCCATTTTACATTGATAATATTAATTGTAGCTGCACTTGGAGGAGATCATGTTATCAGTTTAATTGATGAAATATCTTACATTTCTCCCCCTTCGCCGCCTCTTTCACAATTGGACGACCTTCCACCAGAACAATTTTGCAATGGTGATAATAGACCAGCAGACTGCGGTCCCAATTGTTATTGTACCCATACCATAGATATTCCACTAAATGCAGTAGTAGAGGTAGTCCTTGTTGATGAAGGTACTAATTTGAACACTTTTTAAAATAAACAGTTGTTTTCAACTTCTAAAGATTAAACATTAAGCGAAACTTTTACCTGAAACACGTTGTGGATGTCGCAAAACTTTTCACATCGCGTTTGTTGTAAATTTTGTACGCCTGAAACGCATTGTAAATTATCAGAAGGGTACAGTAAGCGAAATATCCATACCACCACAACCCATTACAGGTAATGGTAGTTTCGCTCAGCGTCTGATTTCGGTAATTGAGTGCAACATATACATATATTACAAGTAAAGTGAATTCTTTCTTAATTATTTGCGTCGATTTCAGTGCAATCGCCTAATTTAAGTCATCCTTTCCATTTGCACGGACATTCCTTCAATGTACTTGGAATTGGTCGGTCGCCTGATCAAAATATCAAAAAAATTAATCTGAAACACGCTTTGGATTTGGACCGGAAAGGCTTACTTCACAGGCAATTCCACTTGCCTCCAGCAAAGGACACCATCGCTGTTCCAAACAATGGTTACGTGGTGTTTAGATTTAGAGCTAACAATCCAGGTGAGTAACTGAAATTATACTGTCTTATTGAAGTTAAGCAGCATATGCTTTTGTGGCTAAACGTAGTTTTTTTAAAATATGAAGTTTATTCAAATAAAAAAAAATATGGGAAGTGCATTTGAGCTCGCTTGTAAAAAGCTTTGGCCGGAGGAACTATTTTGTCCAAATGTTTCGTCGGTAACTGCTGCTGACATCTTCAGTGGAGAACTAAGATTATACCCTGAAGTCTCGACAGCGACTGAGTGGTGAGCTAGCTGTGCACTGATATGTATATATACACCGGGCGGCCATGGGTGCGTCCTAGATGAGGAAGTCTTTGAATAGTTAGCCATCTAATCCACCGACGAACCATTCAGAGACCGCCCCTTCTACGACGCGCCCACCCACTTCGTATATAAATGAGTGCACAACCAGGTCACCACTCAGTCGCGGTCGACCCATCTTCACGCTCGTCAATACAGATCCACTGAAGATGTCAGGCGCAGTTGCCGACGATATAATTGGACAAAATAGTTCCTATGGTTTAGGGACTACAAGCCTGAACCTTATTTTTACTATGGATTCCGCCCGTGAAAGCTTAATATTCTTATGTGTTATCTATTGTCGGTCATTTCTGAATACGAGGATTAAGGCCAAGTGGTTGAAGATATTCTGAACTTTACTTTTAAAAGTACATTACATTGTGAACAATACTATTAATTGATTGATTAGCTTTCTATTCTTTTTCTGAATTGTTAGTAACTATAAAAAGCGTTGAGTTAAAGGTAATAGATGTCTAGTAAATACATTTCTATTAATAAAAACATAGCATTCTGTTTATAACATAGCAATGTACCTATTTCAACTTTCAACATAAGACTGTTGTGTTTGGGTGATCGTGTAGCATATTTATTTTGGTAAAGTATTATTGATTCTTCAGCATCAGATATTTTAACCAAATTAGACCCCAATTTCGGTAATTCATTATAAATATATAACATCCAGGATATTTAGTAATTCTTAGTGAGGAGAAGATTGAGTTTGTGTTCATGATAACCTGTATTATTTTTTTAGGTTGGTGGCTTTTCCATTGCCATTTCCTCTTCCACATAGCCATTGGAATGAACCTAATCATCCACATTGGTACTCAAAAGGATCTACCTCCTGTACCACCTACTTTCCCGAGATGCGGAAATCACATCCTGCCTATTACTCCAATCACAGATACGTGGTAGCAGAACCATAGAACCAGTAAAGGAACTAGTGTATATATTCAACAGTGACCTAAGTTATTAGTTCAAAGAAAGCAAAACAGTGTCGCTAATACTTCGGCCAATGGGAAGTGCGTATCGTTATGAGATTTTAATTAAGTCCACAATATCTCAGGAGAATGTTCTTCATCACTCTCATCAAATTATGGTATCATCTTTATGTCGCGATCATTGCCTAACAGTGATAAAAATACTTAGGCACAATATTACATCAGATTGTTAGGAATATTCTTTAATTTTACAAATCCGTGTGCCAGAATAGAATAGAATTATTTAAGAGGTTAGATTAATCGCCTCTTTAATATTTCAGAATATCAGTTTTACATTTTAAATGTTTTTCTTCTCCTTTTAGAATGTTAGTTCCTGAATTTATTTATTTAACCTATAATTATGTCACTTATACTCACCTTTAAATTGTTCTGTAAAGCAATTTGCAGCTACAAAGATGCTTTGGTAAAGGAACACATGATTCTTTGTTTGTTTTTCAAAGAAATAATAAATATTATCTTCATTTACCAAAGGATCCACGTTATACATAAAACGAAAACCAAAAAATTGTAATAAAAGCAGTAAGCATATTTGTATGTACATATATAATAATTAAATGAATTTCTAAAAAAGTACTACGCCTCAATTTAATTCTATTTAATACTAACACCAATTTCTCTAAAAATATGTACACTCAAAAGTTGTATTTTGTGCAAGTGCTTCAGTTTCATTAAGAGATTATTTACTGTTGGCTGATAATCCGAAATCGGAGAAATAAATCTTCAGTAGAATTTGTGTGATAACAGATAAACTTTATTCTTAAATACAGTTATGCAACTAATAAAAATGAAACGTTTATGAACTAACTATTGATATGTATTCTCAGACAACCGATCGCGCTGACTGTCCGTCACGAACTGTCTTTTCTGTTATTTCTTACAAAACTACCTGATGAACATAAAATTATATATCGTTGCATATAACTAAAATACCAACATTCACATTTAAAACAAAAGCGGTACATATACGTGCGCGCGATTTTAAAATTGCCACCATTTACATAAAAAAAAAAATTCACTTAATCTTTTGGTTTCTTTTATATTAGCAGGTTATAAGATTTATTTCGAAAAGAATTCATTTCTTAAGTTATAATCTGAAAGAGAAAATTTTCAGAAAAAGGATTTTTTAATCCAAATGACTTGAAAATTGAAATTATTTCCTAATTCGTTTGGATATATTATATTGAAGATCAATAAAAGAATAGATATTAATATGATTTCGGGGTGTGATTAATGAAATGAATAAATGTGAGAATGTAATGTTAATGTATGAATGTAAAGTAAATGAAATCAATTTATAGAATTTTCAATAATTAAGAAATACAAAATAATACATTATTTCATTCACCTTTTTAAAAATATTATTTCCTTCACTCACAATTAATGAAATTAAAACTTGAGAATAATTAATTTTGAAAGTATTATGAATCAAAGTTGGGCGCCAGATATTCACATAAGTAAATATCAAATGACAAATAAACGAAGTATTAAATTTGAACAAATTAAAAATTATATTGAATAATAAATTGATTTGAAGAATATTGATACAAAATTTGAACATGAAAATCTTAAGTCAGTTAGTGAGTTCAAACGATTTTTCCTCTTTTCAGCATTATCAAGCTTTTAAATTCGGTGGACGAACGATGCCCAATTTGACCATAGTCTCGAATTCCTTTTTTGCGGCACGCAACTTGTCTGGTGCGAGACGTCGTGGTCGTTGCGCGACGGGTGGTCCGGGAGTGGTAATTATATGATGCTTAGTCGAGTGAGCTGTATACGTGGGAGTGCATCCTGTCCGGGTTGTTCCCGGAAATTGTTGTAACAGGTCGTGGACTGGTGACGAACCTGAAACCGTCTTAATAGATGGTGACTTACACTCAATTTCCTTCCCGTGGGATGCAAGGTGAGTGGTTAAATCCAGGAGACGCTTGTTTTTTCATGTCTACGAGAAGTCCAAAATGCGATAAGAAGTCGGCGCCGATGATGGGCTTCGAGACGTCAGCCACGACAAATCGTCACGTGAACTGTCGTCGAAGTCCGAGATCGAGAGTCAGCGTAAGTGTCCCATATGAGGATATGGTGGTACCGTTTGCAGCGGAGAGCTCGTAATTCGACTTCTCTCGTGGTTCCGGAAGCTGGGAACGTGGGAACACACAAAGGTCGGCACCAGTGTCGATCAGGAACTTTACTTTCGCAGACTTGTCGGTAATGAATAATCTGCGGGATAGTGTAGGGCTGATGTCGTCGGCCGTATTGGTTACGTATTTACATGGCTTGGCACATCTTTTTGCTGCTTGGGCAAAACGTAGATGGTACCAACAAATTTCGCTTCTCGGTTGCGAATGCGAACGTGAACGGGAGATCTAGCTGGGAAACGTCTAGGCTGGTGTTGTGGTTCTTGGCTTATTTTTATGGCCGCTAACTCGTGAAGCGCCGTTGTCAGGGCGTTATCCAAGAAATCTAACCTGCTGTTTACAGTAGACGTGGAGGTTACTGCGACGTTGTTAAATTGGCATATGCTTCGACGATGGTGTCCGCGATTTCAGCTGTTTTGTCTAACGGTAGATCCTGGTGCGCAGCTAACAGAGCCTGGACATGTTTTGGTAAACGGGTTAACCAAAGCGTTTGAAGAACCTGTTCCGGGAATTCACTGCCGGCGAGGTTGCGCAAATGACGTAGGAACTGCGAATGTTTGCGATCTCCCAGGGGTTCGTTTTCCAACAGGCGTCTTGTATTCTGTTCCTGTGATGCACCCATACGTTTGATTAACTCGTTTTTTAAGAGCCCGTGGGTTCATTCACTACGCAGTTTTAGGATTATGTCGCGAAATTCGAGAGCGTATTTTTGTTCGAGACCCCTTAACGCGTAACCGAACTTTGTGTTGTCCTGCACTATTCCCGCGGCGTCAAAACTGCTTTCCAAAATTTAAAAACAAAGTTCTGGATCTGACTGGATGAACGTTGGCACTTTAACGGCGACGCGGTCAACTGATGTCGCAGCTTCTGCACTTTGCGACGCGCACTTATCGGTAACCATAATATTATTTATTTCAAAGTTTGATTGAAATTGAAATGAAACTGTTATACTTAACAAGTGGTCACCACTTTGGCGTTTGAGGGGTATAATTAATAAGAAAATATTATATTTAATAGTTAAACAAAACGCCAATAATATATAATTAACAGAATTTATATACAAAAAATGAATATGAAAATAGAACAAAGAAATATATACACAAAAGACCAATCAAAGAATGGAAAGTTAAAAACAACACAAGACAAGTAACAAAAATAACAAAAAATAGCAACAGTGTAGAAAGGCTAAAAACAGTACTTACAATAGTGCAGAAGTGCGCTAGAACAGACAGTGATGACTGATTATAGAATAGGGAAAATCTTGAGTATTTAAAGGAGTGTTAGAATAGTAAGACAATAATTTAGAAAGAGAAGAACTGAAGGAGTACTGACACTAGTTTAAAGAAATACTTATAGTCCAGTCACTTTAGTGTTTCACCTCGGAATTTGAGATAATAAGCTGGAAACTCGTGTGAAGCCTCATTTTGGAGTTCTAAAAGTTGTCTCAAAAGTCTCATATTATCTCGTGTCTGCGTCGTAAGTTATTCGAGGTCAAAGGTCACGAAAATCGGTTTTTTGCAATTATCTCCGTTTCTATGGTTCCAATCACTTCAACACTTATTATGGAAATTAAAGATAAAAAAAATTTCCTCAATTTTTGTCTCAAATTTTTTTCTATACGCTGTTTTCGAGATAGAAGGTGGAGAGCACCCAGCGCTCAGGCACATACTGTAATTTAATTTTTATTTAATAGCTGTACTTTTGTTACAATTAAAATTAAAATTAAATGTACATTTAAATTCTTCCAAAATGTGAAGTTTAAAAATATCAATTTTCTTCTTCTTCTTCTTCATTTCCTGGGAAATTGAAAATTTCAATTTCATCTTCATCATATTCGTTTTCCTGCACCATTGTCTCCAAACCTTCTAAAATTTCTGGATCAAATGCAGTTTCTTCATCAGGATCGTCTTTCAATACAACAGCATTGAGACAAGCTTGCCCATTGCATTGTCCACAAGCTAAAGTGCATTGCAAGCCCGATTTTCTGCATCCGCAGGGTAAACCACAACCATTCTTACAATTACAAAATATATTTCTGGAGCTGGTGGTAATAGTGTAGTTATTGGCTGCAGAAATTCATTTTGGAGTACCCAGCCCAATTCTTGAGGTTATAAATCATGTCCTAACCATTTTTGAATTTGGTAATAAACACGATTTATGTGTTGATGAACTGCTGCACTTGTTGGTGGAAGATTAGATAACTGGACAGGTTTATGAAGTTTAGTAGATTTAATAAATTGAATGTATCTGTGATGATCAATATTATTTTCAGATTTCGGAGTAATATTTATTTCTAGTAAGATGCGTACTCCATTTTCGTATAATTGCTGTACAGGGCAGTTTTCTTGTAGAAAAACTTGAGCCAGTTCGTCGAAATTAGCAAGTTTTTGAAGTGGTTTTATAAAAATTTTTTTCCCTTTATTAAACAGCGCAGAAGTAGTATCACAACCACTAAATGCATGTAAAAATAGAATAAGTTTCTTAGAAAGGGGATATTTGTCAAAACTTTTTGAAGAATATACTTGTGTTTTAACATTGCCTTTTCCAGGTTTTTAAAATAAATCTCTTCTTGATGTAACTGAGTGCGTCCAATTAAAATAACAAGCAAATCCATGTCTTCTCCCATGATGACGACAGTCCTCTCATGTTTCGATACTTCAATAGCAGTTTCGATAATAAGAACATCAGCATCATCTCTCGGTTGTTCTGTTGTGATATTTACACTTTTTAACTTTTCAATGAGCATATCAACAAGTTTTAAACTTTAAAATCTTTAAAATATAAAAAGCAAATACTAATTTTTTCTATTTACAATCTCTATATATAAAAAACATCATTTAATACAATGTACTAATAATTTAGTAACCATATACAAGGTATTATTCACCGAGATTTCCCAGGAGATGATGAAGAAGAAGAAGAAGAAAATTGATATTTTTAAACTTTAGATGTTTGAAGAATTTAAATGTACATTTAATTTTAATTTTAATTGTAACAAAAGTACAGCTACTAAATAAAAATTAAATTAAATTATATTTTCTTGATTTATTTCTATTTACAATCTATTATCGAATAAAATTAAATGAATTTATTATACATATATAATATATATATATAAAACATCATTCAATACAATGTATTAACTAATAAATAATACAAATTATTTATTGTTGATAATATTTTAATGATGTAGTAACTGTATACAAGGTATTATTCACGGTTGACCTTGTATTACAGTATGTGCCTGAGCGCTGGGTGCTCTCCACCTTCTATCTCGAAAACAGCGTATAGAAAAAAAGTTGAGACAAAAGTTGAGGAAATTTTTTTTATCATTAATTTTCATAATAAGTGTTGAAGTGATTGGAATTATAGAAACGGAGATAATTGCAAAAAACCGATTTTCGTGACTTTTGACCTCGAATAACCTACGACGCAGACACGAGATAATATGAGACTTTTGAGACAACTTTTAGAACTCCAAAATGATGTTTCACACGAGTTTCCAGCTTATTATCTCAAATAACATACTCAACGAAGAAGGGAAATCCTTGATAAACTGGATGGAAGAAAATGGAATGTATATAATAAATGGAAATATTGCAGGCGATAAAAATGACATTCATAGGAGGATCAGGAAGATTACATAATAACCAACAGAATAGGAGAAGAATTGATTGAAAAAATGGAAATTAAAGACCATTTTCAAAAACAAATGGAAGGATTAGAAAAAAAGGAAAAACTAGCTTTTACCAAAACATCAAATTATGAAGATGAAATAAGCATCGAACAGGTTAAAAGTACAATTAATAAAATGCAAAAAAGGAAGGCACCTGGCCAAGACAAAATACCAAATGAAGCGTGGATATATGGAATGGAGCAGTTGATAGAGGAGATGCACAGAATATTAAATAAAATATGGAATGGGGAGGAGAAAATACCGGTATAATGGAAAGTAGGAATAATAACGCCTATATTCAAAAAAGGAAACAAAGATGATGTAGAGAACTACAGGGGAATTACCCTCATGGACACGGGTTATAAGATATACGCAGAAATTTTGAAAACAAGACTGGAAAAGGAAATGGAGGAGAAAAAAGTATTGCGTGAAACGCAACTTGGATATAGAAAAGGTAAAGGAACAATAGGTGCGATATATACCGTTAAAACTGCTATGGAATAGGAAATGAAAAAGGAAAAGGGCCAAATATTTATGTTTTTCGCAGACATGAAGAGTGACTTTGACAAAATAAAAAGAGAAAAAAATTTGAAGATTATGGAACAAAAAAACATTAGCAATAAGCTAAGTGAAAGAATAAAGGAGATTTATAAGGAAACAACTTTTAAAGTAAGAATAAATGATGAGTACTCAAACGAAATACAAACCATAAACGGTGTAAGGCAGGGATGCCCGCTAAGCACAGCACTATTTAACTTGACATTCGGTAATCTGGAAGAAACGATGAACACAATACAGACAGGAGGCGTGATAATAGGAAAAGAGAAGATATGGACGGTGTCATATGCAGATGATGTAGTTTTAATGGGAAGTAATGAACAAGGGCTTAAAGAATTGATAAAAAGATTTGGAAGGTACATTTCAGAAAGAGGGGTTGAGTTAAATATCAAAAAATCAAAGATTCTCAGAGGAAAAACATCGGGAGGAAGAAGAGAAAAAATGGAATTCACATGGGAAGGAAAAACCTTGGAAGAAGTGAACACTTTTAACTACTTGGGATATATTCTACAGCAAAATAATGGAAATGAACAACACATAAAGTATTTAAAAAAAAAGCAACGTACAGGGAAGTATATGGAGCATAGCCTAAAGGAAAAAAAGAATGTATCTTTTTGACACACTAGTAGAGAGCATACTAATGTATGGGGTGGAAATCTGGAGCTGGCAAGAGTACAAAGGGATAGAAGAAATTCAGCACAAGTACATCAAATGGACACTAAATTTAGATAGAACAACGGGATATATGCTGCATTTAGAGACAAAACGAGAAAAACTAGCAATAAAAGCAGGAAAAAGAGCAGTAAAATATGAAGAAAAGATAATTAGACATGAAGGAAACAACTTACTTACAGAATGCGTAAAGATCAAAAATAAAATAAGTACAGATTGGGAGTTAAACAGAAAAAGATAGACAAAAGAAAAATGGAAGAGAACGAGAAAGCAGCACTTAGAAGAAAGAGGATGGTCGCTTGATTATTATAATAAAAAAATCGAAAACGAAACAAACACATGGAAACAAATGGAAGAAATTAGTAAAAATTTAGAAAGCCAGGATTTAGAAGGAAAACTGGGAAACTCGAAATACGCAAAAGAATATAAAAGAATTCAGAAACACAGAATCACCGGATTATTTAATAAAACGTAAAAATAAAAGAAACAAACTGCAACTCACAGCCAGATTCAGATTGGGTTCGGAATCTAAAGCCAACAGACACTGGGAGAGTGAACAAAACAAAATGTGCCGACTATGCAGACAAGAAGGCGAAACGCTACAACACATATTTGAAAGGTGCAAGTTCACGGGAATAGATGGAAAGAGCTGGAAACAAAAACTTTTGGGGAAGGATTGCCTGGAAAGAATGTAGAACATAATACGGAAAAGAAAGGAGAATGAATAAAACGATAGCGCAAAGAGATTGTATTTTATTTAATGTAAATACTTATTTAGAACATGTAACAATTTTGTTAATAAAGCTATTCTTTTTATTATAAAGGAATATCACGTATTTTGTGTGACTTTTCATTACACAATAATATGTGTCACTCGCTCTAGTCACTGGACAGGCCTAAACGTCCTAGCGCGTTTCCCTCTCCCTATACGTTCAGTATAAGATGAGTGGGGAAAGCATATGGAAGTGGGAGCGGTAGTTTCGTTACGCTTACATCCGTTATATTCACTCTATGTTACTTCATATATTTTTCATAATCCGAGTGTAATTTTGATTATTAAGAAGTAAACTACAAGAAAACTTGTTGAATTGTTGAACTTTTACAGATATTAATAAAGAAATATCGAGAAACATTTAGTAGTGGTGATTTTAAATACATTGGTAGGTATGAATTAAATTAAAGAACCATCTACAAATTACTTTAAATTAATAAGGCGACGTCGAATTCGATGACTCAGTGACTTAGTAAGTACGTTTCGTCGATATTGCTGTCATCATGTCGTCGTAGCTTAGTGGTTAGAGCAATGGCGGGTAAGAATAAATAAAATCATAAATCTGGTAAAGTAAAACGACCTCAAAATACGAATAAAATATCGGTCAGTAAGTTACCCACTTTTGTATTGTATGTCATCGGCATCGGCAGCATCTGGCTCGGGGTTGATGGACAAGATACCGCTAATGGGGTAGTTTATGGTACCGGAGGTCGGTTCGGCGGCGGCGTTGAATGGTACAACTCTCGGACAATGGTTGATAAGCAAGCGACAGTGGCGGGGTTGTATACGACGGAAATCAAGGATGGCGGCGGGAAGAAACCAGGTTACAACCACGGGAACAAAACCAAATTAAACCAGTCACCAGGGGACGTTACTGCGATAACAGCAGCCTTTTAACTCGTTCAATAGAATTTAAATTGTGCTACAGGATCTCCTATACTGCAGATCGAGATAGGCCGTTTTCTGACCAGGTCTCGCAACAGTTCGAATCCCGTCACAATCGTGTTGGTCAATATATGGAATATCGGAAGTTAAATCTTTGTCTATTTTCTCTCCGCGCTCCTTAACTTCGTACGGACCGTCATATGTTGGTTGCAGCGATGTTTTCGTTGCATCATTTCGCAAGAAAACGTATGCTGACGAAGAAAGATCTTTAAAAATTAACACTTTATTCGTTCCATGACGAGTACTCGGCGTTGCTTTTAATTTTCCTATATGTTCTCGTAGTTTATTAACAAATACGGAATTTACTTGCTTATCCGTTGTTTTACTGAAAAATTCGCACGGTAATCGCAAATTTGAACCGAATACGATTTCTGCCGTTGTTGCATTCAAATCTTCTTTTACGGCCGTTCTAATGCCGAGTAAAATTATCGGTAAAAAATCGACCCAGTTTTCGGTTTCGTGACATTTTATAGCTACCTTCAATTGCCGATGTAACCGCTCCACCATGCCGTTTGCTTGAGGGTGATATGCAGTTATTCGTAAGTGGTTTATACCCAATTCCCGAGTTAATTCTTTGAATAATTGGGATTCGAATTGGCGGTCTTGATCTGTGGTAAATCTCAAGGGCACGCCATAACGCGAAATCCACGTACTTACGAAGGTTTTTGCTACGGTTGTTGCATCAATTTCTGCGATAGGCGTAGCCTCCGTCCATCTAGAAAATCTATCGACGCACGTCAATATGTATTTGAAATCCTGCGACATGGGCAAAGGACCAACTATATCTAAATGTACGTGCTCAAATCGGGCATTCGGTGTACCGAAATTTTGGATGGGACTTGAAACATGACGGGACACTTTTGATTTCTGACAAGGGGTGCAATGCCGTGCCCATTGTCTGGTATCTTTATTTATTGAAGGCCAAACGAATCGCGAGTTTATTAATTTTTGTGTTGCACGGATACCCGGATGAGATAACCCGTGCAAAGAGTTAAATATAGCTTTTCTAAGTGTTTTAGGAACATATGGCCTTACTGCGTCGTTTGAAACGTCGCAATAAATCGTCACATTCATGTCCGGAAAATTAATTTCTTTAAAATTGAGCTTCGTTGAGTTTGAATGCAAAATCTCTTTTAATTCCGGGTCTTGTTTTTGTTCGACTTCTACTGTTTTATAGTCTGGTACCTTGGTAATGGAATCAACTCGCGACAATGCGTCAGCTACTTCGTTGTCAGAACCTTTAATGTACCTAATATCAGTAGTGAATTGCCCTATGTAATCTAAGTATCGGAACTGTCGCGGCGAACATTTATCGAGTTTTTGGTTGAATGCAAATGTCAAAGGTTTGTGGTCTGTCAATATGAAGATATTTCGTCCTTCTATTTGGTGTCTGGTAAATGGCTAATAATTCGCGATCGTACGCACTGTATTTGCGTTGTGCGTTGGAAAAAGCTTTTGTATGAAATGATAATGGTTGCCATTGGTTATCATGAAATTGTTGAAGCACGGCACCGGCTGCAATTTCGGAAGCATCAACAGTGGCGCTCCTGACACTGGATGAGCAAGCAAAGTTGCCTGAGAGCCCTATTTTTATATCATTAAAAGCCTTTTCACCTACTTCGTTCCAGGATACGGGTGTTTTACCTTTCTTCGACCCTTTAAGGAGGTCATTGAGAGGTTGCATTAATGTTGCCGCATTGTTTATAAAACGTCTATAACAATTAATCATTCCCAGAAACCGTCTTAGTTCTTTAACATTTCCTGGTTTAGGATAATTATTAATTGCTTCGACTCGTTCCTGTAGAGGTTTTATACCGTTACTATTTACCGTATATCCTAAAAATTCTATTTCTTCGACACCGAACACGCACTTGGATAAATTAATTACTAGACCGTATGTATTTAATCGGTCGAAAAGTGTTTTTAAATGCTCGTAATGCTCGTTTTCATTATTAGAAGCTACAAAAATATTGTCGACAAATACAAAAACTGATTCTAAATCGCGTTATTTCGTCAAGAAAACGTTGGCACGTTTGTCGGGCATTACGCAAACCAAAAGGAGTGAAAAGGTATTCAAATAATCCGAAAGGAGTTATTATAGCGGTTTTTGGTATGTCTGTGGAAACTACAGGAATTTGATTGTATGCTTGGACTAAATCAATTTTAGAAAATAACTTTTCACCATGGAGTTCTTGTGTGATGTCTTCGATGAGTGGTGGTGTGTACCTATCCGGAATAGTACGTGAGTTTAGCGCTCGGTAATCTCCGCATGGTCTTAATCTTCCATCCTTTCTCGGCACCAGATGTAAAGGTGACGCCCATGGGCTTTTTGATGGTTGAATGATACCTTGCTTCAAAAGTAGGTCAAATTCTGCCTTTGCTGCTTTCAGACGGTCTGGTGCAAGTCTACGAGGCTTGCAACAAACGGGAGGACCTGGGGTTGTTTCTATGAAATGTTCGGTGTCATGTTTAACGGATTCTCTTCTGAAAACTGCCGGTCCGGATAATCGGCAAGTAGTTGATAGTACTTAGTTTCACCTGCCATAGTCTTAATGGAGCTAATTTGATGGTTGGCACCTTGCCCTATCGCCGTGAGATTTGTTGTTCGATCGATTATCCTCTTGTTTCTCGGGTCGATTAGCAAATTATAGTATGACAAGAAATCCATACCTATAATTGGAAAATCGACGTCGGCCACTATAAATCGCCATAAGAACTCGCGTTTTATCGATAAGTTAAGGTTTAGGGCAATTGTAGCGTACGTTTTGATGTTCGATCCATTAGCTGCGAACAGTTCATAGTCACTTCTGTTTGCTCGGCCCTTCACGCGCTCCCGTTGATACGCACATACATCCGTACCAGTGTCAATCTCTTCTAGGTATTGAGGTCCTAGCTCACTAATCACGTGTAAAAATTTTGTTTCGTTTTTGGTTATGCGATTCACAGTAAATACTGCTTCAATCTGTGTAAACCATAACGATACCTTTTTAGACCAAAACGGCGGCAATTTCACTGACGACACTGCAGCTACACCTGTCACGTTTTCGCCTTGGATTTGGGGAGCATCGTTGTTCACCATCGCACTTTTATTGGAAAATCATACACACGCGATATTTTTTTTTTAAGTCTATTATTTACAAAACACTACCTACGCTTTGACCGTATATTTTTCGAAAACACGTCGGGGTCACCAATGCGGGATCGTAGGTCTGTATAAATAAAAGAGATCTGACTCTCACTATAATTTATTTAATAAAGGGAATATTTACAAGTATCTCTTCGATTAGACGTAGCGGACGCAATGTTTTATCTTTGGAGTTTCGAGATAGAGTTCTTTTCTGTATCTTTTTCTCAGAGAACCTATTTCTGCTTTTACCGTTATACTACCAAAGGTTCCCTTCACCCCCTCTGGTCTTTTGGTAGTACAAAGGCAAGTTAGCGGCTTAGGTCAACCTTGAATATTGATTTTTTTTATTGTAGTACCTGCTAAGGGACCAAAAGGCACAAGTTGCTGTACTGGCATTCGCTACAAATCAGATGATGATTTGAAATTGAAATCTACAGTTCAACATGATTAATAATTCGATTTACATTTTGTAAATGTCCGCTACAGGTACAAAAGGAGCAGAAATTAGAAAGCAAAGTTTGTAGAAGTAGAAATACATCCACATCTTATTTAGAACCATATTTATGTAGCAATAGAAACGCCACTGTCAGGGTACATCGTAATTTTTCCTGAGTCCGTGCGTTTTGCGCCGTGCACTTTGCGCCGCGACTTTTTTCCGTATCGTTTGCGCCGCGACTATGCAATTGATTTATAAACCTATGTACAGTAATAATTATTTAAAACTGTATACACTATAAGTTGCGTTCTGTGTTTGTATATTTTAAATGTAAGTTTTTACTTTCCTTTGCACTTTATGCGGTTATTTTGAATGGAGAGTTTTTTTTTTATTAATCGTGATTAGTCATAAATTTAAGAAGGAGCAATTTATGGGGGTCAACGACATATACTTATTTCTTATAACAGATTGACACCCTTGTAAAAATTAACTGGCAAGAGATCTATCCTTCTTTATTAAAGGAAAAATACAAATGTAGGTTTTACTAGTTCATTTATACACTTGCAGTTTGATATAGATATAGGTCTTGACAATCTTAAAAATTAGCAATTGCTTGAAATTGATCCGGATATGCAGCAAAACCAGCAATTGTTTAAAAATATTATTCATACCACAACTTAGCAATTGCTTTAGCTAGTAGCAATTGTTAGACGTTAAAGGAGTCGCAATTTCAGGTTCTGACAATCGCTTTTTCAAAGCACTAGGCAGGGACGGAACCTTAGACTAGGAAAGAGAGGGGACAGGTAATAGTCGACTGCAAATTGAGGACGATTGGGATCGCGAGACAGCGCTCAGTATCGCAACATAAAATGTTAAGAGGGAGTTTGTTTTGTTACCATTATTCGTACAATTATCATTCCATACAGAGTATCAATTGTTTATTTGATAAAGTAAACAATTATTAAGAACTGTTTTTTTGCGTCTTACGTTACTAAGAAAATATTATTTATTTTATGTCAATGAGAATACATGTTCAATGAAATTAAATGCAAAAAATTATTTTATTAACGTTAATTAACATGATGTTGCGGAACTAATAAACTTTAAGACGAATTTTATTAATTAATTAATTTTACTTTTTTAGATTTTTATAACTAAGAGTGACGCCGCCTAAGGTAATATTGTGGTAAACGCATGCATCTTACAACATTGAAAGTATTTATTGTTTCTTACACTATCAGTAAACCATTCCAACAAAAAAAAATATAATGCATTAATGATTATTGTACGTAAATCATAACATATTTTAAGTAGTATATAAACAATAAACAAATTAAACGCGATTTTCTGTGCTTAACCTTACTACGTAAAATTCTTTTTACTTGTGAAATGTGATTTCTGGTTCATTTCTTTCAGTGCAGCTTTAAAGCCGTAAGAATAACAAATCAGCATTGTTTTAAACAAAAATCCACTAAAACCTAACTACACTATTTAATTATATTGACACTTTTACACAACGCTGTCAACGCACTGTTTGGGATCAGTAAATGGAGGCGGTACCAAAATAATGCATCCATTTTCGACGTACAGTCGGCATATGAATTACGTGTCCCCTCTCTTTCCTACTCTAAGGACGGAACTATTGCTCGCGCTAATCTATGTGCTGTTACTAATTTTGTTGCTAATAATTTTAGAAAAATTCCACTGAATCGAATGGGGACTAGAGAGTTAGGAAGCTAGTAAGAAATTCGGGTTGACAGCGTTAATAGGTAAAAAAAATAGCCTAATTTGAAGATCACTTGGGGTCGCGGCGACCCCGCGCGCCTAATTAAAGGTTAATAATCTTTCTGAAGATAAATTCACCTCCCTTATCAACGAAATATTAAGCAATAAAGAGTGAGTACTACAACTGTAAAAATAGTAAAAGCTAGGGGTTAACCAGAAATAGATGATTAAAAATTGAAGCGATCAGTAATTATAATTATTATAATTCTGGAAGAAAAACGTCATCGCGTGTTTCCTTTACTTGACCAAAACAAAATTAATTATCTTAAGGGAGAGCTGTTCCTATGACGGATGTAGACATTTTGTATAATACGTAAGTAGGTACTCTAGAACGTTTTATGACGAAAAACGGACATGAAAAACGAATTACTAGATGCTCGCTATTAGTGACGTAGGTTACGGTCAAGTACCTTCCATGATTATATGGCCCGGGATCTTCACTTCACCTTGACTCCAGTAACAGGGGGGGGGGTCAGATAACTTAAACGTGAAGTCATTGTAGGTAGTCTGTGTAAGGAACTCTGCTACCTTAGTAGCCAAGGGACTTTATTATTCAAAAATCTTGCATATATTAGTGGAAAGAACATTTGTGTAAATTATCAACACTGACAAATAATTCTTACTATTATTTATTTAATGTTATAATTTTTCAAAATGCTTTGTTGTCTTTCCAAAGCTTACATGGCAAAAACTGTCATAGATACAAAAAGGTATAGCGTCCAAAAGGAATGAGACAGCACCTCTCTATTTTTCACAAGCAAAAAAGTGCGTCTGCCGACTTGAAGAAAATTCTATTATCTCCAAAAAAGGCTAGTATACTCTTTTTGCATCTATCGCGTTTATCGTTAAGAAATGTCTAAACGTTGAAAAAAGCATTTTGCAAAATTTTTGCATTACAAAAATTACAGCAACAATATTCTTCTCATCGATCTTTATAGAAATCCGCGGTTTAAATAATTTTTGCTGGATAAATCTCCTGGTTACTTGACTAAAATCGACCGCCTCTATATTTATAGTGACGTATCAGGATTTCTTCGTCGGAACTACTTGGCTTTGTTATTTCTGGACAGTGACGGTTGGGCACACTGCTGTGGTGGAATTTCCATAGAAGATTGGTACAAACACGGGCAAGAAAGAAATTGCACTGCTGGTTATAATTGTTACTTGACATTGGCCTCCAAAGCATTAACAAGAATTGTCCTTAGCTTTTTAGTCAAGTTTTGCGCTCTTTGATGATGGCTTTCCTTTTTAATTGTTTAAACAATTATTTTATAATTTTAAAGGACTTTTAGTAGTTACTAATTCCAGTAACGTTTTAGTGAATACTGGCGAAAGTAGAGTTGAAGTGCATTTTAAAACCTATAATATGTGATTCACTTTGTATATGAATGTGAATGAATATGCAAGAACAATTAAGATTTTATTAAGTTGAAAATTATCATTTAAATTCTAAAAAACCAACGTTTCCGTTTTAATCAAGGGAAAGGTGCTACTGAAAGTCATCGGTTGCTTCTGTCGATTTCAACATATATCGACGTCAAGTACTGGGGTGAACCAATTATTTTGAACTTCTAATAAATAATTGTTTGTAACCTTTTGTTTTATTATACGGTAAATCGAAAAAGTAAGATTGGTCAGCCAAGGGCAACTGATCTACATATTAAAGAACTATGCACTCACACAAACTTTAACGCCCCGTTCAAAGATAGTTTGGAGAACCATACCTGACGTAGACTAATTTGTCACAGCCAAAAAATGTATTTGAGTTGACAAAATAAATCTTTGAAATCAGTTCTTAACTCAAGAAGTTCTGCCCTAACGTATATGTATAATGTACCTACAACGAATTAAGAGCCTCTTTTTGGATGTCGGCTAATAATTGTGGACATAAATGAAAACTATTAAGGATCAGTAAGAAATTGCTAGTTGCTAATTGTTAAGTTTGACTGCAAAGATTTCTCTCATATTTCGTTTAGAATTCAGACTGATTACGTAGTTTTCAGGTTAAAATAAAAGCAGCCTAGTTGTTTTACATTGTTGTATTATCTGTTTACAATTTACAATTACATTTATTAATATTACACTCTGGCCTAATGAAAAGTAAACATTTACACATTTATTTATGTTATCATATTTACACATTTCATCGCCACAACATATGTACTTAATTATTTAATACAATCTTTGAACTTTTAGCAAGGGCTTTCAAAATGTATCCCACATACGTAAGTACGTATTGCATAACAGACAAATTCTGTTCTCTTCTGTAAGTACAAATTATAGTGCAACGTGGCCATTACACATCAAGATATTTTATAATTGAGTAACACCTTATTTAGGGAACATATTTAAAAAAAATGAATTTTATTCATAACAAACTCTAATAAAGTCATAATTTTTTATTGCTATTTCGGTAGGATTGGCTCAATTTATTGGTTTTACCAACTGAATAACTTTTAATTTCGGTCAGATTTAAATTTTATTAATTTTAATGAAACCTACATATATCTCAGTGCTTGAATAGATTAGGCTGCTTAGATTCTTGGTTATTTAACAAGTGAAATAATCTCGGATTATATAATTGCGACTAGTGTAATATAATTTATTATTCATGGAACACGAATTGACGGATTTAAAAAGGAGCTTGTAAATCGTTAATTTGCATAAAATGAGTAAATACGATAATTTAATTACATACGCATCTACGGTTCACAACTGACGGTTATTATTTTAAATGCATTCATTTATTGCACGGTTTTAGGATTATCCTCTTTATGTACTTATACCAATTTTCAACGAAAGAATTTCGTTTATCATTTTTCAAATATTAACTTTCATGACATTCTTACCAGTGCCTTTGTCCACGAAGGAAGTCGCTCGCACAAATGATGCACCACAGACGCTGATGCAAGTTTGGAAATTTTCTCGCTCTTTAATGCGCTTAGATTAAAGTTTATGACAATTTAGCCGATATCGAGTATAAAATAACTTTTTTTTAGTAACTCGATATTAAATAAATATATCATAACGTTTACCTGGCCACAGATAAAGACTGTGTGTTTCAAAATAAAACTGAAAAATATCAATCGAAATCTATTCAGTAATTTATGTGTGATGAACGAGCATCGATGGGCTTATCTATCACACTATTTATACAGATTACATTTTGTACCGAATTTAAGAACCTTCTTAAGTACCTAGTTATTGTCTTATAGTTTTTAGTTAGGTATAATTTTATTTTTTTTATTTTTAATACACAATAATTATTAAGCATTAAGCTTCACTTGAAGAAGACTGTGTGAGTTGAAATAATTATTGTGTATTAAAAATAAAAATTTTGTAACTAAAGACTACGCGTTTTATATTATACAATTTTAAATGGAGTTACAAGAGTTAAAAGCCTCATCTATTCAATTCATAATAAAACTAGTACTCAAGATTTTTATTTGTACTCCTTGATATATCTAGTGTTATTATTATTTCCTGAAATTTATTCGCAATTAGTTTCTATAGGTTTCTCCCGGTGACGTAGTCATCCTAATTACCTAGCCAACTACCTGCACCATCCCTTGCTACAACCGAACTTGTAGATAACAACTTTAGTTTTGAACTTTCACATTTACCTATTTTTTTTCCCCTTTTTATTTCTATTTTTCTCGTTTCTTCTTCGGTTATAGTTTTCCCTCTTAATTCCTTCCTCTATTTTTGTAGCATGTTTTCGCAATTTTTATCTTCTTTCTTTTCTGTTTTTTCTTTTTTTTTTATAGATTTCTATGGTAAAATCTTCGTTCTTTTTCTGCTTTTTCTGAAGACGCACAAGTGAATCCAGAAAACTCCAACAAAAGAAAGAAACCAAACCAAGATTCAATGTTAATACAATTCAAAAAAGGAATCCTAGATACCCCCACCAATGAAGAAAAGCAATCCCGACAATCAGTATCGGATGCAGACGTCCAAAAAATTACCGATAACGAGGAACAGCAACAAAATACCCCTCCAATAGTACTCCGAGAACCCCAAAAATGGAATCAGATATCATCCCTGCTATCACAAAGAGACCTGCACTTCTCCAAAGCAAAAGCAACTAAAGACGGCATCTCTATATATCCTAACGGTGAACAAAATTTTAGAGCAATAACGAAAACCTTCGATGAAGAAAAAATTCAATACCACACATATAAACTTAAAAATGAAAGAAAACTAACGGTAGTACTAAGAGGAGTTCCACCTACAATAACCATAGCCGACATCGCAAAAGATTTACACAAACAAGGCTATCCTGAGATTAAGGCTGCTCCAATGACCAACACACAAGGACACCAGATCCCACTAGAAAAAATGGAACTGGATAGGATTTACAAATCCATATATAATATGAAGCAATGCTGTAACCTAGACGTAACAGTAGAAAGCCTATATAAAAACAATACTACAGGACAATGCCACCGTTGTCAAAAATTTGGCCACTCACAAGCTGGATGCAAGGCCGAATACAAATGCTTGAAATGTGCCGCCAATCACTCCACTCATTTATGCACCAAAGCACAGACTACCCTGGCAAAATGTGCAAACTGCTTGGGTGAGCACCCTGCGAACTACAAAAACTGCCCGGAAAACCCGAAAAAGAAAATTTGAAGAAAGCTCAAAAATCAAAACTCATAGACCTACATATAGCCAGATTACCAAAAACGAACAACACACCACTAACAGCAAGGAAACAACAACAAAAATTATTGGAGAAATGTTTATCCAATACGCTCTACTAAACCCCACACCAGAGCAAGCAGCTCAATTCCTGAACACCACCAAACTTCTGCTGCAATCAACCAACCTATGAATAACAACACCAAACGAACTACAGAAAATCTGAAAATAGCGTACTGAAATGCACGCTCCCTAACTGGAAAAATAAACCTATTAAAACACTTCGTTACCAATCAAAACATAGACATCATGTGTCTGGGTGAAACCTTCTTAAAACCAGCACAATACCCAAGATTACCCAACTACAGATTATACAAAAATGACCGAACCCGCATTGAAGCAGGAGGTACAGCCATCAATATCAAAAATTCCATAGAACACTACCCGCTCCCTACCACCCCAAAGGAAGACATAATCGAACCCACGGGCATCCGCCTTGTCATAAAAAACATTGGAACCACGGATATATACAGCACCTATTACCCTCCTAAGAAGAACAACCAACCACCTCTTCGCGTGGAGCAGATGAACAAATTATTCGAAGGACAAACCTCAAAAATCATCATAGGCGACCTGAACAGCAAACATAAAGAATGGAACTCGAAAGTAGAAAACGACAGGGGGAAACATCTAAAACAATACGCATAAGCAAAACAGCTCCTAGTAATTGCCCCAACTGAACCCACCCACTACCATGAACCAACAAAAACTTCGGACATCCTAGATTAGCCATGATTAAGAAAATCACCAAACAATTCTATATTACCACAATAGATGACAGCGGACTACCTTCGGACCACAATCCAATCATCCTACATATCGGATCAGGAATAGAGAAAGACATTTTCCAAATTAAAGCCACAGTTTGGAATAGATACAACATCAGCATTCAAGAAAAACTGGAAAAATTTCACGCAGATTACTCAAGCACAGAAAACCTCGAAAGAACGACAATAGAATTTGAAAATCTGATTCAAGACTCAATACATCAATGCACACACATCAAAGAGAAGGAAATCGGAGGTTCTTTCACCCCCAACGACATATCGGATCTAATAAAAAAAAAAGCAAGAGCCAGGAAGAAATATCTCCAGACATACAGCCCACAAGATAAAACTATAAGAATTCACACCGTCAGAAGACTAAACAATAACATTACCGAACTTGAGAACTGGCTGAGAGCATGGCGAATAGAAACCAGCCTTAACAAAACCGAAGTCATATGCTTTAACAGAAATAGCAGAACACCATTCACGAATGTAATATTCCAAGGAACCGAAATTCCACCCTCAAAAGAAGTAATATATCTAGGAATTATTCTTGATAACAAAATAAACAACAGCCACATCAAATACACCAAAAGAAAAGGAACCGCAGCCTACAAGATTTTATACCCTTTGCTATGCAAACGTAGCAAACCTTCAAACGCCACAAAGATAAGAATATACAAAGTCTACATCAGACCTATACTCACATACAGCGCAATCTGGAAACACGCAAAAGCAGTCAACAGCCTATCCTCCACGCAGAACAGGATTATTCGAAACGCAATAGGCGCCCCCTGGTACATCAGAAACTCACAAATACAGAGAGGAATGAATATCCTACCATTACAGGAATTCATAACAAAGATTACAAATTCCTTTAAAGACCACTTGGACCACCACAAAAACCCAGAAATCAGCAATCTTCTAAACATTGCACCAACTGAGAGATATTTAAAGCTACCTCTACTATAAAAGTCCTGCTATGGCACAAACTACATGATGAATGTGCAAAGAAGCCAGACTCCCGCACCTATGACACAGATTGAGTGAATCAATACCAGCATATCCGACATTCCACCCACCAGTGGCAAGGAAGAGGGATATCTTGGGTTTTTTATTTGTTTTTTTTTTACTTGCACTATTTGGTTATCTCCGACATTCCACCCACTAGCGGCAACGAAGAGGGAGCTCTAGCCTCCTAGCTACATTATCACCGTCATTGTGTCGTCTGTTTCAAATTTCGCTATCATACCTTTTTGTTGTACATATTTTTGTTTTATATATTACGTTTTTTAGTGTCCTTCTACGTTATAACTTCGTTCGCCCTCAGCAGTGTGTATATCTTTTTTTCACACAAATGAAAACACAAAGTTTTGGTTACAAAGTTTTATTTTTGGCCACGATGGCCATTTCACCACACAATGGCTCCTTCAGGTGGAAGAAATATAATAAACTTAAACTATTTACAATCGTTTAAATACAGACTTTAATAAGGTGGGGGTGAATATAGAACAGATAACCGTATTTAAAACTAGTGTAAAAGTAATAATAATAAATAAATATATTCTAAAAATAATTAAAAGCTAAGTGAAAATGTTTAATAACGATGATCTATTAACATCTGTTTGATCATTTAAAATTAACCCTGAACTGTTTAATTTATTAATCTCTAAGCATTCTAATAAGTCAAGTTTCAACCCTTTATTTTCTGTATGTAAAATTTGAAAATCATCGTTAAAAGTATGGGAGTTATTTAAAAGATGTTCTGCATACGTGGAGTTTATTGATTGGTTTACAAAACTTTTCTTATGCTCTTTTATTCTATTTTTAAAACATCTGCCTGTTTGGCCTATATAGGCTTTGATCTCTATTTGTGGTATCTTTATTGTTTTTTATAAGGTGTCCTAAAGTATTTTTAGTTTTGAAGGAGATTGTGGAATCTGTGAACTTTGATAAATGTTTTCTTATGTTGCTGGAGATATTTCCTAAATAAGTTAGAGAATTATAGCTGCTATAGTTTTTTACTAACGAGATTTTGTAACCATTATTTAAGGCTATTATAAAAATTCTATTGAGTTCTTTACTGTAATTATCTGGGGATAGAGGGACAGTTATGAGTCTCTGGAGAGCAGGATGAAAAAATGCTAGTTTGTGTGACCAAGGATGAAATGAATTAGAATGTATGACTGTTACAAGACTTCCTCGATTCCAATATCTTTTATTTTTCTCTCGTTCGTTAAGTTATGTATATATTTTTTCGCTATTGCATTGTTTCTTTCTTTTGTATCTTTATTCGTATTGTGCATTTACATGTCTGTGTGTTTCGTTCGTGCGTGTAGATAAACGTTTTAAAAACAATTAGACCTTATCACCCTTTGTCACAATTATAAATTATTTATAAACCCTGGAAAGAGTATCTATTGTAATGTTACGATATGGAAGGGGCTAATAAATATGTGTTATGATTTGATGAAATACAAAAACAATTTTTTAAATTTAAACAAATGATAATTTGAAGAAAAATCAAAGTTTATTGAATATACAAGATTTTTAAAGAAAAGCAGGTTCTATTTAATGTTACAAGTGAAGGAATAAGTAGAAGAAGAAGAATAAGTAGAAGTAGAAGATGAATATGAAGTTAATTTAAAAAGAAACATAGAAAATTGATATGGATATGGATTGGCTTAGTATTTTGGTAAATGCTGTGTTGGAGTGGACATTGATTGATTTATGAAAAACAAAGTGAGCGAATTTTAAATACCTCACTATAATTTAATTTAAAACTCTATAGACTTTTTCAGTTTAGTTTCATTTAAAAAAATAATTGTTAATAGTACTTAATTAGTTTTAGTTATAATTTAGAATTTTGGAATTTAATTTAATATAAAGGTAATTGTAAATTTTATATATTATGGAACTTACTCTGAAAAAGATTTATTCATGCTATTAGAAATTTAAAAAAAAAATAGTATTTGAATTCAGTAAATTAAATTAAAATTAAAAAAATTTTTTTGTTATCATCAGATCATAACACATATTTTACTAGCCCCTTCCATCATATACTTATTTTATTAGCCCCTCTCATTCCCATCTGATATCTTAATATCTATCCTTCTATCATGACACTATACATATATACGTGCTAATTCCATCAGAGAACTATATTCAGGCAAATAGGAATTAGATATTACCACTGTTAGCGATGAATTGCACTCTGGCAATTTTGCAACACAGCAACAATGAAAAATAACAATCTTTCCTGCTTGTTGCACACTTCCAAAAAATCGGATGCTGATATGTACACGTTTATTTCTTGAAGTTTCGTCAACAATAATATTTACAATATTTACAGGTTAATAACAGTTTTAACCGACACGTGGTAACAGCTTGAAGATACTGATCTGTTCAGTACAATGTATTTAGGTTTTATACAGGTAAAATTTATTATATACATGCATAATTTCAGCCCGTGTTTGCCATACAATACATGAAGGTAATTAACACAAGGGTTAACATTCTGTCAGTTGCTACGCAGAATTATTATGGAGGGTTTTACCTGTTTACCTGTTCTAGGTAAATGATAATATGACCAATTTTGGAAAATACAATCTTAACAATACCGTGAAATATTTAGATATTACATATATACCAACACCAAACAAACTAAAAATTTAAAATAAATATATACAAAAAACATTAGTTCTTAACAACCCCATTAAGATGTTTTCGTTATACAAATAAAGATACTATGAAAAGTTTCAACAATATATTTAAGAAAACCTCTTACAATTGTTTCGACGAGTCCGTCATTATCAAACAGTGGGTAAACAAGTATACTCTTTGATAATGACGGACTCGTCGAAACAATTGTAAGAGGTTTTCTTAAACATATTGTTGAAACTTTTCATAGTATCTTTATTTGTTTAATATGTTTCATCAAAAATACATCAAAACTAGTTTATTAATTGTTTTCGTTATGTTTACAAACAATTATTCATTAGCAAAACAGCCAACATTGAAAGTATAAATTTTTACAGGGGGAAACATCTAAAACAATACGCAGAAGCAAAACAGCTCCTAGTAATTGCCCCAACTGAACCCACCCACTACCATGAACCAACAAAAACTTCGGACATCCTAGATTAGCCATGATTAAGAAAATCACCAAACAATTCTATATTACCACAATAGATGACAGCGGACTACCTTCGGACCACAATCCAATCATCCTACATATCGGATCAGGAATAGAGAAAGACATTTTCCAAATTAAAGCCACAGATTGGAATAGATACAACATCAGCATTCAAGAAAAACTGGAAAAATTTCACGCAGATTACTCAAGCACAGAAAACCTGGAAAGAACGACAATAGAATTTGAAAATCTGATTCAAGACTCAATACATCAATGCACACACATCAAAGAGAAGGAAATCGGAGGTTCTTTCACCCCCAACGACATATCGGATCTAATAAAAAAAAAAGCAAGAGCCAGGAAGAAATATCTCCAGACATACAGCCCACAAGATAAAACTATAAGAATTCACACCGTCAGAAGACTAAACAATAACATTACCGAACTTGAGAACTGGCTGAGAGCATGGCGAATAGAAACCAGCCTTAACAAAACCGAAGTCATATGCTTTAACAGAAATAGCAGAACACCATT
This sequence comes from Agrilus cyanescens, assembly GCA_947389935.1. Taxonomy (NCBI): domain Eukaryota; kingdom Metazoa; phylum Arthropoda; class Insecta; order Coleoptera; family Buprestidae; genus Agrilus; species Agrilus cyanescens. Next base: position 12,053,685 of record OX376707.1, on the reverse strand, counting down.
CACGAATGTAATATTCCAAGGAACCGAAATTCCACCCTCAAAAGAAGTAATATATCTAGGAATTATTCTTGATAACAAAATAAACAACAGCCACATCAAATACACCAAAAGAAAAGGAACCGCAGCCTACAAGATTTTATACCCTTTGCTATGCAAACGTAGCAAACCTTCAAACGCCACAAAGATAAGAATATACAAAGTCTACATCAGACCTATACTCACATACAGCGCAATCTGGAAACACGCAAAAGCAGTCAACAGCCTATCCTCCACGCAGAACAGGATTATTCGAAACGCAATAGGCGCCCCCTGGTACATCAGAAACTCACAAATACAGAGAGGAATGAATATCCTACCATTACAGGAATTCATAACAAAGATTACAAATTCCTTTAAAGACCACTTGGACCACCACAAAAACCCAGAAATCAGCAATCTTCTAAACATTGCACCAACTGAGAGATATTTAAAGCTACCTCTACTATAAAAGTCCTGCTATGGCACAAACTACATGATGAATGTGCAAAGAAGCCAGACTCCCGCACCTATGACACAGATTGAGTGAATCAATACCAGCATATCCGACATTCCACCCACCAGTGGCAAGGAAGAGGGATATCTTGGGTTTTTTATTTGTTTTTTTTTTACTTGCACTATTTGGTTATCTCCGACATTCCACCCACTAGCGGCAACGAAGAGGGAGCTCTAGCCTCCTAGCTACATTATCACCGTCATTGTGTCGTCTGTTTCAAATTTCGCTATCATACCTTTTTGTTGTACATATTTTTGTTTTATATATTACGTTTTTTAGTGTCCTTCTACGTTATAACTTCGTTCGCCCTCAGCAGTGTGTATATCTTTTTTTCACACAAATGAAAACACAAAGTTTTGGTTACAAAGTTTTATTTTTGGCCACGATGGCCATTTCACCACACAATGGCTCCTTCAGGTGGAAGAAATATAATAAACTTAAACTATTTACAATCGTTTAAATACAGACTTTAATAAGGTGGGGGTGAATATAGAACAGATAACCGTATTTAAAACTAGTGTAAAAGTAATAATAATAAATAAATATATTCTAAAAATAATTAAAAGCTAAGTGAAAATGTTTAATAACGATGATCTATTAACATCTGTTTGATCATTTAAAATTAACCCTGAACTGTTTAATTTATTAATCTCTAAGCATTCTAATAAGTCAAGTTTCAACCCTTTATTTTCTGTATGTAAAATTTGAAAATCATCGTTAAAAGTATGGGAGTTATTTAAAAGATGTTCTGCATACGTGGAGTTTATTGATTGGTTTACAAAACTTTTCTTATGCTCTTTTATTCTATTTTTAAAACATCTGCCTGTTTGGCCTATATAGGCTTTGATCTCTATTTGTGGTATCTTTATTGTTTTTTATAAGGTGTCCTAAAGTATTTTTAGTTTTGAAGGAGATTGTGGAATCTGTGAACTTTGATAAATGTTTTCTTATGTTGCTGGAGATATTTCCTAAATAAGTTAGAGAATTATAGCTGCTATAGTTTTTTACTAACGAGATTTTGTAACCATTATTTAAGGCTATTATAAAAATTCTATTGAGTTCTTTACTGTAATTATCTGGGGATAGAGGGACAGTTATGAGTCTCTGGAGAGCAGGATGAAAAAATGCTAGTTTGTGTGACCAAGGATGAAATGAATTAGAATGTATGACTGTTACAAGACTTCCTCGATTCCAATATCTTTTATTTTTCTCTCGTTCGTTAAGTTATGTATATATTTTTTCGCTATTGCATTGTTTCTTTCTTTTGTATCTTTATTCGTATTGTGCATTTACATGTCTGTGTGTTTCGTTCGTGCGTGTAGATAAACGTTTTAAAAACAATTAGACCTTATCACCCTTTGTCACAATTATAAATTATTTATAAACCCTGGAAAGAGTATCTATTGTAATGTTACGATATGGAAGGGGCTAATAAATATGTGTTATGATTTGATGAAATACAAAAACAATTTTTTAAATTTAAACAAATGATAATTTGAAGAAAAATCAAAGTTTATTGAATATACAAGATTTTTAAAGAAAAGCAGGTTCTATTTAATGTTACAAGTGAAGGAATAAGTAGAAGAAGAAGAATAAGTAGAAGTAGAAGATGAATATGAAGTTAATTTAAAAAGAAACATAGAAAATTGATATGGATATGGATTGGCTTAGTATTTTGGTAAATGCTGTGTTGGAGTGGACATTGATTGATTTATGAAAAACAAAGTGAGCGAATTTTAAATACCTCACTATAATTTAATTTAAAACTCTATAGACTTTTTCAGTTTAGTTTCATTTAAAAAAATAATTGTTAATAGTACTTAATTAGTTTTAGTTATAATTTAGAATTTTGGAATTTAATTTAATATAAAGGTAATTGTAAATTTTATATATTATGGAACTTACTCTGAAAAAGATTTATTCATGCTATTAGAAATTTAAAAAAAAAATAGTATTTGAATTCAGTAAATTAAATTAAAATTAAAAAAATTTTTTTGTTATCATCAGATCATAACACATATTTTACTAGCCCCTTCCATCATATACTTATTTTATTAGCCCCTCTCATTCCCATCTGATATCTTAATATCTATCCTTCTATCATGACACTATACATATATACGTGCTAATTCCATCAGAGAACTATATTCAGGCAAATAGGAATTAGATATTACCACTGTTAGCGATGAATTGCACTCTGGCAATTTTGCAACACAGCAACAATGAAAAATAACAATCTTTCCTGCTTGTTGCACACTTCCAAAAAATCGGATGCTGATATGTACACGTTTATTTCTTGAAGTTTCGTCAACAATAATATTTACAATATTTACAGGTTAATAACAGTTTTAACCGACACGTGGTAACAGCTTGAAGATACTGATCTGTTCAGTACAATGTATTTAGGTTTTATACAGGTAAAATTTATTATATACATGCATAATTTCAGCCCGTGTTTGCCATACAATACATGAAGGTAATTAACACAAGGGTTAACATTCTGTCAGTTGCTACGCAGAATTATTATGGAGGGTTTTACCTGTTTACCTGTTCTAGGTAAATGATAATATGACCAATTTTGGAAAATACAATCTTAACAATACCGTGAAATATTTAGATATTACATATATACCAACACCAAACAAACTAAAAATTTAAAATAAATATATACAAAAAACATTAGTTCTTAACAACCCCATTAAGATGTTTTCGTTATACAAATAAAGATACTATGAAAAGTTTCAACAATATATTTAAGAAAACCTCTTACAATTGTTTCGACGAGTCCGTCATTATCAAACAGTGGGTAAACAAGTATACTCTTTGATAATGACGGACTCGTCGAAACAATTGTAAGAGGTTTTCTTAAACATATTGTTGAAACTTTTCATAGTATCTTTATTTGTTTAATATGTTTCATCAAAAATACATCAAAACTAGTTTATTAATTGTTTTCGTTATGTTTACAAACAATTATTCATTAGCAAAACAGCCAACATTGAAAGTATAAATTTTTATCTTTTTGTTTTTGTATAGGTACTGAAATACATTTTTTCCCTTTCCATCATTCAAGTATGTATTTCGAACAATTTGTTGGTTAATGCTGTAGCAGTAATTAGCTAACCACATAAAAATAAAGTAGCACTATTCGTATATGTGTCTATCAATCTGAGCTACGCTTAGTTTGTGCAAAAATTTTCAGTGCTAAACTTTAAATTAACTTGCGATCATTACCAATCGGTAGTTAAACTTCCTGACTCATTTGGCTAAAAAAACGAATCAATCCTATAGGTATTCATTTTGTTTTAAAAATCATCTCACAATAAGAAGAGGAATCATACCAAAAATTTTTAATGGTTTTCCATTCAGTATGTATTACAATTTCAATATACTTTACACAGGGACGTAAATATGTTTGTTTGAGTCATTGTAAATAATATTACTGGAAAAAGAAGTTCCTTTGTCTTTATTTACTTGAATCGTAACTTTTTCTTGAATGTTGAGTTATTATTTAATTTATTAAAATTTTTCTATATAATAGCAGCATTAGCAATGACGATGACAAATTGTAAAAATATCTCTCATAAGGGTGGAGGTTGTATTGGGGGTAGAAGTAGCGAAGAGGGTGGCGTGGTGGTAATTGGAAGAGAAGCAAACGTTTACCCCACCTTCAACACCAACACCAGCTCCTACCATCAGCCCACCCCCTCTAATAACCCTCGTACAACACCTCCTTCACCTCTGTAGCCACCGAATATTTTTACTCTATTCCTAACGTTTACCTCACCCCCAACATCTACTCCACACCGACTTCCACCATAGCCTCCATCCTTATCACGTATGTTCTCGTCATAAAAAGATTTTTTCTCAATATAATGAGATTATTTCTGAATATGACGGGATAAAAGAGTCATTATAATGAGAAAATTGAAAAAGTTACTTGACTCCAGGACGCTTCCGTACCAAAAAGAATTCATTCTTTATGTTTTTATGTTTCCTCGTACAGTAGTAAAGTATGTACTATATACAGGGTGGGTCAATTTGGACACGTTTACAGGGAAAATTGAACTTCAGACACCGACATCTGTTTTTGTCTCCTCTCTAAAATATACTTTCCCCTTATGCCTACAGTCCAAATTAGCCTTCTACGGAATTTTTTTTTTATAGTCTAGGTAATGTTCAAATACTACTTGTCGCGCAATTATGCCATTTTTGTCGATTCGCTAATTTGCACGTTATAATTACTTAACCCGACGCTCATAGATACGTAAGAACTTTCCTCTCAATTCGTGCTAATTACTCCAATATCGAGGATAAGAAATACTTAACGGAAAACAAAATACAATTTACTAAGATAAAATAAATTCGTTTCTACATTCAGCAAACATACAAAAGGTTAAATGCTGAAAAGCTAAATTAATATTCATAAACCCCTCCTTGTATATGATGCTACTGTTATGTTAGAAGGGTCGTCTACCCCACCCCCAACGTAGTTGTTGAATTAAGGTACACGTTAAGAATAGGGTAAAATTTTTTGGTGGTGACATTGACCATGACCTTGACAATAGCCTTAATGTCAATATCAAAGTCAAGCTTTGTTTTCCAAATGGAACTCCGTATGCTTGACCTCGAGAATGGAAGAAGGAGAAAATTATACACATCCAGATTTGGTTTTATCATGGCCTTTGAGATCATTCCAAGGTCAGATTTCTGTAATTGGAAACTTATATTTTTTACCCTGAAAATTAATTTGCCGACACTCAAGGATGATCAAAAATAACCTTGACCTTAACCATAACCCTCAGAATACTCTCAACGACGAGTTGTTCAAAGACAAAATCATATGCGAATACAAAATTTTCCCCTTATTCCATTTCCGAGGCCAAAAATATAGAGTTCTTTGTGTAGAACAAAATTTGATCTTGATATTGGCATCGAGGGTATTGTCAATGTCACCATTAGATTTCCCCGTCAGAACCCTGCAACATTTGTTTAAATTTTTGTTCTAAAACGTTTTTTTTTTGAGATATCTGCGTAGAGAGTTATATGTAATACACCTATATTGCTAGTGCCCGTGAGTGGAAATGTTTTCCACCAAGAGATACAGCAACTACATTCTTCTATCTCTCTTATTCATTCACGATCCGTTGTTCGCATGCGTTGGACTGTATGGGGAAGTTGGAAAGTGTAGTAGAAAAAAGCAGACGCTGTTAATTCAGTCATGTAAACTTTCATTCAGTTTGGAGATTTGAGGTTTCCGGGTTTAATGGTTGAATGGAGAGCACATCATCCATGCAACCAACAGCGATCCCACTGAAGATATCATTTGCAGCTGATGACGAAACGTCTGGTAGATCTTTTCACCAAGCTAGACCACGCCCATTAAACCAGGAAACTTCAAATCTCCAAGCTGACGCTGTGTACAATTGCGCTTGTAATCATGCTCCATTCTCTGGCATGCGAATAATTTATCAGGTGTAAATAAAGACTACAGACGTATGTATGTCTGCATAATTCGGTCGTCATCCTTTTCCAGATCCTTGCTTGCAATAAAGGAGTGTCACATATATGAAATAATCGTCTTATAATGAGTTGATAATTTTTTTATTACTGGAAGGCTTTCAAACATAATGGTTTTATGCATTTACATTTATATTGTTCTGTTTGCCAAAAAAATAATTCATTTATATTAAAGTATGTATAAATAACGGAGAAATGCTTTGCAAAAAAGTGGGAAACTATATAAAGTGGCAATTGATACCTATTACTTTTTTGAAATTCGACATATGTCTCTTTGGGTGTACTAGCATACACCTACTTTTGTAGTAATTTCACTTACAGTAACATTGGCTTGTCATCGTTTCATAAAAATAGTGCATATGAAAATCTTTGAAAGATAAGAGAATAGCACGAAATGTAGCCATGTTGTTGACCATGGTGGATATGTAATCTTCGCCCATGTTTATCCAACTTCCACTGAAGACGTCATCTGCAGTTGCCGACGAAATGTTGGACCTAGCAGTTCATATCAAACGCGGCCTTATACAAGTCTGAAAAAAGATATTACCAAAAAGATTCTATTTGTAGCTTAAAATCTAAAAAAAGTCTAACAACTATCTTTCGTAGTTCATTAGTAGAACAAATGATATCTGAATCATCTAGAGGACTTATTTTAAAAATTAACTCACACCAATTGCAGGTTTAAAAGCTTTTTGGCCGCCATTTAAATAGAAAGGCCCTGTTTTAACAAAGCGAATTTCTAAAAGCGACAAATGATTTCGTTGGAAAAAAATCTGACAATAGGACTATTCTATATTAAACAGCAACTTTATCATTATATGTTCACTATCTAGTGATTGTTGAACGTTATCAGTACGAACATTAGAAATAAATGCAAGTGACGATACAGTGAAGAAAATAATTCGTTTACGAAGTATTACTTCCCTTCTATTTATAATTTTTAGTATCACACAGATGAAAAATGAAACAGTTCGTGCGTTTAATATGTTTGCTGGTTATATTTTTGGGACAAGGGAACTGTGCAAGAATTCTGGCCATTATCCATGGACCTACCTATAGTCATTACAGCTTTGGCACAAAATTACTTCGACCCTTGGCCGAAAAGGGTCACCATGTTACAATGGTTAGTCCATTTTCTCTCCAAGACCCTCCAAAAACTTGGACAGATATTTTACTTACAGATTACTTAGAACCACTTGGAGAAGGTATGATATTCATCAGAATAATTATAGTTGGTTCAGTTTAGAAAGGGGTCTCAAATAAAGCGTGTAATTTATAGAAAGCCACTTTCTGCTCTGGACCTAGCTTTCATAATATATTTTTGGAACACTTTGGAATACTTTGTAGGTTATTTGCCTCATTTTTAAAAACTGAGATTTGTGGATTTTGTTACTTTGAAAAATAAATAAAAATAAAAGGTCCCGCAAGAAGAATTTGAGAAACGGGGTAAAATATTTTACTCAGTTTTCTGTTGTTTGTTTTCTACTGATTATAAATTTATTATATTACAAACAAAATTAAATTCTTATAACTGAAGATTTAAGTTTCGCTTGAATTATTTTGCCGTTTTTAAAGAATGTGATAGTAGGTATCCATTTATGTTAAAAAATATGGCCACAAATAGAAATTCTACACAAAATTATAATAATTCCATAATAGAACAGTGGTCACATTAAAAGATAAAATAAAAAATGTAGTAATTGCTTTTAACCAATGTAAAATAGCTAATAGAAAAGCACCTAAACAGTTTAGAACTAATAACTGTGAAATACAAAATAATAATAACAATAGACAAACACGAAAAGCGAACACAAACGGTAATAATGACTGTGGGAACAAAACTATGAATAACGTCAAATAAAAATGTTACCATGTTTGCTATGTTTGTTATACTTTCTATTTATGGGTGCTGCCTATTTTATAATAATTTTACATAAAATATTCGTTTGTGTCATTATTTTATGAGAAAAACTTGCATAAACCTACTGTCATATATTTCTGGAAAGCCAAAAAATGAGCCTTAACAAAATTATTGAAAAACTTTAGATCGTCTCATTTAAGAACCACCAAGTTTGAATCACACTCTAAAAATAAATCTGTCTACCGGTCTACCAAAAAGGGAGATACCGCCATTCGATTCTATATAAGAACTACATAAGCAACATTTTTTGGGATTTGGTGAAGTCAAGATAAATAAGATATAAACACTGTCGAAAAAGTTATAATTTTCAATTCTTGCATATTAAAGACTAAGCAAGATATAAACTTTAGTTGCGGTGTTATCCATTTCACAAATGAAAAACACACTAACGAAGAAACCCAAGCTTCTGGTCCTTAGAGATAAAGAAGATACTCTGGGTTACTTTCTAAAATTGAACACCCTTAGAATGTAATATGTAGTTGAAGTTTCTTAATCTGACCTGATGTTGCATCTAATTTTATGAATACATTTGAGACTAGTTCGGACATGCACATGCTCATAACATTTATAGGTACAAATCAGTAGCATCATTAGCATTTGGAATCTTCAAAGTAATTAACGATTGGTATGTGGAGATAACAAAAACACAGGATAAGAATATAAAAAATAAGACCATTGATTAGTAAGCCTGCCTAAATCAATTCCTCTTCAACTTTTATTTTTTTATTATTGTATGTTTTGATCACTGAATCTCCTTATTTAATGCATTTTCACTCTTTTAAGGACGAAAAATGTTACTATCATTTGTTGAAATGACCGGTTATAAGAAAGTTGTACTAACAAGTTTTATGGGGCTTCGATTAACAAATAGTGTTTTAAAACATCCCGCAATGACACACCTTCTTAACTCTGACGAAAAATTTGACTTAGTTATAATGGAAAAATTTATGAATGAAGCAATGTTGGGAATTGCGCATCGATTCAACGCTCCTTACATCTTACTTTGCAGCACTGGCCATTCGAGATGGATCAATGATGTGGTTGGTAACCCAGGATCTCCCACATACAATCCGGAAATATATTTGCACTATGGTAATGGTATGACGTTATGGCAAAGATTACATAACACACTGTTTTACTGTTACTGCAAATTGTTTGAACAATTCGTTATTTATCCTAAACATAAAGAACTGTACGGAGAGATTTTTCCCGAAGCTCCTTCTTTGGACGAAATATACCACAATGCGTCTGTATTGTTTGTAAATGCCCATATTAGCATAAGATACGCTGTACCCACTGTTCCTAATTTGATTGAAATCGGTGGCCTTCACGTTAGTTCACCAAACCCGTTACCCGATGATCTTAAAAAGTATATGGACAGTGCGCCCGATGGTGTTATTTACTTTAGTTTAGGGTCGGGTTTTGAGTCGAAATATTTGCCAGCAGAAACCATGGATGCAATTTTAAGAGTATTTTCGAAACTTAAGCAGAATATTCTTTGGAAATGGGAAGATGACGCTAAATTTGCTGTACCATCAAATGTGAGATTCGAGAAATGGTTTCCACAGCAAGATGTTTTAGGTATGTAGAGTGAAATTTTTCAACCGAGACTTGAATTCCGTCAGATGTAGGACGATCGAAGGACTGTATTATTTGGCCGATAGCCAGCACGTTCAACTTCCCTATTTGTATGCCGATACTTGCACTTTTCGTAGGCGTACTTAAAGGAAATAGCTAGAGTGCCTGCCCTTTCCAACATTGTACCTACCTTCTTAGGATGGGGTTTGTTGGTGCGCATCTTATCATTAAGTCTCGGTTGAAAATTTTTACAATATTTAATTAATTATATAAGTGTATATATTGGATATGTACATATTACAATAGGCCTTTCTACCGGCATGGTGGAATTTGCATCTGCTCTGGCTTAGTCTTTCCAATTCAGATCTCTTGGTATTAGAGTTTTTCCTTAGTTATCTAAAATATGCTACTATTAATTTAAATCTGCATCCCTTCTGATCATGTGCCGTCTCCTTTCTCTGGTGTTGCTTTAAACTATTCCTCTCGTAAGGTTGTCCTGAATTTGTTAGTCTATGTATTTCATGAATACTTGAACCAAGCATAAAATATTCTTGATTCAAAAATAGAATATTCTTGACGTGTTATCTTTGACATTACGTTTTTTGTAGCGAGACTTAACTACCTTAATAACCTTATCTAACGCTTACGAGTGAACGAAATGGGAGGGGTTAGGCTCCATTTCCACCTCTAACTCCACTACCACCTCCAGTGCCATCCCTATCCCAACCAACTCTGTTGCCACCTCCCATGCAACCTCAATCTTGAACCCTCTCCGCGTCCAACACTATACCCCGGATACACCCATTCTCCCAACAACACATCCACCCTTTTCTTATACACCAGCCCTGCGTATTCCACCCACTGATTAACCCCTTCATTTAACACCACCCTCGTCCCGTTAAGTTACGTTAGTCTTAACACTTAAAATAACGTTGCTTAGCTTCATTAGAATTAGTGCAGGAGTGTAAAACTAACCTAACCTACCCCATATCCTTACCACCTCTTTCCCTTGCTAAAAATTGCCAATGCTTTTTTGGGTTTTAGTGTAGTTCGAAATAAATAACGCACGAGGATTGTCTATATACAGTTTATAAAAATAAAACCACACAAAACACAATAAACGACGAATTAATGAAAATATGTACAAAAGAACAACGAAACAACAAGCAACAATATAACAAAGAAAAACCCCCATTAAAAAACAAATATCAAACGAGAATAACTTGCTGTTAGCAGAGCAGGAAAAATGTCTTATTAATTGTGAAAATTTTTGAGTATTTATAAGAAAGATTTTAGTAAATGGTAGGGATAGTTTTGGAAGACAAGTATTGACAGCCAAAAGGTAAAGGTACGATTTATAGACATACGTAGAAGTGAAAGTATAGAATTCTAGATACAGTGATTACGGGTAAAAACAGCTATTAGTAAGACATGCGAGAATGTACAGGTAAAGATGAGTTATCAATAACTATATCATCATTTAGAGGAACCTGTAAAGAGTTCGTACGTATATTTTTTTTTAAATCAAAGTAAGGTATTTACAGAGATAAAAAAAAAAAACAATCGAAAATTATGACTTTTTTTAAAAATTTTTTTCACGAAAACTATTTTACATAGAAGAATAATTCCAAAAGCACGTGAAAGTGGACTTTCTGGAGAATATTACTCATATTTTTTTTTATAACAATTATCGTAAGAAGTAATAATAATAATAATAAATTTTAATTATAAACTATTTTCATGGGTTTGTAATTGATCGACCACTTTCAAAAAAATACCTTGGATGTGTTCTAAGGTCCTTTATTAGCATATAATTTTTTATTGAAATTTAATTAGTACATCATATGTAAAAAAAAAAAAATGAAATTACTCCAAAATCACATAGATATTATTAAATATAAATATCACAAAAATTAATTTTTTTTAATGTTCTCAGTCTTCTTCACTATCATCATCTATAACAACGTGAATATTATTTTTATCAAATACTTTTGAGAGTATTTCTGCTGGTCGATATATTCTTGAAAGATATCTCGCATGTGATAGATAATAAATGACTGCGGCTAAATGTGAACAACAGCCTACAGTTCTATTGCCATTTGGGCAATCACAACAATGTCAAAGAAGACATTTACAGTCAGATCCATGCGGAGCACAATCAATATAGCATCGATAAGTTTTATTATTTACATGACGAGACTTTACTTCCATTTTTAATATATGCGGTGTTTCTTTCACGTTATTTAATTAATTCCGATAAATAAGATACTGCTTGCGATAACTGATAAGATCCAGTAAATAAAATAGTTAAATCTCGTTTGCTTAGTTTAGGAAAATCAGATACATCAGAGATCTTTAATTGTTGGAAAGCGGATTTTCGTCTGTTCCAATGTTTATTAATAACTTCTTCAGCTAGAGTGTTGGATAAATTCATTTTGCTGTTTATTGATTCTATTATTTCTTCAGTTAATTCTTTATCAGAACACAGTCTTTTCCCAAACACATTTTGTAAATAACCAGCTATTTGCATAGTAATCCACTATTCGGAAGTAATTTGCTTTCTATTATTAAAAATGGAAGTAAAGTCTCGTCATGTAAATAATAAAACTTATCGATGCTATATTGATTATGCTCCGAATGGATCTGACTGTAAAAGTATTCTTCGACATTGTTGTGATTGCCCAAATGGCAATAGAACTGTAGGCTGTTGTTCACATTTAGCCGCAGTCATTTATTATCTATCACATGCGAGATATCTTTCAAGAATATGTCGACCAGCAGAAATACTCTCAAAAGTATTTGATAAAAATAATATTCACGTTGTTATAGATGATGATAGTGAAGAAGACTGAGAACATTAAAAAAATTTAATTTTTGTGATATTTATATTTAATAATATCTATGTGATTTTGGAGTAATTTCATTTTTTTTTTTACATATGATGTACTAATTAAATTTCAATAAAAATTTATATGCTAATAAAGGACCTTAGAACACATCCAAGGTATTTTTTTGAAAGTGGTCGATCAATTACAAACCCATGAAAATAGTTTATAATTAAAATTTATTATTATTATTATTACTTCTTACGATAATTGTTATAAAAAAAAATATGAGTAATATTCTCCAGAAAGTCCACTTTCACGTGCTTTTGGAATTATTCTTCTATGTAAAATAGTTTTCGTGAAAAAAATTTTTAAAAAAAGTCATAATTTTCGATTGTTTTTTTTTATCTCTGTAAATACCTTACTTTGATTTAAAAAAATATATACGTACGAACTCTTTACAGGTTCCTCTAAATGATGATATAGTTATTGATATGATTTTCTATTGGGGGCAGATCACCCATACTTCTACGGCTAGACCCTTTAAATAGCAGATAAGATAATAATAGTATGAAATTGAATAGAAATGTTTGAATAGAAAGATTAGAATCGATATTTATAAAATAAAATGCTAACAGTAAGAATTCGAAGAAATAGTTCTCGGAACAAATTTTGAAAGCAAGAAAAATACAAAATTTAAAATAATGAACAAAAGATATTATGGCAAACTATTGTAGCCACAGCTCAAAAATAGCGATTATGTTTAATGAGGCTCTCGTTAGAGTTAGTGCAGGGTGTAAAACTAACCTAACTTACCCTCCAACCTTACCACCCCTTTCCCCTGCTGAAAATTCCCAATGTTCCAAAATGTCGATTATATACAAAGAGGCAAGCATTAAAGTTAGTGCAGGGTGTTAAAATTACCTAACTTAATAACCTAACATACCATCCCTTTTCCCTACTTAAAATTGAAACGTTGAGTTTTTAGCAGCTGGAGGGGATTGGGTTCTTTTGAATATGGAGTGGGGCAGATGTTGAGGTCGGTATTGGTGGATACAGGTGGGATTGGGATGGTTCCGAAGAGGGGTGGTATTATCGGTGAAGAAGTTACCAAGGGTGGTATGAAGGTGGGAGTAATGTTGGGGATGGACCTCCTAAGGTAGCATTGTGTCTGTTTGGTGGGTGACATGGTGACTAGAGTGTTTTGGAGTTTGGGGTGGAGATGGGCTTAACACATTCGCGGAGTCTTCGGCTCACCCTACTACCACCCACACTCACAAATAAACCTTCTCCATTAATCCCACCCCTGAATTACCCCCGAGCACAATCACTCTCACCCCCGGAGCAGCCTCCCGTTCCCAACATCTGTTCTACCCTAAACATCATATCTACCCCTAACGTTACCCCACTGAACCCTCGGTGCACCCAACTTGTTTCTTCTGCTCAAAACTCCATTTTCAAACAAAGTCGTTTATTTGCTGTTACGAATATGAAAATTCAAATGTAAAGAGGTGGTTTCCGTGGCCTACATATTTTGTTGCTCATTATGACGAAGATTACAATATACCAAAATTGTAATCGAAACGGAGTGGGAGTTAACGAGTACAATTACCTACCAAGAAAAGGTGTCAACGTGTGTCCGGGCCATAGTTCCCTCTAAGCTGCGCGGCCGCGCACTAACTTTTTGAAAGTTGCACAGCCATTTTTGTATTTTGCGCACAATTTTTTTAATCGTTTTATGAAATAATTGTAACTAAAAAAGACAAAAATTCAAATTTCACAAAAGACATGTTGAAATATTTTGAAATTTGTCTTTGACATTTAGAAAAGATTGATGATAATACGTCCAAATGTTACAAGAGGGTTGTAAAAATCTTGTGCAGGTACCAGCTACCCAGCCTAACAGGAACGGGATTCTTAATTCTGCAAACTTTTTTGTTTTGAGAGAGAGCGGTCAGTTACCAGATGTTAAACCATAAATACTGAACAAAGTTTAAAATATATTAGCCTATAAACATTCAACAAAAAAGAATATTTCTTAAGGCTCCCCTACAACGTTCAAGAGCATTGATTTTTTTGTGTGCATCCCTGGTTTTGTAGTTTGATTCAAAAGTGCAATTATTGAAGAATTAAGGTAAACTGTTGCAAAATTTGTTGAATTTCTGTATTATTGCTACATAAATACATATAATAGTATATTATTATTACTATTATAGTTGTGTTTATAAACATAAACATAGAAGAGAGCACTATTTGTGAAACTGCATTTTAAAAATGAAAAAAACAGAAAATAAAAAACAGAAAGTTTCACTAAAATTTATTCGAGAACCTAGACAAATTTGCTTCGACCCAAACGAAGTCATTTAAAGAGGAATACAGAAATTTGTCGAGGTTATGGAATAAATTTTAGTGAAAATTCCTGTTTTTTATTTTCTATTTTTTCGTTGTTGTAAAAGTAAATTTTAAAACATAAATTTTATAATAACTCGCCCTAATTAGGCACATATCTGCATATGAGCGTTATTTATTTTACATAAAAATGTCTAAACGAAAATTAAACAATTACCAAAATATTGACAAGATCACACAATAATGTAGAAATCCTTTTCCTGTTCATGTATTAATTAAAATACTTTAAAAAGTAATTATTAAAAAAACTATGGCACCGGACCACCCTCTTACTTACACACTTATATACGTTTCGAAAATTTTTGCTACTATACAATTTTGTACCGCGCAGTCAACATAAGAACTAGAGGAAACATTGTCCGGGCACGTGCCTACTGTACCTGTACCAAATTTCGGCATAATAGGTTCGGCGATTTAACATTTCTCTCACAAAGTTTCATCCCCTTTCCCACCCTTTTAGGGGTGCATTTTGAAAAATCAAAATTGGTGTAATGGTTTCTGCACAAAAACGTATAAGACAGACAGACAGACACATATATGTATATATTAGCATGGACTAAAATATTTCAGGTCCATTGTTTTAACAGTTCCTTCCAGACATTTACGTTTAATTGCATATCACTTTGGTTCTTTGCCAAAACTGTTAAAGCGTCTGCGAAAGCACATTCCGTGATTATCGTTATTTCTAGGTTTGTCTATCCTGTATTCTATCTTCAGGTTTCTCATTTGTCTTCTTGTTTCTTTGTTAATTTCGTCCATCGTCATTATGAATAGGAGAGAGCTTATTATCACACTTCCTTGTCCCAGACCTTGTGTTCGGTAATGAACTCTTCAGTGATGATGCTTCCCGTTCAAATGAAATTTCTATTAGACCTTATTCAAACTTTTTGTGGCTTCTATTAATTTTACAAATAATTAAACTAAATTATAACAACCTTATTGAACTCTTAATTTATAAGAATTTAATTTTGTTGATAATATGATTAAAATATATTTGTTTAGTGTAAAATATTCGGCATTGTCACAGTTGACTTTATTGCTAGTACCGTTAGGTGACCCTTCTCGGAAGGGTAGTGGATGCGTCGAGAGGGAGCACTTTTATGTTTTTACGGTTTTATTGGATGTTTTTGAAGGAAACGTAAGAAATTCATAAACGACCGTACCCACTTTATTACGGTCAAATTTACCACCCTCTCGACCCATCATCCTACTGTTTTGTAACCGCTGCGATGTTGCATTTTTCTTTTTTTTTTTTTTGTGTTTAGTTTATACTCGTGGAGGGGAAATCTTCAAAAGACACCTCCCCAGGGGGAGGTAGTGTCGGATTCGCCTAGGCGCCTACCGACTAAAACCCCTCCTCGAGAGGGGATTTTCAACCATGAGGTTTTAACATCCCCGGATATGAGTGGAGGTTGGGAATGGGGATTGGATTCGGGAGTGGGCAGAGTTAGGAGTGGGGGGCGGGAGCGTGAGAGCGAAGACGGTGGCCCACCTCAGATGGGTAGGGTGGGCACTCGCGCTGAAAAGCGAAACTCGGAACGAGCGAAGAAGGGCAGCTCAGGGTAGACGGTGACATGGCCTTCTGAAACGGTCGTTTGGTTTGGGGGCGTAGTTGGAGAGTGTCGAGATGGTGGGGTTTGGGTGGCCTGACACTGAGGCTCGGAGGTTTGCCGCGTATGATTTTGCAGCGTCGGGGAGAGAAGGTAAGCCGGTTTCTTTCAGAATTTGGATATTTCTGACGAACCAGGGATAGTTTAATGCGGAACGGAGGATCCGCATGTAGGTGCCTTGAAGAAGATTAAGGCGGTTGGGGAGGGCGCTGCCCCAGACGGGAATGGCGTAGGAGCAAATGCTCCTGATGATTGCATTAAACGCTCGGATTTTCGTTTGATGGGAGATGGAGTTATTACGGAAGAAAGGCTTGAGCGCGATGTATGCGCCCACAGCCTTGTTTCGGGTGGATATGATGTGACGCCTCCAGTTCAGGGTTCTGTCGAAGGTGACGCCTAGGTAGGTGACGGAGTTTGTCCATTTGACGGGGCGGTTGTTGACCATAATGGAAGGGGGTTTCCGGGTTCTGTGAGAGAAGAAAATTGCTTCCGATTTGGTATCATTGATGGAGAGTTTCCATGTCCGATATCAGTTTAGGAGCTGGGGCTAGTTGCATTTTTCATGTAGCTTCTGATTTTATATTTTGAATTTTTAGTCCCGCCTAAAATCTACATTTAAGAGGGTGAAGGTCCAATAGCGACCTTGCCACGCCTTCAGTATTTCAGACTATTGTTAGGTGATATGATAAAATAGAAAGTAAGAGAAAAAACTAGGATTCCAATTTAAGATTTGAACTAATACGTTTCAACCGTTTTCTGTAAATATTGTTATTTGTAGATTCATGTAAATATAGTTTTCATCTTATACCCTTCGCTGCAAAATTGATTATTAAACCCTTCCAATTGACTACAAAAAAATATACGGCACGCCTTATTAATTTAACGCGTGTGCTGTACTCATCTCAACAATAGTTAAGTAATGAGTACCTGCCTGTGATTCGTAACAATATTGTTCAATTTGTTTACCTGACCGAAATTGGCGGTCCACAAGTTGCATAATTGACTTTTTAACAATTAACTGTGATTTTCATTATTATTTATTACTGCTGGTTATTGGCAAGATTAGCTTTCATCCATTACACAATTAGGTAATTGAAGTTTATTTTCTGTAAAGTAAGGACATAAAAATATTCTCATCTTTTGTTTTAATGGTAGATGAGGTATTCTTAAGAAAGCTTCGCTTTATTATTTTACAGCGCATCCCAATATGAAACTGTTCATTACTCACGGTGGTCTACTTAGTAACATAGAAGCAGTTCATTATGGAGTTCCTCTGTTAACAATACCCATTTTTGCTGAACAGTTTTGGAATGCTGCAGAAATTGAGTCATTAGGATATGGTTTGCAACTATGGTTGAATGAATTTTCTGAAGAAAAATTCAGCTCTCTTATCAATGAATTATTAACCAATGAAAAGTAAGTAACCAAAAGAGAATACCTAAATACTCATATTTTAAGTAATAAAATTCGGTCAACATCGTCCAATTCACCAATTTCTCTAACGTTTTTCTTAGCCCTTTGAGGATTCAAATTATCAAATATCACTCATAGAGTATAGTGTATGCAACCGATTTTTAATGAACATTTGTACAAGCTACAAGGATAATTTTACAGTAGATGATACCGTTATTGTATGAGGTGGTGTCCCGTCAAAACGTACCAGCGACAAAACGTACAATCGTTTTTTTTGCGACAAAACGTACTACTTGTACCTGCAAAAGGTCATTAATTAATCTAACGACGACAAAACGTACCACGGCTACTTGCAAAGACTCATTTATTAGAAGTTGACAACAATGCACTTTAGAGGTGGGGGAGATATATTTTTCATAAAAATAAATAAAATTGTAATAATTCCCTCTCCTGCAATAGGTTATGGTAGAGGGTGGGTGTATTTACATATATATATATATACCCCACACCCCAAAATTTGAAATGTAATAGTTAATTTGGTATTTACAAAAAAAAAATAAAATAAAATAAAAAAAATGACAAACGCTTCACAACAGCAGATTTTAAACACGCCAAAATGGCGATTTTGTCAGTCCAAAGCCTGAAAAAAGTGTGATGGGAATCAGATTCTGTTGTGAAAATCGCTTTTAAATAATTGTTTAAAAAGATTCAATATTGGTCAATAAAAGTGGTACGTTTTGTCGCATCCAAAATATATTAAGCAATTAGCAGAACCCTTGGCAGGTAGAAGTGGTACGTTTTGTCGCGTGGTACGTTTTGTCGCTCGTACGTTTTGTCGTGTATTCGTATGAGGTACCTACCGAATGACATAATTTGAACTATATATATAAAGGGATGTGCACTGAGCGCTGGTGTACCAGTCAATCATTTTATTGATGTTTATACATACAGGGTGGATCTTTGAACGGTAATAAGTTAACTGTTAAAATACCTACTTACTTCCTGAAAAAGTAAAGAAATACAGCTTCATTTAGTTTATCAGATATTTTTTGTCTCTTTAACTTTTTTCAAACGAATAGGTTTGTAAAGTGATATCGCACTAGAAAGGGCTGATCTTCACTGATGATATTCGTGTTTCGGTAATTTGGAGAGCTAGAAAAAAGAAAATTTATTCTATTACAAACATTTTTGAAAAAGTTGCCGATTTTTATTTGACAAATAAATAGACTTTGTAATGCTGAATTTATACCTGTTAAAAATTCCACCCTGCATTTACTTATAAAATCTCTTTTACTATTTCAATTACTTTCACAGGTACAGAGAAAATATAAAGATTCGATCAAGAGTTTATCACGATCGTGAGTTAAAACCCATTGACAGAGCTTTATGGTGGACCGAGTACGTAATACGACACAAAGGAGCGCCACATTTGAAATCCGTTACTCTTAATTTAAAGTGGTATCAATATTTTCTTTTAGATGTAGTAGCATTGGGTGTTGTTATAGTTTTATTTGTTACTGTGTCTGTTTCAATATTGTTAAAAAAGATATCTAAGAAATGTGGAAAATCGAAAACTGATTAAAGAAAATTTCAAGCAATAATATAAATAATTATTATATATAATATCTTGCTTGTATTTGAATGTGATGAAGTTATATAAAACAGTTCTGTAGAAAATTAGAAACTTCTGTAGCGCATTCTATGAGAATCCAAAATATCTAAATAAAAATTATAAAGGTTTTGGAATTTTCTATTTCAAAGTATCCTCCCTTTCCTTGAGTGTTCTGTATGCATGCTAGGATTGTCATACAAAAAAGAAAAAAATTAAGAACTATCACCCTCCAACCCTAATACAGTGGATGCATGCGTAAATATACAAAGTATTGAAATTTGCTTTGCGGATTAGTTTTTGCACTAAAACAACAAATAACTTAAAATTAAATCAATAAGAAGCGCCTACCTAATAAACTGTAACCTTGTAACCAAGTTTCCAAGCAAACATCAGATATTAAAAAATTGTATCCAACAAAAAGGAATGAAATAAAACCAAAAAATATTTCAAGAAGAGTAGGTACCAAGACTAACTCGCTGTTAAACAGTCATCAGATTTCTTGTAAAACCAATTCTCTAACTGCATAAATCCTACAACTTGGTTAAAAAGTACGACTACGACATGTGTATGAAACAACATTATAAATAAATAAAGAAATAATCAATAATTGTATATCAAAATTAAGACGGTGACTGAAATATATTACAACCTTCGCTCTCGTTGCTAAAAAAGCTTCCGCTGAAGTTGTCAGCAGCAGTTGCCGACGAAACGTCTGGTCCCAACAGTTCATGTGGACCACAACTTACAAGCTCATAAATCTATGTGCACAAGTTCCAGTAAGGTAATTACCTTTATTTAAATAATAAAATTTTGCCGGAAAAACAACTTCTTTACACTTATTTAGTTAATGAATAACTTTTCTTAAGTTGATGTATACTAGTTACGTTTGAAATGAGCGACTGAAAGTTTTTGACTCCATGAAAGGTTTTATTCCAAACACAATTCGTGATTACAAAATCTTCCAGCTACATTAATAGATACTCAATGTTAGAAATTAAACACTGACATTTATGTGAGTGTACTATACATATATAGGCACATCAATTGTACTGGTATAGCATTTACTTACTTTTAATTTTATTACTTGCTGTATTTTTTGGGATTAAATTAAAAGAACCTCAATTTAATCTTAGAACACGAAGGCTTCTCAGCTTTTGATACTATCTCGACTTAATTCTCAAAGTTGAGCTTCTCTCAATACCTCTTTCAAGTAAATCATTTATTAAATAGATACATATTAATAATATACGGATGTATGTAAATTCATCCGATGGTCAATTTCTTTCAGTACTTTGTACTCATCCGATTGCTCCGTTATTAGAGACTTATGGGATCAATATGAATTTCAATTATGTATCCTAGTAGTAACTGAACAAAGCGATATTGTATTTGATTATGTACTCAAGTGAAACTATCAAAATAATGTTGCTATATTTCTATTCTCTCTTATACAGACCCGCTGAATTCATTTTATTTTTATTTTTTAATATATTCCACTTGTCTAGAAGTTAACATTAAATCGATATAGAGAATTTTATTTTGTAATCGATGACTACTAACTTTAATGAACGACATTACGACATTATCATAGTGCGCAAAGTTTCAAATACGTGATAATTTTTTTCATACAATTGATAAATTTTCTATCTCTCAAAATATGCTATTTCATTTACTATAATTGGATTAAACAGTGTTTTAATTAAAGGCACAAATTCATTTACAGTTCCGGTTTTCATGACCTGGGAAAGTCCTCGGACACATCGATTTGCATATTCACTTTGCAATAAAAATTTTATAAAGGTACAGGGTATATCGAGTAGGAACTACTCCGTCAGAATCAGACCATCTTTTATTTGGCAATACATATACATTTCTACGATACATTCTACGTAAATACTTGTGTTATAAAAATCTACGCTTTCATCGAATGCACACTGTTGGAATATTTTCATATGGTTTGATAAAAAAAAAATAGTACAGCTTTTTTTAAACAATTGTAATTAAAACTTATAGTACTCAACAAGTCAATGTCTGCGCAATGTTTGCGAATGATAACTGACGAAATAAGAAAACTGCATTCCTCTAAATGTTTTCCATTCGGACATATTCAAAGTGACGTCAAAAACTGCAGCGACATTTGTTTGTTAACTTTGACAAAGAACTTTGATTGATTGATAATTCGTATTTTAAATTCGTAATGTTGGTTACGGTATGGAAAGCAGAATCTCACAGTTCGTGAAGCTAGACCAACTAATATGGGACTTAACCCGAAATATAAAATTATGTAAAATGTGAGTACACTGCACAATTCATATAGAGTCAGTCTGTGATATTAGATTGCTATAAACAGAAAACACCTGAAAATGGGTTCTTTTTAATTTTTCGACATTAACTTAAAATACTAATCAATCTCGTATATTATAGAGAATTAAAGTTTCAACATTACAAGTTCTGTACAGACTCGATTGGACCATTTTTAATGAAAAAAATTACAGAATGCGCTTATGTTTTATCACCACCGTGATCAAACTCCTAATATCGGCTGTAGTCCAAGAGAAATGCATCATATAAATTCCTAATGGGTGGAAGTCGCTGATCATAGAGAAAAGTGAGGAAAAACAGAAAAACGCCTGTCTTTATACATACAATCTACATTGACTAACTGAATCATCTACACCTAGGAAACGTTAACAAGAATTAGTAAGTCATTTCAAAAATCAACTCAACAAGTCCCTTTTAAGCCACCTGTAAATAGTGAGCCCTTGCCTATTTATTTTGTAAACAAATCTTGGCATTATTGAAAATTAAATATTATCATAATACCATTTTATAGCAACACGTCTTATTACTAAGCAGCAACGTTATCATTTGCCTATTTGCTATCTCTTGATAGTGTACGTTATCAATATGAAAGTTTGAAATAAAAGCACGTAAGGAATTGCTGTTATGGTGCAGTAAATATACAATGCAGTAACGAAATATTGCATAGAGGAAAAATGAAGTTCTGCGAGTGTCTAATACATTTATTGATTATATTTTTGGGACAGGCTAATTGTGCAAAAGTTCTGGCTGTCATCCATGGCCCATCCTACAGTCATTACAGTTTGGGCGCAAAGTATCTCAGATCGTTAGCCGAAAAGGGACATTATGTAACCATGGTTAGTCCATACACCCTACCGGCTCCTCCAAAAACATGGAGAGATGTTGTCCTTACAGATTACTTACAAGTATTTGAACAGGGTACGTACTTCTTTAAGGATATGTTACTGTAGTTACTTAAGGGTGATAGTCTCAGATAAAATGTGTTATAGATATAAAAGTGCTTTCTGGTTTGTAAAGTTTTTCTAATCTCAATTGAAAACGATATAAAAAAACCGGGGTGCGGTATTCCTTTGTAATGTGAGTTGAACACGTGCCGTCCATAAGCGCGCGCAAGTAGCTTTTCAAAGCAGTACAGGGTGGGTCAAATTCTATTTTTCTATAGGGGAACTCGGTTACTATAAGATATGCAAAAAAAAGATTAATGTCGCATCCACAATCTCTTTTTTTGAGATCAACTTACTCGTGTTTTTGTTTTGTATAAACAAATGTAAGGAAAGTATTTTTCGAGTTTTTGAAATATGTATGTCCATATCTTGGGTTTTTTATTAAATTAGAAAAAACGATTTTCACGTTCTTCAGACACATTTTTACGTAAAATTCAGTGACATCAAAGACAATTTAAAAAAGTCATAATCTATCGAGTTATAACGTAAAGTTGTGTTTTTTGAATGAGAATTATAGTTTAGTTAGAAAGGGAACAACCTCCTAAATCTATTTTTGCAAGAATTTTTGCATCAGTTACGGATCAGGTTGCAAGCCACGGCCAAAAACGAGATTTTTACATCTAATTTTCAATCACAACAATTCCTATTATTTTTAATAATCTTAGAATTAATTTCTGTATATAAAAGTCAAAAAAACTGTTGTCCGTTATTCTGAATGTATAAATTAACTCTCTTAATTACACTCTGAATTGCGTTATAAATAGAAATTTTAGAAACTGAATTGACAGTCTATGAGTCTATGAAATTTTGAATTAGTTCGTTAACGTCCTGACTAGTCTTTTTATAAAGTCTGTCTTTAATGTTCCCCCAAAAGAAGAAATGATAATCCTGTTGTCTCAAAAATTGTATTAAATAGTTCTGTAACGGTTGGTTCCAAGTGATGTTTTTGTTTATTGTGTAAGGCTTGAATTAATTCCCATGTAAAATACGTGAAGCCTGACGTCTTGAAACACCATAATCAGCTTCAATTTATCGTACAATCGCCACTCCAATCACATTTGCAACATCGTCTTTACCGTAACTTTTTGGTCCAAGTTGGTTAAATAATCCATGACTGATTCGGTTACGATTTATTCTTGCAAAAATAGATTTGTGGGGTTGCTTCCTTCTTGGACAACGATTGAAATATGTTTCAGATGCCATATTAGAATTGTTAATACTTAAAATAAAGCATTGTAGTATGTCATACTTTTCATAACATTCATAAGACATTTTGTATTTTTAAAATTAAATAAACGTAAATGTAAAACTGCAATTTAGTAATACGCATTGAAAAATGACAATCGTGTGTAGAGGATCTAGTTTGACTCTACGGCCTACTTGTCGAAATTAAGCAATACGAAATCTATAAAGTGCTGCATTTTGAAGATTATTTAGGAAAAGTATCGAGTGTGTTGTATATTTGGAAAGGTAGTTTTGAGCACTCTTAAAAGGTGTTATAATATATGGGGTGTTCCTTTTAAAAAATGACTGATGTTTACAGCTAAACTATTCACTTTAAAAAAATTCAACTAACATTGTTGAATTCTACGTAAAAAAGTGCTTTGGGAATATTTTCACAGAAATAAAAAATTTTCACAAGGAAAAAAGTCATAGAGGTTTTTCAAAAACTTATATATATTCCAAAAACACCCTGTATTTCTGAAACGATGACAGAAAACGAGTCGCGATTTACACCAATTAACTTCTCATATAAATTATGCTTCAGACACCAACATCGGTTATTGTCCATCTCCTCTTTAAAGTATACTAACTTTGCCTTTAAATGTGTTCAATTTAGCCTACCCTGTACAAAGTAGAAACAATAGTTTAGGACATTCCTTTTGGATTTAATTGTTATAAGTTCGGGTAATTCCAACAAATGCGTCGACTTACGGAGTCTGATTTTTCGAGTTATAGAGCATAAATATGTACTACCAATACTTCGCAAGGAAATAACATTTTGTTAGTGTTACGAAGTCTAGATAATTCGAGATACCGTGTATTTATCGGAAGGGAATGGCGAGTTTTTTCCACTATGGATTACGACTTAACAAGATTCGAGTTATCCATTTTCTACTGTACTTACCAACTGTCCTAATCAATTTCCAGTTTCCTACTTACAATGATATGTATTCGTTTTGAAAGTACAAATTTAGTCTTTAGTTTTGTTTTAAACATAAGAGCACGCGATTTTCCAGCTAAATATTTTTTACAAATTCAAATCTGGTTATTTCACTGCTTAAGCAGTAACCACCGAGTTTCCCCCACTAACACATACTTAACTTTTTTTAAGGAGAGGAAGATATACTATCATTCGGTAAAATAACTGGTTATCAAAAAGCTATATCTGCAGGCTTTTTTGGATTCGAATTAACAAAGCTTGTCTTAAAACATCCTGCTGTGATACAACTTCTTAATTCAAATGAGAGTTTCGACTTAATTGTCATAGAAAAATTTTTGAACGAAGCAATGTTAGGAATTGCGCATCGATTCAACGCTCCATACATTCTACTTTGCAGCACTGCGTATTCGAGATGGACAAATAATGTGGTCGGTAATCCTGGATCTCCCGCCTATATTCCTGATATTTTTTTGCACTATGGCAAGGGTATGACGCTGTGGCAAAGATTTCATAACACATTCTTTTACTGCTATGTCAAATTAATTGACCAATTTACTCTCTCTAAACACGAAAAACTGTATATGGAGACTTTTCCAGAAGCTCCTCCGTTAGAGGATGTATACCATAATGCATCTTTAATTTTTGTGAATTCCCATCTTAGCGTAAGATATGCAATGCCCACTGTTCCAAATTTAATTGACATCGGCGGTTTTCATGTTAGTCCATCGAAACCGCTACCCCAGCATCTTAAAGAGTATATGGACAATGCACCTGATGGTGTTATTTTCTTTAGTTTAGGATCTATGTTTAAATCGAAAAATTTACCAGAAGAAATTATGGTTGCTATTGTGAGAGTATTTTCGAAACTTAAGCAAAGAATTCTTTGGAAATGGGAAGATGATGCTAAATTTCCAGTACCCTCGAATGTGAGATTAGAGAAATGGTTTCCACAGCAGGACCTTTTGGGTAATTTTCTAATGCATTATGCAGATAATTATGATGAACCATTAATCAATCGATTAAAGTTTTATTTCTACGTAAAAACTTCAGTCATTTTTATTTTTCAGCTCATCCGAATTTGAAACTGTTTATTACTCACGGTGGTCTACTTAGCAACATAGAAGCAGTTCATTATGGAGTTCCGCTGTTAACAATACCCATTTTTGCTGAACAGTTTTGGAATGCTGCTGAAGTTGAATCATTAGAATATGGTTTACAATTACGGTTAGCTGATTTCTCTGAAGACAGGTTCAGCTCTCTTATCAACGAATTATTAACCAATGAAAAGTAAGTACATACGTAGTCAAATAGGAATATAGTAAGCACGAGAGAAATATTAGAAATATTTGTTTATAAATTAAAAAAAACCATTGTTTAACAAAAGTGTAACCTGGAATGTATGGAAATATTGCCTTTTTTTAGTAATTTTAATATCTGAAAGCAGATATTTTGGGGAATACCTACTTCATAATTAGACCCTTAATTACTACGCAACATCATCTGAAACAATCTGACGCACCGAAAATTTAAAACATTGAAGCTTATCAAACAGACAACAAGAACTAAACAAAATGAATAAAAATTAAAGACAATAATCTGACAATGGATTTATAAATCACACATCATCCTTTCTCTATGGATTCCTTCATCGTTTAATTTTCTTCTTTATTTACCTACATAAGGATTATCGTACTTCTTCTAGTCCATTTAGCTAATTACGACCCTGACCTTTTTAGTTCCATTTACAAAAACTACTATAAAAATTTATCATTTAGTACTTATTCGATACGACTTCATTTTATAATTTTCAAAAACTCTTATTTCCGCTAGTATACCATTCAGTAATCAGATATTGCTGAGGAGTGGACGGTTTTATACAAGGAGATATACAAGGCAAATCAACATTATAGAATAGGAACATAAGAAAATATTTTTTATTAAATATCTTCTTGTTATTTTCACAGATATAGAGAGAATATAAAAATGCGTTCAAAAGTTTATCACGACCGAGAGTTAAAACCTATAGACCGAGCTGTGTGGTGGACCGAGTATGTCATCAGACACAAAGGAGCGCCACATTTGAAATCTGTTACTTTAAACTTAAAGTGGTATCAATATATTCTTTTAGATGTATTTGCACTTGGTACTCTGATGGTTTTATTTGTTGTCATGTCTGTTTCCATTTTGCTAAAGAGAATTTGTAGAAAAGGTGGAAAAGCGAAAAATGACTGAAACTAATTTCAAACAATGACATTCATTTTCATATTATAATTTGTATTTGAATGTGGTATGTGGTAAACAAGTTTGGCATCACTGCTAATGAATGTGTTACTGTGAGTACGTGAAATGAAATAAAGGAACATTAAATAAACTCACGGTATTTTCTTTGGTTATGGGCACTTAAG
Organism: Agrilus cyanescens; assembly: GCA_947389935.1. Classification (NCBI taxonomy): domain Eukaryota; kingdom Metazoa; phylum Arthropoda; class Insecta; order Coleoptera; family Buprestidae; genus Agrilus; species Agrilus cyanescens. The sequence goes on along the minus strand of OX376707.1, from coordinate 12,026,430 downwards.
CAAATACGGGATGGCGCATCGAAAATGACACAGGGCCATTTACGGGTAGCTCACTTTCTTCTAATGTTCGGAACCGTCGAGTTTGCATTCGGTGACACCACCCCTAAAATCCTAAATGTAATGGGGGTCAAATGATACCTTATTTTAAAGGTCTTTTAATTCCCTTTAAAATCGTATGCATAAATCATACACTCCACTTTAGCAGTTTTAGAGATTTATTGATTTAAAGGTTAATATAGATTTTAATACATCTGACTAAGATCAAAGCATTTAATTTTGCCAGTAAGTACGAAAACGAAATAATGAGGACAGTAATGTTATAATTTAATGCCTATGTTTTGGACAATACGCCAAACAATTCATTTAACTTTTATGTTTCGGTTTATGTTTACTACAGTGCCACTCCTATTTGTAACAGGTAGTCACTACTCTTATTTTGTAGCCATTGTTGTCAATTATTGACACCAATATTAAATTCTTTTAATTTCCGCCTGGGTTCTTGCGCCATAAAGTGATTCCCAGAAAGTTTCTGCTACCCATATTAAATTTTTTTGGCTTATATTATTTGGTTCAGTAAGTTCTGTGACCTCTTCCGTTTGTTGGGATTTTATCCATTCTAACACCTCATTGGTCGATTAGAAGGGTGGCAGGGATACAAGAACACAAAATTGAATTTTTGTTATCTAATTTTAAGTTAGTTAAGTAGTAGCTCTTTACCATAAAGGGTGTTCATTATTTGTTTAATAAATTGTATGCATCACGTACCTATCGTTTCATTTTATATCATTCAGTTCAATATCATAAAATTGTAATCGACTACGTTCAAATATTCTAAGAAAAATTCATGGTGTGCGTGCGACCATCACTAGTTGATTTTCATTAAGTCGGGTCGTGCGTTAATACCAAAACAGCCTAAATAAATAAAATTACCTAGATTCTTAGAATTGGATTGGTTTCACTATCTGTGAGACATTTTCAATGATTTTTTATTAATACGGATCGTAAATTATTTAAGCTTATTTATCATTTTACTGCTGAAAAATCTGATTTCGTGGCAAAATAGTTGATGTTGTGTTGTGTTCTTTAAGGAAGATTAAATAGGAGCATGTCTTACCAATTCTATGTAGATACGAATGTATTTTGCAAGCGATAGTAGCAATTTTGCCGCAAAATCTTTCAAATCACTATTTCCTGTGGTAAAATGATAAATAATAATGAGATTAAACGTACGTAAAGATTGAATGTTCCCTTTTTTATGCGGTTTTTTGATTGCTAAGAATAGAGAAGCTTTTACTCCCCTAATTGTCTTCGTCCTTTTAATATACAATAATAACGTGCGTGCTACACATAAATTCTTATCAGTATATCCAAATAAGGTAAGTACAAAACCGGCTCAGGCTAGTTTTTACCAGAAGTCTTTATTCTCGCAGAAACCTGACAAGGTTTGTAGGCCTTTTCTTGAGGCCAAGGTCAATAATGTTACTAGTTTATACGTAAGACCTTCCACTGATAGAACGTACTAAATAGCTCAAACCCCAACGCCAAAACTTGGATCAAAATTGTCCGAAGCACTTTTCGATAACAAAGTTATCTTCTTCAGGGACTGAAGTGAACTGTGAAATTTTGATCCAAGTTTTGGCGTTGGGGTTTGAGCTATTTAGTACGTTCTACAACACCGCCAAAGTTTTCTCCAGTTTCTGAACCTTCCACTGATAATTCTTAATTAATCTTATCTTTCAAACAATTAAGGACTACAGCTGGATCCAAGGTGTTCTCGTATTTACCCGGCTTTAACATTGAAGCGTATGTAGCTAACATGCATAGGGTGCGTGTAGTGGTGGTGGTTCTAAGAAGAACCGTTTGAGATGCGGTTGTCTATGTCAGCATCCGTGGTGAACCATTAATACCTTCTTCGGTATCAGTGGTGAAGGAAAGGCGAGTCATAGACTAATTTTATTGAATTATATACAGCTATTTATACGACTATTATTTATATTACTCTTATGGAGATTATATGGTCAGCGGTTTACACTGGTGTGTGTCTTTGTTCTGACCTAGTTAGTGGCCAGAACTGTCGATGTTCTCTGTCAACAGACTTAAATTCCACAGTAATGGTGTGTTACAAATTCTTATACGTTTGATATTGAAACAAAACAAAATAAAATTCCCACTATAACTTAAGTCCCGAATAATATTGTTTAAATGTATTTCTTATTATGGAGGACATTCTAATTTCCAGCACTTGTTTGGGAATATTTCCTAAGAGTAAAGCTTGCCTGATACACGCCCTCCGATCAGAGAAAGTTTGTCGGCTAGGGGGTGAGGAGTCCGGTGATTGTAGGCCCTTTTATTGGTTGACAAACAGCGATGCATGATATAACAAATGTGTCAGTGTATATTTATTTTTGAAAAATCTTTACTCTCCATTTAGACTTCGCTGCAGTTGGGTAGAAGAGCCCCCTCTAGCCCCGACAGATTTTTATCCAAGGCATGTTTAAGACAAGCTGCGACATTGTCTGAAATAAATACAAACATGTAGTACAATTCGGCTCATTTTGTTAAAAATTTTGAGAATGTGAACATTTAACGACTTTTAATTAAAGCCAATTAGAACTTTTAAAACATTTTCCATAAATATAACCAAGGTTATCTGTACAATGTTTACCAATTCACTATCTGTTAGTACTTGTACGTTATCTGCGAAAAAAGTTTAAATAACCGTATTTAAGAAAAAATAACACGATTTCCACAATATCATCAGTTCTAATGTTGTGTTGCTGAAGAATGAAGTTGTACACGCTTGTAACATGTACTTTGGTTTTTGTTTTGGGAAAAGTGAATTGTGCAAAAATTCTGGCCATCATCCATGGACCTACCTATAGTCATTACAGTTTGGGGATGAAGTTACTTCGACCGTTGGCCGAAAAGGGACACGATGTTACCATGGTTAGCCCGTTCTCTCTTCAGAATCCTCCCAAAACATGGAGAGATGTTATACTAATAGATTATATGCAAGGATTTGGTATGTTTTACATTCAAAAATCTCTCATAGCTTACTATTGGAACACATAATAAATTAGCTAACTGTTGATGAGAGAAATACAGTATTGGGAACCGAAATATGTCGAAATGAAGCGGAAATTGAAGGGGTAAATTGTTGTATCACTTGTGTTGTAAGCAGAAGAAAAATGGATATCATTAAGTCTGATTTCCGATAACCCATTATAACTTTAGCCACTATGAATATAACAAAAAGCTTACATGCTGATTACAATTAACCATCATGCTAAAAAAAGTATTCGAAAGTATCACATGAATTTCTGAAGGTTAAATGCTTCATTATTTTATTTTCTTTTGATAATTTCATAATTTTATTAAAGAGAATCATCATTCAAAACTCATCTGTATGGAGTTACTATTTCTGCATTATTAAGTATTTGTTATCTCTTACCTATTCTATTTGTTAGACAATTAAAAACACCTTCACTATTAACTTACGAAGATTATCTACCATTTACCTATATTTATACAAATGTATACATCGAATGACAATTAGTGCTGCTTCTTTACTTTTTAATGAAGTAGAAACCACTCTCTTGGCTTTCCTGCAGAATTTGAGTAAACAATATTTCATTAGACTAACCAAGTCGCAGATCACCATCATTTTAGAGAACTTGTACAGTTGATTTTAAGAACTGGCAAACACAAAATCGTGATCAATCTCGGATTTAATGCGGCTGAATTACGTGTACAAATCTAAACTCAACATGTACTGCCTTCATGTAAAGAGGACATTTAAAAGTGTGTTTTAAACAAAACATAAATTTTGCGCTATTTATTTTCTGTTATTAGTGAGAAACGTTATGCCTAAAAATTCTCAATCACTAATTCTGATTATGTATCAAGCGAGGCGCAGTCTGACAAAAAAAATAATAAGAAATAATATTATGGCAATATTGTAACCACTAACTTTTCACTTTAATAACTGTTATTTTTAAGAAAAAAACGAACTACTCTCATTTGCAAGAATGACTGCTTATGAAAAGGTGACATTTACCTACATCTAATATGGGAATTGAATTAACAAAGCGTGTTTTAAGAAATCCTGCATTCGTACAACTTCTGAGATCTAATGAAACATTCGACTTAGTTGTAATGGAGAAATTTATGAATGAAGCAATGTTGGGAGTTGCGAATCGGTTCAGAGCACCTTATATCTTACTTAGCACTGTAGGACATTCGAGATGGATTAACGGATTGGTCGGTAATCCTGGATCTCCAGCCTACACGCCTGATTTATTTTTACACTATGGCAAGGATATGACGTTATGGCAAAGGTTCCATAACACGCTGTTATGGACAATTTGTTGTCCTTCCCAAACAAAAAGAACTCTACAAAGAGACTTTCCCAGAAGCTCCTTCCTTGGAAGATTTGTATTATAACGCATCTTTAATTTTTGTAAATACTCATGTCAGCATCAGATATGCAGTACCCACTGTTCCAAGTATGATCGAAATCGGTGGCTATCACGTCAGTCCATCAAAGTCTTTACCCGAAGATCTTAAAAACTACATGGACAGTGGATCTGATGGTGTTATTTACTTTAGTTTAGGATCTGCTCTTAAAACGAAAGAGATGCCGACGGAAACCAAGAACGTTATTTTGAGAGTATTTTCGAAACTTCAACAAAAAGTTCTTTGGAAATGGGAAGACGACGCAAAATTTTCAGTATCTTTAAACATAAGATTGGAAAAATGGTTCCCACAACAAGACGTTTTGGGTAAATATACAATTCATTCTGCTATTAGAGATACTCATTTGTCGATTATTATAGTAGTATCCATAACTATACAATTTAATAAAATCTGATATAAATTCTACATTTTAAATTAAATTCCTCTATTTTCCTTTTTGATTCTTTTTTGTTAATTCTATTATTTGACCTTTAACATAAAGCAATTTAAGAATTTTTAGTTTTTGTTTTCTATAACGTCAAAATACAAATGTGAACCTTATGTACGCACGTAAGATAGCCTACTTCTTTGGCGTAACAATATAAAAATAAGAAGCATAATCCTATTAAAATAAAATTTACTTATGCATTGTTAAATTATTTTTTCAGAACTTAAATAACTTCAACAAAAAGTACCTATACTAAGTAGTCAGCATTCAATGTTGATATAAACAAGTGTATAAAATTAATTAATAGTCCGCGTGTATAATAAATTAACATATCGAAAATATGTAAAATAAATTATTTATGATATTATAAACTACTGTTTAATTTAAATATTTATTAAATAGTAATGCAAAAATTTGTAATCTATAAAATAAATAAATAGTAGGTACATAACGACATTTTACCTCAAATCTATACATGTGGTTTAAACAGCACATAAAAACCCTTTTATCACTAACATTCACGATGATACTGGAATTTGAAAGGTATTTACTAACAATCGCAGACGTACATATATAATTAAATAAAAATTTAAATTTTTAATTTTTACTGTAGTGAACGAGTAAGATGCTTAGGGTCGGTATGTCCCGCTGCGTGCGCATCGTAAAAATTCACCCTCATTATTTTTCCCAAACGCGCTAAAAGAAGTATTAATTCATAACTTATTTTCTCATTTGCTATTTATGTTACTTAAGCATGATTCAGACTTTTCATTTTTCAGCACATCCAAATTTAAAACTATTTATTACTCACGGTGGTTTACTTAGTAACATAGAAGCAATTTACCATGGAATACCCTTGCTAGTAATACCCTTTCGGCGGAACAATATATGAACGCAGCAGAAATCGAATCCTCGGAATATGGACTGCAACTATGGCTTGATGATTTTTCTGAGGATAAATTCAGCTACCTTATCAACGAACTATTAACCAACAGAAAGTAGGTCACAAAACAGGAATTCTGAACGCATCGGTTTCACAGCAGAATCTTATTAAATTCAATCAATACGTTTACTACATTCTAAAACATTACTTTTCATTGTCAAAAAAAATCATAAACATTGTTTTTGACGACGATGGCACATACCAGAAAACAATTTTTGTGGTCATATTTTCATTTTAACAGTGTTTATTAGTAATACTGCAAAGTAGTAGTTTAAAGAATTAAGTAAAAATACAGCCAATATTACCTTATTGCTTTTTTAATGTTGACTATATACATGTGAGCGCGCGCTATCTGGCAACGCAGCCTCCCGATTTTGTTATGGTTTTGGCGCCGACCAGCCGAACTGATATGATGGTGATTTCCTGGGAACCCAACAAGTCCAGTGACGCATTACATTTAAAATAATAATACAAATTCAATCATGTTCAATTGTTCCCTTGTTCTGGCATTCTTGACCAAGCTACTGTTATAGAAAGAACACTGTATTTTTCGGAGTGACAATACACGCATATTATAGTTAACCATCGCACGTTTCATTGACTTAATATTAAAGAAATCTTAAATCTCACATCAGGAGCGGGATCGCCCATTTCCATAAAGACTAAATAACAGTGAAATTTTGACAATAATTTTTGTGAAACGAACAAGTGCCTGATGAAACCAAAAAACAAATGGAGCAGCTTACAGAAGCATTAACAAATGTATTACGTGAAGTTCAAGAACGCACATCACGACCTTCATCCGCTCCTGGCCCAAACACTTCAATCAGCGTTCCCGAATTTGACGGAAATCAAGATAGGGGTGCCATTTCATGGTGCCATGAAATCGAAAAGTTGGCTTTGACTTATGGATGGTCCGACTATGAACAATTAACAAGAGCTTCGAGCGCTTTGCAAGGAGAAGCTAGGAATTGGTATCTTTTGTGGCAACCGACCGACAAGAATTGGGCTAATTTCAAGGAAGAAATCGCCAACCTTTTTCCACCCAAGAGAAATTCAAGCGAACATCTGCGGAGAGCCAGTGTGTACCGGAGCCGCAACGCCGAGTCCTACGTCGAGTATGCCAGGAGAAAGATAAGTTTATTAAAAAAATTTAAATTTTAATTTGAATGAATCACAATTACTAGAAATAGTTATTGGCGACACAACTGACGCTAATGTGAAAATTGCTGCATTTAATAGTAAACCAGAAACTGTTTCGGATCTTTTAAATTTACTGAATAGTTTTACAAAAACAAAAAACAATTACTATAAATGGTTCGCAAACAAAATGTTTTATCGATTTTGGAAGCGAATGTTGGCTTATTACACAGGTGGCGGCTGAAAACCGGCAACTTGTAATTAAACAGTTAGATAGCAATGTAACCACCCGTACCCGGGTGTTACAATAATTTAAATAAATTACTTTTGTTTATTTATTTAACAGGCAATTTAACTGGATGACGTCATTTCTGTTTAAACTAAATTAAAGGTATTATATTTTATTTACTATTTATATCGTAATAATTCTAAATTTTATTTTGTTTCGTTCGAATTTATTAATCGAAGTATTTAATTAATTTGTACTTTCCTGTTTCAAAGTGGTAAATAGTTTTCCTGTATATAATAGTTTCATTTGAGAAATATTAATCTTGAATATCACTTAAATTAAAGTAAGGATGCCAATGCAAACTAAATAAATTTTAAATAATTTTTGTACCTAATGAGTGAAAGAGAACTAAAAACTTCGTAAAAGCGAGCATTTTAACATCGACTTAGCGACCAGGAATGTTTCGTCTAGACACACATATCCGGTCAGCCACAAGTGAGAGAGACAGGTTTCATAGGTTGTCCACGTATAGAAGTGAGTTAGGTATATTATTTCACCCCTGAGTCAGTTCGTAGGGTGGATTAGGTTGGAATGTAGTAAAGGGGAGACCACGCGGTATGCAAACTACGTTGGAAAGAACGAGTGAACTAGCTTGATCTAGGTAAGCAAGAGAGATAGGAATTTCTGAATATGCGCGCTTGAACCCCGCGACACGCAGACTCGCGCGGTGGAAAGGGTAGAATTTTGGTATAAAAGGCTGCGAGTTTCAATAGGATTTCATAGGGAGTTTGGTCATTGTGGCTCTCTATCTTTGCTGGATTCGGCTGCTGGTGAGATCCGGTCATTTATTGGCCTAGCTCGTCCTTCAGTAAAAGAGGTCCTTAGGCAAATTTGAACGCTCGCTTGATTCTTCTGTTGGTGAGATCCGGTCATTTATTGGCCTAGCTCGTCCCTCAGTTAGTAATCGATAAGCACCTTGAACGCTCGCTTGATTCTTCTGTTGGTGAGATCCGGTCATTTATTGGCCTAGCTCGTCCCTCAGTGTTAGCAATCGAAAAAGCACCTTGAACGCTCGCTTGATTCTTCTGTTGGTGAGATCCGGTCATTTATTGGCCTAGCTCGTCCCTCAGTGTTAGTAATCGAAAAGGCACTTGAACGCTCGCTTGATTCTTCTGTTGGTGAGATCCGGTCATTTATTGGCCTAGCTCGTCCCTCAGTGTTAGCAATCGAAAAGCACTTTGAACGCTCGCTTGATTCTTCTGTTGGTGAGATCCGGTCATTTATTGGCCTAGCTCGTCCCTCAGTGTTAGCAATCGAAAAGCACCTTGAACGCTCGCTTGATTCTTCTGTTGGTGAGATCCGGTCATTTATTGGCCTAGCTCGTCCCTCAGTGTTAGTAATCGATAAGCAACCTTAAACGAATACACGTTGATTCGACTGTTGGTGAGATCCGGTCATTTATTGGCCTAGCTCGTCCCTCAGTACATGAGGTCAATAAGTGTAGTCGCAGTGATTGAACTCGTTGACGAGTGTTAAGACTGCCATTGTGCGGTCCATCGAGATCTGGTTTTGGTCCATTCCTGTAAATTGGTTGTCCCGACGCTGTACCTGTCGCTGACTACGTTACCAACCCCGAGTCTCTGTCCCCGCCACCACTGCCACGTCCGAGTGACTGCCACTGCCATCACGGCCACGCCGAGAGTCTGCCACCGCTGCCCCTGCTGTCCTGAGGTTGACCCGTGACCCGTCTTTCCGTGCTGCCGTCCGGCCCACCCTATCTGTACGTGAGAGGCCCTAGAGTCGTCCGGCCACGTACATTGCCTGCCCAAACACTGTCGACCCCGCCTGAGGTACACCCATCTGGTTACGCCACTGGAAGCTCACCACTGCCAGCCCATACTACCCCACCTGGCCACCAACCCCGATAACGGTATCATGTCCATTCACCCCGAGCCAGACGTCCCCGAGGTTGACGACATTCAGAGCGAAGGTGCGTGTAAACCACTGACCCATATATGTGTCGGTGTAACTTGATACTTCTCACTGTCGGTCTTAGTTATAATCCCTCATTAAATCACTCTTGACTTTTGCTTTGACATTGCTACCATTGCTTATAATTTACGATTTAGGTTAAATTATGGTTCTCTTTAGATCTTTACATTCTAGGTATAAAATTTTAATTCATTTTAGATTAACACTGGTTTTTAATTCAATTATTATAATGTTTCAATTTCCTTTATATTCTTAGGTATATTAAAAATCTTGTACATACTATAGTCCATCCTGGACCATGTTCACTTTTGTTCACAGATCCCTGTACCGCTTCTTGGCATTCAGTAGGTAACGACAAGCACTTTATTTTGGTTTAATCAATATTTATCTTAAGGGCTTGATCAGTTGTCTTCGAATGGGTTCCTAATAACGTTGGTATGTTAACCACAAAATTCAGTAAACGTAGATGTAACTAAATCTACCTGAGGTACAAACTGTACGCAGGGGTTTAGAAGTAACACTCTCGTTTACACTCTGATTAATCCAGGTGAACGTGTAGCTACCGTTTTAACATATTTGGCGGTATCTATTCTTTCAGTTGAAGGTATCTGTTTTGGTTTGATTTTGGAACCACTAACACTGTTTAATCATCTCAAGGTTTTGACTTGGTAACAGGTGCGAAGTAAAATATCACAATTATAGTTTTGTCTAAATTAAGGCGAAACTCTCTATTGAAGAAACCTTATTCCGAGAGAAGATAGTCGAGTAAGTTGACATATACTGTTGTTCTGAACTGTCATAAAATAGAGGCTATGTCCACTAAGCGTGGCGTGTCTCGACCAACCTTACAAAATAGAGGCTATGTTCACTACGGTGTCGTGTCTCGCCAAACCCAATAGAGGCTATGTTCACTACGGTGTCGTGTCTCGCCAAACCAATAGAGGCTATGTTCACTACGGTGTCGTGTCTCGCCAAACCAATAGAGGCTATGTTCACTACGGTGTCGTGTCTCGCCAAACAAATAAAAGGTTTCGTGGTTACCAGGTGTACCCGATACCTTCCCCCACCCCAAACAAACTATATATATATTATTACCGTGCAAATGACTACTTCGAACAACAGATATTTGAACATGGCCTACCAAGGTAGCCCATGGACTTACAGCAGTTGTGGTTATAATCACAGTTATAGTCACGATTTGCACGACTTATCTTCTCCCAGTTCAAGACGAACATGCTAGAGTTTTGCCTGCCCCCATTTGTTGGTGCACGGTGTTGACGAAGTTCGGACTGTGCTCCAACCCCTAATTTTTGGTAGTTCAATTTTGATACCACACTTGTTACCACCCCTAAATTCCCCGATGTGTCTAACAGGTGCTTGTCCCCGCCAATGATTGCCAAGGGTGTTTGTATATACGTATCAAAATGTTAATAAACGATGTGGTTAAAATTTCTTGTGTTTTCTTTATCAGCACATATAACTTGTACGGAACTCATAAACGAATCTAAGTTACTACATTCTATTGACACAACGTAAGTAAAAGGTCCTAACACTAGACGATTCACATTCACAGCCAAATTCTTCGATTTAAATAAATAAATAAAGATTTTTGAAAAGATTAATTTTGTTTATTTTCTTTTCACGATTTTTAACTAGAAAGTTGGGGTACCCCCCTACGACTGGTTACAGTGGTGCCGTGACCAGGATAATGAGTCATTCAATCCGTACAAGTCCGTGCTGATTAAAGAAAACCAACTTTTAAATATGATTTTTGATACTGCTTTGTTTGAGGTAAACTGCCAAATGAAAGTCTGCTACCTGAGGGAAGACGACATCCCAGTGATTGCCATTCATCTAGGAGATATTCGACCTCTGAAAGGAGCCAATCGTCCAGTGATTGTCATCCTTCCATCTAGGAGATACTCTACCCCTGAAGGAGCCAATCGTCCAGTGATTGTCATCCTTCCATCTAGGAGATACTCTACCCCTGAAGAAAACCAGTCTCTCAGTCATTTACCATCCACCTAGGGAACACTTGATCCCTAGAAATCGCCAAGAAGGAACCGCGAAGGAGTAACCGCCAAGGAGCCATCACTTAGGAGTGAACACCAAGAGTCTTCAGTAATTTAAGGAAAGCGTGGTAGCTATGCACAGCAATGTTAAGATTATTTTAAATTTTGTTTAAAATTTTGGGTTATCCTTGTATTGTGTCACTTTTGGTTGCCCTTATTATTTTCGTCATTCACATTGGTCCCCTTTTCCCAAATGCGTGCGTTCTAGTGAATGAACTACGTCTCTCGAGGAACCTTGCCAACGTTTTACGAACACTTAGTACATGTAGAAAGCTAGGTAAAGATTATTCAATTCAGGGACGAAGGAACTAGGTAGCATTCAACGTTTAGGAATATGCATCTTAGGTGTTCATTAATTAGGTTCTGTCTTGCGTTTTGCAAATTGACTTAACTAGGTGCAGATTAACTAGGGACCAATTAAGTAAATTAGGGATGGATACATTAGGCGTCATTTAATTATTTAGAAATAATCTACGTAGGAACGCATAAACCAGGTATTATCTTGTGTTTGAGAATTAGCATTCTAAGTTGCGTACTAATTAGGCGTTAGCTGACACTTATAGGGAATAGTTTTCTTAGGTGCAGACTATTATAGCGTTCTTTTTGGTTATCCATGTCGATTATTGCGTATAGGGATTAAAATCCGGAGGTACGAGCGGTTGTTTTAGCAATTTTCATTTTTAATGACGAACTTTTTTGTGAAGTAGTAGGTGGTTGGTTTGCTCATATTGTGTCCTTTCATGTCGATAAGTCAACATTTCTGGTCTTTTGTATTTTCCCCGTCCCGTGGTTATTTAAGTCTCCGTAGGTTCGGTGGTGAAAAAAAAGTGTGTCTTGCATTCTTTTAAACCATGTGGTATCGATACGGTTAATTATCTGGGTGCCCAGGGTCTTTGCTAATGTCTTATGTAGCCAGACGGCGCGTGTTGTAAGTTATACCCTCTATCGGTTGTCCTTTGGTTGCGGTGCTGGTTATTGATGGTTTAGGGGTACACACCCGTTTTGAATATTTCATTTATGACACCGTTTCTGCGAAATGTATTAGACTATTGACAGGTATAAGGGAATTATGTGGATCATTGATGTGGCTCCCGGAAATTCGTCCACAGTAAAGTTTAATAGACATTTTATTCTCTGATTCTTTGGGATGTTAGGAAATTCGTCCACTGTAGCGCATTAGTCCAAATTTACTTCACTGTCGCCATTGACCAGATGTATTTCCTATGTTCGCTTTGTTCCTATAGGTTCTTCTGACCTAATCGTCTCAAAGCGCAGGGGCGTCACAGAAATGTTTTAAACCCGATTTGGTCTTCGAATTGAAGCACAGCTGTTTAATTGTTTCTTCCAATTAACTACGTTGCATTGCTTCCTAGGTTGCTAGGTTTACGTTTTGCTCTTTTAGTTCGTTCCTAACTAAAAATCACAAAACGCAGGGGCGTCTGTAACCACCCGTACCCGGGTGTTACAATAATTTAAATAAATTACTTTTGTTTATTTATTTAACAGGCAATTTAACTGGATGACGTCATTTCTGTTTAAACTAAATTAAAGGTATTATATTTTATTTACTATTTATATCGTAATAATTCTAAATTTTATTTTGTTTCGTTCGAATTTATTAATCGAAGTATTTAATTAATTTGTACTTTCCTGTTTCAAAGTGGTAAATAGTTTTCCTGTATATAATAGTTTCATTTGAGAAATATTAATCTTGAATATCACTTAAATTAAAGTAAGGATGCCAATGCAAACTAAATAAATTTTAAATAATTTTTGTACCTAATGAGTGAAAGAGAACTAAAAACTTCGTAAAAGCGAGCATTTTAACATCGACTTAGCGACCAGGAATGTTTCGTCTAGACACACATATCCGGTCAGCCACAAGTGAGAGAGACAGGTTTCATAGGTTGTCCACGTATAGAAGTGAGTTAGGTATATTATTTCACCCCTGAGTCAGTTCGTAGGGTGGATTAGGTTGGAATGTAGTAAAGGGGAGACCACGCGGTATGCAAACTACGTTGGAAAGAACGAGTGAACTAGCTTGATCTAGGTAAGCAAGAGAGATAGGAATTTCTGAATATGCGCGCTTGAACCCCGCGACACGCAGACTCGCGCGGTGGAAAGGGTAGAATTTTGGTATAAAAGGCTGCGAGTTTCAATAGGATTTCATAGGGAGTTTGGTCATTGTGGCTCTCTATCTTTGCTGGATTCGGCTGCTGGTGAGATCCGGTCATTTATTGGCCTAGCTCGTCCTTCAGTAAAAGAGGTCCTTAGGCAAATTTGAACGCTCGCTTGATTCTTCTGTTGGTGAGATCCGGTCATTTATTGGCCTAGCTCGTCCCTCAGTTAGTAATCGATAAGCACCTTGAACGCTCGCTTGATTCTTCTGTTGGTGAGATCCGGTCATTTATTGGCCTAGCTCGTCCCTCAGTGTTAGCAATCGAAAAAGCACCTTGAACGCTCGCTTGATTCTTCTGTTGGTGAGATCCGGTCATTTATTGGCCTAGCTCGTCCCTCAGTGTTAGTAATCGAAAAGGCACTTGAACGCTCGCTTGATTCTTCTGTTGGTGAGATCCGGTCATTTATTGGCCTAGCTCGTCCCTCAGTGTTAGCAATCGAAAAGCACTTTGAACGCTCGCTTGATTCTTCTGTTGGTGAGATCCGGTCATTTATTGGCCTAGCTCGTCCCTCAGTGTTAGCAATCGAAAAGCACCTTGAACGCTCGCTTGATTCTTCTGTTGGTGAGATCCGGTCATTTATTGGCCTAGCTCGTCCCTCAGTGTTAGTAATCGATAAGCAACCTTAAACGAATACACGTTGATTCGACTGTTGGTGAGATCCGGTCATTTATTGGCCTAGCTCGTCCCTCAGTACATGAGGTCAATAAGTGTAGTCGCAGTGATTGAACTCGTTGACGAGTGTTAAGACTGCCATTGTGCGGTCCATCGAGATCTGGTTTTGGTCCATTCCTGTAAATTGGTTGTCCCGACGCTGTACCTGTCGCTGACTACGTTACCAACCCCGAGTCTCTGTCCCCGCCACCACTGCCACGTCCGAGTGACTGCCACTGCCATCACGGCCACGCCGAGAGTCTGCCACCGCTGCCCCTGCTGTCCTGAGGTTGACCCGTGACCCGTCTTTCCGTGCTGCCGTCCGGCCCACCCTATCTGTACGTGAGAGGCCCTAGAGTCGTCCGGCCACGTACATTGCCTGCCCAAACACTGTCGACCCCGCCTGAGGTACACCCATCTGGTTACGCCACTGGAAGCTCACCACTGCCAGCCCATACTACCCCACCTGGCCACCAACCCCGATAACGGTATCATGTCCATTCACCCCGAGCCAGACGTCCCCGAGGTTGACGACATTCAGAGCGAAGGTGCGTGTAAACCACTGACCCATATATGTGTCGGTGTAACTTGATACTTCTCACTGTCGGTCTTAGTTATAATCCCTCATTAAATCACTCTTGACTTTTGCTTTGACATTGCTACCATTGCTTATAATTTACGATTTAGGTTAAATTATGGTTCTCTTTAGATCTTTACATTCTAGGTATAAAATTTTAATTCATTTTAGATTAACACTGGTTTTTAATTCAATTATTATAATGTTTCAATTTCCTTTATATTCTTAGGTATATTAAAAATCTTGTACATACTATAGTCCATCCTGGACCATGTTCACTTTTGTTCACAGATCCCTGTACCGCTTCTTGGCATTCAGTAGGTAACGACAAGCACTTTATTTTGGTTTAATCAATATTTATCTTAAGGGCTTGATCAGTTGTCTTCGAATGGGTTCCTAATAACGTTGGTATGTTAACCACAAAATTCAGTAAACGTAGATGTAACTAAATCTACCTGAGGTACAAACTGTACGCAGGGGTTTAGAAGTAACACTCTCGTTTACACTCTGATTAATCCAGGTGAACGTGTAGCTACCGTTTTAACATATTTGGCGGTATCTATTCTTTCAGTTGAAGGTATCTGTTTTGGTTTGATTTTGGAACCACTAACACTGTTTAAGCATCTCAAGGTTTTGACTTGGTAACAGGTGCGAAGTAAAATATCACAATTATAGTTTTGTCTAAATTAAGGCGAAACTCTCTATTGAAGAAACCTTATTCCGAGAGAAGATAGTCGAGTAAGTTGACATATACTGTTGTTCTGAACTGTCATAAAATAGAGGCTATGTCCACTAAGCGTGGCGTGTCTCGACCAACCTTACAAAATAGAGGCTATGTTCACTACGGTGTCGTGTCTCGCCAAACCCAATAGAGGCTATGTTCACTACGGTGTCGTGTCTCGCCAAACCAATAGAGGCTATGTTCACTACGGTGTCGTGTCTCGCCAAACCAATAGAGGCTATGTTCACTACGGTGTCGTGTCTCGCCAAACAAATAAAAGGTTTCGTGGTTACCAGGTGTACCCGATACCTTCCCCCACCCCAAACAAACTATATATATATTATTACCGTGCAAATGACTACTTCGAACAACAGATATTTGAACATGGCCTACCAAGGTAGCCCATGGACTTACAGCAGTTGTGGTTATAATCACAGTTATAGTCACGATTTGCACGACTTATCTTCTCCCAGTTCAAGACGAACATGCTAGAGTTTTGCCTGCCCCCATTTGTTGGTGCACGGTGTTGACGAAGTTCGGACTGTGCTCCAACCCCTAATTTTTGGTAGTTCAATTTTGATACCCCACTTGTTACCACCCCTAAATTCCCCGATGTGTCTAACAGGTGCTTGTCCCCGCCAATGATTGCCAAGGGTGTTTGTATATACGTATCAAAATGTTAATAAACGATGTGGTTAAAATTTCTTGTGTTTTCTTTATCAGCACATATAACTTGTACGGAACTCATAAACGAATCTAAGTTACTACATTCTATTGACACAACGTAAGTAAAAGGTCCTAACACTAGACGATTCACATTCACAGCCAAATTCTTCGATTTAAATAAATAAATAAAGATTTTTGAAAAGATTAATTTTGTTTATTTTCTTTTCACGATTTTTAACTAGAAAGTTGGGGTACCCCCCTACGACTGGTTACAGCAAGGTTGTTTTGTCTATGCTGAGCGGAGCACAAATTCCAATATTATTTACCAGAGCAGTAATTTAAATCGACTCCATAGAAAAATTCGTAGATTTTTACATCATAAAAAAAAAAACCGTTATGAGTGTTTTGATAGGCTTTGTGATGTCCAATACGCAAAAATCGGTAACTCACTAATATTCACACAAAGCGAAATAAACCATAATGTAAACCACCTAATCAAAAACTGCTTCGTAAATATCGGTGTTGACGATCAACATGCGACTAAATCACTGCTAACGTTACTCGGTAAATATACAGGGTGTATTGCAAATGATCTATCGGAAATAGAAACTGCTTCTGAGGTTGACATGAAAATAAATTTAATCAGCGACAAACCCGTCAATCATAGACCCAGACTTGGCATAACACCGCACTTTATCGCCAAAAGTGCCCCACAAGCTAACGGGCAAGCGGAACGCTATGTATCTACGGACCTAAACCTTTTGCGAACTGAAGTACGAGATAAGTCAGAATGGTCGAACGCAGTTTATAAGTTACAAGTAACATTAAATACCACAGTTCAAAAGTCAACTGGTTTCACCTCCCTCTATTTTTTAATCGGAAAATAGATTGTAAATCCAGACATCACCGCCTTAACGACAATTATTTCGCAAAATACAACTACCAATGAAAATTTAACGCGAGATCGACTTCTTGCATACAGACGCATGCAAATGCACAGTGATCGTGCAAAAGACCTCTTTGACAAAACACGAAGAAATAACAAAACCATAGAGACCGGTGACTTTATATATCACCCTTCGGGAAACTCATTTGGCCAAATTGGATAAACGATATGAAGGTCCTTTCGAGGTCCTAAAAGTATTGCCGAATGATCGTTAAGAAGTTAAGAGCCTAACTACAAACAAAATACGAACAATTGTTAAAGACATGGTTCGCATATGGCCTGGTGAATTTTCCGAAAACTAATCTTTTCACACAAACGGTGGGTAGGCCGTGTGAGCTTATGTTAGTATGACTCCGATCACTAATATCTTTAAAAGAGTGACATGTTAAAAAAAACAAAAAAAAAAACAAAAAAAAATTAAATTAACAAACAATTAACATAAAAGAACGATTAAGACAAGCTGTTGCTTGGTAGAACGGATTTTGATCCGGTTGATTAAGACAAGCTGTTGCTTGGTAAAACGGATTTTGATCCGGTTGATTAAGACAAGCTGTTGCTTGGTAAAACGGATTTTGATCCGGTTGATTAAGACAAGCTGTTGCTTGGTAAAACGTATTTTGATCCGGTTGATTAAGACAAGCTGTTGCTTGGTAGAACGGATTTTGATCCGGTTGATTAAGACAAGCGTTTGCTTGGTAGAACGGATTTTGATCCGGTTGTTAAATGTTTTTAAAAAAAATAATAATAATCAATTACTTGAGCAATAAGTTAGCACCTAACAAGGCTAATTTAGAAATGTTTTGTTCCTAGATCCGTCATCGGCGAGATAATTCGAGAACGAATTATGTGTCAGGATTGGCCGTGTGAGCGCGCGCTATCTGGCAACGCAGCCTCCCGATTTTGTTATGGTTTTGGCGCCGACCAGCCGAACTGATATGATGGTGATTTCCTGGGAACCCAACAAGTCCAGTGACGCATTACATTTAAAATAATAATACAAATTCAATCATGTTCAATTGTTCCCTTGTTCTGGCATTCTTGACCAAGCTACTGTTATAGAAAGAACACTGTATTTTTCGGAGTGACAATACACGCATATTATAGTTAACCATCGCACGTTTCATTGACTTAATATTAAAGAAATCTTAAATCTCACATACATGTGAGCATTGCTGTTTACTTTATATTGGAATTTAATCTTAAGGACCAAGGTGACCATCTAACAACAGTATCAAGTCGGATTCGCAATGAATCATCGATTGTGTGCGAACTTGTTCCCGGACCGAATTGTTTAATAAACATTTTTGGTTATACGAAACAGTGATTAAATAACAAATGATTTGTAAAACAAGGAACAGTCTGAAAAAAAGCGTTCGAGAATAAACATCATTATTCCTCAAGCCTTTAGTTTTATTCAACTAAATTAATAAAACCGAGATTCTGGAAAATAAAAGGTCTCCTGAATCTCACATACATATGTACAGAGTATCTGGTAGATACTTGGGGCCGTTTCCTGGTTGATTCTCTTTCTCTATCTCTGCTACATGGCGCTCTCTTTGGCGAGTTCTCCGGGTGTACCAGTACTATATACAGAAAAAATTTTGTGTAATGCAAATATCTCGCTGATTACCACATTTTTTCGTTTTTTATTTTATAGGTAATGAATATCGATAGCAACCTTTGATTTGGTTTAAAAAATAAATTTTTGTATTACATATTAATAAAGTTACGGCTTTGGCCGCGCCCCTAGAAGCGATATTTCGGCTACTTCAAAATATCTCACTTTTTTTCATGTAGCTCCATATACTGCCCTCTCCCTTGCGTGTCAAAGTTATCTCACTCTTTCTCATTAGCTTCCTTTATAACCTTTCTTCTTGCGTGACAGACTATGAATTTTGTTTTTAAAAAACTAGAAATCAATATTTACATAGGTACTCTCGATTCGTGGTCTATATTAACATATTTATAATACCTAAAAAAATTTCAGGAGTAAAATTTGATAGGACTTAGCTCAATTTTTAGGGAATTTAAAAGTAACATTGATTAACAGTTATCAATTATTTCATCATAAGTGAACACAAAATATTGAGCCGAATCCTATTAAATTTTACTCCTGAAAAAATATTTATTTTTTATATTTATGGTACAATGTTGTGGTTTCAATTCCATTTTTGCAATGGGAATGTCATTTAAGAATGTGATTTTGGCGCATATTTTTACAGACATGTTTGTTTTGTGCGCATCTAAATATATATTATTTTTCCGATTCATTTGAAACAAATTTAAATTAATACAATTGCTTATTTAATTTTTTATTTTCGCAGGTACAAAGAAAATATTAAATTACGTTCTAGAGTGTTTCACGATCGAGAATTAAAACCTATTGACAGAGCTGTGTGGTGAATTGAATATGTTATCAGACACAAAGGAGCGCCAAATTTGAAATCCGTTACTCTAAATTTAAACTGGTATCAATATTTCCTTTTAGATGTTCTAGCCCTTGGTGCTGCGATGGTTTTATTTGTTGTTGTGTTTGCTTTAATATTGATAAAGAAATTCTATAGAAAAGGAGGAAAAATGAAAACTGAATGAGACATGAAACATTCATATGACGTTTTATATTATTTACACTTGAATATCATTATTAACTCTACTGTTTAGGCTGTGTTACTGTATACATGTGAAACTAAATAAAAAAGTTAGACCTTTACAGTATTACCTTGTATAACAATGTCGAATCGAGAAGTAGAGTTCCGTTTTGTAAAACAATAAAAACTGTTACTCTTCATGTAAATCAATAATAAATTAATAAAAAGTACCAATGTTTTGAATTTTTATTTTTTGTTTACGTTTGAATAGGTTATTCGCAAAGAAGAAAAAGAAAATCAAGTTAAATGACATAGCGTCTAGTAATACTTCAGAGTAGCTCATGATCTTTCAGATCTTAAGAGAAATGGAAGTTCTGTAGTAGGTAAAAAGATACTTACATAATAAATATTACACAAGTCACAAGTTGCAAGGTTCTAAAATAATAACAGACTAAGTCTGTAAGTATGTACAATGGGAATTTTTCTACGAAGTTATTGGTTATGAATTATGATATTTAAAAAGTCTTATAAGAAGGAATCTGTTTAATACCGAATGGAAATTTGGAGGTGGTGTCAGGATCTGAAGGATAGATATTATAAGGTCAGTGTAAAATCAGGATCCATAGCTCTTATATAGATACGTGAGAATAATTTTGATGAATCAATGTCTTTCCCGATTCTGGAAATCTAGATCAAGACCTACCACGAGACTAATAAAATGATGTAATATTTAGTTAGCATTGAATTTTACAAAATTATGAAAAGAATAGATAGTAATACCGATAAATAAATAAATAATAAAATAAACAAACACCACTATATATAGGCATAGTTATAGGTGCTCTTGAAAATGGCATTTTAATCGAAACAATTGTTGTTTTAAACATGCTGAAGTATTGTTTGTTAATTTCATAACATAGGTACACATTTAAGCATGCTTCATCGCCTTGCGCCATTACATCGAAAATTTAATTAATACCAATAAACGCTGAAAAAATCTGTAAAGGAAATATGCGGGTATGCAAATAGTAATGATTTACAAAAAGAATTATTTAGATAAATCGTATACTGTATGAAAAATACGTATGTCTTACGCCATTGAAACGAAAAGCGAGCAGTGTTAGTGCAGATTGACTTGATTAGTTAATTAAACCTAAAGTAAGTAAAGCATGTGTTCTCAAGTCAACAAACTAATGTTATAAAATTAACAAAACTTATTGAGTCATCGAATCAGGAACTCAATTCAGAATCCAAGATCCTTAATAAGAATATGTGAACGAAAAAAAATCCTTAAATTAAATTCAACGTAGGTATCAAAAAGCCAAATTCTAACAGAGATTATAAAAGTCATAACCACTACCCAATACCAAAATCAAATACAACAGCCAGCGCAAAATAGAAGCACGTCGTGAGTTGTGATAAATGAGAAGATAGATTTTCCTTCAAGACGTCAACAACGGTTCTTGTAAAATAAATAGTGCCGTCAAAAAAAAAAATGCTTTGGCAAAGGTGTACTATTTTAACAAATATAATGTAACTGTAAGCAGGGGGTACCCCAACATTCCATCAAAAATAAGAAAAGGAAAACAAATAAAATTTAACTTTTCAAAAATATCTATTTAATATTTAAATCGAAGAATTTGGCTGTGAATGTGAATCGTCTAGTGTTAGGACCTTTTAATTACGTTGTGTTAATAGAATGTAGTAACTTAGATTCTTTTATGAGTTCCGTACAAGTTATATGTGCTAACAAAGAAAACACAAGAAATTTGAACCACATGATTTATTTACAAATATACATATTCACAATTGCCCTTGGTATCGGTTTGGGAAGACAAGCATCTTTTTATTCTACCATAAAATTTAGGGTTGGGACAGATGTACCATCAAAGACATTTAATTACCAACGTTATGTGTTGGTACAAAGTTCGAACATCGTGCAACAGTGCAACAACGAATTGTGCAGGAAAAACCCTCTCATGTTCGTCTTGAACTGGGAGAAGGAAAGTCGTGTAGATCGTGAACTTTAACCGTCGATAAAGCCACAACCGCTGTAAGCCCATGGGCTACATTGGTAGGCCATGTAAGAATGCCTGTTGTCTGAAGATGCCATGTCAAGGGAGTTTGGATATAGTTTGTTTGTTGGTAGGAAACGTGCACACATGGTGACCACGAAACCTTTTATATTTGTCGGACACGTCACACATGGTGAACATACCCCTTTATTTGTTTGGCGAGACACGTCACCTTGGTGAACATAGCCTCTAATTATAAGGTGGTTCGAGACACGCCACTCTTAGTGGACGTCGCCTCTATTTTAAGACAGTTCAGAACAACAGAGTATGTCAACTTACTCGACTTCCCTCTCTCTGATCAAGAGTTCTTCAATTAAGAGTTTCGCGTTAATTTAGACAAATTGCAAATCTGATATCTTTTGAACACATCTGTTACCAAAGCAAAACTTTGAGATGCTCGAACAGTGTTAGTGGTTCAAGGTCAAACCAAAACGGATACCTTCAACTGAAAGAATAGATACCGCCAAATTGATCTAAATACGGTAGCTACACGTTCACCTAAATTAATCATAGGAGCGTAAATCGTAGGGAGATCCTTCTAAACTCCTGCCGCGTCCAGCTTCAGGCCAGTTTAGTCAACATCTACGTTTACGTAATTTTGTAGGTAAATATACCAAAGTTTGGATGAACCCATTCTAAAACAGCTGATCAAAACTTCTCAGGCTATACTGATTTAATAAACCAAATTAAAGTGCTTGTCATACACCTCCCTAGTACCAGGCAGCAGTACATGAATCAGGGAAGAATTATACATGGTCCAAAAAGGACAATTGAATCTTAAAATTAATGACACCAGATAATAACAATCAAACCCACCTTTGTATTGTATGTCATCGGCATTGGCAGCATCTGACTCGGGGTTGACGGACGGCGACCGCTAATGGGGTAGTTTATGGTACCGGACAGATCGGTCAGGCGGTGGCGTCGAACGGTACGACTCTTCGGACAATGGTTAATAAGCAGGCGCCAGTGGCGGAGTTGTATACGACTCAAATCAAGGGTGGTGACAGTAGGAAACCAGGTTACGACCACGGGAACAGACTGAATTAAACCAATCCCCAGGGGATGTTGGGCTGAGCAAACCAACAGCCTTTTAACTCGTTCAATAAAATTTAAATTACGTTTCAGGACCTCTTATAATGCAGATCGAGATAGGCCATTTTCCGACCAGGTCTCGCAACAGTTCGAATCCCAGCACAATCGTAACAAATGCTTATTTGACCTCTTATTCTGCAGATCGAGCTAGGCCGTTTTCCCATCAGGTCTCACAACAGTTCGAATCAAAGGTAATTCGTTCAAATGACCATTTGACCTCTTATCCCGCAGATCGTGCTAGGCCGTTTTCCGACCAGGTCTCGCAACAGTTCGAATCAAACGTAATGCGTTCAAAAGACTATTTGACCTCTTATTCTGCAGATCGAGCTAGGCCGTTTTCCGACCAGGTCTCTCAACAGTTTGATTCAAATGTAATGCGTTCAAACGACTATTTGACCTCTTATACTGCAGATCGAGCTAGGCCGTTTTCCGACCAGGTCTCGCAACAGTTTGAATCAAGCCAGAGATAGTGAGCCAACAATATTCAAGCTCCCTATCCCATCCTGTAAATACTCGCGGCTATTTATACCCAATTTCTGCCCTCTCCACCACACGAATCCTGTATCTAGCGAGCTTCCCCTTACTTTCCTACATCCCTAACAAGCCTATCAAGGTACACGACTACACGACTAGCGCAGATATCTCTGTATCACTTCTAGATAATGCTCTCTCCTTCGTCCTTATATAATGTGAATTCCCTGCATTCCGAGGATATTCCCTTTTCCTCTCTACACCCTCGCCTAGCTTCTAACAGAAAGATCAGATACGCAGACTTTCCCTTTCGCTTTTCGAAGGCCCTCTCGCTCATTCCTATTACCAACTCGATTTACAAGTGCCCTAAGATGTTCCCTTTACCCCCCTATACCAGCAACTATCTACGGACGAACGACCAGACCATCAGATTTTCCCTCTCGCTTATTTACCAGAAGCTCCTGTATTACTTTCTCCCTCTTTCAATAACCACATGGCGGTGACCCAGAAACAACGAGGCACGCTGTTTACGCAAAGTGTAAGTTTCCAGGGTGAAATTTGTCTTTTTCTTACTTATTAAGTCCGAAAAATATTTTAAAAGAATGTATTCAATCCTATTCTCATTCCAAATAAAATCAGAAAAATAATCGAAATTAGAAATACGAAATAAATAAAAGAGATATTGAGACGAAGAGACATTTAATTAAATAGAATTATTATCAGATAAAAACCACCTGCTAAATAAATAAATATAAGAGAATTATTTATAATATTGTGACACCCGGATGCGGGTGGTTACAATAAATATGAAATAAATCTGAAAATTTTAAAACATCTATTTCGAAACTCATTTGGGAACATCCGAGCTATATCTTCTATTAAAATAGGTAAAATATGATGGTGATATTTTTTGTAAATACGGATTTTAGCGTATTTATTTCGACAGAGGTCACAGGTGCAAGAAATATTTTTACCGGTGTAATAAAAAAAGTAAGGATTAGGTACTTGCTCGTATGTTTCAACTGTAGGTATGTAAACAACATTTCAACAATTCTTCCGGATTGTCATTAAAGTAAAGCAATTACAAGTAGTGAAATTATTCGTAATTATGTATACATACGTTTATCATTACATGTATTTACGTTTTTAACGTATACAATTTGTATCGTAAAGGAACTACCAACGAGCTGAATAGTTCTTCTTTTACAGTAGCAAAATGTGACCTTGACGCAGCAAAAAGTATAAAGATATTATAGTTGGGAAATTTGACATTGCAATAGAAGCAAATTTTTATTTATTTCTAACGTAACAAAGTTAAAACACACGTAATTGTTAATGATTGGATACCATACGTTCAAATATTTCTTTTCAGAGCAATTTTTGTTTTTGACCGTGGGTACATGCCATGAGTTTTAATGAGAACTTTTTTCGGGCGCAAATCAGTTACTCAGTTTACTTCCTTGCTGTGATCTAAATAATCCTAAAGGTTATTGGTCAATTACTAACTATTACCCTTCTATCTAATGAGTTCCAAATCCCTGCAAAATAATATACATATAACTTGTTAATTTTTTGGAAAAAAAATTTTACAATTCTTTAGTAACCTAAGCCCTGAAATCAAAAACAATTAAAATAAATAAAAATCACAAAAGCTCAATGATTTGAATACATAACTATTTTTGAAATATTGTAGTATGTTTCTTCGGAAATATATCTGAAACTAATTAAAAAAAAAAAAACTGCATTTTGAAAATTTTTGTAATGAACTATTGATTAATTTGACTGTTCACTTTAATATTGAGTAGCAATTTCCAGGGAAAAACAGAACCATTACACAATCACTCATATGTCTGTCTGTCTGTCCGTCTATCCAGTTTGATCCAAACATACTACACCAATTGAATTCTAGGGCAAATTAGATTAAAATTAGAATGATAAAAAGTTAGAAACTGAATCATATGATATATAAATTGAAAGTGCTTACAGTAAGAAGTTTCAAACATTTGTTTTTTGTAGTTATAAAATAAATGAGCTGTTTTAATGTTATTTAAGAAAATATATTAATATTGTCAATTCTAACCCTCTATCCTATATTTGACCCTACTTACCCTAAGGATCTGAAAAAAAACAAAAACGTTTTTCTTTACTTATAGGCTACAGGAAAACGTGTAAAAAGTTTAAATCTCACTTGGTCTTAATCACTTATTCAACACTATACGACAAGACAATTGAATAATACCTCTAGGAAATCTACACCATAAATAAATTTGGGTCAGATTTAAAGAAACAGTAGTAAGAAAAGGCAGAAAAAAATATGTAGCTGGTACTAAAAAGTGACCAAACAATTAGATTTAGTTGTATAATTCAAACATTAGTATTATTTTATTTATATGTTCATTTGGAAGCATTAGTAGTAGTAGTCTAGTAGTCTAGATTTAGGCAAGTTTGGTAAACGTTTTCTCTATGCGTGTTTCTTAGATGAAATAAGTACACATAACCAGAAAATTGCCTGCTACAAAAACGATATTAGACCAAAACTAATCGTAGATTTAAGCACGCAACAAATTCATGCTCCCTCCTCTCCTTTAATTGCTTTAAATATAAAAGACTGGCAGTTTCTGACTGCTGTGAGTCAGTCTAAGGTATCGTAGTTATTTGAAGATGAGGCTGTGCGGATACGTATTGTGTTTATTGTATACTCTTTTCGGTCACGCGATTTGTGCAAAAATACTTGGCGTTTTTCATGCACCGAGTTTTAGTCATTACATCTTAGGTGCAAAGCTACTTAGAGCTGTAGCAGAAAAAGGACATCATGTCACTATGATTAGTCCGTATGCATTAGAAAATCCCCCCAAAACGTGGAGGGAAATCGTGATTAAAGATTATGCCAAAGAGCTTAGCTTCGGTATGTAGAAAAAGTCTTGTAGGTGTAATTCTTTTCTTAAGTAATCCTAAGCCATAAATCTTAAATAATATTATACGTAATCGTGTCACAATAAATTAAAGCCGATTTTTCCCAGATTCTGTCACTTCGCGTTTCATTTTTCTATTATTTGAGTTGTTTAAAATAATTGAATGAATTTGATGACTGAAACAATTTCCGTGCTCAACTGATGTACACCAAAAAACTATCGAAAGATTTATACGTAAAAAAGGAGTAATAGACGAGACTGTGTTTACTATTACTAAAAGACACTTTTCCTCTTATTGTTTGTGGTATTTAAGTCCCATTTAGTTACTTATACACGTATAAATACAGAATTCAAAATTTCATAAAGAAGCAAAAGCAAAACTTAAGTAATACATTTCAATTCTATAGCTAAATAATTTCTTAAAAATACGTTGAATAATTTTCGTTCAAAAATTATAATTCAAATCTAAAAATGTCACAGATTTACTACGTTAAATGAAAAAATGGTAATTTGACAGCATCAAATAAGATAATTAATAAAACGAATATGTATAAGAGTACCATACACTTTTTGCTAATCATAAAACAAACATTGCCAAACTAACCAGTATTCTAAAAATATAGTGTACACAATTCCTATTTTTGTCAAATCAGTGCATGTTATATAAAGGCAGGCGTTTTTCTGTTTCTCCTCACTTTCCTTCATGAACAACAGTACTTGTCTCTGTCTAACATACTGAATAGAAGTGATGTACTAAAATTTTCTAAAAAGTCCTGTTACTTGAAGGAACGTTCCAAAAAGTTTTAGAAAATTCAAAAGTGGAATTGTTTGAGAATAAATACCTCAGAATGGCCAAAATTTTTCGAGAACGATTTCAAGTATTTGAGATTTCTCACAAACTTTTAAAAATGTTAGAAAAAGTTGATGATCTCTAAGTTTTTTTTTTTAAAAACGATTTAGAATTTTATAAGTCTTTCGGGGATGATCTAGGACGTTTCATATTTTTCTAGAATGATTTGAAATGTTCGGGAATGACCTAGAACATTTCAAATTTTTCAAAAAAGACTTAGAATGTTATACAATGATCTACAAAGCTCCAGTTTCATTAAGATATAGTTTTTATATAATGGCTTCAAAAATGATTTAGAATGTTCCAAAATAATCTTTCAGATTTTTAGAGAATGTTTTAGAATATTTCTGCAACATTCCAGATCGATTTAGAATGTTTGAGAATGGTATTTGCATAATTCTAATTCCTGCCGGGTCTTGCGGTTAGTTTTAAGTGTAAAAAATAATACTTTCTATTAATTCTCTTTAAGTGGGAAACATTCTCGACCTGGCATCACAGTCAAGTTACCGGAAAGAAATATTTACCAATATGATTGGATCAGAATTGACACAAAGAGTTGTAACTCACCCTTCGTTCCGACAAGTGGTAAATTCAAACGAAACGTTTGATTTGATTATACTGGAGAGATTTATGAATGAAGCCTTATTGGGACTTTCGCATCGATTCAATGCTCCTTATATCGTACTAAGTACCATCGGATACTCGAGATGGACCAATGAAATTACCGGTAATCCTGGATCCACTGCTTACATTCCTGATTTATATTTACACTACGGCAACACCATGACATTTTGGCAGAGATTTCACAACACATTCTTTTATTGTTTTGCAATGTTATATAGGAACTTATTTGTGCTACCGAAACAAAGAAATATGTTGAGAGAAACTTTTCCGAATGCTCCTCCATTAGAAGATTTATTTTATAATGCATCATTAATATTTATGAACACTCACACCAGTATCAAATATGCAGTACCTTCTGTTCCAAATATGATTGATATTGGCGGATTTCACGTTAGTCCTCCAAAACAGTTACCTGAAAAACTGAAAAAGTTCATGGATAGTGCATCCGAGGGCATTATTTATTTCAGTTTGGGATCAATAGTTCAGTCGAAGGATATGTCACCGGAAATGAGAGATAGTATTTTGCGAGTATTCTCGAAACTTAAGCAAAAAGTCGTTTGGAAATGGGAAGACGATACCAAATTTTCCATACCATCTAATGTTATATTAGAAAAATGGCTTTCACAACAAGACATATTAGGTGAGTATTTATGTATGTATTTGTATTTGTACTTTAAACATCCTTCTGTAAACATGGAAATATCGGAAAGAAATAAATGTGAACTTGGAGAAGAAAGACATGTCTTTTAACACTAAAAACTGTATTTTGTTTATATTACAGAAACACCTTTTTGAGATTGTTACGGCTTCATAAGGAAGCACTTTCAATTTAAAATAGATTAATCTTTTGACAAAGACAAACGGATATTTTTTTTGAATTTTTAAAAATGGAAACAAACTGTAGGTATATTTCAAATACTGGAATGTAAAAATAATTCCCCATTTTTGAAAAAATAACTCTTAAAGATGAGATTCTGCTTTGTAAAACGTTCGAACTATTTACACAATTGTCTTTGTCAAAAGGTTATTGATTTGATATTAAATGGGCTTCCTTATAAATACATAACAATGTAATAATAATCAAATCCTACGTTTCTGAAATCTGAACAACTTTCATTTTAAACTTTTTCCTCTGAAACCTCCACATTCGACTGTAAAGAAAAAAACCCGTTTTCTACTTTGAATGACCTTAAAACAATAAAACCGTTGATCACTAGTAGGCCATCTCGCAAAATTAGGGAATTTGCATAAGAAGTACATGATTTCTTTTCGCAATGACTGGACCATATCACGAACTTGTCATGGACACTTCAATGTCTACCAAATATCATAAGTAGAGCTTGGATTATATCCAAAATGCATATATGCATATTTTGAAATAATGACTAAATGCATTTGCAAAATAAATTATTGCATATTTTAGTACTTTTAAGAAAATTTTCAGCATAAAACAATCTGGTGTGTTCGTCCATTAGGCGAGTGGGTTGACGCACTTAACAGTTATTAGAAATGTCTACCGGTAATAAACCTGGTTAAATTATTCTCATAATACATCCTTGGGGTAGGTATTTTTCAAATTGAAAATAAATTAATGTTCCTTTCCTGTTAAATGTATTTGAAAGAAGGCGAATACGAAAAGGGTGATTTGAAATTAAAAGTATAATTCATTTTTAACGCTACTATGTCCGGGGTCATTTGACGAATTTCGTGTGTTAGTCTGTGTCTAAGTTTTCTTTTCTGAGTTTGTTACGTATAATTTAGCTTTTAGGTGACCTCAAAGGAAATTTTACAGAGGGTTCAGGTCCAGTGATTAAGTAACAATTAGAATATAGCAGCAAATAATCAAAAAACCATATTAATAGAATGTTAATTTTAATAAATAAATGGTGAATTCTATTCCTTACAGTATGCTCTTTCCACCGAGCTAACGCATGTATACTTCTAAATTTGAAAAAAATGTGTGTTAATCTAAAAAATAAAGGAAAGCGTATTTTTTCATTAAAGAAAATGGCTATGTAATATTGAGATTATTCCAGTTGAACATTCAACCCTGTTTGGTATGAATCTTTTGTTCGTTTGTAACCAAATCAAGTTTTTCTAGTTTTATTATTATCCATTATTTCTCCAAATTACATTGTGGGAATTCTGTAAATTATACTGATTTTTATAAATATAAATGCATATTTTGCATGTTTTTGGTGCATATTTGCATGCATATTTTCCAAGCTCTAATCATAAGTATTTAATACTAAATTGTAACATATGGTAAAGGTAATGTTTGACGAAGCAAATGGCACACTTATATCCATTACGATAGACGCATATTTTTTTGTGAGGATATTCAGCTTATTTAATTTTCAGCGCATCCAAATTTAAAATTATTCATAACTCATGGAGGTCTACTTAGCACCATAGAAGCAATTTATCATGGCGTCCCTCTCTTGGCTATTCCTGTTTTTGCAGAGCAGTTTATGAACGCTGCAGAAATTGAATCCCTTGGTTACGGATTACAACTTTATTTTACAGATTTAACTGAAGAGAAGCTGAGTTATCTTATCAATGAATTATTACATAATCGAAAGTAAGTACATTCTAAATAGAAAACTCAATACAACATCATGCTAGGCTAGGCCAATCAACAGAGATAATAAAAAAAAATATTGTCAATAAACCGCCTGCGCCATCAATCTAAAAATTTAGCTATAGCGTAATTGATACGCTGTTTACTTGTAGAAAACATTCAAGAGATTACAACTTACAAACTTATTATGCGGTCTTGTTGATGCGAATTGTAGAGAATGAAGTTTCCAACAAAATGGGTCCTAGTTAAACTCGACTGGAACGTTTTAAACAGAGGAGTAAAGAAAAATAAAACAAAAGAAAATTATCCAAAATTTGTATCTACATTATTCGAATAATATAACATTCTACCTTTGCGAAATGTTGACAATTTATGTGTACCTACCTTATGAGTGAGTAAGACAGGTGCTGTAGGGTAATTAGCTTTTGTAAAACAGCGCGATTTACAATTTTTTGTACACTCATTCAGCGCGTCTCAATGGTTCGTAAATAGACCGATTCTAATTTCGCACAAAAAAATTTAAAATTGAAGGCTTACTCTCCATTTAATTTTTTATTAAAGAGCGTCTAAAACATGCGAAAAATGGTTAGGAATGGCCGGGCACGTGAAAATAGTCGAATAGTGGGGAGACCAATAACCGCGTTCATTCTGCAACTGTATCATCATCATCACTTCATAGTATAAAGCAAAGACGCTTCCCGATGTCTGTCCCTATATATGCTTAGATCTTTAAAACTTCGTAACGGATTTTTATGCGGTTCTTTTAATAGATAGAGTGATTCAAGAGGAAGGTTTATATGTATAACTACCGACCCGCCCCGGCTTTGCACGGGTGCAATGCTGATACTAAATATACTACAGACCCCCGGTCGGTACCTCCGCAACCGCTATGTCCCTGCATTTTAAATCTGTAATATCTTCGAAAATATTCATTTACATGCTGTAAAGGGCCATATTGATCTATATTACATGCACAATGTATTTAAGGTACTTACTTAATTGGATAAGGATTAATGCTGTATTGCTTAAAATCGCTTTTTCGTAAATAAGCCATTATTTTCTCGTAATAAATAAAGAATAAAAAAATGGTTATTGTGGGTTATTCCTAAGAGATAGACATATACCATCCCGGACTTTTTTGTAAATCTTTTTAAGGTGTACAATACAGTAGTAGGTACTTTATTTTGATCCATCTCGTAGGATTTAGCCAGCGTTTGCAAAGTAAGCGCAAAAAAATGTGTTTATTTACGACCTTACATTAAAAACCTCTAAAATTATCAGTGTTTCTCTACAATATTATGCATGTATTATACATATAAACCTTCCTCTTGAATCACTCTATCTATTAAAAAAAAAACGCATCAAAATCCGTTACGTAGTTTTAAAGATCTAAGCATACATAGGGACAGACAGCGGGAAGCGACTTTGCTTTATACTATGTAGTGATACATGCATAATATTGTAGAGAAACACTGATAATTTTAGAGATTTTTAATGTAAGGTCGTAAATAAACACATTTTTTTGCGCTTACTTTGCAAACGCTGGCTAAACCCTACGAGATGGATCAAAATAATGTACCTACTACTTTATGTACACCTTAAAAAGATCTACAAAAAAGTCCGAGATGGTATATGTCTATCTCTTAGGGATAACCCACAATAACCATTTTTTTATTCTTTATTTATTACGAGAAAATAATGGCTTATTTACGAAAAAGCGATTTTAAGCAATACAGCATTAATCCTTATCCAATTAAGTAAGTACCTTAAATACATTGTGCATGTAATATAGATCAATATGGCCCTTTACAGCATGTAAATGAATATTTTCGAAGATATTACAGATTTAAAATGCAGGGACATAGCGGTTGCGGAGGTACCGACCGGGGGTCTGTAGTATATTTAGTATCAGCATTGCACCCGTGCAAAGCCGGGGCGGGTCGCTAGTTTAATTTACATGTTCAATATAATACTACAGATGGCATACGAACGCCACCTGTGGGAGTTAGCCAAAATTTAGGATCAACATACCAACCAAACATAATATTTTTTATTTTAACATACATGTATCACGTTTCCTTCATTCAGCAACTATCCCACTTATCGGCTACAATTTTTTTGTGGAAAATTGATATTGGACGATCTACGAAGAACCGACAATGAGATGCGCTAAAAGATTATGGATAAAAACTTTAATCTGCGCAATTGGACGGAAACTAATTCACTTCATTTACGTACACGTATAGCATGTATAAATTTCCAATATTTCGCCAAGGAATGACGATAAAAACTTTATTATGATGGATATGAATTTTTGAAAAAACTGTTTATTTTCCAGCTCCTCTGTTACTTCTAATTTCTAGCTCCTCTGTTACTTCTAATTTCTAGTACTTTTTGATATAGTGATAACTAGATTTGTCAGTTATTATTATTTTGTAGACGAGTACTTACGTAAGTTCGAAGTAAATGTATCAAATCAGATAACAACTTTTTTACAAAAAATATCTGAAAAGATTTTTATTATGAATTATTGTGTCAACAATGATTCTAAAACTGAAATTGCTAGTCATTCCTATACAGGAAAAGAATGTGGTATTTTTGAAGCAATTTTGCAAGTTGTTATCATTTTATCGGGTTGGCAACTAAGTAATTGCGGATTTTAAATAAGAATGAAAATTCAAAATTTTTGCTTAAAGATGTAACTATTCAATCAATTATTGCCCGTTTCTGTCGATGACCTTCCAACATTCAGACAGTGCCAAATTCCAAGTTACTAAAATTTCCGATTTTTGCTATCAAAAAACTGAATTGTGTGATTTGACAACTGTAGCGTCATTAAAAATTTTACCATTTAAGGAGTTCTGCATGGAAGTCGGGACTATATGGCAGTTGTAAGTAACGCATCCCAACCCAAATCCAATACTTTTTGGCGAGTGATCAATGATGAGCGCAGACGACATCAAAAGCAGATTTTCACCAAAAAAAGATTATGCTGTCAGTCTTATGGGATTACAAAGGAATTATGCACTTTGTACTTTTACCAAACAACCAAAAGATCAATTCAAACATGTTCGCTCAACTACTCGCCAAACCGAGCGACACAATTCAAGGAAAGTGGCTGAAAGTGATAAATCGTAAAGGTGTTGCTTTCCAGTATGATTATGCAATGTCCCGCACATATTTGATCACTCGATAAAAATTGTTGCTTTCCAGTATGATTATGCAATGTCCCGCACATCTTTGATCATTCGATAAAAATTATTGGATCTGAGTTGGGATGTGTTGTCACATACGTCATATAGCCCTGACTTATGAACTACCTGAACGTTGGAAAAAGGTCACCGACATAAACTGGCAGTAATTAAATAACGTTTTATTTTAATCAAAGAGTATGAATAATTCGAGTAGGTAATAAAAAAGAAATGCTAATTCCACAATATTGTTCAGTAAATATGGGCTCTCTATTAAATTACTATTTATAAATTATGAATTTCGTTTATGAATAACTCATGAGGCTAAAGTTAATTATTCATAACTAATTTCTTTGTTTGTTGCAGATACAAAGAGAACATGAAATACAGATCAAAGGTTTTCCACGATCGAGAAACAACACCAATCGACAGAGCCCTTTGGTGGATCGAATATGTCATTAGATATAAAGGGGCACCACATATGAAATCTGTAACATTAAGTTTAAAATGGTATCAGTATTTATTATTGGACGTTTTAGCGCTAGCAGCTATTATAGTCTCAACTTTAATTGTCATAATAATAATATGTATAAAGAGAATTTTTATAAAAAAGGAAAAGTCAAAAGCTGATTGAAAGGAATTGTAGATAAAACAATAAATATTAATTTAATAATAATTGAACCAGTTTGTGTAATGTGGGCGCCTATATTAATTAATGGGCTACACATTTTATACTAGGTTTTTGCATGGTTAAGGCGTCGGCTGTATTTTTCAAAAAATAAAGAAAATTACTGTACTGTCTTTTCCCGAATTTTGCCTCGTCGAATATTCCTGGATATATGGGTTAAGATATGTTGTTAAAATTAATATTGCAGTCTTCTACTATAAGAAATAAGTTTCTCGTGTACGCTAAGGGATTTTTTTTTTAATGCAATCGACGATAATGTTCGGAAGGCATCTTATAGGTATTTCTATAATCTACAACTAAACTACTGTTTTCCACATCTTTTCAGAATTTTAAACTCACTATCAGTAGTTTTGAATACACAGGATGTAACTGAAAGTTTTGCATATACTACAGGAGGTGAAAATAACTTAAAAAAAAACAAAAAATATACGTTAATGATTGAAAGTCCAATGTTTATCATTTTTGAGTAAAAAGGCTTTGATAAAACGTACAAGATCTACTGCAACCCTGCATTAAAAGTCATCTCGTAACGTTGTATTCGATCAGCTGGTATTGTATTTAAGTTTTCTTTTGTAAACACATATAAGGTCCATAGGTGTGAAGTTGGAGCGAATATTGTCATATGCACATTAGAAAGCTGATCCCCAGTAGATCCGATAAACTTATCCATTTATGAAAATATTCTTGTTATCTACACTAACTCTATGCTAATTTTATGGATTGATAAAACAAAAAACATTTCTATACAAAGTATATTACAATTAATGTTACATAAAATAAGTAATGAAAATAAGAAGATCAAATTATGGAAATGCCAGTAAATATCAGAGCAACTGTAATTTCCTTGGGAAGAATAGCAGGTCCCAAAATAACGTAGGAAATGCAACCGCAACGAGGCGGATTGAGATTTCAATAACAGCGTACAGCGTTATAGCTTATAGCAGGCACACATCGCATCGCATAAATGACTATAAAATAACAGTGACTTAAAAATGAGAGGTGGGACTTAACTTGGCAAACATTATTATTGTTGAATATTTGGGCGGTGACCGTCCTACAGAATGGAATATCTCGATTCAAAAATAAAAATTATTTTTAATTATCTATTTTTGTTAATTTTTGGGGCAAACTAAAAATAATTTACTTATCAAGCTCCACAAATTGTTTACATTTACTGTTGTAAGATCAATAAGAGCTAATCTTGCCATTAACCAACGACAGTTTATTATGGCGGCTGCCAGTGACGCAAGTTTTAAGGAGCCGTATTCGTAGACCCGCAAATTTTATAATTCTTTATAGGCACTTTTACAATTTTTTTTTTTGAAAAACGCTTTCAAGAGTACAAATAAATAATAATCTTAACCCTGTTTAACTCAAACTAAAGAAATGTTAATGGAATTATTTTTGAAGAATTTAATTGTTTTTCTTTTTTCACCAAAACTAATAGAGCAAGTTTCGTTAACTAATTGTTAAATAAATTATATCAAATAAAATAACTGACGACATATTTATTTATTTGTTTAAAAGGTACCTTTTAATTGTGCCCAATTTTTTGTTGATTAGTATTTTAATAGACTTCATAGAAAAGTTTTATGAAACTTACAATGAATAGCGAATGAGAAATGTTTCATTTGCAGTGAGCTATTACTCTGACTTACATTAATATAAAGTTACGAAGGCTAAGTTAATTTATTACAGTTCGGTTACTGTAAGAACGTAGTTTTACTGGCGCGTTCCAAACACAAAGCCTCACCGATATTGGGGAACTAAAATGTATAAAGCTACTTGTTGTTGCCTTAATAAAACACGCTTGTTTGTTCTAATTGGTTTAGGAAAATGAGTTTTGAATTAGATTTGGTGACTGTTTTTTCTGTGAGGTAAAGTAAATATAAATCATCTGCTATATTAAATAAATACAATACAAATAAGCACTTAAAACTCTAAATTCCATGAGAAGAATTTATTAAATTACAATGTGTTTCGTTACAGATGGTGTTACCATGAGTTAAAAAGACAAGGTGTCAAAATGCGTTAATAGGTTGCAAATAGTTTCTATGCAATTTCTGATTTTTAGGATATATTTATGTACAGTTTCGTTCTGCATAGAATAGTTTGATAATGAAGCACAAAAATTCTACATTATCGCCATCGTTTGTAGTAATGTATCGTTCAGCAAAAAATTTTCAAGATAATATCTCTGACGCTGCGACTGTCGTCGACGGTATATCGTTATCGGTATCGGCCAGTGAAAAACCGCTCTTAAAGCTTCTCAGATTTACAACTTAAAGACGTTACAACTGCATCGCAGTACACTATTATAATTCATTCGTTTTATGCAAATGGACGCGGCAATAACAACATAAAACTAAAGAACGAGATATTGTTAATGATATATTTATTGTTGAATTTCCGTTAAGGAATAGAAAAGATGATTGTGAAATATATTCTAGTAGCATGTTGTATTCTGAGTAAAGGATATGGTTTAAACATTTTGGGTGTTCTTCCGAGCCCGGGATATAGTCAGTACATCATAGGTTCATCATTTATGACAGAATTGGCAAAAAGAGGACATAACGTGACTGTCATCGCACCTCATCAACAAATACAGGCAATTCGTAATTATTCTGAAATACATGTAGAAGGAATGGATGTTGTCGATGTCGGTATGTATGTGACACCTTTATGATAATTTTTAGTTTGCTAGGTTAACAAAAAAGGAACAATCTAATTAAACCGTAATAATCGCAGGAAGAATAGTAATCATATTCAGTAAATACAAATGCTTGTTGACCGTTCCGATTAGGTTATTGTTATCACGCTTTCTGGGTAGGTATTTTCCCAAATGCTATGTGAGAAACTTGTGAAAAACGCGTTTAGGTTCAAAATTCTATCAGTCTTTGAATTCGACAATTAAATACGATAGATGTATATCTAACATAGGTACGTGGATGGGTATCCCTAATTCGTTGACGCTTCAAAAGTTCATACAGTGACTACAGTAAATTGGTAAATGTTTACACCTAAACTTACGTTAGTGAATCTTTGAAAGTGGGAGAATAGTTTTCATTTCTTTCCATAAGTTAGTATATTTAAAATAATTGGGATTAGGGTTGAATGCTCTTATAAAAAGAACAGCGGGCATTTCACTTCTTGGGTTAAAGTTTTATCCAGACTAGACACGTGGGTTTATTAAAATTTATTAACAAGACTAAAGAACAGGAACACAATTTATTTTCACTTAGATTACTATTTATTTCTATAACTGTCGATTTATTTCTACTGTTATACTGTCACAGTAAATTATTAACAACTACTCGGCGACCGTCTCTTTCACTACCCGATCGCACACAAGCATGCTCGTGTTCGCTACAATATTGTTAATCATTGACTACATAATAAGTAAAAATTAAAGTAACTATATATCACAGTCCGTTGTAATGTTCAAATGAAGAACGAAACGTCATTAAAAGTACATTCATTTGATTATTACGATAGCAGGAGTTTTATTAATGAAAATTATTACTGTGTTTTCATTAGGCCGGTGCGTTTGACTATTAATGGACACTTTACTTTTTTAATTATATAAAATACATCATAAATCTATCGACTATCAATTACATCAACCTGAAAAAAAAACATAGAAGTTCTGAAGGAGTAAATGCCAGTCGCATGTCGGAGCTGACACACATACTATTTTTTTTATTTTATTCCCAACAAATGCTTCATATCTTTTAAAATATAGCAATTGACACTTGATTCTGTCACCCTTATTATCAACTAGACTAGTCTTTTCGTTTTACATTCATACAGATAACCATCAACAAGAGAATGGAAAACACTTTTTTAAATATTACAAAAATTAAACAATTCAGAAAACACATCCCTGAATAAATACAACTTCAGAGTCAATAATTCAGATGTTATTCGTGTTTACTATATTGACAATATGCAAATACTTCTCAGCTCTCAACATTGCCTTCTCCATTTCTTTGTTTCGTTTTATTTTTCACAATTATTTGGAAAATTTTAGCCCATAGTTTTTCTTTCTAGATTTAAATCTATTCGATCTAGAAAATGAATACACGGTATCGAATATTTTAGTAATGTACCAAATAGGGCTGACTTTCGTTAAACATACACTCGCAAATAATGGTGTTCAACAATTACTAGCAACAAATCAATCATTCGATTTGGTTATTTGTGAACAATTTGTTAGTGAAGCACTGTACGCCTTTGCGTGGCACTTCAAAACACCTCTTATAGTCTTCTCCACAATAGGACCATCTGAATGGATGAGTGATAAAGCTGGTCATCCGCTGCCCTTTTCGTATGTACCACATTCTTCGTCCCAATTTACCTCTCGTATGAATTTTGGAGAAAGATTACAAAATGTTTACTTACATACTTTCGATTATTTTTATCGACATATGTTTGCATATCCAGCACAAAATGAATTAGCTCAAAAATACTTTCCTGGGCTGCCACATCTTGATCTACTTATGTACAATGGCTTCGTTATTTCTTACTAATTCCCATCCTGCTATAACGGAGTCCGTGCCGATTACGCCTAATGTGATTGAAGTTGGAGGATTACAGATTTCTCCTAAAGAATTGCCTAAAGATTTGGAGGATTTTTTGAATAGAGCAGAATACGGTGCCATTTACTTTAGCATGGGTAGCAATTTAAACAGCAAAGATTTAACAAATGAACAAAAAATGGCGTTTATCAATACGTTTTCTAAACTTAAACAAAGGGTGTTATGGAAGTTTGAAGACGATAAACTGCCATATCAGCCACCTAATGTGATGATAAAGAGATGGTTACCACAACAAGATATTTTGGGTAAATAATACAAGAATAAACAAATGAGATTTTCTCCATATGCGTTTAAAAACGTTCTACGATCATTTTAGCACATTCAAATGTCAAGGTTTTTATTTCTCATGGAGGATTATTGAGTAGTATGGAGGCAGCCTTCTCTGGAGTACCAATAATAGGAATCCCCATTTTTGCTGATCAAAAAATGAATGTAGCTAAATTAGTAACGAAAGGCACCGCAATTCATTTACCATTTCAAAGTCTTAGCAGAACGACACTGGCAAATGCTTTGAATGAGATTCTCAACAATCCAAAGTAAGTTTCTGTTCAATTACTTTACTTACTTAATATGAAAGTTAAATTATATTATATATGAATACGTGGACTAAGGTCGAGCAGTATTTCGTTTTCTAACTTATTCTTAAAACAAATGTTGAAGTTTTCTAATATTATAATCTTTTCGTATGAAGTGGCAGTACTCTTAATGAATTAGACGGCATTTTGGTGGTTTATACAATAGTGAGATATTTACCATGGTACTAAGACATCATTTTCTGGATATATTTGAAAAATTTTGGTTGTTTTTCCGAAAATATATTTTCTTAAATAGATTAATTTAAAAATATCTATTTTAAAATATAAATAGAATATTTCATAAACTATGTTTCTAGCTCATTTACGCAGATGGCGTTAGACCTACTATAAAAGGATATATATTGTTTGTTACGTCCGTCGTACTGCAAATACATACTTTCTGGTTTTCTTATTTGCCCTCTAAATGTTTTATGTACGATATATGTGCGTCCGCATTTGCGTCACAAACCACAAATCCATCACATACGTGTGCCAAATTTAAACTAAATCAGTCCTATAGATTCAGAGTAAGCTGACTGTCTGTGACACACACATGCATACTCCTATAAGGGCTCTGTGTCTCTATTAAGAAGCACCTAATGCGATTAAAAGTAAATTACTCTTGAAAAAGCCTTCAACGGTCGAAACGTATGTAAAGCATCTAATAAACCGTTTTTTCCGAATTTTACCCATTATAAATTACTACAGGCGGTTTAGATATTTGCATTGCAATATAAGATTTGATTTATAAACTCATAAAATTTCTTTCTTAACGATGAACCAACTATAATTACGTACAATACTGACTGTTTTTGAAATCATTGTGTGCGTACCTACACGAAGGGACATAGGTTCCGTTCAAGAAATTTAATCGATAAAGGCCTTTTTGGACATTGGTGAACCTACAATATTTTTGCAAATCGTCACAAACGACGTTTTCCTTTCCGTGTGAGGAGTTTTGAGTATATAGTGTTTCATCTTCTTTAAATGGCACTCAACTAAAATTCATTTATTCTCAGATACAACCAAGCAGCTAAGAGGCTATCGAATATATTGAATGATCAGCAAGTGAAACCAATGGACAGGGCAATATATTGGATTGAATATGTCTACAGACAGAGAGGAGCACCTTACCTGAAACCGGCATCGTTAGATTTAACATGGTATCAATACTTTGCATTAGATGTGTTTTTAGTCACATTAATTTTCTTAAGTGTTCCTGTTATAATATATCGTATTGCCAAAAGACGTAAGTATCAAACCAAAGATAAAAAAGAGTAATTTATTGGTTCGTGTTGTTATGTAGTTAATACAACAGTTTGTTAATAACATAGGTAAAAGTTACACAATAAAAGGATAAGAAAATCTAGTTATTCAACATAGTAATCACCCACCAGAAACCAAAGTTTAGTAAAAATAATTTAAAATAAGACGTTCTGATTTAGCTAGTTTGTTTAATGATCAACCATTACTTATAATGAACAAAAAGTTTAAATTCGGTGATACTACAATATGTACATATCGTACCATTTTGCTTGAGAAATGTATAAACACCAAAGACATGTAACTTAGGTGTGAAAACTCCAAGTCCAAGCCCAAATCACAAGTAGCAATGTTAAGAAACAGTGATGCATGATATGATGGTCTCTGTTTGGAGATCCTTTTGGGATAGTACTTGTTAATGGTCCGATTCATTCGTTCCAACACTCCACTAGTACATGGTGCTATATACTTTAGCATGGGTACTAATTTGAGAAGTAGGAATTTAACAAACGAACAAAAAAATGCCTTTATTAATGTATTTTCAAAATCAAAACAAAGGGTATTATGGAAATTTGAAGATGATAATTTACCAAAGCTAACTTCTAACGTAGTAATAAGGAAATGGCTTCCCCAACAAGATATTTTAGGTAAATGATAACAAAGCGGTAAACGAATGCAATCAGTGTCTTTATTCATGTACCTACGTACTTTTAGCACATCCAAACGTCAAAGTATTTATTACTCACGGAGGATTAATCAGTGTAACAGAAGCAGCATTTTTAGGTGTTCCCATGATTGCTATTCCAATATTTGGAGACCAAAGGATGAATGTAGCGAAGTTATTTCCTAAAGGCAACACAAAACATTTGCCTTACAAGAGCATCAACGAAGGCAATATTATGGAAGCACTAAGTGATTTTTTTTTTAAATCCAGGGTAACATAATGCTCCCATTTTTTGAGTAAAACTTCCGCGACAGCTGTTTTGCGTACTCATACTTTGCACCAGAAAAGTAACTTCAAAAAATTATTTAAACAACAAACAATAATGATGATATTTAATAAAAATATGTATATATTAACTGTTTCATTGTTTCGATATATATTCGTTCTGTTTTTAAATTAGCTACCATACAGTTATTAAATGCATCTTAAAATGGAACTATTCAAATTTTAGTTTCGCATCGTTCATTTTAGTTCGTGTCAAATTGGAGAAATGTTTCTTCGAGTAGTCAGTTATTTTAAATTATAACGGTCCTATTGACTGCTCAGTCACTTTCTTTAAACTTTGTGGTCTCAAATGCTCAATGGCAATGTGATTGCAATAAAATCATTCACCAGTTGACTGGAATTATAAAAAAAATCTATTTTCAATAGAATCTTGAATTACTGCAGTAGCATTACTGTAACCAGTCGTAGGGGGGTACCCTCACTTTCTAGTTAAAATCGAGAAAAGAAAAACAAACAAAATTTAACTTTTCAAAAATCTTTATTTATTTAATTAAATCGAAGAATTTGGCTGTGAATGTGAATCGTCTAGTGTTAGGACCTTTTAATTACGTTGTGTTAATTGAATGTAGTAACTTAGATTCTTTTATGAGTTCCGTACAAGTTATATGTGCTAACAAAGAAAACACAAGAAATTTGAACCACATGATTTATTTACAAATATACATATTTACAATTGCCCTTGGTATCGGTTCGGGAAGACAAGCACCCTTTTATTTTACCATAGAATTTAGGGTTGGGACAGATGTGCTATCAAAGACATTTAATAGCCAAAGTTATGTGTTGGTACAAAGTTCGAACATCGTCAAACAGTGCAACAACGAATTGTGTAGGAAAAACCCTCGCATGTTCGTCTTGACCTGGGAGAAGGAAAGGCGTGCAGATCGTGAACTTTAACCGTCGAAAAAGCCACAACCGCTGTAAGCCCATGGGCTACCTTGGTAGACCATGTTAAAA
The DNA here is from genome assembly GCA_947389935.1 of Agrilus cyanescens. Taxonomy (NCBI): domain Eukaryota; kingdom Metazoa; phylum Arthropoda; class Insecta; order Coleoptera; family Buprestidae; genus Agrilus; species Agrilus cyanescens. The sequence continues at coordinate 11,983,936 of OX376707.1, read as the reverse complement.
TACCTGTTGCCTGAAGATGCCATGTCACGGGAGTTTGTGTATATATAGTTTGTTTGGTGTGAGGAATCGGGCACACTTGGTAACCACGAAACCTTTTATATTTTTTTTGTCGGACACGTCACACTTGGTGAACATAGCCCTTTTTTGTGTTTGGCGAGACACGTCACCTTGGTGAACGTAGCCTCTATTTATAAGGTGGTTCGAAACACGCCACTCTTAGTGGACGTCGTCTCTATTTTATGACAGTTCAGAACAACAAAGTATGTCAACTTACTCGACTTCCTTCTCTCTGATTAAGAGTTCTTCAATTAAGAGTTTCGCCTAAATTTAGACAACTGCAAATCTGCTATCTTTTTAAACACATCTGTTACCAAGGCAAAAACCTTGAGATGCTCAAACAGTGTTAGTGGTTCAAAGCAAACCAAAACGGATAACTTCAACTGAAAGAATAGATACCGCCAAATGATTTAATACGGTAGCTACACGTTCACCTGAATTAATCATAGGAGCGTAAACCGTAGATAGATCCTTCTAAATCCCTGCTGGTAGTTTTACTCCCTCAGGCCGATTTAGTCAACACCTACGTTTACGTAATTTTGTAGGTAAATATACCAATGTTAGAATGAACCCATTCTAAAACAACTTCTCAAGTTATACTAATTTAATAAACCAAATTAAAGTGCTTGTCATACCTTCCTATTACCCAGGGTCATCACATTAATCAGGGACAACTGTAAGAGATATTAACATACCAAAATAGAGACATATATACATATGTATAAAGAAATATGAATTATAAACATAACGAACAATTAAACCGAAGTAATAATAATTGGTAAGAACGATAAAATAAAAGCTAATCAAATTTAAAGAATAAACATACTAAAAAAAAAGGATTATGTAAATATAAACGACTGAAAGAAAATAAAACCTAAACGTTAACTATACTGAAATTTAATCCTAAAGATGGTAAAGTTCAAGGAACGGTCAAAAACCACAAGTTGTAAACACGGGTAGCAATGCAAAGAACGAAAGTAACACAAAATACCGAAAAACCATAAATTTCAACTTGTGACAGAGAACACAATTTACGACCCAAATATCGGTCAGCGGTTATAACGCACCTTGACTTTGTGTGTCGTCGGCTTCGACAGCATCTGGCTCGGGGTTGTCGGACATGTTATCGTCTATGGGGCGGCTATGGGTCGTGGTAGTTTTCGGAGATGACGGTCTCACACAACCAGTGGCGGGACGTGCGGGAAACGGGCACGGCTTCCTCAGGGCGTCGGGGGACGGCAATAGGTAATTCCAAAATTACCGTATACGGGGGTTGGTACACCAGGTGGTAGACAAACAGGGACGGCGGGGTGTCACACAATCGGTGTCGAACGTGGACAATTTCCCTTAGACTCGTCGTGGGCGAGAGATCGACCCAAATCGGACTGTCGAGGGGCAGCTGACAGGCAGGGGGTAGACTACGACTGACAACCAGGACGTGGAATGAGCCACCAGGGTCAGTTGAAACAAACTCGGACTTCTCTCGGGAGTTTGGTGAAACCGGGCGGACGTCACTGGAGCGACTCGAGGTGTCCGGGTTACGACCATCCACACGTACAGACTTTGTATGGTACGCATACAAACAAACACAGGTAAGGTTTCGCTTTCTGAACGCTAGCTAACTGCAGCATCCAATCAAGCCAGGGAATGAGTTCACTCTCTGAACGCTAGCCAACGGCAGCATCCAATCCAGCTAGGGAATGAGTTCGCTCTCTGAACGCTAGCCAACGGCAGCATCCAATCAAGCTAGGGAATGATTTCGCTCTCTGAACGCTAGATAACTTCAGCATCCAATCAAGCTAGGGAAGATAAAGAGCCAACAATCTTCCAGCTCTCTATGAAATCCTATTGAAACCCGCAACTATTTATACCTAAATTTTACCCTCACTACCACACGATTTCTGCATCTCGCGAGCTTCCCCTTGCTTTCCTTCATCCCTAACATACGTCTCGTTCGAAACTAGGGCAAGGATCTTTCTATCTCGCTTTACTACAGCTTTATCTCTCTTACTCATATCGAAACGTGATTTCTCGTGGTCTACAAAGACACCCTCTTTCCTCCCTCGGATATCACATACCTACGACATAGACGTGCAGCTCCTTCATTTTCCTTCTTACTCTTTCAACCGGATTCCCTATACTATTCTCTCACTCGTTATCTAACGATAAACAGATGGCTGGCAACACATACTCCGAGGCACGAAGTTGACGCAAAATGCGGACTTTTGGGCGAATTCTATCTTTCTTTAAATTTAACACTTTGGGGGGTGCAATTATTGTGAAACATATTTAATTAAGATAAAAATAAAACTACGTAGATCTATACTGTATAGATTTTACTCTAAAACCTTGATAATGGTCGTGTGACCGAAACATTGTTGGTTTTTATTAAAAAGTGGTGAAACTATCTACGTAGTTTTATTTTTATCTTTCTTTAAATTATTATTTTATTCGAAAAATATTTTTAAAAGAATTGATTCAATCCTATTCTCATTTCAAATGAAATCAGAAAAATAATGGAAATTAAAAATACGAACTAAAAGAAATATTGAGACGAAGAGACAAAAAAATACCTGCGATCCAATTAAATAAAATTATTATCAGATAAAAACCAACTGTTAAATAAATTAATATAAGATAATTATTTATCATATTGTAACACCCGGATGCGGGTGGTTACATTACATATCTTGCTTTTTGGAGCGAATTTGCAATTGTCCAGAAAAGTAACAGGTAACGAAGCGCACGAAAATATGAACTACCGATATGCAAAAGTACATCTTCAATTAAAAAAATTAATTATTAAAATCAGAATTGTTGCTAAGAAGCGTTCAACACCTCGATTATATAATACGTATATTACTTTTACTTTAATAATCGTAATATTTGCCTGCTATATCGACAAAGAAGTTTTACCTAACATGCATTTTTCAGATATTATCAAGCAGCTAAGAAACTATCCATTGTTCTTAATGATCAGCAAGTAAAACCTATGGATAGGGCAATTTATTGGATAGAGTACGTCTACCTATAGACACAACGGAGCACCTTTTTTGAGACCAGCCTCATTAAATCTAACATGGTACCAATATTATGCATTCGATGTATTTTTCGTAACATTTATACTATTTAGTTTGCCTATGTCTATCTATTCCTTACTTCAAAATGTAAAGGACTCGTCAAAAATAAACTTGAATAAACGGTACATAACGATTTTATTTTTGATAAGGGGATAAAAAGATACAATATTTGTAAGCTATGTAAGATATGTAAGTGACAAAAACAACATTTACGACATGTCAAATTTGCTAATTTATCTTGGTATTGATAATATCAAGTAGTTACTTGAATGAATGTGGAATATTATAAACACTTCAAATGGCCTACATTTACTGTTGTAATTATCGTATAAACACAATAACGCCAACAAGATATCATAATTCATAGGAAACGACTGTATCCTAAAACTTCTTACTGAAAACATGGTAGGTATTGTTTGTGACTTACTTTTCGTCCATTGCATTTTTAAAAGGAAAGCAATCCTAAATTGGAAATAAATCATAGAAAAAACACACAGAAAGTTTACTCGATATTTGTGGTAGAATCAAGTCTACTAGTAACAACTTAAATTTTCGGAAGGTTTCTCTGCACATTATAGCGGGTGGTCCGCTTAACTTATGACAGGCTTGTATCTTAACAAACGATACCTTTTATAAAGAAAAAGTTTATATGAAAGTTGTTTAGAATTAAGGGAGAAAGAAGATGGTGACGTTGATTTCTCAGTGTGACACGTATATTTTTTATTGCATAATAGAATTCCACGAATAACAATAATAAACTTTTATTAAAAATAAAACTGGCAATTATTGGGAAGTGGGGCTACAGCCGACAATTGCTCCAAAAAATTTCTTGTATATTAAAAACTTTTTTTTAGTGCATCAAATGCATTTTAGAGGTGGCGGAGATATATTTTATATAAAAGTTCACAATACGTCCGCGATTATACTTGCTCTTACCAAACTTAGCTTCAACTTCTTGAAATGAGCCAACTCAATAGCGACTACTCCTGTTATTTACAAGCATGTCGACAATGGTGTAAGGTTCCTGATTCGGTAATGCGTATGCTTCGGTTACTTGCGATTCTCTCAAAAAGCGCGACCACGTTGTACTGCATTCAGCCTCGACTATACTTGTCTTCGGTTTCTTACTGACAGCACATTTCGGACATTCCTTGCACTAATTTCCAACGTAGCTTCTATTTCGTAGGTAATAAAATTGCTTGATCAATTTGCCCAGAGTCTTCGTTAGGCTTAAATGCTGTTCTCCATAGAATACTTCTAGGATTTTCTGTTCTTGAGGAGTACCAATTGAAGCTTGTTTCTCTTACTATTCGGACTTTCCCAATTTCTTTTTAATATGTCGTGGTCTAGGGTAAGAGAATTCCACTCAGGGTGTCTTTAATTTATTTGATTATTGGGCCAATATATTCGCCTTTCGTCGATTTTTCCAAGTTCTCAGGCTGGGTAGCGGTGAAATTACAACAATTCTTCTTCTTCTTCTTCTTCTTCTTCTTCTTTATTCCCTACAGATGAACAATGTCTGCAGTTCTCCGTAATAGTGCATATGGGTTACCATGTTGCTTGCCTGAGCGATGCTAAATATCGAACTCAAAGATGTCCACTGAATCGAAATTCTGTCTTATGTAAGTGTGTAAATGTCGGCGATTCCTCGCATAAACCTTCGGTAGTAGGAACAATGTCCCAGATTGATTCTAAGCTCATGACAATCTTTTGGTTTGGACCAACTTCGTACCATGTCCGTTTTGTGAGGATCGATCTTTAATCCTTTAATATTCTCCAAGTACTTTACTTCTCTCTTGTAATTCTACTTGCTATAGTATTTGCATTTCAAATCAATTCAAATCATCCTTCTTTCGTACTAGCTCTAGGGGAAGCTCCATTTTCTGTCACATTTCAGCCATCATCGCCTTCTGAGCCTATATTTGTTCCTCCATTTTTGTTTTCTTTTTAATGATGTATCACTTGTTGGTGTTATCTTCAGACAATGAAATATTCCAGAAAGTTCGATGAAATGATGTATCACTTGTTGGGGTTGTTCTTGACCAATGGAATGTTTTAGAACAGTCGATAGAATTTTCCAGATTTTCCTCCTTCTGTCCTCTTCAATCTCTTTCTGTCCTTTTCTACCCCATACCTGACACCAATTGTCGCGAATTTTCTAGGCTGCTATTGTTTTGACACTTTTGCTTCATCCATTAAGTACTCTACTATTACTTTTTAACAATTTAATTAGGGCAATTACTAAAGCAATTATTCGCTTTCTCATTTGATTATCACCTGCTGCCCGCTTTCATCTTCTCTTCGCGATTGCTCGCCTCGTAATGACTACTACTAATTCTCCTACGATCCTAAAAAACCTATTTGAATTCGGACTCATCTCTACTGTCTTCATAGTCCAGAGCATCGATCAGCGATCTTTATTTTTCACGTATATGAAGGGTTATACTTCACGCTGCTCCCCGCCTAAACGTGATGATATTTTCATGTTATTTAAATTAAAAAAAATTAAAGATATTTTAAAAAATTATTCAGTTGGATGTTTCAATTTCATAATAAATAAGATTTTCATGGTGTTGAACAGGTTTTCCCATTAGGATATATTTAACATATCATCTCTTAAATTATAATAAATATTTATTTTTCGTATTAATGAAAATATTACTTTATATGGTTTGTGAATATTTAGTAAAAGTTGATTTGAAGTTGAGATGAATTAATTTTAAGATCTACGTATTTGAATTAATTATCTTCGTTAGGTACGCAGCAGGGTCATAAATAATATCCTGCGGTTTGCGGTCTATTACCCCTGTTAACTTACATTTACAATGCCCTCCAGCTTCCATGTAAACTGTGAATTGAGTATACGTACAGTAAAATTTCTATATCGTTTCTTTTTACTGATTTGCACAATTATACATTTATTTCTTTATATTCTCCTCAGAACATATGCATTATGAATTACTGATATTTAATGCTAATGGGCAAACTGTATATAACAGTATTAATAATTCCTGTTGTGTCCCTACAATAATATTTTTCTTCGAAGGTACCTCTTATGGTTCAAAATGGTAAGGCAAATTGAAAATTTATAACTTGAAATATTCACCTATTGTGTTATTCTATTCATATAGTTAAAGTTTATCTTTATTATATTTAGAAGGTTATTCAAAGAACCGTATTGCTCAGGGTTACTTTATAGCAGTAATTAAGTTTATTACAACTAATCTAAATTCCTTTAGTAGCATCTCGTTCTTCGTTCAATTGTTCATGTTTATTTATATACAAATTGACGGATGGGTTTTGCCAACGGGGTTTGAATGTTACCTGAAGAGGGTGTAATGGCCTATGTCCAGGGTAGTCACTTGGCCCCCCTTTGTGTCTTGTACTGTTTGGGCTACGCCCACTTAATGCCTTCAAATTAACAACTTAAACGAAATCCGGGCATTCTAACCATGAATCTTGATTTGAATCAACTTGATTGTTGTTGAGTTTACTTTTATTGAACTTTAACTTCATTTTTGTATATATTGTTCTTGATGTTTTAAGTGTTAGATTAAGTGTTGAAAATAAATCATTAAAATCACCGTATCGTTTCTTATCCTTTCAACCGAACTACTCGGGATTAATTTCGACGTGTAGTGTGAGATTTTCGAAAGCATTCTTTCAAATGGTAATACTTCTCACAATCCCAAACAATTCCCATAATCATGTGATTATAGCTCCCACAACTTTTTTTATTATTATTCCTGTTTGGATATTCTTTAAGAATAATTTTATAAGAGATAGATTATTTCAACGTTTAAAAAACCCAAACATTTTAAATTAAAGAAGAGCCACGTACCTAAGTATATTTGAAGAAATACTTGGGGTGTTACGAAAACCGTATAATCTAATACAAAAACAATGGTCTCAAACATCAAGAATTCATAGCATTCAATTACATGATTTGTCACTCATACATTTTCGACGAGTTTTGCACAATTTTGAAAACTTGTCGGACTTAAACACTTAAGGAAAAGCAATTGCTTAACTTTTATTCATTAGGCTGATGGTTTGTCATACTTCTACTAAATAAAAATTAGTATAACTTTGACAATTATAGCTCTCTAAAAAATTTTTCCCATGTAACATTCAATTGCAGATGTAGAGAGTGTATGATTCCTTTAGCTTAAATACCAATAGTTAGTTTCAGATATTATGTAATAATTTTGGCAGCCTTACAGAACGACTGTCGCCAATTAATTAAGTGGGTAATTTTCTATATTGTAGTCAGTAAACTGCGAGAGAATTTATATAATAGGTACTATACTATTGTTTCGTTGCCATGAAGCAGACAATGGTTTTCAATGAACAAACTTCCAAAATATGGCATCTGGCTTGAAACGAATAAAATATTTTTATAGGTAATATAATTATGAATATTCTCAGAAGGTTTAGTGAGCTATTTGTTGATTGATAAGAAGTTTCATCCATTTGCATAAATGATGATGACTATAGTTTTCAATTTTTTATTTATTATGGACATAATTCGTGCCCGATTGTTGAACAACACACTGGAGGGACTTAGAGAAAAAACTAGAAAATTCTTAAAAGAACAAGGAGAGTTCATCACTCGTCGCTTCGGGATCCATACAGAGATATGAGAGGCAACTATCGAACTGCAGAAAAAGAGGCCAAAGCTTCTCCATGGTCTTATTTCTGCAGTAGCATAAGAAGGCAGCTGAAGCAGGCAGACAGGATAGGATTGTAGACACGAATCCAGAAGCCAATTTGGGAACTGTGTAGCTCCTAAATGACTTATATGCTACCACGGATGAGGAGATAGTAACCTACCTCATGTTGGAGCACCAGGTAAAAGACGCCTAATCGGGCCAGAATTCTTTGTAGGTATCAGCATCGTTAAGCAAAAGAAAAACTGTAACAGAACTACACAGACTCTGCGACAACCAGCTGGGATGCAGGCAAGCTAAGAATCTTCATCTCCTTCAAGAACGGTAAAGACCAACTTCTCGGCCGCAAATGATGCAGTACTCTGGTAGGAATTCATACAAGTCATTTGCAAGTAGAATATCACCTACATAAGCTAAGACCCACAGCTAGCTACCTCCACCGCTTCTGTGGAAAAAAAACATCCACATATTTGCCACTGTCCCATGCTAAATGAACATAGGCTCCTATTTCTTGGACGCCAATTCATATAGGCCTGAGACATTAGTCCCTAACACCCCCAAAAGATACATTCCTTCTGGAAAGCCTCATTTGGGGGAATCCTGAGGGCGGCTTTATTGACAGGGGGGTGTCAATGGCATACCCATGCATCTGGGGTATGAAAACGCCCACACCCATGCTCAAATAATAAATAGACAAAGTAGGAGTTGTGATATCTGGCACCAACAGTCTCGGCTGACACAAAAATTTTCTATTGTCTCGTGTAAGGAGTTTATAACCTACAAATTACCATAGACGAGAAAGTGACTGCCAAAGCATATCATATGAAAAGTATTTTGTCTCATTTTATAGATATACTAATATTTATAGATGAGTTTGTCCTGGCTGACTGATTGATGAACAATGAATTTCCAAAGCCACTGGTTGGATTTGAATGAAATTTCTTGAGCACATTCGTGTTATTATGGCGTGGGTCCTATGAACGGTTTCTCCGAAAACTACGCATTGTAAAGGTTTAAAACATAGGGTAATTGCACACTTTTTCCCTCAGACCTCCGATTCGATTTAAATTTTACCATGTTTTAGTATTCGTCGTTTCGAGCATTGTATATACATGTGCGCGAAAAACACCCCACCACATGGTTTTTCTAGTTTGAAAATTTACATTTCTAAAGTACAATCGTTTTTTTTTTAAAATGGAGAGGTTTGAGGAGGAAACAAAAGGTGGTGGTGGTGTGAAAGGGATGGTGGAGGCTTGAACGAGTGGTGTAGGGGAAGGGGATGCTGGTGGTGAGTTAAATGTTATCGATAGATAGAGTAGACGTTCGGGATGACTAGAAGGGTATTTCTCTTTGGAGGGGTTGTAACATACATATATCGCGGGAGAAGCCGCAACGGGTAACCATTAGTTAATTGTATAGGTTAGTATAAGGTATTTAATATAATTTATTGAATTAAGTTGGTCTTAGTTGATGTTTTCAAACTTCTAATAAAACAAACGATTTTTTGATTTTACGAAAATATTTTAGAGGAATCAGCGCTGTTGGCGCCATGTTGATATCACCACGACCTTTTTGCAAGCGGTCAACGCCACGTACGAAGCATACATTAGATTATATATATTAATTTAAAATATATATCAATAAAAAATATTAAATAAAAGTATCGTACTTAAACTTATATTTGCATACATTAGGGCGAGGTGTCGACACTAAACGTATGTTATAATATCACTTATTTTCTTCGCGGTGCTAACAGCACCGTGCTAGCAGTATGGCACTTTCCAGAGTATATATTTGTAGACTTTCAATTTTTTAATTACAATTAAATGAATATTATAGGGTATAAATCTTTCTAAACAAAAAAAGATATTTATACAGAAATTTTCAATTGATAAAAGAAAGATAATATAATAAAGCTCAATATTTCTACACATAATTTTGCTTCCTATGCTGAAAAAAGATTATTTACTTTAAGTATACAAAATTATGACAATTTAAACTTCTCTTTAGATTAATTCATAGGAACTCTTAATAATACATTTAACAGAAATTGTTATAGGAATGTTAACGTAGTCCGTTTCATCATAAATAGTTGTAAATTTATCAAGTTCATGCAGTTGAATGATGTCCTGTGGAGTAATTTACCTTTGCCGAAATAATCTTTGCTCGTTTTTCCCCCTCTAAGTATAAAATATAGGTACTTATGTTAATTATATATTATACGGTCGGCGGCGTGTGTACATCCATAGTCTGTTTTGATCAGTTGTGTCTGTCAAGTTATTTCATAATGAAGAACAACGTGTTTTGTTTGTGTTTTTCGTTACTAGTTTGCTATGCTACCTCTGCAAATATATTGGCGGTATTTCACGCCCCTTCAAAAAGTCATTACAACCTTGCTGTTAAATTGCTACAGCCCTTAGCTGAGAAAGGTCATAAAATAACTATAGCCAGTCCGCATAGCTTGAAGAATCCTCCGAAAAACTGGAAGGAAATTATCTTTAAGGACGTTGGGAAGAATCTTATATCAGGCAAGAATTATTTATTTCTCTAACAAATAAAATATATAATAAAAACCAATGAAATACAGAAAAAGAATTAAATTTCAATAGTAAAAAGTAGGAAGCGATTCTTCACTTTTAAAAGTTGCTTTCAGGGGGTGACAATATCTTTTATACGCTCAACTAAATTAATACTTCATTAATATATATTAACCTTCCGTCAAGCGCAGGTGCTATGCATACTAGATCCGGCGCAGTGTATCTGGGAGGATTTTTTTCCATATAAACTTAATTCGTCTGGGTATTTCAATTTTTTTAAATTTAATTTATTATTGTAAATTTTAAAATCTATTCTTGCAAATTAAGTTCAAAAATTCGTTTTTAAATTTATTTTAAATTTTACAAAACAACAAAAACTAATGCATTAAATCATTTTTATGTGAACATTTTATTTTGTAGTATAAATTTGCAGAGAAATTTATTACCTAAATAACTGTATATTTTATATGTTATATATATATATTTTAACGCTTTTTATCTTGTTCAGTAGTATTATCCGAACACAATGTTGTAAGCATTGTGCTTTTTTACATTTCCTACACTCATATCTAGAAAGCCGTCTTATTCCAACTTCTGAGATACATGGCAAACATCTTCGTTTCTTCCGAAGTGGTTCTTCTTCCACTTCTTGCTGCTTTTCTTCTTGCATGTTGGGTCTAAATCTTTGTAGCCTTCCCTGCAGAGGCAGAGGAATGCCACTATTTTTCTGGCTTCTTCTTGTCAGCTCGTCTAACACAAGCTCATGGGATAATTGTTTAATAAGCAGCCGTTTTCCAGATATATAATTTGTGAATTGATACTACTCATGGTAAGCATGGCAAAGAAAACCACCATAGGCCCATGCTTTATGTTCCTACATACACACACATTTTATCAGCCATATCTACACCACCTTTGATCTGGTTGTAGAATGTGATTATAGATGGTTTGGTTTTGTCACCGGTTTCTGGATCAATTGACTTGTCGTTATGTAAGGTAGAAACAAGTAACACAGTTTCGCCTTTTCTCGGTACATATGAAACTAAAGTTGTGGAGGTGTTGAACCCAAATTTAGATGAGTACACCTTTCGCCCTACTGAAGTCACAAATTCAGGAGGCAACTGCTTTTTATTTTTTCTTACAGTACCAACAAACGAATTTTTTTTGTCGTATCTCTTTCACCAGATTCAAATCGGTAAACCAATTATCTGCTGTTACGTTTCATCCTGAGCCCTGTATCGGGTGTATCATTCTTTTGACAATGTCTGCAGGTTCATTACTAACGTTGAACGGACCATCCGGTTGCTTACCAGCGTAAATTTCTAAATTGTACAAGTAACACAACTTTGAATCGACAAAGGCAAATATTTTAATACCGTAATTTGCTGGTTTCGACGGTATATATATATATATATATATACATATGTAATTGGTCCAAGTGGCACCAAAAATAGGCATATATAGCCGTTGTGGCACCTATATATACGTTGTGGCACCATTTTCGGGTGCCAGAACGTTTGACACTGTATTATGGAGCCTGAAGGTACAAGTACCTCAAATACGAAGTTTCACGATGGTGCCTCTTGAACCATATATACCAAAAATCACAGTTTTAGTCGAGCTATAGACCTTCAGAGGGCGTGCTAGACGCAGCAATGTATAGGTAGTTCTGGCACCATAAGAAGCAACATAAACGGTCCTTGTGGCATCATAACATAAGCTTACTGGCATCACTTGTTTATATGAAACAAGAGGAATATTTTACTGTTCCGCACCATCGTACAAGGCTGACTGATATCGCTGTTTATATAGGGCCACTTGGTATTTATATGAAATACAATAAAATTAAGTGTAAATTCTCGATCTCCTTTTTCGGAATAAATCTACTTAGCTGATTCTTTCAAAAATTACACAGATGCCCGAATATATTGAAAACTACCGAAAATAGTCCGATCGATTTATATTTAAATTTTACACCTAATTATACAAAAATTTGTATATCGTTCCATTTACAAAAATCAAATTGTCCTTCATTTAAGTTGTCAAAAATCACATCATTTTTTTATTAGTTGATTTTTCGAAAAACGAATGAAAATTTTCGAATCATGTGAAAACATTATCCCTTCTTAAGCTTATTCAAAAAGCCTAGCTTTCTATTTAATTTGGTTTTGGAGATACAGAGGATTTTAGAGAGCGCCGCAAGCGTAATATTTTTTCAAAATGAAGTAACTCCCAAAACGGCAAGAGTAGGAAGTAATGTATAGTCATCAAACTACCCCTTAAATATATCGCTTAATTTAAAAACTCAAAAATATACAGGGTGTTCCATTTAAAAAAACCAAGTTTGGTATCCCCCAGCCGTAATGGAACATCCGGTATAAATAAAAATAATTTTATGAAGTGAAAATACAAATTGGATGAAACTTTGGTAATTATGTACTAAACATATTGCAAGACACAGGGAATTATTACGACGGTTTGATTTTTTTTAAAAATATATCTCCCCCACCTCTAAAATGCATTTGATACCACAAAAAGTTTTTAATCTACAAGAAATTTTTTGGAGCAATTTTTTTTTTTAATATAATTTTTAAAATTTTTGAATTTTTGATACTTGATAAATATGATATTTTTATAAAACTTCAACCCCCCCCCTAAACACCCCCTGCAACACCAACCCCCTAAGGGGATGGGGTCATTAAGTACATAATTACCGAAACTTTTATTAAAACATTTTTTCCGTATTTATACTATTAAGCCAGCTATGAAAGAAACACACTTAAGTGGAACACCCTGTATATGCAAATACCCCATCCGAAAAGAAGAAAAAATAGCTGTGTTTTGCTTGACGATTACCGAGGCAGAAATGACGTCTAGTAAGAAAAAATGAAAAAGCTACTTTTGAAAAAAAAATTGTCTTTTTAACTAAGGTTTAGTCAACTATCACTCCCATTCAATGACTATGGTTTTTTAAATTTCTTACTACATTACCGTGATACGCAACCAATAAATTTCGTTCATTGTTTCACCTGGCAAAATTTACGAACCAATCAAATTTAAATAATATAAAACGGTCGTCATTCAAACCTGCACTCTTATCTTTTAAAAACATTCTCTACCCTTAATCTCAAACATCCTACCACTAATTACCTCCTATATTACTGATAGGTACATTAAAAGTTTAACTTTATTTTTTTAACGGTTACAGATATTGGCAAGAAGTTTTAAAATGTAAAATATAGGGTTGGTATTTTAAATTGATGAATTTATTTCATACTCGAATTTTTTGTTAAATTTCGCATCTATTGTGTAACGAAATTGAAGTGATAGGAATAGGTTTTGCCAATTACAAAAAAAAAAATAATGCCAATTTTGACTTTGATACTTTCTTAAAATGCCCTGTGATTTACGTTTCAAAGTTTATGTTTTATATGGGATCCTTGTTTCGGTATTTAGTATGCGATCCTTTAGGAAATGAATATAAGAAATACATCAAATTTTGTGGTTTATTCAAACTTAGCAATAATACATTTAAAATAAAAGAGGTAAACTTTTCCAATATCAATGAATATCAAAACTTTATACGTCATAATAAGCGAGTTCCATAAGGACCTTATACCGATTGGTCCATTTAATTTGAGACAGGCCTGTATCTCAAGAACGGTACCTTTTATAAAGAAAAAGTTTGCATGAAAATTGTTTAGTATTAAGGAGGAAAGAAGATGATGACATTGTTATTTCAGTGTGACACCTCTTTGATGGTTATTTAAAAGTCATTTCCCTTTTTTTATGGAAACGTATATTTTTCACTACTAGAAATATTGTTCGTTCATAATTCTGATGAATAGTGGGCAGAAAATTGGATACACCCTAACAATTATTTTCAATATGCATATGCTTCCTTCAAAATTCTAGTGCTGTTATTAAATAATATTTACAAGCAGATATGTATAATTTTTACAACCAAATAATGATATCAGTTTCTATCAAGGCAGAGAAATATAAACTTGCTTAACATTGCAAAGTAGTGAATGCAGTGGACCAAATAATCAATAGTTTATATTGTGATTATCTCATATATAAGGTGCCACAAAGCATATACGTATATCCTAAAAATAAGGTGCCACTTAGTCAAACTGTATGTACAAAAAGCTGGGTGCGAGAACGTCAAAATAGTTCTTGGTGCCACATCGTCGTTTTTTGCGTATATATATATATATATATATATATATGATTTATGTTTGGGATCATTACCTTGTGTCCTTCTATTCGCTTTAGTTGATGGACGCTTTTAAGTAAATCATGGCCCAATATAAATTAGGGTCCTTATTTGTATAAGTTAATGTGCAATGTTAATTAGGAAAAATGAATAACTTTTTCTTTGGTGTTCGTGAATTATTACTACGATTTCCCAAAACTTTGTTTACATTTTCGGGATGAACATTCCTTTTAATATCTAACGCGAGCTGAGTCATTATCATTATTATTTTCCTTCTAAAAACTATAAAATAACAATAGATGTATGTATATGTGTAACTTTGTAGAGATCGTTGTTAAGAGGTATTCTACTACCCATTGTCATATGTATTATCGGCTTTACTTTATTTTTTCCAATGAGTAGTAACTATCACACAATCTGCGTTGTTATGAGAAGCACTTATGCATATTTCGTAATTTGCAAACTCTATTGATAAGATGTAATCACATATAAAAATAAAGTGGAGATAAACACTATATACAAATAAGTGAGGTATAAATGGAGTTCCCATAATTATAAGTTCAATAAATTTTCCAAATTTTTTTTCAATTGTTTTTAAACTTCAGGACCAATCCAATAGTTGAAGATAATGATTAAGTTCGAACAATCTCAGTATTTCCGTCTTTTTTTTTTTTCAACAATTTCAAGAAAAGGTGTTCTCAATTTGTATACTTTTTTATATACGTTCGGGTAGAACGATTTTATTTATGGGCGCTTATTCGATTGTCTTACACAAATCAGGTCAAAATCTATTGTTTTTTAATTACTAGGTTCAATTAGACTAAAGAAACAAAAAATAATTCTCCAAAATTAAGTATAAATATAAGTAGTAGAGAAGTTCGAAAAACGGGACACCCAGAGTTCAGATTAATTTAGACAATAAGCGACAAAATATAAAAATATAAATTGTAATGTTTGGGTTAGGTTAGGTTAGCTTATTTCGTGTTACTTAGTACATTTCTCCAGCCTAATTTATCTTAATAATTAGAAAACAATCGATTAGTGTAAAAAACACGATTTTGCAGGAAGGGGGGTATCTTAAAACTAATTACAATATATAATCTATTATTTCTACACTCACTTGATGGAAACTCATTCTAAATTATATGTAAAATAAAAACAAACGCAAAGTTTCCACAAAATTGGTATAAAACTGGTTCAAGCTTTCGCGGCCAACAAGAATGTCGTGGTTAGTTTTCGGGCTATCTGGCCCTCGTCGGATGATTATTACTTCTGAAGCAGCCTAAGTTAGACGAAACGTAACGTGTTAAAATACGCATCCCAATTTTGTGGAAATTTTGTGTTTGTTTTTATTTTATTAATAATTACAATATGTCTTATATACTAACTAAGCCTAAGTAAAAGTAGGGGGGGGGTTTCAAAAGATGTTCAGTAATGGTGACTGGTGACTTATTTATTTTAATTTGATCGTTTAGAATATTGCCTTTTTTTTGAGTTTATTAATCTCCTAACCTTCTAATAGGTTTAGTTTTCCACCTTTATTTTCGCAATGTAGAATTTGAAAATTGTCATCAAAGTTATGATTCAAGTTGATTAGATGTTCCGCGTTGAAATAGTGTTTTTATTTTTATGTTCTCTATTCGGTCTAAGAATGATCTACCGGTTTTGTCCTATATAAGCTTTACCACAATCTGCGCAGTTGAGTAAATATACTCCTGATTTGAGTTCTTCTGTCTTTATTATTTTTAATAAAGTTACCTAAGGTATTGTTAGTTTTAAATGAGACCTGACAACCTGTGATTTTTTTTTATATGTTTACCTATTTCGTTGTTTTATATGAGGATAAACTAAATTTAAGGTTTGATTTCTTTGTTTTTTATCTAGAAGTTAGGTAACTGTTAAGGGATTGTAACCGTTATTCTGTGCTACTTTAAGAATTCTATTACATTATTATATATTATATACAATCAATTGGATCCATATTAATGTATTTAAAATCGCCACTAATAAATATTTCTTGGCATCTCATTGTTAATAGATAATTCTATTCAATTCTTTACTGTAATCTAATTTGTCCATCGGTATATTAATTAATCTATTTAAGCCGGTGTGAAGAAATGCCCATTTGTGTTGCATAGGGTGACATGAGATATATAGCATGTATGATGGTATCTTTATGATAAATGGAGAAAACGTGTTTGTTGTTAATATTCTTTACAGTTAGATCCAGAAAGTTTATTTTTTAATTTTCTTCCAACTCTATTATAAATTTTATTTTATTTACAAATGTACGTACACGCATTTAGCTCATAGATGCTCTTTGACTAAAAAACATCACCCACTTACGAGTTATAGGATAAAGTTGCGTTTTTTTAAATGGGGATTATAGTTGACTACGCTTAATGAAAAAAGACATTTGTTTTTCTCTATTCAAAAATATATAACATGTGGAGGGTCTCTCTTGTTATGTAAGCGCACAATAACAAAAATATTCTTTTTGTTGCTTCTTTTCTGCTTTTTTATGTTTGTTTCTATCAGACATCTGTCATCTATATTCTTTTGTCATTTAAAAATGTCAATAAACTTGCAATTCTATAATTACATCCTGTTTAAATATAAAATTATAAAAAGTCATCGAACATTACAAAAACTATGGAATGTTAAAATGTGTTATTTTTAATAACAATCATTCTAATTTATAAGAAACATATGCTCCATTTGTTATTCCGAAAGACATCAACATGATCCAATGTAAACTATAAAGACGGTGATTTCCAAGAGAGCCCTCATAATTTAAATGTCTTTGTAACATTAAAATGGTTCTTCGTAAAATAATTGGAGGTTTTTTTTTTATTAGATGGAAAAATGATATACGAAATGGGTGGAATGTCACCGTACGTAAAGGAAATCGTTGTCTATAAAACTGGCACATTGTTTACCTCTCAATTCATGGAACATCCCGCATTTCAGGAACTTCTTAATCTTGAAAATCAATTTGATGTGATAATTTTAGAGAGATTTATGAATGAAGCACTCCTAGGACTCTCACATCATTTCAAAGCTCCATATATTCTGTTGGGAACAATTGGATACTCTCGTTGGACCAACGAGCCAGCTGGTAATCCAGGATCACCTGCATATATTCCCGACATGTCTCTGGATTATACCACGAACATGAGTATATGGCAGAGATTACACAACACCATTTTCTACAGTTTCTCTCAACTATATTTCCATATGTTTGTAATGCCTGAACAAGAAAAGCTGTTAGCAAAATACTTTCCAGAAGCTCCTCAGTTGAAGGATTTATATTACAATGCTTCATTAATATTTTTAAATACTCATCTCAGTATAAAATACGCAACCCCATCCGTGCCTAACATGATCGAAATTGGAGGTTTTCATGTTAGTCCTCCTAAAAGTTTACCCAAGGATCTTCAGAATTTCT
The DNA here is from genome assembly GCA_947389935.1 of Agrilus cyanescens. Classification (NCBI taxonomy): domain Eukaryota; kingdom Metazoa; phylum Arthropoda; class Insecta; order Coleoptera; family Buprestidae; genus Agrilus; species Agrilus cyanescens. The sequence goes on along the minus strand of OX376707.1, from coordinate 11,965,925 downwards.
TCGACACTGCTCCCAACGGAGTTATTTATTTTAGTTTAGGTTCGGTTGTGAAAGGAAGAGACATGCCAGAAGCTACAAGAGATGCGATCTTAAGAGTCTTTTCAAATCTTAAAGAAAGAGTACTTTGGAAATGGGAGTCTGAAGCAACGTTCTCGGTACCAACCAATGTAAGGTTAGAAAAATGGCTTCCTCAGAATGATTTATTAGGTAAAATATCTTTATTCTTATGAAAGTAATTTAATTTAAAATTATCAATCTGTTGCAACAGTAAATAGTAACTCTGAACACCCACAATTGCAAAAACCGTTCAGTCAGAGAATAAGTGAATCAAAGCTATGAAGCTTATCTTCGGTGGAGTTTTAAAAGTACAATTTATGAATGAATGGTCACAAATAAAGAGAAGATTTTGTACTTGGAATAAGATTTAATGAAGGTCATACTAATAATTCTAATTCGTTCGAAATAGATACCGACATTTATCGTCACTTGTACTCGAAACGTGTTTAGATTTTCTACAATGCTCGTCAGATACATTTTTTATGCTTAAATCGCGTTGTGCATAATCAACAGAATAAACGTACAAAGCGAAATTAAGACGACCATCGAAATCATACATCCACTTCCGAATTACGGGTCATATAAGGACCTAAAAAGCAGATTTTCAAATGTCAAGAATATACTTAACGTAACCTAACCTTACCTTACCTAATCTAACACGACTCAACCTTACCTGCCAAAACTCATTTCATTATTACTTTAGCAAAGAACCAAATTAATGTATAATAGTCCTTAAATACATAGGACGTGCTAAATATTCTTTAAATCTAATAGCAAATGACATATTGCTCTAATCCACAATCCTGTTAATATTGAGGATAACGCCAAATCAATACAAGAAATAATATACACAAAAATGGACTTGGTCAGCATTCCGTCGAAGCTTGGATCACAAATTTGAAATCATTGATTCTCTTCCGCGCTCACGTTTTATTTTACATCTATAATTTATATTATTCGATATACTGATTTGGTGTTTCTAGATTTCCAGTAGGTTTAAAATATTATCTTCTATTTTAAAATAATCTCTTTTAAACTTGTTGAACGGGGGCAGCGGAATGGTCGTTTTATTGTTGGAAGTGCCCACAGCTTTCGACAGAATGCTGACCAAAAACGTTTTATTGTAAATCTATCAGCAATGCGACTGTATGTTCACTCACTCATTATATTATTACTAGTGTGACCTTCCATATACTCTCATTATTTGTTTTTAGTTTTCATTTGCCACCCATAACTTTAAAATTCTTTCAAAGGATTTCGGATCAAATAATATGCTTTATAATATGCTTCAGATTAATTAAATCTCCAGTGAAGTATATCACTTTGGGGGTCGAAACGCGTACCTATTGGGTTTGTATGCGTTGCAAGAGTCATCTTAATTTTGTTATAGCTCATCCAAACTTGAAACTGTTCATCACTCATGGAGGATTACTCAGTACTATAGAAGCAATTTATCATGGGGTTCCTCTACTAGCATTGCCTGTTTTTGCAGAACAGCTCATGAATGCTGCAGAGACTGAGAAGGACGGATATGGTTTGCAACTTCCGTTTAATAAGTTTGAAGAAGGAAAATTTAAGCAACTTCTTACCGAAATGCTTAACAATCTAAAGTAAGTACAATGTTGCTTACTATACCTATGCTGTAGTGCTATAACTTCTTAACGTTTCTTCTCTTTCAGATACAAAAATAATATCCAAATTCGTTCAAAAATTCTTAAAGATCAAGAAATATCTCCAATAGATCGAGCTATATTTTGGATTGAATATGTTATCAGGCATAGAGGTGCTCCTCATTTAAGATCGGTTACAATGAACTTGAAGTGGTATCAGTACTTGTTGCTTGATGTGTTAGCGTTAGCTGCTGTAATAATTTTCAGTATTTATCTTATAATAAAAACCTGTCTTTCAAAAATATTTTACAGAAAACGAAAGTCTACAAGTGATAAAAAGAAAAATTAGGGTTACTTATCTAGTATTAATACCTTTTTTGGCAATGGACTAAAGTCTAATACTGTTAGCATTAGGTGTATGAAGATTATTTGTTAAATAAATAGGTACCGTGATTTTGACTGCTTTTCAATTTGTTCCATAATATTTATTTATTTTTAGTTAATTTGTACTTCTTAGCAAACTAAATAAAAAATAAAATTCTTCGACTAAACCATTCAACTTAATTTTGTAACTCGAAGCAGGGGGGGTACCCTCACTTTCTAGTTAAAATCGAGAAAAGAAAAATAAACAAAAAAATTAACTTTTCAAAAATCTTTATTTATTTAATTAAATCGAAGAATTTGGCTGTGAATGTGAATCGTCTAGTATTAGGACCTTTTAATTACGTTGTGTTAATTGAATGTAGTAAGATAGATTCTTTTATGAGTTCCGTACAAGTTATATGTGCTAACAAAGAAAACACAAGAAATTTGAACCACAAGATTTATTTACAAATATACATATTTACAATTGCCCTTGGTATCGGTTCGGGAAGACAAGCACCTTTTTATTTTACCATAGAATTTAGGGTTGGGACAGATGTGCTATCAAGACATTTAATAGCCAAAGTTATGTGTTGGTACAAAGTTCGAACATCGTCAAACAGTGCAACAACGAATTGTGTAGGAAAAACCCTCGCATGTTCGCCTTGAACTGGGAGAAGGAAAGTCGTGCAGATCGTGAACTTTAACCGTCGAAAAAGCCACAACCGCTGTAAGCCCATGGGCTACCTTGGTAGGCCATGTTAGAATACCTGTTGTCTGAAGATGCCATGTCACGGGGGTTTGTATATAGCTTGTTGGTAGGAGTCGGGCACACATGGTAACCACGAAACCTTTATTATTTTTGTCGGACACGTCACACATGGTGAACATAGCCCTATATTTGTTTGTCGAGACACGTCACCTTGGTGAACATAGCCTCTAATTAAGGTGGTTCGAGACACGCCACTCTTAGTGGACGTCGCCTCTATTTTATGGCAGTTCAGAACAACAGAGTATGTCAACTTACTCGACTTCCCTCTCTCTGATCAAGAGTTCTTCAATTAAGAGTTTCGCCTAAATTTAGACAACTGCAAATCTGCTATCTTTTTAAACACATCTGTTTCCAAGGCAAAACCTGGAGATGCTCAAACAGTGTTAGTGGTTCAAAGCAAACCAAAACGGATACCTTCAACTGAAAGAATAGATACCGCCAAATTGTTCTAATTACGGTAGCTACACGTTCACCTGAATTAATCATAGGAGCGTAAACCGCAGATAGATCCTTCTAAACTCCTGCCGCCTACAGCTTCAGGCCAATTTAGTCAACAGCTACGTTTACGTAATTTTGTAGGTAAATATACCAAAGTTAGAATGAACCCATTCTAAAACAACTGATCAAAACTTCTCAGGCTATACTGATTTCATAAACCAAATTAAAGTGCTTGTCATACACCTACCTAGTACCAAGGAGCAACGCAATCATCGAGGACAATGGACGATCATCTAAACAATAATATCAAAAGAATATACACAGGTTGCAAAGGAATTAAGATATACACGCAAAAGGTAAAACTAAATACATGACAAAAGGATAAATGTTTGAATTATTGGAAACTTAATTAAAGAATTAAAACGTAAACCTAAAGGGACAAGAGTACATTTAATGGATAATAGAAAATAAAAGAGAACGTAAATTATATTAAAGATTTTACAACCGACGTTATAAATCTAACAAAAGAACCACAAATTTTGACCACGGGTAGCAAGGCACGGTAAAGTTAAAAGCACACAAAAGGACCATAAACGCGGACGAGTGAAAGGGACACAAATTACAATCCTAAATATCGGTCACTATGTTAACGCACCTTGGCTTTGGATGTCGTCGGCCTCGGCAGCGTCTGGCTCGGGGTTGCGGGACATGATGACGTTAGTAGGGGGTAAGTTACGGTAGCGGACAGGGGTGGTGACGGCTCTCAATCAGTGGCGGAACCTTGGTCAGCGGTCTCGGTTTTCTCCAGACGGTGACGATCGAAACAAACCCCAATTTGTTGGCGGAATGGCACAGGGAACCAAAAAATTCTGTGGCTACAAGGCTAGAGGTTCGGGGCGGCACTTGGAGGTCCCTCAGAGGTGGTGTACGTCGCAGAAGATGACAAAAAGGCGCCTAACCAGTACCAGTGTGGAGACGTCTAGACTTATAGGCAAAGGTAGAGGATGGACAACAGTGCCGTAGGTGGGGGCACAACTCCAGGCAGTGGCGGCGTCAAGATACCAAAATTGGGAAGACGGCCCCAAGCGGGATCAGGCCAAACCCAGGGGATGTTGGACTGCGCAACGCAACAGCCTGTTACCTCGTTCAGTTTGTCTCGCTTGATATTTGACCTCTTATCCTGCAGCTCGGGAGAGGCCGTTTTCCGATCAGGACTCGCAACAGTTCGAAGCAAACGTAATGCGTTCAAAAGACTATTTAACCTCTTATCCTGTAGCTCGAGGGAGGCCGTTTTCCGACCAGGACTCGCAACAGTTCGAAGCAAACGTAATGCGTTCAAAAGACTATTTGACCTCTTATCCTGTAGCTCGAGGGAGGCCGTTTTCCGACCAGGACTCGCAACAGTTCGAAGCAAACGTAATGCGTTCAAAAGACTATTTGACCTCTTATCCTGTAGCTCGAGGGAGGCCGTTTTCCGACCAGGACTCGCAACAGTTCGAAGCAAACGTAATGATAGTGAGCCAACAATATTCAAGCTCCCTATGAAATCCTGTAAATACTCGCAGCTATTTATACCCAATTTCTACCCTCTCCATCACACGAATCCTGCATCTCGCGAGCTCCCCCTTACTTTCCTACATCCCTAACAAGCCTAACAAGCGACACCACGAGCGCGGATATCTCTGTCTCACTTTTGGATAATGCCCTCTCCTTCGTTCTTATTGAAACGTGAATTCCCAGCGTCCGAAGATATTCCCTTTTCCTCTCTACACCCTCGCCTAACTTCTAGAAGAAAGATCAGATTCGCAGACTTTCCCTTTCGCTCCTCTAAGGCCCTCTCGCTCATTCCTATTACCAACCCGACTTATAAGCGCCCTAAGATGTTCCCTTTACCCCCCCTATACCAGCAGCTACCTACGGACGAACGACCAGACCATCAGGTTTTCCCTCTCGCTTATTTGCCATAACCTTCCGTATTACTCTCTCTCTCCGACAATGGCCACATGGTGACCCAGAAACTCCGAGGTACGCCGTTTACGCAAAGTGCCTGTTTCCAGGGTGAAATCTATCCCTTTCTTTCTTATTAAGTCCGAAAAATATTTTAAAAGAAATTATTCAATCCTATTTTTATTTAAAATAAAATCAGGAAAATCATCGAAATTAGAAATACGAAATCAAAAGAAATATTAAGAGAAAGAGACGAAAAGATACCTGCGGTTCAATTAGATAAAATTTGTTATCAGATGAAAATCACCTGTTAAATAAATAAATATAAGAATTATTTATAATATTGTAACACCCAGATGTGGGTGGTTACAATTTGTACTTCTTAGCAAACTTAATAAAAAATAAAATTCTTCGACTAAATCATTCAACTTAATGAAAAGACGTCATTTCGGTTACACACCAATGGCCATTGTCAAGAGAATTCAAAATTATTGAAAACTGAAGATAATTCTGGTGAATAATTCAAAATCGAAAATTAGACAAGAAGATTACTGAAATAAAATTAAATATGTGCAACAAACCATTATAACAACTATTAAAAATGAAATATTTAATAGTGGCGTATTTTAAACACATTAAAATAAATTCAATTCAAGAACCAACTACAAATTACCACAAATAATGGGGAAAAAGGTATTGTAACTATTTCTACGATTATAAATATAAAACTTTTTAGGGAGTAGTCACTTGACACCAGTTGTGTTAAATGAAAAGGTCATTGTAGAATTTAAACATTAAAACCAAACCGCAAAACAGCTGATTGGGTTCCTTGGGTTTTATTTTTCTTTTGAAAAGCCTTCTATAATATGATCTCATTTCTAAGGAATTTACTTTAACCATCCACTCGTAGTTATCATGAGCATATTATTTTCGCACTAAATTGTAAAAGTAGTATAGATTCGCCGGTTCTATGACACTGAGGAGGAGGAGGGAAGTCGTTGACTTCGAACGAGATAAAACTTATTGAGTTTGCGCCAATGACCTTAATTGGAGTACTGAACTTTTTCATTGAACGAGCGTGAGACTGTCTCGATAATCGTTTTAGTTTCATGTGAGGCATTGGCCGGTTATTAGGTCATACAGCAGTACTTATATAAACAATAAGGCTATTTAGAAAAGAGGATGAGAACGTTGTTGACCGATTAGGAGGTTCATGACCTGAAATTTGATTATTAAACTTTTGCTTCGTCGAATGGTTGTGGGAAGGGTAAACTATCACGGGTCGGCTCTATGCAATAATGTGAGTGGGGGGTAGAGTATTTTGAGGCGAGAACCTTTACCTTCTTACTAAAGCCTGTGTAGTCAGCTGAAGAAAGGTGTTCATTATAAGTAAACATGGTTGTTGTAATTCTTCCGCCGGGAAATAAATTTAAAGTATTAAGTGTTTACGAAATAATTCAGTTGGGGGATGTGCTTAAGCAAACAGAATTTGGAAGAATCGCTACATATTTTGGAGTCGTATTGGATGCGAGCAACTGATGTGTTTTATATGGATCTTATTAGTTTAGCTGCTGCACCCATGACGGAATTTTTGACACATCGCTTAGAAGAACAGAAATGTCATCAGTTAGCCAAAAAATTCAAGAAGAAATGACGAAACAAGAGAAAATACTTCAAAAGAGGTAATCGTCTATAAAACAAAACTACGAAGAATGTCGTTTGTCAATAAAGGTGCAGAAGGAAGAAGTAAATAAGCATTTAACGTTGACATTTAACGACAAGAAGGGTTAAAAGCGAGCAGCACCTGCCGAAAGTGGGGCGGAATTGGATTTTGCTCGAAGTAAAGATAACGTAAAACGAAGGCTTACGAAAAAATCATCGAAACAATGTGCTGCACAAAGCGTTATAGAAGAAAATCCGTCCACTTTCTTACCAAACCCTAAGAAAAATGCTAATGAAATAAGTGGAGGGGAATGCGTAACGGAAACAACTCAAAATATATTAGAGGAATTTCTTAAACCAGTACAGAAGCCGTTCTCAAAAGCCTTCACGCAAAACGCTCAAGGAGATAAGGAATGGGAAGAGATGTTTCAAGCAATGGAAGGGCAGAAAGCAAGTCAGTAGCAGCTTAAGGAAGTAATTATGCTGGATGGCGATGATGACGTTTTTAATGGCATTGTTTTAAACAATCGTTAGTTGAAGACCTTGTAATATACGCATAGCGTGATGCAGAATACTGTATTATTTCTGTAGTTTAAACGATTTACCAAAATACTATCCGATTATTTTAAAATGTAATCTTACTGAACAATTGTGTAAACAAAACCCTGTGAAAAAATTAAAGATATTTATCGATCAACTGTAATTTGTAAATATATATTTAAATATTTAAACTCTCGTTTATATAAAGTGCAGCAGTTACATTTTAGAATCAAACAGGTTTATACGGAAACAAAAACGTCAAATTAAATAAAAATATTTAGATTTCTTGTTGATAAACTAAAACGAGTTTCATTGAATTAATTCTTTTTATTAAATACTACAACTATACAAAATATACAAATAAATTTAAACTTACATACTATACTTAACCTAACAATCCTAAATTAAATTCGTAGTCCCTGAAACAAAAATATATTAAAAATTCTTAAAAATTTTTTCAAAAGGATAACTTATTCGCTGAGTGCCTCCATAATCTTCAGCGAATTTATATCGAAGGGGGCCGACGCTCCACCTTCGCTGTCAGGAGAGGTCGACCGTGGAGGCATTTCTGCGTTCTCCAAAGCGGCCGACGTTCCGCCTTCACTATCATAGAACAGGTCAGAGGAGGTCGGCCGTGCAGGCAGTGGTGGTACAATAGGATTGCCCACCGCTTCACTAGGTGTGTGGCTACAAAAAAGTAAAATATGTAAGACTTGTGGAATATAACATAATATAAATATAACACTTACACAACTCTATTACCTGCCTGCAAATTTCTTTGGGGAAGATGATCCCACCATTGACGCCGCTGTTGCTGATCTCTAGCATTTTATCAAAATTTTAGCTGGGGCTTATCAAAATTCTATAAACCTACTGTTGCACTGCCGGTGCTCTATTTCGTCGCATTACACGCGGCCGTCGAGGAAAATCAAGTACAGTAGATGAAGCATTGAAGCTTAATGACGTAAATACAGTTAAACTTTTCTAAATTAGCTAAACTCTCACCCTGTAGGATCAATTACCACGAGAGGCCCTTCCTCGTGTTGCTGTTCCTGGCACTGCTGCTGCTGCTGCTGTTGTTGTTGTTCTTGTTGTTGTTGTTGTTTCTGTGGTGGTTCTTGTTGTGGTTCATCAGCCCTACACAAAAAACTTCACTTTTAAACTCACTGAAACATATGCAATTTATTTTTAAAAACTTACTGAAACCACGGCACGCCTGTTGTATTTGTTGGCGGTACACGCGCCACCAACCTTTCAGGGTTGTTTCGAACACCCCTGCGTTTTAACAACTCTACTACAGCTAAAACAGCAGGGCATTGCAACTACGTAACGCACTCGAGGAGAGGCATCTTGAAACTAAACATACTGCAAGCTATGCACCGAGCAAGTAACTTGTTTCTCTCCAGCCTTCAATGCATTTTTAAGGTCACTGACAAGGTGTTTGACCGTTCATGGCCGTATGAACATCTGGAAGCTATAAAAAACACCCTCTTTCGCCCTGATTCCCAAGCACCAAATTAGACCGCCAGATGCGATAAAATGGGGCCAAAACCCCCCCTGTGACACCAAATGAAGTAAATCAGTAAAAGGGGGTATGAGAATTAGAGCCGCATATCTAGCCTAACTTAACCTAACCTGACCAAATTTCACCTAAACTAACCTAACCAAACCAAACCTAACCTAACCTAACTCATTATAATTAATTAGTGCAGAGGGCAGTATAAGATCCTAGATAAGCCTGCCAACTGTGTACGGCCGCCCATCAGCGAGCAGTATAAGGGAAAAGCCGCCTGCCAGCGCTGATGGGGATTATCAAAATAAAACACCTGGGAAAAGGAGCAAAACGAAAATACGGAGTGGATGGTGTAAGGGTCAAGAACCCCGCCCATCACTACCTCGCGATGCTTAATCAAACTTATTATAGAAAATATATAAAAATTGTAAAAATTGAGACGCATGTTCTCGGCTCTTCCAGTTAAAATAAAATATTTGAAAATAAAATTGTAAAACACAAACTTAACACTTAAAACTAAATAACAATGTATAACACATCACTACATAAAAGAATTAGAACGCACAAGTACAGATAATTTCGTAAAATAAACCATGTAGCAGGAATTCAACACTTAAAACTAAATAACAAGGTTTGTATTGTCGCAACAAAGGTTGAGACGCATACGTTCTCCGTACTTCCATTTAAAATTAAAATAAACTATTTGAAAATAAACTATTTAAAAAATAAAATTGTAGAATATAAGCTTAACACTTAAAACTAAATAACACTGTATACCACATCACTACATATTAATAAATTAAAACACACATAACACAAGTAAATATATTAAAAAATCTTACGTTGGTAAACCTTGTGCAACTCTCTCCTCTGCACACTTGATCTTCATAATATGTGTAATCCAGGGGCCGACGGTTTCCCAGTGGCCTTCCTTGATTGTCTCCCAGAAATTTGCCGTAGTCAGTGTTCGTTGTAGCGCTAATTCTAGGCTGGTTTTCTGCCCATCTAGGACATACTAGCATATGTTCCGGGGTGTCTCTGTCCCGGTAACAATTTAAACAGGCATCCGTGTCTATTAGGCCGAATCTATATAAATAGCTGTTGAAGCTTCCATGGCCGGTTAGGAACTGGCAGTTATAGTGGTTGAGGTTTTCTGTGCAGGCCGTCTTCCAGGTGTATGGGCAGTGGATTAATTTCTTCGTCCAGCTGTACGTTTCACATTTCTTCCATCTTCTTTTCCACTTATTCCAGGCCTTCATTTTGGTCTTGCCGACGTCCACCCCTCTACGTCGGCCTCTCGCCCACACTTGGAGGCCAAGGGGAAGCAGTCCCGCTATAACCAGGATTCCCAGTGTGGGAACTGTTCTATATGCTCCGCACATCAGGATTGCCATTTTCCTCTGGCAGCTCAGGAGCATCTTTTTATATTTTGCCTGTTTTATTGTTGCTCCCCAGACCGGCGCTGCATATAGGACTTTGGAATGCAACACCTCAGCCAGCATTCTTCTCTTATTTATATTGGGCCCGCCTTCGTTTGGCCATAACCTTCTAAGATTTTTGACCCGGGTGTTGCCTTTGTGTATTGCTTTCATTATGTGAGCCGACATCTTCATATTTTTTCTAATTGTAACCCCTAGGTATGTTGTTTCGTCTATCGTTTTTAATGTGTGAGTCTTATGTCTCACTGACACTCCTCCCAGTTTCCTGGCACCTTGGGCTATTACTAGTTCCGTTTTCTCTAGAGCGAGCTGTAGTCCGTGGTCCTCCAGCCAGTCGTCCACGGCTGTCACTGTTCTTTTCACATTTCTAGTGAGAGACACCTTGTTCTTACCTGTTACCAGGGCTACGAGGTCGTCCGCGTACGCTATGAGTTCTGTTTGTGGCAGCTTCAGGTTCAACACGTCATCGAACATGACGTTCCACAATGTTGGGCCCAAGATAGACCCTTGAGGGACTCCAATATTGGTTGCTCTACGTTGCCCGTTCACAAGGATCTGTCTCTTTTCCAAAAAGCCTTTGATTGCTCTCACTAGATTTGTGGGGGTGTCACGGTCCTCTAAGCTTTTGATGACTTGTGGCCAGCTTGCGCAGTTAAAGGCGTTCCTGATATCAAATGAAATAGTTACTGCGTTTCCTGTGTGCATAAGACTTAACTCCACCCAGTTTAAAACCCTCAGCTGGACGTCAGTGGTGCTACGACGCTTCCTGAAGCCGTACTGATACTCGGACAATTTCCGATTATCCTCCAGGAAGGTCGTCAGTCTATTCGCGATTATTTTCTCGTACCATTTGCCCATGGTGTTTAGAAGGCAGATCGGCCTAAAGCCCGACTTCCCTTCCTTCGGTATAAGAACCAGCCTAGCAATTTTCCACTCATCTGGGAATATTCCTTCCTTGTAACAGAAGGCAAAGGCTTCCTCCGCCAAGTCAGGAATATCAGTCGCCATTACTTTCATCGTTTCGGCGGTGATCTCGTCCGGTCCCGGAGCTTTCCCGTTTTTAAAGCTCTTGACGGCAGTTTCCACCTCTTTTCTACTTGGGAGGGTGTCCCTTTCGTCTAAAGGTACACTATTCCATTTGGTTTCTGGGCACACCGGGAACAGTCGGTCCGCCTCGTCCTATGCATCTTCGTCCGACAAGGAGACCTGCAACCTGCGGTGAAGATTCCTACTTACCACCTGGTAGGCATCCCCCCATGGATCCGCGTTCAGTTCCTCCAGCAGTTTCTTCCATTGATCTTTTTTGGCCGACCTTATTAAGCGTTCCAGTTTACAGCGCTCTCTCTTAAGCTGTTCCTGCAGAGATTCGGAAATAGTATTGTTCCCGCGGTTACTTGTTAACGCTTTCCTCCGTATTGTAGTGCATATTTCTCTTTGGGCCTGTATGTCTTCATTCCACCATCGTTTACGTCTCGCAGGCTTTTCAGAACCCCCCTGCATGATGCACACTTTTCGAAGACATTTCTGATTAGTTGAAGAACTTTGAGGGGATGCCAATTTCCGTCCTCCCTCTCTCACCAGGCTCTGCGTTGTAGTTCCATTCTAAAGTTGCTTAAAAATGAGGATGTCACTTAAGGACGTGCCACCACTACTTCCTTAGGGCGCAGGTCCATCCCCTTCTGCTCTTCCAGTTTGATCAGAATAAGACGGTAATCGCTTAAGGTCTCCTTGTCAGTGACCTCCCAGATTATATTTATGTTCCTTGGGAGTCCAATCGAACATGGCAAGTCGATGAAAGACGCTCTTCCCCGAGAAACATCCGTCGGCTGATCCCCGTGGTTTAGGAGGATGGCATCTACGCCCGCCATCGTCTCCTCCAACACAGTGCCCCTTCTGTCGGTTCTTTTGCATCCCCACAAGGAGGAGTGAGCGTTGAAATCGCCACCCAGTACAATCTTCATCGATTTCCCTCTTATAAGTCTCTCCAGCCTGCTCGCAAATTCCTCAAATTCACCAATGTTTCTGTTAGGAGCAAAATAAATGGATATTAGTCTTATTTTTAGAATTGGATCCGCTATCCAGACTGCGCCGTTTTCTGCCCCGAAATGCCCCTTATAGACCTATCGGGAGGTAAAGATGGCACAGTTCATTTCTTCATCGCTTATCCATCCCCTTCTTGGAAGGAACCTCTCATTTGGCTCGGATACCAAGGCCCACAGATGCCCATCCATCGCGCAGGTCTGCTCCAGCAGCTCCATGGAGTCCCAGCTCCTATTACAATTCAGCTGGAGAAGGCTTATTGTCATTATAGTTTCGTCAGTCTCCCTCTTACTTTCTGTTTACTTGACCGTATAGCGGTCACTGGGTCTTTATACTGCGGGCATCTGATGCTGTCAGCCCTATGCTCCGTCGAGCCGCAGCTAAAACATTTGGTGGTGCTGGAGGAGCAATCTTTGGCCTCTTGTTCCATGCTGCCACACCGTAGACATCGCTTCCGTACCGAAACGGCAGCTTTGCATGCGGAGGCTATATGTCCGTATATCTATACGGCACACACTCCAGCCTATTCGTAATCGTTTATTTTGTAGCAAAGTCCTGCCCAAATCGGCATCTATGGTGATGATCGCTGCCCTTGGTCGCGATATCGACAGTGGATCCTGGTCTACCTTCAGACCCGTGATCTTCCATCGGTCTCTATTTTAGGGTTCACCCTATCGCTTCATCTATCTCGTCGGCAGTGATCATTCCGTCTATGTCTTTTATGGTGATATTAATTTTTGGGATTTTTTCCCTCACTAGTCCCTGTTTACCGAGAACTTTTCCCATCTCGTTAACAAGTTCCTTGTTTGCTCCCTCTCTCTTTACGAGGGTTGTGAGCGTAATACCCCCTGATACTGCTTTATTTATGTCCACCACCTCGGCTCCAAGTAGTGGCAGGTTCACCTCTTGCCTTAGTTTTTTTAGGACGCTCGTGTAACTGCTTCCTTCTCCAAAGGCTTCTTCACCTATTTGGATGGTGGTCCGTTGTAGCCCCTTTTTCTTCGTCTCCCACTTTTCCCTGGAGCCTTCTTTGGTTGAAACAAGGCTTATCTTAATACTGTGGCCCATCCCAGTATACTCCAACATTCTTCTTATTCTTCTTTCATCTTTAACTCCTACCAACTCTGTGGTGATATGCTCGCAGCCTCTTTCGCTGGCGGTGTTCCAAATCCTAACCATACTTTGGTACAGATCTTCCTCTTCAGTAGTTGTTAATATAAGGGCTCCCAGACATAAGCCTCCGGACAGTCTCCATCTTCCATGGCTCGTCGGAACCCACCTCCACTAGTCCACCCTAGATGCTTCCCGTCCTCAAGGTGGGTCTTGTTTACTATGATCAGCGTGTCACTGTCTGTGGCAGCTTCTCTACTCGTAGCTGGCAGGGAGCATGACTGATAGCAGTCCTACGGCCATTCCTCCTCTTTATTCAACTCTTCGAAGTCTTCATAGGTTTTATCCTCTCTATTTAAAAAGTTGTCAATTTTAGAAATTAACTTACCTTTTATTATTTCTTCGTCGTCCACTTGGACACCCACTGATACCCCTTTTGGTGCCACCGTCTCTGTCTCCTTTCCTAAGAAGACTTCCTCATTAGAAGACGAAGTTTCCGAGATGTTATTTCGTCTATGTAGTCTACCACTCAGGAAGACTTCTCCCTCTGAGTGGGTCCTCTTGATGGGGGATCTATTTATTTTTGTACTTTTTTTGAAAAGTACTTCTTCTATTTCTCTGGACATCTCATTCCAGTTCACAGTTTCTATCTCGCTATTTTCCGCGACGTTTCCTGTTGATTTCATTGAAAATGGCAAAGTGCTCCCCCACCCCAGAAACCGTGGGGCAGTTTTCGCAAGTCGAGACCTGCGAAAGGTGGGATTCCCTGGCATCGCCGGTACCCACCTGGGGTATATCTATACGTTGATTCGCCATCATGAAAAATTTAAATTTAGACCACTGACGCTTGAAAAATCCATTTTACCGGGCTATTTACACCCATCGCGGCGCGAATAATATTTAATATGTTAGACGATTAAGTATTAGATTTTGAAATCGAATCAGTGACTCTTCTCGATTTTATGACCTGTATTCGAATGGTTTTTAACAAAAATGTGCCTATTGAATGTTTACATTACAAGTGTCAGTTCATCATGATTGGTATGTTTGAAGCTAACGCTGTACGAGTAGAAATGGTTGATTATTCCTGAATATAAACTATAAATTTTTATTCTCAATTAATTTTGCTCGACTAATAACGCGCCGAGCATCATAGGTAATGCGCTAGACGATTTAATTGTTTTAAACTTTGCAATTAAAACGGTAACTCTGCTTCATTTTTTTGGTATCAATTCGTCTAATTTGTAATAAATTCTACATTAAATTGAGAATTTTGTGTTAGTTCGCTATTTTGAATTGCATGCAGTGCAACTTTTACCCATTTACTTAGCAGTAACTGAAGTGTTTGTTATCATGGTCTACCAATGTAATCAGTGTCAGAAGAGTTTCACTAGGATACATAATCTTCGAAGGCATCAAAAGCATTCCTGCAGAATTTCCAATACCCCGAAAGCGGTTGGTGAGCCTAATAGAAAAATACGTAAGGCAGACGGTGCAGCCTTTAAAAGTGACGGGCAAGCAAGTATGTCAGACGCTAAGTTCTGCAAGGAGTGTAATGTTTTTGTACCAAAGCATGCCCAGCAGGGGCATTCCCGGTCTCTGCAGCATAAAAGTAAATGCGCTGTCAACGTATGCGATGGAGTTCAAACTATAAGATCAGCATTTCGACAAAAAGTTTCGACGTTTAGAATATGGCCGAAACAAAATTGTATCGACTATGATGATTTTTTTATGGAGATTAAAGAAAACGTTTTCGACCTTCTGAATAGCCAAATTCAAAAACTTAAGTGTCAAAATCTGCATGGAACTGTTTGCTATTTTTATTCATGCCCGAACTGAAGAAATTGATTTAAAATCGTTTAATAGTCCAAATTCTGTTGTGTCGGAGTCATCCGATCTTTTGGCCGACTACGAGAATTTCATCGATATTTTGAAAACTAAAGCAGTGGAATTCCAAGAGAGAGATTCCGGTAAGATTATAATATATATTATATTATATTAAATACCTCGAATCATATGCGCACATTTATTAAGCTAAAATAGCAAAAAATTATTTTTCTTAATTTTATTAAATTAATGGTAGTAATAATTTATTTTGCAGGATGGGCCCTTGTCAGTATTGAGTTTCTCGAAATTAACTTCGGGAAGTTCAATCCTATGCGGGCAAACTCCTTCATTCCATTACCTCAATTTATCGCATTTAAGAATGCTGTCGTGAATATAAAGAACAGCGATGACCACTGCTTTCCGTGGTCCGTAGTATCAGCTCTCTACCCGCCTTCAGGAAACCCTGCTAAAACATCATCTAATCCCCATTATTCAACAGTGCTTAAACTGCAAGGTATAGATTTTCCAGTTAAAATTAAACAAATTTCTTTATTTGAAGAACTTAATAACGTTTCTTTGAAAGTATACGGGTTGGAAAACTCTTTTTCTAACGGTAAATACCCAACAGAAATTGTTGGGCCTTTGTATTATACAAAAAATAGGAAACAGATGCATATTAATTTATTAATCATAAGTAATATTGCTGGTAATCAGCATTACGCCTGGATAAAAGATTTCTCCCGTTTGATTTCAACCCAGATTAATAAAACCAATCATAAGAAATATTTTTGTGACGGATGTCTTCAATATTTTTCGAACAGTCGAAGTCTTTTAGAACATCAAGCTAGAGATTGTAATCACATTGTAACAGTCACCCCTTCAGAAAATTTAAAAACTGATTTTAATGGCAGTTTAGTTCCTGAAAATATTTTAAAATTCGAAAATTTTTCAAAACAAATCGATTTACCCTTTGTTATTTATGCAGACTTTGAGTGCATTTTGAAACCAATTTTAACATGTCTTCCCGAGAGCCGAGACAAACCTTTCACTGTGTTATCATATACCCTATTCCTTCGGTTATTACTTAAAATGCCACTTTGATGATTCCTTATCGAAATTAAATATTTACAGAGGTGAATTGTGTACAGAAATTTGTGAACGATTTAGAAGTGTTAACCATAGATATATATCATCATTATTTAAAGTTAACTCTACCTAAAGAACAAGAAATTCAGTTCCAAAATTGCAGGCAATGCCATATTTGTTGTAATGAAATTTCGGAAAGTGAGAGATCATTGTCATTTAACAGGTTATTTTAGGGGTGCTGCCCATTCTATGATGCGCATGTTTTCTTTAAGACGCTTTGCACATTAGGAAGTAAAATAGATGTTATAGCCTTAAATAAAGAAAAGTACATCACTTTTTCTAAAATCATACATGTTGAAAACAAAACTGAAAACGGTAAAATAAAAAAAAATTTCTTAAAATTGCGATTTATTGATTCTTTTAGATTTTTGGAGTGCTCTTTAGAATCATTAGCTTCGAAAATGAGCGACAGTGATCTAGTATCTGTAAGACGATTTTTTCCCAAATAAGATGAATTTCAATTGATGAGAAGAAAAGGGGTATTTCCTTATTCTTACTTGGATTCGTTTGAAAAATTATTAGAAATAAAACTCCCAAATAGAGAAATGTTTTTTGATGATTTAACAAAAACTAATATTAATTCAATACAATATAAGCATGCGCAAACGGTATGGGAGAAATTTAAATGTCAAACATTGGGAGAATATTCGGATCTATATTTGAAAACAGATGTATTATTACTAGCATACATTTTTGAGAATTTTCGCAAAATCTGTCATAAAACCTACAAGCTAGATCCCTGTCAATATATGTATTTGTTAAATAGTACACCTTTTCTAAAGCATTTTTTTCTGACTGCACTATTTATTGTACAACAAAGTGACCCGAGTAACCGTTGTTGATGGCTTGAAGGAAAATCTATCTTCTGATTTATCACAACTCACGACGTGCTTCTATTTTACGCTGGCTGTTGTATTTGATTTTGGTATTGGGTGGTGGTTTTGACTTTTATAATCTCTGTTGGAATTTGGCTTTTTGATATCTACGTTGAATTTAATTTAAGGATTTTTTCGTTCACATATTCTTATTAAGGATCTTGGATTCTGAATTGAGTTCCTGATTCGATGACTTAATAAGTTTTGTTAATTTAATAACATTAGTTTGTTGACTTGAGAACACATGCTTTACTTTACTAATGTTTAGGTTTAATTAACTAATCAAGTCAATCTGCACTAAAACTGCTCGCTTTTCGTTTCAATGGCGTAAGACATACGTATTTCTCATACAGTATACGATTTATCTAAATAATTCTTTTTGTAAATCATTACTATTTGCATATCCGCATATTTCCTTTACAGATTTTTTCAGCGTTTATTGGTATTAATTAAATTTTCGATATAATGGCGCAAGGTGATGAAGCATGCTTAAATGTATACCTATGTAATGATATTGAAAGATCAAACGAACTCACCTGTGAAGTTGTATCTCAATTATATGGATGGCTTCGCCCGAAGATGATTAACAAGGTAGTACCGCTCTTCTCCGGGTTGCAAACCACAATTTTAAAAGAAAACTACAACCGCACGCCACCGACCCATCTCCCCTCGGTCTTTTTTTTTTTGTTTTCGTGGAAGAGGGGAAATCTTCAAAAGATACCCTGCCGCCCGATGCGACTGGGTAGTGTCGGATTCCTGAGGAAGGTGTCCTCAGACCTACCGACTAAAACCCCTCTACCTCTGGCCGTTATAGGTCCAACGATTGGACCTCTTCAGCCGTGTGTTTGGGAGTTAGGTGATTGTGTGATATGTTGGTCGGAATGTGTGGGTAGGTGTGTGTGGGGAGATATGTGTGTGTGTGTGTGTATGTGTCGATGGCTTTTTTGACGAATTTGGTTTAAAAAATGTTAACGCGCGTTGTTATAGATATGAATTTTAAATCGTCGTATAGGGTAGCCGATGGATGGAATCTATCTAACCTCGCTATTTTACGTAGGATGCGCCTTTCTGTCTGGGTAATGCAGTGCATTTGATTGCGTGACATTGCACTTAGCGATACGGTACGATAGTCTATTAGCGGTCTTACGAAAGTTTTGTATTTGTGAAGTAATGTTTCCGTGGTGCAAGTTTTAATTTTTCCGTTTATCATCGAGATTAAGTTAGCGCGATTCCGTACTCTGTCGAGTGTGTTTTTATGTCTGGACCCGGGTTCATTGTATGAGTTAAGGTTATGCCTAAATACTTTATTTCTTGTTGAAGTGTTAGTCGTTCGTTAAAGAGTTTTACGGTGATGTTTGTTTGTGAAAGGTTGCGTCTCCTTATCAGGTTAAGATGTTTGAAGAGGATATTGTGGGATATCATGGTAATAGATATTATATAGAAGAGGGGCGAGAACAGTTCCCTGGGGAACACCTACAGATGAGGTAATTGTTCGGGAGAGCGTATTCCCGATTTTGACTTAAGAGGGCCTGTTTGATAGGAATGAGCAAATTAGTTTTACGAAACAAGGTGGGAGGTTTATTTGACTTAATTTTGAAAGTAGCACGTTGTGCCAGACCGTACCGAAGGTTGTTTCGAAGTCCAGGAAGACTGCCAGGGTACAACCACCCGAGTTTATAGCGGAGACCGATTCGGTTTGTAATTTGAGAACCGGGTCAAGGGCACTGAGTCCCTTGCGGAACCCGGTTTGAGTGTCTGGGATAATGTTGTTATCCTTGCAGTAAGCTGAGAGGCGTGAGGTAATGATGCGCTCAAGAATTTTGCCCGTGTTGTTGACAAGGGAGATTGGGCGGTAGGATTTTGGGTCTGTGTGGTCTTTACCGGGTTTGGGGATCATTACAACTTGTGCATGTTTCCACCTCGGGGGATAGTGTCCCGTTTTTAGGATGCCGTTATATATAAAGATGAGAAAATCTATGGCAGACGGAGGCAGGTTTTTGATGATGTTGTTGGTGATGCCATCTTCACTAGGTGAGTTATTTTTTAGTTTTTGGAACGTATCCGTTATCTCGTCTGGGGTAATCTCTCGAGTGATGTGACGATGTGTGAACTGTGCGTTTTGAATAATTTATGTGACGGTACTATCTATGTGTGCGGTGTGTATCGCGTCGTGCTAAGGACCTGTGTATGTTACATGCAAATTTTCCATTGTGTCCGCAAACGCTTTGGCTTTTTCTTCCGGTGTGTTATATATTCGGTCGTTGACTAAAAGGTGACTTTCTCATACGCGTTTCTGGCCGGTAATTGTTTTAAATTTATTCCAAAATTTGGATCCGTCGTGAAAGTTTAATTTTGAGCAAGTGTTTTGCCAGAGTTCTTCGTGGTGGTTATTTATTTTGAGCCGAACAAGCGCGTTGAGTCTATTCCATTCTGTTTTAATAAGCGGATTTCTGGTTCTCGAATAAAGTCTATATAATTGGCGTTTTCTTTTGATTAGGTTGATTATCTCACGAGGGAGGGGTTTACGATCAATGCTGATTTTCCTGAGGGGAACGATTTCATTTATCGCGTTCTTTACGGTAGAGTTGTAGGTGTCGATAGCTGTGTCTATATCTTCCGGATTGTTGATTACCGGTGGGAGTAAGTTAGTTTTTGTAATGTGTTCGCGAAGAGTGTCGAGGTTGATTTTCTTATAGTCGCGAATTTCTTTGTATAACGGACGAGATATGTTACGCGTTTGAATTGCTAAAGTAGCGGAAAGTGGCAGATGATCGGTGTGCCAATTTCACACCTTAATGAGAAAAGAGGCGCGACACGTGATGTACAGATTATGGGGTCGGGGATGGAAGATCCTGTGTGACTTAAAAAGGTGACATTTGTGTTTCTGACTCGGAATAAATCTAGCGAAAGTAAAGCGTTCGATAGAATACGACCATTTGCGTTTGTAGTGGTATCTCCGAAGGAGGTATGTCGTGCATTAAAGTCGCCTAGAACTATGGCCCTTGGCAGAGTGGAAACGTAGGATAGAAACTCAATTGGTAGTTTTGCAGGTGGGCCTGTTGTAGAACGAAAAGACTATTATTTCGCTTGTATTAAAATTCAGTGTGGCTGCGCAGCAATCGAGTTCCTGGAAATGGGGCGGTAAACCTTTAAGAACATTCGGAAGCCTTTAGAGAGGAGCGTGTCGATGGACTTAGGGCAGTTCGTGATGACACGGAAAAGGAACGTGTCCTGCCCAGTTTGCCTGGACTTAATACGACAGGAGTTCTTGACTAGGATGTTTTGCTCGTGAAGAGCTGAAACGACGTCAGTCGGGGTTATGTTTAGGTCGACAGACCTAACCACACAGGAGGACGTGGGTTTGTGATTGCATGGAGGCGAGGGTCTGGGAGGACTAGCGGAAATGCGGTTGGGGGATATTTTAAGGTTCGGGGATGTCAGAGGCCGAAGTAGGGTCGACAGCTTTTTCAGGAGATCAGGATCTTTTGAAGTAACAAGAGCCTTGTTACCTTGCTATACTGTTAATGAAAGGAAAAGCAGGGTAGGACTGCTCTCGAGGAGAGCAAAGAGGTTCTTCTGATTGGACAGCTTGTCCGGGATGTTCGAAGGCAAAGCTTCGAACACGGGAGGTGAGGTTGAGGATTTTGGGGATGAGGAGGTGGAGGAGAAGGAGGAAGAAGAGGAAGAGCGGCTGAGCCGACGGTTGGCAGCCTTGGAAGGCTACATTTCGATGGGAGAGTTGGGAGCGGGACGTTTAGAGGATGGTGTTCTTGTGGCCATCGCTTGCTTGCTAAATACAATGAAAAGTTAGGATGAAGAAAAGAAACTAAGTAACAATAAGAGCCGCGTCGCGTGTGACTTTGAAGAGATTTCTCTAAGGGTGTAAGCGCGAGTGTTAAGTTAGTTTGTTAGTGTTAATGGGGGTACTGTTAATTCGAAGGGACTTTGCGTACTCCGTCCCAGTGAATGTTGGTTAGCGAATAAAATTTAAAATTTCTTACGTTTAACTGGTTTGTAGATCAGCGAGGACGTCTAGAAGATCTGGATCTGAAGTATAAGATAGTAAGAAAACTTACTGTTTTTTTGTTGATTTTCGCTGGTTCAACTAACTAGCTGGTTACGGCGTTAATCGGTTTTCTGCTGGAGATGTGGTCTACTCGGTTCGGATGCTCGATGAGAAGTCGCCCCTCGGTCACACAACGCGCAGCCTTATTTATTTCAAAGGGCTCTCCGGAACTAAGATGGCCGGGAAGAAAGAAGAGGGTTGGGTGGGTTTAACCATCTTCGGGCGAAACCATCCATATAATTGAGATCGAACTTCACAGGTAAGTTCGTTTGGTCTCTCATTATATATCAGGCTTCGCCCTCTATGATCAACAATGTAGATTTTTAAAGAAATTTACGGAGAGAACACTTCTTAAGTTCCAAGAATACGCTGCAGTGTATTTTAAGAGAAGAAAAAACACAACAAGGCAAAGGGCATAGAAACTTATATTTCAAGTAAATAATACAAAAAAATTTTTCTTTTAATAAGTCAAAATACTACTTTCTTATAGTTGAAGACTTTAGGATAGCTCCTGCAAAGAGATTCTTTGAAACCAACGGTCTGTCATAAAAATTTGCGAAGACGGCAGAGGTTTTTGACCAACCAGCAGCATTTCTAATAACTTCCAAGGAAACTCCGTTCCTTTGGGCTGCTGAGGTGGAAACGTGCCTAGTGGAGTGTCCAGAGAATATTGAGACGTCTAGTCCACTTTTTCCTAAGGTACTTTTTACCCATCTGCATAACGTCTGAACGGACGCAGGTCCGTACGGTGGTCTGGTAGATATATAAATTCGAGTTGGCCGGTGGTCACAATGTTCGAGTTCGCTCCAGGTATGCCTCCAATGCGACTGCAACACAAACCAGTGGTCTCTCCAGGAAGAAGGGAACCCTTAGTATGGGTTGAGGAGCATTGATCCTAGAGGTCTTCAATTTCTGCGGAACATGAATACAAATACCTTCTTCCGATTTTTGGATATTTACTAATTCAAGTCAATGCCCTTAAGTGAACTTCACCTTTCTTACTGTAGTGAGGGTGGTTCAGGGGTACTGCTTTCGCTCACCATAACAAGAAAAAGCGGTTTAAGGTTCTTTATTAATAATTTAGTCTACAATCATTTGTACATTAGATGTGGCTAGTTATTATACTTTATAGAAAGCGAGGTTTTTCAAGTTGTGATGTCGTTTTAACGGCCCATGTATGAATATTTATTTGAGGTAGTAGTGGATATTCATGCAACTCCCAACTGCGGAAATTAATTTCCATCTGTTGATTTTTTGCAAGTATTTTAGAAGTTTCAGGCGTTCTATATCTGCAACAGATATATGTGGGATTTTCCAAGCATTTTTTTAACCACAACTTTTACTGTTTCGCCAGCAGTTGTATTCACTACAGCGTTTGTATCGATGCTACCTCTTATTAGTATAAGTTCTTGTTTTATGTTGAGAAGAATTTTTCGAAAATATTCAGCAAAACCTAAAAGCATTCGCAATGGGATGCATACGTTAAAATTCCCACTTTGCTCAATTGCTGAAAATGAGTCATCATTAGGAGTGCAACCAGCATTCTGAAGCCGTAGGCTCTCATTTACGTTATAGGACGAGTAACCTTTTATGGTGCTGGTTATTCCGGCATTTTGAACACGATCAACAGTTTTTCCACCTATTTCGCATCCCACTGGCAATTTATAATGGTGAAAATGAGAAAAACTGAGAAAACTGCGAGCACTATTAAGGAAGAAGTGGTAGCTGAATTACACAAACCTGCTCGAAAAAATTTTACTAGACGAAGAACAATTCTTAAAGGCTTGAATGATCTGTTTCAAGCTGATCTAGTTGAAATGTTACCCTACGCAAAAGAAAATAAAGGGTGTCGATATATTCTTGTAGTAATGGACGCATTTTCTAAATTCAGTATTACGGAAAAATGGAGAGAATGTTTCGAAAGCGTTTGAAGAAATACTTCGGAAAAGTAATCGCATACCGGCAAATATGCAAACCGATATGGGGAAACAGTTTTATAATAAACGGTTTCAAAATTTAATGAAAAAGTATAGTATTAATCATTATTCGACCTATAGCAGTAAGAAGGCTTCTATTGTAGAACGAGCCAATAGAACATTAAAAGGTATGATGTGGAAAAAGTTTACTTTTGCAAGGAACGTATAAGTGGTTAGACTTACTACCTCAATTGGTTCATGTTTATAATAATACGATGCATAGAACGATCGGCATGAAACCAAGTGCTGTTAAAAGAGCTAGTGAGAAGCATTTATTAAATACAGCTTATTCCCATATTAAAACGGTTGATTTAAAAAAAAGAAATTTTCTGTTGGAGATTTTGTAAGA
The DNA here is from genome assembly GCA_947389935.1 of Agrilus cyanescens. Classification (NCBI taxonomy): domain Eukaryota; kingdom Metazoa; phylum Arthropoda; class Insecta; order Coleoptera; family Buprestidae; genus Agrilus; species Agrilus cyanescens. The sequence continues at coordinate 11,942,195 of OX376707.1, read as the reverse complement.
ATTAGCAAACATCGTGAGGTTTTCGCAACAGGCTACACCCCAAAATGGTCTACTGAAGTTTTTATGGTTTCCAAAATTAAATTTTTCAATCCATTAATGTATTATCTGCAGGACTTAGCAGGTAACGAGATTAAAAAAGAAAGATTTTACGATAAGGAGCTACAAACAGTGAAACATCCAAATGTTTATTTATTCGAAAAGGTATTGCGCAGAAAAGGTTTATGTTGAATGGCTTGGATTTGATAAAAGTCATAATAGTTGTATTTCTAATACAATTGTAATTTTTTAAATATTAATGATTTTTTAATAAAAATACACATTTACGTTAAAGGGTTTTATTTATTTCTGTAGTCACATTTCATTTTAACGTAGTTTAAAGAGGGGAACATTCCTCTCAAAATCTTAATTCTACTAAAACTACGTTTAAAAGAATTTAAATTACTATCATTTATCTCAACACCATCAGTTAAATCAGTATTTGATAAAGTCTGCCGAATATATAAGAGTTCTGCATCTTCATCAAGTTTATCCAACTTTTGATGAAACATTTACAGCGAGTTCAGGTACTGCGGATAGCACATCCTTGATAAATTCTATGTCTGCAGCCTTTCCAACAAACCCCTTTACGCGAATGAATGCTGATTGAGAATGTTGACGAAGTTCTTTGTTAATTTCTTCTACTTGCGAATCAGTAAGCGCATCAGCATACCGACGAGGTAGGAACACGACGAAGTCTTTCAAATCTGTTAAAAGTCGTGGCCCCCACTGAGTGTGCACAATTTTCACACGTTGAACGGGATACTTTTCTTATTGAACGCGTTTCCTTTTCCTTAAAACCGATACCGATTTGTTGAGTGTTTTTACAAAACTATCCATACCAATATTAACGATAGTACTATTATTCAAGATAGGTGATATTACTACTACTACTACTACCAAAGGATGCTTGCTCCGTGCTTTTATGCTAAGGCTTCTCTCCTCTCATAAACTGTGGAGGGGAGAAGCTCTTCGAAAATATCACAGCACATGCTCTTACATTGCAGTTATAAATGAAACATTTTACTACTTGAATTTATAGTAACAAACATTCTTGCACCCTGTAAACATGGTAAGCTCTTATTGCATCGTGGTGAAAATTTACAAAAATGATACTCTTGTAAAGTACAAAACAATCAAAGCTAAAGAGTTCAAACAAATCTGTGAAAAGTTTAACGTGTTTGAGTGCGACCATATTGAAATCTGCGGCTATTATTTCAACCCCGATATTGACTGCTCTGATAACAGTGGCAAAAACGATTCTGAACCCGAAGCATTCATTTAACTAAATGGATCCTATCTCATACGAGTGTTACAAAAGTGAAACAGATATCTTGAAAAGACATCTGAGAAATGTGCTCCGTAACAGCAACGAAGCTGATGCAAAAGATGTATTTATACGTTTAGGATTTCAAGTACCGTTCGAAGCATTTACTTGGATAACTGAAGGAGTAGACCCACCTCTGCCTCTGCTCAGTTTGCTTTTCCATAGACAGTTATTATGTGATGACTTTATATCAAAATGTGTGGAACAAGCATCTAAAAAACAATATTTAACTGTTTTTGATGTTATATCATTATTGATACAAAAGAGGTTGTCTGCCGGAATGATATATTCTTTGTTCAAGAGCTTCTCACAAACAACAACGTAACAAGTTGTGATCAATTTCTTTTTAGAAATGTTGCAAAAAACTACAAAAAATATGAAATGCTGCTTAGAAGATATCATATTGGAAACATCTTACTACGCTCAACCCCATATTTTATCAAATGTTATACATCTAATGAAAGTATACAACTTGGTCTATAACTACAACCCGCTTCAAGCTGGAAAACAAAAAGCAGTTTATCAGTGGATTGTTGGAAATTTATTCAAAGCGCGAAGGGGAGAGCGAGCAGGATTGCAAACAGGGCCTGATTCGGCAAAGTGGCCTTCCACCAATGTTGAAGACGCACACTTTGAAATTACTGCACTCTTTAATGTAATGTATTTATTATAAAGAAATAAAACAGCTCGGTAAAAAATAATAAAGTGCTTTGTTTAAATTTTATTAGCAACACCAGAGTCTACTTATATACAGCAAATAAGCCATAATTGATATAAATATGCATAGAAATACAACCAAACTTATGCACGACACAACTTGAAGGAATAGCATTGAGTCTCATCCGTATCCTGGAGTATTCTTTTCCAATATTCCAGTTGCCGACAGCCATTGGCTGTCAATTTATTCCATATTTCTATCCTTTGTTATAGAATATCTTACTTTCACCGAACTCATTTGGCGTGTTATGTTTAAAACAAATACGTTGCTGTTGTTGACTGGTATTAAAATTAAACGAATCCACTCTTTCGGCCACTCACATAAACCCTTAAACTCGTTTTCAAATTTAACACAAGCGTAGGCTATATCACCATTACTACTTTCCGGTCGTGAAATATATAACGTGTTAACAAGACTAACTAGAAACAAAAGAAACAACTACTCCGAGGGCTAATACCCCTACCGGCATTGAATTACACTACTGAATCTGAAGGCACATGTTAGACGTAGATAAAACAATCTAAAAAGACAGGTAAAATTTCTGTAACGTCTAAACAATTAAGGATTACAAATCCCACATTTGGAACTCGTCCTATACAATAGGCACAACGAACCATAAGCCATATCCTACAACCGGTTTCGACCTATTGGGTCTCATCAGGTAGGCGCTGGCAAACACAAACCGCACGGTTCACTTGAATAACAAGACTAGAAACAAAAGAAACAACTACTCCGAGAGCTAATACCCCTACCGGCATTTAATTACACTATTGAATTTGAAGGTTATGGTTTGTTGTGCCTATTGTATAGGACGCGTTCCAAATGTGGGATTTGTAATCCTTAATTGTTTAGACGTTACAGAAATTTTACCTGTCTTTTTAGATTATATAACGTGTTATTCAAAAAATACGATAAAACTATTATAGCTGTTTTGATGCGCATGATGATATCCTCAAGTATACTGATTGTTAAACATATGAGCTGCTTTTTATATTCTACATCACCCCTCTCTGTTCAGAAATAAAAGACGCTTTTAGTTTAGTATCCATTTAATAATCATATTCCTTCTGTTAAGCAGCTTTTACATTTTTAATTTTCATTTTATTTTATAATCTGTTTACAATGATAACAAGTAAATATCAACATACTAATGGTAATAAAATATTAATATTAACAATAATGAAAGAACTAAAATAAAAAGTGTAAGAAATAAATACCACTTAAACCAGTTGATAATTCGGCATCAGTTAATAGAAAATAAACTTCATTTAAATATTCTTCAGAAACATTATTGCTTTCAAAAAGATTATTTAATTGCGAAACCAATAATTCTTCCTCTTCTTCTTTGTTAATTAGTTTATTGCCATATTCAATAGCTTTATGTAATGAAATTATTTTAGGGATGTCGTCATGACCCGAAGTTAAAGTATTAGCAGTGCCTGGAATTATGAAACGCTTATCGTCGTTAGGGCTTAAAGCTTCCTTATATTTTAATTGGCTATACATTTGATGCCATCGAGAAGTAAAAACTGACATTTGCTCCATTATCTGCTTTTGTTCACTTACAACGGAAGCATAGTGTTTTTCATCTAGGCAGTTTTGAATCACGGAACGTGTCACACTTTTGCTTTCTTTATAATTGTTGAATCGTCCAATTTAACACAATACGCTTTCGCGCCAGTACCATAAAAGCTTTTAATAGAAACGCCAGCGAATTCATCTTTCATTTTACCAACAATTGATTCAGTTTTAGGAATGTCGTAAATATTACTTTCCGGATAATTGGAATTGTCAAATTTGTGCAGGTGTTTTTTTATTTCACCGTAGAAATCATCATGATAGATTTTTAAAACTAAAGAATCAGTATCCATGTATAAAAGAGATACATTATCATTGTATTCTCTTTTGAGAAAATCATAATAAAATCCATATTGAACAGTTTTTGATAATTCTAAAATGGAGAAACCGAGATAAATCGGCTTATTGTAAACAACTTTAACTTTTTCCATTTGAATTGCAACACAATTTTCTGAGAAAATGCTATAGTTTTTGAAATTCGGTCGCGCGATTAACGTTTCAGCTCCCAAACTTTTACCAGCATTTTCCCACCGCGTAGAAATTCGTATATCGCTTCTTTTGTCAACATTTTCCAGGGTTTTTCCAAAAATTGAATTCACCATTTTTTTGAAGAAATCCTTTTCCGATTTTACTGATGATTTATTTCTCATTTCGGTATTTAGCTGAATATAAGGCTTCATGAACGCTTCTTGTTTAAATTTTAGCACCCTGTGGATTTTGGCGATTTTTAATCCATGTCTCATACCCTGTTTTAAATTAAGATAGTGGCTGACATACTTTTCTATATGTTTTAAGGTTGTAATTAGTTTGGTTTGTTTGGTTTTGCTGCTAGGAGGTATAATATTTTCGGAAAAAAATGGGAAATCTGAATGAAACTCATGTAATGAATTCGGATAATGAATATCAACATCCAAAATATAGCCAAAAGGTGAATCCGTTCCAATATTATCTAAATGAAATACGCTTCTTTTGGATTCTGTAAGCCACTCGAATTCAGAAATTGTAAGTTTCTTACTCATAGCATACCCGTATAAATTTGTAGCGTCAAAATACATTATAAAAGACGATCTTTCATTGGGATTATAATCAGATAAGTATTTATTATTAGCAATATGCTTTCTTTCTATACACTTACATATACCACCCCTTATACCTTTTTTAAAATAATGAAGCATTGAAATATCGGTAAGAAGCTCAAGTTGCGCATTTGTGTAACGTAAAAAACTGTCCTATGATAAAGATGGCGCTGTTATACAGGGTGTTACTGATATAACTGCGGATATTTAAGGAGGTGATAGGGCAGTAGAAAATAAGAAAATTAAGCAAAACTTCGCAGGTCCTAAAGTTTACCGTTTTCGAGAAAAACGTATGTGAAAATACAGGCAAAACCGAGTACGGTCCTGTGTAAAACGTGTCCTCGATTGACCTGGTGATGTGTAGTGACAACGCTGTCTTCAATCAGCTGACCGTGAATGAGGTTACTCGGTTACTGCAACGTAAACAAGTGTGTTCGAAAATGGCGTTTAGTTCATCAGAATTTTGTGACAGTTGCCAAATGTGTTGCTTAAGTCAAAGCGAAAACGCACAAGACCGTATTCAAATTAATTCATGTTAAGATGTTTTTCAAAAATTTTGAAATTTTTTTTGTTTCTTCACCGCGCTGCTGTAGTGACCATTCGATTACATATTGCATCTAGTTGACACCCTCCAAAAATCCGTATTTATATCAGAACCACCCTGTATAAATATGAAATAAATCTGAAAATTTTAAAACATCTATTTCGAAACTCATTTCGGAACATCCGAGCTATATTTAACATTAAAATAGGTAAAATATGATGGTGATATTTTTTGTAATTGCGGACTTTAGCGTATTTATTTCGACAGAGGTCACAGGTGCTAGTAATATTTTTACTGGTGTAATAAAAAAAGTAAAGATTAGGTACTTGATCTTATGTTTCAACTGTAGGTACGAGGGTGGTCCGATAAGTACTTAGCCTCACCGCTCGATGGCGCCACTGTCGCAAGAGAAATTTACTATCGTGTAGTACATTCTTGTAGACGGCTACAGTTAAAATTTCAGCCCAATCGGACCGGTAGTTGAGTTTTTACTGCGTGTGGAACTGGACGTGTTCTAGAATTTTAGAGAAATGGAATAGGAGCAGTATCGATCGGTAATTCGATTCTTGTTTCTGGAGGGGAGAACGCGCAGCGAAATCAAAGAGCGCTTAGATGCGGTGTACGGTGACTCGTCTCCTTCCATGGCGACCGTGAAAAACTGGTTTAACGAGTTTCAACGGGGCCGCACGTCGGTTTTTGATGAGCCGCGTCCGGGTGCCCCGAAAACGGCTGCCGTTGAGGAAAACGTGACAAAAATCCACGATCTCATATTAGCAGACCGCCGATTGAAGGTGCGCGAGTTAGCTGAGTCAGTAGGCATCTCAACAGACCGCGTGGGTCGTATGTACAAAAAACATTTCAACAATTCTTCCGGATAGTCATTTTAGTAAAGCAATTACAACTAGTGATTTTTATGAAATTTTATACGCATATTCAGTAGGTCTGAGAATCGGCTACTATCTATTTTTCATACCCCTAAGTGATAAGGATTATCTACCCCTAACATTTTTTTTTAATTTATTGGACACAAAATGTTTTTTTAATTTTTCTATAATGTGGCATTAAAAAATACATACAACCCTAAATTTCCACCCTTCTATCACCAACCCCTATTTTTTAATAAGGTAAGGTGGGGTAAGTGCGTAAGAGAATTTCCATAGTTCAAGTTTAATTAACTATGAGAATTGCTCCTTTTGAATTTACGAGTTTTTGTATGTTTGTCGTATCATTGCGATCATTCAACTATTTACTAGTAAAATATTTTAACAAAAATAAAACATTTGTGACTTCTATATGCAAAACCTTTTTTTATGTTCATGTTACGCACTTGCCCCAGTGGTACGGGGCAAGAGCAAAATATGTCGTTATTTTTGCTAATAGTGCATACAGTTTCACGCGGGGCTAGAGCATAAATCCTTTATGTATATTAATTTTTTTGTCATGTACAACTTTGAGCAATTTATTTTAAAACAAAAGCTACGAAATATATTGTAGGAGGAAGTCGAATGAGGCTAAATTTTTTTTACTGCAAAAATGTTTATATTAGAAGGGCAAAACGTAAGCTTAAAAACTAAAACAAAAAAATTCTATATAAACATAAAAACAAACGAAAAATGTACATTTTCTTAAGTGATTTAAGTAATTTAAATTTTTTTAACCTAACCTAACCCCATTTTTCCATGCTACGAAGACCATTTGCTAGTTTTTCTTCTTCATATTGGGAAATGACTTGGGGTCTGCTATAGGTAGAACTTTTTTGTCCTCTTCTGCCCTTAAGTGTAGCTATTGGAATGTTGAACACTTTATTAGCTCGGTATTATAAAGTCATTTGGCCGGCTTTATTATTGTTGACAACGCAGTTTCAAGGCTCTCTGGGGCGCATCCTTTGCCTCTGTTACTTTTTCGGACGTATTTTCTCACCATGGTGGAAATAAAAATTTAAAAAAATGACATTGAAAACATTGGGGTATGTGCGTAATATGTATTGCTCTTACCCCAGGACTGATATACGCACTAGCCCCGAATTGAAAAAGATAAGGGGCAAGAGCGGCACAATACAAAAAACTGTAAAAAAGATAAATTCACTACAAAATATTATGCTAAACGTAAACAACTATAGCATATTTATTTACTCACCAAAAATCAAACAAAAATCTCCAAACATTTCATAAGAATATGCGGATTAATTTTGGTCGGCGAACTTGCTCTGAGAGATGAAAAATACATGTGACACTTTCACCGCTGAAGCGTAAATAGAACTAAATAATTCAGCTCTGCAACAATTGAAGTCGATGGCAATCGTACTAAGGATATCAAACAATGGATGGTAGCGCCTGTTTCAAAAGTAATGTAATTTTAACGGCTAAGTTACGCTCTTGCCCCGTAATCGCTCTTGCCCCACCCTACCTTAGTTGTTTTAGTAATTTAATCATTTAGGTACGCACCAGCAAACCCTGCCCTTGGGAGGCGGGTACAATGTTGGAAGGAGCAGGCACTCTAGCTATTTCCTGCGCTCGATAACTGATAAATTAGGGATCCTTACTACTACCCGTGCGAAGCCGGGACGGGCCGCTAGTTATCTATAAAACAGCAATGAGCATCTACTTTTGCCTGCCTTATTATCAACTAATAATTAAAAAATTCAGATAACACGTCTCTGAATAAGTACTTCTTCAACTTCAACTTCACAGACAATGATTCATATGTTCGTGTTTAGTACAACTAACTTAAAATACATTGATTTTGTTTTTTCACACAAATTCTAGTGTATCCTTTTTTTTTAGATTTAAATCTATACGATCTTGAAAAAGAATTCACGGTATCGAGTATTTTAGTAATGTACCAAGTAGGACTGACTTTCGTTAAACATACACTCGAAAATAAGGCTGTTCAACAACTACTAGCAGGAAATCAATCATTCGACTTGGTTATTTGTGAACAGTTTGTTAGCGAAGCACTGTGTGGCACTTCAAAACACACCTTATAGTCTTCTGTACAATAGGACCAACCGAATGGATCAATGATAAATCTGGTCATCTGCTGCCCTTCTCGTATGTACCACATACTTATACCAAATTCACTTCTCATATGAATTTCGGAGAAAGACTACAAAATGTTTACCTGCATATTTTCGATTATTTATATCGAAATATGTTCTCATATTCAGCACAAAACAAAGTAACTCAAAATTACTTTCCTGGATTGCCACATCTGGATGTAATAATCTACAATGCTTCGTTATTTCTTACTAATTCTCATCCTGCCATAACGGAGTCCGTGCCGATTACGCCTAATGTGATTGAAGTTGGAGGATTACAGATTTCTCCTAAAGAATTGCCTAAAGATTTGGAGGATTTTTTGAATGGAGCAGAATACGGTGCCATTTACTTTAGCATGGGTAGCAATATGAAAAGCAAAGATTTAACAAATGAACAAAAAATGGCTTTCATCAGTACGTTTTCTAAACTTAAGCAAAGGGTGTTATGGAAGTTTGAAGACGATAACTGCTAAATCAACCACATAATGTCATGATAAGGAAATGGTTACCCCAACAGGATATTTTGGGTGAATAACACAAGAATAGAAATATGAGTTTTTCTCCACATTCATCGAAAAACGTTCTGCGTTTATTTCAGCACATTCAAATATCAAGGTATTCATTTCTCATGGAGAATTATTGAGTAGTATTGAGGCAGCCTTTTCTGGAGTACCAATAATAGGAATTCCTGTTTTCGCTGATCAAAAAATTAATGTAGCTGAACTAATAACGAAAGGTACCGCAATTCATTTACCATTTCAAAGTCTTAGTGGAAAGACTCTGGCAAATGCTTTGAATGAGATTCTGAACAATCCAAAGTAAGTTTCTGTTCAATTGCTTTGCAAACTTGATACAATACTGTAATGAGCGTATGTGTGCGAGAGCAGGCAGTGTAGCGAGCGTATATGTGCACGAGAGCGAGCAGTGCGGCGAGCGTGTGTGTGTGCGATAGCGGCGACGAGAACCGACAGCAGATAAGCGGAGCTCAAAGAACGCCGGCGTCGGTCGGCGCTTTGATGACGATAAACAAGGCCATAAATTAGACGAACACAATAAGCACTCCAGTAAAGTCTAGTATGTCATTCTGGAACTTTCTGGATTGTTCCTAATCAATATAAATACCTGTTGACGTGGCCAGTAGTAGTCAGTTCACAGTGAGCTTCCGAACAAGTAATATAAATAGCGAACTACGATATACCGAGTGATATAAATACGCATTTTCCTTGTGATATAAATAAGTCGTTGAATTATTATTAGTGTTTAAGTGTTCTATTAGTGTTTAAGTGTTAAATAAATATTGTAAAATAAATATTCGTTAAATAAATAAGTTCTACTAGAAAAGTCGTTACATTGGTGTCAGCTGTGGGGTGCTCAGCCAATCGATCCCCCAAAGAACAGAATTTTCTATTAGAAGAAAAATTGTTAAATAAATCAAAATGCCGAAAAAGTTGTTGGAGTTGAAAGTTGCCGAACTGAAAAGTGAACTCGAGGAGCGAGACGAAGATACAGGTCGGTTAATGTAAGGTGAGCTCTGAAAATTTTACAATCTGCGTAGAAGAAAGAAGGAGAACGCATTCGGAGGAATAAAGATGCAACCTACGCTCGAAGGCTGCGACAAATAAATATAATATTTTCTAAACGGGGTACCTGATGTCTACGGTCTGGTACTTATCAGTTTAATTTATACCTCAATTTCTCGGTACTGTTTGTGACTCCAACCAGATATAAATTTCTATTAATAAATAGACGTTTTTAATGAAACCCCCTTATAACATCGAACCTTTCCAATTATACATATACTTTATAGTCATATTCTATTTTGCAGAAATGCATTTCTTTTGTTATATTATACTAGAAAGATAAACGCATTAAAACAAACAAATATTAGTTGTCTTCAACGACGGCTTTATTAGTAGGCTTACAAAGCCATTACCGTACTAATTATGAAAATCAACTTATTCTAATTATCTATTTTATAGCCATCTACCACCCCGCTGAAACGCAAAATTAATTGCCTTATGACAACTTCATTAGGACTTAGGGATGCATTATCATAATAATTTAATCTTGAAAATCAAACTTATTTTAATTAGCTACTTTATAATCCTACAGAAACGACCTCTTTTGTTATATTTTGTAAAAAAAATCATAATTGTTTCAAAATTACATGTTAAGTGAATTGCCGGGCGACTTAGTGTGTGCCCTGAGTAACGAAGAGCTAGAGAGCCGGCATTGAAATGATGTCTCTCGATGCCTCTGCAGCTCTCGGCAATAAGTTGTAACATTTGCTAAGGCTAAGCAAAACCAGAGCTCATTCTATAATAATTGACCTGATACGAGAGGGTTTCGATCCGAATACCTACGAATTTGAGGATGAATTAGAAAAGAAATTCAAGAAATAGATTCACGAATTAAGGAAATAGAAGAAAGGCTTCTATGTACAACAATGTACGAACCGATCGATAATGAAGCTAGAAGTGTGAAGCAGGAGAATGGGCACGGTGTTTCGTCGAAAGCATATACGAAGCCACCTAAGTTCGACGGAAAAACATCATGGACTACTTTCCTTAAGAAATTTGAAACGGCTGCGAAATCGAACGCATGGACGTTGGAAAATAAAGCCTCCGAGCTGGTCTGCGCGCTGCATGGTAATGCCGAGGAGATTTTGGATACCATACCACCCGAGAAATTGAACGACTATGAACATCTAGTGAAGAAGTTAGAGATGCGGTATGGTCAGGCACATATGACAAGCGTCAGTCACATGCAGTTAAGAAACCGACGTCAGAAGGCAGGGGAAAACCTGCAAGAATACGAGGCCGATATCGCTCGTCTGGTCCGCCTCGCGTATCCAGGTACTCCCGACGACACTCTAGAAAAGTTGGCTGTCGACTCTTTCATCGATGGGTTGAGGGATGACGACATACAACAGCGACTTCGACTAGACAGGCCAAAAACACTCGCTGACACGTTGGCTCGGGCACTGGAGTATGACGTCGTTAAACAGGCATCGCAACGGCAAGGTAGAGTGCGTGAGCTAAGGGAGGAGCCCGACGGTCGAAACGAAGACAGACTAGAAGAATTAGTTAGCAGGATAGTGGGAAGATTAAACAAGAAAATGAGACCAATACGATGTTGGAACTGCGGGAAATTGGGACACGTAAGAAGCGCTTGCAAGAACGAAGAGGTTACTCAAGAGCGCGTGCCCCGAGTTCCGGAAAACTAATCAGGGACGACGCGGCGGGGCAAACGTCGGTCCCGGGACACGATGCCCCAGGTTTAGTAGCACTGACTAAGACAATGAAAGACCGAACTGACAGCCTTTTCCTCACTGGACTCATAAACAGGAAGCAGTGTTCATTTCTGCTGGATACTGGAGCTAGCATAACAATCATAAGGCCCGGAATATTGACCGAGCCCAGTAAACTTCTGCCAACGCAATGGAAGCTCCGTACCGCCACTGGAGAACAAGTAGTAGTCAGGGGCGAAAGTTACGTCAACATCCAAATGGGAAGAACGTCTTTTAAACACTGCGTGTTAGTGGCAGAAATAGAGGACAATGTAATAGTGGGTTTGGACGTCCTCCGAAAATATGACTTCTGCTTGAATTTCCGGAGAAAGAATGTGACACTGAACGGCGAAACGTTCCAGTTACACGCCCAGGACACTGCCATGCCGCAAGTTAAAAGATTGAGTTCAGGGATGCGCAAAGTTCAAGGTATTCCGGAGGCGTTGTTAAAACTGTACAAGGAGGCGGGTGAAAACCGTAATCAACCTGAACAACGTCGAATAGGGGAACTCCTTGTAAAGTACCAGCCACATTTGAACGACTCATGGAGACGGCATTGAATGGCTTGAACGGGAAAACTTGCCTGGTATACCTTGACGACATAATCGTGATCGGAAAAGACTTCGACGATCACCTGAAAAACTTGGAAGAGGTACTTCGAAGGCTGCGTGATGTCAACCTTAAATTAAGCCCCAAGAAATGCCAGCTATTTCAGGAGACAGTGAACTACCTGGGGCACGTAGTCACGAAGACCGGCGTTTCAGTCGACCCGCAGAAGATCACAGCCGTACGAGAATGGCCAGTACCTACTGACGTACATCAGGTCAGAAGCTTCCTTGGCCTCTGTACTTACAATAGACGCTTCGTTCCTGGATTTGCCAATATTGCCAAGCCATTGACTCGACTAACCGAAAGTGGCAGACCATTCTGCTGGGAACCGGACTGCCAATCTGCCTTCGAAAAGTTAAAGCAAGTTCTCGTTTCCACACCCGTGTTGAGTTATCCGATACCAGAGGGGAAATTTGTTCTGGACACCGACGCTAGCAATGTTGGGTTAGGCGCAGTACTCTCACAAATACAACACGGAGAGGAAAAAGTCATCGGCTATTTCAGCAAGACCCTATCCAAGCCCGAACGAAACTACTGTGTAACCCGACGAGAACTACTGGCAGTAATAAAGAGCGTGGAGCACTTTTATAAGTACTTGTATGGAAGGAAGTTCCTGCTCCGAACAGATCATGCTGCTTTACGGTGGTTACTGAGTTTCAAGTCGCGCGTTGGATAGAAAACCTCCAAGAATACGACTTCGACATACAACATCGAGCTGGAAATAGCCATAAGAATGCTGATGCCTTATCCAGAAGACCATGTTCCGAAAACTGCAAGCACTGCAAGCGCCTGGAGGAACATGAAGAAGTCCGGAGGATAACCGTCACGGATGAACAATGGCATCCTGATAACATCAAGACGGAACAGGGTTCTGATCCGGTCCTGAGCTTGTTTCGGAAATGGAAGAATGAAGGCAGACGACCGACCTGGCAAGAGATCGCAGCCAAATCTGGGGAGGTGAAATCGTTGTGGGCCCAATGGGACTCTATTGTTGAGGAAGATGGACTCCTGAAGCGAATAGTGGAAAACCAGAATGGTACTGAGAGCAAACGTCAATTGCTTGTACCGAAGAGCCTGGTAAAGGAAGTCTTGAAGTGCCTCCATGACGATGCTTCGAGGGGACATTTTGGTGTTAACAAGACCCTTGGAAGAGTCCGTGAGCGGTTTTACTGGGTCAATTTCAAAAAGGACGTTGAAGACTGGTGCAAGAAGTGCGCAACTTGTGCAGCCAGCAAGGGACCACAAAAACGACGGCGTGCTCCTATGCGCCAGTACAATGTCGGCAGTCCATTCGAACGGATTGCCATTGACATCGCAGGACCGTTTCCAGAGACCGATGGTGGCAATAAATACATCCTGGTGGCAATGGACTACTTCACGAAGTGGGTTGAAGCGTACGCACTTCCAAATCAGACAGCCACCACAGTAGCGGAGGAGCTCATAAACCACCTGATCAGCCGGTTCGGCGTACCCATGGAGCTTCATTCTGATCAGGGTCGGAATTTTGAGTCCGCCGTGTTCCAAGACATCTGCAAGACATTAGGCATTCACAAAACCCGGACAACACCTCTGCATCCTCAATCAGATGGCATGGTAGAACGAATGAACAGAACCATTAACAAGTACTTGTCCAAAGTGGTCTCCAAACACCAAGGAGACTGGGATCGCCATCTGCCACTGTTTCTTATGGCATATCGATCATCGATTCACGAAACTACTGGACAAACACCAGCAAAAGTACTGTTTGGTCGAGAGCTACGGTTACCATGTGACCTGAAGTTCGGCTGCAAACCTGGTGAGGACGTTGCCGGAGAAGACTACGTTAGTGATCTTCGCAGAAGACTTGACGATATCCATGAGGAAATACGTTCCCGGATGCAGATAGCTAGCGATCGCATGAAGGACACATACGATATACGGGCCACTGATGGAGGTTTCCAGGAGGGAGACATGGTGGGGTTATACAATCCACAGCCCCGTAAAGGTCTTTCACCGAAGCTACAGCAGCACTGGGAAGGCCCATATACAATCGTCAAGAGAATAAATGACGTTATTTACCGGATTCGACGCACACCAAATGGAAAACCGAAGGTTGTCCATTTTAACCGTTTGGCCCCATATGCCGGTGACAATCACGAAGAAGCACGGATGAGGCTTATGCAAGCTCGTTCTCTGGATCCCCAGTATGACGAGTTTATGGCCACGCCGAGCTTATATGCCAATTCCAGATTCGGTGTCACCTCCGAGAGATCCGAAGATTTGTTTTCTGCTTCGGACTCGCTGGTTCATTGTGTGGCCAAAGACTTGAGGATGGATCGCGGTATTGCCACCGTATTCAAGAAGAAGTTTGGCCGCTTGTCAGAGCTGCGGGACCAACTCGGAGATGGAAAGAAAGTGCTAAGTCTGGTGGACGGAAACCGATCCATTTACTACCTGGTTACTTAGGAGGCGTCGTCTGAGAAGCCCACCTACCGCTCGTTATGGAATTCGTTGGTGGAACTAAGAGACCAACTGCTATCCACAGGTACCACAAAGTTAGCCATGCCAAGGATAGGATGTGGGTTGGATGGACTGAACTGGAGAGTGGTGCGGAGCATGTTGGAGGTCCTGTTCCGGTGGAGCGGCGTCGAAATAACGGTATACACCAATAATCTCCAACGAGATCCCGCACAGCCAAGGACGGTGGATTGCTACTTCCATATGACGACTGGGTGCCTTAGGGGACAGAATTGCAAGTACCGGCATGATCCTTCGAAGGAACGGAAGATGTGATCCGGGACGGATCACCCTTAAGGAGGGGGCAGTGTAATGAGCGTATGTGTGCGAGAGCAGGCAGTGTAGCGAGCGTATATGTGCACGAGAGCGAGCAGTGCGGCGAGCGTGTGTGTGTGCGATAGCGGCGACGAGAACCGACAGCAGATAAGCGGAGCTCAAAGAACGCCGGCGTCGGTCGGCGCTTTGATGACGATAAACAAGGCCATAAATTAGACGAACACAATAAGCACTCCAGTAAAGTCTAGTATGTCATTCTGGAACTTTCTGGATTGTTCCTAATCAATATAAATACCTGTTGACGTGGCCAGTAGTAGTCAGTTCACAGTGAGCTTCCGAACAAGTAATATAAATAGCGAACTACGATATACCGAGTGATATAAATACGCATTTTCCTAGTGATATAAATAAGTCGTTGAATTATTATTAGTGTTTAAGTGTTAAATAAATAGTTGTAAAATAAATATTCGTTAAATAAATAAGTTCTACTAGAAAAGTCGTTACAATACGTATATTATATCGCAATTACGATGAATTGAAAGAAGGATAAAATTACAAAAAAGTTGACAAATGCAAATGCTGTTTAAATTTAGCACAAAGTTTATGGTAACTTTAAGAAGGTAAATATGGTCCCAGATTAAAGGAGGAAATTGTCTGTTTCTGAATTCTTTCTTGTATATTCCTAAATATGAGTTCTAAGGCCGAGCAATATTTCATCTTCAGATAGCATATTGGCGACTTATATCTACAATATTGACAGATTTAGCAATAGTTCCTTTCGGCCACGACCTATAAATCCGAACCTTAGTTTTACTCAGGCCGTTGAAATGTTCCTAAAAAAACAGACATGTCAAAAGTCCATGTGCCTTAAAAATCTACTATGATGCGTTTCTGTTATGCTCAGTAAGAGAGTAAGAGAGTGAGCCTTCGGTTTCTAAACATTTTTGTAAGAATTCGGAACACCTTATACGTTAAATAGAAGGTTCAACGCAGTCGGTATTTTTTTGGAACTGTCGATGAATCGTTGAATTCGATTCGGGTCTAGTCGTTGCCGTCGTCAATCAAAGCCTAAGCGCTAACACGCAACGTCATTGACTAGTCATTCAAGGGGGTCCTCGCACGGAACTGTTTTAATTTTATAACTAAGGTATTTATTGTTCTAAAAAGATTTTCATATTGAATTCTGATAGAGAATCAAATTTTTAACGCTGGCAAATAATTATTTTTAGATAGAAAAATACAGTGCTGAAATTGTGATTCGGCGACGCATATGAACGTTTAAGTTTTTTTTAATATAATCACCAAAGAATTTTTTGCATAGTAGACTAAAAAAGACTAAATTACGCAGCGCATCAGCACTTAGGCCTTGATTACGATGGTAACGGTAGCCTAGTAATTGCAACGCTGAATGTTTTTAAAATCATTGTGTGCGTACCTATAGGAAGGTTTTATACGTATGTCCAATTCAAAAAATTTATATCACCTAAATCGATAAAGGTCTTATTGGACATTGATGAACCTACAAAATTTTTGCAAATCGTCACAAACGACGTTTTCCTTTCCATGTGAGGAGTTTTGAGTATTTAATGTTTTATCTTCTTTAAATGGCACTCAACTAAAATTCATTTATTCTCAGGTACAACCGAGCAGCTAAGAGGCTATCGAATATATTGAATGATCAGCAAGTGAAGCCAATGGACAGGGCTATATATTGGATTGAATATGTCTACAGAGAGAGAGGAGCACCTTACCTGAAACCGGCATCGTTAAATTTAACATGGTATCAATACTTTGCATTAGATGTATTTTTAGTCATATTAACTTTCTTAAGTGTTCCTGTGGTAATATATCGTATTGCCAGGAGACGTAAGTATCAAACCAAAGATAAAAAAGAGTAATTTATTGGTTCGTGTTGTTATGTAGTTAATACATCAGTTTGTTAATAACATAGGTAAGAGTTACACAATAAAAGGATAAGATAATCTAGTTATTCAACATAGTTATAACCAAAGTTTAGTAAAAATGATTTAAAATAAGACGTTCTGATTTAGCCAGTTTGTTTAATGATCAACCATTACTTATAATGAACAAAAAGTTCAAATTCGGTGATACTACAATATGTACATATCTCACCATTTTGCTTGATAAATGTATAAACACCAAAGAAATTTCATGGAACATAGGTGTGAAAACTCCAAGTCCAAGCCCAAATCACAAGAAGCAATGTTAAGAAACAGTGATACATGATGTGATAGTCTCTGTTTGGAGAACCTTTTGGGATAATACTTGTTAATGGTCCGATTCATTTGTTCTAACACTCCACTGGACTGCGGAAGTAACGATGTAGTCCAAGTTTAGTGAATGCTTAAAATCCTGTAGTTTCGGTCCTGATCGGAATGATGCTCCATTGGTATATTCAAACGTAAATATTCCTCTACCGGATGAAAGAGTAAAATCACAAATTCAAGGAGAAAGAATTTGTGAGGTTGTTTTAAAATATAGAGACGGCACTGTATACGTTCTGTAAGAGAGTGATAGCTTCTCTTCACGAAGATGTCACTGTTTTGAATAAAAGATATACCATATCAATGGTCTAGGGCTGCCAACATTATACTTGAGCACGAGGGCGCGCTTTCGGTCTTCTGATGCTTTATTTACTGCGCAGGTGGTGCCATTTCTGTACCAGCCTCCCGCAGCACTCTTGCAGTTGGCTAAGTAAATTTATTTCCACTTTGCTTCAAATAAATCGTTATGAAGGTACTTTCCTTGATCAAACTTCTCGGTCCATCTGTCTTCAGTAACGCCTCAGCTCTCTACTACACGCCTCAGAAATCTATACATTTAAATCACGGTTTCCTATTGAGCCACAACGATTTGACTTCTGATGATTTAGTAGTTGTTTCTCGACAGATTGC
The DNA here is from genome assembly GCA_947389935.1 of Agrilus cyanescens. NCBI lineage: Eukaryota > Metazoa > Arthropoda > Insecta > Coleoptera > Buprestidae > Agrilus > Agrilus cyanescens. The sequence continues at coordinate 11,924,294 of OX376707.1, read as the reverse complement.
TCTCGCTTTGTTATGCCATCTTCAGCACATCGGTTACAATTTCCTCAGCGTCTTTCTTCTTTGCTAATTGCAGTTCTCTTTGGTCTCTGAAGGATATGTTGCGCTTTACAAGTATTTATTTTAACGACGACGTTGGTTCGTCCGTTCTTGTGGCATTCCAATTCGAAAACCTCGATAATTTTAAGAAGGTTTCTTGAATAAACTAACTGCCTGCTCCTATTTTTAGCTTAATTACTGGTTTATTGTGGAAGTTAATACACATAGAAGTCACCCTTTATAGGAATATCCTGACCCAAAATTGCGTAGTTCTCTCTTTCTACCACCAGAAGGCAGGGACGACATTGACGTAACATGGTATATGCACCACCACTAACTTTACAGTGGTAGGTACTTAGTTTCCATTTAGTTTGCAAACGCTTCTAGGTCATTAAGGCTATCAAGTCAGTCTTTCATTATCTTCGCCAGTCCAACCAAATTTGAGGCCCCCTGTACCGGTATCGACATTTTTCCCTTCGGTATTGCATTGAGTCATTGACTGATCTACGTTCCTGACTTCCCTCTGAGCTCTCTTCATTTCTACAAACCCTCACATGATCCCATTTTTCACAATTCCAGTTACATCCTTGGGTTTCTTATTAATTATATAAATTAGAAGGATACTACATATCGTAGTCAGTGTACCCAAACTTATACAACCAATTAAACTGATATGGAAACACCAAAACCTATACTACAACGACATTCTCTAAAGTTATTATAACTACAATTATCGCAATTCTCGCATAAAAATGAGTAATGTGCAACATATATGTAGTAGAGATGATGCAAGCAAAATTCAAGGTTCTCTGTTTAATCTGTGCGTTGAAGTATAATTAACGTTTTGTGTCATTACAACAACTGTATTTGCTATGTACATTAGATTAACGAATCGGTCGATGGAACATGCAAACTTAAACGTAGTGTGAGCCTAAACATACTTTTTATATAATTCGAGGTCAAAAATAATATAAGATACGCTTTATTTACATGTTTCTACATGTTAGCTGGATGCGCGTTGAACATTTTGGGAGTTTTTGCGGCTTCAGGTTACAGTCAATATCTCCTTGGAGCATCGTTAATGAAAGAACTGGCGCGAAGGGGACATCATGTAACTGTTATAGCTCCTCATCGACAAGGTCAACCTATTAGCAATTACTCAGAAGTATACGTGGACGGTTTAAAAAATTTCGGAGCTGGTGCGTGCACAGTTTTAAATTGTTTTATTTTTTGGTAATTATGTACAATAGGTTTCCGATTTTCTTGAAAGAAAAGTATGTTGTAGAGTCCGTCATACTGATCAAGAATATACACATATATATGTTGGGCACGGAAACCACCCCTTTATGGTGTTTTTGAGCTTCTTCATTTCGTGTATTTGTCTTCCATGTCTATTGTGAAACACGATTAGTAGTAGTGGTTTGTTGATTTATTTGAATGTTCGGATCATCTTTTGTTTGCTTATTTTGTAAATTAGATACGGAATGATTTACAGCCTTTATCTATAGGTGATACTTGATACTGCTTGTTTGTATTGACTCTGAAAGGTTTTACGAATACAAATGTTGGGAAATGGTGAGGGATATGTAAATGTAAAGACACCCATCCTGAACTTTTGGGTTTCTTTACATTTACATACTCCTATTACATACATAATTACGCTATTGTACATAATTACCTATTTTTTTTAAACGCAACTCAGTCACGTAGAAATTATTATAATTCGTTGCTACATCTCAAAACAAATAAAGGTTTAAATAGGGAAGGAGTTAGGGAATTTCAAGATTACTTCAATACTGCTTTCAAATTGCAGCCATTTTCGTTTTAAAGATGTAAGCGAAAGTGTATTTTTTGGCACTTTCAAAAAACTATCGCACTTCTTAAATCCGACCTGTGGACACTTGTTAATGGGTACATCATAAGGATACTTTTTTAAACCGTTTCTTATAGATTTAACAGAAATTTCTGTCTTCATTTATATTTCCTATGGATGATGTATTAAATTTTCCCACAGTTGGAAAGAGCTATTTTTTCTCTTTATAGTAATGTAGACAATCTTATTGTTTTCGCTCATTCTAAAGAAAATGATATTTTTCAAATTTTCACTAGTTGGCTATGACTTTCATAGTCACAAACTACAAACATTATTAATTAGGTAAAGACAATAACAATAATATTATGCAACAACAATTCAAAACGAGCATCTTTACAATAATTGCTCATCTTCCGTTTCCGACAACATAGCTAACTTTTGGCATTTCATTGTAACATGCCGGACAGCCTTTAAGCAAATGGTGACGAAATTTCAAACTATCTAAAAGATCTTCCTTTATGCTTCGTGATTTATGGTTTCAACAAGACAGTGCACCTGTTGATAACGTCATAATTATTGCTGTTCGAGAATAATTAAACGTTAATTTTGCACTAAATTTATTTGCAACTTTTGGACCGGTCAGTTTGCTTGCAATATTACGTAAGACTTTTACCTCTGGGATTTCTTAAAAGAAATCTGCATGTTGTGTTTACGAATTAGAGGGTGCGATTTCCACCACATGTTGCAGTAAGGTGGCAAAAGTTTGTTGTCGCAAATGGTAACCCAGCAATTATTGCTAAAGTTATAAAGTTTGTTTAAAAAAAAAAAAACTTTTGTGACTACAAGAGTCGTAGCCGACTAGTGAAAATTTGAGAAGTATCCATTCCTTTCGAAGGATCAAAAATAACGGAGGATTGTTGTACATACTGGAAAGAGAAAAAAAAATGCTCTTTCCAATTTAGGTAAAAATAAGAAAATTAATGCCAAAAATAAAGAAGTACGGCAGCTTTTTGGAAGTGCCAATGAATACATATTCACTAATATCACTAAAACGAAAAGAGATACAGACAATCTGAAAGCGGCGTTAAAGTGACCCTAAAATGCCCTAAATCATTCAGTATTTAAATTTTTTTCTAGCTGCAATAATAGACAAGATTTTAGTGGTGAGGCTCGAATTTCGAACTAACTAAACTAAGTAGCTAAATCAATGGAATGGAGACTAAATGGCGCCCGTTATGGAACGGCAAGTCCATAACGAGGTGAAAATTGATACTGCAAAAGTTCTTTTTACCGAAAGGGCCAGAGTTTATATACACATCAGAATATTTAAATTCCCGCGTCATAAACTGAGAAATTACTTTCCTAAGAATAAAAAGCAGAAATAGGTGCTTGGTATTAATTAAACGCCATTACCAAATTTAAAACCACAGTAATTTAGTTTGTCCTGTACTCTAATTTCTCGTATTTTTCAGATAAAAACTTGTTTAATCGTAACGAAGAATATCCAATAAAAATGTAATTTCGATCAATCGACTTGGACTGACCTTTACTGAACATACTCTTGCAAACAAAGCCGTTCAACAATTTCTATTACCAAACCAATTTCTTAATCTGGTTATTTCTGAACAGTTTACAAGCGAAGCACTCTATGGATTTGCATGGCATTTCAAAGCACATCTCATAGTTTTCTCTTCAATAGGACCATCAGAATAGATCACTGATAAAGCTGGTCATCCACTTCCATTCTCTTACGTACCCCATGTTCTCACCAGACGCACAACAAAAATGAACTTTGTGCAAAGATTTCAGAATGTATATATTCATATTTTCGACTATATCTACAGAAATGTGTATGTTTATCCATTACAAAATAAACTGGCAAAACAATATTTTCCTGAGATACCACATCTAGACCAGATTATGTACAATGTATCGCTATTTCTTACAAACTCCCATGTTGCTATAGCAGAACCTGTGCCGATTACGTCTAATGTGATTGAGGTTGAAGGATTACAAATTTCTCCTAAACAATTGCCTGATGATTTACTAGATTTTTTGGATCAAGCAGTACATGGTGCTATATTCTTTAGCATGGGTACTAATTTGAGAAGTAGGAATTTAAGAAACGAACAAAAAAATGCCTTTAGTAATGTATTTTCAAAATTAAAACAAAGGGTATTATGGAAATTTGAAGATGATAATTTACCAAAGCTACCGTCTAACGTAATAATAAGGAAATGGCTTCCCCAACAAGGTATTTTAGGTAAATGATAACAAAGCGGTAAACGAATGCAACCAGTGTCTTTATTCATGTACCTACGTACTTTTAGCACATCCAAACGTCAAAGTATTTATTACTCACGGACGATTAATCAGTGTAACAGAAGCAGCATTTTTAGGTGTTCCCATGATTGCTATTCCAATATTTGGAGACCAAAGGATGAATGTAGCGAAGTTACTTTCTAAAGGAAACACAATAAATTTGCCTTACAACCACAAGAGCATTAACTAAGGCAATATTATGGAATAACAAGACTGACTAGAAACAAGAGAAACAACTACTCCGAGGGCTAATACCCCTACCGGCATTGAATTACACTAATGAATCTGAAGGTAGGTACACACATGTTAGACGTAGATAAAATAATCTAAAAAGACAGATAAATTCCTGTAACGTCTCATCAGGCGCTGGCAAAACACAAACTGCCAGCGCCTGCTTGATGAGACCCAATTGGTCGAAACCGGTTGTAGGATGTGGCTTGTGGTTCGTTGTGTCTATTGTATAGAACACGTTCCAAATTTGGGATTTGTAATCCTTAAATATTTAGACGTTACAGGAATTTACCTGTCTTTTTAGAATATTATGGAAGCAATAAGTGAATTTTTTTTTAATCCACGGTAACATAATGCTCCCATTTTTTGAGTAAAACTTCCGCTACAGCTGTATTGCGTACTCATACTTTGAGCCAGAAAAGTAACTTCAGTTGCCCAAAAAATTATTTAAACAACAAACAATAATGATGATATTTAATAAAAATATGTATATATTAACTGTTTCATTGTTTCGATATATATAAATTCGTTCTGTTTTTAAATTAGCTACCATACAGTTGCTAAATGCATCTTAAAATGGAACTATTCAAATTTTAGTTTCGCATCGTTCATTTTAGTTTGTGTCAAATTGGAGAAATGTTTCTTCGAGTAGTCAGTTATTTTAAATTATAACGGTCCTATTGAATGCTCAGTCACTTTCTTTAAACTTTGTTGTCTCAAATGCTCAATGGCAATGTGATTGCAATAAAATCATTCACCAGTTGACTGGAATTATAAAAAAAATCTATTCTTAATAGAATCTTGGATTACTGCAGTAGCATTACATATCTTGCTTTTTGGAGCGATTTTGCAATTGTCCAGAACAGTAACAGATAACGAAGCGCACGAAAATATGAACTACCGATATGAAAAAGTCTTTCTTCAATTAAAAACAATAATTATTAAAATCAGAATTGTTGCTAAGAAGCGTTCAACGACTCGGTTATATAATACGTATATTACTTTTACTTTAATAATCTTAATATTTGCGTGCTATATCGACAAAGAAGTTTTACTTAACGTGCATTTCTTTTTAACTTTTTTTAGATATTATCAAGCAGTTAAGAAACTGTCCATTGTTCTTAATGATCAGCAAGTAAAACCTATGGATAGGGCAATTTATTGGATAGAGTACGTCTATAGACACAACGGAGCACCCTTTTTGAGACCAGCCTTATTAAATCTAACATGGTACCAACATTATGCATTCGATGTATTTTTCGTAACATTTATACTATTTAGTTTGCCTATGTCTATCTATTACTTACTTTCAAAATGTAAAGGACTCGTCAAAAATAAACTTGAATAAACGGTAGGTATATAAAAATTTTATTTTTGATAGATATGTAAGTGAAATAAAATCAACATTTACGACATGTCAAATTTGCATTATTAATACTTTCAATTGATCGGAATTTCCAATAATCCAATTTAATCCTACATTTACTGTTGTAATTATCGTATAAACACAATAACGCCAACAAGACATCATAATTCACGGACCATCTCATAGCGTGAATTAACTACATTCCGTTAAATAAGTTGTTAGTTTAATAGGAAACGACAGTATCCTAACTCTATATACTTTGTATAAAATTTCACAATTTTTACAATACTTTCGCGATTATACTTGATCTTACCAAACTTAACTTCAACATCAACTGTACATCCTGGGCCACCTAATTGGTCAAGTTAGGTTAGGTTAGGTTCAATGGGTATGTTAACAATAAAAAAAAAATTTGCTTCCGCCGGCTTAAAATTACTTTTTAAACCTCCAGAAGGAACTAAAAATACATCAAAAATTTTTTGGAGTAATTTTAATCTGGAGCCCCTCTTACCAATAACTACCAAAAAATTAATCCGATTGTAACTAGAAGATAGAACATGAAACATTGTTCGTTAATAATGTTGATGAATAGTGGACAATTAAAGCAATAAGGCAATTATTCATTAATCCAATTTTCTTAATAAACAGTGATCAACGATCAAGAGCTTAGGAGTCGAATTCTCATCTCAATCGCTTCTTCTAAGGAAAGATATTTCATATTTAGCGGAAAATGTAAAAACTGATATATAAAAAAAATTATACTAACAATGGTTAAATTAATTTAATTTCATTAAATCTGACAGTATAATTTTGGGTGAGTCGTTCTCTTTTTTCAGTTCGATTAAAAATATAACATAAAGTATATAAATATATAACATAATAGTTTATCATGTCCTTATTCCCACACAAGCGTGTTTGTTGCTTACTGATTAAACGTCTGCATTAGATAATAAGTTTTTATTTAATCAAAAATTATTGGAATCGGTACAAGTTCATGATGATCACCAACAAATTAATCTATTTATTCAGTAATTTATCTACACTTGCTAATTATATAAAAAATATGTACGGTGTAAAAAAAACTAAGGAATGAGTTGATACAATTGTATACATGTGTGTAAAAAAGTGATTCCTAACGGGGGTGGTTCCGCCCCCAGTGTGCGCTGAGGGTTTCTAGGGGGCGGTAGCGGATCCTGAGGTAAATAGGGGTCGTTGAGGTCGTCAAGAGGGGCGACTGTGGCAAACCTGTCTATTTAGAAAATTAATGTATTTTTTTCATAGGAATTTTTTTTTCGGATAAGTAGTACGTAGTAGTAGTACGTTATCAAATATGCAATTAATATTGCAGCCAATTTTGGTGAAAAATTAAAAACAAAGGGGCGGTAATCGAAAAAAGTTGAGAACCACTGGTGTAAAAAATTTTATAAAAAAATTAGAATCTCATTTTATTTAAAACGTATCAAGTTTAATTACTAATATGTATTGAATTCATTTCCTATTGTACTTTTCTGTAACTTATTTTACATTCTTTTGCATTTTGTCAGTATAGAAACCTAACAGTGCTGTTATAAACAATTTTTATATTCTTAAGCTGAATGTAAAATTTTTCGGGACAATATTTTCTAACAAATAAGGAACAGATTTGTGCATACCCGCTACCTAATTTTCTACCTTCCCTAACAGCAAGGAGACGTGCAATGACCTATACCTAAGAATGTATTCGTATAGGATCCGCTTTAAAAATTATTATCTGTATTTTTTTTACTCCTGGACTGTTCAACCAATATGAATTTAAACTTAACCCACATACATACTGTATTGACGTTTAAAATACCTCTCCAATCACGACAACCTTTTATGGCATTCGCGCTGTAGGACATCTCTAGGATGTTGAATCGGGAGCTTAAACGATAATCCTAAACTTAAGTAAATTTTGAATGTAGGTACTGTATCTTTTCTGAATACCTATACCATTACATATTGTAGCGATTTCTCTAAACCACTCTTATTTTGGCACTTTAATTTCACACTTATAATACACTAATATTATCTTTAACGATTTAATTAATGCAATTATCACAGTAAGTATTTGCTTGGTCACTAATCCACTACTTTCACATCTCCTTCTTCTTCCCTTCGCTATTGCTCGCCTCGTAATCACTACTGCTGACTCTCCTACGATCTCGACGGCTGATTAAATAGGCTGGAGAGTTGTTCTGGAAGCTTGAAGATCATTTTCACTCTCTAAGTATAGCAGGTTCACTTCTAGTTGGTTTTACAACTGGCGCACTTTCTCGTCTGTTGACATCGGAGCAGGGGCGTCGGCAAGGGGGGGCAGGGGGGCAGTTACCCCCCCCCTAGAGATTGAATGTAGCTTCCTTACCTATTAATAAATTCCGCATCGCATGACAAAACGTAAATAAATTCACAAGGTTTAATGTATATTGTAGAAAATATTAAAATATTCAGAATAACATTAAGATTTTGACATCCGTTTTTAAAATCGCCGCCATTTTCATCACGACTAGGTATATCAGATTTGCCAAAACGCAAGGCCATTAAACAGTGTAAAAATATGCAGGTAGGTGAAAATCCGGAAAAAGTGACAGACGAAATTATAAAGAAAGCTACTGCTGTTGCGGAGAAAGTCGGACTGGAGGAGGACATTACATCAATGCCGCGTATTACGGGGAAACAACGTCATAGAAGCAATCATCCAGCAGAAAGCCCTTCAGAATACTGGAAGAGGTCTTTAGTAATACTATACTTGGATTCAATTATCACCTCCCTTGAAGTACGTTTTGCTGAAGAAAACACGCCATCATTCGCATTATCTAAGTTACACCCCGCGCAGGTGCAAAAGATGACAACTAAAAATCTGAAACAAACATGTGAATCTATTGCCCAGTTTTATGATTTACCGAACATAAAGAATGAAATCGACTTTTGGCAGCAATTGTGGCACGATAGGCTTAATCTAACAAATCTAACAGTTGTTAACGTCCTAAAAGAAACAAATTCCTTCTTTCCAGAAACGGAAAAGCTATGCCATGCACGACCTGTACAGTAGAGCGATCCTTTAGCAGCCTCAGAAGACTAAAAACATGGCTAAGAAGCACCATGCCAGAAGATCGCCTTAATGGTCTGGCCATGATGAGTGTACACAAAGCCATAATAAATAAAAACCTAAATAATTTTAATGATAAAGTGGTTGAAAGTTTTGCAAAAATCCCCTCAGGTTATGTTTTAATTAAATATTATTTTTGTTAAAATAAATAATTATTACTGTGTTTAAAAGTTTGATTTAGTTATTCTGCTGTCGAGGGCTTGTGAAGTTTTATACATTGATATTAGTACCGTTCTTATTACAATCGTCATCGAGGCAAAGACTTCCAAAGTGTAACGCTTCATGCTCTCGGCGTTCATATCCATTTTTATCCTCCATAATATTGCCCCATGACCCCCCTCCCTTAGTCATAAGCTGGCGACGCCCTTGCATCGGAGAGCAGAGTTAGTTCTTTCCCAAATATGATGGTTGTCGATATTCTTCCAGTAGTTCGATGGATGGCAGTTCTGCAGGGTAAGAGGGACACAGGTATGTGCCTATACCTGTCAGTTGGGTGCTCATTGATGAAGGTTTTTAAATTGGTCTACAGCCAACTCAATAGCGACTACTCCTGTTATTTACAAGCATGTCGACAATGGTGTGAGGTTCCTGATTTGGTAATGCGTATGCTTCGGGTCACATGCGATTCTCTCAAAAAGCGCTACCACGTTGTACTGAATTCAGCCTCTACTACTTGTCTTCGGTCTCTTACTGACAGCGCATTTCTTGCACTAATTTCCAACGTAGCTTCTATTTCGTAGGTAATAAAATTGGTTGATCAATTTGCCCAGAGTCTTAGTTACGCTTAAATGCCTTTCCCCATAGACTACTTCTAGGATTTTCTGTTCTTCGGGAATACCACTTGAAGCTTGTTTCTCTTACTATTAGGACTTTCCCAATTTCTTTTTAAATGTCGTGGTCTAGGGTAAGAGAATTCCACTGGGACCGTCAAATTTTTGTAGTTATACTTAGATGACTTACATCGGTTTATGATAATCTTGCAACTCAGGGTGTCTTTCAATTTTATTATTGGGCCAATATCTTCTCCTTTCCTCGATTTTTCCAAGTTCTCAGGCTGGGTAGCGGTGAAATTACAACAAGTCGACGCCAGTTCTTCTTGTTCCCTACAGATGAACAATGCCTGCAGTTCTCCGTAATAGTGCATATGGGTTACCGTGTTGTTTGCCTGGGCAATGCTGAATATCAAACTCAAAGATGTCCATTGAAACGAAATTTCGTCTTATGTAAGTCTGTACAATGGTGGGGATATGTCGGCGACTCGTCGCATAAACTTTCGATAGTTGGAACAATATCCTAGCAAGATTCTAAACTCATGACAATCTTTTGGTTTGGACCAACTTCTTACGATGTTCATTTTGTGAGGATCGATCTTTAGTCTTTTAATATTCTCCAGGTACTTTACTTCTCTCTTGTAATTCTACTTGCTGGTATTTGCTTTTCAAATCAATTCAAATCATCCTTCTTTCGTACTAGCTCTATAGGAGAAGTTCCATTTTCTGTCTCATTTCAGCCATCATCGCCTTCAGAATCTATATTTGTTCCTCCATTTTTGTTTTCTTAGTTCTTTAATCTGCGAAAGCTTCTAGAAAGTTCGATGGAAATCCTCGCATGCGTCAAATTTGATTTTCTCTCTTCAAGAGCTTTCTAATGGTGTATCAATTTTCTAATGATGTATTAATTGTTGGGTTTGTTCGATATCGATGTAATGTTCTATAAAGTTTGATGTAATTCTTCACAGGCGTTAAATCCGATTTCCTCTCTTTGGTAACGTTTTAATGATGTATCACTTGTTGGGGTTGTTCATGACCAATGGACAGTTTTAGAACAGTCGATAGAATTTTCCAGATTTTCCTCCTTCTGTCCTCTTCAATCTCTTTTTGTCCTTTTCTACCCCATACCTGACACCAATTAAGTGCACGACTATTACTTTTTAACAAATTAATTAATGCAATTATTAAAGTAATTATTCGCTTTGTCATTTGATTATCACTTGCTACCCGCTTTCATCTTCTCTTCGCTATTGCTGGTCTCGTAATCACCGCTACTAATTCTCCTACGATCCTAAAAAACCTATTTGAGTTCGGACTAATCTCTACTGTCTTCATAGTCCAGAGCATCGATCAGGGATCTTTATTTATGAAGGGTTATACTTTACGCTGCTCCCCGCTTAAACGTGATAATATTTTCATGGTATTTAAGTTAAAAAAAGTTAAAGATATTTTAAAAAATAATTCAATTGGATGTTTCAATTTCATAATAAATAAAATTTTCATGGTGTTGAATAGGTTTTTTTTACTCTTTCCGTATTTAAAAGTTCGCCAATAACAATTTATTTTAATTAGCTTTCACTTTGTGAAAATAAGTGCATTTCAATTTGTAGGTAATTGCAAAAGCTAATGACTAATATAATACACACAAAGCTGGTCTTCCCATTAGGATAACTATCTAGTATACCTAATACAAATTTTAGGTAATTTAACATATCATCTCTTAAATTATAATAAATATTTATTTTTCGTATTAATGAAAATGTTACTTTATTTGGTTTGTGAATATTTAGTAAAAGCTGATTTGAAGTTGAGAAGAATTAATTTTAAGATCTACGTATTTGAAATAATTATCTTCGTTAGGTACGCAAGGGTCATAAATAATATCCTGCGGATTACGGTCTATTACCCCTGCTGACATACATTTACAATGCCCTCTAGCTTCCACGTAAACTGTGTATTGAGTATACAGTAAAAGTTCTATATCGTTTCTTTTTATTGCTGTACAATTACACATTTATTTCTTCATATTCTCCTCAGAACATCTGCATTATGGGTTACTGATATTTAATGCTAATGGACAAACTGTATACTTCCCATAATCATATGATTATAAGTACCACAGATTTTTTTATTACTATTACTGTTTGGATATTCTTCAAGATTAATTTTATAAGAGATAGATTATTTTAACGTTTAAAAAACCCGAACATATTAAATTAAAAAAGAAATACTTGGGGTGTTACGAAAATCCTATAATCTAAAACAAAAACAATAGTCTCAAACATCAAGAATCCATAGCATTCAATTATAAGATTTGTTCACATTTTCGACGAGTTTGTACAATTTTGAAAAACTTGTCGGACTTCAACACTTAAACAGAGACATGGTATCATACTTCTACTAAAAATTAAAATTAGTATAACTTTGACAATTATAGCTCTCTAACCGTACCTTCTTTCTAATAAAGCAATTAGCCGTTCGCCGAAAATGTAAACAATCTTTCGAACTTTCGGACTTTTTCTGGATTGTTCCATGATGCTATAAAAGTGGAAAGACGTTGGACAGTAAGTTGGTAATAAATTGATCGGAACTATGGTAACATCCGAAATAAATCGACAGTGCTAATAGTGAAGAGACCAATAAATAGAGAAACGCATATAAATGAGTGTTGTAAATAAATACATAGTAAGCTAAGTTCCGTATTAATTAATAGTGTTTTTAAGTAGTTAATTAAATCAGTGTAAATAAAATGTATTCCTGTACTTAGTCTTGTAAATAAAAATTTAATAAACCCACGAACACTATAATTGGTCAAATGTGGGGTGAAACAACTACTGAAGACTTTAGTGCGGATTGAGTAAAAGACATTGCAATGGTAAAGAAGTTGTGCGAATTAGAGGTTACCGAGTTAAGAAGAGAATTGAAAACGGGATGAAACGACAAGTGGTAACAAGGCGGAGCTTCAGTGGCGGCTTGCGGAGGCATTGATAAAGGATGACCATGATCCTGAGACGTTCCTTTTCGAAGATGAATTGTCGCAAATGATGAGAAAATTAGAACAAAATAGTAAAAGTTTGAAACATGAATAAGAAAAAAAATTAAAAGAAAATAGTAAAAGTTTGAAAAGTGAATTGGAAGAGACAGTTAATAAGAAGGTTCAAGAAACAGAAGAAACGATCAAAGTCCTGAAAGAAATGATTTTTTATGGCAGGATAAAAACAATCGATGTGGATGTTGACGCATCTAGTACACTTAACGAAGTCAGACAAATCAGCCAAAGAAGCGGTGTGGAGTCAAGAACACGAGTAAAACCACCAACGTTTAACGGAAAATCCTCATGGACCACATACCACAAGCAATTCGAGGCGGCTGCCAAGGCGTAAAACTGGGTGCCTGAAGAGAAATCCACTGCGCTAACCGTTGCACTTCATCGGGACTCATCTGACATTTTGAACACCCTATCCCCGGAAGAATCGGCGGATTATGAACAATTGGTAAAACGGTTGGAGTTGCGTTACGGCGAGGCTCACTTAACAGCGGTACATCACATCCAACTGAAAACCCGTCAGCAGAAGCCAACGAAATCCCTACAAGAATTCGAGGCCCATATTGCAAGACTGTCTCGAATGGCCTACCCGAATACTCCAGAAGAATTAATGGAAAGGTTGGCAGTGGAAGCATTCACCGCTGGACTTCGGGATAATGACACTCAACAACGGATACGCCTCGACCGATCGAAGACGCTAGCTGATGCTTTGGCTCGTGCGTTGGAGTACGAAACGGTTAAACGTGTAACGGAGCCAGGGAGGCGCCCCATGTTCTCGTCAAAAATCAAGAAAAGAAAAACAAAAATCCTTATTTATTTAATCAAATCGAAGAATTTCGCTGTGAATGAGAATCGTCTAGTGTTAGGACCTTTTAATTACGTTGTGTTAATAGAATGTAGTAATTTAATTTTTTTATGAGTTCCGTACAAGTTATATGTGCTAACAAAGAAAACACAAGAAATTTGAACAACAGAATTTATTTATAAGTATACATATTTACAATTGCCCTTGGTATTGGTTAGGGAAGACAAGCACCTTTTTATTTTACCATAGAAATTAGGGTTGGAACAGATGTGCCATCAAAGACCTTTAATTATCAAATAATGTGTTGGTACAAAGTTCGAACATCGTCAAACAGTTCAACAATGAAATGAGTAGAAGAAACTCTCGCATGTCGTCTTGAGCTGGGAGAAGGAAAGTCGTGCTAATCGTGAACTTTAACCGTTGCTAAAGCCGCAACCGCTGTAAGCCCATGGGCTACCTTAGTAGGCCATGTTAAAACACCTGTTGTCTGATGATGCCATGTCACGGGAGTTTGTATATAGTTTGTTTGGTGGGAATTGGGTACACTTGATAACCACGAAACCTTTTATATTTTTTGTCGGACACGTCACACTTGGTGAACATAGCCTCTATTTATAAGGTGGTTCGAAACACGCCACTCTTAGTGAACGTCGTCTCTATTTATGACAGTTCAGAACAACAGAGTATGTCAACTTACTCGACTTCCCTCTCTCTGATTAAGAGTTTATCAATTAATACTGTCGCCTTAATTTGGACAAATTGCAAATCTGCTATCTTTTTAAAAACATCTATTACCAAGGCAAAACCTTGAGATGCTCAAACAGTGTTAGTGGTTCAAAGAATCAAACCAAAACGGATACCTTCAACTGAAAGAATAAATACCGCAAATTGATTTAACACGGTAGCTACACGTTCATCTGAATTAATCCTAAAAGCGTAAGCGAGGGAGATCCTTCTAAATTCCCGCTGGTAGTTTTTACTCCCTCAGGCCGATTTAGTCATCATCTACGTTTCCGTAATTTTGTAGGTAGATATACCAAAGTTAGAATGAACCCATTTTAAAACAGTTGATCAAACCTCTCAGGTTAACTGATTTAATGAACCAAAATAAAGTGCTTGTCATACACCTACCTAGTACCCAGGGACATCACATTAATCAGGGACAACTGTAAAAGATATCAAAATGCCAAAATATAGAGTGAGTTACAAACATAAAGAACAATTCAATAGAAATTAAACCGATAAAAGGCTAGTCAAAATTAAAGAATAAACATATAAAAAAGATTATGTAAATTTAAAGAATCGAAAAGAAATAAACCTAAACGTTAACTATTCTGAAATTTAATTCTAAGGTGGTAAAGTTCATGGAACGGTCAAAAACCACAAGTTGTAAACACGGGTAGCAATGCAAAGAAAGAAAGTGGAACAAAATACCGAAAACCACAAATGGAGGGTCTCTCCGAACGCTAGACAACTGCCGCATCCAATCAAGCGAAAAACGCTCTCTCCGAACGCTAGACAAGTTGTCGCATCCAATTAAGCAAGGGTTAGGGTTTGCTCTCTCCGAACGCTAGATAATTGTCGCATCCAATCAAGCATATACTGCTCTCACCGAACGCTAGACAACTACCGCATCCAATCAAGCTAGGGTTAGATTCGCTCTCTCCGAACGCTAGATAATTGCCACATCCAATCAAGCATAGAATGCTCTCTCCGAACACTAGACAACTACCGCATCCAATCAAGCTAGGGAAGATAAAGAGCCAACAATATTCCAGCTCTCTATGCGATCTTATCGAGACTCGCAGCTATTTATACCTAAATTTTACCCTCACCACCACGCGATTTCTGCATCTCGCGAGCTTCCCCGTGCTTTCCTTTATCCCTAAGATACCTATCGTTCGCAACTAAAGACACAAATTTTTACTTCAACCCACCGTTATTTGACTCTCACATGTTCATATTCCACTGTCTTGGAAGTGGTCGAAAACACCCCCTCTTCCTCCTTACGCCCCTACACACTCTCTGGCTAAACACATAGCCTCAGATGGCACACCGTTGTACAAAAGTGGTCACAAAACGCCAGTTTTAAAGACGTATTCCGTCCTTTTCTTACGGAAAATATTTTCAAAGAATTTATTCAATCCTATTCTCATTTCAAATAACGAGAAAAATAATGGAAATTAGAAATATTAAGATGAAGAGACGAAAATACCTGCGATTCAATTAAATAGAATTAGTTATCAGATAAAAACCACCTGCTAAACAAATAAATATAAGAGAATTAATTATAAAATTATAATATTGTAACACCCGGATGCGGCAGGTTACAAACCGGCCTATAGCAAATAAAAAGGTTCGGCTACTAGGTGAAGAAGCGGAATCTTTAGAAGAAAACGCCTGCCGAAACAAAGGCAGTCGAAAACTAAGATGTTGGAATTGCGACCAGCTAAGTCATACTAAGAGACAGTGTAAGAATACTACTCTTTCCGCAAGTACCCGACCTCAACCGCAGGAAAACTAGATAGGGTTGACGTAACGGGGCAAACGTTGACCCATAGACAACGAGACCCCGAACTTATCGCATTTACATAGACGCTGAAGCACCAGCAAGTCTACTCTTAGGTGGAAAAATAAATAAACAAAGTTGTGTATTTCTTTTGGACACTTGATACACGTTGCAGTTTTTTTTTTAAAGTTTATTTACACAAACAAAGAAAAATACATACACCAGAAAATTTACGACAGCACAGGAAAATATATATATACAAAAATATGTCCAATAAAACACAGAACACTAAACAAAGAACAAAAAGAAAATATCGGCACTTCACGACAGCATAGAAAAAAAAAATGTTTAAAAGCGAAAACGAAGCGAAACGGCACTTACGTATCGGTACTGACGGCGGTAAAACAGAAATAACGGGTTTGGTGGTGGATGACTAACTCCTTCTTCCTTGCCGTGGGTAGGTGGAATATGGGAGTTGTTGGTACTGAGGATTGCACGACTATTTATACAAATCCTACTACCAAACAAGGGTTAGGAAAAGAGGGGTTGAAGGTGGGGTGGTGAGAGAAGGGTGAAAGTAACAAAAAAAAAACGAATTCGCTTCTAATGTTAATTTCGCGATGAAAAATGAAAATATTAGTAACTGAAAAGGATAGGGCAAGCATGGAAACATAGGGTTAAAAAAAAGAAACATGAACGTGCGATAAAATTAGTCAAAAAAGAAAAAGGAATTGAAAAGGACGAAAGCGAACAAAATAACAATGCTACTGAAGAGAGAGTGAATAGAAGTGAGAAGCTACAACCGAAAAAGAGTAAAAAAAAAGCAAAAAATATTTATAAAATAGAAGATTCTGTTAAGAACTTTAATGTTTTTTGTATATATTTATTTTAATTTTTTAGTTTTGTTTGGTGTTGGTATATATGTAATATCTAAATATTTCACGGTATTGTTAAGATTGTATTTTCCAAAATTGGTCATATTATCATTTACCTAGAACAGGTAAACAGGTAAAACCCTCCATAATAATTCTGCGTAGCAACTGACAGAATGTTAACCCTTGTGTTAATTACCTTCATGTATTGTATGGCAAACAAGGGTTGGAATTATGCATGTATATGATAAGTTTTATATGTATAAAACCTAAATACATTGTACTGAACAGATCAGTATCTTTAAGCTGTTACCACGTGTCGGTTAAAACTGTTATTAACCTGTAAATATTGTAAATATTATTGTTGACGAAACTTCAAGAAATAAACGTGTACATATCAGCATCCGATTTTTTGTAAGTGTGCAACAAGCAGGAAAGATTGTTATTTTTCATTGTTGCTGTGTTGCAAAATTGCCAGAGTGCAATTCATCGCTAACATTTGGTCCTTCGAGCCGGATTTGCAGTACACGTTTCTAGAAGCCAACAATAGTATCCAGGAGTGACTGTCGACGAGTTCCAGATAGGTGTCCAGTTCCAGTATCCTAAGACAACAATAGTATCCAGGAGTGACTGTCGACGCATTCCGAAGAGGTGTCCAGTTCCACTATCCTGTAAGTTTTTACCTTCTTGTCTTTTTTTGTTTTAGTATTGTTTTACTTTTGTTATTTGTCTTGATTATGGATATCAAATCATTGAAGTTAAAACGAGGGACTTTGAAAGATCAACTCACTAGATTTGAAACCTTTGTCAATAAAATTGATACATCCGATATAAGTATTGACGTAGTCTCAAAATTAGAATGTAGATAACATAAAACCGCTATTAGATGAATTTAGTACAGTACAGTTTGAAATAGAAGCAATGTCAGAAGATGCTGTGGAAGATGTTGTAGAAAGGGAACAATTTGAAGACACTTATTATTCAATTGTTTCCACAGTCAATCAAATTATTTCTTCTCATAAAAATAATCAAATGCCAAGTTCGGCAGGGTCATCATCTACCCACATTGTAGTAGCTACAACTCCGCAACATATTAAACTCCCAACTATAGAATTGCCAAAATTTGATGGCGCCTATGAACGCTGGTTAGAGTTTTCTGATTGTTTTAATTCACTAATTCATCAAAATTCTACAGAATGTACAGAAATTTCACTACTTCAAATCATCCTTAGAAAAGGAAGCCGCAGATTCAGTAAAATCGATAGAAGTGTGTGCTAATAATTACGATATTGCTTGGAATATTTTGAAGGAGAGGTTTGAAAATAAACGCTTAATTGTTCACAACCATGATAACGCGCTATTTGAATTACCACATGTAGGCAAAGATAATTGTAGTATGAGGAAATTTTATGATACAATTTCTAAACATTTAAGATCTTTAAAATCCCTTGGCGAACCGATCGATTCTTGGGACACTTTATTAATTCATCTTATTGTTAAAAAATTAGATTTTCAATCTAAAAAAGAGTGGGAACAGTTTGTTAAGTCGAATCAAGTCCCAACTATGACAGAAATAAATAAGTTTTTAAAATCCAGGAGCGATTTGTTAGAAGTTTTACACCTAAATAGAGGTGAAAGTAAGGTCATAAAAAATAGGGAACGTACGGAAAACATTCATCGTTCTAGTTCATATGTGGTATCGCAAAATAAAATTAATTGTCCCTTCTGTAATGCAAGTCACTCAATTTATTTTTGTTCGAAATTTAAAGATTTAAATGTGCAGAATCGAATCAATGAGGTCAAGAGCAAGCAGTTGTGTTTAAATTGCCTTAAACGCGGACATTTTAGTAATAATTGTAAATCTGAATTAACTTGTAAAATTTGCAGGAAAAGGCATAATACTTTATTGCATATTGATGTCGAAGGAAGTAATCGACAGAATAATATTAGAACAGGTGATTCAAATGTAAATATCGTATCCGAACCTAGCACATCTCAACCGCAAACGGCTTTAATTTCTAATTGTTCTTACGGTAAAGTAGAAACATCTCAAGTTTTGTTATCAACCGCCTGTGTTTTTGTAAAAGATAGACATGGACAAGTACAAGAATGTCGCGTTTTATTAGATTCGGGATCGCAGACCAATTTTGTAACTGACGATCTTTGTAATCGATTAGGTGTACAGAAAAGTAAAGTAAATTCTTCAATAGTAGGAATAAATCAGTGTGTTGCAAAAATAAACTACATGGTCAAAATTCAATTAAAGTCACGTTGTAACGAGTTTAAACAAACAGTCAATTGTCTAGTTTGGAGAGAAAATTTTCAAAAGATCCAGAATTAAAGCGGGAATATACTACATTTATCAATAATTATATAGATTTACAACACATGAGTAAAATTAAAGAAATTAGTTTAAGTGTAGGTTCATCATATTATTTACCGCTTCATGCAATAATAAAGGACAGCATAACAACTAAAATTATGGTTGTTTTTGACGGGTCAGCCAAGTCTGATACCGGAATCTCGTTAAATGACTGTCAAATGATGGTCCGAAAATACAAAATAATTTAGTGGCTATTTTGCTTAGATTTCGAATACATCGATATGTAGTAAAGGCAGACATCGAAAAGATGTATAGACAAATTTTAATTCACCCAGATCATAGAAGGTATCAACGTATATTTTTCAGGGAAAATGCTTCAACTGAATTAAAATGTTATGAATTAAATACTGTAACATATGGCACCGCTTCAGCACCCTATTTGGCAATAAGGTGTCTGAATGAACTTGCGAATCAAAATTATTTGCAGTACAGTAAAAGTTGTGACATTATTCGAAATGACTTTTATGTTGACGACCTTTTGACGGGCTCTGATAATGTTAGAGACCTAATTCAAATTCAGCAACAAATTTCCTTAATTTTAAAACAGGGACAATTCAACTTACGAAAATGGTCTTCCAACAATTTAGATGTAATCAAAGATATTGAACAAACAAATAACGATCAAAGTTATTTAACCATTGGTGGTGATCAACAAGAAAAAACACTCGGAGTAGTTTGGTGCCCAAAATCGGACTCATTGCATTTTACAAAGAATTTCGATATAAACAGTAATATCACGAAAAGATCTATACTTTCATGTACTGCTCAAATTTTTAACCCTTTAGGTCTTATAAGTCCTATTTTTGTAGTAGCCAAAATAATCATTCAAAAATTGTGGCAATTAAAACTGTCGTGGGACGAATCGATTCCGCTCGATTTGTATACTACTTGGAAGGCATTTATTAGCAACTTGCATTTATTACATTCTATAAGCATACCTCGCCATGTGATTTGTGATAATGTAACACGACTAGAATTACACGGATTTTCAGATGCGTCTGAAAAGGCATATGGCGCATGCGTATATTTAAAATCATATAGTGAAGATGGCAAATCCGAAACACATTTGTTATGCGCAAAATCACGAGTTGCACCATTGAGAAATGAAACTTTACCTAGATTAGAATTATGCGGAGCAGTTCTGCTATCTAAATTAGTTCATACTGTTCGAGAATCTTTTAAAACAAAGATTGATCCATTCTTTTATTGGTGTGATTCCACAATTACCTTGTGTTGGATTAGGGCTCCTCCAAATCGGTGGAAAACATTTGTAGCTAATCGCGTTTCAGAGATACAAAAATATACAAACAGTTCGAACTGGTATCATGTACGGTCTGATGATAACCTAGCAGATTTAGTTTCTCGTGGGGTAAATTCTGGTGAATTAATAAGGTCGAATTTATGGTGGCACGGCCCATCATGGCTAAGTCGAGAAAGGTATCCAATCGAACCTAATTCTAATGTTAAATTGTTCAATGATCTTCCAGAAACGCGTAAGCTGGTTGTTAACGTTGGCATTTCCATTCCCGAATTCGAAATATTCCAAAAATTTTCATCTCTTATCAAATTACAAAGAGTGTTTGCATACTGTTTACGATTTTTTAATAAATGCAAGATAAATAAGAATAAGGAAGTAGGACACTTGAAAGCTTGTGAATTGGATCACGCATTAAAATTGCTTGCCAAGCTAGCTCAGAATACATGTTTTAAGGATAAATTTTCGACATTGCATAAGTCAGGTACTGTTAACTCAAGAAGTAGACTAAATTGCTTGAACCCATTTTTGGATAAGGACGGTATAATTCGTGTAGGTGGGAGATTACGCAATTCAGATTTTGACTTCTCTAAAAAACATCCGATTGTATTATCGGCCAATCATAATTTTACAAAACTCGTTCTGAAAAATGAACATTTAAAGCTGCTACATTGTGGGCCGACCATGTTGCTGGCGTCAGTACGAGAAAGATGGTGGCCAATTTCTGGTAGAAGTCTTGCGAGACAAATAGTACGTAACTGTGTTACGTGTTTTAGAGTTGAACCAAAACCATTATCGCATCAAATGGGACAATTACCACTCGCTAGAGTAAGGCCATCTCCGCCATTTTTTAACTGCGGCCTAGATTATGCTGGGCCTTTTTTAATAAAAGACAGGAGCACTAGAAATTCAAAATTAGTTAAGTCGTACTTATGTTTATTTGTGTGTTTCTTTACAAAGGCAATTCATATAGAATTAGTTAGTAGTTTGACTACCAATAATTTTTTAGCAGCCTTGAAACGTTTTATTGCCCGTCGAGGAAAACCACAACATATTTATTCAGATAATGCAACGACATTTGTGGGTGCTAATGCTGATTTAAAGGATGTATATAATTTGATTGACAAAGAAAACAGTATCATAAATGATTTTCTTCTTAATGATAACATATCATGGCATTATATTCCTCCAAGAGCGCCACATTTTGGTGGTTTATGGGAGGCTGGGATAAAATCCATAAAAAGACACTTAAAGCGTCATGTTGGTAATTCTCATGTCACGTATGAAGAATTTTTAACAATACTAACTCAAATTGAGGCAATTTTAAACTCCCGACCTATGCATCCTTTGTCAACTGATCCTAATGATACAAGTCCTTTAACCCCTGCCCATTTCCTCATTGGACAACCTCTTATCACTGTACCGGATGTGGACATTAGAAATGTTCCCGGCAATAGATTGGATCGGTATCAACGCCAACAACAGATTGTACAGATCTTTTGGAATCGGTGGTCCAAAGACTATATAGCAGAGCTCCAAACCAGGACAAAATGGAAACAAATGCATCCAGAATTACTTCATGTAGGATCCCTGGTATTGGTTCGGGAAGATAATCTTCCTCCATTAAAATGGCAGCTGGGACGAGTCGTAGAACTTCATCCAGGGTCTGACGGAATCACTCGTGTGGTCACGATCAAACTTTCTTCAAACTCCACGATTTAGCGGTCAGTGCAAAAACTATGTGTGTTGCCAATAAATGAATAGTGAAGTTGGTGTTCACAGAAGCTAGAGAAAATGTGCTGCGCAGCATTTTGGGGCGCAGTATGTTAAGAACTTTAATGTTTTTTGTATATATTTATTTTAAATTCTTAGTTTTGTTTGGTGTTGGTATATATGTAATATCTAAATATTTCACGGTATTGTTAAGATTGTATTTTCCAAAATTGGTCATATTATCATTTACCTAGAACAGGTAAACAGGTAAAACCCTCCATAATAATTCTGCGTAGCAACTGACAGAATGTTAACCCTTGTGTTAATTACCTTCATGTATTGTATGGCAAACAAGGGTTGAAATTATGCATGTATATGATAAGTTTTACCTGTATAAAACCTAAATACATTGTACTGAACAGATCAGTATCTTTAAGCTGTTACCACGTGTCGGTTAAAACTGTTATTAACCTGTAAATATTGTAAATATTATTGTTGACGAAACTTCAAGAAATAAACGTGTACATATCAGCATCCGATTTTTTGTAAGTGTGCAACAAGCAGGAAAGATTGTTATTTTTCATTGTTGCTGTGTTGCAAAATTGCCAGAGTGCAATTCATCGCTAACAGATTCAAAAATATTAATTATAAATAAAAAAAAATTACATAGTTGTGTAGAATTCGGTTGTAGCAAGGGGCGAGCCAGGTAACTGGGAAGGTAATTAGGGTGGAGAAAACCGGTCGCACGGCATGTTGGTCGATGTTGCGGTTGGAGTTCTTGGAATAAACTTCGTTGGTATTACCGATACTGTATCAATTCCCCCCTGGTTTTGAACGAAATTTATTCCCCTGGATCTGGTACGGGCCGGAGTTGATCGTGGTGAATCTTCACCAGGCGATTATCATTTTCGACCCAGTAGATATTCCCACTGGCGTAGCTCTGGATCGCGTGCTGGCCGGACCATCGGGGAGAAAAATCAGCATGGAATTGGTTTTCTGCGTTGGAAAGGGGATGCTCTCTGCAATATACCTGTTGTCCAGATTCATAAGGATTTAATTGTTGATGTTTTCAAACTTCTAATAAAACAAACGATTTTTTGATTTTACGAAAATATTTTAGAGGAATCAGCGCTGTTGGCGCCATGTTGATATCACCACGACCTTTTTGCAAGCGGTCAACGCCACGTACGAAGCATACATTAGATTATATATATTAATTTAAAATATATATCAATAAAAAATATTAAATAAAAGTATCGTACTTAAACTTATATTTGCATACATTAGGGCGAGGTGTCGACACTAAACGTATGTTATAATATCACTTATTTTCTTCGCGGTGCTAACAGCACCGTGCTAGCAGTATGGCACTTTCCAGAGTATATAATTGTAGACTTTAAATTTGTTAATTAATGGGGTATAAATCTTTCTAAACAAAAAAAGATATTTTTCAATTGATAAAAGAAAGATAATGTAATAAAGCTCAATATTTCCACACAAAATTTTGCTTCCTATGCTGAAAAAAGATTATTTACTTTAAGTATACAAAATTATGACAATTTAAACTTCTTTTTGTTTCATTCATAGGAACTCTTAATAATACATTTAACAGAAATTGTTATAGGAATGTTAACGTACTCCGTTTCATCATAAATAGTTGTGAATTTATCAAGTTCGTGCAGTTGAATGATGTCCTGTGGAGTAATTTACCTTCGCCGAAATAATCTTTGCTCGTTTTTCCCCCTCTAAGTAGAAAAATATATTATTTGTTATACGATCGGCGGCGTGTGACGTGTGTATATCCATAGTCTGTTTCAATCCGATGTTATTCGTCTTTAGTTGTGTCGGTCAAGTTATTTCATAATGAAGAAGAACGTGTTTTGCTTGTGTTTTTCGTTGCTAGTTTGCTATGCTACCTCTGCAAATATATTGGCGGTATTCCACGCTCCTTCACAAAGTCATTACAACCTTGCTGTTAAATTGCTGCAGCCCTTAGCTGAGAAAGGTCATAAAATAACTATAGCCAGTCCGCATACCCTGAAGAACCATCCGAAAAATTGGAAGGAAATTATCTTTAAGGACGTTGGGAAGAATCTTATATCAGGTAAGAATTATTTATTTCTCGAACAAATAAAATATCCATTCCTGCTTTTTGTACACGTATATTAATAAAAACCAATGAAATACAGAAAAAGAATTAAATTTCAATTTATTGCGTCAAGCGACGTAATCTAATGGAGTATAAAAATAGTATTATCTAATATTGACCAACCGTAAAAAGTAGGAAGCGATTCTTCATTTTCAAAAGTTACTTTCACAATATCTTTTATACGCCCAACTCAATTAATACTTCATTAATAAATACTAATATTTTCTAAATTCATCTCGTGCTAGATGAGCATATGTTTTCAAGGATGTTAAACTACATCCAAATTTGTGAGTTTAAGGAAAATTCGTGACATTCTTCTTCACCTTCTTCAACTAATTCATCATAATTCATGATTTATGTTTGGGATCATTACCTTGGGTCCTTCTATTCGCTTTAGTTGTTGGACGCTTTTAAGTAAATCATGGCCCAATGTAAATTACGGTCCTTATATGTATGAGTTAATGTGAAATGTTAATTAGGAAAAATGAATCTTTTTCTTTGGTGTTCGTGAATTATTACTACGGTTTCCCAAAACTTTGTTTACATTCCTTTTAATATCAAACGCGAGTTATCATAATTATTGTCCTTCTAAAAAATATAAAATAACAATAGATGTATGTATATGGGTAACTTTGTAGAGGGGTCATTCTTTTTTTTAACCTAGATGTTGATAAATTTTTAACTCAAATTTATAAAAAAAATATTACGCTTTCTAGTCAAATCTTATATGTTTTGTGATAGCTGAATGTCTATTCTACCTGAAAAAGTTGTTGGCCGCGAAGTTTACAAATTTTTGTAAGATTTTCAAGGCTTTAAAGATGGATTGGGCTAATAATTGTACACCTCCGTCACAATATCTTTAATTTTTTTGTATCAAATAGTTTAACTCAGATAACTTTCAAATTATTTGCTACAATAATAATCAAATTATCCTTTTAGAAAACTAACAAAGCAATACTTTTGTATATAATAATAAATATGTAAGTTTGACCCTCAAACTTAACCGTCTTCAAGCGGTTATCACATCACTGATAGCTGTGGCCGGCTGAGGTATTTCAAGAGGAAGGCCAGTCGTTAATAAACTATGCTGCGCCATAGTACTACTCAATATTAGAGAAACATTGTCTTTTATTTATTATTCTACTAAGTATATTAATATGATTATAATTTAACAGTGAATACCGACAATTTGTGTTGATTCAGGTAATACCTGTGTAATAGTTTTGTGTAGTTAGGATTGATTATTTTTTGTATTACAGTATTTCACTGCAACAACACTTGTTGGTTTATTTCAATCTACCTCAATCCCTTTATTTGTTAAGTCTCTACGAGAGAGACTTATAGATATATATTTTTAATCTTATACCACTCTGTCACAATTGCAGCTAGTTTGAAGTATATGTTTGCAATAATTCAATTTTAACCACTTCTAGCACAGCAATATTAATGTCGTACACTATATTATAGTTAACTATTATATTTATGATTTTTCCGAAATTGTACTATTCATAACAAATTATAAAAATGGCTATATAAATTTTAAAACCAGGAGACATTATCGTGACAGAGAGGTAGAGTATGTGGCAAAGTTGTTATTCTATAAAATATCAGGTTGTATTTTGGAATAAAACCGGTTTTAAATTGTACTTATTTAGAATCATTTATTACTGCTTTAGAATAATTAAATATTTAACAGTCTTCAGCTTTCTTAAAACCGAAATACTTATCTACATACTAATAAAATCACATTGCAGAACCTTTGGAATGAGAGATCTGTATTAGTACAATTAAATTATAAGACTTCTAACTTCTCAACTAAATACAATAAAGAAAGTCTAACTTGACTGAAAAATTAAAATAAAATAATAATCATCAACAACAAATTACTTTCTCCACAAGTCGTACTAGTCCTAATTAGTCTTACTTATCGAACACTGGCAAAGGCTCATCAAATTCAAAAAATCTTCTTCTTCCTTTTTTAACTACCTTTGGATTTGGTAGAATTTTAATCAAATGCTCACACGGAACATCCGATAAGTCATTCTCCACATGTTCTCCACTAATTTAAACAATCTTCCACAATCATCGACTGTTTTAAGGAACATCACCAGAACATCACCTTCTTCGTCAACGTTACTTTTTGCTACTCCAGCGTATGTATATTGAATATTCCTTTCACTTTTTACTTTAACTGGTACATGTACATCGTCTTCTATATTCCTTGGATGAATGTCCTCAAGGTGAAGTGTTTCATAAGAAGTACAACGGCAGTTGGATTAGAGGAATCTGTTTTTATATGTGGCCAATGGCTGATCTTCATCAGATGATTCATCCGGGCCATACACAATATCATAAAATCTTTTTCGTGTTTAAGATCCCACGAGTTTCTGAGAACAGTTGGTGAATCTACATGGTTCCTTTCAGGGGTAATATATTGCTTGGAATAGTCGATGCTACGTTGTCTATGTTTTCGTCTGTCACCAAAAACAATTTTATTTTGCTGGTATCTTAAAGGGAGGAAAAGAATTCTAACGCATCTTCGATATCTTTGCCTCTTGTTACAATAGCATCAGCTTGGCGTTTCAAAGTTCCACCAACACCATCAGCAGCTCCCTTTCCATGTCCTGATTCAAAAAAATTCCAAGATATTTTACGAAAGTAGTATTGTTCAAAAAACCGGTACGCCATTAGGTAAAACTTAATCTTTTGCTTATACTGGGTAGCTGGTACATCGGAAAAAACTTTATATCGAAATAGTTGTCATAGTAAGTACTGATCCTATTTCAACAGATTCTTATATTTTATGAGATAAAATAAATATTATATTCTTTGCAAGTATTTTTTACTCCTCCGTCACGTACTTTACCCCTCCGTCACAATTTTTTTTGTGACGGAGTTGTAGCGTGACGGAGGAGTAAATCTTACTTACAAAATTGATAATATTTAAATGTTACCACAAAATACAAACCTAACAGGTTGGCGTGAAAGTGTTTCTTATTACGCAAATTAAATAATAAGAAGTAATAGTTATTGTAATTGATATATTTTTGTCCAATACTTACGTGACGTAGTTGTCGCCGAATAAACCCACACACCTCCATACACACATTCCGGTCGATTAACGCGCGATCTCTCGGTTCTAGAGAGCTAATTCCAGCGAGGGTGAGGGAGGACTAAATATCTAATCGACGGCGACAAATGCGAGACGCGTATACGCGTCGTTCGAATGAAAAAACACGTGACCGGATATACCTACTAAAACAGTCTGTAATGAGAGACGAGATTTTAAGATTTTTTTAATTTTTTATTAAAAATGTCAAAAAATTGTAGTCACTATTACAAAATGGACTATATCTTTTAGCATTAAACAATACTTTTGTATTTGCTACTGTATATTTTTCGTACCATTATGAATTATACACAGGCCCAGGTAGCGGGAAACAACTGTGATTTGTATGAAATACACTTCTGTCACGCGGATTGACGACTGTAACGTATTTTTTACTATAAAAATATAAATTATTATTTATTTTGAACGTGTATAACCGTTACATTTTTAGTACAGTACATATTGAAACATGAATAATAAAATAATACGAATAATTTTTGATTATATATTTTTTTAACTGATGAAAACACCTTTTTGTAGGTTAAAAAGAAGAACAACCCAGAGATCGTTGTTTAGAGGTATTCTACTACCCATTGTCATGTGTATTATCGGCTTTAGGTACTTTATTTTTTCCAATGAGTAGTAACCATTACACAATCAGCGTTGTTATGACAAAGCAATTTGCAAACTCCATTGATAAGATGTAATCACATACAAAAATAAAGTGGAGATAAACACTCTATATGCATCAATGTATGTACTTGACTTTTAAAAATTGTCAAATCTTTGTAAATAAGTGAGGTGTAAATGTAATATCGATGAGGTTCCCCTAATGGTGTCGTGTTGTTAGCGCCGTGCAGTTAGCGCCGCGACCCTTTTGCGTGTAGGTATCGCCCCGAAAGGGGCAGGTAAAATTATATCGTGCATTTAGCGACGCGAGTAGGCCTTTGGTATATAGGCCTATGTACAATGCTTTTATTTAAAATTTCAATGTTAGGTTTATGCATTCTGTTTTCGTACAATATTTTAAACACAAGTTTTTACTTTCCTTCACACTTTAACCCAGGCTTAGGACTGGCACTTTTGTTTAACAAAATTGACGTGATTAAAAGTATAAGTATAAACTTTCGTTATACTATGTACAAAAAACTTAAAAATCTAATTAACAAAGTACAAATTACATGTCTTTTTTATACAGTAGGGTAAGATAGCCGATTCTAGAACAAGGACGGGAGCGGAAGGTCGATACCCTAACCTAACCCGTCGGGTATCGACCTTCCTCCCCCGTCCTTGTTCTAGAATCGGCTACCTACTATAGGCAGATGTGTATACATGATATTTAGAAAATACAACAGTATACCCCCCTCCCCTTTCCCACCCAAAAATTCGCTCCAGTTTACTGTATGTAGGATATTGTATTATCTGTATTTACCTCTCGAGACCTTAGAATTCAATGGAAACGTTGTTAAATTTAACGATTCTTTATTTTGATATCAATAAAGTATGTAAGTGCTACAATTAAAATATTGAACAATAGGATTACATTAATAGTGCTAACAACTTGTAGAAATAGGAACTAATCTGTCAAGTAACCCGTTGTAACAATGTCTTTTCTGTTTTGATCATCACGAAGATGAATCCATCGACTTTCGATGTATTTTCGTGATTGTCCATCTTTTTCGACAAACATAAATTTTACGGAGTGAAGGTTTTGCACGTTTTCAACAGTGAAGACATTTGTTCCATTGACAGTTTTTAAAATAATTGATTCCCAATTTTTCGTCCATACACAGGGATCATCAACATCTCTATTAGAATTTTTACATACATAGGCTTGGTCACCAACCGTATTGTCCGGTCGCGAAATGTAGAGAGTATTGTTATAGAAATATGTTAAAATCGATAACGACGATACACTGATCATGATCAGCTTTTCCATTACAACTGAGATGGTCAATACGGGTAGCGTATTCTTATTACACAACCCCCTCTCCACAGTTACTTGTTTTAGTGGAAGGGGATTCTGCATAAGTTATGCGAATGAGCGAAGTAGCGGTAGATATTTGTTTAGCAGAGTTGGGTGCGTTTTAGTCAGTAGAACATGGAAACCTTTATCAGAGACAACGTAGAGACGTGCAACTGCATGTAAAATCCGAGTTCGCAATACCGAACTGGTCAACTGTGACGGAAGATGAATGTAGATGGCGTGGCGGTAAAATTATAAAAATGCGCAGGAGCGTTTCGACATTCAATTGTATATATTATTTTTTACATCCCTGATTAAAGGAAATAATACAAAGACGTAGTTTCTTCAAAAAATAATGTTTATTGATAAGTATATACTTACATATTTATTTATTTGCATGCATCCCTTTGAGTCGATATGAATAGAAACGTAATATTTAGACTTATTTCTAGAGCGCAAGTAAAATTTAAACAGTGGCTTCAATCTCTTATAAAAAAACAATGAAACAATATTCCAATTCGCAGCAACAAAGTAACAATCAGATGCAGACATAGGAAATAGTTAATCAGATGCAGGATTTAAGAGTGCAAGTAAAGTAAATTAAGGTCAACTATCTAAATTGTGAGAGAATTGAAATGAATCGAAGCAATGAATGAATGAAAATAAATAATAATTTAACCTGAACACTATAAGTGGTTCAACTTTCGGACTTTGGCTTTTAACTTCCTGTACTTCTTCACGGCTTCTTTTCGCTGTCTGTTTTTACGCTTACACCACCAAGCTATGCCTATTTTTGCAACTCCCTCCACAATGCTTTTCCTAACAAGTGACGTATGTTGCGGACAAGATATGACAATCTCACATGTCGATGTAAGCAGGTCTTCCATTGCTTCACAATATCGCTTACGTACCTCAAATTCGGCTGGATCTCTCCAAAGTGGTAACGCAGAGCACCATGACCAAAACCAGACTTTAGAGGGGTAGTGAAGTCGTCTCTCATCCGCCCACTCTTTGTTTACTATAAACAAATTATGGACATCTTCTGATGTAGATAAAAGAATATCTTTGCAGAACGAACATGACAGTATTTGCAGCAAACGCTTGACGATGAAACCGCTCACGTAAGCGACCGACATTGTTTTTAAATTTCCGGCTGCGATGGACTGCTTTAAATGACGTGTAAAGTCCGCGGAGTCAGCAACGGATGTTGACGGATATACTTCTGCAGCCGTTTCTTCTGTGTTGTTCTCTGACTCTACAAGAATGGTTAGGTCGGACAACAACTCAAACTCGTCTTCCTCGCAATTTCCTCCAGACTTGGTGTGCGTGAGGCAGTTGAGAATTTGGGTTTTCAACGTGGCAGAAAATTGAAGGGAGGTAGGATTGTCCCCACTACCACAGGCATTTCGAATACACCCAAACAAATTCTCCAATGGATCTTGGTTTAAACTTCTTAGCCGTAGAGTCAAAAAATTATGGTCTTAGCTGTCGCCACAAAGCAGTTACTGCCCTAATGCTAGTCATCCAACCCACTTGGGATGGAGGTTTACATTTGGTATTTCGACCTCTACTGTCGTTAACATAGCGCCAACGTTTAACTCGTTGAAACGCCTCCTGCCAATATTGTACATGCCCTGATCCCTCTTGTAGGGCACATTTCTGAGGTTTTCCAGGGGGTGGTGTCTCTGCAGATCCGTTGAAGCTGTCGAATAACTCATACACCTGTTGGACAAACGTGGCGGTGGCAATAGCACGAGTATCTAAGAAACCTGACGGATAAACCAATATTATGAAGCGAACAAAATGTAATAAACTATTGTTATTTACCAGCTGTGATGAATGTGTTGATGCAAGCTGCAACGGTCCTGCTCATTATCTGGGCAGCAATACAAACTTTCATTGTGTACTGCATGACAGGATTTATATGTTCGTCTTCCAACTTGTATAAATGCCGAAAAACTAAAGTGGTTTTCTTGTCCTGCTCAAAAGCCTTTACGACGTCACTAAATCGGGCTTGTATGGGTTGTTCACTGCCGCCAAGTTTGATAGGAAGTTCCAGATTATGTTTCCGGAAGAGTGACGCTGTGCACTTTACCAAATGTGGTGGATCAAATATCGTGAATATTGGTCGTCCTTGATGTTCAAAATAGGGGTGTTCTACTGAAGATCCGAGTCTCTTCAACAGCTTCACGTTTGTTGAACCCATGTCACATATTGTTGCCACTACTTGAAGCCCTGCCTCCTGTTGTACAGCATCTATTACGCTCTCCAAACATATTTGCAACTGCTTAGCAGGACATCCGTTGTGGGAAAAATAATAAGACACTGGCTGTTTCCATTTCCTATCTAATCCCACCAGCATGAAAACTAAAGCACGATTAGCCCATTTATTGGATTTATAATCGGGACCTAATTCTTCAAAACCCACTATCCTGTCGTCTTCCACTGAATACTCCAAATGTTCTTTGATGTCCATTTCATCAAACATTAACGCACATACTCTGTTATCGTCTTCTTTCAAGCAATGTTTGAGGTGTTTAAAATTGTTGGGGTTTATACCAGATGTAAAACGCATCTTCTGCAAAAGTGTAAGCAGTGTGCGTTTAGAAGGCGATGTTACCATCTTTCTTAAGAAATTGTAGCATCTCGGACCCCTTTTTAATAAAGCGAGAGCCATTACTTTTTCTTTGGTGGTCCACCTACGGTTGACGTCGACCACATCTGAGTTGTGCTAATAAAAAGTCAACAGCCAAATCATTCATGCCCGAGAACAACTTGCGAGCAACATTTGAATAATCAATGTTACTCAAAGCTTTCATGTTCGACGCGTCTCTTGCACACTCGTTTTAGTTTTCGAACATGAGCCTCTTTGCTTTTCAACATATCCATGAGACACCGTTTTCTTGGATTCGCTTCAGTTCTCGACAATCCTTCTATGCCTCTGAATATTTCTTTCTTTATATGGGATAAAGTGTGTTGAGGTGCTGCATATACAACAAGCTACAATTATATAGTGTTAACATTTTTTTTGTTTTTCTTACCTACAAATGGGCCGGGAATAGGTTCGATGTTTGCTGGAGCATTCATTGTTGCATCTGAAATGAATACTAATATGAATTGTACAAGAATTTGAAATGTGCTTTTTCCATTTTTACATTGAAGAATACTACTGGTTACAAACATGCAATACACTAGATAAACTATGTTAGGTACCTAATAGATCTCTAATCATAATACTGCCCCCTTCACCAGCATTGCATACTGAAGTAATGACCTCACTGAAGCCCATGCTTCTAGGTTCGCATAGAAATGGATGGCCGTTCTTCGGAGAGTCCGTGTTACCAAGTTATTGTAACTGTCCTCTGCAAAATGTCTGCTGCAAATGCGGTAATTTCGTAATGACACACCAGGTATGGGTCTCATTAACATTTGCTCCTGCCACACTTTTGACCTACAAGACATAATATAGGTACATGAGTTGATAACCGATCTAAATCATTCATTTATTGACAATCATAATAAATTAATTACATAAAACAGACGTTTCGATCACTAAGCTTTGTGATCCTTTTCAATGTGCGGAAGATAAATCTAAAAAATAATAATTTAACAATACTAATTTTTAATTTTAGATAACCTAATGAATTTGATATAAACATTAAAAGTACCTACCTAGGGGATGAAGCATAAGTAATGATATCAATACACCTTTACAAATTAATCATTAAATACCATGCGGTTTGTATATGAGGAAAGTTTTAATAAATCACACTATTTTAAACTGTAACATATAAAAATGAAGGGTAAAATTATAATGATGGTTTAGAAAATTTGAAATAATTAAGGATATTAAATCATATTGAATAAATTATAAAGCAAGTTAAGTGGATGTTAACTCCTCAAGTTAAGAATGAGAAAAAATTACACTTATGAGTGATAGTAAAAGGTGACACAAATGAGGTCAATAAGAAAAAAAAAAAAAATTATCAAAAAAGTAAGTTTCAGTTTATATGTTGGATCAGAGCAAAGACGGCCAGAAAGGAATTTTAAATCGCTTTAAGTAATTTATCATAAATTTTATTAAGTTGTTCAGAATCTTTTTGATCATTAAGAGTATTAGGATGTTTTTTTATGTGTGTCATTTCGGAGATGAGTCGTTTATAGTACTGGGGTTCATTGTCAAGTATAGAAGTTCCTTCCCAGTCCATTTCATGGTTAAGATCAATGACATGTCTAGATATAACTGAATCAGGCTTTTCAGTAATATTACGTTTATGTTCTTTTACTCTAGTTTTTAGGTGTCTTTTGGTCTGTCCAACATATGCACTGTTACAGTTATTGCTCTTACAATCTATCTTGTATACTACATTAGTTCTATCAAATTTGTTAAGCTCATCTTTCCCAGTTTTAATGATCGTGTTAAGTTTCTTGGTGGATTTGAAAATAGTGTGAATGTTGTATTTATTTAAGATATTTTTTAGTTTCATTGATAGAGGGCCGACATAAGGAATGATAATAGATTGTTCTAGATTTATTTTATCTGTAGTGGTTTTGTTAGTAATAAAGTTGTTGGTTTTAATTTTCTGTAGACGTTTGTTTATGTGTTTATTTATAAAGTTCAAAGGAAAATAGTTGTTTACAAGTATATTTCTAACTGAGTTGATATTGTTTATATGGTAACGTTGGTCAGATAAAAGAATCGCTCTATCAACTAAATTATTAACTACACTAATTTTATATTGAACTGGACGATTAGAAAGAAAATTAAGATATCTACTCGAAAATGTTTCTTTCTTATACCAATTAGTGATGAGACTATCTTGGTCACGTTCAACCGTAACGTCTAAGAAACTTAATTGATGTTTAGTTTCAATTTCATGAGTGAATTGTAGTCTGGGATGGTAATTATTAAAAACATCTAAAATTTCATTAATTTTATTGTTAGGAACTATAGCGTTTACTTGTCTGTTATCACCAATTGAGGAGTTAGAGTCCGCGGCCAGTAGCGACATTATATTTTCGATTTTACAATTTCAGTGCATTTTCCTCATAAAGATACGGTAAATGAACTGTAATATGTCTTCGATTACAGTTTAGATTAGCTTGTTGTTCTTACATATGGAAACTAATGAGAAAGAACAAGAACGACTTGATAAATTAATGTTGGGGTGTTTGTCAGAAAATGAAGACAACACTCAGGGAGACGAAGACATTGTGTATGACTATGATGAAGATGAAGATTGATTCAATGACAATGTAGATGATCAAAAACTGGACACAGATACAGAACAAGAAATTTCTGACAGTGAAGATTATGAAAAACATTTCTCTAGAGGAGCAATTTTTGGAGGGAAAGATAAAATATTAAAATGGTCAAAGCATGTACCTTCCACTACTAAAACCAGAGCTGAAAATATAATAACTCATCCTCCAGGACCTAAAAAAGCAGTGAAAATTTTAAAAAACGTAAATGACATTTGGCAGCCCTTCTTTGATTTAGGCATGCTTAGAATTATCGTTGAGTTCACAAACAAACACATTCAATAATAATATCTTTATACTTTTTTTAGGTTTGTCACTCATTGAAAAAGGCATAATAATAAATATTCCTTTGAAAATATTAATAGTTTAATAAATACTGATTGCTAGAAAGGCGGTCACGTGCTAGTCATTACTAAAATATATATGCGGAATCTCAGTCCGCCGCCAGTAACCGATCCCAAAAAAAGAGCGCCAGTAACGGAAGGTTAATAGTGTACGGGTGGGTCATGAAGAAAAAGAAATACGTTCTCTAAAATCATTAGAACTGAATCAAACATATCCCGTGCAAAGCCTCAAAAAGGTGCATACAAAATGGGGACCACGCCTGTTAACCGATTTATACAGCTTCGTTGTATTTCTTCCATGTAGACATGCAGAAGCCTTCAAAGATACAGAGATCGAGGGTATAAATGATAAAATTGATAAACAAGTGGGTCAACCATCGATTCGTCTCAAAGGATTTGTGGGAAAATCAGCTGATATTGAAATTCAAATGTAAAATCTATAATGTTGTTTTAAGAGGATAAAATTTTTATGTTGAATATGTTTTATTTATTCGAATAAAAAAAATACAACGCATTTATGAGTGTAAAGACAACCAATATTTTAGTAGTAAAACATTTTTATAAGCACAAGTCGGTTCTAGATCTGTTTTAAATAAATGATAAGAACATACACTAACTTTAAAATCAGTTGCTAAATTTGAGAGAGATGGGCAACCGCTGACTCCATTAATATGGGATAAATAGTATCATAAATCATAGAGTACGGAAAACCATCATTATCCCAATATAACCCATGTAAATTTCTGTTTAACCAACGATTTTGACTCCTATAACGAACAGGAAAAGCGTGCCACGGAAATGGTCGTTCAAATGTGAAATGATGAAGTGGTTCATCCTCGAGCGCAACAACAGCTACCTCTTTGAAAACAAATCGATTCTCACTACACTGAAAACCTTGAACGTCTAGCATGAAAGTCATAGTGCTCACCGTTCACCAGCAATAAAGAAAGTAAAGTGGAGAAGTGGTAATTGGGTTTTATACTTCTTGAACCAAATTTGTAGAGGGATTGTAACGTATCATTCGGTCATGAATAATTAAATAGTAAGCTGCTGTTTTATCTGGTACATTCTGCTTAGTTTGAAATTCTAAACGAATATCGATACTACCAGATTTCACAATTTCATTCTGATAAGAACAGTCTACTGTTACAAGAGGAGCAATCGTTAGAAATTCCTTAGGATCGAATAAGGGTTCACTTACATTACCGTAGTATGATTATTGGAAGTTAATATAAATTTCATAAAACGGTCATATTTTTTGTAATATCATTACTTTTGTCGGTTTGAAAACCGAAAATAATGAAGCGAGGTTTTTCTAATTGTGATGTAGTTTTCACAGTCCAGTTGTGAGAATGCGATTTATTAAGTAAGGGATATTCATGTAGTTCCCAACTACGAAACGAAAGTTCCATATTTAAATTACGATCAACGTAACGTAATAATTTCAAACGTTCAGCATCAGCAACAGATACATGAAGAATTTTCCAACATATCTGATCCAAATGTATAATTACTTCTTCAACCGGTGTTGCTGAGCAATAGAGAGCATTATTATCAGTGCTACTGCGAACGAGAATCAATTCTTGCCGTATGTTAAGTATTATTTTTCGAAAGTCTTCTCCAAATCCCAAAATCATACGAAGAGGAATACAAACGTTGAAGTAACCGTTTGCATCAATTAGCTTTCTGCTATGAAGGGCAACTCCTTGTACAGCGTCTAAAGTAGGAGGCAACCATCCACTATTAATGAGACGTTTACTTTCATTTTCATTGTGAGACGTGTAGCCTTTCATTGTTGTAGTCATACCAGGATTACGGATTCGGTCAATAACTTTTCCACCCAATTCATATCGAATTTCATCAAAAAGGTATAAAATTCCATTATTTATAGAATTAGCACTTGTAGGTACAGTTCCATCTTTTTTCAACAAACGTCCTTCTATGTATACGAAACTGTTGCAAGGTAAGGTGTAAACGTCTTCATTTTCTATGGGAATGCGTATGGTGTCGTTATTTTTGAAAGTTGAATTCGCATCAGCGTTAACAATTGCGTTGTCGAATACCACTTTCTCGGTGACATTGAGCATTTCTGTAACCATTTTAACTTTTCGTCTCTTTCAATCGCAATCCCAAGGATTTAAGGAACTGTTTATTGGAGGGTGTTATTCGCTTAAATGATGTACGCGAAATAAACGTCTGCGAGCGCGGTATTTGTTTTATAGTGGTTGTCTTGTATGAATATCTTTGGGTACAGTTATATCGCACAACCATGTTGTTATACTTTTCGTAAGTGAAGTCTTACTATAACACGCTCTCCACGGAAATTAACAAGATTACCATCTTGATCAACTATTTTAAGGGAAATGTAATCGATGACACGAGTGTTGATAGATAAATATATAAGACTTGTAGGATTCTCAACAATTTTAAATCCTGGAGGTACATTGGGAAAGAATTGATGTAGTATGTGTCCATCTTGTCCTTTAGCATCATCATTAGTATGTATATAGGAGTGTAACAAGGTTACACATTACTAATATCGCGTTTATCTTGAAAATGTCAGCTACATGATCGGAAGCTTCTTGAAACGTTGGAAGAAGTTTATTTTCAAAACCTAATATCTTTGCGGGAGAATCTGCCGGAGTAAAGTCAACTTTTTTAGTGCTCCTTATATGACTTTTTAATGTAGAGTTATCTCCAGACAGGATAATTCTATCAGTAGTACCTCCCAATTTCTCTTTAAGATAATCATTAATATCGTTGATTTCATAGGATCCTTCTGAAAGAACTACGACTGGTTTCGTGGAACCTTCAAAATAGAACTTGTTGTTGTTTTCATCTATCTTAGGAATACTGTTATACGCCTCAAAATTTAATAACGCTATTTGATATTCATCATCATCGTTTAAAACAATCGGTGGACTTATTATTATTTGTAGCTCGGACTTTGTACTAGTCAAGGCGAATGTATAAGACATGTTTTCGTTTTAACGTTCTGTTTAATACAGAGAAATAAGTTTGGTGTTTTCTTTTAAAAAAGGATTTTCGTAATCCTTCGTAGGAATTTTAGAACTAAATGACCACAGTTAAAATTGGCGAGATTCTGAACACGATTATAGTTATAAGTGATAGCACAAGGTCCAGTAGATTTTAAATATTGAACTAGTTCTTTCGGTGGACGGAGATCACCAAAACTATCAAAGTAAATAGCTTTGCTGTTTCGTTTAACATACGCTGTCCAATGTGTACCACTATCCGTGTCTAAATTAACGATTCCACATTCTCACCTTTTAACTTTTCTTAGTAATTCGTTGTACATGAAAATTCCACGGAAATGTGGAATTTGTAAATGATGAATATAATTATACAAATCTAAATCTGTTAGAGGATGATTAGGTAGCTTCATGAAAAATTTGGTGTTTTTTTTTGTTGAAACGGTCTGAGGTATAAACCGGAGCCGTTACGATTAGGTTGCACTGAAATATTTTTTCCTAGAGCAATGGCTTCTATGGAAGCGTTATGATGCTTAGCTTCTTCTAGTTGCTGCTGCGCTGATTTAGCGTCTTTTACAGCTTTAGCTATCCTAGCGGCACCACCAGAGAGAGCTCCAAGTGCCGATAGTCCAGCAAAAATAAGAATTAGCGGTAGAAAACCGACTGTTGTCGGAATAGGAATGATTCTAGGATATTTGTTTTCTCTTATTTATTCTCTTAAACGGAATCGAACCGCCCTTTTTATGGTGACTTACTCGATGCCTTCCTTTATGTCCCATTCCAAGTTTCGTCTTAGCCTTTATAGCGGAAACGATTATTAAAGGTGTTAAACGTTCACCTATAGATGCGTCCGATGACTTCAGTCTTTGTAAAGATTGTTGCACTAAAACCTTGTCTGCTCTTCGACGTTGCGGAATGTCAGGCGAAATTGTGTATGCAATATCGTGTAATTTATAATGTTCGTCGAGAGGATTTATACCAGTATCACCTCGAGCTAATCGTTTGTTTAATCGTGTCCCTGGACCACAAAAGTTATAGCCTGGTAGATGTAATTCAAAAGGTAATCTATCTATAACACTATTCAGAACGCTACGTTTTATTTAACAGGTATGGTGTGAGTGCTTTCACTATTACGAACCAACTGACTATATAAATAAGGGTAATACTAAATTTATATATCCGTGAACACACAGCGAAATCGTTTAATAATAAATAAACATGCGTATAGTACAACATCGATCTGTTCTACCGATAACCAATCGTGACTTCAACATCCCTTCGAAAATAAATCGTCATGGTCCTTTATTACCATCAACAATACGATGTATCGTTGCAGGACCTTCAAATTGCGGAAAAACAAATGTGATTATGGGACTTTTGGAGCAACCAAACGGTTTACGGTTTGAAAATGTATTTAGCAGAATTGTTGCAACCAATTGCTGGAATAGGTTATTTTGCTTACAGAGACTTGGATGAAGTAATCGGTCCATCACAGGCAAGACCTAATTCTGTATTCATCTTTGATGATGTTGCGAATGATAATCAGAATAAGATAAGGGAATACTTCAGCATGGGAAGACATAACTCAATCGACACATTTTATTTGAATCAAACATATGCTCAGATCCATAAACATTTAATTAAAGATAATGCTAATTTAATTGTAGTGTTTAAACAAGACGAATTAAATCTCAAACACGTTTTTTCTGACCATGTTGCTGCAGACATGACTTTCGATCAATTTAAAAGTATGTGTGGAGAACGCTGGAAAGAGAAGTTCGGATTTCTAGTGATAAACAAGGATTGTGGTATAAATGAGGGGAGATATCGCATAGGATTAGATATATATATATTAATGTAAGTGAAATAAATGAAATCAGTTGTTAAAAGACAACCATGACAAGAGCATGGATGTAAAGCAAAGAAAGAACTAATCAAAGTTAGGAAAGCGGTAAAGAGGAAATTGCAAATGTTAAAGGAATCGACAGCAGGACAGAATCTCCTGCTGCAGCAAGCATATCAACCACTTACAAAATCGCTTCTTAAGTTGAAAACAGAGCTGGGTGAAGAGATCAAAAAAGAATTAAAGCCAGAAGTGAGTAATTGGTCGAAAGGCGACATTCCAGCTTCGTCAACACCAATAAAAATTAGAAAGCTTGACCCTTCGAATGCTCCAGGTACCTTACTACCAGGTGCTCCTTCATTCTGAAGGGAAGCAAGTGTTTATGAAAGTGACTCAACAACGGGTCATGAAACACAGAACAGGATAATGATGAGTTTGAAGAATGCGTACGTAGACTATATCAATAGCTCTCGATTTGCTGATT
Organism: Agrilus cyanescens; assembly: GCA_947389935.1. Classification (NCBI taxonomy): domain Eukaryota; kingdom Metazoa; phylum Arthropoda; class Insecta; order Coleoptera; family Buprestidae; genus Agrilus; species Agrilus cyanescens. The sequence continues at coordinate 11,883,896 of OX376707.1, read as the reverse complement.
ATTTGGAAGAATTCGATCCTCTACCTCGAGACTATATAGAAGTAATTATTAAAGATTATGAAGGTGGCACATTTAACACTGACGTTCTGAATCCCTGTATTGATAAAGTTCGATATGAATGAGATTCAAATAAATTTTTTATTGGTGATTCTGAACTGGATTTTGACGGACTAAACGTTGTAATCGATGGAAAATTTAAATACATAGGTACTGTGGGATTATACGAGCTACTCTTTAAATTACGTTCTGAATATCGGACATTGATTAAAGAAAGGAAAGACTACGCCGATATATTAAAACGTACGGGAGCAGTTTACAAGTTAAGACAGCAAACATCGAAATTTTCTAAAGGTGGAGGATTGTCGTTGTTGACATACAACGAAAAACCGATCGAATACAAATATTTTGATGACGTTAATGAGTTGTGTGATCATTTAAGGTTATTGGTTGCTTCTCAGCATGCAGGCAACACAAATCATGAAAACGAAATTCTATCAATTTTAGAAGAGTTGCGTGAGTGCAATATAATCGTATAAACAAATTATTAAGCTTATTAGTTAGACAATGACGATTGATAAGTTCGGACGTGCGTTAGAAAAAAAAAAACGATTGTTTTCGCAAGCATTCAGCAATGTTCATGATTTCAATCATAACCGCTTAACAAGAATCGGTGATCCTCAGCAGGAGCATTGTGCTGTGAATGTACGATTTTTGGAGGAGAAGGTGCAACGTCTGTTTTCGCAAGATGATGTAACCGATATTAGACAAGCATTCGATAAGGTGTTGTATTTTGTTGATGTGGCTTATAGGCGTATTACACATTTGAATGAGCCTACTGCAGGGTTTCGTGCAGCTACTAAAATGTATGTAGATGAGAAAGATAGGTTAACAAAAGAGCATATCAGAATCGAGTGTGAAAAGGTAAAGGATCGTGCTGTCAGTGAAGGTGTCAGAAGGATGAAGGATTTACGAGAAGAATTGAAAACAGCTGTCTCCAAAAGTGGTGAAATGATGATGAAAACTTTTAGTAATAAAATAGAGTTAGCGATGTTAGCGATTAAAAATTTGGAAAGAGAACTTGAAAAATATAATACTGACAGGGATAAAGAAATAACCAACAAAGTGAACGATATAATAGAAAAGAATGGTGTCAGAATCATGGACGTCTTTTAAACAAAAGTAAAACTAGAGCGTAAAAATGTAGAAGCGTTTGTTAGGAAAGGGGATGAAGAGGTATCGAAGAAATTGAAGGCGGAAATTGTGCAAGATATGAAAAATGATATAGATACGAGTTTTGAATTAATTAAAATCGTGATTCAGGATGAGTGTAAAAAAGTTAAGGAATTTGCAGAGAATGAAATTCAAGGAACCAATAAAAAGAAAGATGATCTGAAAAACGAATTAGTGGTAATGGTGGAATCACTAAAAAAGGAAGCAAAGGAGCTGAAAGTAAGGCTAGGTACCCTACAACAACAAAGAGGAACAGGTAGTGCAAAGTCGAGCAGTTCTAAACCAACAACAACAGCTCCGTCCATGTAGTTCTTCATTATAAGGAAAATGTTAAATGTGAAAGAAGAACTAGTGAAAGAACTGCATAAACCTGCGAGAATTAATTTTACACGTCGTAAAGTGATAGTGAAAGGATTAGATGATCTTCATCAAGCCGATTTAGTGGAAATGATTCCGTATGCGAGAGAAAATAAAGGTGTTAGATACGTTTTCGTTGTAATAGACGTTTTTTCAAAATTTGTGTGGGCTGAAGCAGTAAAACGCAAAACAGGTGAATATGTGGAAGGGCTTTACAGTTAATTTTCAAAAGAAGTAAACGTATTCCTAAGAATATGCAAACTGACTTGGGAAAATAATTTTACAACGAACAAGTGAAACGAGTTATGCAAAAATATAAAATTAACCATTACTCAACGTATAGCACCAAGAAAGCGTCGGTTGTGGAACGGGTAAATCGAACACTAAAATCAAAAATGTGGCAACGCTTCAGTTTACAATGATCCTACAAATGTTTGAATATATTACAAGATATAGTAACCGACTATAACAATAAGGTTCACAGAACTATCGGAATGAAACCAAGCAAAGTCAATAGACGAAACGAAGAAATACTTTTGAAGAAGGCTTACAACAATCCGGAAAAGGTGGATTTACGAAGAATTCGATTTAAAGTGGGAGACCGATTACGAATAAGCAAATATCGCGAATTGTTTAACAAAGGTTATACACCTAATTGATCCAACGACCTATTCACAATAACTCGTATAAAACTGTCTGATCCAATTACGTACTACCTAAAATATGATAAAGGGGAAGACATAAAAGGAGGATTTTATGGTTTGGAATTACAGAAAGCTGCACATGCTGACATTTATTTAGTGGAGCGAGTATTAAGACGTAGAGGTGACAAGGTTTACGTGAAATGGTTAGGGTTAGACAAATCTCATAATAGCTGGATTCATAAAAAAAAGTTTTGTAATTTGGTTACAAATTTTTAAATAAATAAATGATGAAACATTTACGAATTTGTTTACCCCCCCCCCCTCCCACAAACAATGATTATAAATAAGATTACACATGGTGAGTGTCGTCAGTTGCAATCGCCAGTTGCCGCATTGAAAGTTGAAGACGTAGTAATAATCGTAGAAAATTATGTAATTGAAGTGAAATTTTTCAAAGAGAGTTTCATATCTGAGAGAAAACTTTTGATAGCTTCAGAGTTAGAAAACGTAGTGCAAGAATTTGAGTTGAAAGGTGCATACGATAAACTTGTAATATCAGGCTATTTAGTAAACGAGGATAGCGACCCAGACGACTTAGAAATCAAATTTCTCTAAAAAAAATGGATTCCTTATCATATGAGTTGTATCAAGCGGAAAGGCAAGTCCTCGTTATCAATTTCCGCAGAGCAATATTATCCAATGATTTAGATCGAATTAAAGTGGTGTGTTCGAAGTTGGGAGTAGAAGTCCCGAAGGAGGTGTTCAAATGTTTAACAATGTTGCAAGACCCATCGTTTGATGTTTTGTATTTCATTTTCGAAATAAAACGTCGGTGTGACACATTCGTTGATGATTTTTTAAAAGCTTGCGGTGAAAAAGTGGAAATATTCGGCGATGAAGTTCAAGGGATTTTAAACAAAACGAGTTATAATTACACGCGGAATGAAGTATATTTTCTAAGGGAAATGCTAACAAACGGATCAGTTCTAGCTAGAAGCAAATGATTCTCCATCGTTAAAATAAGGAAAACGTATACAACATTGTTAAAGTCTGTAGATGATTTAATAATGGATATAGCGTACTATGCACAACCGAAATTTTTAGAAAAGTGTATTAAGCTCATCAACTTGTTCCGGCATGCATATTCCTTAAGTCCAAACATTAACGGTCGTCATCAGACAGTGATGAGGTGGATAGAAGAAAATAGTTTACGAGAAGGAACGGAAAAGGCTCCTGGTTGGCAAAGTGGTCCTGACTGGCAAATGGCCATCAACTAGTATTGAAGACTATAAGAAAACTTATTCATTGTTAATGTTATTGACTCAATAAATTGTAACAGCTAAAAAATTCAGTGTTTTCTTTCTATATTCAGGAAAAATGCAGCTTCTAAAACAAAAAAATAACAAAGCTGTGATATAAAGTTCTTATTTTATTTTTAAACAGACATGTGGGTATAATTACTATTGGGTATAAAATTGTAAATATAACATCGATACATTATTTACATATACACATACAATACACCAGCTGATTAATATTATATAAGATGTTCATAAATGGTATCAATATATTCGTCGGGAAGTGAGGAAGCCTGAAACAGTTTTTGAATAAAATATTCCCCAACGGTTAAGTTGTCGGTATACGGTTGATGAAAATTTTGGATTAATCGATCGATTTTACTATCCTGCTTTGAAATCGAATTTTCCGATTTTTTTATGTTATAATGCCCCCAAGGAAGCGTATTAGTTGTTTTCGGAATTAAGAAACGTTTATCATCATTAGGGCAAATAGCTACTCTAGTTTTCATTTGTGTGAACATAGTGTGGAGGTCGGAGACGAAAATATTCATACTTTTTAGAATGGTGGAATCGTCCCTAATAACGCGAAGATAATCCTCAATACCTAGATGTAACTTTATAACGTTTTTCTTAACACCTTTAGCTTTTTAAACGACTTGATGAACCGATTCGACACAGTAAACTTTAGCTCCGGTTCCATAAAATGCTTTAATGGGATTATTTGGGAACTCGTCTTTAAATTTACGAACCACAGATGAGGTAATGGGAATATCGAAACAATTATCGCGCGGATAATTCGAAGTATCAAAGTGTTGAATATTTTCGATAATATCCCGATAGAAGTTTTCCGTGACTACTTTAAGAATGAAGGAATCGGTATCCATGTACATCAAAGAAACGTCCTGTTGATATTTTTGTTTAAGAAACCTGTAGTAGAAGTCATACATAACAACTTTAGACAAATCCAAAATAGTAAAACCTACATAGAGGTTTATCGTAAACAATGCGTAATTTATTCATCTGAATAGCAATGAAATTTGTTGTATTTTAGAATTTTTGAAATTGGGTTTAGCTATTAAATTCTCAGCTCCCAGGAAACGTCCTGAATTTTGCCAATGAGTAACCAGTTTCACATCGACTCGTTTATCAACGTTCTCCATCGTCTTTCCGAACGCGCTGTTATTCATTAATTTGAAGAACGATTTCCCAAATTTATTTTCAGACAAATTCTGTTTTCGGGTATTTAAATCAATGAAAGGTTTAAGCCAGTCAGACTGTTTAAATTGAATAACTCTATGAACTTTAATTAATTTTAATCCATTATGTAGGGCTTGTTGCAACGGTAGTTAATGAACAATATATTTTGTCTTATTCATAAGGTTCAGAATGAGCTTTCTAACACTACCATTAACATTAGCAGGAGAAATAATATTTTCAACTAAAAAGGGGAGATCAGCATGCAAATCATGGAGATGTTGGGGATATTGAACATCGACTTCTAAGACATAACCGTATTCTGAAGAAGCATCTAACGAGAGAATATTTAATTCATCAATTTCGGTTTCGGTTAGCCAACAAAAGTGTGAAAGAGGAAGCGGTTGACTCATACAATGCCCATACAAATTACTAGCATCTAAATACATTAAATAAGAGGTGGGAATGGAGACGTTGTAATCGGGGAGGTGAGGGTTGTTAGCGAAATGCATTCTTTGAACGCATTGACTTATTCCTCCACGTACCCCTTAAATTAACGCGAGTGAACTTTAACATGCTATCCCAGGCAAGCCCTGGAGCTGTATAATATTGAGCTGGGTCGAAATCATATGTAGCAGCACATATTTCTCGGAAATTCTCGAATACATCGGCTAATAAAAGAACATCTATTTTTAAATATAGGTCTGAATATTCTCCAAGAATTGAACATGAGAACGTATTCCAAACCTTTTTTGCTCGCTCGTAATCCTCATCGGAAATGGGAAGGGAAGTTAATTTATTGAAGAAATCGTCTTTCTGCGGATGCATTGTCTCATCAAGCTTAGAAATGTCATCCACGTAGGAATAAGGAAAAACACCCTTCCGTCGAACAAGCTCAAATTGTTGAGTATCTGGAAAGTACTTTTTCACTTGCAAACATTGAGGAGAATCTAGTTCTTCCGATAGCTTGTGGAGGGAAGAAGCCATGAAGCGAAAAGAACCGAGAAATCTGATCTTAACAAACACATTTTGACCTGAGTCATCTGTATCGGTTTGTACAACAACTCGTAATAATTTAGAAAAAGGAATGTATTTTTCTTTATTTTGAGCGATTACGGTCAATTTAACATCGTTCACAGCCATTTCCTTGATAAATAGGTGACAATCGTATCCGGAGAGGTTATGGAAAAAGACAGGTACAAAGTTGGGTAGTTTGTAATTTAAATTACATCTGGAGTGAGCGGCACCTATGCGAACTTTACCGGTCAAATGACAATGATCGCGGACCCGCACGTCGTCGTCTAGAAATGGTTCTTCGCAGATATTACAAGAAGTGGCCTCCGAGTAGAGATGCATTTCTTCATCTGTAAGGGGTAGCATGGGCGTTATGATCTTCAAATATCGGTGATAAATATCATAAACGTCTTGATCGAGTGTTTGAACAAATCGATTAACACAATCAGGTCCCCGATATGATCTAAATTTAGAGAGCGAATCATCAAAGGAGCACTTCATCAAGTAAGCGAAAGAATGAGGTTGATGTTTATGGGTAGATGTGGTAGAGTGCTTGTTAGTATCAGGTAAGCATGTATGAATTGGTTGCAATACGGTTTCAAAGTCTGCATATACAACAAAGGGTACTTTGATACGTTTGTGATAGTTTTCAAATTTTAAAATGTGGTTGGGGACGAACCTACCCATCTTATCCATCTTGAAATCTCCGTTAGGAAGGGTGGTGTAGACGTGGTTGCAGTCATGTTGTTGATGACGATGTAGCTGGACTAAAGTGGACAAGTATTGTAAACAACCGTCACATAAGAATTTGCGATGTCCTGTCTTGGAAAGCTGCTGAGAAAGTAAATGAGACATGTTCTTGATCCAACAGTAATGAGTTTTGCCTTTATCATCATCGAGTAGCAGTAGATTGAAATGCAATCTCCGTTCGATAGGTGTGTAGTATAGGGGTCCAACTATCTCCCAGATGCACCTCCCGTCTTTCAAAACGGATTCAGTACCGTAGACATTCACGGAACAGTGGTTCTTGGATTCAAATGTGGGAATATCTCTTAATTTCATAGAAAATTCAATACCGTCATAGTCCAAAGTACGAGAGTAATGTGGGTAGGAAATTGTTCTGTGTGGGTTTGCTTGCGCGGGGTGTAAAGCTGACGTTATTGCCCACGCAAAGCAGGCTTGATCATCGTTTTGCACATTTACAACAGCCTTCGTCAGTAGAATTTGTTTAGGTAAAGGAATATACGATGAGGCTATCAACGGATTGTACTTGTTGAAGTCGATTTCGAGGAAAAGACCCCTTTCTAAAATCCATCCTATAGAAAAGAGAAAAATTAGGTAGATTGTTTGTAACCGTATTATTAATAGAAAGGTAATGGATGTAAAAAAGAATAATCACCTGACTCTCGTTCTTAAAACTCGGAAGCTTTGTTGTCGAGTATCTCAAAAAAAGTTTTGGAAAATATTGGAAACATCGGTCGACTGAGTCACAACTTTGTTATTTGTGTTGAACGATTTAATTTGTAACATTTGCTTAGTTTCGTGCACATAACGTCCAAAAACTTCACGATTTATTTTAACCGCATCGTAGAGATGGATCTGATTACGTACAACACGCAAACATTTGTCGAGGACATCATTAAAAAAGTCAGTATAAGACAGGAAGTACTTCGCTGTCGTAATACGAAACGATGCTATCTTGTTAGCGAAAGCAGAGTAGAGAAAGCAGATTCCTTCCTCCAGAGGTGAGCAGCAAGTTTGTTTATGTTGTAAGGTGCGCACATGACCGTTGTATGAATTTTGCGGTGTCACAGGTGTCACACCACCGGTCGGTGGACAGGCAGATGCAGCACAGTTGGGTTTTTTGCTCGGTATAGACGATGTAGCTTCGTGTTGCGCTCGTTTACGACATGAAGCGTTTTGATGTCTTTTTAAATTGTCAGATCGCGTAAAGGAGGTATGACAGTCCGGACAATGAATCATATCGACAAGTTGCAAGAGACGTTTCTCAACAAAGACTGAAGACAACCGTTGGGAGAGGTAAATTTAATAGTTTAAGAAAATGGGAGGGAGAAAGGGAATTTGAAAAAGGATGAGGATCTTAAGAGAGGGGATAGAAGATATTTAAGAGAGAAATGTAGAAGTTTAGGTTAGGTAAAATGACTGAAAAGGTAGAGTGTGGTGTTGCCGAAGTGCCCGTCATTACCCTAGACGAGTCAGAGCTGTCGGCGATGTTAGAGCAGTTCTTCCCCAACGATGAGTTAATTGGTAAGTCATCATCGTCCAGTGGAGGAGAGACGAGTGTAGGAGATGTGGTTTCGGAAAAGCCTGTCGCTAGTACATCGCGAACAGTGGCAGGGGGCGTTAAATCCATAGTTATGAAACCGAAGAAACGGACGTACAACAGAAGAACTTCGAGCGGTCCGTGGGATTGTTCAAAGCTTGTGGACCAAGTTAGGGAATCAGTGAAGACTCTTTAACGTGAAAAACGTAAACGTGAAGGAGAAATAAAGGATCATCACACGAAGGACGCTCTACTGTTGGAGCAGATACATCGAAAAAAGAAGGAGTTTGAGGACCTGAAGAAAAGTCGAGAAAGCAGCAGCAAACTGGTGGTGGAAGGTAGAAAGCGAGTAGAAGAGGTGGAGCAGCAGTTAGTTTACGCACACATTTATTGGATATATTTGAATGAAATTTTGCAAAAGAAACATGAAATAAATGTATGTAATGTATTATAAATTTTATTTTAAATTGATAAATAATACACATAAATATTGTTGGGGTTTATTTCTACGGGTGTCCCGTTGAATACAATAAAATAATGCATGTTATAGGTTCAGCCCCCAATATTGACTGTGTCACCGCAGCTTAACAATCTAGGTAGCGTCCCTATAATAATTTGCTCAGAGCTCGATTTAATACCATTGTCATAATTAAATTATTACTAATTTGCTCAATATCAACAAAAAGAGAATAATACACTATCGCAGACTTCGAAGCATTGGACTGGTCAGTCATAATCTTAACGATCAGATGTAAAGTGACTGTGAAATAATTCGGTTAAGACGGACCCGTAATGCGCGACATTCGAATAATAATGGTGCAAGTTTGAATCGAGAAATTGTCTGTGGTAAAACTAAAAACCGGGTTATGTTAATGTTGTTGAATATCTTAATTATTAAACAGTTACAGGTAAACATACACTAGTTAGGTTAGGTAACACACACTAATAGAATATACGAGAGAAATGCACACTATTCATGAAATACTTACACCTACTATTAATAAATTAAATAAACAACTGAATCGTTTCGAATAATTAAATATTATAGCGCAATTTACTTAATTTTTTTCTTCTAAAAGCAATAAACGACAAGTTTAATTTCCTGACATATATAAACCATAGAATATGTTATAACTACTGCACTACCACTCATATGTTTGGGTACGTTCATTTATACTGAATCTATTTACAGCGTTATTTCTAAACCGATCTAAAGGAAATAAGATATTTAAGCCTTTCAAATATGTATTTAATTGTGTCGGCGTCTACCAACATGATTAACTTTGTTAAAATAAAATAAAACAAAAAGAATTCCACATTTAATCACATATATTGCTATACTTCTTCTGAAGATGCTTATGTATACTCGAAACAATTGTTAAGCAGTATATGTGATTAAAAGTGGAATTCTTTTTGCTTTATTTTATTTTAACAAAGTTAATCATATTTAAGCATGGTAAAAATATAAAACTAACACTATGGGCATTGAAATTCAGCAGTTATCGATAATTAGAATAGATGTTTAACTGCAAAAAGAATAAATTTTATACTTGATAAATGAATCAGATTGTCAAACATGGGTAGTATAAGTTGCAACGCTTCAGAAAACTGTAAAAGAACATTGTTCTGAATAAATCATAATGATCGCATTTTACTTTTAGCGAATTTATCTTTCCTGGGACAGGTTGTGTTTAGGTAAGACGAGGTTGAAAACTGGGGTAAATATATAAATAATCTTAACGATCAGGTGTAATTATCGGTAACATTATAATTATTGATGACATTATTTTTATCAGTTAAGGACAAGACATGTGAAAACAGCGAAAGTAGGTAATTTGTGTACATTTTATTACCAACTTTGCAGCTCCTTCTTTCACCCCACTACTCATCTTCCTCCTCCGAATCGTATAAATACCATCAGATTTCATTCTTTCGGCAGAAGACTTCTTCTCGTTACAACAACAACTATATATTCAACAAGTACACATTCAACAATTGCGATGCACTACTTCATTGTATTCACCGGAACACCTCTGGAAATCAACCCCAACAAATTCTTTGTATTACTCCACCAGCAGTGGGAGACATCGGGAGGGACGACCACCACTGTGACGATTAAGGACAAAATGCCTCCCGTGAATTTCCACCTGGAACTGGAGAAGCATCTCCGACTGTTGTCGGTTCAGGGTTCTGGATTATTACAATAGGTAAGATACGGAATATGCGTAGCATCGCATTTTTATATTTAAAAATATATGGGTAGTATAAGTTGCAACGCTTCAGAAAACTGTAAGAGAACATTGTTCTAAATAAATCATAATGATCGCATTTTACTTTAGGTGAATTTATCTTTCCTGGGACAGGTTGTGTTTAGGTAAGACGAGGTTGAAAACTGGGGTAAATATATAAATAATTTGTTCTTTTACACTTTTTACATCGAACCAACATTATCTTCCTCTTTCATATACACTACATACCCCCACCTGAATGCCCACCATTCTCCCAACCCTCTTTCTCCCTATTTAAATCATTCACTCTCTGTTCACAACACTATTCCTTCTCCAACCTTCCTCATAGCAACATGATGTTTCTGAACCAAGTACAAAGTACTCTCCTCCCAAACAATTACTCATTACCTGGACATGCTATCATTGCTGTACAACCGTTCCGACAGGTGGTTAAATCCTCTATCACCTTCAAGGTTACCACTAAGTTGCAGTGTCAGCAATGTCTTCAGCTATGTTCTAGCACGAAAGGCTTTGTTTGTCTTTCTTGTCGGTTTATGGAACCCTCTGAGTTTTGTACTAGCTGCAAAACTTACTCGGAAGATATTGTAAACCGAACTTGTCCTAATTGCAGATCAGGATACCTCTGCGATAAGACCGGTTTGTTTTATGAGTCCTCACAGTATCATACCTTGTAGTGCTACATTTGCGCTTCATAGTATGATAGGGAACAAGTCCGCAACGACCTAAAAAGTTATTCTACAGAAGAGTTCACACTCTCGTAGTTGTCTTATTCCTTTCTCATCCTTTCCGACTGTAACACATGCGAAACATCGGTTTGTATACTCAACTTTTTCCAATCCCACACCACTCTTACCCCACTTCTTAGGTCACCCCACTCATCCCCTCTCTTCCTTCTTCCTATTTAAGCCGTTGCAACTGTGTAGCACACATCACTGCATGAGTACGGTTCACTCGTTCAACATGAACCTTTCTCATGTTTCACTTGTCGTTAATCCTTTCGGACAGACAAGTTCCTTAAACTTTAACCGGTTGCAAAGTGGATATGGTTGACGTCTTCGTGAAAGCTGTACGGCTAAGACACGATACTGTTGCATTGAATATATTACTAACGCACACCTGTTTTTTGTCAGAGAGTATCACATGTACATCTACCTATAAAACGCTGTGAGAAGATTGCCGGTTCTAAAACAAGGACGGGGGAGGTTTTAGAATCGGAAGAAGGTTGTCGGTTCTGAACAAGGACGGAGGAGGTTTCAGAACCGGCTATCATACCCTACTTTATACTTATACTAATTCCACTTATTCTAATTTTTGAGCGTATGCTAAACCTCGCAAACATAATCCTGTCCTTGTCAAAATTAAATTTTTCTAAAATAATCTTTTCATCGATTGTTAGATATTTAATTTTTCTTTTCTGTTTTAGTTGTCCAATTTCGGCTAGTAAAAATTCTTCGCACGATTTTTCTGTTTATTTTTTTAGTGTTTCTATTAATATTATTATACATACATATATGATAATAAAACGAACCCGATCATAACAACTGTTTATTATTTCGGTTTTAGTAATGATTATTACTTTTTAAATGGATATTTAAGGATGGATAATCCCACATAATATTAGCACAATTGTTTTGGTGAAACAAAAAGTACCTATCCTTTTTTGTATTGGGTTTAGTGTAATTAAAATATGGTCTCATATTGATTGATAGAAGACACTTCAGGGAACTCCGCAAAATCAGATAGGATTGTAAATAAGGTTCTATTAGGTTTATGACAATATCCAATTACAGCTTGATAAAATATAAGTTGGGAGAGAACTACCAGCTATAGGGTTGTCCCAATGAGTTAACGGGGGTGTAATCAACTGTAACTCGAGTAAGGGGGGTACCCTCACTTTTCTAGTTAAAATCGAGACAAGAAAAACAAACAAAAATTAACTTTCCAAAAATCTTTATTTATTTATTTTACTCGAAGAATTTGGCTGTGAATGTGAATCGTCTAGTGTTAGGACCTTTTAATTACGTTGTGTTAATTGAATGTAGTAAGATAGATTCTTTTATAAGTTCCGTACAAGTTATATGTGTTAACAAAGAAAACATAAGAAATTTGAACCACGTGATTTATTTACATTATATACATATTGACAATTGCCCTTGGTATCGGTTCGGGAAGACAAGCACCTTTTTCTTTTACCATAGAATTTAGGGTTGGGACAGATGTACTATCAAAGACATTTAATAGCCAAAGTTATGTGTTGGTACAAAGTTCGAACATCGTCAAAACAGTGCAACAACGAATTGTGTAGGAAAAACCCTCGCATGTTCGTCTTGAACTGGGAGAAGGAAAGTCGTGCAGATCGTGAACTTTAACCGTCGAAAAAGCCACAACCACTGTAAGCCCATGGGCTACCTTGGTAGGCCATGTTAGAATACCTGTTGTCTGAAGATGCCATCTCACGGGAGTTTGTATATAGTTTGTTTGTTGGTAGGAGTCGGGCACGCATGGTAACCACGAAACCTTTATAATTTTGTCGTACACGTCACACATGGTGAACATAGCCCTATATTTGTTTGGCGAGACACGTCACCTTGGTGAACATAGCCTCTAATTCAGATGGTTCGAGACACGCCACTCTTAGTGGACGTCGCCTCTATTTTATGGCAGTTCAGAACAACAGAGTATGTCAACTCACTCGACTTCCCTCTCTCTGATCAAGAGTCCTTCAATTAAGAGTTTCGCCTAAATTTAGACAACTGCAAATCTGCTATCTTTTTAAACACATCTGTTTCCAAGGCAAAACCTCGAGATGCTCAAACAGTGTTAGTGGTTCAAAGCAAACCAAAACGGATACCTTCAACTGAAAGAATAGATACCGCCAAATTGGTCTAATTACGGTAGCTACACGTTCACCTGAATTAATCATAGGAGCGTAAACCGTAGATAGATCCTTTTAAACTCCTGCCGCCCACAGCTTCAGGCCAATTTAGTCAACATCTACGTTTACGTAATTTTATAGGTAAATATACCAATGTTAGAATGAACCCATTCTAAAACAGCTGATCAAAACTTCTCAGGCTATACTGATTTAATATACCAAATTAAAGTGCTTGTCTTACACCTCCCTAGTACCAAGGAACAGTACATGAATCAGTGAAGAATTGTACATGGTCCAAAAAGGACTCGAATTAGACAATTGTATCTTAAAATTAATGACACCAGATAATCGCAATCAAACAGAATAAAATATATTAACCCTGAAGGGTAAAATAAGACAATGGTAGCAATGCAATTCAAAACGAAAGTAACAGTAAATAAAATCATAAATCTGGGAAAGTTAAACGACCTCAAAATACGAATAAAATATCGGTCAGTAAGTTACCCACCTTTGTATTGTATGTCATCGGCATTGGCAGCGTCTGGCTCGGGGTTGATGGGGGGGCGACCGCTAATGGGGTAGTTTATGGTACTCAACGGGTCGGTTCGGCGGCGGCGTCAAACAGTAAGCCTCTTCGGACAATGTTTGGTATGCAGGTGCCAGTAGCGGGGATGTATACGACTTAAATCAAGGGTGGCGACAGTAGGAAACCAGGTTACGACCACGGGAATAGACTGAATTGAACCAATCCCCAGGGGATGTTGGACTGCGCAAACCAACAGCCTTTTAACTCGTTCAATAGAAATTAAATTGCGTTACAGGACCTCTTATACTGCAGATCGAGATAGGCCGTTTTCCGACCAGGACTCGCAACAGTTCGAATCCCAGCACAATCGTAGCAAATGCTTATTTGACCTCTTATCCTGCAGATCGAGCTAGGCCGTTTTCCGACCAGGACTCGCAACAGTTTGAATCAAGTCAGAGATAGTGAGCCAACAATATTCAAGCTCCCTATGAAATCCTGTAAATACTCGCGGCTATTTATACCCAATTTCTACCCTCTTCATCACACGAATTCTGCATCTCGCGAGCTTCCCCTTACGTTCCTACATCCCTAACAAGCCTATCAAACGACACCACGAGCGCGGATATTTCTGTCTCACTTTTGGATAATGCTCTCTCCTTCGTTCTTATTGAAACGTGAATTCCCAGCGTCCGTAGATATTCCCTTTTCCTCTCTACACCCTCGCCTAACTTCTAACAGAAAGATCAAATTCGCAGACTTTCCCTTTCGCTTCTCTAAGGCCCTCTCGCTCATTCCTATTACCAACCCTAAGCGCCCTAAGGTGTTCCTTTGACCCTCCTATATACCAGAAACTCCGAGGTACGCCGTTTACGCCAAGTGCATGTTTCCAGGGTGAAATCTGTCCTTTTCGTACTCATTAAGTCCGAAAAGTATTTTAAAAGAAATTATTCAATCTTATTCTCATTCCAAATAAAATCAGAAAAATAATCGAAATTAGAAATACGAAATAAAAGAAATATTGTGACGAAGTGACAAAAATACCTGCTATTAAATTAAATAGCATTATTATCAGATAAAAAACCACCTGCTAAATAAATAAATATAAGTGAATTATTTATAATATGGTAACACCCGGGTGCGGGTGGTTACACAACCATTGATGGGATAAACGATTTGTTTATCAGGTAAACAAGCACGCATGACATGCTGACAATCTGATTTGTCCATCGGTATATTAATTAATCTATGTAAGCTGTAGTGAAAAAATGCCAATTTGTGTTGCATAGGGTGGTATGAGTTAGCATGTATGATGGTATCTTTATAATAAATGGAGAAAACTTGTTTGTTGTTAACATTTTTTACAGTTAGATCCAGAAACTTTATTTTTTGATTTTCTTCCAGCTCCATTGTGAATTTTATTTTGGGGTGAATGTTTTTTTATAAATTTAAAAAGGTTGGAAGTAGTCCATTGGAACCCTTAAAGCATATTAAAATGTCATCGACATATCTATACCAATAACAGCATTGTTTAAAAAGAATATTTTTACTGATTTTGGTTTCTAGATTATTCATGAAAAGTAACGGTCTCAATGGATTTCCCATAGCAAGTCCTTGTTGTGAATAATAAACGTTGTCAAATTTCAAGAAATTTTGTTTTAAACAAATATCCAAAAGGGACATTAGCTCGTATATTATGGTTGGGTTTACCTGCTTGTTTATTAATAGTGATTCTACTAATTTACTGTTTATAGGAATATCTAATGTTGAAATGTTATTTATAAGTACAAAGGAGTTATTAATGGAAAATTAATTACTTTGAACATGTGTGCATTTGTTTTAAACAGTTTTTCTATGTAATGATTTTGAACACATGTTTTAAACGTTTCAAATTTGTTTTATATAATTTTTTTCATCAGTTGGCTGACTAATCAGCCGTCTATTCATGTAACTCACTGTTTAGCCCAATCTTCTTACAGGCAAAAGGCAAAGCGTTTGCCGAACATAGAAACTACATATCTTCTTGTCGGAATTTCTTTTCCTAACCCATTTTTATAAATGTATAACCCCACAATTTGGTGAACGTGTGAAACATATTTTTTCAACCAAGACCATCACATCTATCTAATAATATTTTTTGCTTTCTGAGAAGCTAATCGACTCAAATTTTTTTTAACAAAACGTAACACCCCTCAAAAACATTAAATTACAAATATTAGACTACTAACTTACCTCATTTTTTATAAGAAAAAACTGCGGAAGCGAAAAGTATTTTCACGAATTTTCGTACACCATGTAGTATTTTTCAAAAACGGATGCCGCCCTTTGGAAAATCCCTATTTTCACAAAATTTATGTTTTATATATTATTTCCTATAAGGTACTATTTCAATAGATAAACGAGGTTTGTTTCTATTAATAAATGATGTTTTCCTTATTTAAAACCTAGAACGAATACTTTGACTCCGGTGATGCCGAATTCCCTCCCGCAGGTAGTTTTGGTTAAAATATAGATAGTCGAATTCCCTCTCGGGTACTAGCCGAGTTCCCTCCCGTTAATATCAGCTCCAATAATTAAGTTAACGACTACTTACCGGTTTTATTTATCGAAAATAAATATATATTTATAGTGCACGGAAATATTAAGACAGTTTTTTGTATTTTATGACAAAAATACAAAAAACTGTCGTAACACTTCTGTGTGTATTTCAATAGGTTACGGTTCAGGATGGGTGTGTTTACATTTACATACTCCTCACTTTTTCTCAACATTTGTATTCGTAACACACTAAGAATAACCTCTTTCAAAGTTTAAACAAACAAGCAGTATCATGACCGATGGCTAATTCCAACGGAATTATATTCGGGAGACCCCCCTAAACACCCCCTGCAAATTGTGATGTGAGGCTGTATTATTTAAACAACTCTATGACTTTATAGTGGCAATTAGCACTCAAGGTCATCCGCCGCCGTTGGGAGGCAATTGATGTATAATTAGGAGGGAATTCGACATACCGAAAATTTTAACCCTAATTAAAAACAGGTATATGGGAGGGAACTAGGCATTATCCTTTTACTCTACCTTAGAGAATTTAAAGTATGTTTAATATGTTGTTTCCTCTTTGTTTAAATCACTGTAAAGCACTGTTTAAAACACTTTAATTTAAAACAGGTTTTACATTGATTGTGTTTTGAACAGCGATTGTATACGGAACTTTTTTAGTCTAGAAGTCAAGGGATAGGTTATCGTGCAAAAATTACAGCAACATCTTCCAAAATTAATATGCAATTTTTTCCTACTTTCTTTCATTGCCTCTAATAAATTCCACTGCTCAAATCTATTTTTTCTACTTACATTATCATTTAATTTGAATGTGTAGTAGGTATGCTAACTTATACACTCATTAAAGCGATGTTCTCAAATCTTGTTATTTTCTATCTCTTCAAAAACACGTGCACAAGTCGTTGAGCCTTGAATTTTGGGCGGTAACAGTTTTACGCAAAAGCAAGTTCTCTAATACCACGTTTTATTATTATCTTTTTAAGTTACCTAACGTGACCTAACTTAACCCCTAACATAAATTATTATTAACAGTGGCAAAACAATTAAATTAGAGACCTACTGTTATTTATATTTCTGCAAGTGTTTGGTTATTTGTGTAGGTACTTATGTTTCTTAGTTATCGAGTAATTATTATCGCTTCTCAATAGAAATCGAAGAAGGTTTAATTAGTTTTTACTTCCTGTATATGTATATATACATGTTATTTGCTAATGCTACCTAAATTTTTAAAAATTTTTTATTTACAAATGTACGTACACGCCTTTAGTTCATAGATGCTCTTTGACTAAAAAACATCACCCACTTACGAGTTATAGGATAAAGTTGCGTTTTTTTAAATGGGGATTATAGTTGACTACGCTTAATGAAAAAAGACATTTGTTTTTCTCTATTCAAAAATATATAACATGTGGGGGGTCTCTCTTGTTATGTAAGCGCACAATAACAAAAATATTCTTTTTGTTGCTTCTTTTCTGCTTTTTTATGTTTGTTTCTATCAGACATCTGTCATCTATATTCTTTTGTCATTTAAAAATGTCAATAAACTTGCAATTCTATAATTACATCCTGTTTAAATATAAAATTATAAAAAGTCATCGAACATTACAAAAACTATGGAATGTTAAAATGTGTTATTTTTAATAACAATCATTCTAATTTATAAAAAACATATGTGTAAACTGGACTTTTATTTTACCTAATCACCGGAAATATTTGAAAATCCTCCGTGGGTCAGGTCAGAGCAGTTTACCTCCGGCAGTGTCCGATTCAATGCAATCAGACAGACGAACATTAATTACATGTAATAAAGAATAAAAATTACTGTCCTGTTAATATTACCAATTACGTAAGGTACTCACCGGGGGTTCTCTTCCCCCTCACAAATACTCATATGTCTAAATCGTGATACCCAGTTATCATATCGACATCAACTAAGTTTTAAAGTTAATATTTACGTATTAACATAATATCATGGTTATCTTCAATCTTCAACTACTAGCTAGAGTCACCTGAAAAAGTAGAGGCTTCCCCGGACGCCTGTACACGGCATCCCAATGCATCGTAACCCGAGGATTACGATTACATGTCAACGAGGATCTCATAACGCCCTTATTATGAGTTTCGGATCTCTCGAGGAACCATGGCACTTTTGCCAGGCACGTGTGCACCAGAGGGCTAATTGAGCTCTTCAATAACTTCACAAACATATACAAATACATCTACCTATATGATCATTGAATACTTAATAGCTTGTTACTTTTACTGATCATTTAAATCTCTGTACACATTATTAACATTGCGTATTTACAACTTACTCTTTCTGTCACTCGTCACACTGTCTACT
The DNA here is from genome assembly GCA_947389935.1 of Agrilus cyanescens. NCBI lineage: Eukaryota > Metazoa > Arthropoda > Insecta > Coleoptera > Buprestidae > Agrilus > Agrilus cyanescens. The sequence goes on along the minus strand of OX376707.1, from coordinate 11,865,322 downwards.
TGATCTCGTGTGTTTTCTAACTCAATAATAATCAAACGTGGCTGTAATTATTTATCCCATCAAAAAGGCTTTGCTCATTACATTATCATACATAATATAATGAATTGAACATTCATAACAAAATCAAACGTTACATATGTTCTATTTGTTATTCCGAAAGACATCAACATGATCCAATGTAAACTATAAAGACAGTGATTTCCAAGAAAGTCCTCATAATTTAAATATCTTTGTAACAATAAAATGCTTCTTCCTAAAATAATTGGAGGTTTTTTTTGTTAGATGGAAAAATGATATACGATATGGGTGGAATGTCACCGTACGTAAAGGAAATCGTGACCTATAAAATTGGCACATTGCTTACCTCTGAATTCATGGAACATCCCGCATTTCAGGAACTTCTTAATCTTGAAGATCAATTTGATGTGATAATTTTAGAGAGATTTATGAATGAAGCACTCCTAGGACTCTCACATCATTTCAAAGCTCCATATATTCTGCTGGGAACAATTGGATACTCTCGTTGGACCAACGAGCCAGCTGGTAATCCAGGATCACCTGCATATATTCCCGACATGTCTCTGGATTATACCACGAACATGAGTATATGGCAGAGATTACACAACACCATTTTCTACAGTTTCTCTCAATTATATTTCCATATGTTTGTAATGCCTGAACAAGGAAAGCTGTTAGCAAAATACTTTCCAGAAGCTCCTCAGTTGGAGGATTTATATTACAATGCTTCATTAATATTTTTAAATACTCATCTCAGTATAAAATACGCAACCCCTTCCGTGCCTAACATGATCGAAATTGGAGGTTTTCATGTTAGTCCTCCTAAAAGTTTACCCAAGGATCTTCAGAATTTCTTTGACACTGCTCCCAACGGAGTTATTTATTTTAGTTTAGGTTCGGTTTTGCTAGGAAAAGACATGCCAGAAGTTACAAGAGATGCGATCTTAAGAGTCTTTTCAAATCTTAAAGAAAGAATACTTTGGAAATGGGAGGCCGAAGCAACGTTCACTGTACCAGCCAATGTAAGGTTAGAAAAATGGCTTCCTCAGAATGATTTATTAGGTAAAATATCTTTATTTTTATGAAAGTAATTTAATTTAAAATTTTCAATCTGTTGCAACAGTAAATAGTAACTCTGAACACCCACAACTGCAAAAACCGTTCAGTCAGAGAATAAGTGAATCTAACATATGAAGCTTATTTTCGGTGGAGTTTTAAAAGTACAATTTATGAATAAATGGTCACAAATAAAGAGAAGGTTTTGTACTTGGAATAAGATTTAAGGAAGGTCGTACTAGTGATTCTAATTCGTTCGAAATATAGATACCGACACTTATCGTTACTTGTACTCGAAACGTGTTTAGATTTTCTACAATGCTCGTCAGATACATTTTTTTTATGCTTAAGACACGTTGTGTATAATCAACAGAATAAACGTACAAAGCGAAATTAAGACGACCATCGAAATCACACAACCACTTCCGAATTACGGGTCATATAAAAACCTAAAAAGCAGACTTTCAAATGTCATAAGAATATACTGAACGTAACCTAACCTTACCTTACCTAATCTAACACGACTCAACCTTACCTGCCAAACTCATTTTATTATTACTTTAGCAAAGAACCAAATTAATGTATAATAGTCCTTAAACATATAGGATGTGCTAAATATCCTTTAAATCTAATAGCAAATAACATATGGCTCTAGATTTCCAGTAGGTTTAAAATATTATCTTCTATTTTAAAATAATCTCTTTTAAACTTGTTGAACGGGGGCAGCGGAATGGTCGTTTTACTGTTGGAAGTGCCCACAGCTTTCGACAGAATGCTGACCAACAACGTTTTATTGTAAATCTATCAGCAATGCGACTGTATGTTCATTCACTCATTATACAGGGTGGTTCTGATATAAATACGGATTTATTATTACTAGTGTGACCTTCCATATACTCTCATTATTTGTTTTTAGTTTTCATTTGCCACCCATAACTTTAAAATTCTTTCAAAGGATTTCGGATCAAATAATATGCTTTATAATATGCTTCAGATTAATTAAATCTCCAGTGAAGTATATCACTTTGGGGGTCGAAACGCGTACCTATTGGGTTTGTATGCGTTGCAAGAGTCATCTTAATTTTGTTATAGCTCATCCAAACTTGAAACTGTTCATCACTCATGGAGGATTACTCAGTACTATAGAAGCAATTTATCATGGGGTTCCTCTACTAGCATTGCCTGTTTTTGCAGAACAGCTCATGAATGCTGCAGAGACTGAGAAGGACGGATATGGTTTGCAACTTCCGTTTAATAAGTTTGAAGAAGGAAAATTTAAGCAACTTCTTACCGAAATGCTTAACAATCTAAAGTAAGTACAATGTTGCTTACTATACCTATGCTGTAGTGCTATAACTTCTTAACGTTTCTTCTCTTTCAGATACAAAAATAATATCCAAATTCGTTCAAAAATTCTTAAAGATCAAGAAATATCTCCAATAGATCGAGCTATATTTTGGATTGAATATGTTATCAGGCATAGAGGTGCTCCTCATTTAAGATCGGTTACAATGAACTTGAAGTGGTATCAGTACTTGTTGCTTGATGTGTTAGCGTTAGCTGCTGTAATAATTTTCAGTATTTATCTTATAATAAAAACCTGTCTTTCAAAAATATTTTACAGAAAACGAAAGTCTACAAGTGATAAAAAGAAAAATTAGGGTTACTTATCTAGTATTAATACCTTTTTTGGCAATGGACTAAAGTCTAATACTGTTAGCATTAGGTGTATGAAGATTATTTGTTAAATAAATAGGTACCGTGATTTTGACTGCTTTTCAATTTGTTCCATAATATTTATTTATTTTTAGTTAATTTGTACTTCTTAGCAAACTAAATAAAAAATAAAATTCTTCGACTAAACCATTCAACTTAATGAAAAGACGTCATTTCGGTTACACACCACTGGCCATTGTCAAGAGAATTTAAAATTATTAAAAACTGAAGATAATTCTGGTGAATAATTCAAAATCGAAAATTAGACAAGTAGATTACTGAAATGAAATTAAAGTGTTATAACAACTATTAACAATGAAATATTTAATAGTGGCGTATTTTAAACACATTAAAATAAATTCAATTCAAGAACCAACTACAAATTACCACAAATTAATGTGGAAAAAGGTATTGTAACTATTATTGCGATTATAAATATAAAACTTATTTTAGGGAGTAGCCACTTGACACCAGTTGTGTTAAATGGAAAGATCATTGTAGAATTCAAAACATTAAAACCAAACCGCAAAACAGATTATTGGGTTCCTTGGGTTTTATTTTTCTTTTGAAAAGCCTTCTATAGTGTGATCTCATTTCTAAGGAATTGACTTTAACTACCGACTCGTTCTTATCATGAGCATATGATTTTCGCACTAAATTGTAAACATAAAGATTTTGTTTTGAAAAAAGTAGAAAATATTTACAGATTAAACTACCATAAGTACAATATCCTTCAAGATGATAAGTATCTATTAGCAATGAAATATTCCCATTAGTGTGACGGACATAAATCATCAATTAGATAGTACTAAAACCCTGGTTTCTTCATTACCTAGACACTTACGAGCTGAAACTGACACTGAAACGTAAATAAGCTGCGTGAAAACTTTTGTAAAATAATTTTTAGATAACAATTTTTTCCTGTTTTACAAATACAACTGGTTTTGTTCTCAATTAATTAATATAATTAGACATGTTTTCTTCTAATACTAGATTAATTTAAACATCACAATTTTTTTGTGTTGATTTAGTTGAATGTTACTTTAGTGATCTATTGTAGGTGTAATGTATAAATGCGGTACTACGATGACTATAATCGTATTTGTAATTCTATTCATTCATTTTCATTCTACTGCAGAAAATAGTTGCAAAAATATGTAAATATGCGCGTTTAAACTATTGAGTTCCTGGACACTTCAGGATAATGGGGCTCCTACAATTCTGACAGAGGAGACTATACCTAATTATCTGTATTCGAAAAAGTAGCTCCTCTTTCAAAATTCTATATACCCTGATTAAGTTAATGAGATTAGACAGAATTATTAGTATTAATTTTTGCAAAATAAATGTCAGTTGGTCCTCTAGCAGGAACTAAGATGCCCCATCGTTCGCGGAGCCCTGGGCTCTTGCCCTGTTTGACCAATGGAAAAGAAAAGCCTGCCTCCATTCTCGAAAACCTCGTCAATATCAAATAATTAAGATTTTTAAACAGATTGTTGCTAACTATTTTATACAACTGAACGGGATAGTGATTTGAGGAAGAGGTGGGCCAGCTGTCTAGACTTGATAACCGTAATCCACTGGAACACGGTCATCAGTCAGGGACAACGAGCTCACTTTTATTAACACTAATCGTGGAAACCGTGATCTTTTCCTATCTAACTGAAATGCATTTAAAAGTCATTATGTTTGTGTTGTTTGCTCACATTTTAGCGATAAATGTATGTACATTAAATTGGACAACACATACGTGACAGATTAGATAAAATTACTCGATATTTTGATCAACAACAGAAGAAATAACTATTTTACCTTGATACAATGAATCAACTAAAGTGTATTAAAAGATAAATATGTGTATCATTATGTAAAGCAAATATATTTTGAGATGTTATGTAAGCATTTTATGGTCACAGGCTTTCCTTGAGAAATTATAAAAATATGATTACACATTCATTCATTAAAGATTTTGGAATAATTCAAATAATGTTATTGCGGACTACTACACCATTATGTAAAAATTGGTACTAGATAGAATTGGTGGATAAATCAGAAAACAACGATTTAGGCTGAGGAGTACCAAAAACGCAGCACGAAATGATCCAAAATGGCTAATTGCGTGGATGAACCCCAAAACCATAAAATATGCATCTCGAAGAAACAATCAATAATAAATTTACAACTCGGTAAATATTAATAGAAATGAGTACAGTTTTGTTACTCGGTGGTTTTTGAGGTCCAGACTCCAGACGATGTCCATACCGTCGCCCTCCAGGTACCTACCTCGGAGACCGTTGCCGTCATGACATGCATGTTTAGCGACTTTAAAAAACCCCGAGTAACAAAACGGGGCCCATTTCCATCAATTTTTATCGAGTTGTAAATTTTTTAAATTTATTATTTAATGTCTCTTCGAGATCGCCTTCCAAATTGCATATTTTTTATGCAAAAATGTAGTTTTTCAAAATGCATTGATCAATTTGAGTCACAAAGCTTGCAGACGCTCTGACGGATGGTTCACTTCCTCGACTACTATTTCAGGTAAAATATTTTTGCTGTGACAATTGGACAAGCAAAATGAGAAAACTAGAAAAGTGATGTCCTTCAATAAATAGTTGAAAAAGTCAATACATTATATATAAACGCATTTCCATTGGAATTAGACCCTTTATCTCGATTGTACAAACAGACGTTGGTTTCTTATCAGTTACGAAGCTATAAATGTCATAATAATGGTGGGATACTTTTGGTAAAATTTGATAATGTTCATTCGTCATTGCCCTCCAATTCTGCCCACTAGTATATAAACAGGTTTATATTTTCATAGTCTGTGTGCATTTTCACGGCAAGTTGTTTAGTTTACAATGAAGAATCTAGTGTTGTGTTTATATTTTTCACTGCTGATATGCTATGCTGGTTCCGCAAGTATTTTGAGCTTTTTTCTTGGACCTTCAAAAAGCCACCACAACCTTGCTGTTAACCTTCTTCGGCCACTAGCCGAGAAAGGACATCATGTTACCTTGGTTAGTCCTTTCGCTCTGAAAAATCCTCCGAAAAACTGGAAGGAAGTTGTAATTACGGATTTTGGAAAAGATCTTATGTCAGGTAACAATTAATTGTTTTACTTATGTACTATTACTTCATAAAATAGTTTTATATAATTATCGTAGTTAATTTTAGTTTCTATAAGAACCTTAAGAAATTGACACAAAAGAAGTTCCTTTTGTTATATAAATTTCATTTTACTAAAAATTACTACATACTTTCATTTTTTAATAAATTTTTATGACGTTCGGAGTAGATATGAAGATTTCATTCGTGTGTCCTTTTGGGATAGGTTTAGAAGATTATTTACAAAAGGGTTATAGTATTGTGGGCAAGAAAATATCATAGTGTTGCGATTTCAAAATTTCCTATTATTTTAAAATAATTATGATGAAAGTGGAATAAAAATAACTTTTAATGAAAATATTTTACTTCCGCTAATAATGTTACTCTAGACTAATTATATAACAAAATGATAACAGAATAGTCACAAATCTACACAAAACTTCAGATACCAAAAGCATAAACAGACCACTTCAACGATAGAATCTTACACAGAATTGGTTATCGAAATATTTACTATTAATTTACGTTTTTGTTTGTCTGCGATTACTTTGTTACATTACATTAAGTAGACATTCAATCGATACCATTAGTTTTAGCTTCTCTTCTGACTATAATCGATCTCTATACACTTTCATTACCTAAATAAAAAGTAACACGTAATTCTACAAAAATTCATGTTGCACTTGGGTGGAGAGCATTCCGTAGAATTAACAAATAATTAAAATAACAATTAAATTACAATAATCAATAATGATCTAAAGCAACTATTACCTATAGGACTAACAATTACGGGAAAATGTAAAAACAGTAAAAGCTAATGTAACCAGTCGTAGGGGGGTACCCTCACTTTCTAGTTAAAATCGAGGAAAAGAAAAATAAACAAAAAAATTAACTTTTCAAAAATCTTTATTTATTTAATTAACTCGAAGAATTTGGCTGTGAATGTGAATCGTCTAGTATTAGGACCTTTTAATTACGTTGTGTTAATTGAATATAGTAACTTAGATTCTTTTATGAGTTCCGTACAAGCGGAATGTGCTAACAAAGAAAACACAAGAAATTCGAACCACGAGATTTATTTACATTATATACATATTTACAATTGCCCTTGGTATCGGTTCGGGAAGACAAGCACCTTTTTATTTTACCATAGAATTTAGGGTTGGGACAGATGTGCTATCAAAGACATTTAATAGCCAAAGTTATGTGTTGGTACAAAGTTCGAACATCGTCAAACAGTGCAACAACGAATTGTGTAGGAAAAACCCTCGCATGTTCGTCTTGAACTGGGAGAAGGAAAGTCGTGCAGATCGTGAACTTTAACCGTCGAAAAAGCCACAACCGCTGTAAGCCCATGGGCTACCTTGGTAGGCCATGTTAGAATACCTGTTGTCTGAAGATGCCATGTCACGGGAGTTTGTATACAGTTTGTTGGTAGGAATCGGGCACACATGGTAACCACGAAACCTTTATTATTTTGTCGGACACGTCACACGTGGTGAACATAGCCCTATATTGGTTTGTCGAGACACGTCACCTTGGTGAACATAGCCTCTAATTAAGGTGGTTCGAGACACGCCACTCTTAGTGGACGTCGCCTCTATTTTATGACAGTTCAGAACAACAAAGTATGTCAACTTACTCGACTTCCCTCTCTCTGATCAAGAGTCCTTCAATTAAGAGTTTCGCCTAAATTTAGACAACTGCAAATCTGCTATCTTTTTAAACACATCTGTTTCCAAGGCAAAACCTGGAGATGCTCAAACAGTGTTAGTGGTTCAAAATCAAACCAAAACGGATACCTTCAACTGAAAGAATAGATACCGCCAAATTGGTCTAATTACGGTAGCTACACGTTCACCTGAATTAATCATAGGAGCGTAAACCGTAGATAGATCCTTCTAAACTCCTGCCGCCTACAGCTTCAGGCCAATTTAGTCAACAGCTACGTTTACGTAATTTTGTAGGTAAATATACCAATGTTAGAATGAACCCATTCTAAAACAACAGATCAAAACTTCTCAGGCTATACTGATTTAATAAACCAAATTAAAGTGCTTGTCATACACCTCCCTAGTACCACGAAGCAGTACATGAATCAGTGAAGAATTGTACATGGTCCAAAAAAGACTCGAATTAGACAATTGTATCTTAAAATTAATGACACCAGATAATCGCAATCAAACAGAATAAAATATATTAACCCTGAAGGGTAAAATAAGACAATGGTAGCAATGCAATTCAAAACGAAAGTAACAGTAAATAAAATCATAAATCTGGGAAAGTTAAACGACCTCAAAATACGAATAAAATATCGGTCAGTAAGTTACCCACCTTTGTATTGTATGTCATCGACATCGGCAGCGTCTGGCTCGGGGTTGACGGACGAACGACTGCTAATGGGGTAGTTTATGGTACTCGACGGTCGGTCAGGCGGTGGCGTCGAACGGTACGACTCCCGGACAATGGTGGCAGTGGCGGGGTTGTATACGACTCCGATAAAGGGTGGCAGCGGTAAGAAGCCAGGTTACGACCACGGGAACAAACCGAATTAAACCAATCACCAGGGGATGTTGGACTGCGCAAACCAACAGCCATTTAACTCGTTCGATACAATTTAAATTGCGTTACAGGACCTCTTATACTGCAGGTCGAGGAAGCCGTTTTCCGACTAGCCTCGCAACAGTTCGAATCAAATGTAATGCGTTCAAATATTTATTTGACCTCTTCTACTGCAGATCGAGGAAGCCGTTTTCCGACTAGCCTCGCAACAGTTCGAATCAAATGTAATGCGTTCAAATATTTATTTGACCTCTTCTACTGCAGATCGAGGAAGCCGTTTTCCGACTAGCCTCGCAACAGTTCGAATCAAATGTAATGCGTTCAAATATTTATTTGACCTCTTCTACTGCAGATCGAGGAAGCCGTTTTCCGACTAGCCTCGCAACAGTTCGAATCAAACTAGAGATAGTGAGCCAACAATATTCAAGCTCCCTATGAAATCCTGTAAATACTCGCGGCTATTTATACCAAAATTCTGCCCTCTCCAACACACGAATTCTGCACCTCGCGAGCTTCCCCTTACGTTCCTACATCCCTAACAAGCCTATCAAACGACACCACGAGCGCGGATATCTCTGTCTCACTTTTGGATAATGCTCTCTCCCTCGTCCTTATTGAAACGTGAATTCCAAGCGTCCGAAGATATTCCCTTTTCCTCTCTACACCCTCGCCTAACTTCTAACAGAAAGATCAAATTCGCAGACTTTCCCTTTCGCTTCTCTAAGGCCCTCTCGCTCATTCCTATTACCAACCCTAAGCGCCCTAAGGTGTTCCCTTTACCCTCCTATATACAGTGAAACCTGGTTAATTGGGATCTTAAGGGACCAAGACATATGTACCAATTATTGAGGGTTTCCAATAATCCAGTTTTCCAATTAAGCAGGTTTAAAATTATAGTTGTCTCATTTACAGAGGCCCCCGCTTACAGAGGTCGAAATGTGCCGTTATTCCATTTTTAGAGGTGGAAATGTTAATAAAAATGCGTATTTTTGGTGTTTTGAATTTAATGTAGATATGAATGTACATACATAATGTATGTAAATGTATGTATGTATAAAAACAATACGGTAAAGTAATCGGTAATCCGAATTTTCTCGTTGTTTTTAATAATTCTACACAGGGTTGACTTTGGTATGTTATTCTCCCTAGACAGTTCATCACGCGACTTTCCACAATCATAATCTGATAGAAGTTTTAATTTTTCAGATACTGATAACGTTTTATATTTACGTTTGGACCTTTTGTACACTTTTGTTCCCTTGTTTTTAGGTCAAAACCTGACAAACAAAGCATGCGCGAAAGACGATGCGAAATTGGCGAAATGTATGTAAACAAACATGTCAAAACGTGTTAAAACCTGGTTAATTTGTCTCACTTACACAGGTAATTGAGTTACAGAGTCTCAATTATAGAGGTAAACATCGAAAAAGTCTTAGAATCCAAATCTCATTTAACCAGGTTCAAAAAGTCCCATTAATAGAGGTAATTTAATGAAAAAGAACCGGGACCTCCTTGCAACTCTCAATAATAGAGGTTTCTCAATTATCCAGGTCCCACTTAACCAGGTTTCACTGTACCAGCGACTACCTACGGACGAACGACCAGACCAGCTGATTTTCTCTCTCGCTTATTTACCAGAAGCTACTGTATTACTTTCTCTCTCCTTCAATAACCACATGGTGGTGACCCAGAAACTCCGAGGTACGCCGTTTACGCCAAGTGCATGTTTCCAGGATGAAATCTGTCCTTTTCTTACTCATTAAGTCCGAAAAATATTTTAAAAGAAATTATTCAATCTTATTTTTATTTAAAAATAAAATCAGAAAAATAATCGAAATTAGAAATACGAAATAAAAGAAATATTGAGACGAAGTGACAAAAATACCTGCGATTAAATTAAATAGAATTATTATCACATAAAAAACCACCTGCTAAATAAATAAATAGAAGTGAATTATTTATAATATGGTAACACCCGGGTGCGGGTGGTTACACTAATCTTGTCAATAATCAACGACTGTCAATGGCAAGATGAGCTTTTATTGATCTTACAATATATTGTTCATACCAACAACATTAAATTCATATATAATTGAAAATAAAAGTTTCATCGGATAAATTCCTTCATGAACCCAAATTGTTTTCAATTATACAGGGTGTATTTCACATCTAACGTTCATTTTTCTTGTGTCAGCATTTTTGATAAAACAAGAACGTTTGAAGCGTTTTAGAAAAAAATGGTACCTACTTATCTCCGAAACGAAACGAGGTAGGAGGATCCGGGTATCCTACTATGTTGAATAAAATTACCTATCGTTCTGTCTCCAAATTCATTTCATTTCGTCTTTATGAACACGAAACAAATAAGTTGAAGTTTTTAATTTTCAATCACCAATAACTTTTTTTTAATGGAACAGTATAGTTTGTTTACATTATAAAATTCGATTTAATTACTATATGAACATGTTGGGCTTGATCTCTGACCATTTTGGAAATAACCGGATTATTATAAATTAAGAGTAGTTTTACTTATCCCAGTCGTATTATACCATGAAAAATAAACGATTTGCATATATTTGACACTTAAATTTCTTGTGTTCAAGATGTTAGTCGAGCAAATTGTTTTAATTTTTATATTAGTCTTGATGGATATTTATTCTCTATAATTAACATTGAGCATTTACTGCACTAACAACGATCTTGAAAAGGTTAACTATTGTACTATTAACTAATACATTTACTTTTTAGATCCAAAGCTATTTTACGAATACGGTACAATGTCGCCCTATGTAAAACAGATTATATTTGGATACATGACTAATATGCTTACTTCTCGATTATTCGAACACCCAGTAATTCAAGAACTTCTTCGTCTGAAAGGACAATTTGATGTGATAATTATAGAAAAATTCGCCAACGAAGCTATACTAGGATTTGTACATAAATTTAATGCTCCATATATCTGGTTTAGTTCAACGGGATACAATCGTATGATTAATGATGTGGCAGGAAATCCAGGATCCCCATCCTATATTCCCGATATGTTTCTTGATTATACTGCTAATATGAACTTGTGGGAAAGATTTCATAACACTCTCTTGTACTGCTATGCACAACTACACAATTATTTTTTTGTACTGCCCGCTCAACAAAGGTTGTTGGAAAAATATTTCCCTGGAGCACCACCATTGGAAAATCTATATTACAATTCTTCATTAATACTTATGAATACACATGTTGGCATAAAATATGCTGCTCCATCTGTGCCCAGTATAATCGAAATCGGTGGTTATCACGTAACCCCTCCTAAAAATCTATCCAAAGATCTTCAAAACTTTTTTGACACAGCTCCAAATGGAGTCATTTATTTTAGTTTAGGTTCGGCTGTGCAAGGAAAAGACATGCCAGAAGCTAAAAGAGATGCCATTTTAAGAGTTTTCTCCAAACTTAAACAGAGAGTACTTTGGAAATGGGAGGTTGAAGCGACTTTCAATGTACCAACCAATATAAGGTTAGAAAAATGGCTACCACAAAATGATCTGTTAGGTAAAATATGTACCTGATAATTATTATTCATGCCTTCGTTATTATTTATACCCTCACTCCTCAAATCTATTTGCTGCTGTGAGGAAAGTTTTGCATGATTTTATTGTAGCTCATCCAAACTTGAAATTATTCATTACTCATGGGGGACTACTTAGCACTATAGAAGCAATTTATCACGGAATTCCTCTGTTAGCGTTGCCCATCTTTGCAGAGCAGCTTATGAATGCCGCAGAGGCTGAAGCTTATGGATACGGGTTGCACCTTCCGTTTGTAAAATTTGATGAACAGAAATTTGAACAACTTATAACTCAAATTCTTAACAATCCGAAGTAAGTGAAATATATTTATTTTATTTTATTGAAGGTACACGTATTTGTTTGCATGCTTATTGTTGAATTCGACTGAATTACGTAGTAACGGTTTTAGTGTAATAATGAGGGGTTTGTTTGCACAATTTCTGTTGTCAATATTCTTATAATGAATATCGCTTTAACATTGCTATTGGTCTTAAGGATTTAAGCTACTTTGTTATTTTAATGCTTGCGCCATGAGTATTGTTGTGCTTTTAGGGGTATTTATTAACACTAATAATTACGAACACGAAATAATGTTTAATAAGCAGCAAAGTAATGAAACAATATAAAGCAATATAATACAGCGGAAAATAAAACATAAATATAACTGTCCGTAAAGTACAATAAAAGAACCGCGCACCACACGCCCCTTACTTACACTGCGTACGAACTACTACTAAGAATGATATTGATTCACCACCGGCGCGGCGCACGCACAAATAACCCCTCATGTCAACGCGTATACGCGGGTGAACTAAATGTAATATCTAACAAGTATAAAAAAAGAAAAAATAATTCTTAAAAGAAAATAAATGTGTTTATAACTAGAGAAATTTAGGTATTTAATTGAAATATTGGTACTTTTAATTCGTAATCATTGCTTTTTTATTAATCGGCTTTTATATTATCTACTTATTGTCAACTAAATATACTAAGTACGCATACGTTTTACGTACTGCTGACCTAATTCTCGACCTGCCCATACCGCAATGGGTTTAACTTAATTAAAAAAGAAATCAAAAATCACAATATTTACCTGTTAATGTTAATTGGAATAATGAAATAAACTGCCACTTACTATACTAAATTTTGTTGTTTTGACACTGAAAAGAATACAAAAGTATAAAAATTTAAAAAAATGTATTTCCACATGTGGTATGCAATTTGCTTATAAATAACCAGAACTCAAATTAACTTTTTGAGTACAAACGGGCCGAATTTATTTATAATTGTATGCTCATAAGTTAACAAAAATCTATTAAATGGGCGTATCTACTATCACAGTGAAACCATAAAAGCATTTGCTAGATTTTGGTTTCATTTTCAGTTATTTTCATATTCAATTCTGTTTATTAATATTTTGTTTTAGATACAGAAATAATATTCAAACTCGCTCAAAAATTCTTAAAGATCGAGAAATATCTCCCATTGATCGAGCAATTTTTTGGATTGAATATGTTATCAGGCATAAAGGAGCTCCTCATCTAAGATCGATAACGCTTAATTTAAAGTGGTATCAGTATTTGTTACTTGACGTGCTCGCCTTAGCTGCTGCAATAGTTTTTAGTATTTATTTTGTACTTAAGTTTTGCGTTTCTAGAATATGTAAGAACAGAAAGAAAAGTGCAATAAATAAACATAAGAAGAAAAACTAGCGAATCAGAATTAGTGTAGTTGTGTGATTTCAATATTGTTTGTTGTATGTATAATTATTATTTTTTGTTAAATAATTTTTTCAGCAAAACTGAAAAACTATAAAGTATTGTAGAACGTACTAAACAGCTCAAACCCCGACGCCAAAACTTACAATCAGACAAAACCGAACCAAGCACTTTTCAATCCATGAAGAAGGTAACTTTGGTATCAAAAAGAGCTTCGATCGCTTTTGAGTGTTTCTTGGGGTTTGAGTTATTTAGTAGGCTGAAATAGATTTTTACTTAATTATGTTTAATATTGTTCATCCATCCTTTATTTTTTTATGATTAAATTTCTTGAACACGATTTTTCATCTCCTGTATTTACGTGCAAGCTATATGTTTTAAGCAATTCTTATTTGTAGTTTTATGATATCTGTAAATATTAAGTCTGGTAATGAGCGAATATTTGCCCCGAAGGCGTAGTAGTCGATGTAGTAATTTCGGTTTTGAGCTCGCTCGTTTTCTGAATGTTGTGTAGTTTAAAAAAAAAAACAGTAAAATAAAAAGATAACTTATACAGTAGGCTTAGTTAACATTCTATCGAAGCGTTCAGACGTTGATAAAACTTGAAAACCTTTTATTGGCCTAATTATTAAAAAACGCTACACAACATTTTCAATACTTACGAATTTGTCGACTTTTCAAAGATCTTTCAACAAGAGTACCGCAGAATTTCTTTTTTACATTCTTGTGTAATTTTTGTATCCAGTTATTGAACAAATTATGTATATACCGGCTACTTATTTTAATTTGTAGGTAAGCAGTTAGTACAGTTGAACTTGTTACATTAAAATTTTTAAATCTTTTGACAAGATTGGATTTCGGAGAAGCGCAACTGAAACACTTACCACAGATGCTTCATACCCTCATTACTGGGTGATGTACCACAAAATAATAGTATTCATAGAACTATAGATATCAAATTTTGAGAAAATGTAATTTCTTCCTGTAGATGAACTGTCAGTCTTTAAGTTAGCAGTTTGTCTTAATTGATAAGGAATAAAAAAACACGTAAATATTTCAACAAACGTTTATTCAGCTCGACAATTGTTCGATCAAACGATCATTATCAAGAGTACAGAAATAGTATCTAATGCTAAAATGAGTACAAGATCAATATATACAGTAATAAAAGAGCGCGGGGGGTTAGCACACAAGGTAAACTTAGAAATCAGTAATTAGATTAGATATAGCGGACGTTATTATGGCTGAATTCTTGAATATTCGCAAAAGAAAGTTTTATAGTGTGCGCAAAAGTTACAGAAACGACGATTTTCGAAAATTATATAGATTCGAAGAAGAAAATGTGGAGTGGTTGGTGCAATATTTTTTGGAAGATAGTGGCGAAAAGCGGGGTGGTGCTTTATCGCATTTAATGAAAATGAAAGTGTTTTTAAGAAACATATCCGATCCCGGGTTTCAGAATTCAACTGCGGAAGAATTAGGAATTCATCAAACCACTGTTTGTAAAACAACTAATTTTGTATTGCAGAAAGTGCTAGATAAGGCAACTATTTGGATTAAATTTCCAACATCTGCAGATGAAATTGTGATTGCCAAAGAACAGTGGGCCCAGAAATGTTTATTTCCAACTGCAATTGGGGTAGTAGACTGTACCCACATTAGAATTCCTAAATTGCGGCAGTTTGGTGATGAATACATAAACAGAAAAGGGTATTCCAGTATAAATGTACAAGCAACTTGCAACGTTAACGAAATATTTACAAGTATATATTGTCAATGGCCTGGCTCAGTGCACGATAGCCGAATTTGGAAAAATTCAGATATATACAGAACCCTTTCAAACAGCCCTGAAGAGTGTCTGTTATTAGAAGACGAGGGCTATCCAATAGCACCTTGGATTGTGACTCCGTGGCGAAATCCAGCTAATCAGCAACAACGAAATTATAATAACATATTCAGTAGAGAAAGGGTTATAATCGAAAGGTGTTTTGGACAGTTGAAAGCTAGATTTCCTATTCTACAGTACAAAATTCGGAACAAACTTGAAAAACTTCCTGCGACAATAATTTCCTGTGTTGTGCTTCACAATATAGCAAAATACTTGAAGGATGAAGATTTCGAGATTCCCGATGTTGCTGCTTTCCTTGATCCTATTGAACATTTTAATTTTAATTACAACGCTGGAGCACAAATGATCCGCCAAGTAGGTCAGCAGAAAAGAGAACTCTTAAGTGCAGCATTATTCAATAATCAGGTAACAATCCTTCTACTACTTATCTTTAGTTACGTTGATGTTGGTCACGTATTGTAGGTATAGTAAATAAAAATAGTACGATCTTTTTTAAAAATGAAAATACGTTTAAGTTATTTTTCTATATCTTCGTTCCATATCTCTTTCGCAAATAAATTTCATTCAAAATTTTGTTTCCTTCAATTTGAGCTCTTTCGAAAAGTTATAACCTTTAAACATCAAAATTTTTTGCTGTGATTTTTATAAAAGAATTTCGTTGAACCTAAATGTAAAAAACGTTCATATGGTATCAATCTATATCAGCAAACCTTAAAAGAGAACTTTGTGAACTTTATTACTTGAAAAGAGGAAATATGCAAAAATATCTACTTTTAATGCAATTATTTATTATTTTAAGATTACAAAAAAAATTACAGATCAAAATAGGTTTTTCTAGAATTTGGAAGTTCATCATTTTCACCATTTGTGATATATATGTTAGTGAACTAACCTGTTATTTTTTTGAAAACCGGATTATTTTGTATCTCCAAAATTTCCAGTAACAATTTTTCCCATGGTTTATACACATATGGGTTATTACCTGTCCTGTTAATATCAAATTTTCTTTTGATTTCATTTTTCATGTTGCTAACTTTTTTTGCTAACTGTTTTGTTGTAAGTGCCACACCAAAGATTTGTTCATACTGTTTAGCTAATATTTCTAAAGCTGCATCCTTTTCCAGTTTAATTTGCGGAATTTGGGATTTGTTCAATATAACTTTATTTTCTTTAATTTTTTGAACAAATGCGAACTGTTTATCTTTTTCTACCTCGTGACTAATACACTCATCGCTTGAATAATCCATATTTAATATAAGTATAGTCGTTTCGTGTTTGATGACCCGTAAGGCAAAAAGAATAGACTTCTGTTGACTGCTCACTGCTCAGTTAGTAATTGATAAATTTCTTTTAAAAAGGGTTTTCAGAAAATGAAACCTACATGAATATAAAAAGTGGGGGTAATTCTAAAAATTTAGTTTCGCCTTATTCATAGTAAGGAACATCAGGAATCTAAAAAAAATGACCGGACGAATGTGAAAAAAAAAAACGCTGACTTCCTACTGGTTAGGACGATTGGGTTAGAAACGTGAATTTTCGAATAATAGCAAGTGCAGAAAAGGTTCTAAAAGGATTTTTAACGCATTTAAAAGACAGAAACATATTGAGCTACCATTAGACAAAAGAGAACTGAAATTTGGGATTCATTAAAAAGAAAAAGTTAGTGGTGAACAAAAGGGTAGTTTGTTTGAATCGAAAGAATGTTAAAGCGTATCTCAATAAGGGTACAAAAGGAGCAGAAATTAGAAAGCAAAGTTTGGAGAAACGGGAGTGTGTGGAAGTAGAAATATATCCATATCTTATTTAGAAACATATTTATGTAGCAATAAAAACGCCACTGTCAGGGTACCTACATCTTAATTTTTCCTCTACCGGAATAAAGTCATAAATTTAAGAAGGAACAATTTATGGGGGTCAACGACAGATACAAGTTAATTGTTCGGAACTACTCCTTGTGTTTTTAAAAAGATTTAAAAACAAATTGGTTTTACTTTTAATCTTTATTATTTATTTAAAACATTAATTATTAATTATTTTATTATTACACTTAATGATTTTTGAGCTTTTGGGAGTAGGAGTTACATCTTATGGTATGTAACAATACACCATGTGCGTTAGCTACGTACTTGATAAGAACCGAACCGACTCGTTTGAGTAACTTTTGGTAACTGCTCTTTGTAAATTAATTATTAAAGAAGTTGGAATAAGCAAATTGCTGATTAAGACCTAGCACGGATGGTGTAGGTGCAATTACATGTCTACTGCCGATAAGGCACGCTCTTTCTTACAATGTTAGCTATTTTAAATTAGTTAACTTACATATTTCTTATAAGAGATTGACACCCTTGTAAAAATTAACTGGCAAGAGATCTATCCTTCTTTATTAAAGGAGAAATACATACGTAGGTTTTACTAATCAGATGCGCAATGTCTTCGTACAGTTCTCTTGTTTTACAATTTATTGCGTTTATAATAGAAGGATTTACATATTCTTTTAATATATTAATTACTTCGTTTTCGTAATTTTGGTGCGTTATGTGGATCAAATTACGCGATTTGTTAAATATGCGTGTTTGCTTAAAGCTAGGTTTATTCGAGAGTGCAAAAATAAATTGATTCTTGTAATAATTTAGGGGTTTTTCGGTGATGGGTAACATTGCGTTCGTATTCTCATCCTGAGAATGTTGTGTTACGTCTTCTGTTTGGTGTTGCTTATTTTCCTCGACTAATTTTTCTGTTGGTTTTATTTTAATATCGGATATAATTTTGATTTTATTTTTGTTTGTAGAAGAATCAAAGTGTTTATGGAATTTTACTATAAAAAATTTTAATTTTTGGTCTTCTTGGAAAAGATTGATATCTACACATTGAGTATGTGGAGTTTCTGTAGTAATTGTTTTTAAAAGGAAGAACTCTTCATAAATTTGATCTGAAAAATACTTTTCGGCTATTTCTCCAGTGTCTATCAATATTTTGATTGAAATTTGGTCCGATATATCTAAAATTAAGCACGGTAAGGTGGAAAAATTATTTGGTATATTTATCGTTGTATTTGGATTAATACAGTTTTCTAATTCGTTTCCGAGGCATGTAGAGGAAAATTTTGGATTTCCGCGTGTCGGGTGTTAGTAACTGTGCATCATCTTCCATGTATTCGTCAAAGTTATGTTCATAATAATTATCATTGTAGTTATAAAAATCATTATCTAATAGCTGTTCAGAATTTTCGGCTGTTTCGCAATTTAGACCGTTTTCGTTAGGGGGTTCAATTTCGGTTAACGACACATTAGGTTGTCGCCAATTTTTGAATGCTGTACGTTGGAAATTCGAGTTTGTGTTGAAACTTCGTTGTTGCACGTTTTGTTGATTTGGCTGAGATGATCGATTTTGATTAGTTAAATTATTGTGGATTGGTCTATTCTGCGGTTGTAGATTTAACCTCTGAAGTGAACTATTAATCGGTAAATTACGATTCACAAAAGGACTGCGCTGATTTCCGCTAAAGGTCGTTGGTTTATTATATACATTTGATCTGTGTAAGTTGTTGGACAAATTAACAGCTTGGGGAAATTTCGGTTTAGCGCCAAGATTTTGAAGTTTGGGAGGATTAAAAGAAAATTTTGTCTGTTTTAGTTTTATCCGGAGGATGTTTTGACAAATAACCTAGAACTACTGTCGTTACAATCGTTAATGACTTCGGTTCCTTTACGTCTAGTATTGTTTGTAATAAAGGTGGACAATTATTATACAATACTTCGAGTGCTGTTTGCTCATTAATTTGTTCATAAATTTCTTTTTGATTTTCTTTATATTTAATTGGTTTTGTATGGACTTAATTCGTTCAATATACTCATTGTGTGTTTCGTGTGGTCTAATTCGTAAATTTTTGAATTGGTGAGAAAGAATTTTGCGATCTACAAAGTCTCCAAATTTATTTCTTAAGGCTTCTTTTAATTTTGGCCAGGTGTCTAAATCTGGTCGATAAGCGATAAAGTCGCCTGCTTCGTTTACGAGCTTGTTGCAAATAAGACAAAAAGTATATTCGTTTAAGGTGTTGTCGGCGGTGTTACCATACTTATGGTTAAACTTATCGATTTTAATAATAAATGATTCTAAAGTATTGGCTTTACCATCAAACTTAGGTAAAATTTCGCCGTAACTTTTAACTGTAGAAATTAATTGTTCCGTTGTTGGTGGATTTACTACGTTTTGATTCGGCATTGTTAATCTTAATCCTAGCCTATCTATTTCCTGATTACTAGAATTTGGGGATAAATTATCTATTTCTTGTGAAGAAGAGTAAGTGCTAGATTCGTTACCTAATAAACTATCTAACCTAATCGAATTAGTCGACTCGTTCAGAGTTTCGATGTCTATGACCTCTACTCGATCAGTCATACAGAACAAGTATAAAATAAATGTAGAAATTACATTAACAAAGTTGTGTTTAACAAAGAGAAAAATTTACAATAAAAAATATCTTACTTTTACTTGATGCGTATTGAAGTATTCGTTGTGTAGCGTTTCTTCGAATTTTCCTTGACTTCTTGCTTGTGCGTTGCGTGGGGTTGTTTAGGAGACCTCAGCTGTGTGGGGTTGCTCTTTGAAGTTGAATGGTTGCGTGGGAGACCTCACCTCTGTGGGGTTGCTCCTTGAAGTTGAATGGGAGACCTCACCTCTGTGGGGTTGCTCCTTGAAGTTGAATGGGAGAACTCACCTCTGTGGGGTTGCTCCTTGAAGTTCAATGGGAGACCTCACCTCTGTGGGGTTGCTCCTTGAAATTTGACAATTTCCTTGCAGTTGGCTTCTGAAGAGTTGCGGTGCTGTCCTCGTTGCCAAATTTGGTCGGGATACCACAATCTTTCTCTTTGGGAAGCGATGGTTTCGTGGATTCTCTGAAGAACTCTGACCTTTCGTATCAGGTGACACTTAGAGCACTATCACACGGTTGTTTAATTTTCCGACTTTTGTGGTTGCACTAGGAACAGAATGTCCAAAAAAATCCGTTACGACTGCGCCAGTTAATTGTTCGGAACTACTCCTTGTGTTTTTAAAAAGATATAAAAACAAATTGGTTTTACTTTTAATCTTTATTATTTATTTAAAACATTAATTATTAATTATTTTATTATTACACTTAATGATTTTTGAGCTTTTGGGAGTAGGAGTTACCTCTTATGG
The DNA here is from genome assembly GCA_947389935.1 of Agrilus cyanescens. Lineage (NCBI taxonomy): Eukaryota > Metazoa > Arthropoda > Insecta > Coleoptera > Buprestidae > Agrilus > Agrilus cyanescens. Next base: position 11,844,548 of record OX376707.1, on the reverse strand, counting down.
TATGTAACAATACACCATGTGCGTTAGCTACGTACTTGATAAGATCCGAACCGATTCGTTTGAGTAACTTTTGGTAACTGCTCTTTGTAAATTAATTATTAAAGAAGTTGGAATAAGCAAATTGCTGATTAAGACCTAGCACGGATGGTGCAGGTGCAATTACATGTCTACTGCCGATAAGGCACGCTCTTTCTTACAATGTTAGCTATTTTAAATTAGTTAACTTACATATTTCTTATAAGAGATTGACACCCTTGTAAAAATTAACTGGCAAGAGATCTATCCTTCTTTATTAAAGGAGAAATACATACGTAGGTTTTACTAATTCATTTATACACTTGCAGTTCGATATAGATATAGGTCTTAGTAGCAATTGCTTGAAATTGATCCGGATATGCAACAAAACCAGCAATTGCTTAAAAATATTATTCATACCACAACTTAGCAATTGCTTTAGCTAGTAGCAATTGCTTTTGCTAAATAGCAATTGCTTATAGCATTTGCTTCATTTTTATTCATTAGGCCCAATCTTCAAACATAAAATATTCAACATTCCATAGTTTACTACACCGATTTATATCCATCCCATTAAATAAAACAAATTTTGAATTGGAACTTAATACAATTAAATACCTAGCTTACAAAAATGGCTACGACACTAATTTAATACATAATATGTTAAACAAAAAACTTAAAAATCAAGCAAAAGACATGTTATACAGCCAAACAAATAAAAATAAAGAAAATACTTTTTGTTCCATTAATTTCATAAAAAATGTAAGCAATAAAATTAAACGTAGGTTAAAAACATTGAATATTAAAATAGTGGAAGTTAATAAAACTAATTTAAAAACTTTACTAGTACACAATAAAGATAAAACAGACGTTAATTGCAAAAGTGGTGTCTACGAATTAAATTGTAACCAGTGCGATGCCATATACATAGGTCAATGTGGCAGAGCCTTAAAACATATAATTAAGGAACATGTAAACAGCATAAAAAAAACATGTTAATTCTACTGGCTTTTCCGAACATTGTAATATCAACGAGCATACATTAAACGACGATAACATTAAATTAATTCACGTCGGGCAAAAAAGCAAAAGATTAAATTTACTCGAAAATCTTGAAATCAAAAAAGCTTTATCGGAAGGAAAAAATGTAGTAAATAACCATAAAGAATTGTGCTCAAATAATACACCCCTACTGTTACATAGAATACAATAGTTTTATTATGATTTGATATTATAATGTCCGAAAATTCCATATAGGCTAATATTGAAGTAATTGTCAGAAAGATGTTTATGTATGTATATTTGTAATCAAATCAAATATGTATTTAAGTCGTTCATTTTAACTTTTAATTTAGTATACTTGTTTACCTACTCTTTGATAATGACGGACTCGTCGAAACAATTGTAAGAGGTTTTCTTAAATATATTGTTGAAACTTTTCATAGTATTTTTACATTTTTTTATTTAAGTATTTCTTTATGTTTTATGTATGTACTCTAGAGCACAATAATTCATTCGTTTAGTTTTAGTTAGATCATAAAATAGTTCTGAACGTATTTTTTGTTTAAGGGGTTTAATATTCCAATGGTTGTGATGATTAATAAAAAGTTAACCGATCTAAACCATTCATTTATTGAAGTTCTTAACAAAATAATTACAACAGACGTTTCGATCCCTAATTTTGGGATCCTTTTCAATGTGATATGATAAATTCTAGGGGATGAAGAACGTGTATTGGTATCAAGACCCCTTTATTACTAAATAACCTTTGAAAAAACCATGCGGTTTGCGTTGAATAAGTTTTTTTAAAAAACTACACTATTTAAACCATTAACAAAAATTAATGAAAGATGAGAATTACATTGATGGTTTAGAAAAATTGAAAATAATTAAAGATATTAGACCATATTAATAAAATTAAAAACCAAGTAAAGTGGATGTTAACTTGAGGAGTTTTTATGTATTTTTTGTTTGTTTTTTACATAGTTAATTATTAATTAAGGAAATTTTGTAACCGTTATTAAAAGCAATATTTTGAACTATATTTAGTTCAATATAGAAATCTTCTATGGATAGAGGTTATTATCGAGCTAAATAAACGTTTGTTGAAATATTTCAAAGTGTTTTCTATTCCTTATTAAGATATTATTTAGAACTTTTTGTGTATGGTTAGAAATTTATCAATGAAGGGCTGGAATCACATATATAGTATTTAATTATTAGGTTATGAATTTGATTGTATCAAAAAAAATCCTATCGAAATATAGTAAAAGCATATGTAAGAAGATGAAATAAGAACAAAGAACGCTATAATCGATCGAAAAAGGAATTTATCGTTTTGATGGTTACTAAGTACCATAATAAAAAAATATGTAAGTAATAATTTATAGGGGGCAAGCTCCATGTAATAATTTATAGTACCATTACTTCGTATTACTATATATTTAAAATAAAATTTGTATTTTTATCTGATTGTAAAATATACTTTGTTTTTGTCGGATCTAATTATTATTTATGCATATCTTCAAAAAGAGGGTGGTAACGAACCGGGTGTTACAATATTATAAATGATTCGGCAGTATTTATTTATTTATTATTTATTGCTTCTTGGTATTAGGTAGGTGTATGATAAGCACTTTTATTTTGGTTATTAAATTTGTATACCTTGAGAATTTGGATCAGCTGTTTTAGAAGGGGTTCATAATAACTTTGGCATACTTACCACCAAATTTAGTAAAAGTAAATGTGACTAAATCGGCTTGAAGCGAGAGGCGACAGGGATCTAGAAGGATCTACCTCATGTGCATTCTGATAATCAGGTGAAAGTGTAGCTATCGTATTAATTAATTTAGGCGGTGTCTGTTCTTTTAGTTGAAGTGATCTGCTTAGGATCGATTATTTGAACCACTAACACTATTTGAGCATCTCAAGGTTTTGCCTTGGTAACAGATGTGTTTATTAATATTTTCATTCACGGTTTTGTCTAAATTAAGACGAAACTTTTTATTGAAGAGCCCTTATTCCGAAAGAAGAAAGTCGAGTAAGTACTCTGTTGTTCTGAACTGTCACAATATAAAGACGCCGTCCACTGCAATTCACTGAGGTGGCGTCTTTTGAACCACCTTTTAAATAGAGGCTATGTTTACCTAGATGACGTGTCTCCCCAAACAAATATAAAGGGCTATTGTGATCAAGTGTGACGTGTCCGATAAAAAAATATATAAAAAGGTTTCGTGGTTACCATGTGGCCCGATTCCTACCCCAAATAAACTATATGCAAACATCCGTGACATGGCAATAGAGTTCACCATTAGCACGACTTTCCTTCTCTCAGTTGAAAATTAAAATGCTAGAGTTTTGCCTACACAACTCGTTGGAGCATGGATTTGACAAAGTTTGAACTTTATACCAACACATAATTTTTTTAATTTTTTATAATCCACCACATTACCCAAACCTTAAGACACGCCCAACACCACCTCACCTCTGAAGCCATTCCATCACCACTCTCAAATCGATATTCACCCTTGAGGCCACGTGCACCCCTGAGTCAGAACTCCCCCAAGTACTAATTGATTCCACTCCTGGATCCACTTTTTCTCCTTAACATCATCTCTCCACCGAGATGCTAAATTGGATTAGTTGCAGGGTAAAAAGCCAACCAAAGGTAACGTAATCTACCTTAACCCAAGATAACCCAACCTTACCACCCCTTTTCCACTGCTCAAAATGTTCAGTTTAAAATAAAACGATTATATTTTGTTACAAATTTGGATTCTCGAAGTGAAAAGAGTAGGTGAAGGGATGGCTTCCGCGCTCAATACATGGTTAATAATACAAATTAACTTTAAATTAAAATACTGCAAAAACATTTTTTTGTAGCCCCGAAATTTCTATTCCTGATCTAAGTGCTTTCATTCCTCCTTTAAGTTTTATATTTAAGCTATGAGAGGTGGTGGATACGAAATAAGGAGATTTATACATTCTTTATTTTTTTATATATGGTATGGTTAATAACCAAAAAAGAAATGCTAACGAATGTCACACCATTAAAGAATTCTAAAATTAAAGACTCTTTATTTTGTAACCCTCACCCCCACAGCTTAAATATAAAAAGAGCATAGTACTCTCTTAGGGGCTGTTCATGAAATACGTTCGAAAATAAAAGGGAGGGAGGAGAATTGCTTACCCTGACGAGCTGTAATAAGGGGGAGGGGGGAGTCTAAGGAAGTGTGACGTTCGCAGCTCATCAATTTTATTTTATTTTCTTCTTAATTTGGTAGTTCTTACAACTTTTTAAATTAATAATATGTATGCTATTTTTAATAACAAGAAATCGTTCGTATAGGGGGGTTTAGCTTTTGTGACGTAATATTTGTTAGGGGGGTCATTGAAAGTGTGACTTAGCGTGACGAAGGAGGAGGGAGGGGTTTAAAAAGGTGAAATTTTGAGTGACGTATTTTATCCCTTAGTCTTAATTACATTTCTGTGCGTATTCTTGAAAATAACCGAATAGGTTGATGATGATGTCGAAAAATAAATATACTTGCAGAAACGTTGGATTTCTAATTTTAAAGAATGTTTGTTTTTAACTACAGAATATCGTTATCAAAAATAAAGTTATTTTTAATTTAATATTGAGGACTATATCTTACATGAAATTTCGTCTGGGTACTTCTAAATAATAAATATTTTTAACAATAATTGTGTAAACGCAAACCATTCTTGTTAAAATGGTGTAATCAACAAACATGAAATAATAATTAATCAACAGAAATGACCAAGCACATTTTGTTCTATGATAGATGACTAAAAGTTAACAACAGATAATTAAACAGACATGAAAGATGTACATGTTTTTGTAACTATAAAATAATGTTGCAAATCCTGTTGGGTAGAACCATTGAAAATAATAGATTCCAAATCGCTGAATTTCCGATATTTTTTTGCTATTTGCGCAAAATAGAACACAACACTGTTTGTGGAACTTAGGAACTATACTATTATTATTACAAGGTAGCGTGTGCGTCATCAACGAAACTCCTTCTCCTAACTTACGTTCTAATTGATTAGCACTCTGTACAGTAAGAGTGTACGAAAGAGACTATATGCCGTACGTCAGCAGTCCACACGCAATCTAAAAAATAATAAAAATCGTATACCTTAGTATATAATGCTGTCATGCAGTAGAACTGTTGGGATTGGGACCAGTTTCGTCGGTAACACGACTGGTGTCTTCAGTGAAAGTTGTAATAACGAGAGCTAAAATTGTACCTCAGTCTCGACGTAGACTGGCAGGTTCTTCTGAAGAAATAAGTTGAAAATTAGTTCCACTGCGAATTTCGACCGTAAAAGCCTGCTGATACATGAAATGATTGTTTGGTATATGTAAACTTGTGAACTTATGAAAAAACCAGGGCTATTATACTAAACTGTTTTTGGAATGCGCTAGTTTTAGTAGGAAAAACGTTTCTAGAAAAATAAAAACAATATTACGAAAATTAGATGATGTAAAACAATAATCATCGTATTACTTGGTTGTAAAACGATGGAAATGCATATTTATGCAATAGCATATACAGTCAATCCTATCAATCGACAGTAGAAGAAATTTTATCGACCTCGTACAAACATAAGTGAGCCAGTTATCAATCTAAACAGTTTATAAGTCTTTATTAGACTAAAATAGTTGCATCCAACTGGCAATGCTGCTTGTCATTTCCCCCTCTGAGAAAATTATCTAATCGTCAATTTTAGAATGTGAGCGATGACTTACATGGTCTTGGGTACATATGAATCTTCACTATTTCTAAACTTATAAACAATCCGATGGCAGTCGTTTGTTGCATCACAATGAAGAACTCCGTTTTGTGCTTAAGTTTTTCTTTCCTAATTAGCTGCGCTAGTTCCGCGAACATATTGGCAATTTTCAATGGTCCTTCGAAGAGCCATTACAATCTTGCTGTTAATTCAGTTCGGCCTTTAGCCGAAAAAGGACATCATGTTACTTTAGTCACTCCTTTCACTCTAAAAAATCCTCCGAAAAACTGGAAGGAAGTAGTTTTTAAGGATTTTGGAAAAAAACTTTTGACAGGAGGGTAATTATTATTTCTCAGACAAATAAAAATGTTTTTATTATTAACATTTACTAAATTGTTCGGCAAAGCAATTATGTTGTCGGCTTCCACAAAAATATATTTCACTATACAAGGCGTTTCTGAAATAAGTGTCATATTCAGTTGTATGTAAACAAATTGAAGAAATGATACTTTTCAGATCCAAAATTAACTTATGAATTTGGAAAAATGTCGCCATTTACGAAACAACTCATGTTTGGTTATGTAACTACAAACCTTGTATCTGAATTCTTCGAACATCCAGCATTTCAGGATCTTCTTAATATAAAAGAAAAATTTGACGTTATAATAATTGAAAAATTTGGAAACGAAGCTGTTTTAGGCCTTGTGCATCATTTTAAAGCTCCATATATCTGGTTTAGTTCAATGGGATACGGTCGTATGATTAATGGTGTGACAGGTAATCCAGGATCGCCATCATATATACCCGATGCACTTACGGACTATACCACTAACATGAACTTACGGCAAAGGTTTTACAACACTGTCTTCTATTGTTTTGCACAGCTGCACAATCACTTCTTTGTACTGCCACAGCAACAAAAATTGTTAAAGAAATATTTTCCTGAAGCTCCCAAATTAGTCGATATACTCTATAATTCCTCTCTAACATTTATGAATACTCATCCGAGTATAAAATATGCCGCTCCAACAATGCCTAGCATGATCGAGGTCGGTGGTTTTCATGTAACTCCTCCTAAAAGTCTACCCGATGATCTTCAGTACTTTTTTGATACAGCTCCCAACGGAGTTATTTATTTTAGTTTAGGTTCGGTTGTGCAAGGAAAAGACATGCCAGAAGCTACAAGAGATGCGATCTTAAGAGTCTTTTCAAATCTTAAAGAAAGAGTACTTTGGAAATGGGAGGCCGAAGCATCCTTTAGTGTACCAACCAACGTAAAGTTAAAAAAATGGTTACCTCAAAATGACCTGCTAGGTAAAAGTATTCCCATTAGTTATTGTTTATTTCGTCGCCATCATAAAAATGTAGCAAAACGGTTCATTTAATTTTGTTATAGCCCATCCAAAATTAAAGTTGTTCATTACTCATGGAGGATTACTCAGTACTATTGAAGCAATTTACCACGGGGTTCCTCTACTAGCATTGCCCGTCTTCGCAGAGCAGCTTATGAATGCCGCAGAGACTGAAGAATATGGATACGGATTACAACTTCCGTTTGCTAAATTTGATGAACTGAAATTTAAACATTTTATTTCCAAAATTCTCAAAAATCCAAAGTAAGTACGATGTTGTTTTAAAAGATATCTTAAAAACTTAGAACGTACTAAACAGCTTAAACACTAAAACGAAAACAAAACGTCCAAAGTATGTTCCTCAGGAACAAGTGTATTCTGATTAATACTAACTGTTGTCACGATCCAGTGAATATAACTAGGATAATCAACCGATATATTCAGTGAACCATAGAGAACAAACAAATTAATTAAAATAAAGGAGATCTAGGAAGAAGATTCTTATCGCTATTAGGAGAGTTCAATCTTATTGGCGATTCTTTCGATTACGTTATAATTTTAGTGATTGTCTTTGACAAAACTTTTAATTGTGTGAAGTCCTTTTTGATATTTATTTTTATTTAGAGAAGGAATGAGTGATTTATGTATAGGGTGCTGTTTTGAAAATGTACGTCTTCGAAAAACCTCTATAACTCGTCTCCGGGCAAAAATTTCTTATTTCTGTAAATACATTCTAAAGCACTTCTTTACGTAGAATTCAACGGTGTTAGATAAATTATATCAAATTAATAATTCGGTAGTAAACAACACAGAAAATATATTTTCAAATGTAACATAGTAGATTTTAACAAATCTTAAAAGTGTCAAAATAACCTTTCCAGATATATAACACAATTGAAATTTTTCTCAAATTATCTTTAAAATACAGTATTTTATTGATTTCGTACTGCTTAATGTCGTCTCCCTATAGGAGATGATTGCACTGTCCAGCTTCCTGTGTAGACGACTTCTGTTTTCAATATGTCGGGCAATGTTTAATTTCTCTGCACCTAAAACAGTCCAACCACTGCCCATAGCATACGTTTCCTTACCCTACATAAAAACGGTTACAGATCGAATCGGTAAGTTCAACCGTGACAATATCAGAATGCCCTTTAAACCAAGGAATTAGTTACGTACCTAACGTCCTCAGATCAGCTAGAGATCGTAGAGACTCCTTGACATCCTTCGATGTTTTAGAATACCCTGTCTTGCGGAGAAGTATACATTGGAACTACAAAATGCAGCATTAAGGCGAGAATAGTTGAACACAAACGCAAGAAACCTCTGTTATATTACCCCCGATTGCATCGAAATTCACAAACACCTAATGAATTTCAATAGAAAAGAAGAAGGACATTTAAGTAAAGCATGTCATCCAGCTTTAGAGTGAACAACAACGCAGACGACTTCGAATCCACCTCCGAACCATTTTGACGCTGTCCTTTTTGCACGCTCACCGCCGTTCGGAACATACATTAGCGCGCAACTAGCTCTGCACTCAGTCGCTGTCAAGACTTCGAGCTATAATTCTCGCCCTCGTCGTTTTACTATGGATTCCGACCTAAGTTCCTATATCAGATGTTCATGTTTGTAGGAAGTAGGACGACAGTTCAAACATGTCCTACTTTCCTTTCAAACGTGTTCATATTGGCTCACCATGAACAATAAAATTGAAACTACCAATTTAGATGAGTAGTGGGTTTTCAACTTCAATCCTTTTAATGAATTCCAATTTCCTATAACCGACATTTCTAAAAACAGTAGCTGTATACCTTTCTGATTATCCACAGTAAATTGAATTGAAAGAAAACGCAAATTTAAGCTTTAACGGGAGGTTCTTGATGAATGCTAGAATTTCAAAACACCACAAATATCGTCCAGTTTCTTAGCCATGGTCGAGGTTCGTTTTAGTTATTTAATAATTTATTAAGTAATTCATGAAACTT